>OY970805.1:12619680-13971108 GCA_963853775.1 Xanthia togata
TTGCTTACAAATGTAAACGTCAATTAGCTGTCAAATTAGGAATATTTTTAGTTCCTTATTTTGCAATTAGCAGCATGCCACAGTATAGTGGTCATTTTGGACTGAGTACATGCTAGGCCCGTAGTAGAGACTACAACGGACACGACCGACATGATATTAACAACTTTTTATGTAGCTACGACAAAATTTAGACGCTCTAATATCGTTGTTTACCTCATGTAAAGGAAATTAATTAATTTAAGTCACTTGAGTATTGTTTTGTAGGCCGTTTAAAATTGGTTATAGTTGAACAGGAAAATGTCGTGTGTCTTCTCCATAGGAACCTACGCTTTGGAATGGGCAACTAGCTTCATATTTCTGACTGACTGACCCCTTGACAATTCAAAAGTGCCTGTAAATGATTTAATTGAAATAAATGCTTTGAATTTGAGTTTGAAATGTTTTAATAGAAGTTCACTGCCTGACGAACATACCTACCAACAAAATAGAAACCATTTTTGCACTCAACAAGATACTTTAACTATAGTTAGCAAAAAAATAAATAAAAGCAATTGTATTTACTGTTTAAAAATCTCATCGATATTGTATAGATGTGGGTAATGACAAAAAGTTCACTATAAATAGGTAGTCATTGAAAATTAAAATACAAGTATCAACGACATACCTATCAATGATTCACAGTACATTGTTATAGGACGTGATCTTATAACAGATCAAGAAGCTGTTACACCTGAGTATCCTACGAAAAAATGTATAGGTAATTAACCAATTTTTTACCTATTTCATCGAATTTTTCATGGTGAGTTTTATTCGAATAAATCGATGTTGTAGGTGCGATGACTGTAATAAGAAAATAAATGAGCATCAGGTTTTTTATGGCACACTAGCTGGTGGCCTACCTAATGGTATAGTTATGCTAAGATCTTTTGGCACGTGGTCAAAATAACAGCTAACGCTGCCATCTTGTTTTTTTCAATACAATTTCACAAATATTTACTAACAATGCCAACTAACTTGTAAAGAAAGAAAATACATATAATTGCAATAAAAACATAACGCAAAAAAGTGACAAGACAATATTATGGGTTCGGTCTAGAAACGTGCCGCCTCACTAGAAAGAATGAGAGGGGTTCTTAGAGGCTTATTAGGGGGTCTCCTGAACCCCCCACAACAATTTTGTTTTGCTGGATCCGGTTTTTTTTTTTTGTAGAATTTATTTTTTATTAGGTTGGAACAGTTTTCGAGAAAAAATCCAAAATAAGAAAAAAAATACAACTAATTTACGAATGCAAGAGCAAGCGAAGCGAGCTTGGGATTTCAGTCACTCAGACTCGGACAGGTTAGGTTCAAAGGGGATGACGGGGGCTCAAGTGATCGAGCAAAGCGAGCGGTCGAGCCCCCGTCATCTCCTTCATGTTTGGTTCCTTTATAATCTGTAGACAGAAATAGGAGCCCCGCCAAGTCTCTGACGTCAAAAAAATGAAAAAAATTACCATATAACATTTTTTTTTCTTTCATTCTTTTTTTATATTGAGGTTGACCTTCGAGACGTTTGAAATTGACCTTGAAAATGTGTCTTCTTTGAACTGGTGGGTTGATGGTATGACTTTTCCTCTTCCTCTCTCCTCTCTTCCGCTCTCCTCTACATTTCATTTATCAAAATTTTCTATGAAATTTATGCCATATTGAATACCCGTTAAAAAAACTATGTAATTCCGGCAAGGAGGGAATGGAGTGTTTACTAACCCACACCCCCTCTCCCCTGCCCCTACCCCCTATTGATGCGGCACGTTTCTAAAGCTTAACCGAACATATTAAAAATATATAAAATATTCGTCACATAAACGCAAAAGGCCAACACTTAGCATAATGCTGAAGCATATTGCTAAAATAAAATAGCATAATGCTCAGCATAATGGTAATCGCCGCCAATGGTCGGGATCTACAAAGGTCCCGACCATTGGCGGTCGGGATATATACTTTAAACTGGGGCATGCCTACCCTCTTCCTTCTTATATTTATTTTGTCACTTTTCTACCTTTCTTTGTTGGTTTGCGTGTAAAAGAACTGTGGGATATTTATATAACTAACTAATACTACTAAAATAAATGTTATATTTGGCTTTGACCAAATCGATTGAACTCGTTATGTTTGGCTCATATTAACCTTCGTTATATCATAAACCTTTGATTTACATAACACCATATATTATAATGGGGTCTCCCTTGTTTCATCGAAAAGAAATTACCAAATTATCACTTCCCAAACAATTTTCCGCATAATTTCATTTGCCAAATTATTACTTAGCAAAAAATCTCTTCACAAATAATTGTAACGCAAACCTAATGTCTGGCAAGTGAACGTTTAAACAATAACTCGTTTCCCAACTAGTAATTTTACCAATTTTTATGTAGTCAAATATTTCAGTTGGAATAACTCATTTTACTTATAATAAAATTTGCCAAATATTTAGTAGCTTATTTAAAAATTAATTAATCTCGTCTAACTAGTTCAGTTTCAGGTAGCCTGTTATTTTTCCATATTTTCTTTCAAAAGTAATCTAGTTGTTTCTGGCACTCGCCGGCCGCTGCCGCGGCACCGCTCGCTTCGCTCGCTCGGCTCGTGCGTAGAAGGTCACAGTTTTAACCTAACCTAACCTTTATATTTTTTGTCATAACAAATCATTTGACCAAACGTTTATTGTCTAAAGATTGTTTACTGTAATAAATCATTTGATTAAAGACCAAATGCCTAAATGACATTATCCTTGATAATATTCTGCCAAGTAAAAATTTGGCCAAATGAAAATGTGCGTACTAAAATTATTCCAAACATTGCATTGGTATAAAAAAAGGTTTCTAAAATTTGTTTGGGTAGTGAAATTTTGGCAAAATCTTTTCGGCAAAACGGCAGGATCCCATTATAATGATTCTTTTGTTAGTCGTTAGGCGTATATAAACGATTATTATGGGTTATTTAACATAAGTGATGGTCTAACAATAAAATATAGCATTATGAGCTGACCTAACGTCATTTAATTTTCCTTTTTTGGAAGTAGACAATAACTTTCTCATTTTCCCGTTTAACTATATTATTATACAAAAAGTCGCAAGCGTTACTGCTGAGCATGAGGTCCTGGGTTCGACTTTTAGGTTGGGCAAAGTGTTATTGGATTTTTCTATATGGAATTTCTCAGTAGCAGCCCGTAGTCTGGATTTGTGCCCGGTTGATGGTAATAAGCTCGACCCATATTACATGGGACTTAAACATAACTGGAGAAATGTGGGTTTAGGTACTATAGATACACCTCTGCCCAACCCTTCGGAGAAACAAGGCGTTATGTTATGTTAATATAATAAGAAAATAAGGTTGCAAATTGAACAGAAAATATAGTAATCATTTAAGGATATCTCAACAACATCCTCTCACCTAGAGGAGGCCTGAGGGTCCCAGCAGTGGGATAATTATAGGCTTATTATACAATGTGATGTTATAAGGATATCTACGGGGGCAGTACTGATAGAGGTTCTGTAAAAGCACGACAAACGAAAAATGTATACAGGTAGCAAGTGTAATCAGACATGAAATTAGTTTCAGTTGGCCCACAAAGGCAGTTGATCATCATAGAACTTCTGATATCAATCAAACAAACAAATAATTCTGAACAATAAGTGAGACCACCTTTATTTGACGAAAATGAAGAACAATACAGTATCGACTAAACTTACCTGCCGGCCTCATCATAAAATTATTAAAATATCTAAACGCGAACAAATATAGCCCCGTAGATTCACATGATCGGTTTAATATCGTAATGTTCATTTTTGGCCGATACCCGATCCCGGCGGGCTCCTGACAACATCCAGACGATGCGACCTGACAGGTGAGACTCGCCAACTAATAGCAATGTGAAACATTCTATTCTTGGATGAAATTCTGATGCTCTTAAACGAAGATGTGCTGACAAAATATCGAGTGGAAGGAAACTGGTGGGTGGAGAGTTTAAGGACGGGCTAAAGCTCCTGGGGGCCGAATCCATATGACAACCATAATATATACTAAAGCAACGCCATTACCAATAGGCAAAAAGTTCGTAAAATCAAAATAACTTGTCAGTGGTCAAAAGAAATGCCAAAATAATAGGAGATTACGTAACTGGTCATTATGAATGAAATAACCAAATACTAACAATATTTCTAATGGAGTGTCACACAGGCCATCTAAAAATCACAATGACTCCTTTCAATTAGGAAATTACAAAAACTGTCATAATCTACATTATTTTACGGTCTCAATGATCGGTCATTCCGACACAAATGCGTTAGCAGACTTGGCCCCAGGATCAGAATATTGTCAGTACTAATGAGTCTCTTTCGACTACATAATTAGTTCTTAAACTTTTAAAATCCTCTAGGTATAGGAAAATATGAATATGGGTGAAAAGCAATAGCATAATCAGCCTATAATGTTATCACTGCTGGGTTACAGGGTCTCTTCGGGGTGATCTACCTCGCGGGCCCAGTGTGGGTTGGTAGATGTCATCATGTCTTCGAATTTTCGGTTCTAGGACATACCGGTTTTTTCACGATGTTTTCCTTCACCGTTTTGAAAGCAGTGGTGATGAAATCATTTACACGAAGTAAAGCGCCTGTTTGGTTTAGAACCTACGACCAACAACTTTTATAAGTTGGGGCCGTTACCTAGACCAACACTGCTCTGCTGAAAAGCAATAGCTTTAGCGTAGTTATCAATGCAGTTTCTTACCATATATGAGAAAGAGCAGTTCATTTTACCCTTCAGTGGGTGGGACAGAGGCAAACTAGCCTATACCAAAATAGAGAGTTTTGTAATGTGCAGTCAGAAAACCGGTGCTCGCAGCGTAGCTTACAGCAATACATAATACGAGATGACTAGCATAGCAGTAAACTATGTTAGCAGACCTTTGAATGAAGCTTCTCAGGGGTTTGTAATTTCATTATAATATCTAAGTTTTATAAAATGTTTTAATATATTTATATACCTAATAGTTTGGCAAACTGGATGAAATCACAGTATAAATATGGAAAGTACAGAAAACTACGCAGTAAATGTTCGAAACGGCACACTTATTCAGACTCGCTCATTGTCGAGACCCCAAAGCGATTGTCGCGGTGCTGTCGGTTGCGGGTGCCGTGTCGAAATAAGTGGTCACCGCGATCTTTTAAAAAATGGAGCATAGGTAGTTATTTCAACAAATACCTAGACCATATAATAATATATAGACCTAGTTCCCATAGTGTCCATATTTATACTGTACTGATAGCTTGTGTATGGAATATTATTTATTGTTTACTTTATCCTAGCAGTTTTCTAGTCTATGTCTAGAATCCTATTAACTGTTTAAATCTCTCTACAATAATAATGATCTGTACCCTAACTACGTAATAAACGATCAATCGGAATTTGAATCATTTTGAAACAAATTGCTAATCCATTACTTCATAAGATCAAAAAAAAAATCTGCTCAACAACGTAAATAACGCAATGAATGTTGTTGAACTGTCAAAATGAAACAAATTTGTCGTAATCGTTTACGAAAATATGTTGCGTAATTATATAGCTGATCAAGAGTCCGTATTCAAGATTTAATATTATTTATTGCCAAATTTTAATACGTGGCCATTATAAGGATAATATTACATAGGTGTCATATACTAATGACTCTGTCAACTAAGAATGTTTAAAACTTAACAAGCAGGATTAATTTGCTGCCTCTTACTTAGCTCTCAATTTATTCGACTTTCATTGGAAGAAACATTTTCACTCTCTAGCTCATCGTCTGGGTGGGCACTAACATTGCAATGTTCTAAACATATTGTTGTTTATAAATGTTTGTCATTTTCAAACATTCTGCCGCAAATAGCCCGTTGTCAAACTTAATGGCGACCATCGAACATCATTATCTTTTAAAGGTCGGTACCTACATAATTTATTGCCCATCTAATGAGTCCTATGCCACGACTGGTTTTGTCGTTCGTCATTTGGACTCCATAAAATATGTAATTCACATGGGTGTTATAAAAATCCTCCTACACGCGAAAACATTATAATATTAATATATAATAAAGTTTGAATTTTGTCGCTCATTCCGACACGCGATGGACGATATGATGTTAAATAGCGTAGCGGTTTGTAATTTCAGATGAACTACTACGAATTTTATCTTCTTTTATCTACTTGTTTTTATTTTATTACCGATCAACAGTCAGGACGCTATGACTTATGTCAAAAGTATTACTAAGGTTAATGTTGGTCATATTTCATTCCTTCCTTTCATAGCCAAACATCCTAGGATAGCATCGTAACAATATACAGCACTTATTTAATTATATCTACAATTATAGCTGCCATTAACCTAAACTGAAGATAGGTATATAACCTAAATGTAATAATTTGATTTAAACAAAAACCGCAAGTTCTAAAAGCATTCAAACATTTTTTTTAGCTATCACTAAAAAGCACCAATAGAATGATACATTTGGCTTGCTTGCAAACCAACTTTTATTTGATGGGTCAACGCTCTATAGAGTATCTGGCATTGTCCTTTAAATAAAAAACCTGTATAATTTCTCTAAGTAAATGGGTCATTGTCATAACCCTAAAAAAAACTGTTCATACGAATCATCTAAGACACTTTTAATAATTACGTCTTAATAATAACATATTAATAAAGTTAACGAAACGTACTAGACTATAACTGTTACAGATTTACTGTAAATTTATTTATTTTTATTTTATACCACCACCATGTACCGAATTGTCCACTTCGGTGGACTGTTCGGTTTCTACCTTTCAATAGAATGTAGCTTAAAATAAATGCGTGTTTTTTATTATTTTACAAAAATGATATATTTTCGTAATCTACGTATGTTTTCCTTTTAAAGTTAAAAGTATTTTAAAAAATGATAGAAATAAAACACACTTTTTGCATCATTTAATCTTGTCACAACATTTTTTGTCTTTCCGGTGGACATTGCTTTCGATACTGACTAAAATTAAGTAAATGTCAAATGACGGAACGGAACGTAAAATTGAGCGCAGCCAATATCGTAGTATCCCTGTCAGAGGCCATTTTGCTGCAGCTCGTACGCAGAAAACGTTGTTGTTGTACTAAGAAAAATATTTAGTGGTGTCAAAGTTGAGTTGTCTTTCCGGTTACTGCTGTATTTTGGTAAGTAAATCACTATAAATTCATCAAACATTCTTAATAACTAGTTAAAAAATGAAACTTTATGAATATATCTTGGCTTTTGACATAACCTATAAACGGCGCAAGGTGTGAATGATTTTGCGAAATAAGTCCATTCGGTGGACATCTTTTTGGTGGAACTTTTGTCCACCGAAACGACAGATTTCCACCGAGTAGATTGTTTTCTTGAATGTGGGTTATTTAGTTACTATATAACTTATAAAACTGCTTCTGAGTACTGATGTTTTTATCAGTTATGGACTAATGACCTATTTTTGTTGCATTTTCGCTTTATTTTTATGAGTAAATATGTTTTCCCTCACATCTTTCTACACCATGTCGACTTGTAGTTAATGTAGTTATCCATAGCTACATATTCTAAGTTAAGAATGATTGGTAGGTACCTGTAATGCATTTCTAACGGAATAGGAAATAATATTTTTTCATTAGCATGGTCGTATGCAAAGTTCTTTACTAAAGAAATCTCTTGCTCTTCCTTTGCACAGCTTTACTTTCTTTTCGTTTGTGTGCATTGCTTATTGTGATTTTTCAGGTGATGGCGAAAAGAAGAAGTAAACTTACCGATACCCAGAAAAAAAAAACGTCGCCGTGAGCAAAAAACACTAAGTATGAGGAAGGCACGTGAAAAGTTTAAACAGGATCCAGAAGCCTTGGAAGAAAAGCGAAGAAAGGACAGAGAATATTACCTTGGTAAGAAAGCCGAAGGGAAAATAAAAACTATAGAAGATTTGCCAGAAGTGCAAAATCTTTTGAGGAGGAAATGGAGAGAGGATGCAAGAAGACGCAGAGAAAAAATCAAAATCATTTTGTACCGTTAGTGAGATTAGGAATCACGATCCCATTTACATTTGTATCCATTTGAAGCCTATTATAGCTGCAATAAAATGCTGCTGAACTAAAATTACACAAAATAGATCGGAAATACTCAAAATAGCAACAGATTTCTACAAAGACCTATACAGCTCACCAAATCAGTCAACATACAAGCTACCGAGTCGTAATACAGAAAGAGCGATGGTTACCTTCACCGAAGAGGAAATAGCCAAAGGAATTAAAACACTGAAATCAGACAAAAGCCCAGGGCCTGACAGGATCACCAACGAAGTCATAAAAGCAGGATCGACGTGTCTTGTTACACCTCTTACACGACTATTCAACATGATACTGACCAGTACGAACTCTCCACGCCAATGGTCTGAATCTGAAATCATTCTGCTCTACAAAAAAGGAGATCCAGATAACATAAGTAATTACAGACCGATAAGCCTACTACCATCATTATATAAACTTTTCTCGTCATTACTAGAAAAAAGGTTAAAAGTAACAACAGAAAAATTTCAACCCATTGAACAGGCGGGCTTTCGTCGAGGCTTCTCCACAGTCGATCACATACACTCGCTAGAGATGCTTATAGAAAAATTCCTAGAGTTCAACAAACCACTCTATATAGTTTTTATTGACTACCAAAAAGCTTTCGATACTTTACTCCACTCATCGATCTGGGAAGCTCTAATATCACAAGAAGTACCTTTGGAATACATACAAGTCCTAAAAAACATCTACGACAGTAACATCAGCAGAGTGAAGTTGGAAACCACTGGACCACCCATACAAATAAAAAGAGGTGTGAGGCAAGGAGACCCAATCTCTCCAGCAATCTTCATAGCGGTGCTGGAGTATATCATCGGCAAACTAAACTGGGAAAAAAAGGGCATAAACATAAACGGACACTACCTGAGCCATCTCAGATTTGCGGATGATATAGTCCTGCTATCAGAAAGTACAACCCAACTACAACTGATGATAAACTCTTTACATGAAGAAAGTCGTAAAGTAGGCTTGGAAATCAATTTAGATAAAACAAACGTCATGACGAATCATACTAAAATACCTATTTATCTCAGAAATCGACCGCTATCGTATGCTGATACTTATATTTACCTGGGAAAACATATCTCATTTAATCCACGCAACAACGAACTAGAAGTAGAGAGAAGGGTCAACATCACCTGGAAGAAATTTTGGAACCTCAAAGAAATCCTAAAAAGCGACATGTCCATAAATTTGAAAAGTAGAGTCATGAACACCTGCCTGCTCCCATCACTAACTTACGCTTGTCAAACGTGGAAATTCACAAGTAAACTAAAGAATAAGATCATAACCAGTCAAAGAAGTATGGAGAGAAGCATCCTGAAAATCAAGAAGATTCAAAAAATCCGCCATACCGCCATAAGACAGAAAACTAAAGTTATCGACGCACTCAGTTACTCACAGAAGCTAAAATGGCGATGGGCTGGACACGTAGCCAGACTCAATGATAATCGCTGGACCAAAACGACAACGTCATGGCTAGGACCATCGGGCCAGAGGAAAAGAGGTAGGCCAAATACGCGCTGGATAGACGATGTTATAAAAATAGCAGGCACACACTGGATGCGAGAAGCTGAAGACAGAGAAAAATGGTCATCTTTGGAGGAGGCCTTTACCCTCCGTTGAGAGGGGTTCTTGTACCTATAAATTATAAAGCACCTAAAAGAAATACGAGTAAAGCACCTAATTAATTAATGCATGCAAACTGTTTCGATGTTTATTTTTTTATTTTTATTTTATTTCTTTTTAATTGTAAACCTATATTTGTAACAGGAAATAAAAGGCTTTTTATTTTATTTTATTTTATTTATTATTATTATAGCTGCAATGAAGACCCTTGTTCCAAATTTGAAACGGATGCATATTTTGAGTGACGGGCCTTCAACCCAGTACAGAAACAAGACGATGTTCCACCTAATTGCTGCTTACTTGAGCGAGGAGACTAACGTAGATGACATTACAGTGAGAGTGGACACGACAAAGGAGCCCCTGATGGCGTGGGTGGTTGTCTTAAGCGTACGGCTGATAAGCACGTCGCTCAAGGAAACGATGTCCATAGTTTGGATGCCTTCATGGAGTGTGTTCTTCAAAGCTGTAAAGGCATTGAAGTCATTAGAGTAGATGAGACACATGTGGAGTCTATTGAAAGTAAAATAAAAAAGCAAGCAAAAATTACGCCGTTTCGTGGAACCATTAAAGTCCTTCAGGTTATTTGGAGTCGCCGTAAACCAATGATGCTTCAGTTTCGTAGGTTGACTTGTATGAAATGTAGTCCAGAAAATACTTGCATACATTACGGTTTAGGTAGCAAAAAGCTTGACATAGCACTATGTCCTAGGCCACTCCAAAATAATGTCCAACTCTATCAAGTCCAGTCCTGACGACTCCTCTGCAAAGTCCTACTCGGAATGACACACCAGCTCCCGCCGAGAGTATGAATTCACCGAGTCCAACCTGGACTCCTATGCACAGTCCAGTGTCAAGCCGATGGTCCAGTCCAATTGCGAGTGGCTCGATGCAGCAACCATTAAAAATTGGCGAACACAGTCCATCACTGCTGATTGGAGGTAATGTCCATAAGCGAATACAATTTTCGGACGTATATTCTGACAGCTCAGATACGTCAACGTCAAAACAAGAGAAGCCACCAATCCCCCTTTCTCTGGCTGAACGGATTAAACGCTTCTGGTCTTCTGACGACGAAGACATATTTTGACCACCGAAAAGAATTATATTTTCGGTAGACAAACACAAAACATTTTTTTATTTACTTTTTGAATGCTTTAAGTGACTGATTTGTTTGTGATTATGTGAAGATAGCATTAACGTTATTTTTGTTCAAGATGTTAATCACTTGTTGTTTAGTTTTGTTTCAATAATTAACATTTTAGTCCACTCGGTGGACATATTAGTCTTTTCGGTGGAACCGAATTATTGTTATTTCCTTATAAATCGCCTTTTTCGAATTATTGATCTCAGACTGATACTCAGTTTTGTTGTAACGTAAAGTAAGAATTATAATATACCTTTGATTTTTATAAATCACGTATTTCATTGTTTTGCAAAAAAAATCCCTAAGCTTGACAATGACCCAAATACGAATGTGTCATCACCCATTTGACAAATAAAACCATTAAAATAATGGTTTTATTTGTCAAATGGGTGATGTTGACTGCTTATTCGAGCAATGATTTCGTTTACGACTTAATTAACACCGTCCAATTTGCATGTGATAATAACAGAATATTAATCTTTCAAGTCAAGATGCTTTCTTTTCTGATCAAATGGCTGATAACTCATTTTATTTACATACGTTCAACTAGATATTGGGTCAAGGAATTTCACTCCGGTAACGTGACCTCTGGCGATAACAAATCAATATATCTGACGTTTCAATTACTATATTGACACGTTTTTAATCTTCTCTTATTGTTTATGTGTTCGGAAGCTGCGTTGAGTTTGTCTTAATAAATATCTCTCATAGTTCCGAGTTGTAGATAATGCGTGCGCGCGGCTTCCACAGTAATGACTATAAATCTTCACCTGTCTTTCACTGTATCTTTTTCTTTTGACTTTGATGTGTATATCAACGAGACGGCCTATTACACGTATTAATCTTGTGGAACCGTGATGCTTGTCGGTTTTTGTTTTATAAATTTCGTGCAATTTGATTTATAAATTCATCGTGCTCGTCTACGAGTATGCTCGTCTAATGAAAATATCAGTTTAATTTACTGCGTACGTTACAATTATACGCAATACGCGTTATTTTTTATATTGTTTGTGCTAATAGGTAATGTTAAGCGGTACCTAAATAAGTATATTGTTATAATTAATGAAAAAGTACTATATAAAATTGTATATGGGAGCTACGTCCGCCAAAAAATACACTCTTTTAAAAAAAATTGTCATTGAAAGAAAGGTCAATAAGTAATTAAGTCTAGCTTTTATTTGTTTTTAAAAACTATATTTATTTATTAAGAATTAAAATAAACTGTATCTACATAACAACATAGGTACCTAATTAATCAATAAAATAGTTCCAAATATATATTTTTTTGTTTGATAACTAATTTCAATTCTAATGTTGAAATTTCAACATTATCGTTTTATTGAAATGTTCTTTCTATCTCTGACCGGAATTGGAAGAAATGGTGTCAAATCATTATAGTTACAGCAATTGTCTAAGCAATATAACAACTGCACAAATATAAGCCATGAACCAATTTACACAACAAATATAGGTACGACTATTTAGAGACGACAATACGAACTAACAGAAACTATTTATTCTTTAGAAATTATATACTTAATCGTTCATTGTCATGTTAGGTATATTATTTTGTTGAAATTGTATCGTTAAGTTTTTTTTCTTCTTTAATTTAAAATCTAATTTATATTTCATTCAATTATAAAAATTTACAAAATAAATTTTAAAATTCATTCGTTAATTTTGTTGGGAAATCGATTACAAATGTACTCTACCTATTTTATTAAAATATTAGAACAGTGGTTTTCGGAGTTCGATTTATGACAGTTTAGGGGCCTGCTGTACTCTACGCCTGCTATTATTTAAATCGAACACGTATTTTTAGCCAAAACCAAATAAATATTTATAAATTGCTAGCGTTATAATATTTCCATATCGAGTTTTTGGGAAAGGGCGAGTGTTGTATTTTATAAAATTAATAACAAAATTTTATTATAACTTTTATTAAACTTCAAGATAAGCAGTTCAAATGCTAATGGAATCGCGTGTGTTGACTAGGGTGATTGCGCCGGTTAGCGACCAGTTAGTTGAGTTCCTAACTTTGGACGAATCAAAATATACGTCATTTACACGCAAAGTAGTTGCCGACAATGTAAATTGGTTCTAAATATAGTCTAGTTGTGAAATTAAATATAAAATATCACGCTTCCATTCGTAAATTATGAAAAATTATGGAAAAAGTGCAAAAATAGCCGAAATGCTAGTTAACGACCACTTATTTCGGTTGGCGACCACTAGTACGCTAGATTACGACCACTGTTAAAAAACATAAAAATAAAGTAATAAAACCACTTTTATGGATAAAAAATATTATTTATTTTTCACTTTAGATCAAACATCTAATAATCATCAACACAAATAGTATTTAATCATCGGATTTAACTGACTTGGCTTCACATGCCTTCGAGAAATATCTCTCAGGCATGCCGGTTTCCTCACGATGTTTTCCTTCACCGTTTTTTCCGTTTTTTGGGCGGCTTTAAAACTCTGACACCAGGTTAGTTTACTAACCACACGAAAAGAAGAAGATCGGATTTAACTTTTTTTTATTATTTTAATCAAATAAAATAAATCTTTTTCGTTGCGCGATTTAACCTGGTACAAATTTCGATATCCCTTTGGAGCTAAAAAACTATCAAGTTTTAGGGCATAGAGAAGTCACTTTGTCCTGTTCCAGACCAATTTGTCCTGGACGATCTTCTTTGAAGGGATTCGTTGATACATGGTTAATGACAAAAATAAATTGACAGTATTCAGAAGCTTCTGCTTCTTAATTGGGAATCCGCACTTGGCAACTGGCAAGCGGGCGGAGTTCCATTCATGAGAGCTAGAGAGTCTCCTTTAACTCCGTCATCCATGAGGGTATAACGCCCGAGGCGTGGAGCAGCGGTGCGATGGTTCTGTTCTTCAAAAAAGGTGACAAAACCTTGCTAAAGAACTATAGACCCATCTCACTTCTGAGCCACGAATACAAGCTGTTCTCGAGAATCGTCACGAACCCTCTCACCAGGAGACTTGACGACCCAGCCACCAGAACAAGCCGGATTTCGAAAAGGCTTTAGTTCCGTAGACCACATCCATACTGTTCGGCAAATTGTACTGAGAAAGTACTGCAAAGATCGAGGAGTATAATCAGCTACTGTGTTTGGCATTTGTGGACTACGATAAAGCATTCGACACCATCGAAATATGGGCAGTTCTGGCCTCTCTGCAACGATGTTGAATTGACTGGCGCCATATCGAAGTGTTGAGATGCTCGTATGATACTGCCACAATGACTGTTCAGAACCAGGATGAGAAAACGAGCCCCATCCAACTGCTCAGAGGAGCGAGACAGGGGGATGTGATATCCCTGAAACTGTTTACCAATGCTCCAAGTCTATTTCTTCCTTTTAGGGACTTGCTTCCGAAGGCTTCATCTTGAAAAAAACTACATAAACTAAATCAAATAATCACATGTGCTCGAATACTGAACATACTTAAGCTAAACTTTAGTTTGCGGCCATCGTTCTTTTCGTACTAAATCTTGGTGGTCGCAAACTAGTATCGTACTTTTCTAACTGTATCACATAGCGACCACCTTTTAGGACCAATATTTGTGGACAAATTAAATAAGTTTTATCAAAAAAACATGGTCGTTTACTGAAGAATTGCAAGTTTAGGCTTTTACAACACCAAAACCCTAAATAGTGTAACCATAAATAAAACATTGAGAACATAATAAGCAAAACAAAATAAAACTGTGTGAGTCAGAATACGACCACCTGGTCGCTTTCTAACGTATTATTAAAATATGCATTTCAGTAACCGACCACTGGGTTTTAGTTTAATATATGGTAAAAATTGACTTAAATGCAATTAAATAATTGAAATCAATACATAATTGAAGTACCCACGTTTCTAATTTGAGTAAAAAACTTAAAATAAGTAGCAAAACTTAGCTTTGAACGCCGCGCGCCTTGCTAATTTTTTGCTCTTGCGCAGCACATTCACACACCACTTAATCAACACGAGAATTTAGCGTAATTTTTCTTTATTTTGGGTCAAGCGGTTCGTATAAAATTTAGTAAATTCTTATTATGTAACTATTCAAATAATATTTAAGACATACTATTTATTGTTATGTCTTAAAGAATGGTTATTATCTTTAATTAAAGCAACCTAGTCAGACAAGTGGTCGGTTACCGGAGGTGGTCGCGAAACCGGCGCACTGACCCTATGTCCTTGTTTTTTTTTAAATCGAATATGTTATGCACTTTCATAGAATCGATTGACTTTGTGGGCCATCATGGAATCATTGACATTTGACACGCGATCTTCTCGAGACTAAGGCCCGTATTACAGAGCCTCACTCAAAACTCAAGCATTAAGTACTTAAAATTCGTTTAGTCTTATGCTTGGTTGAAACTAGTTTTAAATAATGCTTGAGTCTTGAGTGCGGTTCTGTAATACGGGCCTAAGTTTAAGAGATTTTTAACAGAAAGAGAGAGTTTTTTGACGAAAACTAAGGACGAACTAAAAAAATTAAAAAAAAAAACAAAATTCAAAAGTCATTTATTCAAACTAGGCTGAGAATCAGCACATTTCGAACGTCAAAATTACATAAGACAGTCCCCCAACACGCCCACCCTTCACCACTTCCTAGTGCTTTAGCTGGGAAGAAGAAGTGGCGCAACAAACTCCCCAGCAGCACAGCGGTCTGTTCAGTGAGGAAAAAACAATGATTCTATACAATAATTTATAAGATAATTTACATTACGCAAAATACAATTTAAATTATAAATTAATAGCCATATGACAGCTAGCACACGCCAATATACCAACCAAAAATATCGAGAACTATAGTCACGAAAAAGATCCCCGCAGACACGCCCGATACCGATAGAACAATTTCCGTGAAGTCTAATTGCGATTTACACGATCAAAAAAAATCTGAATCATTTTGAAACAGATTGCTTTCTTGATAAGTTTGAAAAAATATGACTGCTCAAAAACGAAAATAAAGCAATGGATGTTGTTGAACTGTCAAAATTAAACAGATTAATCATTTAACAAAATGTGTTACGCAATTAGATAGCCGAGTTGGGCCTTACTTAGTTTTTGAACAAATGTTGATTTAATTAGGTACCTACCAACCTATACGCTCTTAGATTTTTGCCAGATTATAAGAAATCAGAATTAAATTATTGATAAACCTACCTATATTTAGTTTTTCTACAGGAAAAATGTTAATACAAACATAAAAATTATTTACGTGATCTGTATCAATTTTATGCTCTTAATTCTAATTTAATGTGGCCGTTTAATCTATACCTATAAATTGTATGTTCCAAATTCAAAAGTACTACACGCCATAAAAACTTTTTAGAATATTTTGCGAATATTTTCATAAACAATATTTATGATTCATTCGGTATCACTGACCGATTATGCAGATTACACAGTGTTAGGTAACTCGTTATCTCTACTGTTGATGTTCCTTTTGACGGTCTTAACTCGAGTAAATATGCGATTGCGTTATTACACGTAATCTTTGCACGAGTCGTCAAGTGAAATAGCTGGCTTTTGTAACTGTTCATGTAAAGATAGCAAGTGACGTCACTGTTAGGCTACGGTCAATATAACTGCTTTAGCTGTCACATTTTTTTATTCATATTATGGGTATTCTATTGTAGAACGATCGTCAAACGTGGATGTCGATTTTTTGATAGATTTCATAGCAATCTATGGCACAATCGAACCAAAATATCATGTTTAAGTAACATAAAACTAAGAAATCTCGATGTTTTATTGTACTCGCTAGTTAATAAATACAGAATTAAAAACATGAATAGCGATCAGAAAATAAACATCTCATTCATAGTCTGTCGAAAGAGCGCACCGAAGAAAATATTCTAATACATTGTGCGATAAGCGAACGTAATTGGGTTATCTATGTAGTACCCATCTCGTAAACAAATAGATTGTTAGAAAAATATACTACATCGGGAGCAGACGCGATTTCGTAACGTATTAGGTGCATAGTACAGTGATAATTAATGAAGCGAAGAATATTTTAAATTCAAAAGGTTTGAACGTGGAACATCAATGGTTCGATTTTAAAAAAAAAATGTCATTCCATTGTTGAAATTTTTGCGGCAGTCACCAGGAATTTAAAACGGTTCACATTTTTTGTTCGAAACGGCAAAAAGTAGGTACGTTTTAAAGGTGACAATGTTAAGTAGGTGGTGGCAAAACATGAGATAATCTTATTAAGTCTACAAATAAACAAAAAATACACCATATAATTCACCGTATAATTCTTGTATCATATTTTTTTTTTTCCACAAATAAAGTTAGTGATACACAGTCATGTAAACGTGGTATTTGTAAGTACCTACTCATAAAAAAGTCCTCAGCAACTTACCGGTTCAAATAAAAGTTTAAATTTATCAACCGTCTAATGGTAAACGTTGACTTGCTCAAAGCAATTATGTTGTTCCAAGCAAAAACGCCCAGTCCTGACGAAAGTGGTATTTATGTGGAATCTTTATTGATTCGACGTTTTACGGGTTTTTTTCTAATTACACTAGTTGTCCACCTTTCAATTACTAACAGTATCGAAACGGTAACTGCTATTTACAATAATAAACCTTTTTTATTTGTAAGGTAAAGTTTATAATGCTTTGAATAAAATTGTAGTTTCTATCCTTCGATTGAAAGTCATCGACCACACATGAAGTTTAAAAAGTGGCTTTTCATACCTAAAACCTCGAGCAGAGTAGCGCGATGCGACGGCACGACGACGCGACTCGAACCATAAAATTTTGAAGAAAACTTCACCGTATAACAATAACCGGTGTCGCGTTGCGCCGTCGCGTCTCGCTAGTCTGCACGTAGCTTAATACGCGCGTTATGAAATGGATGTAAGTTTTGAATGCAATCATAATTTTCGAATTAACACAGCTCACACACACGTTACGATTTCTAAGAAATAAAAATGGCGTGAAAAGATGGCAATGGGTGAGTAATTGGTTATCGATTGATCAGTGATTATCGACATTGCATTTTAATCGACGATCGATTCTGGTTTCAGATAAATAAACGACAACTGGTATTCTAACGGACCGCACTTATCAAGTTAGTAGCGCTAATCAAATAAAAAAGAAAACGATTTGAATTTAGAATTAAGAAATAAATGTCGGGAAAAGACAAAACATTTTCCAGCTAGTGTCAAAGTGTCACTGTCACTAGACGAAATGATAGAACAGTAAAAACTTTTTAGTAAAAAAAAAAAAATTGACTGATCACAAGAAAAGAACCGTTTCCTCTCCAGAGTTCAATGTCGTTAGCACTGTTAAACTAATAAACTCTTCGCATTCGTTACGTAATCTGCTCGTGTCCAATTTGACCATTTCAATCTTTAACTAGTTCATCTAAAAATAATTCAAAACGCAAATAACTCGAGACATTGCGTTAATTAAAATTACATTCTTGTGTAAAATATAGACCTATGTTATTCGTAAAGTCAACGTATTTATATATTATTTATATTGGAATATTATATGCGAATCAGATCGTCTCCAGTACAACATATAAATGTAAATCTTTGTTTAGGGGGCCTGGTGACCTGACATACAAGTTTTGTAAAAAACTTATTTTAGGCACCAGTCTTCCACAAATTAATTAAAAAATTGTGTCTGTAGACTATTTAATTACTTTCTCTGTAATTTGTGGTAAGAAAATAAATAACTATATTATATTATTAGATACATTTTTTTTTCCATGTTACTGTTGTTAAAAGTGATTAGGTAGGTACGTTTTCAGGAAAACCTAAAAAAAAAAGAAGATTTTATTGGAATTTGCGGGAAAAACGTTGAAAGATTTGCCTTATCTCATATTCACTTCAAAACGGAGAAATCCATTTTGAATAACATAATTAAGGGCACATTATGAAAACAAAAATAAGTTAGTATGTTTTTGAAAACCTTTACCTATTAATTAGTTTAATTTTAGATAATAATATCATAATATATCTCTATATTTCTCAAAATCAAATCAAATCTTCCAAACAAGGAAACGAAATCTAAACGTTGTCATATAAACGTTAACATATTATTACTAATTAACGTATTTGCCTTACAGCAGGACGACAACCATTAATCACTAACTTTAAAGAGTTTATAAATAAAAAGTTCACTTTAGGAGAGACAGGTTCAAAGTAGCATGTCTAAAACAGACAGCTTTTAGTGTATTTAGCCTAAGGATATTTGTGATTTATTATAAAACATGTTATTCAGCTCAAATAATCATGTTTTAATAAATTAATAAGACAACCGGATATATGAGGAACAGACAAACATAATAGAGATGAGATAATTCGTGTTCCTAAATTAGGAAACAATTTTGATTTATAAATCTGCAACGATACAAAACACACGATATTTTTTTCCCAGTTCATCGTATATGGGAAAACTACAAACCAGACGATTGTATTTAAAGGTATGCGATAAAATTACATCTTCAACCTTGAAAACATTGAAACAAAATCAACAATAGCACGCGTGAATGCGCAGACGCAACCTGCCCTTTCCTATCAAAGTTACCGCAGCTTATCGCTTCACATCGTAGCCAAGTGACCTACATGCAAAGCGAGTCCAATAAAAAAATCACACGATCGGGCCCGTTAAACCATCCAACGATAGCGTTATCGGTCGGCCCTAAAACATGTCACAGGACAGTGCAGTGCAAACGGCTAATGGAACCAATTACACAGAAATCTATTAGTAAAAGCAGATCCGTCATTATCGGACAAACAAAACCGACAATAAAGAATTAAACCACTAAAGGATGCGATGAAATTTGAAAAAATACATACACAGATGACGGTGCACTACGGATGGAAGTTTCTAAAAAGAGCCCTTTTTCAGTTGGAATTTTCTAAAATCAACCCTTTTTCATTTGGAGTTTTCTAAAATGAACCCTTTAACAATTGGAGTTTTCTAAAATTAACTCTTTTCGATTGGAGTTTTCTAAAGTAAACCCTTTTTCAATTGGCGTTTTCTAAAATTAACTCTTTTTGGATTGGAGTTTTCTAAAATAAACCCTTTTTCAATTGGCGTTTTCTAAAATGAACCCTTTAACAATTGGACTTTTCTAAAATTAACTCTATTTCGATTGGAGTTTTCTAAAATCAACCCTTTTCCCTAATGATGCAACGAATATTGAACTTTGTATGGAAAAATCGAAATCAACTGGAATAAAGTCGCAACTAAAGTTTAGTTATTAAAGAGCATCGTATCGATTCACATCCATACAAGCTGCAGGGCTGTGTTCCACGGTAATAAATGTGATTGCATATATCGCCAGGACTCAAGGAGGATCGCTCGCTGCACGGACGCTGACGAATCGAAAGCATTTGTTTGAAAACTCGCCAGCGTGATATTTTATCCACATCCCTAGCAACGTGTGTTACAGCAGCCACTTTAGCGAGGGAAATATTTACGGAATCCATCTTTTATGACTTCCCTAAATCGCCAGTGATATTAAATAATAATCCGAGTACAAGATACGGGTAGGTATAACGACTTAAAATGTAAACATGTATTGGATGCTTATCTTATTATCTAAATAATTTACAGCTTCGGTATAATATTGCGAGATGACCTACAATAGTGTATTAACCTTAGTTTTAATAACTTCATCATCACCTAATAGTAATTGCGTAACACACTTTCAATCACATTTCGATTGATTTTGACGGAACTTGCTAATCCAATGCATCATTAGTTTGAAAATTTCGTCTGATATACAACGTAAATAACGCAATGAATGTTGCTGAACTGTCAAAATGAAAGGCATTGCCATTGGACGTGTTTTTCGCAATCTACCCGAAGGATTACTAAAAACTGTTGTAAGTTTAAGTATAGTTCTGTTAGTCGAGTTTTATCGAAGTATGTTAATTAAGCAGAAATGCTTACATTTATGATTCATAATGGTAGCAAGCGGTGACGTCATCGAGCGTGGTGTTAATTGTGAGAGCTAAGAAATTATTTAACAACTACGCGCAACTACACGTACTGGTAATGGGGAACGACGGAAGAAAAGGAAATATAAACCAGGTTTTGCTTACGATGTTACAAGTAATGCAAATGTACTAACATAAAACTTTGCATGAGGAAATAGAACACTACATTATATATTCCTTATTTAAAATAAAATATTCTGAAAGACTTAAAAAGGTACACATTAAGCTAAAAATTTCCAGTATACGCTGACCTCGCATTGTACGGAAATACTATACAACGCGAGATCATCATAAACTGGAAATGTATAGCTTGATGTGTAGCTGTGTGTACCTTTTTAAGTCTTTCAGAATATTTTATTTTTATAAAGTGCACAATAACTTATGTCGTTACGTTACCAAATACTACTTGAATTATGAGGCTTTTGGCTACTCGGTATGTGTGTATTTAATGTTTTGTTTTTTTATAATTTGCGTTTTGTTTGTGCAAAATAAACACTCTTCATTTTTTCTTTTCTTTTCATTATCTCCTAGATAGAGTCCAAAGTTATTTGTAGATACTGTCCATTGCCTAGAACAACGGTTCTAGGCAATGGACAGTATCTACAAATAACTTTAACATCTACAGTCACCCATTTTGCCTATAAGTATCTACCTACTTATCTGATGTCATAAAGTTATGCGTAAAAAACAAGCCTTTCAATTTGGTCAACTCATTCAGATCACCGCATGAAATGTTTACGGTTAGGTATGTCAGTATCAGAAAAAAATAGGAAAAAAACTAAATGGTTGCTAAATAGGAAGTAGGTACAGACGCCAGCAGGTTAACCTACCCGAATATGTAAATTTTTCCTAATCAACTTTGAACCTTATGGTTTAATGATAAAGTTGAAAATCTATTCATAAAATATGACAGATTGTAGTAGGTTAATGTGCAGGGGGCCAACCACCACCTCTTTAAGCAGTATTATTTTAATGTTACTTCAGTGCAAGAAAGAAGTGGAGCTATACAGGACGTCTAGCTCCATCCCTTTCCCACGCTCAAGTAAGATTAAAATATTACTGTTAACAGAGGTGGTGGTAGGGCCCATACCGCGTCTATAATATTTTGAAAGTCGCATTGAATGAAATACCACAACACCATATATACCTCATAGACACATTATTATGATCTATTAACTCAACAAAAAATAATTGTTCGTTGTTTTTTTTCCACCGCAATCGTGAATGGTCATTGTCCTGAGTCCTGACCAGAAATAGCTCAAGTCATCAAAAATGTCAATGTCACTGATAACTATATCAATTTAGACTTATAAAGCCATGACATGTCATCATTTATGATGGCAAAAATACGCAAAAAACCGAGCGAACATTCATTAGGGACCAATAGAAACCAATCATAGGCAAATGACCGCAAGAAAAAACCATCGATACCTTATAAAAATTAAAGCAAGGGAAATTGACGTAAACATTATCGATCACACAGCTGATCGATAAAAAAATATCAGATAAAAACTGTCGATTGGAAATATCGATACCTACTACATGTCAATTTGCTGATAAGTCGTTTGAATAAATTTACATTTTAATGAATGAATCCCATTAATTAATTAAATATGATAGATTTTAATCGTCTCTACGCTACAGTTCACAGTTTTGTAGATTATTATTTAATGCTAATTACACGCCACTTCCCGTGATATTTCAATTTGAAGACATCAGTTTTCTATGGATAGTAATATTCGCCACTAAAATGTCAGTTGTCAATTAATTTTAATTCCTAACTACGAGAAAATATAAATAAGTACTTTCTCCGAAGTCATATTGTGTTCGTTAGAGGGTTAAGGTTATACGTTGAACTCTGCACACGTCTAGCTAGCGATCGGAAACGCATTTCCATTGATAATTTTCAACGGCGTAGTTTTTAGAACAATGTTAATTTATGGAAAAACATACTAACCTTTCAATTACGGGTCACTGGAAAAATCATTCACTGTTTCATTCACAAACTAAAAAAAAAAACCAGACTGACTGTCGTGTCAATGTTTCAAAATTTTTTTGTTGTTTCGAACAACAACAAAAAAATAACAAAAAGATTTTGTGTTTTTTTGGGACTGTTATGTTTATCACTAGATCGAATGCGTGCAAGTTGCCTTCCGCGTGCTCTTCGCGTCGGGTTGTCGAGCGGCGCGTCCTAACACTAACGCGCCTTGTCGTCGACTATGACCGCTTCTCGTATGAACCGGGCATAAATTCTACTAGAATTTTACTTTGGTACGCGACGCACACCTATGCATGTACCTAGTACCTACCAACGAAATTCCTAATGTAAAATATGCATACTTCGTCAATTTTAGTTGTAAAATGGAAATTAATTCCTTTAATGAATGTTACCTAACTTTAAACGCACATTACGTAGGTAAAGAGAATGACATTAGTTCATTACTGTTCTATTTTCAAACATAATTATTCCATTTACAAAAACATTTATAAAGAACAGCAATTTTGTATCGTACCAAAAGACTTTGACATCCAACAAGACTAGAATCAGCAGAAGATCTAAAAATTCACCTTCAACTGTTATTATCATTGACAATGTAATAGACAGAACATTTGAAATTCAATATCATTGAATTTAACACACTCGTGCCAATATAGAGTCATTTCGCAAGTATCGTGTTGTGTCGCGTCGCATCAAATATTTCGTTTCCCGTCAATCTGTCAGTGTCTCCATTAATTTCCTCTCAAAAGATCTTTTTCGTTTTAATATAGCTATGTGACTGCCTCGTTGGTCTAGTGGTCGCAAGCGCTACTGCGGAGTAATGAGGTCGTTGGTTTGATTCCCAGTCCGGATAAAGTGGGTTTTTCCATCAGGAATTTCTCAGTAGCAGCCCGGAGTCTTGGTTTGTGTCCGGTTGATGGGAATAGGCTCGCCCCCTATAACATGGGTCTTAAAATATAACTGGCGAAATGTGAGTGTACTACTGGTACACCTCTGCCCAGCCCTTCGGGGAAACAAGGCGAGATGTTATGTTATGTAATGTATGTAGTTATAGTATTTTTCAAAAACCGGACAAGTGCGTGTCGGACCATGCACAATGAAGTGTTCCGTAGTTGGGATGAATTTATCCCAAGAACAAACTTAACATTTAAATTGAAAAACATGTTCATACATTCTAACTGCAAATGTAAGTTTGTACGCACAATATTTAGGGATTTACCATGTTATTTTAAGCCCATTGACTTCATAGGTTTTCCTGTAGTATATGAGTAAAGAACCACTCTCTGTATTTTTTTCAGATTTTTAGACTCAGTTACGGAGAGAAGGGGGGAGGGGGGCGGTTCATTTTTATTTCTTTTTAAATATCTTTAAAAATATTTAATTTAATATTATAAAAAATAAAAAAAATTGAGATGTTCGCAACACGCCCTTTCGCTTGATATATCACACGGTACAGTTAGCAATTTTTTCTTTTCTTTTGGCCCCAAATGTAAACCACATAATAATATTAAAAATTCATTCATTTACGTTACACGTCCGTGTTTGGGTCACAGAAATACATATGTGTACCAAATTTCAACTTAATCGGTCCATTAGATTCGGAGCAAATTGGCTATGACAGACGGAGAGACAGACAGACACATGAGTGATCCTATAAGTCAGTATGTTGAAATGTTTACTGTTCTTGTATTTAGTTTTATTCCACAACGTAATAAACAAAATCAGTATAGATTGTAATTTGAGGACAGCCAAAAGCAATAAAAAAATAGAATAAATTGAGTAGAAAATTCTAAAATTACATCCTTCGACCAGAATACCTAAAAAAGAATCCTACCTAACCAACACACTCTGGTGGAAATTGCAGCATCCTAACTAATAATAATATTATAAATACGAAAGTAAGTTTGATTGTATGTTTGTTTGTTACACTTTCACGCTAAAACGGCTTAACGGATTTGGATGAAATTTGGCATATGTATAGGTAGACCATATCCCAGAGAAGGATATAGGCTACTTTTCATCCTGGAGCGCAGCCGAAGTCGCGGGCAACAGCTAGTGTTTTATAACTTTAAGTCGTATAATAGTGGCTTAAGAGTTCAAGAAGCAGTGTTAAGTTGCATAAATTTGCTTCCGATAACGTCTGTAGCTACAAAATTAAGTAAAAGTAGCAGTAATGGGACCAATTTGCCTTTATAATAGTTTATTCTAGAGCCAATTTAATACGAATATTTATGAAATATATTACATAGGTGCCTTTGCACATTTTGATATTACCATAAAAGCGCTTCACAATTACTAAAAGAACGTCATACGAGGAAACTTGGAAGCCGCTGACATTATATCACAAAACAGTAATCATGTAATTTAAACTTTACAAATAATAATACGATGATGGCGCTGATCGATGATAGATACAATAAAAACGCTTCACATTTATCATTTTATTTACGAACACATTCAAAATACTGAACTGGAATCTCATAAAGTACATTTATTCGTTCACTCGCATTCATAAAAGTAGCTGCACTAGAGCGTTAATGTGGCGTTAATCATTCGTTGCGGCTTTTGAGGAACTGTTGTGCAGTTGAAATGGAACTGGGAGTTGCATAAAATAGTGCCCAAAATAGCGCTAGAGTTGCTGCATTAGGCCTGCAGAGAACTCTCTAGCACTTTGGTTGGATCGGCTCCAAAGTTTTTATGCAGTAAATTTGTGTTACTTGGCTAAGAAATTCTCACCAAATCATAAATTAATATAACGTAGCCCTGCCGTCAATGACCAAAGCACAATACTAACGAATACATTTCCTTAACACCTCCGATTCGTAGCAGAAGCGTAAACACACGTGTCAATTAATAGTACACGATTGATACACATGCTATAACTTTCACACATATACCTACACGTGCTGTAAACATCACGCTTTTCGGAATGTGTCAGCATAAAAATAACTTATTGAAGGAGTTCTTTGGATAAAAAGACTCTAATTTATAAGAAGCTACATATTATAACATACCTAATTAATGTTAGTACGTAAATTAAAGATATCCAATTGATCTCATGTAACCCATCGGAAAATTAATTAGATATTTATAAACTTTCTTAAGAAAGCAGGAAGGTTTGGTTAGAAATAAAAACATAAATAATACAGGATCGGTGACACACCTCCGCCGCGAAACCGTAGCAGCGAAACCGCTGTAGTTAAATTCAATAGACTCGCGTCATTTCCCGCTACTCTCATCCGATTCGAGGAGCGGAACGTGATGCGAGTCTATTGAATTTTACTATAGCGGTTTCGCTGCTAAGGTTTCGCAGCGGAGTTGTGCTACTGGGGTTAATGCTGGCTGCGCTCTTTTTTTACTGATCAATAAAGCAATAGAAAGAAGGGAAAAAAGGAGAGTTTTCTTAAAATCTGTGATTCTATGCAAAACTCGGCGAATGAGGCAAACAGCAATTTTAAACTTCTCAGAAAATAAAATGATAATTTTACCTAACCACACGAAATATTGACGAAAGAAAATGCTTTAGCGAATTGTAAGCGTAATGTTATAAGCGTAAGTAAACTTAGCACTTATTGACACATCATAATGCAATATAACACAACAGGTAGCGTATCCATTCAGAGGCATCACTTTAAGAATTTATTACCGACGAACGGTTTTCATCACCATCCTCTTCTTTTTCGTTTAGAGCGGGTCATAAATTATTATATGTCTGTACTTTTAGTAGAAAACACACATAAATTCAAACGACAACAAAAACCAATGGAACCATCAAATAAAATACGCATTATTTACACTTAATGTTTCTAGGTATTATAGCTTATAGCCCATTGAGTACCTAATGATGTATTTTTTAGAAAAATAATATTAAGCTTATTGGCAATAGAGGAGTCAGTCGTTTTTCAGCATTAAATAAGAGAACATTACAAAAAGTAAACATTTTATCATTACATAATACGTTAACCACTTAAACAAGATTGCGTCAGTCACGTATTTCAGATATCAGCCAATTCTGCTAAACACACTTTCCTGAAAAAACTCGTTATTCTCAAACTCAAACTCAAAGCATTTATTTCAATTAAACCATTTACAGGCACTTTTGAATTGTCAAGGAGTCGGTCAGTCAAAAATATGAAGCTAGTTGCCCATTCCAAAGCGTAGTAGGTACCTATGGAGAAGAACGGGCAAGAAACTCCACGGACACTCTTTTAAATAAAATATAAAATTGATACAAAATATTGGTTACATCATTCATTTTGAAATTATGCATGTGAGAACAATGTAATAAAACGTGCACGTTCGTAAAAGCGTCCGTAATAAAAATAATCATTCAAAAACTTAAAATAAATTAAAATAAGCCATGGCAGCTAAGAGATGACCAGTCCCAACTGACGGCGCCCGTTCACGAACATGACGCATGGATCAGCACCATTCAGCTCAACCATTTTGATAAACAACTTACCTATGTGTAAGCTACAAGTACCTAATACCTACTTTACGTAACTTCAATCAATCAACTCAGCCTATCGCAGTCCACTGCTGGACATTGGGATGTCCCAGGCTGCGCCACAACAACCTTTTTAGGTTTTCAGTCTATCTAGCTGGAGGGCGTCGGGGACACTACACTTGCCGATACGCGGTCTCCAGTCTAGGACTCTTCCGCCCCACTGGCCATCAGTTCTTCCACAAACATGGCCTTACTGCGACTTCAGCTTGCTTACTCTTCAAGCTATGCTATGCTAACTCTGGTTCTTTTCCGGTTCTTTATTAATCTAATGGGTCATAAAACAGATGGAACCGGCTGAAAAAAGTCCTAGTACCGTGATGCGTAAAAAATAAAAGCAATTTGCTTTTATTTCAGTACCGGGTATGTATGTAAATTAACAACGGGAAAACTACCCATTTCATGAAATATAAACCGGATTCAAACAACAATTTCTAAGACTGTCTAAAGTACATTAGTACATAATAATTCACCTTTAAAATATTTAGATACTTTCATAACTATGAAAAATCGTGTCGGAAAATGTAGACGTTAAAATATAGGGTGTTGAACTTATTTCCATAGAGCATAGTCTAAGAGAAAGAGTTTCGACCTCATTCTGTTAATTGTCTATTGTTTCTTGTCTAATAAATGGATAAAAGTTGTTTTAACATTAGTGCGAAATATCTGCTGTAAAAAAATGCAAAACTACCGCAAATATTTATAAGAGTTCATCATAACTGGTCTATTAAAAATAGATTCAACGATGTAGTTTAGTCTGAGAAAGAAAACAAGCATAAATTAGTTTATAAAGATTTATAACACGGTGAACTAATTGATTGTTAACTCCAATAGGGATGACATTAAAAAAAAAAAATTGTCCGTCAGGTATTATAAAATATTGGACAAGTATATATTTTTTTTTTTTTAATGAAGTTTTCGGCAATACATTGAGTAGGCAATACGTAAAAATGTGGCATAACGTCACTCCCCGGTAGATTTTCTACGGAACATTTTTTATAAATATGATAAAGCAAAAATACGTGTCTAATTATTTTAATATTATCTGGCTGACGGACTAAATAGTTTTTTTATTTCCCAGTCAACATCCCTATTATGTAAACACACTTTCTATCGCAACCCGAAAGATTTTTAAGGCAATTCCCAATCCTTCAGTTATGATTGTAAAATTCGTCTGATCGACAACTTAAATAAAGCAATGAATGTTGTTGAATTGTCAAAATGAAAGGTCATTGCCATTATAAGTGTGTTAGGTACGCAATTACCCCATAGCCTTTACAGATTTTTGTTTTTATTTTTATTTGCCAAGCAAATCCTTACTCTGAATGATTCACGAGCAATTATGTCGCCAGCACGTAACTTGGCAAGGTTTTGGTGTAGTGGGCGTAAGTATAAGCATATACACTTAGTGCAACAAAAAAAAAAACACTTTGCTTGTCATTATTCTATGGTTATTGCCGTAATTTATTTTGAAACATGTCTGTTTAGATATAAAAAAACAAAACACATTTTGCGCATCTATGACTCTTGCCAAGTTATGTGCTGATAAGTGCGTGTCTGTACCAGCACTAAAAACAAACCTTCGCAAGAACATGACACTGGAGCGGTCAGTGTGTCAACACAGTCGATTCCTTTCTGTTAGTTGTTCGGTAAACTAATCCCTTTGCTGTTCGCCCAAGTTGTTTGTAGTCTGCTTTACTTGGCCACAATAATTGATCGTCACTCGACACGTGAGCGGCGGAGTCACTAGCATTTCTGTGGATAAAAAGGTTTGTGCCACTTTGTACTGTTCTACTAACACTTTCAAACTATAGAGGTATGAGGAACAGGGTCTCAAGTTCAAATTATAGAGGTATGAGGAACAGGGCCTCAAGTCTACTATTACAATAGTGTCAGAATGGTCTATCATTGATTTCATAATTGTTGATTTTGACAAGTTTGACTACTAACATATTGGCGTCATTATGACTTTCCAATGGTCAGCCACTGACACTACATTGAATGAAATGGCATCTATAGTAATCTCGTACAATAATGAAATATGAATGACTGACTTATGCGATAATCTGCAATAATTTTGACAGTTCCTTTGATCAGTGACCTACCATGAGAACATCCGCAAGGGCCTTCTGTGTTCTAGGTACTACCACACCTGCTTCTGCCACCTATGATCCTATTTTAAGGCTATGGCCGGCGAAATTAGAGGCGCTACAGACATTTTACCTTTATCTCTAGGATATTAGGCAGGCTCTATCTCATTGCAGATGCCCATTAGTGATGAGGCGCCTGCTTGTTGTCCAGCTTTGATTTAACCTTTATAATACTGGTGTCTCATATTGGAGACAGATAACAATAAAATTCTATTGTGTCTGCTAATTGCGCGCGCGACAGATTAAAATAAAAAAAATATTACCAAATTGGAGTTTATCTTGGTAGTATCAAACTGTCTAAAGGGACCCGCACACAGACGCGACGTGACAGCGCGACGCGATTCTAGCAGAATAATTTCTATGAAAACGTCATGGATATTGTTCTACCAGAATCGCATAGCACAGTTGCGTCGCACCAGTCTGCGGGAGCCTTAAGCCGTTGGTATTGTCTGTCACGTCACCATGCATTTTCCATAATGTTCATCATTCGAATATTCAAGGTCCAGTAATATATTTTTTTTTCATTATCATTGATACAATTGATATCAACAGATTATTATAGTCTCAATTCATAGAATTCGCGTTGGATTTGATAGCATTACAGATTAGGTATATTGTAACTTTAGCAATATTATCACATCAGCAATCTATTGGATGGCTGATTGATTGCTCTAAATAATGGCTTGTGCTCTTCAGCCAGCTTTGAAAAAAAAATAGGTAATTCTTTATGATATTTATAGGGTTAATCTTAAAGACAATACATAAAGATTTTATCGGCTAAAATACCTAGATAGTTACCTAGAGTTTTTTTTTCCATAACTGGTGTAGCCCACATTATTAAATACAGATAATTTATTATTCTATGAAAAATTTGCATTTTATAATGTGTGTGATGTAGATACCTAAATTGACTACGTTAAAGACATTCGCATGTAATGATGTAAAATTATAATGATATTGAAATATCGTTACTCCAAATAGTCTGGCTGACGATTGACGAATTAGTACGATACATTTTCCGTAGTTATCGAATGAGCTCAACTGGAAAAGCAAAGTAAAATGGTTCTTACTAACAGGATCAAGAAAGAACACACAAATTCTAACACGAGTAGGTTGAAACACGAGATATCGCCCAAAGACGTGTTGTTTCTCACGCCCCACGGCGCGTCGGGTAATCGAATACTGAGCGATATCATTTATCACATTCGTTACCGAATTCTCCAACACCTTATTAGTGCTTTTGATCGCTAAATATAACCATTAGCTGCGGTTTGTGGTGACGAGCTTAAAAATTAAGAGGAAGTAGAGGTACTGAATCAACAGTATCGATGATTTATTCTTTAGTGGTATCGGAATAAAAGTAAGGAGCTCGTGGGAAAGTAATAACAGGCGCACGAGTCGATCCTTGCCGACGTTGGTCCGTGGATGGGTGACCATTTTTACATACTGAGATTTCGGCTGTCATTCATAGTTCTCGTTCTCGTTCTCTAGTAGTATATTTGACAGTCGTATCGGATCGTCATAAGACCGAAAATCTGACAACCAGTCTTACCAAGAGGTATAGTATTACCCAGTTACTGGGTTGTGGAGGTCAGATAGGCAGTTGCTCCATGTAAAATACTGGTATTCAGTTACATCAGGTTAGACTGGAAGCCGACCCCAACATAGTTGACCCCAGATTAATTAGTATCGGAATAAAAGTACCGACTTTAAGATACTCTCAAGTTTCCCGTACTCGAGTTTCGCTTGAAAAGTATCGAGCAGATAGTTCTTCTTCCATCCGAGTCGGCGGCAAATGTAAAAATATCTTATTATCATTATTATTAGATGAGTTGGGTGGGCCCAGTACACTTACTAATTGTGACAACAGTGGCGTTTTTAGGCCCTCAGAAGTGCATCTGCATGGTTTGGTCAAAAGCACTGCATTCGCACTGGTAGTTAAACCGCATCATCTCTGACTCATGAATTGATTTATTCTACTTAGCCCTAAGTTGAAAAGAAAATAATATCTCTTCGTTTTCCAGTTCATAGGTGTACTAAGTGTACCTACCACATGACACATCTTTTTTTTTTGGTTGTATGTGAATTTATCAAATAATTTTTGCCGCTCCGGGTGGAGCAGGAGGGCTTGTTTGACTCTTAGGTATCCCTTTCAAAGAGGGGACTTATCGCCACAATTGTGGCGTGCCCAGCACTGGGTTGCGACAATCGTACTTTCCATTACGCCATGAGATCCCGCCGGAGCTCTGTCCGCTGTGCCATCAGATCCCATGGCGGCAATCTGTCAAGGAGGCTTGCCACCTCGCCGAAGACCGTGCGGTATCTGCGGACCATGGCCCATGGCCCGGTATGGCCATGACCCTCTGGGACGCGTTCAAATGGCGGGCTGGCCGCCGCCTCAACGAACACGCCGAACACTGGTGCCCCGTAAAGGGCCATGGATCGCACGACCACCGCGTAGAGCCTCCGGCAGGAGGCGTTTGGACACCCTAGATTGGGCAGGAGCCGCTGCAAGGCAGCCTCGGCCCGCTCCAATGTGGGAGCCAAACGTCGCAAATACTCCACGAAGTTCCACCGACTGTCGAGGACGAATCCTAAGTACTGCATCGTCGATTCGACGCCGATGTGAACCCCTCCTACCGTTATTTGGGAACCCAACGGTGGCGCGTTCCGAGGACCATGAAAACACATGGCTTTGGACTTGTGCAGGACCACCTCGAGTCCGGATTATGTCTACGATTGTCGCATACCACATGACCCTACACTGTGATTTTTTACTGTATCTTTATTTTTAAGTAATTACGAATATACAATCTTATTTTAGGCAATGCAATTAAGGGCTCATAGGTTAACTCAAAGATGTCTTTAATTTTGACAGCTGTTATTTAATCGTGGATATCCAATTATTATTTCACTCCTTCCCATGTAGATGAATTGAAAGTCAGTCAAAGAAGTCTTGGAATTAATTGACTTGCAACACGAGAGCATCACTCTTTGTTCCTATTTTAAAGCGAACATCTTAATTAATTAATGTAGAGATGAAAGTTTTACAATCATTGCAAATTGCCGTTGTTTGTGAGTGTTTGACAAAGGAAGTTGAGCTAGAAGTGAAGTAGGTCGAAAGCTATCAATTACAGGGTTGTGTGACACGTGACAATCAACCTTTGTCTTATAGTAATAATGACGTTTTTCGTGGAAGCATGGCCGGAAAAATATATGTATAAAAAATTAAATTACTAAGGTTATTAAGTTTTAATTTGAATTATAAAAAAATAAAGACAAAGTGATCTGGTTCCGGTCTTAATAATTTATTATTGATATTTACAACTAATTTGAAAAGGTTTTAGAGCTTCTTGTTGGCTGCATGCACCAAAATACTAAATTGGGTAAGATGTTGAACAAAACTTCCCTGCTTATCTTATAATACCTAACGGTGAAAGAAATCATGCTGAGATCCTAGACTTGAAGTATTCTGATATAGTCCATACGCAGTCAGCAGGCGTGGTGGCTTGTTCTTTCTCTGTGTAAGTCTTCTGTACTCCTGTATCCTTTGCCGTAACAAATACTACAAGACCTTTCGGGATAGCTACTTTATTTGTGTGCACAGAAAAATCTATACTTAATTCATATTATAAATACCAAAGTAACTCTGTTACCTTTTCACGCCTTAAAAGAACGAACCTCGATGAAATTACAAGCACATAATATACTTTTTATCTATGTAGTACAATCATACATTACAATGTTTTTAAAAGAGTTGTATTGCAATTTTGGTTAGCTAGCAACCTCGAAAATGGATCATATTATTCTTGCCTGAGCAACCGGCAGCAAGTTCATCACGCTCCCTCTGATGTCACTGCTTGCGGTAGCGTCGGGGGTCGGGTTGCCTCCTTCCCTCAAATAAAGCGAGGGGGGTAGTGACAGATCTTTGGTTATGCTCGTGCACGAGTGCTGCTTGTGGTGAATGGTCGTCTGGCTGACCATGGTTCTGTTATTGTTATTAGTAATTAACTGTCTATTTATTTTTACTTTGATGATGCTAGTTTATAATTTGTGACTTCGAGTTACAGCTTTAATAGCTTTATGTAAACTGACACGCCCTTTATGCCTGGAGGCTTTTATTCGGGTATTAAGTTTTGTATACTTTTTAGTTTTTATTTTCGCTTGAGTATAGATTTCGAAGTTTTTTGTTGGTATATTGGCGTGTGCTAGCTGTCATATGAAAAATAATTTAATTTAATGTTTTTTGTTGCGTAAAATGAATTATTTTGCTTAGGTAGGTACTATTGTATAGAATCAAGTTTTTCTAACTGAACAGACAGCTGTGCTGCTGGGGAGTTTGTTGCGCGACTTGTTCTTCCCAGCTAAAGCAGTAGAAAGTGGTGAAGGGCGGGCGTTTTTGGGGGACTGTCTTATGTAATTTTGACGTTCGAAAGGTTTTTATTCTCAGCCTAATTTGAATAAATAATATTTTTGAATTTTGAATCATTTCCAACGTAAAGGCTAGTCAAATATCAAATCACATACAAAATACGCGGGATTTCCTAAAAGCTTTCAATGCTCAGTCTTGCAAACAATAAAGCTCCCACTATCTCCTATTTAGGTAGGTACTATAAATGAACTGACAGACCTCCTGCATACGAGTTCATTAGCTAGGGCGTCTAGAAGTGTCCTGTCACGATGATGTGTCGCGAAAGTCGCACTAACAGCATCTGAGGAGCCGCCGTGATGACGTCACCGAGGCGCCGCCGCCCGCCGGGTCCACCCGTGCGAGACAGGATGGCAGAGGTGTGGAGACGCCTTTCAACTAAAAATAATATTTAAATACTATTTTTGTATACACTTCACAAAAAAAACACGTAATTAAGAAAAACACATACCGTCTCTTTACAAAACGGGTTGTAACTTTAGTCAAAGACTCAAAGCCCAAACCTTCGAGCCAGTTATTGTATTTTAACTTTATTCCGACAAATAAGAAATTGACAACGTAGACTCGGGTTTAACGTCAGTTTTTTGTAATTAGTACTTTAACTTTGTCGGAATAAAGTTCGAAATTCAAAAAAGCTCGATGGTTTAAGCCCTTGTACCTTGTTTTGTTTGTCAACAGGCCCATAAAGACAGAAGAGCACGAACGTACTGCTTATTTCATCAGACCTTCAGCAGACCTGCGAGAAGAAGACAAGAAGAAGAAGAAAACTGCAGGTGGTAGCCAACCCTAGCCTATCCGTGCAATTAAATTGGTAATTTTTCTGGCATTACCATTTTGTCTGAAATTGCCAAGAAGCAAAATTGATGAGACTACACTAGTCTAGATATCCAATGCATTAAAAAAAAAAACAAGAAAACAAAAACATTAAAAGAGATATGCTATGCATGTAGATATTGATTAAAATTATATTCACACGTTTCTTGTTCTGTTCTTTAATTAGGTACACTAACGATTTTCAACACATTCTTTCAAAAGTAACTTTTCGACTGCGTAGTCCGTAGTGGAATAATTTAATCCCGGCGAGCTGGCGGACGCTCGTGGTAACGTAGAGGGTTTTTCTCGTCAGTGTGCGCTCGCGAAAAAGGAATCCTCCGCGAGCATAGAGATGCACAGGCCCTAGAGAAACAATTTATATTTCTATCCAAATAAAATATTTTATATTTTCAGATAGCGACTCCACGTCTCTCGCATCTCGATTCGATCTCCGCGGAGTGAGAAGCGGCGATGACAGCTAATTGTCCTATAAGGAGGGTAACCATAAAACCGTTCACGGCACATACCTACATTTACATGAAAACGGACTGTCCCGCTACGATGCATTCCCTTCTTTCCATAAGACCGTACATGAGATGAACATCGCGAATAATGATGCAGAAAGATAGGCAAAGATTGAAATTGATAGATTAAAATGTTAACAGAAAAAGTATTTAGATGGTAATATTATTATGGTCAACGCGCTCGTGGAGGCCAACCCTGCAATTGGGTTCAACTTCTTGGCCGATACAAAGACGATAATGTTAGAATTTTTATGGATCTGTAAGAAAACAGAGTGTATTAATGGCTTATTTGCTGTACTAAATATATCATAAATATATATAAAAGCCTGCATGTACATCATGTTAAAGGTCTTTCTGCACACGCTACCCAACGTACCATCCCATTAATATTAGTATATTACTAATATATGAGATTTTTGCACACGATTGACTGATTTATATGCCATGCAATTGGTAAACAATAAAAGTTGCAACGTATAAGCAGTGTTTAGACGATATAATTTTATTGAATGCCAGCCCACGGGCAAGATACTTTCATCGTGTAAATTGGGCTTTACTATGGTTCTATCCTATAATGCTCAACAACGCATTTTTTCGTAGGTATATGAAGGGTCCCAGGGATTTGCCAAACTGTGGAGCTTGGCCAACTCCTTCCATTTTCGTTCATATTTTTTTACTGTACACATTTTTATTTGTTGTTATAGCAGCAATAGAAATACATAATCTTACAATTTTTCAACTGTCTACCTATTACGGTTCATGAGATATAGCTCGCTGAGAGACAGACAGACAGACGGACTGCGGAGGCTTAGTAAAATAATATGATTGTATGAAGAAAAAGTGTAGAATATAAAATATTTATTTAAATTCAAAATGCCACAAGCTTCCATTACTAAATTCAATCTGTCCAAACAAAATAACTAATGTGAGACGCTCAGAAAAGCTTTGGAAACTCAACGGAAATTGTTTTATGATTTGTCACACAAAACGCTAAATAAATATTGTGATATAGTTCTGTCCTAAAAACTAGCGGATATATTAACATGTCTACAATAATGAAGCAATTAATAAGATAATTATTTTATATTTATTGATACTTTAGGATATTTTGACTGGTCCAGTTTAATTGAGAAATAACTTTATCACGAATTTTATGAGAATAAACTAAATGGTTAATGAAGAATGTTAGCTGAAATAACATTTAAGAAATCCAATACAATTCTGCGGCTTATTTTGCATTACAAACAAAAAATTTAAGCCATTTAGAAGTCGTACCAGATAATTTTTTTTATTATGAGCAAAGATTTTAAATATTAATGTTTAAAAGATAATGATTATAAAAAGCCAAATGCTAAGTAGTCATTAATAAGGAAATATCCTGTATTTGTATACTTTTATTTAAGAGTTTGTGTTTTTGTTTTATCAATAAGCCAACATTTCTTATCAATAAACTATTATCGTTTTGGTTATTAAAACTTTTACGTTTCCCGTGGCTGTTCAAGTTTGTTAATATTTTTTACCTATACTTATCTATAATTATTTTTAAACAAACATCTAATCGAGTTAATATTATTTGCTACTCATCTATCTATTTATTTAAATATAAAACACTTTCACGCTATAAAACTTGATTTACATCCGTAAGACGTCGTCGTAACAAAAGGTCTAGTTGAAAACCAGCGTCAGGGACTAGTTGTCTGAAATTATGTCAGATGGAATGTTGAACTGGCCCTATTTGGCGCAGTCGTGAGTCGTGTTTTTATTAAAATTTAATTTCTGAGATTATAAAATCTTTTCATACAGGTACTTACCACCTTACATAAAATCTTCTTCACTTAACATAATTAAAAGTTCTCCTTGCTCTAATAAATTAAAATAATAGACTTTTTTTCATAAGCCTTCATATTATTTTCCTCGACAGCAAAATGACACAATTTCCTTGGCACACATTACTACAGCCATAATCGGAAAAAAATACTCACTGATAAAAAGCTAGTTCAACATCAACTAGAAAATCAATACTACTGCATGCAATTGACACAACCATGCAATGTCACGTACAGTATATCCAACATTACGATTTTCTTGGAAACCAGTAAATACCATTAGTATTTAAAGCTGTCGCGTTTTAGCATGGCAAAAGCGGTCATTTCCCTATCCCTAATTATCTCTCCGTAGGAGCCCAAATAATAAAATATGTATGGTTTTTTGTTATTGGAACATGTTGAAAATCACGATAAATATTGATACAGGAACGTTATCGATATATATCGTTATACATTAACGGACTTTATTTCAGTATTTTAAATAAAACCGATGCCGAATACTGCTACCTGGATGCTACTGAGGAGCTATTAAACAAGCTTAAGCGCTTGCAAAACTTGTGCATTCGCTTCGTTTTTGGACTTAGAAAGTATGACCATGTTTATCATCTTCGCAAAGAACTCAAGTGGCTCCTAATCCGCCTTCGCAGGAACACTCGGATCTTTTGTCTCCTCCTCAACATCTTATACAACCCGTCTTATCCTTCCTACCTGCGTGAGCGCATTTCTTACGCTCGCCCTAGTGACGTGTATAGATAACACCTTAGATCCCTCCTTCAATCTCATCCTCATAAAACAAGCTACTATATCTATTCCTTCTCTGTCCATGCAGTAAGGTTGTGGAACTCACTTCTGCCTAGCATTTCACAATTCAAATATAGAGTAAAAGAGCATTACCTTTCCTGTCAGCTGTGAGTATTTATAAACTTATAGTATGTATGTTATTATATTTAAGCTCTATGTGTTTATTTAAGTATATGTTAATTTATTACGTAATACGTGTCGGTATTTTTCTCTTCTTGTTCTCACACACTATTGTCTACATTTCTTTCTCATTTCTCCTGTCGCAGGTCTGCTGGAAGAAATTTCTTAAGAAATAAGCAGTATCTTTGTACTCATAATAATTATGATGATGTCTTATCTGTGTCTATTTTCTGTGTGTATGTAAATAATAAAATAAATAAATAAAGCCAAAATAATAGGTCAATGACCGCTATTGTCGTGCTAAAAGGCGTCAACCATAACATGCAATGTCACGTATAATAATATATCCGACGTGCATTATAATAACGCTGTTCTAGGAAACCAGTAAATAACATTAGTATCTAGTACCTAGGTAGGAAGCTAGGAAGCCGACCCCAATATAGTTGGGAAAAGGCTAGGCAGATTGATTGACCTAGGTACCTACTTTTACTGTCATTGTCATTTCTACTGTCTCTTTTGAAGCTTTTAAACAACATTGGTACCTGTTTTTGAATGTTTCTGGACGTTCTAACTGTTACTGTATTGGCTCTATGGGTGTATGTTTCGGTAATACCAAGATATTTAAATATTTCCATATACCGAAAACAGTATTTTTAATAAAAAAAGCTCCGTGCAAAAGCTTTCTTCGTCAATTTCTACAATCTCGTAAGTAGGAATTGACCATAAAGCTTTAAGCTCCAGAACATGAAAGCTCTCGTTCAGTTAAGGAAATTATTGGTGACGTTCTTCAGAAAGGTCAGGTGTGTAGTACTCGCAATGTATATTACCAGATGTATGAACGTAAATGAAGTAAAAGGAGTATGTAAGGATCGTAGCAAGTGGCTTTCTGTAGTTTCTGCTTACCCCTATAGGAAAAAGGAGTGAGTTTATTTAATGATGTAAGGGGCGAATTTCACCAACGAAACTGAACGCGATCAGCACATAAAACACGTTAAAGAGCTGTCAGGGTCATTATTTTCTTTGGAATATTGACACTGACAGGTCTTGAACTAGGTTTAGATGTGCTGATCGCGTTCAGTTTCGTCGGTGAAATCAGCTCTAAGTAATCTTTTTATAATCCATAATCCTACATCGCAAAATAAATCGTTCTATGCATATTAAAATATCACGTTTTAGTTTCGACTAAGAATTCACTATTTATATAAGTTTACCTTATATGGAATAAGTATGTTGGGTTGTAACATATGACGCAGGGCATAAAGGTTGCAATATGTTGGTAAGATGAATAGCTAGGTCGAAGATGGCGCCTGTAAATATGTTGCTTGTTGCAAGAACTTAATTTGTGGCTGCGTAGGATGATTTAATAGCGGAGTTTCTATCTTACTATAATAAATTATAATTTTATAAATGCGAAAGTAAGTTTGTTTTTTTTGTTACGTTTTCACACTATTAAAACGGCTCAACGGATTTGGAAGAAATTTGGCACATGGGTAGACCATGACCTGGGATAGGACACCGACATATGCTACTTTTGTTCCGGTAGTAGGTACGTTTCCATGTGATAATTTCTGACCTTCACGCGGGCGTAGCCGCGGGCAAAATGTAGTTTCTAATAATATGTAAAGTTACAAATTCCCGTGGCAAAGGAACCACGTGCTACAGAATTTTATCACTAAAAATGGAGCACCCACTCCATTTTTAGGGTTCCGTAGTCAACAATGAACCCTTATAGTTTCGCCATGTGCGTCTGTCTGTATGTCTGTCCGCGGTTAAGCTCAAAAACTATTGGTACTAGAAAGTTGTAATATAAACGTTTTAAACATATATTTATAGAGCATACACGTTAATGACGCCGATAAAGAGGTAAAACGAAATTTTGAAAATAACAATTATTTAGAGTACGTCCCCTACATGTAAAGTGGGGATGATCATTTTTTTTCGTCCTTCCCATAGTGTGGGATATCGAAAATATTAGGGGTTTGGGAAGACCGTTTTTTGATTAAGTAAAACCGTTCGTGACTTATCAAGCTTTTTAAATTGGTACTTTAGTACCAATTTTCGTTAGAGTCAAGTGTCTGTTGTAGTTAGAAATTAAAATGTCACGGCAGTAGTACCTATATATAACGAAATTTAAAGGAAAACTGTCACAGCTAAGTAGGCTTTACAGATTAACGAGTAATAATCGACCAACTTAAATTTGCAGTTTGAAAAACATGTTCTCCCATAGGTACATTCTGCATGAAAGAAAAGAAAGAAAGAAAGAAAATATGTTTATTTTGCACAAAAAAAACACAAAAATACAAAAGTAGCCAAAAGCCTCGTATTCAACCAACAAAAAACGTCTGGAAATGTTGTTCATTGGTTGATGTCAAGGCCTCGGACCTCGGATTGCGTAATGGGAGAACATGTTTTTCAGCTACAATGTTAAGTTTCTGCTTGGGATAAATTCATCCCAACTACGGAACCCTTCATTGTGCGTGGTCCGCCAATAACTTGGCCGGTTTTTTAATGTCTTTTGATGCCCAGATATACCTTCTGGGAATATAAGGACAAGGTACCTCTACAGGATGTACCTACTACAGGTACACCTCTGCCCAACCCTTCGGGGAAACAAGGCGTGATGTTATGTTATGTTGTACCTCTACCTTCATCAATACCGCTTCAAGCATCTAACTTCTATCAAAACCATATTTCAATGTTGGTACACTTCAGCGTTGTTAATTGATGAAATATGGTTATCAGGGCAGCAAGCAGAGGCGGTATTCTTACCACAATTCGACAGAATTCTCTCAAGCACGGCCACGTAATCACGCCTGTTAACTTTGCCAACAAAGTTATCCTAAACCATGGCCGTCGCTTCAAGGGTCTCTTTAGATAATAAACAAATCTCTTCGTTAATTTTCCGTTCGAAAGATTTATCATAAACGATTGTGCTAGTAAATATTTTGCAGAAACTTCTTCTAACGTCCAGACATTGCTAACAGGATTCGTTTTTGTGAAATCATTATTTTCTATCAGGATGCGATTATGTGAAATCAATGCAGGTTTTCGAATTTTGGCCCATAAGAATCAGTCGTGTAGCGAAAACCTATAATTTTAGTGAGCTGTTTATTTAGTTAAATATCAGTCTTTAGTAGAATATGTAATAATATTATAGTACTTAATTTATAGAGGCACCGAGCTGCCGTGTCTGGCCATACCACTGTTAAACCCGAGATGAGATGGTTTGTGTGGTATGTTTAAAAGTTAAACAAATATTATTGATAAATAAACAAAAAAAAAACATTATTGAGCAGGCCACCGAGATCAACAGCTTTGACTACCTCGTCGGTTTAGTAGTCACTAGTGTGGCTCTGTTGACCACAACAGCCATCTTAGCAACTAATGTAGGTCTTACTTGATAGTTGATCTTACTTGATAGTAAGACCTACATTAGTTGGCAAAATAGGTGTAATCCGCCTATGCCAATCGTTTCTAAGGAAAGACGCGAGACTATGTTACATTCCTACAAGACTGTGTGGCCCGGTGAAGGTCGACCAAAACCTACAAACCGCAGCACCCTAATGGCTTAAGGATTAGAGTTGTTTTTATTTTCGTATTTGTTTGATTGGGAGGGGGGTTCCATAGGGTCGCAGCAAAACGCAAAACGGATAAAGCTATTTATTTTCGTGTATTTTTGTTCTTTCTTTGCGTCAAGTATACCGCAAATAAACGTTTTTGTCTTTTTTCTAACGCACTTTCAATCACAATCTGAGAGTTTTGAAGGATATTACTAATCCATTGATTCATAGGTTTGGAAAATTCGTCCGCTCAACAACGTAAATAACGCAATGAACGTGGGTGAACTGTCAAAATCAAATCCATTGCGATCTACTTGCATTTTATGTGTGTTACGCAACTACCCCCACTTGTGTCAGGAAATATCTGTCAGGCATGCCTGACAGATATTTCTCAGATCTCAGATTCTCGACGGCATGTGAAGCTAAGTCAGAAGCCCATGGGTGGCATAAGAACTTTGACACCAGGTTAGTCACTAGCCACACGAACAAGCAAGAAAGATTAGTTTTCGCCACTATAGGCTCAACAGCAAAGAATTCTATACCAATGAGTCCCTCCACGATAAAAACAACAAAAGGTAGCATCATCATTGTCTCGCCATGTACCTATTGGTTGGCGCAAAATTTCTTCTTTCATACTCTTACCTATTAGCCGTCATCTCGTTAGTTGACCACATTCTAGCGATATCGTCTTTCACACAATCCATCCATCGTATCATTGATCTTCTCCTTCCTACTTATAATATATGTAGTCATCTTCCATGTATACAGTCAGAACAAGAAAATCTAGATATCTGTATAAACTGTCCCGTTGTGTAGGTCTAACTCAATCGTATGAAAGTTAGGGGCAAGCTATTGTTCCACTCGCTTGGGGCGGTCGTGCACATTGTTCATTGTCTATTCGAAGAAACGCTTCGATATGTTTTAAAATAATATTTTACGAGCCCTGTCGATGGTCGGGGTTCGTTGACAAAGAACGTGCATTTATTTAGAGATGTAAGGTAAGGCGAATTATGGAGATAATATAAATATAAATAACAATGGGTTATTTAATAGTGAATTCGATTTGCAATAACTTCCGCAATTTATTAAATGAACAAATGCATTCGATCAGCAGCTGTAGCAATATCATTTGAAATATATAGGTAGATAGCCAGTTGACTTGGAGACCTCAAGCAAAAGAAGTATGTAAAAAACTGAGTGTATCTGCATAATTATGTCCTTCATTATCTTGCAAAAAAGGTCAACATCGCCACAACAGTAGTTGCATATAGGTATATGTCTAGTAGCGTCCATGTTAAGATACGGAATATTCTTTTAGGGATACTGTACTCTACGAGAACAGGTGTTCAAAGCTCAAAAGCGATATAGCGATGCATACGGGCAATATGAAAGTGACGGATAGTTGCGTTCCTGTGTTTAAGTCCCTAAAACTAAACGTTCCCGAGTATGTATCTTTTAGAAATCGCACTCTTCGTTAAATGTAACATGAACTTTTTCACTTTAGTGTCAGAAAATAGGAAGAAACCTATAAGAAGTTAGTATAAACGATTACTAAATGTTGAGAGATGTAATACTGCTTTGCTCAAAACAAGTGTTATTAGTATAGGCCCAATAATTTTTAATAAAGTACCTAATATAATTAAAAATGACACAATACAACCTTTTAAAAAGAGACTGACATTACTATTGATTGAAAAATGCTATTATTCAGTAAATGACTTTTTATATTACATTAACTTATGTATTTAATAATTTATGTTATTAAAAATGATTATTACTTATTTTATATGTTTTTCTCAACATATCCTATTTTTATTCAAAATTGTATTTAAGTGGATTTTTTATTGTATATTTTTTTATTTATGTAAATCTCTCTAATCTATGCCGCTGACTAATGTTTTAAATTTGTTTAATTATATTTTCCATTGTTTAATTTAATTTTTAATTTAGTGAACAATTTCATTAATGTTTGCATGCCTTTAATTATTGTAACATCTTATTTTATGTAGGTACCTGCAATATATGCAAATAAAATTTACTTTACTTTACTTTAAGCATCTTCTTTAAGAACACACCTGAAATGATAACATTTTTACGGACTTTTTTTTATAGGTGTTTCCATTTTAACCCTTAATTCGACAGTGGGAAGTATACTGGACATCGACTTTGAAAAAATCTGCAGCATTTTTTTTTTTATAATATTAGTTTTTTTATACATGTAATAACTTGTTTCTGTCCTACATTATTACATAAAAAATAACTGTCAATGAGCACATGCGCTCGGCCGGTCAGGCGGTCAGTCGACGCCGCAACGTCAGGGAGGATGAACGCGTCACGACCGCTCTCGGTAAGTCTCGTTTTTTTTTTTTTTTTGTTCTAAAATAAATAGTTATTTCTTTTCTGTATATTCCGTAACGTATTTTTATATGTACGTGTATACTAAAATCATAATATTACTTATAGATTTTTCGTTATTCTCTGCGAAACTTGTGTGTCCAGTATACTTCCCATTGCCGGGTTCTCGAGGGTTTAGCATGGTTTTGTAAAGTGCAGTATACTGGACATTGCCAATGAGACAGACAACTAACAATCAGTATAATATTATGAACTAATATCTGTATTATGTATGTTATATGTTATTTATGATACCTAACAATATTATTATTTACAGGTCTTCAAAAAAACATCACGTGCCTCAAAATTATTAGCTTTAGTACCACCAATTAACGCTTTATCGGACGTAGAAGGCCAGACCAGTACAGATGAAGAACCATATTTGCACAATGGCCAGGAAATTGATGATGTCTCGTTAGATGCACCATCCATACCATCGTCATTGGAAAACCTGAATATTTTTGACAGCAACAATGGCAGTGACGATTCTTCTAACGACGAAATACCCAACAGCGAGCCAGAAGTCGACGAAGAACTACCAGTGCCTCTCACACCAATTATGAGGGAAGTGTTGCCATCTACCAGCTAGGTAAACTATGATGTTATTCCGACCTTATCATCAATCCAGTCTGTGCTGGACATATCACCGGCACCTAATATTGTAAATACCAGGTCAAAACGAAAAAAACACGTCCATACCAACACTCGCATCAGACACGTCATATCAAAAAAGCGTAAGACAACCAATTACAATTGGAAAAAAGGCAAGTTCTTGCACAAGGCTGAAATTAAGGATTGTGAATTGGTTTTTGACATGCCTAACGACGACTCACCTATAGTTTATTTTCATAAATATTTATCTGTGGATATATACTTCTACTTATGGGTGTTGTTAATTTGCCATCTTACGTGGATTATTGGTCCAAAGAATTGCGATACCCAGCAATAGCAGACATTATGCCTCTGAAAAGGTTTGAGTGCATACGCAGGAATATCCATTTCGTAGACAATTCCTGTCCCGATTTGGATCGATACTTCAAGGTGAGGCCGTTTGTAGAGAAGGTGAGGATGAACTGTCTAGCTACTGAAGAGGAGATGAGGTATTGACGAAATGACAATACCGTATAAAGGGACAAAGGTGGGAAATATAAGACAATATAACCCCATGAAACCCAATAAGTGAGGTTTCAAAAATTTTGTTCGGGCAGGTATGTCGGGTATTGTTTACGACCTTCCTGCTATATGGGGGTGAAGATACATTTTAAAATATTCAGTTTTCTCAAGACGAAGAGACCTTAACCTTAGGAGCCAAAGTAGTAGTCGCCCTTTGCAAAACCATACGGACGCGCGCATGCGTGGTATATTTTTAGTACTTTTACATAATTTAATTTAACAAAAGCTATTGATTTTTGAATAATATTGATCTCAAGACGGGTTGTTATGTTATAATAATAAAGAAGAATTAGACTTTTTATGTTTTATACAATTTTATAGAAGCCAAATAAGTATAAGTAATGTCATTTTAAAATTTAAAATTGTACAACAATAAATATTTTCATTATACACAGGCATTTTATTTTTGTTTATTTCATAATTGCATAAATAAAGTTTTTATAAAAATTCTCGAACGATTCCTTAATTCGGCAATGTCCATTATACTGGACATCGATATTTACAGTTACTTTATGGAGAACCTGGCAATGTCCTGTATACTGGACATGCATTTTCTCAAAATCGAGAATACTAGATTTTTTTAATTATTTTTCCTGGTTTAAGGAACATCTAATGATGACAAAAACATATTAAAAAAATAAAATTTCAATATTTTTTTCTCTTGCCAGATTAAGGGTTAAACTACCTATTCTATTTTTTTAGGAAGATCGATAAGTCTGACTTATTTAAGGAACATTTTATTTTTAGGTTCCAACAAAGCTAAAAAAAACACACTTGCAATCTTGTGCAGTACAAAAGTGTCTCGATCTCCTAATATGTACCTACCTTTAAAGGTAGGTATTAAGTAAGATCGCATTTAGATTCACAAAGGCGACATACCTACCCAAAATACACAAATCAATGAAAAAACACAGTCTGTTTTAATTTATTTCAACTCTTACAATGACACTCTGTAAGGCACGAACAGTTTCCCAAGTAATTAATTACCGACCTGCGATCTTTCCTTTGATAAACCGACGCCATCGATGAATACATCGATTATAATCAAAACTCAATGCAAATTCTCAGATAGTGATCGATAAGACTCGATCATTGTGAAACAATATGCCACAGTTCTCAATGTAATCTTATTTTGAGTGGAAATCGATTAATTAAGTTCATTTAAGTACACGATCTGGTATCTTATGGCGTCTTTGATTCCACCGCATCATAAACAAGGCAGACAGAAGCAATCACAATCGTTTGATATGGTAAATTAATTGCGATATGCTGGGCAACACTCGACATCCTATATTGGGTGTTGGGTGCATAAAATTGCACTGCGGGAATTGCAAAAACAATATGGCGAACTTTTCGTGAAGTTTAGCTTTACGAAAAGTTGAGAGCGATACAAGAATAGTTGCTTACACTGAATAGAGATTTGAAAATGTTATGGATTACTATGAATAAATAGTACTCACGGAAATATCGTTGCGATCCTTTACATCATCCAGAACTGTGAAGGCTTTGCCAATAACCTACACCTCATTCCAGAAACGAGAATCAATTTCAGTTTCCAATCATCAACGACATAAAGTTTTCAAGGGCTATCAATAAAACTTTAGTATCGGTTCAGTACAAACAGTTTTCCTGAGCGTCATTTTCACGTGCTAACCAAATCACTGTGAAATACTGTCCGTCTGTAAGATGCCGCTAATCTATGGTCTATACCAAAATTATCTGATGAAAATGTAAACAAATAGATTAAAAAACGTACCTTTGGACGCCAATTTGTAGTACCACTTACAGATTGAGTGCTTTGATTTGATTATTTGAACACTGAAACCAGAAGTAATAATTTTATATCACCATAAAGATGATTTTAATTTGATTAATTATCATCAACTTTTGTCGATGATTTTTCAATTACAATTTAACATAACATAACATCACGCCTTGTTTACCCGAAGAGTTGGGCAGAGGTGTACCTATAGTACACCCACATTTCTCCAGTTATGTTTAAGTCCCATGTAATAGGGGGCGAGCCTATTGCCATCAACCGGCCATAAATCCTGACTCCGGGCTGCTACTGAGAAATTCCAGAAAGAAAAACCCAATGAAACTTTGCCCGACCTGGGAATCGAACCCAGAACCTCATGCTCACCACTAGACTAACGAGGCAGTCCAACGAGGCAGCAATTACAATTTAATTATGTTATATTCCAACAATAATTTGTTGGAAAAAGTGGTAAGAAATAAAGTTGAAACCTTCTTAATACAGATAAATGTGTATTCAATTCCGTTTAGTGAGTGCTTGCGTAAGAATTTAACCTGAACTGGTTTGTTTACACGTTCATCAGACATTTTTTGGAACAGACCATAGAGAACTAAAGGCCTCTTTTTCATGAAGTTTGCACGGTTGGAAAGTTGTGGTTTGAGAAAGAAAGCTTTACAACTAGCTTCCTTAGTGTTCATGGTTCAATAATGAGAAAATACACAGTTTATTACTGCAATGCATGGATAGGTACCTAAGGGTAAGATTTCAAGTAGCCTGTAGACATTTTTGTTGCTTGATAATTAGATAGGTAGCGAATTACAAAACAACTTCATGTTTCCAAGATACTTAATAATATCGTCAGAAATGTTCAAACACTATTTGATCCTGAAAAACGGGACGGCTGTATGTCCGAAAGTTATGTGCACATAAGTACGTCCCCATGTGTTGCTAGTTAATGATACCTAATAGGTAATGTGCGTTGATAATTTACTGCTAACTACATTTGAGAAATGCTATTTGCGACGATGATCGGAACACTGATTCGCTTAATTGGCAAAATGGCAACACTACGCGACGCCATTCGGGAATCTGGTGACCGAACTCCGTTTCATGAATATAAATGAGACTAGATTTTCAATAATTAAAAATAATTAGACAGATTTTTTATGGGCTCTCCGCTCCTGAACTCATGATTGTAGATGCAGTCATAATTAATTTAGTTGACTAATAAATCAAGTTGTTTCTTATTACACGAACAATTAACAGGAACTGTTATTATCTACCGTGTTGTTTCTATCCATTTAGAGTTTGGTGAACTTTCTAATAATTGCTCGTCCTATTCGGTCTTATTCTAGCTGTCGCATCACAACACAGTAAATCATCTAAATACATGACAATCAATTCCATTATAATATCGCCAAGTCTTTAAAAATTTCAGACATTTTTTTTTTGATAAAATCATAATCATTTAATCATTTGTTAACTTAACTAGGTACAATAAAATAGTTGTTATAAAAAATAAAAAATTACAAGCGCACTATTTTATACCAGAAGGCGTACAAATATTAATGGATGTCATTGATACTAAAACTTATAACATAATTACATTCATCAAAGGATACCAAAAAAATAAGAAATAAAAAAAATAGAAATAATGTCAAAACGAAAGAAAAAAATCAAAATAAATTTACTACGTCAATATTCAAATAACGTTTAAAAAAAAGAGAGAAAAAAAAAAACAAAAATGTCACGTGCAATGTTAAATGAAATTAAAACTTCAGGTCAATGAGTACCAACTAAGGTCAAAAAATAGTTTTTGCATTTTGTCTGTCAAAAATTCTGAAATGCTTTATGCAACAGTAAACATTTAAGCCTTTTCTTAAATAAGTTTATGTTCAATTCTTTAATTGAACTAGGTATGTGGTATATGATTGGCGCCATACAAAAAACACGTTTTTTGCATCAATGCTGTATGAGACCTTTTTACGCACAAGCTATTGTTCTGTGGTCGAGTTCGTTTGTGATAAAATGATATTCTAGTAAACAGTACCCTAATTACGTAATGCAAAATCAATCCGAATCTGAATCGTTTTGAAACAGATTGCTAATCCATTGATCCGTAAGTTCGAAAAAAAAAAACAGCAGAGCAACGTAAATAACGCAATGAATGTTGTTGAACTGTCAAAATGAAACAGATTTGTCTTTATCGTTTACGAAAATATGTTGCGTAATTAGAAAGCTGGTCTGGATTGGTCATAATAAATACAGCTACCTCAAAAATATATAAGCAAGGCAATGTCAATAATTTGTATTTGATAAATAATGGCTTACAGGCATCTAAACTGTGGAGTCTAAACATTGACCTAATGCATCTTTTTTGTGCTTAAAAACTAATTCCCTATTGGTTGAGTTACCCCAGAAAATGACACCATACCTTAACACTGAACTCACTAAACCATGATATGCTGTGATTATAGCATCAACGTTAATCACTAGGGACAGTTTAAACAGGACATAGGCTGATTTGCTAATACGTTTAGTTAGCTCCTCCGTGTGTTCTTTCCAGTCCAATTTTTGTCAATCCTTAATCCTAGGAATTTGGATGTGTCTACTTGTGTTATAACTTTATTGTTATAGCATACTGTCATATTGGTATTCGCACGTTGGCTAAACATCATTAATTTTGTCTTATCAATATTTATTTTAAGATTATTATTATCTAACCTTTTCACTATAGAGGTTATTGTCTGAGTGACAACTTCGTTGTGGTTTTAATCATCGGTACCCTTGGTCACAGTGCTGTCATCGGCAAACAGTGACATAGGATTATTTGTTACTTTTGGCAGATCATTTATGTATAATATGAACAGCGGGGGGCCTAAGACGCTGCCTTGGGGTACACCATAAGCAACTCTGCGATAACTAGACTTATAAGTTCGTTGGCATTTAGTTTTGGGATCTATTGGATATTTCAACGTGTTGTAAAAAATTACTCAAGTCGTTACGTTACACATTTGCCAAATCGTGGCTTTAGACCAAACCGAGTGGGTATTGTAGCGTCAATCACCAATCAATCAATCCTCCCTTCGCCTTTTCCCAAACATGTTGGGAAAAGGCTTCAGTCAAACCGGCTGAATACCAATATTTTACTTGAAGCGACTACCTATTTGACTAACAACTATGTTTAGCTACAAGTGTAATGAGTTAATATTTAATAAAATTAAATATTAACTCATAATTTTCGCTATTTTCCAATCAATTGGCTGTCGCCTCATTCCTATCTGGTCTATTATTAGCATGCGCTCGATTCACCGCGACCACAGCGCCGCGGTTTGACCCCGCAGACATCGGATCAACACTATGTTGTACATTCCGAACGACAGCTGTGGACGACTGGCTTGTAGACAGTGGATACAAGTAATGAGGTGACGAGTTTCTTTGTAAAGATTGATTTAACCCTTTCCTGGTCTTACGAGCTGTGATAGGTTCGTGTTGATGGTTTAACTATATATAGCCTTACTATAACAATGAGGGTAAGGTGGCAGCCTATAGTTCCCATTTTCATATTAGGACCTCAGATATTGGATATGGTAGCTACACACAATAGTACATTCAGAACGACAGCTACAGTAAGCAGACACAAGCACAGTAATACCCCGCTTTATACGAAGGATACGCGAAATTCGCGTAACAGCTTAAGATGAAATATCAAGCCACATATATAATTAAAGTGCTTTAATTGCAAAAATGAAACAGAATCAGCCTATTGTTACAAACAATTTTTTACTCATGAAATATGAGAAATATTTATCTTATTGAGTACAGACCATTTTGTTTGTGTTCTTGCAAAAGTCTTACGTAGCAAACAACACTATTTTGTATTGTATGGCTTGTCTATAAATCACTGTCTGATAATGGATCAATCAATGCAAAGCGACGCACTTTAGCGCTAAATTATATAAAAAGAAATTCGCGTAAAACTGAAACCGCGCCTAATGGGGTCGTGTAATGAAGATGAGTTCGTTTGTTATGATGTGGTAATGATTTGAAATAGGGAAGAGTTTTAGATGTAGTTACCAATTTGTTGCTATTTGCGTAGGTAAGTATAGGCAGGTAAGTACAAGACAATTAATCAACACAATATTGTACCTACATTCTGAGTGACAGCTCTAGATGGGTTAGTCCCGCTATGGTATGGTCCCGGTATGGCACCCTCTTAAAATACCTATCAAAAAGTCCCGCTATGGTACCCTTCAGTTTTTGGTACTGTTGTAAAGAAAAGTTATACAATGCGTTAAGAAAAAAATAGTATAAATAAAAAATATCTTTTCTTAACTATTATAGTTAAGCAAGATAATATTTATTAATACTATTTTTTAAACAAATCACGCTCGGTAATTGTCGTTTCACTTCAGGTAGTTACCTGACCAACCGGTTTTTTCGTAAAACAATAGAGACGAGCCCTTCCTCGAATTCGTATCTAGCTCTTCCCTTTTTTTTTTATGAAAATAGAGAGAGACAGTATTATTCCGGGTTTAGTTTGCTATTTGCAGCTGTACTTTTGCGATATGAGTAATTAGGATAGCTTGTTAGTTTATCTATTGCAATGTCTGGGTCAAGTAGTTCACGTGGTGTAAATTTAATAATTATTGACAGTCGACGCGGTGGAAAAACTTTATTACGTGCCGGACATAAATATATTAAACGCAGAGAAAATAAAAATTCAAGTACTTGGCATTGTGTAAATAGGAGAAATAGTATTAAATGTAGTGGATATATAACTATTGAGAATACCAATAATACAATAATTAAAGATTATAAACACAGTGATCAGTGCGTGCCACATTTTGAAGACAATGAAGTTCAAATGGCTATAAGTGAGTGCAAAAAAGAAGTAAATTCAAATTACGGATCAGTACAGAAAATTTTCGAAAAACACATGGGTAACTTAAAAGACAAAGGGTTACACCTTACAGGAAATGTTCCTGACTATAAAAAATTAAAAACAGTATTATACAGACACCGAAATAAGTCGTTGAACGTACCAAAAACACAATTTAAGAATGTGGAAGAAATTATAATACCAGAAGAATTTAATAAGTATGTATTGGCTGATTATTGTAATGAAGACTGTAATCGAATAATTATATTTTCCTCGACAGAAGTAAAGGAATATATAAAATGTGTAACGCATTACTTTGGTGATGGCACTTTCGACGGCTGCCCAAACCCATTCGAACAAGTTTATGTCATTCATGGAGACATGGGAAGCACTGAGTTATCCACGAATGTAGCACCATTATTTTATATTCTGTTAAAAAACAAAGAAGGGAAAACTTATGAAAAAGTTTTCGAATTGATTAAACAAACTTTGCCTGAATGGCGTCCATCGAAATTTACCTTCGATTATGAAATAGGAGTAATAAATGCAGCAGCGAAGATTTTTCCTGATATCAAAATAAATGGTTGTAACGTACATTTTCAAAAGAACGTTATCAAAAAAGCGAAATCTTTAAATCTCATGGAACACGAAGAGTCCTCGAACCATGTTAAGCAATGCATAGGCTTGGCGTTTTTGCCAAAACAAGATATTGAAGACGGCTGGCTGCATATAATGGAAAATAGGTATAATATCTTGGTTACTTTCCAAAATGATGTTTGAGTACTTAACTCTAATTATATGGCAAAAAAGTAAAGAACAACAATATCAGTAAGGACCTGTTAATTTCATTGCTTTACAAGTACGAACGTTTAATAAGTATTTTTTTCAGTTTCGACGATGAAGCTATGACCAAATTCAATGACTATTTTGTCACTCAGTGGCTTGAATATCCAGACCTCATTTGGTGTTGCCATAATGAACGCCATAGAACAACTAACTTGGCGGAATCATGGAATGGCAGATTCAACAAAATTATTGGAAAAAATCCCAGTTTATTATTGTTTCTGCAAACAATTGGCAACGACACATGTCACTTTGATATAAAACAAGCCAAGTAAGTTGTATTTTTTAGACAATATTTTTAAGCAGATATAATATTTTTAAAAGCAGATATATTTGTCGGCACGGTTGGCGCAGTGGTTAAGCGATTGACTGCTGCGCTGCGTGTCGCGGGTTCGATTCCCGCACGGAACAAATATTTGTATGACCTACATGTAGTTGTTCCGGGTCTGGCTGTTTGTGTATGTGAGTTTAAGTGTTTGTAAACGCACCCACGATACAGGAGAAATTCCTAGTGTGGGGCAACGTTTTAAAAAAAAAAAAAAAAAAAAAAAAAAAAAAAAAAAAAAAAATTACATAATACGAGTACATAGAAGAATTTGAAAATGGATTTGATTTTATTTATTTTGGTAGATATTATTGGTTGTCGCCTTCTATTACAGACGGTTACTGAAAAAAATATAGCTTAACTTAAATAACTGATGATTTTTGTTATAGCTTTCGACTAAAAAGATCACCTATAAATTCAAGAAAAAGAACAAGTATAGAAATCGACCGCCAGATTCAAAAGCTAACAAAAAGTTACGAAAATAAAGCTATCTCCATTGGTGATTTTCTGATTAACATATCAAAGTCAACATTTCGATCAGAACATTTAAAAAAATAGTTTATTTTAATTTTGTTTTTAGCCTATTAAAATGTTTAATACTTTTTCTCGATGTTGATTATTTTTTGTAGTTTATGTTTACAATTTGCGCCTTTTTCTCCATGTTGATTATTTGTAATTAATATATTTGTCTAGTTGGTTGTTGATTATTTTTGTAGTTTATATAAATTTACAATTACTGCCTTTTCTCAATGTTGATTATTTGTAACTAATATTTATGTCTGGATGTTGTTTTTATTTGTAGTTTATAATATTTACAGTAATACTTTTCTGAGATGTGGATTTTTTATATTTTTTTTATTGTTGATTATTGGTAATTAATATTGTTGATTATTTTAAAAATTACATTGCAATTAATATTTCGTTTTACTGTTTGATATTTTTTTATAAATATTTTGAATTAATAAAAGACTGATTTAATATCGCAAACAGACGTTTTATTGATACACTCCTAAAAGTATTTATTTATAGATACACTTTTCTTTTCAGTTGTACCTTCTATTGTCTAACGTAGATCTAAAAGATGGGTACCATAGCGGGACTTTTTGATAGGTATTTTAAGAGGGTGCCATACCGGGACCATACCATAGCGGGACTAACCCCTCTAGATGCTCGGTTTAAAAATAGTGGATAGGTACTCGACCGTAAGGAGCTGACGAGTTGTATTGTTTGTAAAGATGGAGTAAAAAGGTAAGGTTACTGTTGTAATACATGTCAATTAAGGAAAGAAAATGTTTTGATTCTCTTGGCGTAGTTTTAAACAAAATAGCCGCACTTTTTACACGATGACAGAACCGCTTAGATGATTTATGAACACGGTAGGACATTCAAAATGTCCAAGCAGCGAACTACAACATGACAGCTGTAAGCAAACTAATATATAACAGACAAATAACAATAACTTAAAGTGTAGTGACACTATACAGAGTGAACAGTCAAAATAGAGCTGTCCTGAGCAGCACAGTGTTGTCAACAAAAGGTTTAAATTAATACTCGTTGGCTGATTGTTCACAATCCATTGAATTTTCACAAAAGTCCTCGCATCTGCACTTCCGGGACCCTATAGTGACATCATCAGACGATTTATAGTGTGCATCACTACCAAATATTTACATCACACTAAATAAAACCTTATTTAAGTAACAATTAAGTTGAATATGCAATTAAAACTGACTGCGTTTCAGCAGGTCAGAAATCAGAACAATCTATATAAAAATAAAATACAATCGTCCGTTGAGCACCATGATATATTTCTATTTATCACACCAAAAAGAGGTTATTCAGCTATCAAACTAATAAAGTAAAAAGATCACACATTGTAGACTGAGATAAAAACTAAAAAGATTTATGATCAGATAAACAGATTTATAATAAGTAGAGATAATGTCCCAGAGGCTAGGAGCCAAGGTCGAAATATTTAGTGATTCTTTAAACAGGGGAGACAGAGTGAATTTATTGTGAACCAATTAACTTTTGAGCTGTGGGAACTGATTAACTGAAGAATTATAAATTAAATAAAACCATAATTATGTTTCCTTTTTGACTTTAAAAGAAGATTTGAACAGAATGTTTGGATCTGTAAAACTACTTTCTTACATAATTCTTAACACTTTATTGCTTGTAAGTTTGGGCACATGAGTAAAGTTTTTTTACTCAGTGATTTGGGCTTATAACGACGCACAATTATACTCAAAAAAGGAAGTTATTATTAGGCATTATTTATAATACCATTCATTGTTTTAACCAGCCATCCTATTATTAAATGATTGGTATCCATTAACGCTTGATAACTCTCACCTGTCAGCCACTTTGATTTAAGAAAACAACATTTATAGATCACTAAACTTAGTAAGAGATGATTTTTTATAGATATTTTTATAATAGGTACCTAGTCTACTTATCGAATGGGATATTAGTTAGGATGATAATCAGATATGACCAAACAATATGTTACTCAAAAGTAATTAGGAATTCGAAAAAATATGAATTTTGCCATGTTAACAGTACCTACTTTTTAGTAAAGAAAAAAATGAAAGAAAAATAGGTTTATTTGTCTCAGAAACACGTGCATACAAAAAAAAAACACAATATAAATTATTAAAACAAAAAAAAAACAACTAAAACTAACAAATAAAAGCCAACCAAACAACCGACGGTCAACCCAACCAGCCAACTAAAGCTAACTTCGAGCAGCACACAGTCTTGTTTTAAAAGTAAGTTATCGGAAATACACACACAGGCAATGATATTAGAAGTAAAAAGACGTAGATAGGTTACCTACCTAACATTCTATCTTTAAAAACGGCACTATGTCACACTATTATATGACACGTGGAAGTAGGATGGCATGTCGTAATTATCGGGAGCGAAAAAGAGACAAAACGAAGAAAATGTGGCTAATTAGCTAACTTTTGACGTGCCACTTGCCGAACGTTTATAACCTATCTACCTCTTTTTACATAATTATAATATCATTGCACACAGGTTAAAAATTCGAGCGTTCTTTCGAGCTCATCCACTGAAAACTTAGAACCTAACTACGCAACACCTTCTTTTAACATTTGACTTATAATTATTTTTTACTGACATTATTTTCATTTGATGATTTTTATTTACATTAGGAAAATATTCTTTAATAAGTTATCTTAATTATTATCTTTTGCCCCGCCAAGATGTACGGTCAGCAACCGCACATTGTACTTTGGCCTAGTAAAAATACTGCAAATTTTGTTAATTTATAAAATGTAGTATCGGCACGTACGCAAGTAAGTCAGTCTTCGGTTTAATATCGAGCTCGCGCAACATCCAACATTTTGTAACATTTTTATAGCATTTTCTATTATTTTACATTTTTACATTTACATTATTTTTAGTATAATTTACTATTAAATACCTTTTTGAACATTAACATTTATTTTATTAACATTCAACATTAAGTGTAAAGGCTAATGCCCTTACAAGCTACGTACCGTCAACTGCCCTAACTTCACCTAGCGTCATATGTTTGCCTATAGTGAAAAAGATGTAATAGGTATCTATTTCATTTTACTGGTATGGTAATTGGCACCAGGCGAAGTTAGGGCAGTTGACCGGTACTGCTATTAAATAAACTACCAAAGAAAAAAATCTTCAATAAACACAAATTTGCATCAGCATAAACATGATACGTACATGCTTACTCAAAAAGGTCCCGTTTCCCCTGTACGATCTCAGACCCGATAGCAAACAACATAGACGCGTGGCAGACACACGACAATCATTCGTGGATAAGATCGGCTAATCATACAAATCATGCTCCATGTGTTGGCAGGGAAATACTAGCTCCAGGGGAATCGAAGCAGTATAAGGTTTTGAAGTATTGGGTTTGTGTGTACGTTACTGGATTCCGGCTTTTATGCAGGTTTTACATAGTGGGTTAACCTACTTGTTGCTTCTGAAGTGATGTTTAGTTGTAGTCTTTTTGTACGAAGTAGTCAGTTTAGTTACATTAATTATTCAAAAGCTGACATTAGTCAGTTAAATGTTTTGGTACGCCTTGATTGGTGACAAAAAATGGTGTGTCATCTCTTATGTCAAATCACTTTGATGAGTTCCCCTAACTTGCAAAAGAAAGTATTCAACGTTAAATTCTAGATCTAAACACACGTGGGCGACCAAGAAACAAGTCAAATATAAACCAATATAAAGTTGATCGATACCAAATAAAGCAAGATACGCTTATCTGAATACAATCTCAAGATAGGATAATGTCACCGCAGACAAGCATGTTATAGAAACTTTTGTTCAATCTACAAGGCGGCATAGTTTAGCAGCCTCCCAGCCTGCCATGATAGGGGTGAAGACAGTACAATAAGGGCACCATCGACCATACGATCTTTAATCGTTTTATTCAAACCGTTGCGATTACATCGACAAGCTATTGTGGGTAAGGAGTTGTGACAGTCAGCCTTAAAGTTGTCTAGTAGATAAATGGTCAGTTATTTCAATCTTTAATGATTATATGCGTAATGTTCTGAGTTTTAAAATAATCGATGTTGATGCTGGTGTCGATTTCAATGAGATATACAGGATACTTGATACTGGTGTTGTAGATAATAACTACGATCTTTTATCGAATATTGTCTCTAATACTGGTTAAAAGCTGCATGGGCGACCAGAACAGAATGATCTATCTATTCTGTCGACAAACAAGTTGCTTTAAATGAGGACTAGTTTAAGGAGATAAAGTAGTCATCTACCTGTGCACTACATTTTCATACAGAAATCACAATTCGAAGCATAGCGGTGATAGAACTCAATGACCGTTAAATGTCAATGGAGACACTTTAAGAATCGATGTCTTTGGCTCACGATGATGCCAAACCAGAAACGAAACGACCTTCATTTTCACGGTAATGATGAAACACATAACGACCGGAAATTACTATAAACAAAACTAACTTTATCCCTCACACATAAATATAAGAATTCTAAAAATCTTTTTACACTAACAAGCTCAATTTAACGAGTGAACCATAATTTTGCGATAAAAGAAATCCAAATAGATAATATAAATACACTGGCGTATGTAGGAGCGTGTTAGTTATGTACACATTGTAAAACTGAAGTAGACAGCTAAAATTAACGTTTATTTAACTTCTAAACACTAGCACTCGGTTTCTAAGCTGATCTGGGAACGGAATAAACAGGTAGATAGAGATAATGTAATGGAAAATCTGGTTAAATGCAAATAAACTTTTATATAAGTCGCCATATTAGGTAGTAATTTGGAAAGATTGAGAGAAGAAAGCATTAGACAGCTAGGGCTGCCAGGCAGCAGTATAACCGGTTCGGAAAAGGAAGTAAGGAAGTAAGCAAGCTGAAGTGGCAATGACTGGCCCTGTTTTTCGAAGGACCGGTGGTTGGTGGAGCAGACGAGTCCTAGAGTGGAGACCGCGATCGACGACATTAAAAAGGTTCAAATTCAAATTAAAAATATTTTATTTCACATAAACCTACATGGGCACTTATGAAACGTCAGAAGCTAGGTGAAGCTAGGTGGCTGGGACAGACTGGATACGGAAGATGGAGACAGACTGTTGTCGCCTGGAATAGACCTATGTCCATCAATGGCCTGCGATAGCCTGAGTTGATTGATTGAGGCACCGGTAGTAGATTTATAATAGCTAGATAACAAAACAAGAAACCAACAAACTATACGGCTGTGTAATCAAATAAATGTACCGTCCATAATAAAATCATTAAGGAAATATAATACTAACATCCCGAATTTATTTATTTATTGAATCATCAAGAAATCCTTGTGTTTGATAAAGATCAACAAAGGGACGAGTTACTACTGATACGGTACCGCCGTGAGTATCAAATTGTAACAACGTAATATTTCATGCCGATACGGCTTGCCACCTTTATCTCTTGTAACTTAATTTAAGACTTGATCCAACTAAGTGAATTAGAAATGTATTATGTTACGAAGTTTAATGTTATGTCATTGTTGGTTGTTACTGGTTTTAGTACTTCAGTAGCAATATCTACTAAGCAATTGTTGTTGATTCGATTGTTTTTTAAAGAATAGTTGAGCAAACGTGGAGATTCTTTTATTTGCATAGCTTTATCAAACTTTTTCTCTCCCCTCGATCCACTCACAAAACTGCTTCTTTCCAAGTTAAAATATGCTTCAATTTCATCCTGTAGATACTCATTTTGGCCGGATGAACCTTTGGATATATTTTAATAACATAATAATGTTTTCTCGTTTATTACAATAATTTTATAGCCAGGTTATTATAATAAAGGCCTACGCTCCAACTGTTTCTCGTCCACGTTAACGCCGTAATTTCTCTATTGTTTCACAAACACTAGAATTCGTAACGGACAATTTAGACTTTTAACGTCGATAGGACAGCATAATGGTGGGGTGGTGACGCCAAACATTTTCATTAATAAAGGTTGCCCAGAAACTCTTGTTAACAATGATAACTGCATTCTGGAAGAAACGAAGCATAACTCATTCGATTAAACTGTGAGTTTACCGACTGCGGGCCGGGTTAATTGTAACACTTCGAAGATTCTCAACCATTTTACGAAGACCTACAAAAATGTTCGCTCTTTTCTATTCGACAAATGTTAGACCAAATTTCACGGTTCTATCTAAACTGGACATGTTAATCTTCGGCGACGACTAAGCAGATCTTAGTGACGTCGAGAAAGTGTTAATCCTATTTTAATATGACTAATTGTGAGCTAGTTGACAGCGTCTACAAAACAACGGCATGTCTGTGGGTGGAAGTCCAATTAATATTACCTAATGGTAGAACCTAATGTTTATAGAAGACATTTTGTGGAGTTATGTGATCGCTAAGCATGTTGTTGTGCGCGTTTGTATTTATTTACCATTGAGGTTCATTGTAAACTAGAGCAGTCACTTGTGCACTACATTTTGTCCGGGAGTGTCTGGGACAACAAACGTTTCACGTCATTTCGTTTAAAATATGTTTTTATATTTAATAGTTTATTTATCTACACAACGACTCTTTTCTATTTTGTGAATGTGAGAACGCTGTAGACTTAGTGGACTGCAGATTTGTTGACCATCATTATTTTGTTAAGTACCTGGTACTTGTTGAAAGACCTACACTGTCCTCCCATACCTAATTACACTGTTATTTGAAAATATTGTAAAAGACAATTATTTTTAAAAGAGTAACCGTGGAGTTTCTTGCCGGCTCTTCTCCGTAGGAAACGACCAATTGGAACCGTGCTCCTAGCTTCTGACGTTTCATAAGTAGGTTTATGTGAAATAAAATATTTTTAATTTTTTCAGTCCCTGAATACGCATATACCGCGGTTGTAACTTTTGACATCCGCGGGGACATAAATCTTTTGTTTGTTCTTCTCCAGTTACATTGAACCTCAATGTTATTTACGTGAATTTACGTGGTTTCTTATTAAGTTTCTAGCATCCAGAGGTGAGGAATCGTCATTGTTCATTGAATAGCTTTCTGTGTTTGGACTCTACTTGGGTCTCTAGTTTTTCTTGGGGCAATGATGATTTAAGAACCAGTTTATTCAAATTTATTTATTTGTTAAAAATCTTGTACATAACAGATTGGACGGTGACCCCCAAACTAGACATATATGCCTGTATCTTGGGGGTCGGGATTGCGACATTTTTAGAGTTAAGGGTAGTACTTACATGATTATTGCATTACAGTTGAATATAAACTAAATTAGAACTAAACTAAAATCAGTAAAATAAAAATTATAAATCAAAATAAAACACTTAGTTATACATTGCACAATAAAATCATTATTGTCAAAACAACTTTTGTTATGTTTCTTTCGACTGACATGATGATGAAAGTATCATATCATAATATCACTCTTGTAATCCCCGAAAGGTTAGGCAGCGGCAGCGGTACACCTATGGTAACGGACTAACGGTAGTGGTGGTTGAAGTATAAAGAAACAATCATAGGTATGACGTGAGGCGTGCAATACACGCGTGTAGGTACCGTAGAAAATATAACATAAACATACAATTTGTGTTTGTTTCTTCGTCTCAATACTAGTTACTTATATAATAATTTTATAGCAAACGGATATACATAAAATAGTACAGTTAAACTGTACTAAATATATAATACAAATAACAAACGTCGGAAGTAAAACTTACTGATATGGTCTCGCGACCTTAAAATTGAACTTTCCGTCTTATCATCGTGTAACTTGACTATTAAACTTCAATTACATCACTAATGTAATGTTTAAATAGATTGTTATTGTAGGAAAGTGTGTGGAATGTCCCGATGGTTATGTATTTGTTCTACATATATATACCTACCCATAAGTACATTTTAAAGATTACTAGCTTTTGCCCGCGGATTCGCCCGCGTGGATGTCGGAAAATATCCCATGGGTACGTACTACCGGGATTACATACCTAATAGCCGAGGAAAAGGTCATTGACTCCTACCGCTGCACCCGCGTTGCCGTCAACCATAATTATTTTGTTACGCGTAATTTTGAATATGTGATATCTTTTATATTATTCATTTAAATGGTATGATGTAAAGGCATATTTTAGTTTAAATTAAATGTCGAATTTAATCATATTTAATTGGATAAGGATTAATATAATACCAGTCAAAATAGCTTCGGAAATAACAATATTTTTTTTATCAAATTCTGAAAGATAATGGTACCTAATGCCATCGCGGACTTTTTTGTTGAACTTTTTAAGATGAACCATCCTGCTTAGCATACATTTTATGTATCTTTTACGGTTTACGCGGCGCACGCCAGTAAAGCTCCCAGTCGGCATGATTTTTTCCGACTTCTTCAACAACGATCGTCATATTCAAGCCAATTTACACAAAACCTTAATGTATTATACACCAAAACCTTCCTCAAGAATCTCCGTCCATTGGTGAAAACCGTTTGAAAATCCGTTCGGTAGTTTATGAGTTAATCGCGTTCTCAGAGACAGACAGACAGACGCGGCGCGGAACTTCGTTATATTAAGTAAAAGGATATTGAAAGAGATTGAAAAGGTAAATAAATTATTGAATCTTTCAGTGCTTATGGACAAGAGAACAGTCAATTTCATACCATTAATTAATTTATTGCTTGGAAGCATACATCTGCGAACCTAAGATAATCTGATTATCATCCATCTGCGGTGAGTAAGGAATAGCTCAGGGTAGAAGTAAAGCAAGGACCAAGGTGATAGCGGAGGCGTGACTAATTGTCTAGGCTAGGTTACGTTATCATTAGTGGAAGCCAAAATTGCCGCCACAAATTCATCCCAAATCACCTCAATCCCCTACCGACCCATTAATATCAAATGAAAGCCTGGCCCTGCTTTCTAATTACGCAACATATTTTCTTAAACAATAAAGACAAATCTGTTTAATTTTGACAGTTCAACAACATTCATTGCGTCATTTACGTTGTTCGGCAGTTTTTATTTCGAACTTACGGAGCAATGGATTAGCAATCTGTTTCAAAACGATTCAGATTCGGATTGATTTTTCATTACGTAATTAGGGTACTGGTCTGTCTGGCTAAGCTGCGCTATCGCTAGTCACGAGATCATGTCTTAGCTCAAATCCAAAATATATTCCTTGGTTTTTGTTCGGTAAAGTGGAGATTACTTAATTGATTGGCATAGCATAACATCGCGGGTAATATGACATAAAGTAACCAATTATTTGACCTAATTAACGCTACATCATTATTTGTTCCATTCACGAAGACCTCACCCACAGACTACATAGGGATACTACGTACCTCACCTGTCAAAAGTTTGACATTTTCACCATAAAAAATGTAAAAAAAGCCCCAATTTACCAACATAATAATTAAGAAAACATATTAATAAAAAGTTTAATTCACGGAATAAGTGCTGTGCGCGCCCCTTTCGGAATTACCATTATAATGTCATAAATTATAAATGTTGTTACCGCATATGTGTATGGGCTGGTTGCTCGAGTTTATTTATTGGGTGATTACGTGCTCATCTAACTGGTGTGGTTTCGTGGAGTGCGGTTTTAATTTTTTGGTGGCTAGGTATGTTTGAAGAACTGGCTGGATCAGTATTCCCGTGTGGAAAAAAAACTAAGATAACAAACATACCTACCTAGTTAATACGGCTCGGATCGGAGTATCTTTTCTATAGAATTTCGTGACATTTGCAATGCCATCAAAACCTTAGATAACAAGTAGGTACAGCTAATCATCAGTGTACCTACATAAATATATAAGGGAGAATTAGCAACGAAAAAAAACTGGCCAAGTGTGAGTCGGACTCGTGCACGAAGGGTTCTGTAGGTAGGTTACGACCATTATTTATAAAAACGGCAAATTGCCGCGATAAAAATACGCCCGTGCTTTCCTGGGCTTAAGTTTGCGTAACCGATCGATCAATGATTATTTTGACTATAAATATAGAATAACATTAAGTATTCCATGCGTGACTTATGTAAAAGCCTTATCGCTATTAGGTGTGTTCCAATATCATTAGGTAGCTTAGGTAAGTAGCCTAATTAGAACTAGGCATTGCTTGCTACTCCAACGGTAATGTTATTTTTTATCATGACTTGACATTTAATGAGTTAGGTATGTAGGTACCTAGAGTCCGCGCCACGGCTTAAGTCCGATAGACGCGGCGCTAGTGATGTCATTGCATCAATTTGCATGCAATTGGATGCATGACATCAAAAAAAAAAAATGTGGAACTACATGGTAGTTTCACAATTTTCCGCCGCCGGACTTCAGTGGTAGCGCGGACTCTAAACGCAACTAAAAAAATTACCCAACGTGTGAAATACTTATTTGAATGGAAGTGTTTCGTTATTTTTAATTCAAGATTTGCTTTTAGTTAAGATAGGCCCCTTTTCAACTTTTGGTTGAACCTTAACTACCTTATTAAAAAATAAAATTTATTAAAATCTTAATAAATAGATAAACAACAAAACCAGATAGGTACATAACCAAGTTAATGTAAACAACTATAATCTAATAAGGCACGTGTCGGTCCTACTCTCGGTTAACAAAACAGCCGACTAATTTATGTCTCAAAAAAATTGGCTTCGAAACACGTAGCGTGGCGTGTAAGTTTGAACTAGCGTCTATCGTGGACCCCTGCCGAGCTCTTGGCATTAACAACTAATAGCTGTATGTTAATCGACAGGCGATCATTGTCGGCAATCACTACAGAAAATAAAAAACTAGAGCGTCATACGATATCTCGGAAGATAAAATTCGTAATCCGTTCCACGTATTGAATAACGATGGATAGACATAGCACGATTGTTTCTTAGTTTTTTTTGTGTCTGTTTTGTAATCAAAATCATCAATAAAGACGAGAAGAGAGAAGAAAACCAGCTAAGTTAGTAGGTAACTGATGATTGATAATGAATACTACGAGTATTCCAAAGACTGTTTAATTTTTATGATTAAATTTAAAATAATACAAATGAATGAATTATTCAAGAAAATGTAAATAAATAATAAACATTTTTTTCTGTGATTCGTTTAACGACATCTGTCGGCGAGTAGAAATACTATTTTGTAGAAATACTATCTTTCATAAAACTAGTTTGGCTTTTCACCACAAGATGGCAGTAATACTTCTGATTTTCCCTAAAATGGGTAAAATCAAATTGTAATAAAAGAAGTATTTTTAATTAATGTAAGAATTTGTTTTCATGTAGGTATTTGAATACTTTACATAACACGGGTACTTGATTTTATACATAGTAACCCGAACAAAACGTCAGCAATTTGACATTTGTCAAATTGAGTTTGACAATCAAAAAGTCAATTCGTTGATCTTGATGGTAAATAACCTGTTTACACTTTACAGTTTATTTTTATCAGTGTATTCTTCGTTTATATTTAGTATTTAAGGCAAATAGAACAAGAAAATGATGTACACGGCACGAATTACTGCCATATAAGTTCAAAATTATTAATACACATCTTTAACTTTCAAATAGGTCATTGTGAAAGAGTGCAGATTTTCTGGTAAGCAATGAACCTAAGTAGATTGCACATGACAAAGCAACTTCTAAACTACGCCAGACTTATAAATAATGTGCATCATATACAAAGAATGGCTCCAAGCAGTGGTTACTACTCTACTCTTACAATTGATGCATTTACCAATGAGATGTTTGAAAGACGTAGAACTTCAAAGATTCAGAGAAATGACCTTCCAGAGTCGAGTATACAACATTGTAAGTACACAAGTGACACGAATAACGTATCCAATATGAGTAGTGTAGACTTGGAAAAAACATTTTCAGATCTACTCACAAAAAACAGACACATAAAGATTGAAGAACTACTCATACAATGTGAAAACTGTAAGAAATATCTAACTTATGCTACCCTAAAGAGACTATTTAGGCATTACAGCATGAATGGAAGGCCTGAGATGGTTGCTGTAATACAGAATTATTGTTTAAAAGTTGACCCAAACTCGTATAAGAGAAACGGAGAGTTCCTACATTACCTTGCAAAAGCAGAATGTATTAAGGGTAATTCTGAAAAAGGACTGTCAATACTTAGGAGTTGTTATAAGAAGTATGAAAGTCCAAGGAGTTTTTATAGGATAATATTTAGAGAATTAATTCAAGACTCAGTATTAAATAGATCAGAGGCATCTTTGGTTATTTTTAGAAAGTTTGTAATGGACTTTAGTGAAGAGTGGGCGGACCATTACCCACTGGTTTGCTTCTGGCACATTTGCTGGGCAAGCACTTGGTTTTCAGACCAGATGCTGGGCAATGAGCTTCTTGAACAGTCCGAAGTTCTTCTGGACATTGTGGGAGAAAAGTAAGTATTTTCATCACAATTTCCAGTTTTGAAAATTATAAATTTGTTGAAATTGAAAATTTATTGATTTTTCCATAGACGAAATAATAAGAGTTGATTAGCCTGCAAGTACTTTTTATGTTATACATTTGCTCAGATTGAAAAAATATTTACTATTTTTATTTTTTAAAGTATTTAAAGTGGAATTAATCAACTTCTATTTTTATGTAGACTGTAACCAAATATTAAAAGTACTTAAATATACAAATTGCTATTTTCCAGAGCTACCGCATTCAGTATAATGGTGTTAAAAGACTTCAATGAGGATGCAGTTTTCAGACTGCTGCAGACATTACTCAAGTATGACATGATGATGGAGTATGTGGCAGTTCTACAAGTATTGTTTAATTATAAATGTAAGTTAACATTCATCCTAATGCCATTTGCCAAACTAAGTGCACACAGCTTGCTCTTGGCTAGCAAGACTTAAGACAAATAGGTAGATAGACTATGATACACACCACTACAGATGTCGAATATTTCACTGTTTTTATTAATTTGGCAATATTACTGTATGGAAATATGAAATATGGCTAACTAGCGAACTAAAATACTGATTATGAAATGCAATAATTAATATTGTAGCACCGATTATTTAGTTTTAGATGTAAAAAGTATTTGGAAACATTCCAAATGCCTTTTTGACACCTAAAACGGTTTGAACATCGAATTCAGTTCACTAGATAGCGATATTTCCATACATTAATATTGCCAAATTAATCAAACAGATAAATATTTGACAGCTATTTGCGACATTGCCAACTTTTAGCTGGCGTAATTTGGGTGTACTTTGGTGGCATCTACATCGCCAAATGCGAACTACGCATCAAAGACCTGACGTCAATATCCTGAATCACACAAATCTTGCACAGTGCAATTAGAGTTTACCACGGCGAACGACCTATTATATAAGACTATCCCAGCATGCAGCGAACGCGCATTGCTGGTCATCACCCTCAGCCTCATCAGCAACCTTGGCACACCACCTGCACTTTCAGCCGGTCTCACAAGCAGAGCCCATTCTACCCTCTCCTGGTCAGCCACAACCCGACGCTGTACCACATTCGAATCACTAGATTATGATGCAGGACTATATATTAGAAAAGTAGTAAGTATTATTTAAAAACGCATTATAGTTGGGGGAGGGGGGGGGGGGGGGGGGCTCGCTACGTCCTAATTTAGCATATAATATAGCAAGGCCCCGTTGGTAGTGGTCACAAGCGCTACTACTGAGCATGAGGTCCTGGGTTCGATTCCGGGTCGGGCAGTGTTATTGGGTTTTTATTACCTATCTTTTGATTACCTTCAATAAGAATGTGTGTCCATTTACAGGCACTTTTGAATTTTCAAGGGGTCAATCTGTCAGAAATATGAAGCTAGTTGCCCATTCCAAAGCCATTCCTATGACTACCCAAGGACCACGCGTCTTCAAGCTATTTACGACAGCAAATTTGAAAATGGGTCACTTTCCTGCACGTAATCTAAGCAGTAGGCTTCACTGATAATATCACCACAGTCTGCATTAGTTTATATTAGGTCTGTGATCCCGGCATTCTATATTTATGTGGCTATCTTTTTGATATTGGTTGCTAATGTTATGTGCGGTTGTAATGTATGGGGTGCTAAACACATGATCGGGTCGGCATGATATTATGCTACCCGGCCACCTCAACATGTTTGTATCACGCAAATAAAAACTTAATACAGATAGTGCAATCCACGACGACGCGCCCCACTCCGCGATTACTGTACCTACTGTAAGCTGTACTTTAGTACGGAGCGGAGCGGAGTGGGGCGCTTCGTCGTGGATTGCACTAGCTATACACACTTGCAAAATGAATACACACCAGTACCTAGCGAGATGACTATCTATAATACTAAAATGATACCTATTCGAATTATCTACTGATGTAGCAGGTCATTATCCTCTTGTCCTTATCCCGATTTCTATCTTCTTTCGTACCTACATCTCATTTTGTAGTGGTCTCAATCTTCGCCTCTTTTCTAGCCATATTATCTTTCATTCAATACTGGTATCCAGCTGCATCCGGTTAGACTGGAAGCTGACCCCAACATAGTTGGGAAAAGGTTGGGCAGATTGATCATCTTTTACACAATCCATCCATTGTTTCTTTGGTCTTCCTCTACTAGTCTACTCGTTTACCCATCCATATTTATACTTTTAAAACTTTCAACAACCTTATGACATGTTTCTCATTCCTTCACATCACATAGGTTGTATTCATATAAGATTAATAATTGTACCGCTTTGTATACCTACTGTTGATTGTTTGCGTACTTAATCAACTGCCCTCATGAACTAAGAACAATTACTTGATCTGTTTGTTGACCCTATCATACCTACAATACTTACAGTTAGGTCTCATTTAGTGAAATACAGGAGCTACCCGGTCGTAAATATGTCACATTAATCTAGCTTTAGAAAGAGAAGAGACTGTTACTATATACATACATATATGAGTGACAGAGATGGCGCTGTAGGTATAAAACCGTTTTTTTTTCTAATCGTCGATACGCCATATTTACGGCCCGTAAATCCTGTAGATATGAAGAATAATACGGTCTTAAGCTAAGGTTTCCTAGAAGAGAGTTAGCCGTAATCATGCCGCGTCATGAAAATGATGGCAGTAGCAAAGTTTTAACTCGTTAGATACCGCGTCAAAAGATGCATTTCTGTTTCGTTTTGACACCTCTGACACATAATGACGCAATTTGTTCACTTTATTGTCAAGGAAACGCTATTGTGTGAACTCACTCTTCTCAGTAATATACATCTTTTCTTGTGCAAGTACGGTGAGGGCAAATCTAGCGATTTAAATCTTTGGGCAGCGAGGTTTGAGTTAATGACAAATACATATTTTCTTGTGCAAGTACGGTGAGGGCAAATCTAGCGATTTAAATCTTTGGGCAGCGAGGTTTGAGTTAATGACAAATACATATTTTCTTGTGCAAGTACGGTGAGGGCAAATCTAGCGATTTAAATCTTTGGGCAGCGAGGTTTGAGTTAATGACAAATACATATTTTCTTGTGCAAGTACGGTGAGGGCAAATCTAGCGATTTTAAATCCAATTTAATTTATAATAATAATTTAAATTTAATTAATTTTATATTATTACTATTTTATCTTTGTGTATCTCATTTTGATCAACATACAACCTATAGCAATTTGCAAAAAACGTTTGAAAATTTGAATTTCACGGATAACCAGTGAAAAAGAAGTTTTGAAAATTGACGGGGTCACTATAATTAATATTTTTGATGCTAAGTTTCTAACACGCAAATGAATGAGTGGGTTTTAATTAAAAGTCAACAATAATTTTAATAAAGTTATATTAAAGAAATCAATCTCATTCAGTTCTGAACAATACAATTTTGTTCAGTTAATTTCTATGTGATATTCTTTTAGTAGATTTCTTCCCATAATATTTGTATCTCAAATTCATGTACCTATACCTCTTTTACATTGTGAGTTTGTCTGATTTTGATCATTCTCATTTAAAATGCCAGACATATTTGTTCAAATCCCAGGCTGTAAACAAGCAAAAAAATGATTAGCATTTTTATTGTTTCTTGAGTTTATTAATAGAATTTTTAATTAATCTTAAGTCTTAAGACCACACTCAAACACATTCTTTACATCACTCTTTGTTTCCATTAGACAAAATATTGCAAATGAGGATATCACCATCATTTGCAACACCAGCCACTACAGAATCATGTTGGACAAATTTATAACATGCAAGGTTCGTGAAGATAAAGCATCGTCACATAATTTTACTTTATTGAGTACGAGTATGTGGTTGAAACATGATTCTTCAAAGTGAAGAGAGCAAAAATATGAACTGTTTATGTTGACATTTTTAAATTTTCCTCATCAATTGCTTTTTCTTTTTTCGTTTGTTAGCAGGCAGCCTTGAAAGTAAAACATAAAACCAATAAAAAGCCATAAAATAGCATTATCGATAAATAAAATGTCTAAATGCACTACTCTATCCCTTCAATAACAAGAAAATGATTTCATGAAGTACAACTGTTGAAAATAATGGCAAAAGGGAAATTATGAATGCTTTGCTGTTGAAGCTCTTCAACGAATGCAGAATCTTTTGTTTATCGTCTAAATCTAAAGATATTTCAGCTGAAATTATGTACGTACTAATGCAAAGTTATTTTCGGGTGATGTCCGCTTCTTTTGATGCCACAGATTATCTTGCTATTGATGATTTCTACCATAGGGCCGAGTTCAAACGCAATAACACAGCAAATAACTAAAAAATTCACAAATTTTAACCACAACTCAAGAGCATTTGACAGTTGACGTACCCAACTTTGGTACCAAACAGCGAGAGGATAAAATGGCGACCCGGCCGCAAATAGGTATTTCAATGACTAGAAATGTAGGGTTGCCATTATAGTAACTGTCAAAAACACTATTATCCTTTTTCACTTAGGCAAAATTATGAAAGTTAAAAAGAGTACTGTTTTTTCTATAGTCAAACATTTCAATTCCATATGATTTATAAGTTAATGATTAGACTACATACAAGATAGCTTGATCTCTGCGACATAAATGTCAAACTGACATTCCTAGGGTAGGAATTCATTCATTAGGTCGGCATGCCCATAAAGTATGACATTGACAGTTACTGTCTGTACTATTATGAAATTCAGAACTTCATAGGCGTGATTTTACTGATAGCTGCTGCAGAGATCAAGCTATCTTCTATGAACTATAGGGAATACTAACTGAGAAAGAAAAAAATATATCCACATATTCCTCACATTAACAATGATTAAAATAATATAATACTTTACAAAGTAATCATGTCATTTTGTGTATAATTTTAAATAATGTAAATGTGTATAAAAAACTGGTATATTTTGATGACTTTACCTAATAAATGTCAATTTTAATAATAAATGTCACGACGTTTTATGGTTTTATCACAAGGCTTAGCAGAGCTAGCAGCTCAATCCCAAGCTTTTAATTTTGAAATAATCTGAAATTTTATAGTTGGTACCCTTTTTTACAAAGTATGGTTTTTATACAGCTTTTAAATCGTTTAATGGGTAAGTTTCGAATGCCAATGGAAAGTTTGTTGTAAAAGCGTATATTTTGACCCATGAACGCGTTGCCTATTCTGTGGAGACGTGTGCGATGTGACACACTTGGCATAATCTTTTATAGGCATTTAGGAGTATGAGGAACAGGGTGTAAAGTTCACTCATCCACCATAGAAAAGGGAGGATCCTCCAATCAGACGGGTGTTGTGTCTGGCGGGCTGACTGCCCGACTGTTGATATCGGATAGTCTTACATATGTCGTTCGCACGGTAAACTCTAATTGAGCGATGCAGGATTTGTGTGACGTCATGACTTTAATGTGTAGTTCGTATGTGGCGGTTTAACCGCTACATCACTCCCCTCCGGAGCCCGGAGGTCGATAGTGGGCTGAGTCTTGTATCTTGTTCTTGCGATGCTTCACAGTACCAGTGGAGGTTCCAGTGAGTCGGAACCGGCAGTGCTATTCTGTAACCATCTCACCGTGAAAACTTAGGTGAAGTGAGTTGTCATTCCAACAGGGTGAGATGACACTGACAGCTCACTCCACGCTCACTTCACGTGTTTTCACGGTGAAGTGGTTACGGGAATCGACATGCTGGTGTCGCATAGTTCGCGGTGAGTCGGAAACACAGATATCATGGTCGGAACTGTCTGTGGTGATTCCCCAGTGAGTCGGGGTGGCGCTGCGTCACGATCCAGTGAGTCGGATGTGGTATAGGACCGGGTTGTGGCTATGAAGTTCCGACTCACCGCGAACTATGCGACACCTGGTTCCGACTCACTGGAACCTCCACTGGTACTGTGAAGCATCGCAAGATACAAGACTCAGCCCACTATCGACCTCCGGTCTCCGGAGGGGAGTGATGTAGCGGTTAAACCGCCACATACGAACTACTTCATTGTGACGTCATGTCTTTAATGCGTAGTTCGTATGTGGCGGTTTAACCGCTACATCACTCCCCTCCGGAGACCATAACGCAATGAATGTTGTTGAACTATCAAAATGAAACAAATTCGTCGTAATCTTTTACGAAAATGTGTTGCGTAATTAGATAGCCGATAATAGAACCGAGCAGGCTTTTGTGTCTACTAAGGATTACAGAGATAAAATAAAATGAAGGTGCCATGGTGCTCAGGTCAGGTTTAATCCACTTTTCCACATGTTTGTGTTTTTAAACCAGTATAATAGATACCTATCGATGTATAATTTAAAAAGCCACTAGAAATTCATCGTTATTTTAGCCTAGTGATAGTGTTGTCCCAATAATAGGCAGTAGGTATAGGTCATAAATAAAATAAGCAGTTAACAACACATTGAACTTACGTTATCCAAGTTCTTTCGCACAATTTTAGAATTATAAAAATACTAAAACTACCTACATTTTTTGTTACAGTAAGGAACAGAGATATTCGGGGATGTTCGGAGATTATAAGAAATTGTGAGGCTCTCGGTGTGAACCTACCTTCGGATCAACAAGGGAGGTACATCAAGATGTTAATTGATGACAAAAGACAATGGCCCAGGGCACAAACCACGAAGACAACTTCTAAAGACTTCAAACTCAAGTTTTAGTATTTTTGTACTTACAGTTTTTTTTTGTTTTTTGTATCTAGCGTCTGTATTAAGTAAATTGTAAATAATAAATTATGTTTATGTGGTAGGTAGGTACTTATATAATTTAGTGTTTTATTTTATGTGATCTTTGATTTAACACAAACACATTCAACTTCAATTTTTTTAAGTTTTAGGGTGATAAAGACCGGAATAAAACAATTTGGTAGGTAGGTACTTACCTACTATCGAAGAACTTCATAACTAAGCAGTTTGAAAACAAAATCCCGTGAACACGATGACCACATCTGTTACCGCCTCGGTTCTGGTCTGAAGCCGTCGAGCGGACGAGCGCTGCAAGCAGAAATAGTCCTTACGATGTCTACTTAGATATGAAATTCTTTGATGGTAGGTACCTATTTAACTTCATATTCAAATTAATAGGAAACGAAAATTGGAGTTTCGTGGAATAGGCAGGGTAAAGATAATGGATGATGGCACTTAAAAAACTATAAACAAAAACGACTAATTGACAAAGGCATCCACCCAACACTGATGTTATTTAGATAAAGTTATAACCCCCAAAATTATACCCATTAAGTACCAAATGACGTGACCTAAACTGAGTAAGTTATAGACACGATGCCGTCATCAACGTGTGCGTTACCCCAGCCAGATAATGTCGAAAATCGTCATCTAAGTGCAATAGATAATTAGAAATACAGCTTCTGTAACTGGTAAGCAGATTTTTAAATGTCATAAGCTGATAGTTTTTTAATTATTTGATAAAAACACTTCCGGCTTGAGTAACGTTACCCCAGCCAGATCTTTGTTTTCTAATGGATATTTTGAAATAAATTTTATCTAAATATAATTAGAAATGAATTTGAAATAAATGGTACGACTTAATTTGTATTTGCTATGGTTGCGAAGATATTTTAAATCCTGCTGGAGTACCTACCTAACGTTTGCACGATTGCTGTATCTCGGAATTGACTATACGGATGATTGTAATATTTGTACATGAGATCTGGCTAATTACCTATTTATAATTTGTTACGCAATAAACGAATCCACTATACCTAATGCACCGTTTTGAAGTTATTTTAGTAAATAGAAAATTGCTTTAATAGGTCCTAGTACTTCCATTATGCGCCCCAAAGACTAAACTTAAACGTTATTATATAGATAATTACTGTCTTTAAATGGTACTGAAGTTTAATTAGTATCCTTTATGTAAATAATAAGATAAGATGATTTTCCGGCCACGGTGCGCAGCCGAGTTATTTGACCACCGATTAACCGAGTTTACTGTAGTAGTGGTAACTGAATTTTACATCAATAATTAGAAATACAGTTCAATTATATACCTTTGAAGTTTCAGACTTGTACACTAATTAATTAACGAGATAATCGAAAAAAATGATGTATGCGTGGTAACCCGACCAAATCTAGAATGTTATAATAAAGCGGGCGCGCAATACGTTATACCAACCTTCTAAAACTTACAGGACCATACGTGAGAATAATTACGTGTTTAGTACCTACAGACGGGTAAACAAGTGGTAAAGTAAAACATATTTATAATGGAATATTCATTTAAAAAATAATAATGCGTAGGTAATTACAAATATGGAGTACCTAACTATTTAGATGATGATGATCCTATGCAGATAATTATTTTAATTAAGGTAAGTAAGTAAGTATATAAATTTACTTAAAAAATAATCACAGATATTTTTTATGGACTAATATGCAACGTCGCTTGCTTATCTGAAATTAAAATTAAGAACTGAACAAATTCAAATAAAAAATAAGTTTTATTGTAATAAATCACAGATCAATAAAATGTAATAAGTTAATAGCATCACAGTGCAGTAAGTCCTAACATATCATAGAACTTTACAGAAGGTAGGTAGGTAGGTTCTACTGTGTTATCTAATATGATTTAAAAAATCACAAATGTCTTACATAAAGATAGCCGTATTCATAATTGAGTATTATTGTATAAAAATAAAACATTTAGGGCCGATTTTTCAATCCTCAGATAAACAGACAGATAGCTACCTAAAGAATAAAGTTATTAGACTCTTTATTCGTCTGATAAGTGGTTGTCAATTTGTCAATACATATTTAATATATTCATTTATTATGGCTTCTTCCTCAATAGCCATGTCGTCAATACTATCGAAAATATCCATTTTATTTAACAACACTTGTAAAGCACGAAAACTAACCTCAAACTTAGTAACGTCAACGTCGTTTACCTATGGAGTAAGCGGTTATCTGGCCGTCAAAGAGTCAAATAGATTTATTCCTCAGATAAGTGAATTATTCGACGAATAAAGCCTATCTGACGATTGAACAACTGATTTTTTTGCTATCTATCGAATAAACCCTATCTGTCTGTTTATCTGAGGATTGAAAAATCGGCCCTGACAATACTAAAAATAAACGACATAACAATGCAGTCAACTTCTTAGAATACGTTCTTTTTGACTAAGTCTTATTGCATGTAAATTATATAATATTATCAAGATGTTTCTGCTAGGTACTTACTACCTCATCGACATAATGGTTAAACGTAGGTAGGTACCTATAATATGAAGAATAGCATAGTGGACACTACTTTGAGCAATTTAAAGTTTATTTAAACATTTAGTATGGTAGGTTTAATTTTTCAATTAAACTAATTTTATACGTGACTGAACCAACTTTTGAGGACAATTATGCTAATAATTTTAGAAGGTTGGTATAATGTATTGCGCGCCCGCTTTATTATAACATTCTAGATTTGGTCGGGTTACCACGCATACATATTTTTTTTCGATTATCTCTTTAATTAATTAGTGTACAAGTCTGAAATTTCACATATATATATAATTGAACTGTATTTCTAATTATTGATGTAAAATTCAGTTACCACTACTCAGTAAACTTGGTTAATCGGTGGTCAAATAACTCAGCTGCGCACCGTGGCCGGAAAATCATCTTATCTTTTTATTTACTTAAAGGATACTAATGATACTTCAGTACCATTTAAAGACAGTAATTACCTATATAATAACGTTTAAGTTTAGTCTTTGGGGCGCATAATGGAAGTGCTAGGACCTATTAAAGCAATTTTCTATTTACTAAAATAACTTCAAAACGGTGCATTAGGTATAGTGGATTCGTTTATTGCGTAACAAATTATAAATAATTAGCCAGATCTCATGTACAAATATTACAATCATCCGTATAGTCAATTCCGAGATACAGCAATCGTGCAAACGTTACTCCAGCAGGATTTAAGAGGGAACAGGGGCTGCGAGGAATTTGAAAAATAGGTATTTGAAGAAACTATTGCTGTCGCGCTGCGCCCGAAAAACCGAGTTAAACCCCGTAAAGTGCGATAGGGATAACTGCAGCTCAGACCGATCATATCACAAAATTTTTGACGAAAACGACGTTTGGCATTCTCCTTTTTTCTCCTCGAAAACTTAGCCGATTTAATCATTTTTTACATTAAAATTTTAAGAAAGAGTATGTCTAGGTTCCTATTATTTTCTTTTATGCTAAAAACTTTTCCGAATTAGTCTGGTAGTCCTCTAATCACGGCGGTAAAAATGGGGCATTTTTGTAATTTTTGGAAGGTTTCCTTACTTATTAATTGCTGAAAAAAAAAATGACAGGGACATGCCTATAGAGACCCTGATTTTATAAAAAAAAAAATTACAGCTCTAGAGGCATTATTCAGGAAGAAAAACGGGGAATACGTTTGTATGGAGAATCGCGGGCCCTGTTCCCTCTTAAAATATCTTCGCAACCATTGCAAATACAAATACAAATTAAGTTGTAGGTAGGTACCATTTATTTCAAATTCATTTCGAATTATTTAGATAAAATCTATTTCAAAATATCCATTAGAAAACAAAAGATCTGGCTGGGGTAACGTTACTCCAGCCGGAAGTGTTTCGGTGGAGGTATGCCCGGCTTGGGCAGAGCACCGCCGTGTCCTCGTGGAGGCGATCGGTGGCGGGGATCTCTCGCGTCCGGCCCTGGTCCAGGCCATGGTACGGAGCGAGAGGGCATGGGAGGCCGTCACCTCCTTCTGCGAAGCAGTAATGCTCGCGAAGGAGGAGGCGGAGCGCGTGAGGGAAAGGCAAATTTCGCGCCCTCACGCCCCTAGCCGCCGCAGGAGGAGACGCCCTGGGCGTCGGGAATCAATTGCTGATTCCCGGCCACCGTAGGCGCGGGCTTGCGGACGGTGAGCAATGGGTAGCTCGACGTCCGGTAAGGACCAAGCCCGTGTCGACGGCGCGTTGTGTTCCACGCGCGCCTCAAAGAGATGTCAGCGAATGAAGGGGTCCGATGAGACCATTGCCTGCCGGGGTTGCGGGAAAGTCTGAAAGGGATACCGTGGCCCCCTGGCATTGCACAGGCAACAGAAGGAACACGGGTGGGTTTTAGTCAGTAAGAGTCTGACACGCCCTTCGGGAAATCATCAAATGACTGAAATGAAAAAAAAAAAAAAAAAAAAAAAAGCCGGAAGTGTTTTTATCAAATAATTAAAAAACTATCAGCTTACCAAATTTAAAAATCTGCTTACCAATTACAGAAGCTGTATTTCTACTCGTAATTATCTATTGCACTAGATGACGATCTGGCTGGGGTATCGCACACGTCATCAACACATTCTGTAGGTAGGTACATCAAACTAAGTAACTTTGTGCAAAAATAAATGCTGTGAAACTATTTTTATTTTTGGTAGTGCCCAATGTCACGCACGCAAAACATTGTGCTAATGGGTTCATAAAACAGTAGGTAGGTAGGTACCTACATAAAGAGATCGTGGAAGTTGAGGTTATAACATTTAAAACTTGTTTTCGTACAAAACACGAAATGCAATAGGTAAATAATAGGCGTAACACCGAATACAATTTAGTTTTAGATGTAAAAAAAGTATTTGTAAACTTTCCAAATAGAAAGAAAGAAAGAAAATACGTTTATTTGCGGTACATATGACGCAAGCAAAGGAACAAACACTAAAAACAAATTTGAGGGAAAATATGCGTCACATCCACGCAAAACGGCCATCACTCAGCATAATGCTGGGACCCTATGCGAGACAGAGCCCCAGCGCTGGTTTTCAGTGACAGCCGGCGTTGACGTGTTGATGTCGAACCGGTGCTGCATAAACAGAAATCATACTCTTAAAATAAGTCAAAAATAAAATAAAATAAACACGATAGTTAATCTAAAATAATAATGCCTTTTTTAGGTACAGTCACGAGCTTTAATTTGGGACCCATTTCCGTTAAATGTTGTTAGAACAATCATAATGCAATAAGGTTGAAACTTTGAAACTTTGCTTTAAGGTTGAAATGTTGAATGTCAAGTTAAGACATAAAATGTCTTATCTAATCGACCTATGAAATGATAACCTCGTTGCAAAAAGCTATCATTACGATTTTCTAATTACGAACATGTGTCGTGTCAGTGTCATTTAAGAAAATAGTTTAATGTGATATTTTCACAAAATATAATTTACCAATTAATAAAATGCTTGCGGCTAATCGTGACCAAATAAGGCTCCAAATTATTGATTTGCACGAACAAGGAGTAGGCATTCACGAGATATCGCGACGAATAAATGTGACAAGAAACACAGTTCGCCGCTGGGTTCGACGCCACGGGAACGAGGAAAATATTATTGACTTACGACGAAACAACCATCACCCGCAAGTTATAACACAAGAGCAGAGCCGCTTGATGCAAAGGCAATACCTGATGAATGGATTTACGCCAACGAGGCATTTTGCGGAAGCGTTTGAAGTCCACCCTTCAACAGTTAGAAGGCATCTTAAAGCTATGGGACTGCATCACAGGCGGCCTGCAAAAAAAATTGCGTTGACGGATGCCCATAAAGCTGCTCGACTTATTTTCGCACGTCAGTATCTAAATTTTGATTGGACGACGACGGCTTTCATCGATGAAAAGACTTTTCAATCTTCCCAAACGGGCAGACTACATTTGTGGCGAATTGACAGGACGCGATACACGGAAGACCACGTCATAGCTAACAACGCGTCTGATCGCATTACAGTTAACATGTCTGGCTGGATTAGTTCAGCCGGCATTGGAGAACTAATAAATTTACCACCCAGGGCCACTGCTCAAGATTATGTCGATTTATTAGACGAGAGTGTCCTTCCAACATTGCAACTATATTATCCACAAAAAGATGTTGCTCCAATAAACTTTGTTCAAGATAACGCAACAATTCATACGGCAAGAATCGTTAGAACTTGGTTCGACAATAATAGAGCAAATTTAAATCGTATTCCGTGGCCTGCAAAGTGTGCCGATTTAAATCCTATAGAAAATTTATGGGGCTTAATGGTTCAAAAATGGTCAAATAGAAACGAAAGAACTAGAGAAGCACTTATGGATCACTGCCTCACAGTCTGGGAAAGTTTAAGGGGTACTGACATATGTGACAAATTGATTGGATCCATGCGTAACCGGCTCCAGGCTGTGATTGACAATGAAGGTGGATATACGCAGTTTTGAATATTTATGATAAAAAAATTACTGGAGAGATTTAAATTAATTTAGTCGTAGCCTTCGGTGATAAGTGTTTATTTTGTGCACCGCTAACCATGCTTTCTATATAATTGTGTTAAGATTGAGGTTTGTGTCATAAATGTCTTAATAAATATAAAGAATAAATAACTTTGTTTTTCTAAAGATATTATTAATCAATATTTTAGCTGAAATCTTCTAAGCCCCCATAATCATAAACGGCCTTTAAACCTATTTTATTTTAAATATGTTGTTTTGGTCCGTCACTTTGATATTTATGTTTGAGAAAGAGACAAAACTTTTTAACTAATATAGGTTTGAAGAATAAGCGGGTTAGTTGACTAGCTATCATATATTGACAATATAATTTTGTTCTTTTTTATTTGTTTCTTTTTTCTTATGGGACCACAGGACCAAAAAGTAATTATTACTCGGAAATCGGTAATGATCGTTTGCCCTCGCTCCAGTTGACGTTAGCCCCTAGAAACGTAAAGTTGTCGATGGTAAACATGACGTTTATTGTTTGTGCAGTGACAGCGTTAACATAATAGCTCTAAATGGCGAAAGTTTGCTACACGATATTCAACCTTAGGTGGGTCCCAAATTAAAGCTCGTGACTGTACACCTAATACGGATACAACATCAAATTCAGTGTTATAATTGCAATTCATTATTAATATTCTAGTTCACTAGATAGGATATTCTTAATTCCATACAGTAATAATGGCAAATGAATCAAAACAGCGAAATACTTGACAGCTATTTGCTATGTTGCCAACTTTTAGGATAAACGTTCTTTAATAAAAGTTGATTCTTGAAACCAAAGTGGGTAAATTAGATTAGGTACCTAAAACGGGGTGAATAGAACTCACGGAGGGTATAGAGAAAAAAATGGTATCTATTTATTCATACGTTCTTTATGGCAAACTCGGTGACCCCAGCAAAAAAACCCGCTTTAGCAATTTGGTAGTATTGTTTTTCTTAGTCTGGCAACGTTTTATGTGTGGCACATCGCAAAAAATCGTCAAAACTAAACATCAAAGTTAACAACAAAACAAGTGGCTTGAGTTTGATCTTCGCGTCGGTAACTAATTGAATTTTGGTGTTATTAGTTTAAATGTAGTTTTCCATAACGGTCTGCGTTATAATAAATATATTGTGCTGTATAAATTGAAGAAAGAATATGCAATAATAGGTATATTAAATTGATCTTATTTCGTAAGCCCCATTTTCTTTAATTTTTCTGGGTGATTAGACACACTAAAGAGGTGAATAGACACGCCTGAGGGGTTACTAGACACGGCAAAGGGGTGATTAGTTACGAAAGAGGGGTGATTAGAAATGATAATGACGGGCTATCACAAAGTTTAAGCCCCGTTGGTAGGTTTAAATTTCAATTTTAGTGGTTTTAATTTTACTTTGGAATTTTGTGGTTCTTACTAAAGTTATGACGAATGTTCTATTCGCCCCTCAGGTGTGTCTAATCGCCCCTCAGGCGTGTTTATTGTCCCCTAATAGGAGATAAATATAAATCACATATATTTTGAGATTTTCCTTATTAACTATAAACATATCCGAATAAAAATGAGTATATTTCAGTAGTTTGGCCTAAGACTCAACAAATATATGCTTAGAAAAATGGGTATCAATTCTGCAACATTACGAAAATCGTTACAAAAGATCGAAAACCTATCTATTCACCCCGTTACACGGTATGTTTTTTTTTATTTAATAAACATGGAGGACTAACAGCTACATTAACACAAGATAACCACATCACACAGGTATCACAGATTATTTGATCGTAACTGTCCAATTTTAAATCTAGGTAGGTAGGTAGGACTTATCTACCGTATTTTATTAAAAAAAGAGATTTCCTAGATCCGGCCGCAATCCTGTCAGGAGTCTCAAAATCATGAGATCTCAGGACAAATCCTGAGATATAGCGTCATGTGACTTATATATAAGAGATTAAGCTTGAAATTCCAATAATTTACGCGCATTCGAGAAATGTATCAACTAGATATAATCTGTTTGTCCAGGAAGGGCCTAATCTTAAAACAAATTAATGCTAATCGTTTGTCAATAAAGCAAATGCTAATCACGCGCCTAGGTTTCGATAATGCCCCAAATTAATGGTATTTGTTGTTACAATGGCCTAATTATGACCTTTATTTAAATACTAGTATCTAATACACATAATTTTACACAGATAATTCTTTGTTTAAACCAGAATTCTTGTAGATAAGAGCGTGCATTCTGAAAGTGGGCAACGTCGCAATCGCAAATAGATGTCAAATATTTACCTACCTGTTTTGTTTTTGCAATATTACTGTATTATATTTTTGAATACTCTGATCAATCCAAGGAATTATTTATAATGACAGCTCGCTTTGAAACAAAAGCAGAAAAAATATTATTTTCCTAATTTAAAAATTTTACACCACCATAGGTACACCTGCTTACTACATATTATTTATTCTAGCGATCTAGTTAAGTCTAGTTAGAAATGCAATAATTATTATCGTAACGACGAATAAGTAGATTTAGATGTAAAATAGTAGACTGTTTGCCTAGGGAGCAAACAACTATTTTTAAGGCGAGTGTTTGAATCCAAAGCGGGGAGAAGGATTCTAAAGTAGAATCCTGAGTGCAGCACGGGATTCAAAGTACGTCACTCGAGCTTAAAATAGTGTTGCTCCCGAGGTCAACACTACTGTTTATCACCCTCTATGAGAAAAAACGACGTGTGCGGTCCGACCCCCCATCTCTCACGTATGATTTCCGGTTGAGAGCATTGGTTCCGAATGAGATCCAATGCGCCAAAACCGTCAAAACCCGTGAGCCCGAATAGAGACCAGTGTCCCATAAGGGCTAATCTGGTCTGTGGGCAGTTTTAATATATGGCCTGACGGATATTCTCGTCAACAAAAGTATTTAAATACAAAATTATCAATAGGCAACACTAGAAAAAAAGTTGAAACTGAAAGTAAATGTTGTGATATTTTGAGTTTTGTGTGTGTAGTCGGAAGGTAAGTGATTATTTATCATTTTCATGTAGTTAGTTTATCGTTTTAGATAATATTTAAATAAAAATACATAGTATTTTTTTTTTGAACCAATTAATGTTACGGAGTCAAACGGTTCGTACCTACTCAATAGTCATAAATTTTTGTGTTTTTATTTTCTGTGGTTGCCTGTAAAAAAAGGCTGTTATTAGATAACTTATATATTCATAATGTACCTTGCAAAACTTCAAGTGAATTAGTGCAGTAGTTTTATCAGAAATCGTCAAAACAGTGAACAAAAGAAATCCCGATAACAATGTTTATTTAACAACACAAGCGTTTGCTCACAAATATTATAAATATTCTTTGTCTAAGCTAGTGCCCAAATCAATTAACGTTAGACGGTAGACGTAATAAAAAACCCGTGTGTTTTGTTTATTTGAGTGCGGTCATAAATCTGTCACGACGTGCGGCGATCGTGGTCCTCGGCGATAGGCGGCGCGGCTTAACGGTTAAATCCAAAACAAAATTTTCGCAGCCGCCATCTTGAATTTTAATTTTGACCAAATTTACACTTTCTCTCTTTTGCCGGCCTTTTTTTTTGGGTGGGTAATCAATAAATGTCTTCTCCCGCTCTAAGCGGAGCGGGAGGGCGTGTCAGGCTCTTATAGACTAAAGCCCACCCGTGTTTCTTCGGTTGCCTTTACGTTGCCAGAGGCCACGATATCCCTTTCGGACTTTCCCGCAACCCCGGCAGGCAATAGTCCCATCGGACCCCTTCACTCGCTGACATCTCTTTGAGACGTGCGTGGAACACAACGCGCCGACGACCCGGGCCTGGTCCTTACCGGACGGCGAGCTACCCATTGCTCACCGTCCGCAAGTCCGCGCCTACGGTGGCCGGGAATCGGCATGTGATTCCCCCCCAAGCCACATTCTTGGCAATGAAGTCCCCGAGGACGAGCACGGGGAGGGAACTGAACCCGACGACGACGACTCTCAACTCCGCAAGGGAGTTGTGGAACTCGGCGAGAGTTCGGTTCGGGGAGAAGTATGCCCCTACCACGAGAATCTCCCCGAACCGTGAAGCTAAGAAACCCCGTCCTTTCTTAACAGCCTTGAGTGACGGAGTACCGGCGGCAGCCGACGAAATTAGGGCCACTGAGCCGCTCAGGTCCTCCAACCAGTCATCCCTGGGCGGGACAATGTACGGCTCAGCGACCACGATTATGTTAATCGACCACTGCGCCATGCTCTGGACCAACATCTCCTTAGCTGTGGCGCAGTGGTTGATGTTCGCCTGGAGGAGGTGAAATTGGGCCATTATTGGCACTCCATGTCAGCCCCCTCCTTAGCCCTGTGTGAGAGCCCTGCCGCGGTGGCTGCGGCGGTGACGACGGCAGTGGAAGCGGCAACGGCGGCGGTGGCGGCGGTTGCGGCTGTGACGGCGGTGGCAGAGGGCTTGCCTCTGGCTTTGGCGGGTGGTGCGCAGGCCTTGCTCCCAATCCGGTGATTGGCCGGCTTGCCAGCTGCCGCACATACAGCGCAGTGCGGCGTGGCGTCACACGAGCCGGCCTTGTGTCCACCTCCGAGGTGCATTTAGCTCCCACGTGGTTGCCCACATGGCAGCGGAAGGACCTCAGAGGTCTGGGTTTCAGCAGTTTGACCTGCGTGGAAACCCAGCCCACCAATAAGCCTTTGGCCCTCCTTGGCTATTTTCTTGGCCTGCCCTGACCTGCTCGGCAGAGCACCCCCCAGTCTAACGACAGCGGCCACCACCTGTCCCTCCGTCATTGAGTCGTCCAAGCCCAGAATACGCATGTCTGCGCATTTGGTGTGCCTGGACACGGGCCTCGTCCGCATTTAGAGACGCCCTAAGCCTTTCGGCCCGGCCATGCCGCACCGGGGACCTCCAGCATCCGGGCCTCAGCCGCAGTGACCCTCACCCGAATGCCATTAGCGGCGCCGATCTCCTTGAGGTCCACCGCCGCCCCCACCTTGGCGAGCACGTCGTGGTAGGACATGCCCTTCTTCTCGGCCTCTGGCTGTAGTGTTATCACTACAGCTGCGGACTTCGGGGCGCGGAGCCTAGCCGCGACGCTTCACTCCTTGCGCCGCTGCCGCTGATCCTTCCTTTTGGCCGCCCTTTTTGCCTTACCCACCTTCCTCTTCTCCCCGGCTACTTGCCATTCGGTGTCAGTCGGAGTAGATTAAGGAGGAGGCGGGGGCGGCCGTTTCGCCGCTAGGGCCGGGGCCTTTGCCGCCAGGGCCGGGGCCCTCGCCAGCTACGTAGCCGCCCCGCCCTTGGTCTGCCCCGACGAACCTGGTTTGGCCGGGGCAGCTGCGGTGGCGGCCACCTTCCGCTGGCCAGAGGGGGGCTCGCCGCTAGAGGGGGCGCAGGACGATGGCTTCTATAGCGGAAAAACGAGACCGAAGCCGTCTCCTGCCTTACGTCAGGACCCGGTCCTCGGCAGGCACGGGCCGTCCCTGGCCATGTCGCTCCCTCCCCTGCGGCACCTCACGGGGGCCGGCTCTTTGGAGCCTGCCCAGGTTCGCTCAGAGCTCCTCGTTCGACTTTCGGAGAAGCTCCATGGCGGCTGTCAAGCGGGTGACCTCCGCCCGCATCCCGGACATGCCGTCCGACGGAGGCCTGAGGTGATATGCCTCCGCTGCCGCCAAAATAGAGGCCATGACCGCGGGTACGGCCTTGTATTTTGAGGACTGGGACCTCTTCAAGGCCAAACCCTTGATCGCGGCAGCCACGGCCTCCGCAAACCTGGCCGCTCGCTCCGAATTGGAGCCGCCAGCGGCATCCGGCTCACCACCACATGCCATATGCTTTGTTTCTATGTTAAATGAAAAAACTTAAATGATGAATTAATTTGAGGTTGAAATGTATTATTAATATTGACATTTTCAATTATTCAACTTGGTTTTTTTTTGACATTGTTAACTAAATAATTCCTCATTTAAATCTGACATTGTTCAATTTTTATATAATTATATTAATTGTTATGATTTATTTTGAAATTTTAATTATGCATGATTTTCAAAACCCTTTAAAAAAAAAAAACATAATATTTAGATGGATGCACACCATATTTGTACGCCTCCTGGCATAATATAGCGTTCTGTTCACCAAACTCAAGATCTGTATTTCTTTACCTGTGTTATCAAATAAAAGTGATTTGATTTGATTTTATTTGATTTGGTGGTCGTCCCAACGGGGTGGTTTTCCTCCTCCGTAGAGGGCCTCTCCAGTTCGGCTGTTACAAAATCAAATTCATTCAAATTTTATAATTGCAATTTCCACGCAAGCTCTGCCCCCATGCACCCCGCCACTCGGTTATGTGCTAAACGCTAAAACATCAGTAATAGAGAATATCGCGTGAGCTCTGTGATCTTGTTTGAGCAAGAAACTAAATAGCGTAAGTCTCAATTCTTATTTCGTTTCTAACTAAAGTAATAATGATCTAGATTATTATTACTTTAGTTATAAATTCTAGAGAAAACTATATTATATAATAAACTATATTTTCTTACTGTGAATACTTATTTTAGACATAAATGCCGAGTAATCTTGATTTTATTTAAATAATCTTTAAAATAAAAAGACATGACGAAAATGTTACAATTACCTACCTGTCTTGTACACTAGCAGGTCAACCTACCCGAAACTGTCAAATTATCCCAATAAACTTTGAACCAATAATGTTGAAAATCTATTAAAGAAATTTGTCAGATTGCAGTAGATTCAAAATAAAAAAGTCATTTATTCAAACTAGGCTGAGAATCAGCACTTTTCGAACGTCAAAATTACATAAGACAGTACCCCAAAACGCCCACCCTTCACCACTTTCTAGTGCTTTTGCTGGGAAGAAGAAGTGGCGCAACAAACTCCTCAGCAGCACAGCTGTCTGTTCAGTTTAAAAAAAAAAAAAAGATTCTATACAATAGTATGCAAGATAATTTACATTACGCAAAACATAATTAAAATTATAAATAAATAACCATATGACAGCTAGCACACGCCAATATACCAACCAAAAACATCGAGAACTATACTCGAGCAGAAATAAAAACAACTAAACGTCAACAATATTTAAAAAATAAAATAAAGCCTCCAGGCATAAAGGGCGTGCCCGCTTACATATAGCTGTAACTAGAAGTTATAATTGATAAACTAGGACCATCGAGGTAAAATAAATAATTGTCGAGGTCGCTAGCTAACCACATATTGCAATACAACTCATTAAAAAAAAACATTGGAATGAGTAGATTAAGTCAACAATAAATTAGAATAAAATTAAAATAAATTGACATAAAAAGTAAAATTATAAACAATTATATAAACTCATAGATATCCAGAGATATGCCTTCATTGCGGAATAGTAAGGAATCCTAGTGCGGCCGCTTATCTTCCATCAAAATAATTACAACATTAATAAATAGTGTACTTACGACACACACTTAAAATTTGAACTCGCACACTAAGAAGAAAGCAGCTACACTATATCAATTTCTAATAGCACACATACATAGAATGGGCGGGGCTTTCACTTGTAAACACTTGCTATTTGCGAACATTCAATGCAAACGCATGCAATTAGGGAGTCGAAAGCGATGGTCGATAATTTTTATCGATATTTATTTTAGCACATTCTTGTATTATTATAACTTCGTTTAATTTTCTTTATATAATTTCTTTTGTTTTTATATACCTATTCGAAAATATGGGTTATTTTTACTAAAATAAAATAAGTTTTTTTTTTAATATTGTCTTACCGGGTAAAGGGAACCCTCTCTGTTAAATATTATGCTATGCACGAGTAACTGTATTAAAATGACAATGTCGATATTTGCTTCAAACAAAATTAAATTAATAACAAATTTAACTCTTAAACTATACATGTAATACGAGAATATCCATTGAGTTCTGTAAAAAAAGATTCGACTGGATTCGATACGCATGTCGATAAAATCAGCCGCACGCACTCGATTGCACTTCTCTAAATCCAAAACGTTCGTTCCGTTCGGAAAGATTCGGGCTAGTTCGGGCTAGTTTGTATCGCTCCGGACGCAAGTGAGTAAATGATTTAAAAATTGATTTTAAATATTAAACAGTGATTTAAATGTTTATTTACCGGTGGTAGGACACGCCATTTGTCTTCAGGTTGATGGTACTAGACCTATTTTTACAAATTATTAATGCACAGCTCGGCATTTTGGTTTTTTACGCATCAATAGTACACTGTACGCAGTTGCAAAGCGACTGAAGCGTACAGCCGCCGTTCGAACATAAGCCCAATTTAGCAATGTCGAGGCGCCACGTGCCACGCCTCCAAGGCATATCCCTCGATATCCGTGTATAAACTCATATAACCTGTCAGTAGGTAAACTAATTCTGGAGAAAGAACATTTAAACATTGTCTTGAGTTAATCTCAGTTAATCACAGCGACCAACTATTCTTATCATTTATGTAGTCGTTGATAGAATAGTATGCCTTTGAACAAAGTTTGGACTTTACTTTAGTTTTAAACGCATTAAAAGGCAAATCTAGCAAAGAAGAGGGTAGCTTGTTATATAAGATGTTGGCGAAGATGAATTGTGATGCCACTGTGAGTATACCGATATCTTTGAAAAAATCTCTCAGAGAAACTCTGGCGCCTAGCTGGTAAATTGCTCGAATAGGTCGTTTTTGGAGGACAAATACATTTTGAATATCTACAGCTTTGCCCCACAGCAGAATACCGTAGTACATAACGCTATGAAAATAACTAAAGTAGACTAACCGAGCTGTATCAACGTATTGTCTTACTTTCCTGACAGCGTAGGCGGCCGAACTGAGCCTTCCCGCTAGGCTCGATATTTATGTTGGCCCCACTGAAGTTTGGCATCTACTGTTATGCCCAGAGAAACTGCCGAGCTTACAGTTTCAAGCACCTCTTTATCCAAGACGATGCTGGGTCCTAGATTTCTAGCATTTGGGAGGGCAAACTTTACACATCTCGTTTTCTTGGCATTGAGAACTAGGTTATTTGTCGTAAACCTATCCGTAACCATTGACAGTGCACTGTTTACATTGTCAAAATATTGTCTATTCCTGTCTACTTTAAAAATAAGAGAGGTGTCATCTGCAAACAGTACAACTTCACAGATACCCTTTAAATAGAATGGTAAGTCATTGATATACACTAAGAACAAGAATGGACCCAGTATTGAGCCTTGCGGTACACCTAACTTAACTGGTAGCCCGGAAGATTTTACACCATCAACATCTACACATTGCGACCTATTATTTAAATAAGAATTTAAAACGTTGAGAGCTTCGTTTAGCACATCGTAATGACGCAGTTTACGCAAAAGCGTGTCATGGTGCACGCAATCAAAGGCTTTGGAAAGATCACAGAAAACTCCAATAGCATTTTGAGAGTTCTCCCATGCGTTAAATGTGTTTCAGCAGAGCAACACCCGCATATCTGTAGTCGAACGACCCTTTGTAAAGCCATGTTGTTCATTATGAAGGAGGCTATTTAAATTAAATTATCTTAGCTACTGCTTGAGTATTAACTTTTCAAATATTTTGCTGAATGCTGGTAAAATAGAAATAGGCCTGAAATTGCCAACGTCATTTTTATTACCTTATTTAAATAATGGTATGCTTTACTACTCTTCATGAGGTCAGGAAAAGTTCCTAAATCAACACATTTATTAAAAGTAACAACTAGATAGGGGGCTACGATGTCTATTATATTACTTAAAAGTTTAATGGAGATTCCCCAGTAATCACCAGTGTTTTTAGACTTGAGTGTGTTAAAAACATTGACTACGTCACGAGGCGTTACATGTTCGCGACTACTTTTAGACACACTACTAAGCAAAAGGCTTTCAGCTTTAGATGGGAACGAATTTAAAGAGCGAGTCGTAGTTATAGGTATGTTGGCAAAAAACTCATTAAACGCCTCAGCTACGTCAGCTGCTTTAGTAACTAATTTATTATCGACCATAATCTCAAGTTGTTTATCTTGGTTGATGTGCCGTCTGTACATGGAAAGAAAAAGATCCAATAAATCATAAACTAAAGTTCCATTTTGATTGTATTAATTTTGACTGTTTCAGAGTATTAGTGTAAATTAACATACATTTAGGGAGCCTCCTCTTATTATTCTAGTTCACTATTTAGCGATTTTCCATAGAGTAGGTAATGTTGCCAAATTAATCACAACAGGTAAATATTTGACAGCTATTTGCGACGTTGGCGCAACTTTTAGAATAAACGCGTGTAAATATTTTACTTCAGGACTTCTAATAGTATACTCGTAGGTAGGTAATATTGTAATAGGTAAAGCTGAAGAGTTACTCGTAGTTTGTGAGGTTTTTTGTTTGAACACGCTTATCTCTGAAAATAATAGCCGGATTTGAAAAATTATTTGTGCATTTATTAGCCCAATTTTCGAGGAACGTTATAGGCTATTTAACATCACGCTACGACCCTTCTTAGAAACCGAGTGAGGTGGGTGAAACCGCGGGGCACAGCTAGTAATGATGATAATTAGGTACAATTACATACGAACAGCACTTCTTTTTGTATAGATTAATTCCGGCGCGGCGCACTGTGAAAAAAGGCTTTTTTTCTGGGTGGGAAATCATCAAATAAATTCTCCCGCTCTAGGCGGAGCGGGACGGCGTGTCAGGCTCTAACTGACTAATCCCACTCGTGTTCCTTCGGTTGCCATTACGTTGCCAGGGGCCACGGTATCTCTTTCGGACTTTCCCGCAACCCCGGCAGGCAATGTGGGACCATTGCCTGCCGGGGTTGCGGGAAAGTCCGTGCGTCCGCGTGTGGAACACAACGCGCCGTCGACCTGGGCCTGGTTCTTACCGGACGGCGAGCTACCCATTGCTGTCAGCAAGTCCGCACCTACGGTGGCCGGGAATCACAAGCCGATTCCCGAGACCCAACGCCAAGTCTCCGGCGGTGGCTAGGGGCGTGAGGGTGCCATGTTTGCCTCCTCCTTCGCGAGCATTACTGCAGAAGGAGGTGACGGCCTCCCATGCCCTCTCGCTCCGTACTATGGCCTGGTCCAGGGCCGGACGCGAGAGATCACCGCCACCGATCGCTTCCACGTGGACACGACGGTGCTCTGGCCAAGCCGGGCAGACCTCCACCGTATGCTCCACCGTTTCCTCCGGGCGATCCACGCAGTGATGACACCCGGGCGTTTCCTCCCTCCTGATACGGAACAGGAGCCTCCCGAAACAACCGTGTCCGGTGAGGACCTGCGTCAGGTGGAAGGTGAAGACGCAGTTGCGCCTCTCTAGCCACTCCTCAAAGAGGAGACTTATCTCTTAGGGTTGCCACAATCGCACTCTCCATGACGCTATGAAATCCAGCCGGAGCTCTGTTCGCTGTGCCGTGATTTCTCGCGGCATCGGAGTTAAGCCCCGGCGTTTCGCCTCCTCGCGCCACTGCTAAATGTGTGCGAGGACTTCTGCCTCCAGATCCCATGGCAATCCGGCAAGGAGGCTCTCCGCCTCACCGGAGACCGTGCGGTATCCCCGGACCAGCTGGGTGGCCATGACCCTCTGGGACGCATTCAACTGGCGGGCTGGCCGCCGCCTCAATGAACGCGCCCACACCGGTGCCCCGTAAAGGGCTATGGACCACACAACCCCCACGTAGAGCCTCCAGCAGGACGCGTTTGGACCCTTAGATTGGGCAAGAGCCGCTTCAAGGCTGGGAGCCAAACGTCGGAAATGCTCCATGAAGTTCCACCGCCTGCCAAGGACGAGTCCTAGGTACTTCATCGTCGACTCGACGCCGATGTGAATCCCTCCTACCGTTATTTGGGAACCCGATGGTGGTGCGTTCCGAGGACCATGAAATAGGCTAAAAAAAAGGCTCTCGAAGATAATGGAACTAAAATTTTAAAGTGCAGATTTCTTGATTTTTAATAGCCAATATTATGCATAAATATATCATAGGGCACAATCTGGTAGGCAAATTGGTATTCTTCATACAAAAAACTACCTTTTGGAAGGGGCGACTAGAATCAATTACAAGACTTAGGGTCAGGCGGGGTAAATATAAGACACCCAACATTTCGAATAAAAATAAGACAAGATTGTAATTCCGTAGAAAAAGACCTAAAAAGAACCTTATTGAATTCAAAAACATGCTTTATAAGTACTCTGTTAAGACACAAATTTTTAAACCTGTTACTCATTAGGTTGAACTCTTTAAAAGACATTTTGTTAAGTACCAAAAAAATTGGCGCGAAAACTTTACATTCGGCACTACGAACTTTCCGTGTGCAACCTCTCATTCAAGCGTGCGCGACCCCCACCCGAGCCCCCGCATCCCTTGCGAGCCGTACTTGCGCGGGAGGGTTGCAGTTTTACTATACGTCCAGTCGTTTAGCAGGGAATCGGCGTTGTTTGGCGGGTAAAAAATGAGACGTGCATTTGGGAAAATATAAGACAGTGTGTAGTGTAATAATAAGACAGTAATTATTATTAATTGTGCAAGATGCCTCGCAAATATGTGCCAAAACACAAAAGTTATGGTGACTCAAAGCTGCAAGAAGCGGTAGATAAAGTAAGAAAGGGTGATTTATCATACAGAGAAGCTGAAACGAAGTATAAAATTGATAAATCGTTGTTATGGAGGAAAATTCACAATTTAAACACAAGCAAGGAAGGAAGACAGTTTTGAGCAAAGAAGCAGAAACAGCTGATCAATTTTTCGACATTGACTACGAATAATATCATATTGACTACTAAATGTTGTCAATGATATATGAGTTAATGTCTCAAATTTACTCCATTTCATTGAAACTTAAGTAAAAAACAAAAAATGCTCAATTCTGTATAAGGTTTTGTATTTTTTCCGTCCTCTAAACTGTCATCGATAAGCAGATAAGTTTAATTGTTACATTAAATTGCTGATTGCTGTTGTGATTATCAAATAATTTAAACCAAAAAACAAATTATATGTAAGCAGAGTAAAGTATGTTGAGTTTTTTCAAGTTAATTTTTTTTATAACAATTTTTTGTTGAGTTTAATAAAAAATTTCGTATTATATTTAACCCCACTGTCTTCTTATTGCTCCTGTATTTGAAAAACACGTAAGGTATAGAAGTTTAAAGCTGTTTCATTTTTTGACTTCTGTGTCTTATATTTACCCCATTATTGAGGAAAAAAATGAAACACATACTTTGTACACAAAACTATATAGCTAGGCCAACTATCTTCAATTTAATGGTATCATGTGAAAGATACCAATGGAAACTATAACATAATCTGTTCGGAGACTCACTAAATAATCTTTAATAGCGTCAAAAATTAAAAGATTTGTTTTTCGTCTCATATGTACCCCGCCTGACCCTATTATTTTTAATTTTGTAAATTTTGACATACCTACTTACTTATTTCATTTAAGACGGCACTCTAGGTGCGATTTTTTTCAAAAATCAAGTAAGTGTGTCAAAAAATTTGCCTACCAGATTGTATTCTATGATATATAGGTTAAGCATAATATTAGAAGCCATTTCAAGCGAAAAACCGACACTTTAAAAATAAGCTCCAATGTCTTTGAGAGCCTTTTTTCGATCCACAGGGCGGTGTGACTATGGTCAAGGCATCTGTACTAGGCATTCACCTACTATATATCTAATCAATTTTAGTTGGAGTAGGTATTAGCTACGTACGACATACAATTACGTCAGGACATGGTTGGCACAGTGGTTAAGCGATTGACTGCTGCCCTGTGTGTCGCGGGTTCGATTCCCGCACGGAACAAATATTTGTATGACCTACAAGTAGTTGTTCCGGGTCTGGCTGTTTGTGTACGTGAGTTTAACTGTTTGTAAATGCACCCACAGACAATAAGTACAGGAGAAATCCCTAGTTTGGGACAGCGTTCAAAAATTGTCGTCCTAGTAGGTATCCATTTCGAGTAAATGCCTGTAAAATCCTGTTTGAAAATTGAAAACAGGGCTGCCAATCTACTTAATAAAATGTTAAATTTACTGACAGACAACGCACAGCCTGAACCGCTGGGTATAGAAGCATGAAATTTTGCACAAGAAATCCTTTTAATTAAATAACGAAAGTGAGCACAAAGGAAGGATTTTTGATAATTCATCCCTTCAAGGGGTTAATAATTATGGTATGTTTCTATGGAAGTTCGTAATTTATAGGCTTCCGTACCTCAAAAGGAAAAAACGGAACCCTTATAGGATGATCACTCGTGTGTCTGTCTGTCTGACTTGCTGGCTGACTGGTTGTCTGTCTGTATGGCTGTCTGTCACAGCCAATTTGCTCAGAATCTATGGACCGGTTAAGTTGAAATTTGGTATCTACACATATATGTATTTCTGTGACCGAAAAACAAACGTGTAAAATGATTTTTGAGGATATGGGGGTCACTTTTCGGGGGCAAATTGGATAATTAAATGAAAGGGCTTACAATGAGGGTCTCAAGTATATTTTTTCTTATAATTTTATTTAAGAAAATAGATGAAAATTAACCATTCTCCTCCATTCCCTCAAAATTTTTAATTCAGAGGATGGTTCTTTACATGTACTCATAGATTACAGGAAAACCTGTAAGAATTCTGGTCTTAAAATAACATGGTAAATCTCTCAATATCGTGTGTACACACTTACATTTGCAGTTATAATGTATGGGAGAGCATGTTTTTCAACTAAAATGTTAAGTTTGTTCTTGGTATGAATTCAATCCAACTACGGAACCCTTGATTGTGCGTGGTCCGACGGGCACTTGGCTGGTTTTTTTCGATGGGATCAATTTTGACGCACTACTTGTAATACGGCCAAATAGTTTATGTACCTACCTAAAATGGCAGCAGGATCGCAGATCATTATAGCATACAAGAGGACGTTGCTGCCCATCCTTATGCCGTTCCTTGGTTGTCTTTAACGACTCCCAAATCATCAAAATGAAGACAAAGTGGTCTCTTAACTATCCATAGTCTTCCCTAATCGTTGACTGTATGAAACTATGAACTAAGTACCTACTTAGTACCTACTTTACTGGTCGTTGGCTTTTGGCGGTTTCTGGTCCCAGCAGTTTATAATTACAAACTCTAAACCCTCATTTTCTCAATTATCAACGACATTGCCGCTTTACCCACATCGGTGATGGTCGCAGTAGTTAGGTAGGTATCTATACACAGACTACCTACTTAATGACAAGGGTCTACGATCAGACAAAAACTCAAAGGCAATGAACTGACGACTATCGACTCTTGGGTTATCTTCAATAAGCCATTATTATAAACAATGATAAATTGTTTCTCGATGTAGGTACTTACTAAGTAAATAAATAAATATTATAAGGAGTAGGTAACTACTGATAGGGCTCGTTTCCGTGTCAACTTTGAACTTTGATTCATAAATATCTAAGATGTAGGTAGACGTGGGATGTGGGTGACTGTCGTTACGTGTAGTCGTGTAGTCAGAATCCCGAAAGTCCGACAACCAGTCTTACTATGGTCGTATTACCCAGTAACTGGCTTTTGGAGATCAGATAGGCAGTCGCTCCATGTAAAATACTGGTATTCAGCTGCATCTGGTTAGACTGGGAGCCGACCCCCAAACAGTACTTTAATTACATAAATACTCTTCTTAGCGTGTCGATGGAATTCTAAATTGAGACGACCGTATCACAACTTTTTTTAATATTTCAAAAATTACCAAATTCTACCTTTGCCAGTATTATCGACATTTTGGTCGGTATATCTAAATATTGTTTAAACTTTTTTACCTCGTTAGATAGCTGAAATGTCTTCCATAGTAAAATTTAGAGATTGAAATTCATTTGATAGACTGTCATTTCTAAATAGGAAGTAAAGATGATTTTTGAAAATGGTTAATTATGTACCTATAATTTCTTCCTTTATTTTTAACTCTTTGATGTTTTAGAAAATTTTGTTACATCGAAAGGTTTATTAGTGTTAGGTATCCAATGGAATCGCAATCGAGGCCATTCAATTTGAGAGTTTAGAGGAAAGTGATATTTAGTGACGAATTCTGGGAATATTTAAAAAATACATTAAAAAAAATTGCCGAGGTTTTGCGGGGTGCTAAATAGTTCGTCGTCCTAACGTCCTAGAAGGTGTAGCGGTTACACCGCCACATACGAACTACGCATCAAAAGACATGACGTCACACAAATCCTGCATGGCGCAATTAGAGTTTACCGCGTGAACGACATATAGGTATAAGACTATCCAACATCAACAGTTCGAGCCCGCCAGACACAACACCCGTCTGGTTGGAGGATCCTCCCTTTTCTATGGTGGATGAGTGAACTTTACACCCTGTTCCTCATGCTCCTAAAAAGGAATACGTCAAATTACAAGTCATCCTGTAGGTACCTACTGCAGCAATCCGCTGCCAGATAGGCCTCTCTTGACACGTAAAAAGGCCGAACATGTTTTATTTATAAAAAGTTTGCACATTTGACAACAATTCAAAATTCATGTCATACAAAATAGAAGTAAAAAAGATTCGTGCTTGTTTGAGTCAGTCGTCAGCTACCTAACCACAGTGTACCTAACCTGATGGGTTGAGATTAAGGCGCCGTTTTCCGGGCCTGTGGGCCTTTGAAACGCTACCTCCGCCTCCCCCAAATGTAGATTGACGTATTTATTTACGATTCACTGCCGATCATTTCGCGAAAAATTCATGCCACAGCATAAAATATTTGCAGTTGACCAACTGAACTAGTTTTTCTTAGGTTACATTTTTTTCAATAAGTATATATTTTAGGGGACTTACGGTGTAGTGAACTAAAATGATTACTTAAAATGTCCTGTGTACCTAATGGGCGTTTTCACATTAACAGATAAGGTCACCAACCCGATACCGATATGTCGGCAGCTATTATACCGACATCAATATAATTATTATCGGCCCAATGATATTGGTAACCATCGCGACGCACCAAACAACCACAGTAACTACTATCTTGAAGTCGGCAGTGCGAAAAAGTGTGTTCAAGTGAAAAAATGCCGCTACTCTCACCGCACTGTGTCTTCGCCGATAGATATCGTACCTATATCGGTGTCGGTCGCTGTCTGCGACGATATAGGTGACAATAGCAAGACAATGTAAAAGCGTTTGGTAGGCACTAAACGTATCCGATCATCTGACCTCCGATATCGTGTCGATGTCGGGTCGGTGTCGTTATCGGCTAATGTGCTGTATTGTGACAATTAATTCATTTTATTAATTAAAGAAACAACATTTTTACCTTTTGTTATATTGTTATGGGATAGTTCGTAGAACGTACACAGAAAAACATGAAGTTTAGGCCTCTTCTGTCATCTATGGTTTTAATAAAAATCAATATCTATGGTTAGGTCACTGTTAATGAGAAATCCCGCGTACAAACTGCACACGGGATTTTTTTAGTGATAGTTAGGTAGTCATGAATAATCTGTAAGAATCCATTAGTGTATCAGTGTTGTGCCATTAGGTATTATATGAAGGAACGCAGGCGTTTAATAATTCACCTAAAATGAAAAACTTCGCAAGCAATGGGAAATTTCTACTGAAGGCTGCGCGTTTAGACCTCAGGAGGAGCTGCTTCTCACACGGATAACTCTGTCGCTTTCTCGCTAGTCCAGCCAGCCAGCCAGTCGCGTCACCAGTCCTAACTCTCTGTATATTTTGGTCGGCGAGACCAAAACTACAAACATAGTGTACTTACAGTGAAGATTTATAAAATATGCCTGTTATTTTATATATTGTGGTATCTTACGACTGCCACGTGAATGAGGACGACGCGGACAGAAACTAGTTTCAGATAAACATGGCTTTGCGGTAGTAAGGTGAAAGGTTAAATTGCAATGGTTCTACTGCGTATCTCAACGGTCCCGCAAAATGTAATTTTGATAGAAAATATCAAAGTAGTAATTTCGTTCGTTTCTATACCCAGCGTGGTTTAGGTTGTGAATTGTATGTGAGTGAATTTAAGAATTTTATCAAGTAAGTGAATTTAAGACAAAAAACCATACAAACTTTCATCTTTATTTCTTCAGGATTTTTATTAAGTTGAATGGGCTAAAAATGGTCTTACTGTTTCGCTTATACTGTGACCATTTTTTTTTGTTTTGGATGTTTCCCACCGCTCATGAAGATTCGTAAATATTGACAGCTATATATGAAGTAACAATTGCCGTACTTTATTGCCAAGTGACGTACCTGCTGCTACAGCTATAATTTATCGAATCTATTATTTGAGGACATCGACATTTTAGAACGACATTTTATCATAAACAGAAGTGTCGTATACGATATCGTAACCAGTGACTTTTTACATTCAAAACTGAAAATGGTTCATACTGAGCCAATACGATACAATCACGGATTCAAGAAAAATTGTGTTGCTGGCTCAGCTATTCGAAAAATATAATTACGATTTTTATCGTGTTCTATACATTTGGTCATGTTAGTATAGCACTTTTGTTCGAAACAGCATTTTTTTTCTAATTTTTATTGTTCTTGCCAGAGTGAAAGTTGTTTTAAATATTTTGTATACAACCGACAACCGGACCAATTGTAAGTTATATTATTATGTTTATTAATATAGAATATGATATTAGCAAATACAGTTCGGTGGAGAGTAAATATAGTAACATGGATGAATCTGATTAAAAAATCTTTAAAAAAACGTCTCCATATACGACGATAAAAAATTATATAAGACTCGCACTTGACTATAATTTCATCGATAATAATTTGTAATGTGTCTAACACTATTGTAAGATGAAAAGTAAACGTCATCATATCGCATAGAAATAATCACACTTTCGAAAACAATATTATGAATTAAAACTATATTAAAATTACGAAATATTTTTTCTGAGTTGTCGCAATTTCATATCTAATGTGTTCTTCTTTTATTTGATTTTTTTTAACAACTGCAGAGAGAGCGTATTTTTAAAATTTTTGACACAGGTCCACCCTCGATGACGTCCCGCAGGACTCTGAGCGCGAGCCGATTTAGCCCGATTTACTATATTTGGGTTTATTTTAAGATTCTATTTGCTGTTACATTAAAATAAATCCATAATCCCCTAAAGTCTTTTATGGTGAACGTATAGACGAAATTTTATTGAAATTGCTTTAATTACAATCGAATAAAACCATTTTTTCTCATAAAAACGCTACATTTTGAGGAAACTTTGCGATTTTTTTGTATCGAGCCAAATTATGTCAATCGTGTTTTGGCCCTCATAATTCACTAAAAAATATCTTCAATTTTAATAATCATGAAAAAAAATAAAGCAAATTTGTAGTTTTTGAGGACAAAAATTGATTTTGCGTGCAGCCAAAATGCGTCAAAACCTCTTCTTTGGGACCCATTTCGCTACACAGCTAAAGATATTAATATTATCTATTTTTTCCCTACCGTAATTTGTTAATACATAATAATACTCAATAGAATAATATAATACTCTGTGAATATATAACACTCTTCTGCCGAGAGAAACCGTGCCACTATATTTGGTACGAGAAGATTGTTGAATTCAAGCGTTTTGTTTTGGCTATTCTATATAAAAGGCCGGTTTCGGTCCCACCTACCGCCTAAGCATCCACCGCTAGGGCTTTGCGCATTGCCAGACTATCGCCGTCTGCGCGGAATCAAGTGCCGCGTTCTGGCACCTCTGTGGCGAGGCGGACGGTTCTGCAGGTGGTTCTGCTAACGATATATACGATATCGAGTCAGCTACAACAGTGAGCTCCTCCCAACGTCTTCCAGCGGCGCCGCTTCGTCGTGCCGTCTGGGCCAGGTTACACTCAGGCTATTCCAAAATCTATTCCTTTTTTCCCTCTAGTTTTTTATCACTTTTATTCTACCGACGCCTACATTTTTGTCGTTATCACTAGCCCAGTTTATTTTGTCTACTTTTTAAGGGGGTTCATTGCATCATTTTTTTTAACCACGGGGAGCTTTACGAAACGTTGGCCAGCGGTAATTTGCTCAAACTAAACTCCGAGAGTCCGAGGTAAATCACATAATGCCGATGGGCCTAGCGCTTTTTCCCAAAAAAAATTAAGCAAATTTAATTTCAATAAAATTTCGCTCGCTTTCGCTGACGACTGTGTTTTTTTTTAAACCATTCATATTTTACTTGTTTCCTTTTCTTTTTTTTAATTATTTTATATGTTGTGTTCTTTACCTGGATTCTGCGTTTATGTCGTGCCGGGTTCGAGTCCTGGGCGATTTAATTTAAACGTAGCGAGTTCTTTTTTTTTTTTTTTTGCTATGCGACTTATCTACTCAGACCAAATAATAAACCAAGACAGGACGCTGCGAAAAATACAGTGAAGCATGACAAAACTACAGCTCCGCTCTGTGCTTACACGCACACATTTACAACCTTTTACAATGACACTACAATCAAACTACACCACATAAGTGCACACCTGCTTACGAAACCGGCTTCACGTCACTGTTGACAACGCTCTCTTGGTTTTTTATTTGGTCTGAGCCTACGTATTAGAGAATTAATTATAAATAGCACGAACAAAGTTCTACATAATATGCATGAAAAACGTGCTCTCAAGAAGTTTTGAGGTTGTAAAGAAAATTGGACGTAGCTATAAGCAATTGGATTGTAGTCTATTTATTTCTTTCAGAATCTTTTTGGCATGTACTGAAAATACTAACCGTATAGGTACTCTGTCATTAAATAGGTATTTCATTCGCGATCGATAAGTGACATGCCTTGGTCTAATCGATCTCGTCATTGTTTTTTAATGTCACTTGCACGTCATTAAACGACGACCGGCTTTCTAATTACGCAACATATTTTCGTAAACGATAAAGACAAATCTGTTTCATTTTGACAGTTCAACAACATTCATTGCGTCATTTACGTTGCTCTGCAGTTTTTTTTTTCGAACTTACGGAGCAATGGATTAGCAATCTGTTTCAAAACGATTCAGATTCGGATTGATTTTGCATTACGTAATTAGGGTACCGGTCTGTTCTGCAACCGTACAGCCTGAGTGAAAATGCGTCCAGCGGAGCGGTCAGCGTGGTTCAGCGTTGCTTGCAAGCGGCGAAAGAGCGTTCGCCGAGTGGACTTAGTGCCACAGAACATATACTATACACCCTACGGGCTTAGTGCACGCTTAGCGTTCGCGAGAGCCGGTCACATTTTTCGTCATGGCGTCGGGGTTGTACAATATTATAGACAATGATATTAGAAGTAAAAAGACGTAGATAGGTTTTACCTACCTAACATTCTATCTTCAAAAACGGCACTAGGTATGTAACACTATTATATGACACCTCAGACCAAATAAATAAGGTAGACGGAGCGTACGCCAACAATGGCATTCAAATAAGTGAAGCGTCGTCTACAGAGTTGTGTGCGTGACCTCGCGTCGCAACACTTGCCATGCGTCTGTGTGCTAAGAAAAAAATGTTGCCACTAAAAACTTTTTATCCCAATTCTGATTGAATAATTATGATTATTCATGAAAAATAAATTCTTATAAACACAACAACTTTACTGTTAGGTACGTTTAATAAAAAATAAAATAGAGAAATTTTAAACACCTTTGTGTTGCGTTAGTTTCCGGTAGTACTGTTTTTTTGTATCCCGACTTCTGGATATAGTATCTAGTTTTGAAATGTGATGGAATTTTATATTTAGATACTTTTCAACTACAGTACGTATTCTTGATTTCTGCTTAACCTAATAACCTCAATCCACTTTTGTTTCCAATTAAGGTCTCTTGGGAATCTAAAACTAAAACAGTTTGTTTTCAGTCGAAGTTGAGAAATAAATGAATCCAAAAATGTATTTTACATAAAACTGTAATGTTGTAAGTACTTGTTTATAGAAACAATAATAATAATCACGCGCTATTTAATGCTATCGTCTCATATTGTATTCACGTTATACTATAACATATTTAAACACGAGTTATTTATTTAGGGATACCTATGTTTGATATTCAAAATAGATATATTTTCGTAATAGTTAAAAGCATTTAACCATTACGAAAAGTAATATTAAAATTAATAATCCCAAACATTGCCCGCGTTTCGGGGAATTTGTATGCGGATATACTGGTCACACCGACAACACTATGCGAGGTTTTGTGTTCCAAAAACGCTCTAAGAAATATTTTTGTATTTATATATCAAATTAAATCAAATGAAACACTTACTAGTGAAATGTAATCCCAGATGTTTTTTTTTTAAATTACGGAATAGTTTTTACAAGCTTTTACGACACAGGAAGGCATTTTACAACAATTTGCGATTTCAATGTTATGACGTCTAGTGCGTTCGATGTCGCGCGTCGCTCTGGAACACGGTCGGCTTCCTATTTCAAATTTGGCTTCCTTTACCCTGCTTCACTCTGAGAGCGCCGCGCTCCGTCTACCTTTTTTATTTGGTCTGAGTATGACACGTGGAAGTAGGATGGCATGTCGTAATTATCGGGAGCGAACAAGAGACAAAACGAAGAAAATGTGGCTAATTAGCCAACTTTTGACGTGCCACTTGCGGAACGTTTATAACCTATCTACCTCTTTTTACATATAATATAATTGATTATAGATATGAATTTAGAAGAAAATGTGTGGTTAATATTTTTAAAACTCGAGACAAGATCCAAGTGAGATAGTTAAACAAAGAAGGCTGTTTGATGGGATGATAAATGAAGATCAATTCTATGAGTAGTATTATTATTCTATTTATAATATAGGGGATGAGATTTTGACCATAATTCTGGTTTAAGTTGAATTTCTTTAATAATATCTGCCAACGAAAAGGCGCGCACCCTTCCGTCACCGCTGCAAACTTAAACTACATAGTTTGAACGTTAAGTTTTTGTTGTCATTTGCCAATGTCGCAACCACAGATTATGTAATGTCGCAACAGTAATTACGCAATATTTTCTTTAGTCCGAGGCCTTGACATCAACCAATGAACAACATTTCAAAACTTTTTTTTGCTGGTTGAATACGAGGCTTTTGGCTACTTTTGTATTTTTGTATAATTTTTTTTTTTTTTTTTTTGTTATAATGTGCGTTTCGTTTGTGCAGAATAAACATATTTTCTTTCTTTCTTTTCTTTCTTTCTTTCTTTCTAACTTGCACGCGACTCCACGCTCGACGCCCCGGTCACCGCAAACAAGCACGGTCCCTCCGCCTCGACCGCCACTGACACTCGCGACTGTTTGCATGAGATGGTTTTAAAGCATCGTGCAGACTAGCGCAACGCGACACCAGTTATTGTTATACTATACCGTGAAGTTTTCTTTAGAAATTGTATTGTTCGAGTCTTGTCGCGCTGGTCTGCACGAGCCTTTACACGAACGCCGCACGCCCCTCTGGACGCTCAAGTCAAGCGTGCACTCAGGCCGTAGGTACACTAAAAATCACACCGCGAAACCTTAGATGAAGTGAGTTGTAATTCTACCTGCCGTGTGTTTGTAAAATTTTCACCGTGAAAACTTAGGTGCCGTGAGCTTGATGTGAGCTGTGTCAATAAATGAAATGAAATGAAATTGTTTATTCTGTAAATAGGATATTGGAATCACTTTTACACGTCATCTTAAAAAAATATTAAAATTAGCTAGATGAGTTCGGCGTTTCCTATCTGACTACTCTGAGAAGAAAGGCCGAAACAAACTCAGAGGTCAGTCTCTTTTTAAAGTCCAGACATAATCTTGGTCAGGCCATATGAGGACCATGTAGATTAGTCTGAAATGGTCTTTTCATAAAAGAACCACACAGATTTGAGTGGACCTGTCCTGTTAGTGCAAGCATTTGTCAGTAATCGTGGAGCTCAACTCAGAACTTAAGGAGCTCAACTCGACGAACAATACCAAAGAAAGGACATTTGGGTAGGCCGCATAAACTACTCAAACTGCCAGACCATCATTACAACCAACCGACAATGAAAAAATTAATGAGAGAAAAAAAAATCCACTTAGCCCTCAAATTCACAATAATTAAAACAATAATATAATACCTACTTTACAAAGTAATCATGTCATTTTGTATATAATTTTCTACAATGTCAATATGTATGCAAAACTGGTATAATAAATAGATACCTAGTCATATATAATAAATAGTGTCAAACCGTATAGTATCAGGTGGAATGACAGCACCTAGCTTTTCACGGTATGATTTTTACAGATTACATCGGCTGATGCTAGGGATGGACACTATTGACAGCTCACTTAAGGGCTGGTAAAACGGCACTGACTCAACGGCTGACTCAGACTGAGTCACCGCCGCGCCCGCCGCCGCGTCGCCACTTGATTTTGCCATACCACTCTACAATCCGCGGACGCGGCGCGGCGGCGGTACGGCAGCGGGTTGGCAACGTTGCATATATTATGTATGTCGTGAATTGGTCATTTCATGAAATGAACATCGACCTCCTGGTCACATCATGATGTGGCTTTTAACCATATGAACTGTTAAACGCACGACGACTTCATGATGTGGCCAAACATTAGTGATGATATCGCAAAATAGTCAGAGTATCCACCGGTAGAGGCGTTCATGTCGCTTTGTTTTTGTTTTGCAGTATGGCGACGGCATACAACAAATCAAACAAAGTAGGGTGACCACGCAAAAAAAAGTTGATGGACTTTCATTGGGTTTCTAAATAAGATATTATGGAAAGCGATCGATGAAGCGGTGTGAAATGCAACATAGCACTTAAAACAAGTTATAAAAAAATATGCCGCTTATGTGGCACCCCGACCAAATTGGTTAGGTTAGGTTAGAACCACGAGCGAGCCGAGCAAGCGAGCGGTGCCGCGGCAGCGGGCGCCGAGCGCTACTCCCAAGTTAGTCGCACTTACTTGGCTATTTTTACTACACCTAACGCCTACAATAGTGCCAAGGTTAGCTGGTCTTTTCATGAAATGATCAGTTCTATGATCTGGCCACGACATACACACAGCTTACAGGCGAGGCGGCGCGGTGGCAGCACGGTGACGGCGTCGTGTACATGAGCACTCGCGGTTCCGTTTTCACGGTTAGATTTTACAGGATAGATCGGAAGGTATATTCGTCTTTTTGACAGATAGTTCCAACCGTAAAATTTTAAAGCCTGCTTGAAATTTCAATTTACTGTTTTTTTTTTGCTGTCAAAAGTGGTTTAACAATAATTACGCCTCCGTCCACTGTAGCTAGTTATTGCTGTAACATGGATTAAGTATACTTACTACATGGTTTAAGGGTACTTAATTTTTAAAAAAATAACGTTTTTTTTGGCTATCTTTAATTTGTATTCATTCGGGAACGTAAAATTAAAATACACGATTCTATACAAATCTTAATTTTATTGAGATTTTTCGTATAACTATAATTAACTCTAACGCTTAACAATAATAAATATTTATCAAAAACGAGTGATTTCATTCTCCTTCGGTTTGACTTCGGCTGCTGCAGCAAGCTCGCGCTCATCATTTCTTCGGAGGATGAAAATTGCTCTGTGGAAGAAAAAATGTAATGGTTAGACTTGTTTGTTCATCTACAGCGTGTATCAGAATCAAGGTGTGATCAAATTGAAGGTGGTACAGACCATCAAACTGAACAACTTTCTCCTAGGACCAACATCGAATCGAGTAAAAATATCAGCCGTCCCATACATTTGGGTCTAGTAGGTATTGAAGTTTTGTATGGGACAGGTGATAAGTTTTTCGCGCTTACGATGTTGGTCCCATGGAGAAAGTTTTTCAGATTCATGGATGTCATGTTTGTCGCAGTTATTTGTAACTTGAATAGATTGTAACACGCTAACTTTTAAATAGCTTCATCACTGTTTCGTGTAAAAAGGTTACTTGACTGAGGCTAATGGAGATATTTTTGTAGATGAAAAATAGGTTTCTCTGTCAAAGAAATACGTGTATAAAAAATATAAGTAGGTACCTAAGTTAATTCGAATAAAAAAAAAACAAAACAGGCTAAAATACACAATTAAAGGTACCATTCCGTACGCGACCGCCAGGAGGCAACTGTAGGCGACGTGTCGCGGCTCTGCAATCATGATTCCGAACCTGACCGTAGGCGGCAGCAGCCCGTATTCCAGTCGGTAGATTAGGATATAGAAAAATGTGATATCGCACGAGTTTTGGCGGCGCAACTGACACAGGCTATTTTTTATTCATGTGCTACTGGTCTGCGGTCGGGCTACATGATTGTGTCGTCTGTCGCTCGCCCGTAGCTGCCAACGACGTGTCACTAGCTACGGAAGGTATTTCATAGAAATTCATAGAAACCGGTTGTGTCGCGGCGACACGTCGTCGCCTGCTGTTGCCGCCTGTGGTCGGCTACGGAATGGTACCTTTAGACTCAATGTTTAATTACAGGCAAAACAACAAATTGAAATGTTTAATTTTAAAGCAAGCTATTCCATTGTTCAGTTCGTCTATAATTCTTGCAAAGCTTTGTTTGATCAATGTACCTATTCGTACCATCGCTAACACTGGCGGTGGACCACTTTTCAACCTTATTACTAAGAGCATAAGGGTACTAATCTGTGATAAGGGTGAAAAAGTGGTCGACTGCCATTGCCCGCGGTTGTACCTATTTCCATTATTTTTCTATCGGTGTAGGTATATGTATGTTGCCGACTGTACAGTTACGAGCATAATCTTACATTTACGCAAGATTCAAAAGCGATTTTCTCTTAAAGTATTGATAGATATTTTATGGTGTTACGAACATGTTATTCTCGAAAGCATACTATTTTAGAGGAATGATGAACATGGTGTAAAGTTTACTCGTTCACCAAAGAAAAAGGAGGATCCTCCGACCAGACGGGTGTCGTGTCTGGCAAGCAACTGCCCAATGGTTTTTTTTTTTTTTTTTTTTTAATTATGGCATCTCGCAGGTATACCACTAAGGTATTTACTGCTCAACCGAACAATCCTGTGGCTGCCTTAAGCACTACACTCAAAGCCTCCAGCCAGGAGCAACTATTCTACATTAAAATTAGGCGAACGCTCGCTAAGGGCACCCCCTGTGGGGTACGAACCTCGGCTTAGGGCGTCGCTGAGGGGAGGACAGCAAGATGGGACAGGCTGGATCAAAGATATTTCATGATTATTATGCGGGGAATTTAAAGCTACGCGCTCAGCTGCGGCGCGGGCTGGCGCTTCATCGGACAAGGGTCGGGGGGGAGTATTATTTACTCGTGAGGGTCGCGCGCGCGGAGGACCTCGGCGGCGAGGTCGGTACGACGGGTGTCGGGTGTGTTTGTGCACTGTACTGGTGGCCCTATTGCTCTCCTGGAGGAGAGTGGTTGGATCATCTGGATCGGAGAGGACATGCCTAGGACGGCGAAATCGACTAATACGGGAGGGGGTATAATTGGCCGCTTCAACAACCAGAGGGTTGCGGTGATTGGCGGCGGAATCAAAATGACGCTTTGAAATGCGTTTTAGGAACTGATGGATTGTGGGGATTTTGAGATCTAGGTGTAGGTTAATATTCCTGACATACCAGGGAGCGCCCGTGGCTCTTCTAAGAAATCTGTTCTGGATCACCTGCATCTTATGGATATTTCTGGGGGATGTGTGTGCAAAGACTACACCCGCATAGGTCATGATGGGGCGGATGCACGCTGTGTAGATGCGCAATTTGCACTTGAGTGACAATTTGCTGCGTGCATTAACGATGTAGTAGAGTCTACTGAGAGCGAAGGCGGCCCGCGAGCGAACCGACCTTATGTGCTCTGTAAAGTTGAGGTAATGATCGAGGATGACTCCCAAGTACTTGGCTTGATTCTCCCAGGGGATAGGCTTGCCTAACAAGGTGAGTGGTCGGGGAATGTGAGGGGGTCTAGATCGCGGTTTTATGAATAAAACCGCCTGACTTTTGTCGGGGTTCACCTCAATTCTCCATTTCTTAAACCAGGCGCCAAGGTTATTGACAGCCCGTTGTAAGAGAAGGTGGATCTGAGTCTGCGACCGGCCCCTGCAATATATGGCCGTGTCATCTGCGAACAGAGCCAACTGCGCCGTATTACTTTTGGGGATGTCGCTTGTGAAGAGCGAGAACATGAGCGGGGCGAGCACGGAGCCTTGAGGGACTCCGGCGCGGATTTGGCGGGGAGAGGATAGGGCTCCCTCGATGCGATAGCGGAAAGTACGATTCGACAAGTAGTCCCGTAAGATGAGCACGAGACGATCGGGCACTTGCCCAATGGTTGATGTCGGATAGTCTTATATATTTCGTTCGCGTGGTAAACTCTAATTGCGTTATGCATGATTTGTGTGACGTCAGGATATCCTACAAAAGATTAATTGGAAGATTTTTTGGACAAAATCAAGACATGTCTATTATTTGATGCGTAATTCGCGCAATCTACATGTGGCGATGTAGATGGATATTATCTCAAAGTTGCAATTTTTACATAAGTAGGTACTTGACATAACAACGCCCGAAAGTTTGGAAGAGCCAGTTATGTTTAAGTCCCATAAATAAATCCATAAATATCCTATAAATAATTAATAGGGGCGACCCTATTGCCATCAAACGGGTTCAAATCCAGACCCCGGGCAGCTACTCAGAAATTCCAGATGAAAAAATCCAATAACACTTGCAATTTTTATTTCACGAGAAAAACGCTATTTAAAATATAGCGTAACTTTAAGACATTTATGCCCGCGACTGTACAATCTCGACATTCCCATCGACAGAAGCGATATTTCAAAAGCAACACTCGTGACTTCTACGAACGTGAGCCAAACAAGATTGAAGCAGGATTTGATTCGTTCTCCACTTTCAATCCTATTTGATGTCATATCGTTTCCTATTTTGCTATCATGTTTACGAGGTCCCTTGGAACATCAAACGTATATAAGATTATGGTATGAAATGTACAGAGGTAAATATGGCACACTCCTTTGGAATTTTAATCTCTAGTTTTTTCAGTTTTCCTAGAACAAAATCATCAGGCATCCATTCTAAATTGGGAATCCACACTGCTTGACTGCCTCGTTAGTGCAGTGGTCTGCTGAGCATGAGGTCCTGGGTTTGATTCCCAAGTCAGACAAATTGTTATTGAGCTTTTTCCACCAGGAATTTCTTAGAATCAGCCCGGAGTTTAGATTTGTGCCTGGTTGATGGCAGTAGGCTCGCCCCCTATTACATGGGACTTAAACATACCTGGCGAAATGTGGGTGTACTATAGATACACCTCTGCCTAACCCTTCATCAGTACTATCAAGTATCCTATGTCCTAACTCAGGTCATGATCTACCCATGTGCCAAATTTTATTCAACTCCGTTCAGCCGTTTTAGCGTGAATGTGTAACAAACAAACAAACTCACTTTCGCATTTATAATATTATAAAGTTAGGATTCACATGCCGATTTTGGCTACGGTGACTACAATTCGCGTCAAATAACTCTGCCGCTCTGAAGTTAGGTTACGCATGCGTGCTGGCATGCGCGCTACTGTTTCATAAGTAAGATTGACTAGGTACTGCGCAGTCATTTGTAGCCTACTTCAGAGCGGAAAAGTTATTTGATGCGAACTGTACCTATGTATTACTGTTTTTGACGGCTGTAGATTACGAGCGTGTGCTCATTTATGTGGTTTATGTGTGGATAAAAATGTGCATTCCTATAACATCACGCCTGTGAACCCCAAAGGTTTAGGCAGAAGTGTAAGGTACACCCACATTTCGGCAGATATATTGAAGTCCCATCTAATATGGGGCGAGCCATTGCCATTAACCACAAGTCCAGACTCCGGGCTGCTACTGAAAAAATCCTGATGGAAAAACCCAATAACATTTTGCTTGACCTAGGAATCGAACCCAGAGCCTCATGCTCAGCAGTAGCGCTTGCGACCACTAGACCAACGAGGCAGACCTAAATGTGTGTGTAAAATAAAAAGTGTCCTATGTCCTTTTCCAGGTCATGGTCTACCCAAGTGCCAAATTTTAGCGTAACAAACTCACTTTCGCATTTATTATATTTTAAGTTAGGATTATAATATTAGTTAGTATTAGGATAATGATTTGAAGTTGTAAATAGCATGTAAATCTACGTACCTAGATTATGAAATAAAACTAGTGTTTGAAATAACCTTGAGTTTTACGGTAGTTTTAACTAACGATTGGTTTTCTGTTGATTCATTGAATGAAAATTGTTACTTCAATGAGTGTAGGATGACCGCTGGTCGCGTTAATTGAATTGGATTGAGGAAAATGGATTACCTTGACGCAATATTACATTCAGAAATAGTTGGTCCATTGTAGGATTTTATACGTCCTTTTAATGACTCTTTTTTGAGACTGTGTGTTAAAATACGGCATGAGTTACAAATGTGGCGTAAAAATAATATTTGTTATCATTGAAGGCACTTCGGGTTTTGGGCACTTTGGCAGTATTTTGGAGTTGAATTTATTTATATTTTAATCATGATCAGGTAGGCAACTACTACGCAGTTGAAATCGAATGATTCCAATTTAATACATGGTCTGTGGTAGAGCCTGTTTAAAAATAACTATTAAAATAATTAATGCCAAAGAATGTGTCAATAAATAATTATAAATGGTTTTAAAACAGTTGTTAATGGCTCCACTTAAATGCTAACACAGCAGGATTATTATTGATTATTCTTATAAGATTGTGTTTTAGATAAAAATTGGTATTTATAAAGGACTAGCTTTGCCCGCAGCTTCGCTTGCGTGGAGGTAGGAAATTATTACACGGGAACATACTACCGGGATAAAATGTATCCTATGTCCTTTGCCAGGTCATGGTCTACCCATGTGCCAAATTTCATCCAAATCCGTTCAGCTGTTTTAGCGTAAAAGCGTAAAAACTGAAAAACTCACTTTCATATTTATAATATCACTAGCTGCGCCCCGTGTTTTCACCCGCATAAGTTTCGATCCCGTGGGAATATCGGGATAAAAAGTATCCTATGTGTTAATCCAGGTTATAAACTATCTGTGTGCTAAATTTATCCAAATCCGTTCAGTAGTCTTAGCGTGAAGAAGAGACAAACATACACACTCACAAACTTTCGCCTACAAAATATTAGTGTCCTATTAGGAAGTAGGATTAAGTTTTTTTTTTTTTTTCACTTTTACAAAGTTATTATTTTAGTACCGCCTTATTGTATAAGATAAAGTATTTGTGTTACTTTTCAAACGTTTGAGCTCGTGGATCCTGGATTCCTGGCAAAAAAATTAACATCGATTTTTACCATCAAATTGGCCGTAGAATGCGATTTTAAGGGTTAAAATAAATTAGCTAGCGAAGCTACACGATAAAGTAAAATACGATACGATGTATTTTTTGGGTAAACGACCGTTTATCTTAGTATTGTTAGGTACTTGAAGTATGAGTTGAAAAATCTTTTTAAAATTTATTTATCGTCTTTAGATATCCATACCCATCACTTCTGCGGAGTTTGCTTTTTTTAACCCGGTATATTATATGGAATTGGTATTAATTCAACACAACGTAAGGGTTCCGTACCGGAACGGGTGCCATACGGCACCCTATTACAAAGCCTTCGCTGTCTGTCTGTCTGTCAGCGGGCTGTACCTCATGAATACGGTTCTTGGTAGACAGTTGAAATAATCACAGATTGTGAATTTTTATTGCCGCTATAACAACAAATAATAAAATATTAGTTAAAAATTAAAGGGGATCTCCATACTTAGATACAAGAAACGTGTTTTTTTCGACTTTTTTTTGCTAAATTCTACGAGTATACGGTGGGTACGGAACGCTTCGTGGGGCCGGTTTTTTAATTCTATTCCCTGGATACCAACGCGGCAACGGGTTGCTTATTTAATAATTATTCTCACTTTATTTAGTAGAGTATGCGTTCCGTTTGATCGTTCATCTGCCACCATTCTAACTGGACGGTAATTTTATCGATAACCTAAGACAGTCGCCACATTAATAAAGACTATCACTATCAACTTTATAGTCAGTAATTTCTCATTCAGTTGTGTGCTAATTACATTATTAATAATAATTGTTTAGAAAAAATTATTTGTGACTATAAAACTGTTTCGATGGAAAAAAATATCTATGTATCTAGGAACCTTACCCATTATCTTCTTGTATGCACGTGTTTCTGTGACAAATAAACAATTTTTAACCGACTTCAAAAAGGAGGAGATTCTCAATTCGATTGTTTCTATAGTGAATAGGTAATAAGAATAACTTTAATTTCGGAATTCGGTGGCAAAAAACGAAAATACAGAACCAAAGACACCGACTTCTGAAATCAAGTTATTTTTTACTTATTAGTGTTTTTTTTAAGTCTGTTTTTTTATTTATAAAAAATATTTTTCTTTTTTTTTCTCGTGCAAAAAAAAAAGTTATCCGTTTCGATTAGACCGATATGCAGAAATCGATATAATTATACTAATCTAATAAAGATGAAGACTTTTTTTGTTTTGTTTGAACGCACGAATCTCTGGAACTACTGGATTTGAAAAAATATTTGATGGGCTAATTCTTGAGAAAGGTTACGACGGTACGACAGACGCTTAGGAGCCGAGCGATGCGGGTGAAACCGCGACGCACAGCTAGTAATCTCATAAAAGTTCGTTGATTCAATAGGTACCTACCTAAGTGGTTTATCCTGTTCAAACACATTTCACATTAAGCAAAATGTCAACACGTTTTTAAGACAATTTATACGTTTCCGCGGACTAAAAATAATCTATCCAAAATAGCACTTCAATTTATTTAAATGCTAACTAATATTATAATTGCAAAAGTGAATTTGTTTGTTTATTTGTTTGTTACGCTAAGACGCTAAGACGGCTGAACAGATTTGGATGAAATTAGGCATATTAGTAGACCATGACCTGGACTAGGACACACAATACTTTTTATCCTGATATTCCCACGGGTTCGAAACTTATGCGGGTAAAAGCTAGTTAATAAATAAAAAAAGATAATGCGTAACCTTTACGAACGCCATTAAACATTTCTAAATTGAGAATAAAAAGTGTTATTACCGTTCAATTCTACCATTACTTTTATTTTACGGTACAGCGGTCACCGGGGTTAATAATAAACGTAAATAAATTAGTTTACGAGTTTTGTCAATTACACTATGTACCTTTATTCTATTATTATCCATCTATCTTGATCAATAAAAGTACTATTCAAGGTTCGCAAGAATTCCACCAGAAAAATAATTATACATACATACATAAACTCACGCCTTCTTCCCATGGGGGTAGGCAGAAACTACAGAATGCCACCTGCTACGATCCTTACATACTCCTTTTGCCTCGTTTACGTTTATACATCTGGTCATACACGCACGCCGGTTGCGAGTACTACGCACCTGTCCTTTCTGAAGAACATCACCAATAAGGTCAGTATATGTCCTCCTAGGGCGTCTCCTCCCGGCGTTTCCATTCACGTCTGCCTTGTAAATACATTTTGTTAGTCGCCTTTCATTCATCCTCTCAACATGACCAAACCATCTCAGCATACCCTTTTCAATTAATTCAAAAATAATTATAATCGATTGAAAATGACTGTAAAATTTCGTAGGGCTTTTTTGGTAAATTCAAGGTACAGAAATAGAAAATAGACTACTACCGTCGTTGTACAGTTCAAGGCTACTACCGTTGTACAGTGGTTAGAAATCGTTTATTGTCGCAGATGACAAAATTATAGTAAGGGCGAACTCTCGAGCTGACCACAAGGTCGTTTTTTGTTGAGGTGTTGAAATGTTGCAGCGGTTGCTTTAACGCGCCGTGTAGCTATGAACTTGTTTCACGAGAAAAAATCAGTATTTTCGAATGTTAAATGTAGTTATCTACGTTCACGCTTTCTTTGAAGAGTCAGACAGAGATTTAAGCTGACGTTTCATCATCATCATCATTTCAGCCATAAGACGTCCACTGCTGAACATAGGCCTCCCACAATGATTTCCAAATTGGCCGGTTGGAAGCGACCTGCATCCAGCGGCTTCCTGCGACCTTTATTAGGTCGTCTGTCCACCTTGTGGGTGGACGTCCTAGGCTGCGCTTGCCGGTACGTGGCCTCTATTCCAGAACCTTTCTGCCCCATCGGCCGTCAGTTCTGCGCGCTATGTGCCCCGCCCACTGCCACTTCAGCTTGCTAATCCGTTGGGCCATGTCAGCGACTTTAGTTCGTTTGCGGATTTCCTCATTTCTGATTCGATCTCGCAAAGAAACACCGAGCATAGCCCTTTCCATAGCGCGCTGAGTGACCTTGAGCTTTCTTATGAGGCACATGGTGAGAGGCCACGTTTATCAGATATTTATGATATTTAATTTTCTGATATAGGAGATAAAACTATATGACAACTACAAACAGACTAAAATATCCGATAAAAGTCTTTAAAGTAGCCGAGAAACGAAGCTAAAAAAAGATGATTCAGAACAAGGCGTGCACAAGACCAATAACCAAGCCCCTATCTCCTGGACTAATTTTGATAAATGAGCTGTCGTCGTATATCCTTGTCTAAATGGTGCTAAAGATAAAAGCTCAACGAATGATTACTAACTTCTTCGGCGGGGCACTTGTATGAGGAGACATGAAAACCACATTAGGGAGAAAAAGCTTGGAGATTGAACTTTTGGTGAGTTTTTTAACGTTTTCAAGCAAACTGGATAATGGTTCGTGAAAGATTTTCAATTACTTGAAAGTAATACAAGGTGTTGGTAATTGAAATGACTGAAAACATCTGACGGGGTCACCATTATGAACAATTTATTATAATTATAGGACCCTGGATTCACGAAAAAAGTCAGTGTGTCACATATTTTTGCCGAGTTATAATGCAAACAAATGTATGGCGTAGCTGATTTTCCTTTTCGCGATTTCTTGTTTCGTCACTTATTATTGATGACGATGTCGCCTTAAAGAAGTTTTCATTTATTTCAATTACTTACCTACACCTTGCATAGGTACCTACCCACTTAGTTAAAAATCGTAATGGAATTAAGAATCATCGAAATCAAATTAGTTAAAAATCGACATTGCATTGTAAATAACAAACATTGAATAGGGATGTTGACAAAAAATATTTGTCCGTCAGATAGATTAAGAACACCTTAAATTGTTAACTATGAGTAGTGTTTGGGTCACCAAGATACAGGCTGTGCCTAGTTTGGGACCCGCTGTCTAATATTCTACGTCTTCTGTTAGTGAGAATTTCAAACCATGCTAGATTGTATATTTCAGAACTTTGTGTAAGCTAAAAATAAATAAATAAAATAAATAAATAAATATAAATTATTAAAAAATATTGGACACGTATTTTTTCTTTTTTTACGTAATCAAAAGATTATGGCAATACATTTAGTTAAAATGTGGCATGACGTCACTCTCCGGTAGATTATAAACTGGATTGTGACGTAGCGAGCCCCCACTCCTCTAAACCATTTTTTTTATTAATATGATAAAGCAAAAACTACATTATTATTTTTTCATGTCAGATAACTGAGTGACGGACTAAATAGTTTTTTTTTCTTCAGTCAACATCACTATTCAATTTCTTTTTATCTCGTTTTACATCGATGGCGGAATTTTTAATCCAACCGCAGAGATCTTTTCACCTAGCCAAAGGGAAGAATCGAATGCTTGTGGGAGATATCCTATTCACTTTATTGCTTCTGACATGAAACATGCTTAACTTTTACTAATAAAAATTCTTACATTAATAAGGCTATGGCAGGAACGGCGAGTGCGGCGCTGATGAGGTAGAAGGCGCCGGGCATGGTGGACAGTGTAGAGAGGTAGACCTTGCTGTACACTGGCGAGTAGATCACAGGCACCAGAGCCTCTGATATGCTTATTAGAGAGCTTGTTTTGCCTGAAACAAAGAAACATTACGTTATAGTAGTCTCTTTCGTCGTGTCGAAGGCCCAACATTGTATTTGTTGAGCCAAAACTTCGCCACATTCACGCCGTTGTCAGAAGACAGTGACAGAATTTTTTGGGGCACAGAGGACATGATAACGGGTAAAACATAGTTTGCAACACAGTTCCACACCCTGCTGCCGTACTATCGAGGTAGCCTCACTTTACGAAGTTGTAATTACATCAGGGGCGGCTCAGAGACGAACGTTATAGTAAGAAAGGACTACGTTTTCGGAACTATTGGTCGAGAGTTCGCGGTTCAAAACTTGAAGGATCTTACTTCTAGTTAGTTGCTATCTAAGTAGGTTGGAACTTCATTCCCATGACATTGGTATTATTGCTAAAAACTATGAAGATATTAGACAGTGTTACTGTCAATCAAGATGTTGGACAGTAAGATACTGTCAGTAATAAATCAGTTATAGGCAGACAGATGCGACGAGACAGCGCAATCCAACTCTAGTAGATCAATTTCTATGAAAACTTCATGGAAACTGTTATTCTACCAGAATCGCGTCGCACCGTCGCGTCACGCCAGTTGCTAATTCGTACAAAGTTAAATTCGCTAATTTAAATGTGTCTACCACGTAAGTTAAGACCCATTGATGAAAACAATTATAATAATCGGTAGTTATAGATACATAATTGATACTGTATGTTCTTAGGAAGATAAGTTTTGATTCTTACATTTACATAACACAACATCACGCCTGTATTCCCTAAGGGTTAGGCAGAGTTGCATCTTAGTACACCCATTCATCCATTCCTATCTAATATATTTTTACAGTCACGCTATTACATTAATTGCCTTAATTTTATGCTTTCAGCCTTCATTAAGTCCTGCATGGTGACTTGCAGTAGAGCAGGAGTAGAAAATATGGCAATTATTTAGTGGCTTATTGGTTGATTCCCATGAACTTACTCGCCCGAAACAGGCGAATCGACACTTTTAAATAAGTATTATAATTTTTTCGGTAGACGATTCGCACAAAGTCAAATTTGTGGGCGAATCGAAAACAAGTGAAAACGTCTTTCTGGAGAAAGACTGGAAACTACATTTATTGCATACAAATAAAGTTAAGAAAAAGGTTAAGAAAGTTAAAAAAAACCGGCCAAGTGCGAGTCGGCCATATGCGCACGAAGGGTTCCGTACCATTATGTATAAAAAAGGGCAAAAAAAACATGTCTGTTGTATGGGAGCCCCCCTTAAATATTTATTTTATTCTGTTTTTAGTATTTGTTATTACAGCGGCAACAGAAATCCATCATCTGTGAAATTTCAACTGTCACGGTTCATGAGATACAGCCTGGTGACAGACGGATAAACCGACAGACAGACAGACAGCGGAGTCTTAGTAATAGGGTCCCGTTTCACCCTTTGGGTACAGAACCCTAATAAAAGTACACTAGTTCGCCGCAGTCGGGTAATGATCCCGTTGTTACCTAGTTGATTAGCACAAACGTGATCTCAAAGCTCATTTATAACCATAAAGATATAACGATCTATTCTTAGCTCTCTAATAATAATAAACGGCAATTATAATAATCGCACTTATATGAATATGAAAATAATCATTGATATGGTAATATCCCGTTTTATTGCCATAAGGCTGCGTTTCCACCAGAGATGAGCGAGGCTGCGTAGCGTAGCGAGGGATGTGAGTGAAACTAACCAATAACATCGCTTCAGTTGTTCTTGTTTAGTTTTTCGGACATTCCTCGCTACGCATATACATACTCTGGTGGATTACGCACCCTAAAGCTGCGTTTCCACTGATGCGGAGCTGGTTGGAGCTTAGCTTAGCGGTGTACGAATTTAACTAATCACAATGTTCGAAATCTCCACACTGCGTCAGTGGAAACAGTGTAAGTGGAGTGAAGCGGAGCTGAGCGGACTTCACATATAATAAATATATGGGTACGCGATCCCGAGCGGGATAGAACGCAGACGATCGAAGCGGCGTTGAGCATTGCCCAGCTCCACCTCACTGGAAACGCATCCTTATGGATGTGAATGCATGGAAATATGAATTGTGTCCGGGGTCTAAGCATTATAAAATATACTCGTATGTACGATGTAATATTTACTCAATTTCCGCTGTCCGATTCATCCAGCATATACAAAATATTGTATCGAATTTGCACGTGGTCAGGTTCAAAAGGATGTATTCATCGACAAATTAATCCAGCATAGCTATTCGAACATCAATCAATGTTATTATAGGAGACATCTAAAGGCTTTTTAAAGGCTTCTAAAGGTATTTTTAGTTTAAATCAAATAGACGGTCCCGCAAATCAATGAGCAGTGGTGGCCCCTAGGCCACCTGCTCATTGATTTGCGGTCGTCTCTCTTACGAGTTGTAGGTCGTACGTTCGAACCCTGACAGACGTTTTACTTTGTGAAATATTTCATCACCACTGCTCTCAAAACGGTGAAGGAAAACATCGTGAGGAAACCGGCATGTCCTAGCTAGAACCGAAAAGTTCGAAGACGTGTGACATCTACCAACCCGCACTCGGCACGCGTGGTAGATTACTGCCCACTCCCTCTCACAGTTAGAAGGCTTTTGTCCCAGCAGTGGGACTATTAAAGACTGATTATAAAAAAAAAACAAAAAACAATGATTGAAAAAGTGTCATTTTCGATACGTCGAATGGTTGTGAATAGCAATGCTTCTTCTTCTTTTCGTAGTTAGGTTAGTGACTAACCTGGTGTCAGAGTTTTAAAGCCGCCCACGGGCCTCTGACTTGGCTTCACATGCCGTCGAGAAATATCTCTCAGGCATGCCTGTTCGTCTGTTTCCTCACGATGTTTTCTTTCACCGTTTTTGAAGCAAGTGTTAATTATACAATACGCACATGAATCCGAAAATTCAGAGATGCGTGCCTTGGGTCCCAACTCGAGACCTTGACACTTGGCAGTCCGACGGACGGTCTCATCACTAGGCTATCACTCGCTGTATAGCAATGCTGGTCCATGTTTTGTCTTTTTGAGAATAAACTATTAACCTATGTTGGTATAGATCTTTTTCGAGGCTGACTGTAGGTAGGTACAACAAAATTGTCCGTAGTACGATAGTATGCCTACGCAAATTATTGACCTAATAATATTCGGAAATAATTCCACAGAGGCTATCAGAAGTCACAGTTCAAAGATTAGATGACCTCATAACTGATATTCGTACTTAATGTCATTAAACGATAGGAATTTATTTATCAAATACGGAACAATTTAAATGTAGGTAATACCGTTTTAGTTGAACAATTTTTGTTGTTCAACAAAAATAGTTTGATTTGAAAATAAATTTGATTGAAAGTTTTTTCAGACAGTTCAAATCGCTTTCGGGGTTCTTACGAGGCGATTTTAGTTGATCAACTTTTTTTGATTAAGAAAAATCGATACGAATTGCGTTCTCACGCTCGCACCGATACTCGGACCGAACGGGCAGTTGCTTCAAAATGGCGTCAAACAATGTCGTGCGAACATACCTAATAATATCCGCGAAATTAGAAATATTTTAACTGACGAACTGACTTATTTTGCGGAAGTAAATACACTTTATAACCTTTTATGAAGTAATTTTGGCCGCACGCACTCACTTGACAGCAAACAATACTGCCACCACAAATAAAAATCGTTTTTAACTTGAACGGATCGTTCTCACGTTCGACAAGTTGTTGCTTGCACGGTGACGTCATCAAAATGAACCGACTCGCACACCAAAAGTTGAAAGGGAATCAACTTTATCTTGTTCAATAAAAGTTGATTAACTTTTATTGAAAACATGTTCTCATTAGCGATTGTCATTCAATTCGTGAACCGATTTAAGTTGATCAACTAAAATCGCCTCGTGAGAACCCCGTTTTTCGAATTAGCAGTTGATCAACTAAAATCGAACCGTGTGAACCCGGTATAAAGTACGTCTTAGTTGATCAAAAAACTATAGATAAGTAGGTACTTAGTTGTTTTCTGCTGAACATAGGAACATACTATTGGATGTTCATTGCTGAATATTACTTATTTCTTACTGATTTATGTCATATAATCATAATGTCACATTATTTATTTCAATTAGACACATAAAAGCCACATTTGAACGTCAAAATTTACAACAACAAAAAAATTTAATCTAGTCGCCCCTTCCAAAAGGTAAGTAGTTTTCGTATGGAGAAGAATGGGCAAGAAACTCCACCGTTACTCTTATAAAATATTTTACAATATTTTGTACACAGTAATTACATGTCAAAACGATGCACCTAAAATAAAATTAACCATATGAGGTCAAATGAATTTTAAATTAAAGCAATGACAGATAAATTTATTAGGCTTGATTTATTTATTTTCGGTGAAATCAGGGATCTATAATCCTATCTGGAATTTCTCAGTAGCAGCCCGGAGTCTGGATTTGTGTACGGTTGATGGCAATACGCTCGCCACCTATTACATGGTAATGTGCGTACTATGAGTACATATCTGCACAACCATTCGAGGAAACAAGGCGTGATGTTATAACTAGAAACATTTTAAAGAAATTTTTGCAACTAAAGGCTAATTAGGTGAACCCCTGGTATTCTGAAATGGCTAACTGCGACCTAGTCGACTTACGCTCTAATACATCTACCTCTTTTACCCTTCATATCTATTCACTTTGGGTCGGCTTAGCATCTACCTCTATATTTGTCCACTTTTAAAATTCTGGTATAAAAACACTTCCTCTCTCCTTAAATATCATCATTACATATAGTTCCTTGTTTCATGTTTATAGTCTTAGATAAGTATATCTATGTATATATATATATATTGTATATATATATATTTATGAATAAGTTAATGCTTTATGTATGTATGCATTTATTGTATATGTAAATGGTACACCGCTGACTACCTGCAGTATTGTCTCTCCTTCATCCCAAGGTTGTCTGTAAAATATCGCTTTAAGAGATGAGACCGCCCATTGTGTCACCCTATGTACAATTTCAAAATTTATGTCTGGATTTTTTTTGGTGTACAATAAATATAATATTCTATGTATCTATCTATCTACCTTCTTCTTCCATAGATCACTATCAACAGTCATCTCAGTATTCACCCCTCTTCAAGACATGTTTTTTATATACCTTGTGAGGTATGGGGTGGGGATATACATACATCGCCGGACTGACTTCAGGTTCTCGCTTCAAAAATTAATTTCCTTATTTTATTTTCCATTATAATTATTCTTACAATTTTGGAAAATTTTCTCTAAATCTTTCTCTGCATACTTAATGGCATAATAATTTGTAAACCCATTAGTGGCCAAATCAAAACCACTGAGCGTATTTTCAGAATTCTTTTATTAATTGAAATTGACTAAATAAAAGAGTAAATAAAAAGAACGAAAAAATTTTTTTTTTGTTTTCATGATTTTACAGGGGTGTACCCAAATTGGCACAATGGCCTCATATGGGAATTTGCGAACCACAATTTTTCATAAACAGGGTTTTCTTGCACTTCTTACATCTCCAACGACCTCTGATATGACACACAACACATCACACTCGTTTTGGATGCTTTTTAGGGCCGTGCTCCAACTGTAAAATAACAATATTGGATGATGAAGGGTGAGCAGAACATCTTTGGGGTGACAGTTTGAGGTAGTGTCTGGGGACACTTCGGCGGAATACTAATTGGTCCATTGATTCTTCTTTAGCGATTACGTGCAATCGCCATGCATTTGACATGGCCATATCAACCATATAAGTAAATAAGAACCACTACAATTTTTTGCACAATCTCTGTCTGGACATAGATTTTGACACAACTGCAACGCCAATATCCTCATCTAAAGAACAATACATATTATTCATGAGGTAGTTTGTGATAGCTCGACAGTATGAGTATCCTCAAAAAAGTGTTCAGCTCCGTAGCAGTGACACTGAAGTGGTGCCGATTATTTTGGGTAGCATACAAGTTACTAAACTGAGCAATCATTGTAAAAACTTCTTCTTCATAAAGCTTCTCAAATATTGAAATGGTTTTCAAATCTTTTAGTTCCTGCTTGACGCTATTTTCGAGACCTAACATATCATCAATTTCTTTGAAGATTGTCGAGTAATTTGGTGAACACTTTCAGTAAAGCGGGAGACTGGGTGACTGTTGGTGCGCAGATACAGGTGGCTGCTCTGGTTGGTCCGATCTAAAGAAAGGTCGTGACCTATTAGAAGCCAAAGGTTATCATCATCACTGCTATCCTCGGATTCCGAAAGAGTATCCTCGTGGCCGAACAAATACCTCGATATTACCTGAGACATCGTTTAGTAGGGTGTGACTAAGTGACACATCATTATGATCTTCTTCTTCGTCAGTCATGACACTTGGCTCTGGTGGAATGATGGCTAAATAATACTCCAGTTGTCGTCACTATTCTCTGCTATTATGCTGATAGCTTCGTCTAAGCCCCTAAAGTCATTAGTGCCTCTAAAATACTGCTTGCAATTCATATTGATTGTGTAAATAAAATGGTTATTTTTAGTACACTTGTAGCCGTTGTTCCCAAATTGGCACACCAATATTTATGTCACTATATTTTTATATACATGTAAAATAACTGCAATAAAATAACTTTTGATGTTAGGTTAGTTACTTATTTTATGAAAATATAAACAATATTCACGATATTCATCATCTGTAATAAATAATAATAACAAACGTACGCCTACCTGTACTGTCCTCCAGAGAACGAAATTCAGAGAATCCAAAAATAAAGATTTTTGAACATATTAGTATAATTCGATGTTATTATCTAAAGAACACACCCTGAACTTCACAACAAAGTAACAAAATAATAGCTATTGTCAAAACTTTTTTTTCTACCCTCATTTATTAAGTGTTCCCAAATTGGTACAGTGGTCAAGAATATTATGTTCGCTTTAACAATTGCTTAGGTAAAGATGTACTTATATGCAAATAATCGTCAATCGAAAGCAATAATAGCAAAATTAAATGATAACTGTAATTATGGAGATGTAATAATGAAAGAACGGCTCGATAGTGATATTTTTCGATCATGTTTTTTTTTATTAAGTTTGTTTTTTCACCCGTGTGGTATTCTGCCGTGCAGAACCACATCATTTAGTCTATGTATATGTTATTATACTAAACAAACCACCTTTTGATCTATTTATCTTTATTGAAATTCAATGTCACTCGTCACTCATGTAACTTTCTTTTTGTATAGAATTAGCATTTTAGTAGTACCTCTGAAAAGCATACTTTTAATAATCTTTGATTGTTTTAGCATCCAAAACCTATTTTATATTATTAACTTTCCTTTTTGTAAAAAATCTTAGAATATTTTATATTCTGACATTTTCATTATACTTACCTATGATGTCATATGTCTAAATTATTTTTCTAAACCATACATATGACGCACCATGGACAAGTTCACTTTATCTTCTTCTAGACCTCTTATAAAGCCGATGAATACACTGTGACCTTCGCAATAAGGGCAGGTGTAGGATTTTCCCACAGTAAACCGTTTTTATTAGTTCAGGTCATCATTCAATTAAGAAATAACTTGAAATATGTTTGAAATGATTAACATATTGACACAGAACGATAAAAACGGCCTTAATTTTTTTTTACAGCCCCCTAAGACGACCGACTGACCCAGTTAACTACTCGAACTTTAGTTCCATGTACCTAACTAGCGTGTGCGCATGTATACTGCGTGATTTATCATACTAAGTGTGTAACCTAAACTGTCGATACTTAGTGGTCTCTGACAATAAACATTGAGTGCGTTTAATACTGTGTATCATTTGTCCGACCCTCTTGCCTACCCCTGTACGAGGTGTCTACTCCGATTCCAAACGAACTTTAATCATGTGGCCTAAAACGCCACGAATACACACCTAAAATAGGACTCCGACGTCAAGCGGCGTAACGTCAGACGACGTTACCCTAAGGGAGAGGCTTAAACTAAACCAAACCGTCCTAAACTTAACCTTTAATCTTAATATCTTTTATTATATTTTTTTCTATTGTGACCTACGTTTTACTCCTCCACGGAGTTCAACGTAACGTTACACCCGACTACGGCGAAGCAAAAAGGAGGGTTATGATTTTGACCTGTACGTAAGTATGTTCATCTGCTACCTCATAACATCTAAACTGCTCATAATAATTTCGCAATCGTTGGAAGCGTCTTGATCGTCCGCTGGTTATAGGAAATAAATAGTGATGACAAAAAAAATATATGCAGTTGGGTATCAAATGCTTTATTAGCACATTTAAAATATATTGGGGTTGGACCTATGAAATTGGCGTTTTTTTCTCACAAATAGAGAACCTCGTCACTTCTATGACTTAAAATATTCATCAATTGCTTGATATTATATCGAATAATGACCATCGTAGACAACTACCAATAGTAAAAAAACCTTATCACTTATAGTTTTCTAAACATAAAAAATACGTTTGTTAGCAGAATAAAGACCACTATTTGTTTTAAAACTTAGCCAAAACTTATTTTTGTCGCTTAATCTAACTGGCATACGGTATCTTAGTTTTTAAACATTAGTGCATAAAAGTTTTTAAACATTAGTGTTCATAGTTGTTAAATAAATTAAGAAAATGTTAGTATGAAAAATGCAACTACTTTAAAAATCTCCATAAGTGGGGACCTAATATAATTTGAATAAAAATAATAAAGCTATAAAACTAAAACCCAACTACGGCAAAAAAGTCTTCTAAAAAGGTAACAAGACACCACAAACAGAAAAATAAAAAATCCCGAGTCTGTTCGATTTGTGTAGGTATTTATTTATTTAACACGTGTGACTCTTTTATAACTTTTATTATTTAGCTACTATTGAGATTTTGCACATCGCGAGGTAATTGCGTAACATACTAACATTTGTAATGCCTTTCATTTTGTCAATTCGACAACATTAATTGCGTTTACGTTGTCCAGCAATTAATGGATTAGGAATTTATTTCAAAATCCTTCTTAATGTGAAAGAAATTGTGTTGGTAGGGACGCATTTGGGGTGCAGTAACTACGATATGCTCTTCGAATGCAAAAAATTGCATTATTTTTTTATAGCTATAGTTCTAATCTGATCACATCTCAAGGATTCATAGACATTTGTCATTGTCGCCATCATAATTCACTTTAATTACTCACTTCTTGTCAATATTGCACTCCTAATTAACCGTTCAATGATTTATGAAGAATAAAATACCAAAAAAACAATATTGTTTCTAAATGTTGAATGGAGACAATAGAATCTTTAATAAGTTGTCAAGTGTTCCCATTCACTATTAATGACATTAAGGTTAATGAAGCGATTATCTACGATCACAAGATAATATCAAGGAAATTGATGTAATTAGTATATTTATTACAATTTATCCTGATTTGACACTGTAATTTCTGAATCGGTAATAATTTTCCATTGTATTCAGTATTGCAGAACATAATTTTACGTTACCCTCATTATTAAAACATTTTTGCATCAAATTCATCCATTTTTTTTTTCATAATAGCAGGATTATTTACTTCATTATTATTATTACCCATGTTTAAAATTGATTTTAATTATGATTTATTCTTTTAATTTTCTACTTCGTTAGGATATTTTTATAGAATAAAAACTGGCATTACACCAAGGGACGACGTTATGCAAGATGTAATAAAAATGTATAAATAAACAACTGCAATTTATATTCTTGCAACATAATATTTTTATTTCGATTTATTATTTTATGGTAAAACTGAAATAACTAACAAATACTACACATAGATAATTTAGTTTTCCTTTTAAATTAATTATACAGTAGATTAATAAATGAGTGTGAAAATTTAAAATTTTCCTTCTTGAAAAACGAGACCCTAAAAAGATAGAAGAAAATTAGAGCTAAAAAGCCTCTTGTCTCTAAGTTAAACTAAAACTGCAGAACATGACGTGTGACAGTGCTGTCAGAAAAATAATAGACAAAGCTAGTCGAGGTATTTAACCTCGAGTAATTTCATATTTTTTTCCGTTTTTTTTTAGTATAAGTAGTTTAGTTTAGTCCGTGCTCTACAAACCCGGCGACAATTGACAATTCCAAGTCCATTAATCTCGACTACATTTAGTTCATGAGCAAGTATAAAAACCTCGCTCTTACTCTGAAACTTCAGAAAGGTCACTTACACAAAACTATCTACCTTATGCAAATAAGTAGTATTTTTCTTTTGTGGACCTTTTACCATTTGGTTTTCAACATAACTAGCATATTATCTTAAACAACTTCAAGACCAATGTTAACATTTTCAAATTATAAAAAAATATTACCTATAGTAATAGAATTTAACAATAATAAAGAAAAAGTAAACATAGTTTCGTGAAAAACTAATATTAAATCACGAAAGGAAAATTGAAAATATACACCTAGTTACCACGTTGAATTTCCTTGAAAAGCGATGACTTCAATAAAATCATATCGTTTCAAAGTTTACTTTTGCCAAACATTTGCCAACTGATTTAATTTAATGAGAATTTCCTCCGGATGTAATGTTGTAATGTAAGTAGGAAAAATCCTACATTACACATCTGTTTTCTTTATCTCTAGTTCGCTGCAACAACCTCTCTATACTACGCAATAATAAAACAAAAACTCTATGATAGTAGCGCAGTGTACCAAAATAAACAAGAGTCATACTACGGCAGTTTTTATCTCAATAGCTTGACAGGTATCACTCCAATCATTGTTTCAAGGGAACTCCATAATTGTAAATATTTAAGTAAATAGAAAATTCCCGCAGTATGTACCTACATACTTACTTATTATTCCTCATTAGAAACAACAGTAGCGAGCGTCATTTTTGTTGTTTGCTTTGATAACGAATTATCTAACTGTCAGGAGGCTCGACTTGTTTGACCATTTTTTCAATAAAAAAAAAGAAATAGACAGAAAAAAGGTAACTCTCATTGTTCTTTTTCGGTACTACGATTCAAACGAAGCGGTCTCGCTACAAAATGGTGAAAACGCGTGCCTTTCTTATTTTAATTTTAATGAATTTAAACAATGACAAAACATTCGTGTATAATGAATAATATTTACATACTTAGTAATGCTTAGGAAAAAGGGGCCACTTTGCGAGCATTAGGTTAAAAATATTTGCTAAAAATTAAAAGATAACAAAATTACGAACTTTATGAGAACAAATTAAAAAAGTGTTTTTATAGAATCGTTAAATGCGCATTATCATTTATAACCAGTTAACACTGTAGGCAAGTATAATAAACCATGACATGGGCACATTATAACCAACCATAACATTGACATAGCATCACTGATGGCGTTTTAAAAACACCTATGCTTACGAGACTACCGTTGGTTAGTCCTACCTACTTCATTTTAATCCAATTAGTGCCATAGAACATACGTCTAGTAGTCGTGATCATCATTATCTTATTAATTTTCGAAATACCTACGCTTAATGCAAGGACAGGTCAGATTACCTGCAATGTGTCACGTATTACTTGACGCATAATGATTGCTAACTATTATCTTGGAAGCCATGGTTGCCATCTTGAGCTGTGACTAAGCTGGTCGAGTTCTGTCCGTCTGAAGCATGCCTGCATGCATGCATGTGTATTTTTAGGGTTACGTACCTTTAAAATAAAATGCGGAACCGTTTTATGATCACTTTGTTGTCCTTCTGTCTGTCTGTCAGTCTGAGAAAAAGGGACTTGCTTTTTCTCAGGATCGAATGGAGGTATCAAGTTGAAATGTATTTCAAATACGTATGCAAATTCTATGGGACCCTTGGAGCTCCAAAAAATCAAGCTTCTAACTAAGTCAACGCATTAAAAGAAAAGGGCCATTCCTGCGGCATATTTTGATATTCTCATGTAATTCAAAACCTATACGGTACTTCCCGTTTACCTAGAATCATAAAATTTGGAAAGAAGCAAGGTCTTATAGCACAACTAAAAGAAAATGTCCAAAAATCGGTGTAGTTTTATCTTTTTTTTTTTTGCGATTTCAAACTTACATGTGGAACAAGTGGAGAATTGACCGTGGCGTATATCGATGTATGGGAGAACATTTTTTGGAATATATTCATCCCAACTACGGAACCCTTCATTGTGCGTAGTCTGACATGTACTTGGCCGGTTTTTTTTAATATTAGCATCCTGCACCCTATTTGCGTAACGCAGTTCCGATCACAATCTGAAAGATTTTGAAGGAAATTGCTAATCCATTTTACGTTTGAAAATATCGTCTGCTCAACAACGTAAATAATGAATGTTGTTGAACTGTCAAAATGAAAGGCATTGCCATTGTGTGTTACGCAATTACCCTGCCTGGGCTACGGAAATATCGTGTTAACGTGATTTACGAAGATCGACGTGGTATCTTAGGTTATTTGAAAATGTAGTCAACACGAGGCCTAGTTTTTAACCGACTTCAAAAAAAGGAGGAGGTTCTCAATTCGACGGAATGTTTTTTTTTTTTTTTTTTTTTTTTTGTATGTTTGTTACGCGATTACTCCGCCAATTATGAATTGATTTTGATGATTCTTTTTTTGTTTGGTAGGGCATACTTCAGAAGTGGTCCCATATAAATTTGGTCAAGATCTGAAGAAGGGTTTTTGAGTTAGCTTCAATAATACATATTTTTTCCCACCTAGCATATGTGGATGATATTCTAATAGTTCCTGTCACTGTAATTTACTTGGTATTCAAATTTTTGTGGGGGTTTTGTGTAGGTACCACAACTAAAAAGTGAAAAATAAAAACTTTTTCACAAAAAATAAAACCGACTTCCAAGAAAAACACTACAAAGTGACAAATAACTTTGATTTCGGAAGTCGGTGGCAAAAAAAACTAAAATTAAAAAACCAAGACACCGACTTCCGAAATCAAAGTTATTTGTCACTTTGTAGTGTTTTTCTTGGAAGTCGGTTTTATTTTTTGTGAAAAAGTTTTTATTTTTCACTTTTCCTTAAGTACAGTTTACCTTACCTAAATATTACATCAATGTTAAAGATCGTATTTCCTAGTTTGAGGGTCTCCAGATTGTGCACTGGTTTTGGGGTGACAATAAGAGTACCTAGGTACTTAGATTTAGTTTTCATGAACCTAAATTTTTCTTCTAATTATAACTTTTCCGTTTCGACAAAAGATTCTCAAAATTGATTAATAAAACTATCCTACAACACAGTTATAAAGTTATACAACATGTGAAAAAACTCTCCGATCCGTGAGGTGTTGTTAGGCATCATACTGTGAGTGAGTATATTTAAGTAGAAATTTTCAGGAAAAATATTGTTTTTTTAATTTGGTTCTAAAAATTTAATGTGAATTTTAAATAGCAATTACTTTTTTATTTTCAATTATAATAATTACAGGGTTTTTTAACCGACTTTCAAAAGGAGGAGGTTATCAATTCGGATGTTTATATTTTTTATGTATATATGTTCGGGCGGGGATAACCCCGCCTTAAATAGACGGATTTGCAAAATATGTCTTTTGTTTGAAAGTGTAGGTATACCTACTCGAGATGGTGCCATTGTCATCAAGTCAGGATCTGATGATGGGATCCTGGAGAAATCGAGGGAACTCTTCAATTATTATAGGCCTATAGCGATTTCGGTATTTTTTATAGTAACTCGTGTTGTTGCTTTCGGAAAGATTGATATATAGAATACTCTTTATTTTACACCATAAAAATTACAGATATAAAATTTAGAAAAGCACCATTTGGTCCAATGGAACTGATGATGAAGACCGAAGACGCCCACCGGAACTGCACAGTAATAAGTATTTCACGTGTTCCGATTCGATTACTTCAATATGGTTCCAATCAATTTATGCTCGTCACAATGCATATGGAGAAGTGGAGCTGATGGTTAGTTACCAGGAGAACTCCTCAACAATTAACGTCCCTGAATCGGGAAAAGTAATATTTTGTAAAAAGTGATGAGTAGTTGACATTAGGCTATGGTAACTTAGATAAATTATAAACTGACCCTCTAAAAAGCGAGAAATAAAAACTTTATTACAAAAAAAAAAAAACCGACTTCCAAAAAACACTACAATTTCGGAAGTAGCCACCAACTTTTTTTTTTGCAAAAAAGGTTTTTATCGGAGTGAACGACTTTAGTACCAAGGAACGTTATCGTTTATTGGAAATCTACGTTCATTCCCTTCAATCAAACTTTTCATTTTACTCACTGTGCACTTTAGTTGTTTCGGTTCAATTTTCCTTGATTACCTACTTTCTATTATACTGGAAATCGTTTCATTCTAAATCAAGCAAAATGAGATCTGTGTTGGGAGTTTTCTCTTTCTGTTGCCAATCGTTTGACTATGGGAAATTGAAGGTCGATTGGGAAATTTAAGTAATAAAACTGGAATGGTCGATAGTCGGAAATGAACTTGTCTTGCGAAAACAAACGCAGTCAAACAATAATATCCATCCATTAATATAAATGCCGAAGTGTCTGTTATTCTGCCTGTTTGTCTGTTACCTCTGAACACTTGTACCACTGAACCGATCATTTTGAAATTTGGCTACATGCTGGATCGTAATCGAAGTCACGTGTTTTCGAATTTCAAACATGAACAGATTCCTAAAGAATGAGATAAAATAATAGTTAGCCATGTGGTAGAAAGAGATAAATCTATACATATAAAAGCAAAGTCAAAACTGTACATTGAATATTTTTGAAAAAAAGTACCTAATTGCTGCGAGGTCTGGGATCGATTCTAATGCCGAAAATATAGTTTTTAGAATTTTTGTCTACTGGATAGATTCTGTTAAAATTTTACATTGCCTATAAGTCTGGCCAAACTGTAGGATATAAACTATCACCCTATTTGCTATGAGGGACGTACAATATTACATTATGTTCGTATTCTTCTCCCCAAATTGTAAAAGGACGCGCTAAAATGTTAGGATATTGCATATAGTTATCGATTTATCTTTTTAAATGATTATTATTATTATTATTATTATTTATTTCGGATAATTAAAATCCATATCTTGTTAGTATATATAATCACACTTTATCTTTATGGAGTTAAGTAGTCCATCATGAAAAATAAGAACGGCTATTTTAGCTATTAACAGAAAATAACTAAGCGGTTTGACGATGTTTTTACATTTTGTAATTCTAATATGTACTTATAAAATGAATAGTTCGTAGAACGTATTAATTCAATTAAAAAGGAAGACTTCGTAAGCAATGGGCAAATGCTACGTCACGTCACAAGCACTTTACAGTCACACAAAACATTCAAGTATTAATAATCAGTACACAACCTGTACTGATTAATTTAGAGCTAAGAATAACATGTTTTTTTACAGGTCAAACAATAAACCTTATGTATGAAACACAATTTGAGTTTTAAAAAACATACTGTAAAGTAGTTCAATATCACAAACTAAAATATGCATGAAATACTTAATTTAATCTTTTGGTATTATTTTTAAATCATTAACAAGAATGAAATTAATTTGGTGACGCGTGGAACTAGGGCTGACGAGGTGAATGCTTCGTTGAAAAGGTCGACTCTATGGTTGCGATTTCATTAAACTGTGCTTGGTCATCAACATGCGACCAAAATACAATTTTAATGAATTGTTGAAAATTTCACAGAATTCTTCACTAAATATCACTTTTCTCCAAACTCAAATTGAAGGACTGCTGTTAGGTTAGAAAGAAGTGGGATGGCATAAACCAGTCACACAATATTTATAATATCATTATAAAATATGATTTGGCAGCACTATCGACTGTTTAATCGGCACCTCTAAATATTTTTCTGAACTTTTGTACCTCGTTAGATAGCTGATCAAATGAAGATGTATTTACCCGTAATTTGTACGCTTAATAATAGATAATTGTTAAAATAGTTGATAAACTTCTTCCTGTAACTTTTAAAGTGTTTGATGTTTTAGAAAATTTGGTTACATCGAAATGTTTGTTAAAGTATTAGGCATCCAATGGAATAGTAATGAACGCCATTCAATAGGGTGTTTTACTCAATATTAGAAAAAATCTTAAAAATATTATTGAGATAGCTTAGGCTAAAAGCAGTCGGAAAACATTAGTTTTAGTTCATAAAATAGCAAACTAAATTTTAAAATTCATTTCAAAGGTTTCAGCTTTTTTAATCTGTTTCATAACACCATTAGATAGTAGTCGCCATTTTATTACGTCATACGGCTATGTAAACTTAGAAAGTGTTAACTGTCAACTATCAGCGTACCTATAATCTATAAAGGCTTTTTAATACTTTCGTAAAAAAAATCTAAAATTCTTAAAAATTGTACTTTCGCGAATCCCATGTTTTTCGCTTAGGCTTTATGGGGTCCTTAATTGTTGACTATCACGTCCTAGTAGGAATATGTCAAATTACAAGTCAGCCTGTATAATTTTACCGAACACTTACTATGCATATAAGCATATGACTGACATTAGGTTAAGTTAAGTTCCTCCGCGCTCCACAGGGCGGAGGATATCCATGAGGATTTCCCACGTAATAAAAAAAAAGTTTAGGTTAAGTAAAAAATATACCAGTTTTGACCTACCCTACTTTACTTTTTAATTCTTATTCATCAATGATTAGCAAGTGCGGAGGAATTTCTATGACACTATTATGAAATGAGCATTGTTTCAATAATATGAGTAAGAACTTCGAATGTATGTATAAACGAGTTGTTATGCATTCGGAAGCGAGGACATAATGTTATTTGTATGGAGAAAAACAGGCAAAGCATTTTTGGCCATGTTTGTCTTTATGGCTGCGAGTTTTCATAATCGAAGCTACCTGAAGAAATCAAAATCATATAAAAAAAGTAATTTATTCAAATTACACTGAGAATCAGCAATTTTTGACCGCCCCCCAAAACGCCCACCCTTCACCACTTGTTTAGCTGGTACGAAGAAGTGGCGCAACAAACTCCCCAGCAGCACAGCGGTCTGTTCAGTAAAAACTTGATTCTGTAAAATAGTAGGTATGTACAGTAGTTAAGATTACGAGGCACAGAATATTAAATTAAATGATTTTTTTTGCCACCGACTTCCGAAATTAGTTATTTTTAACTTTGTAGTGGTTTTTTTGGAAGTTGGTTTTATTTTTTATTTTTCACTTTTTAGTTGTGTAGACTAATACAACCGAATTGAGAACCTCCTCCTTTGTGAAGTGTCAAAAATATATCTGTGTGCAAGGCAAAAATTTCTTCTTAAAGTGGTTCCGCAGTTGTGGGCCGCGAAATTCAAATATTCTTACGTTTTTTGTTCCTTATGAACTTTTCCTTAGACGAAATAGAAAAAAAAAATCTCGATAAGTGCAAACTGTATGAAGAAAATTGGCCGGAGTAGGTACGCCTGCTCGCAGGGAACTAACTTTTCAATGTTCCTTCTTTCTGTTTAAGGTGGATCCGCAGTTGTAGCAAATATTTCTAATAAAAAACAAATCAGTTGTAGCAAATCCAGATAATGTTGTCGCGTACCTTTGAGTCACCGTGGAAAGTAAACTGTGAATAACGCATTTGAAACACTCATAACTAAGAGCGAAGGAAGTTAAAAGAGCCTTATAATCTTGAAAAAATATTTGTTCTGAAAAATCACACAAAATAAAAAGAAGGTCGTTCGAGTTTGTTTGGTTAACTACAGCAGTTAGTGTGATTACCCGTGGTGATAACGCGATAATAAGATTCTCTCACTGATTTTGTCTACATTTGAGCCATTTTACGTGGGTAAATGTGGCTACGAAAAACATTATTTAAAGTAGGTGTATACTAGTCATCAACGTATGGAAACTCTGCGACATTTAACGCTGGTACACATCATTAGTAGATGATTTACGACATAAACTGGTTTTAGGTACATGTGAATAAAATTAATATAAGGAAGTACTGCATAAAATATAAGAAAATAACATACTAAATACATGACACATACTATGTACTTATAATATATGTTATACTTAATAATATTATAATATATTTTATCTATTCCCATTTGAATTATAAACTTCAAAACGAGTTTATATTTACATACCTACCTACTTTATAAAACAATACCGAAATTTCAAAATAGAATCATACGACAACACTTTTTCTCTAACAAAACAATGCTATATTTTTTTAAATTCCGATTCAGGGCAAATCCAAGAAGTTAATACAAGGAGTTTCCATCAACTTTTGTAAGGGAACGTTAGGACAGCAGCACCGCTCTAGCGCATGCGCGGTGATGTGCTGGGTGCAGGCGCCATTCATACGTGAAGTTGTACTGAATTCCGTGGGAATTTTTTATTCTTGATCTTTAACTTTGATCTTTTATTTAGTAGGTTCAATCTCAATGTATGAGAGTAGATAAAGTAGTTAGGAAACTGCACACATAACTAGGTATTTAAACACTCGTGTACTATTAAAAACCTCGCCTTTTAATACCCCTCATTATGCAACAGTTTCATAAACTAGTATTTTAAAGTACCTTAAAGTTATCGACATCTTTATTAAGAGTTTAAACGGGTTAGTAGTCGATTCGCACGAAAATTATTCGTACGATCGTGCGAATCGTCCCCTTTCAATAAAAATATTTTTTTAGTAGGCGATTCGCACGGAAGTATTTAAATTGCGTGCGAATCGACCCCTTCAAGAATTAGTAGTATGCGATTCGCACACTTAACAAAATGTGCGAATAATAAATCTAAGTACAGTCATGTACAATATTCTAGAATATTAATATTAAAATTCAATAATTCTCTATTCGCATCGCAGTCAGGCACAAAATACTAGTTAAGAGGTAAGATGAAAAGTTTTGTCAGTATTTAATATGAAAACTTATAATATGAACACCATAAATGAGCTACATAAATAAATAATAATGTTACATTTTTAAGAACTTTGTACCTATTAATACTACAGATTACTCTGTTTAACAAACTGTGATTTTGTGATTGTTTTAACTTCCAGTGATGCCAATGCTCCTATCATCGTAAAATTTTTGTGTTAAGAAATATTTATAATATTGTTGATTAGTTAAGTGTTACATTTTTAAGAACTTTGTACCTATTAATACAACAGATGACTCTGTTTAACTGTGATTTTGTGATTGTTTTAACTTTCAGTGATGCTAATGTTCCTATCATCGTAAAATTTTTGTGTTAAGAAATATTTATAATATTGTTGATTAGTTAAGTGTTACATTTTTAAGAACTTTGTACCTATTAATACAACAGATGACTCTGTTTAACTGTGATTTTGTGATTGTTTTAACTTTCAGTGATGATAATGCTCCTATCATCGTAAAATTTTTGTGTTAAGAAATATTTATATTATTATTGATTAGTTGATTGTTATTTTTTACCTATTAGAGCAAAATATTGTTGTTATAGTAACTGTGATTTTGTGACTGTTATTTTATTACATTTACTATAATACTCCAAAATTGTACTAGTTAATACTTAATAGAGAAAAAATATTTTGTTTTTGTTTATTTAATTGCCACATTTAAAACCATACCTTAGCTAATTAAAACGATTTTTATATTGTTATTACGAATATTTAAAAAGATTTATATATTTATAGTTTCGTTATATTTTTCGTTGTTTTTAAAATTAGCTTTTAGACCATTATAACGTTAATTATTTAATTTTGACTTACCTTTTCTAAACAACATTATTTTTAACAAGACTCAGGGGTTCATAAAAAGTTGATTTCGGTAAAAACTCTAATAAGTAGTAATTTGTGATGATTTAAGGTAAATGCAAGTGTACGGAAAAAGAGTACTTACTTGTAAAAATGCAAAACCAAATATTTGATTATAAATCGTACCTACTAACTGTGATTTTATTTGTAATCTTGGTTATAATTATGGTTTTAAGTTATTTAAACTGTGAATGATGTAAAATCACTTTCTGATAGATACAAAGTAAAATATAAAAACTTGATTTCCTTAAAAATCGTTTTATTTGTGTCCTGTATTAAAAGAAAGCATTTTGTACGTGATAGTACTTTTTTCTTGAAACTTTTCGATAAAGTATAGGTGTGTGCGAATCGCATACTACTAATTCTTGAAGGGGTCGATTCGCACGCAATTTAAATACTTCCGTGCGAATCGCCTACTAAAAAAATATTTTTATTGAAAGGGGACGATTCGCACGATCGTGCGAATAATTTTCGTGCGAATCGACTACTAACCCGTTTAAACAAGTAATAAATTATTTCACCTCGAGTTGAACAACTGAAAATATACGCAAACCGTTATATCTGATTCCATTACACTTAGTTGTTTGTTTGTTTTGTAAATTCAGTGAACTGAATCCGTTATTGCGTTAACCCAAGAGGGTCTAATTGTTTGGTTATTGCTTTATTAGGGGCAGCATTTTTTCATTCGGACATACCGAACCCTAAAAAGCAACTTAATATATAATTTTACTATTTATACATCTATACATGAAGAAAAAATTTGCTTCAATAAAGACGATGAAAAACAACATTCCTTACATTTTATACAGGGTGGCAGGGGACATCGACGCGAAAACTTTAACCATGGATTCAGTACAATCATGATTCTGAACCAAACATTTTGTATGTAATCATGATTTTGAAGTTTTCGTTAAAAAATCTGCAGTTTTATAGAAAAGTGCAATACCTACTCGGTCAAAATGTATGAAACAGCAGATTTTTATTTAATAACCGACCAAAAATTTCAACTGGGTGGTTCAGAATCACGTGAATAGTTTTCACGTCAATGTTCCTGCCACCCTGTATATCTCAATCATTTATAAATATTATGTAACAATAGACATAATACAAAATAATAACATTGATTACTTGTACATACACGATCCTATCACTGATGATTGTAAACACTTGCAGCATTAACGGTTTAAAAATAATTAACCTTAGACTTCATAGGCGATAATGTTATAAACAATTTGTCACAATTTGTCTATCAACAAAGAAGGATTAATATAAGATTGCCTTTGCCTTTTGATACTCCAAGAGAAGTATGTTTTTTCTTCCATACATCTCTATCAAGCGTTATCTCAGTATTAATTTTCTTCCTTGCTATAACATCTTACACATAATTTATCTATCTTCTCTTTTGTCTGCCTCTTTTTACAACCATTTCTTAACTTAGCAAAATATTAAAGTTACAAGCGACCGTGATTGAACACAATTAAAAAAAAACGATTTCAGTGAAGCGTTCGAGATCAATAGCCTGAAGAACTACATGATCTCGAGTCGGAAGTTTTTGTAATTGTTTATTTGGAAAAAATTGCTGGTGCTCTGAACATTTTAATAAATCTAAGAACAGTATATAACCCACTGACGAAATACTAAGGTGATGATAAATAAGCTTTTGATAAAAAATATCGTACTATTTATTTTAAACATAAAAAAGTCTTTATCCACTATTTCGAATAAGAACCTGTAGCGGTTACACCGCCACATACGAACTACGCATCAATGACATGACGTCACACTAATCCTGCATCGCGCAATTAGAGTTTACCGCGCGAACGACATTTATAAGACTTTCCGACATCAACAGTCGGGCAGTCGGCCCGCCAGACACAACACCCGTCTGGTTGGAGGATCCTCCCTTTTCTATGGTGGATGAGTGAACTTTACACCCTGTTCCTCATGCCTCCTAAAAACCATTCTATAATAGCTCTAATCAACGAATTAAACGAGGTAAATGCCACAACGTTAAAAACGTGAATTTCGTGTGTAGGTAGGCACTAAAATAATTCTTCGATTAATTGTTCCTGAGTAGGTAATGAGTGCATGCAGTAAAATTGTAACTACCCCACTTGACTTCTTAAATGGTATGGCTTATTGTTTCTTCGTTTGCCTTCCGGGACTAGACAGCTGGTATGAAAATGTATGAATCAAAGAGTTCAACGGCGCAAATATTTCAATCTTATTGGTCGTTATAATGTTCGAGCCGTTTGGGGTTGAAACACAAGGGCCGTGGTGGGGTTAGAATACCCACTTAGTTTTTCGAGACATTGCCAAGTGGTTGGTAGACTCGTCACGTGACCAGAGGACTGGCCTATTTTTGACAAAAAAATCAGCAATGCTCTACAAAGTAGCAATGCTGCAAAAAAGTGCTCAAAAGGCTGGCTTTTTGAGCACTTTTTCAGTTGACAGCGATGCGGACGAATTTTTTTATGTCCCTTCCCCCTTCTTTTTATATACAGGGTGTTTGGCGCATGGACCGACACAATTTTTTCAGAGATTTGGGAGGTCATTAGCTAGGTTCTAGCTAAGTTCAAAATAGCTTTTAGTTTTTTTTATAATTAATTTAGAAGTTGTAAAATTTCATTCATTAAATACAAAAATTAACTTTGGAAGCTTGTAAGGAATTTTCTTGAAACAACAACTGTGTATAAAACAAAGATGTTTTTAGATTTAAAGGACTTTGGAGAATGCAACAAAATTTGTTTTGTGCCACTACACCCACAAACAAAAAAGTTATTTCAAATTAAAGGACACATTTTGGGAATTCTTTTCATTTTAAAAAAATAATCATATGTAACCAACCGTGACATTTGGGACAAAGGGTGTATGGGTAGAACCTAGCTAATGACCTCCCAAATCCCTGAAAAAATTGTGTCGGTCCATGCGCCAAACACCCTGTATACATGTTCATAATATTTTAAGACTGATAGCATATCTATTAAAAGACCTTAATTCCATCAAAAACTGTCAGTCACATTGAAGACTAAATTGTAGGTTATGAAAAAAAAGACATTAATGTGTAATTGATTGTTTCCGGATCCCTAATGAAAATAATATAATTCGCAATCCGATCGGATTCGTCAAAAGTAATTGTCAACGATAAGAACTCGAAAACCGATCATGTTAGACGTGTACATCACTGAACCATGCTAAAAGGTGATTTTGTCCGAGAACTTCTAAATTATAGGCTTGATTGATCAATAAACTTAGCCTCAGGTAATATTGACATATGCCCCGGCAGTAGAAGTCTTTCGGCTGAGATGATGATGATGAAAGAAGTGATGTGGTTAGAAAGGCGCTGACTTCGGAGATGCCGGAAAATAGAGATGTATGGAAAGAAGAAAGGTGTGCCGACCATAATTAATTGAAATAAAGGCATAAGCAGGGTGAAGAAACAGTAAAGGTTAGGTTATTTAAGAAGTTATGTTTAAGGTCATTGCCATCAACCGTGCACACATTCAGACTCCGGGCTGTTAAATGGAAGACAAGACTGCATGCGCATGAGGCATAAGATCGTCAAAATCCTTCTGATTGGAAACCAATTAACTAAAGAAACATAAAACACGACGAGACAGAACTTGTTCTAATTAACCTAATGCGAGAGAATTTCCTAACGTCGTATAAATAGGAGCAGCTATTATGTAGATTATTACATATTAGTCTACTCCTAATTATGCGGACAACAAGTCCGCACTTCTTTTTGAATTAAATCTGTTTACAAAACTTGAGAACTTATGTAGGTATGTTAGTGATAGACATATTTTCAAACGTTACATTTATGTTGGCTGGTTGTCCATGATGGCTACTCAAAAATAACGTGGTATCAACTCTAAATTACCAATGAGAAGTCCAGTATCACTAATATTTAAATTATGGTTAATTATGGTTTTTAATGGCGTCATCGTGGAGAACGAACCTTACGATAAAGAAAAATGCCAAGTAAAGAAAATCATGAACTCACCGACTTCATCAGCATTCACCAACTTAGACGCGATTGATCGTAGAGAAGTGGCCCCAGCTGAGCTGAACATATCCAGAACTGGGCCCAAGAAGTAGACAGTCCTGGAAGGAGCAAGCGCGTAGACCACGCTCGCAGCAATCCTACTCAGGCAGGCCACCACGCCGATGATGCTGTCTTCAATTTTCCATCTTTTGCTGAACAAATATATTGTTACGAAGGAACCTGTACAAAGAAATTGTGAAATAGAATATACTGCATTTAATTCGAGAGTGAATTTAACTAATTTACAAGATAATCTGTCAATGGAATAAAGGAATGAGTCACCCACCATCTAATACAAGTCTCAACTTAAATATGTTTTACTCACAGCGTGACCTACGTATACTTAGAATAACTGGATAGGCTGGATAAAAAGTCCAATGACTTACATAGTTAAAAATATTGTAAAAAATCTGTTCATGTCTAACAAAACGAAATCAATACCTTGAAAGCCTAAACATAGAAAGGTTCCTATAGAAGATTGAGTAAAATGTTATCAAATATCACATCTGTGGAAATTACCTACTGTTTTTATAAAACAGCATTCTATTGTCTTTGTATTGTGTTTTACCTACTTGCCCTGCAATTTATGTCATAACACGTCCAATGACGTAATTGAATGTCGCTTTATTTTAAACAATAATTTTCATTATCAGATACAATATGGTGATAAAAGTTAAATTTATCGCAAAACTGGTCCACGACAAAGTGACTGCATCAGTCTATGTTATACCTAGATATGTTAACTAACTTTTAAAAGATTATTCCGCAGTTTTTAATTCAGCTGCCAGGGGCCCAAGTCTGCTATTTTTATAAATTCGTCATTCCAACACGATCCTATTGTCATTTTGCTAAAAGTTCGTAATCTGCTAAATTCATAATGGTTGATCATTGTATTCCACAAACACGATACTCGAAACGAATTACAAGCAATGACTGCACAATGACAATCTAATGGTAGGTCACTGATCAAAGGAACTGTCAAAATTTTAGCAAATTACCGCCTAAGTCCGTCATTCATTTGTCATTATGTACGAGATTACCAATAGATGCCATTTCTTTCAATGGAGTGTCAGTGGCTGACCATTGGAAAGTCATAATGACGACAATATGTTAGTAGATTACCAAACTTGTCAAAATCAACAATTATAAAATCAATGATAGACCATTCTGACACTATTGTAATAGCAGACTTGAGGCCCTGTCTTATTGACTGTTGTGGTTTTGTAAATCAAAATATCAGTGAATCGACGCAAGATTACTTTACAGATCCAAGATTTAATTAATCTTCTACAAACCGAGGGTATTAATATTGCATTGCTATGCTAAAATATCGGTTACCCAGCCTCTGTTGTCTGTGTTCTATTGTAAGATATTCCATGCCATTTCGCTATCAGTTAATTGTAAGCATTTCTAATGTTTGTCTCATTTTGTTTACCGAGTTCTGAGCTGTCAGTTTGAAGACAGACGGCGGTTATTTTGAGGTCGAACCAGTGCCAGACAGAAGAATACAAATTACTTGTAAAACTACGTTTACACTGTGTAAATATAGTCTTTATAATATTTATTTGATACCCGTGATTTAAAGGACGGCTGTCAAAATGCTTAAATACAGCGCGTTTAAATCTCGCTCTATGAGCTCGAACTCACATTGGAGTAATTTTAGTAAAAAAAAATCTTCAGCTTTGAAGAGTGACTCAAAAAGCGAAGGCCCGTCAATCATTTTTACCCATGCAGCTAAATCACTCGACTCATACCAAGTTTACTCGTCCCATGTCAACGAGGCTTAAACTGAACTGAACTGTCATCACACAAAGAGCTACGCATCCTCGCTCATCTCTAGTGGAAACGCAGCCTTCAGAATGGAGCGGTTTTTCCATCGGTCTTTTTATGTCGGTTAGTCAGTATTTTCTCCTATATTTGTTTATCGGATTTTCTTGTATTTTACATGCTAGGCGTAAGTGTGAACTGTGAAATTTGATTTACTTGCGGTGATTCGATCCGATAAGCGGAAAACACTGTTTACACTTTTTAATCTACTCGATTAATTTACTATTCTACACGTGAGTCTGCCGTTTTTTTTTTATTAATATTTAAAAGTATTTGGTATGTTATATTTTACTTATATGAAGATATTCTAGGATTCTATTTAGATTACACGGAAATAAATTTGTCAGTTTTGGTTGATATATTGGCGTGTGCTAGCTAACATATGGCTATTAATTTATAATTTAAATTATGTTTAGTGTTGCGTAATGTAAATACGTTTGCATACTATTATCTAGAATCATTTTTTTTTCTAATTGAACATACAGCTGTGCTGCTGGGGAGTTTGTTGCGTTCTTCTTCCCAACTGAAGCACTAGGAAGTGGTGAAGGGTGAGCGTTTTGTGGGACTGTCTTATGTAACTTTGACGTTTGAAAAGTGCTGATTCTCAGCCTAGTTTGAATAAATGACTTTTGAATTGAAGGAAATAACAGCAATACGCGCTTCTTAATATAAAATAAAATATGTTTATTGTAAAAGTTATCATAATAGCTATCTTGGTAGTTCAAAAGATGTTTAAAATATTAACGAATTACTAATTTGTTTATTTAAGTATCATTGAAATACCTTTTTATTTAAGTAAGTGCTAAACACGATTCTCTATTTTAATTAAATTATCAGCTACGATTTGTTATAAAATAATAATTGTATAACCAGTTTTTACTGACAGATTGTAGCTGGAAAATTTGAGTCAGGTTTTATTTTCGTTAAAAAAACCTAAGTTTGTGTCCTAAGACGTCTAATGGACGCACCAAGCACCGTCACTTCGATCGATTCTGTGCCTCCCGCATCCAGCGGATTCCTGCGGCCTACGATCAACCTTTTTATTTAATTTGTACCTATTCCTTCGTTTATTTCAATTACGAAGTTACTACAATGTCAATGTAGATTTTACAATAAACCGCAACAGACAATGTGTTAAAATATTGAAAATATGATCGTTACGTTTAATTTATTGTAGGTTATTTTATTTAATACTTCAAGCACAGAAATGTATAGAGGCGGATGTTATTAGTGTAAATAACTATTTAAATGTGTTTTTATTTGGTTTATTATTGCTAATACATATTATATTGAGCGTAATTATACAGGGTGTTTGGTGCATCATGTACCAAATTGAAATGGTCGACTGAAGGAGTCATCTGCTATCCTTTCAGACCCCTTAAGGCGATTAACACACGGCACCGCTTGACCGCGTGGTAGGAGCAGTTTGCGGTAGAAACGAGCACCGCTCGACCGCGCGGTCGGGCGGTGTACGTGTGTTAGGCATCTACGGATTTATTAGAGGCCAATGCGACATGAGATCCGCTTCACCGCCTATACCGCGGCGGTGCCGTGTGTTAATCGCCTAACACCTCTCATGCCCTGTGGATTTTATTTTATTGACTTTTTATTGTTTTATATAAAAAAAGACCCGAATTTTACATTGAAATAAAAATATTAAAAAAAAATCTTAGACTGAATTTTAATATCATTTAGATGTTTATTGTTTTAGATTACCTCAGTCATCGAGTTTTTTTTTTATTTACTCGCAAAGTTTTGGAATTAAATTAAATCTGTACATATTACAGCTGTTTACATGGCTACAAAAAAAAAAAGCTACCGGTATCTTCCAACTACCTCAAAAATTTTCAAGTCTATCCAATTGCTAATGATGTGCCAAATGCTATAAAAATCGTTATTTACGAATAGATAGATATACGAGACAGATTTTACCTTATAAGAATGAGATAACAGATGTATTAGATTTGTCAGGTATCATTTAGGCAATTTTTTTAATCATAATTTTTAATATTAGCCTAATGTGACTCGATTCAAAGTTCTAGCGAATTCACAAAGTTGTTAAAAGATTTTTATGGCATATGGTACATCATTAGCAAGAGGATAGACTAGAGAATGTGTTTGAGGGAGCTGGAAGATCCCGGTCGCTTTTTTTTTTGTAGCCATGTAAATAGCTGTAACATGTACAGAATGAACCATGAATGAAACATGTGAATTTTAATATCATTTAGATGTTTATTGTTTTAGATTACCTCAGTCATCGAGTTTTTTTTTTATTTACTCGCAAAGTTTTGGAATTAAATTAAATCTGTACATATTACAGCTGTTTACATGGCTACAAAAAAAAAAAGCTACCGGTATCTTCCAACTACCTCAAAAATTTTCAAGTCTATCCAATTGCTAATGATGTGCCAAATGCTATAAAAATCGTTATTTACGAATAGATAGATATACGAGACAGATTTTACCTTATAAGAATGAGATAACAGATGTATTAGATTTGTCAGGTATCATTTAGGCAATTTTTTTAATCATAATTTTTAATATTAGCCTAATGTGACTCGATTCAAAGTTCTAGCGAATTCACAAAGTTGTTAAAAGATTTTTATGGCATATGGTACATCATTAGCAAGAGGATAGACTAGAGAATGTGTTTGAGGGAGCTGGAAGATCCCGGTCGCTTTTTTTTTTGTAGCCATGTAAATAGCTGTAACATGTACAGAATGAACCATGAATGAAACATGTGAATTTTAATATCATTTAGATGTTTATTGTTTTAGATTACCTCAGTCATCGAGTTTTTTTTTTATTTACTCGCAAAGTTTTGGAATTAAATTAAATCTGTACATATTACAGCTGTTTACATGGCTACAAAAAAAAAAAGCTACCGGTATCTTCCAACTACCTCAAAAATTTTCAAGTCTATCCAATTGCTAATGATGTGCCAAATGCTATAAAAATCGTTATTTACGAATAGATAGATATACGAGACAGATTTTACCTTATAAGAATGAGATAACAGATGTATTAGATTTGTCAGGTATCATTTAGGCAATTTTTTTAATCATAATTTTTAATATTAGCCTAATGTGACTCGATTCAAAGTTCTAGCGAATTCACAAAGTTGTTAAAAGATTTTTATGGCATATGGTACATCATTAGCAAGAGGATAGACTAGAGAATGTGTTTGAGGGAGCTGGAAGATCCCGGTCGCTTTTTTTTTTGTAGCCATGTAAATAGCTGTAACATGTACAGCTTTAATTTAAGTTTACCATATTCCGAAACTTTGCGAGTAAATTCGATGACTAATGTCACTAAGTTTGTGTTTAAAAGTAATATAAACCAATACACATCTAAATAAAATAAAATTCAGTCTAAGCCATATACCTCAAAAAAAAATTGTATTTGAATGTAAAATTTGGGTCTTTTTTATAAAACAATAAAAAGTCGATAATAAAAAATCCACAGGACATGAGAGGTGTTAAGGGGTCCGAAAGTATAGCAGATGACCCCTTCAGTCGACCATTTCAATTTGGCACACGATGCACCAAACATCCTGTATAACCAATTTATCTACATTTTTGTTTACAAATATTAACATAACAGGCTAAAAGAAAACTTTATTTTCACAATACCTACAGTTTTTAACTTTATCATTTTTAGGTAGTTATGTTTTTTTTCTGAAATACCTAACGTCTCTTTTTTGTAACTACTGATAATTACAACGTAATTTTCTTATCTATGAAGCTACACAATGTCGTTACTTAAAAATATTTCAGAAGTTCTACCTTCTTGAAATCGCACGCTGTCATAATATTTATTTTACACTATATCTTGTCATTTAATTAATCTTTTTCACCGGGTATTTTTCCTGAAAAAAGATTGTTTTATGGTTTTTCTGTTGATTCATTTTATTTGGTTAATACATAAAAAATCTCTGCATATTTGTTTTTTTTATAAGGCAACGTAAAATTATTGTTTGATCAGGCTTACGCAAGATTGTAATAAGTTTCATAAAATTCTTTCCACTAGTCGAAGTAGCAAAAAAATGCCAGAGAGCTACGTTTTAAGTTGAAATGGTATTAGGTTTTTTTTAGAGGTACTAAATATTTTAAATCTTTTAAACCATTGCAGAATAGCTCAATCGCAACTAAATAAAAAAAACCTATAAAAAAACACGTGTATAGAACTCATGATATCCATCTTCGTGCATCAGTCAATACAAATATGTATGCACCGTGTGAGCAACAGATTTTATTGCACTTTCCATATCGACGTGTGGTTGCTCTGCGCAGTAAATTCATGGTCACTCTACAATGTTTAGAAGACGTCATCCATCATTTACGTCACATGATAGTTTTTAACACTGTTTTTTTTTAGTCTTTTGTGTCCTTTTTTGTGGTTTTTGAATGATACTAATTTGCCAAAGCAAACTCCGGTTGCTGACGTCATATAAAAAAAAGAAAATTTTCACATAATGGTGAAACAAAAGCCATCATATTTACGCTGTATTCTGAAATATTTATTTAGCACCGTTATTGCTACGCAGTCAGATGTTTATTTATTTGCTGTCTTTTTGGGATAAACTTTTGCAGTGTTTATTTTTGTCTTACTTTATTATTAGTGTAGGTAGGGACGAACCACGAGTTATTTTTCTTCAAATAAATATAAGTTAAATTATACCAAAATAGCTGAATTTAAATGACTTTAAAAGTAATTTTTAGGTATACTAAAAATTACTTTGACTGCGAAACTTAATGTTTACATTATTTTGTAATACAAACACTACTATCTAGATTATGGAATAGATTATCTTATTAAGATTGCGAAACGACTGTCTACCTAATTATTAAAAGAACTGAAAATCTATAGTAAATCTTCTAGACAAACCAAAAACAAATGTGCATTGAAGCAGATTTTGATAGAAAAAAAATTACGTACAGATTACCCAGAAAAAGTATGCACTTCGGCAATCATTGTCTATCTTCGGAAATACGAAGACACGGTAATAAAGTCTTATATGGAGTAGTTACAACAAATGGAAGTACTATTTTGTACTGTACAAAATTAGAGGTATACAACTTAATGCAATTTCAAAAAACTTTTCTAAGCTTTTGCGTTACAGATGACGATCTGCCACCGGAGTAGGTTACCCAACAAAGAAAAAGCTTCATACAAACGGGCAATGATAAAGTGCACTACCACAAAGTGTGGCAATATAAAAATTTTAATCTTCGCCTCTGTGGGGATTACTTTGTGGCACGACATGCATGCTAATTCGGAATCACGAAGTTTATCGAAGCGCATACCTTTTCTGGTTTACCTGTACCTACCTTAAACATTTTAATACAGTAGGTATACTTAGTAATAATAAAAAGCAGAACTTACCAACGCTTCCAACAAGGACGGAGTAAGTGAGGAATAAGCTGTAGTCCACCTCGGTGAACTTGAACTTGTACCGAGTGAACCAGTACGTCATCTGCGCCTCACCTTTATCCCAAACGAAACAGGTATTAGTCAATCAGCCACCGAACGACGGCAATCTGTAAACATCACCTATAATAGGCTCTGTTCTAGCCGTATTTGGGGAAATTGGAGGGACATTTATAGGGTAAATGGGGGGAACACATTGGGAAAAGAAATAGGTACAATTGTGGAAGTTGAGGCTACAGTTGAAAATATAGAGGAACACATGAGGACGTTGGAGACACACACATACAAAACATTCAAGAATACAATGAAAATACACAAGAACAATAATTTAAGGGAAAATGGAGAAACACGGGTAGATAGATGTTGGAAGAACATCTATGTAGGACATTGAAGAAATGCATGGGAAAGTATGGGAATAGCAGCTGCTTCTAATGGCAATTGGTAAATTTATATCTATTGATGAAAAGCTAAATGAATTTCTGCTTGCTATTGTTTTATTACGAAAAATAATGGGGGTTTGCTTGAGATACTTATTTCATAAGAATATCAAAAAGGTGACCAGGGGAATTCATCTAGTGTTGCTGTCATCAACAACACTAGATGAATTGACTTTTCTCAACAAGTTCAGCATTATCAAACATGTTGAAACCATATACCTATACCAATAGTTTTACGATCCAAATATTATGTAACGTTGTACTATTAAGTAATATCAAAGTCGTAAACTAAATTGACTGTATCCATATGTAATAGAATTGTCACGGGCATTTTATTTTTATCGTCTCTTGACTTGCAATTACCGTATCAACTGAATAAGAATTATTTTTATATCATCAGCTAGGTACATACATACACTCACGCATCCTACCGGTTTTTTTTTTTTTTTTGGGTGGGAAGTTATGAAATATCTTCTCCCGCTTCGGGCGTGTCAGACTCTTACTGACCAAAACCCACCCGTGTTCCGTTTCAGTTGCCTGTACGTTGCCAGGGGCCACGGTATCCCTTTCGGACTTTCTCGCAACCCGGGCAGGCATCGGTTCCCTTCAGTTACTGACATCTCTATGAGGCGCGCGTGGAACACAAGGCACCCGGCCTGGTCCTTATCGGACGGCGAGCTACCCATTGCTCACCGTCCGCAAGCCCGCGCCTACGGTGGCCAGGAATAGGCAATTGATTCCCGACGCCCAGGGCGTCTCCTCTTGCGGCGGCCAGGGACGTGAGGGCGCGAAACTTGCCTCTCCCTCACGCGTTCCGCCTCCTTCTTCGCGAGCATCACTGCTTCGCAGAAGGAGGTGACGGCCTCCCATGCCTAACTGTCTCGCTCCGTACCATGGCCTGGATCAGGGCCGGACACGAGAGATCCCCGCCACTGATCGCCTCCACGAGGAAACGGCGGTGCTCTGCTCAAGCCGGGCAGACCTCCATCGTATGCTCCACCGTGTCCTCCGGGCGATCCACGCAGTGATGACACCCGGGCGTTTCCTCCCGTCTGATACGAAATAGGAACCTCCCGAAACAATTATTTAAATAGACCTTATGTAGTTTATTTATTTATTTAGATGTATAAAAATTACGTATAAGGTATGTTGAAACTGTTGGTACTCCTCGTCACTTGCCCATAGGGGTTCATTAGAAAACCAGCGCAGACAGCATTGGTCGGGCATTAATGCTGAAATGAACCATTTTGGCGCAGCCGTGAGGCACACACTATTGTTGCTTTATGATTATTTTACATTATTATTTTGTTATTGTGTGTTTCACAAACTGTGTCCAAAGAAATATTATTCTTCCTTTTCTTTTCTTTTTTTACATACACATACATTTACAGGCTAAAAAAAGCAGGGTATGAAAAAGCACTTAGGTTGACTGGTAGAAAATAAAGTAATTTACTTTCTATTAATTTATAGTAAAAAAAAAAAACGTGTTACAGTATTTTTATACCTGTGCAAAAAGATTTAATTAAAAAAAAAATGGCTAAATGTATTGAGCGCTAAACATATTTAAGTATATAAAACATCCCTCTATCTCTGTCATTTTCAAAGTATTGACGGAAACAGAACGATATGTATAAAACACGATTAGCGCTTATCGCATTCAGTGATTTGTGGTGCAAGCGGGCCTCGAATATTTTATAACTTTTATTTCAAGAAAATTTAAGATAATAGTTCACTCACCAGAAAGAAACATAAGATGTTAAGTGTATAAACTCAAACAAGACATGGCGCTGTCAACAGTGACATGAGGCCGGTTTCGTAAACATGTGTGCACTTGAATGAGGTGTAGGTAGTTTGATTGTAAATGTGTGTATGTGAGCGTGTATGCACATGCACAGAGTGGAGTGGGTGTATTTTGGCATACTTCACTGTATTGTTCGCAGCGGTGTGTCTTGGTTTTTATTTGGTCTTAATTTATAAACGCAAAAATCTGAATATAGTAGCTATAATTAATGAATCTCACACGAACTTTGCCCTAAGGCTCTTAGAGATGTAGGATTAGCTAAAGAGTTTTGGATTACGCGGTCTGAACTACCAGAGATTATTTCAAAGCCCGGCTGGAGATTTTGCAAACAGATAAGAGTAGATTCCAATATAAATATTAGCCCGTTTCGTAAAATTGGTGGGCCTCCTTAAAACCGGATTAAGTAGTCTAGGGGGTAAAAGTGGCCTTTCACGTTCTTTAACATAATTGCAGTTTTAACTTCTTAGCTTTCATTCATTAATACACTCGAGAGCAATGAATCCGGGTCACTTAAAGAATGTTAAAAATCTCGGAAACTAAAAATGATAGGTTAATGCAATAAATTGTATTTAATAGACAATGTAATACTCCTTAAATGAAAGTAAAAAAAATATGAGTCACCATACATTTTATTAACACAAAATTACATAAAGAAAAAAACTGCTGATCTCTCCTTAAAACAAAAATAGGAAACATGAAATTTTTGAACTTTATTACGATTTTCTTGAATTTTAATACTTCGTATTGCCTCCTCGTGCTTCCATTACTGCGTTTACGCGGTTTGGCATGCTGTACACCAAGTTCCTTATACGATTTTGGGGAATATTCTCCCATTCCTCTGTGAGAGCCATTTTGAGCTCACGAAGCGTGATTGGGGGAGGGTTTCGTTGTTTTACGCATCTGCCTAGCTCGTCCCAAGCATGCTCGATCAGGTTGATATCCGGGCTGCGCGCTGGCCACTCCATACGAGTAATGTTCATCTCTTGAAGGTAGTCATTCACAATCCTACCTGTATGAGGTCGGGCATTGTCATGCATAAATATAGCATCCTCACCTAAATTGACCATAAATGGACCAACGTGATCATTGAGGATTTCTTCCACATATCTTTCGCTAGTTAAAGAGCCGTTTTCTATGATCACCAGCTCTGTGCGACTTTCAGAAGAAATTCCGGCCCACACAAGTACAGACCCACCACCGTAGGCTACTTTTTCTTCGATGCATGCTTGCTTGAATCTTTCCCCTGGTCTTCGATACACTCTGTGTCTTCCATCGTGCTTGTAGAGCATAAATTTTGATTCGTCGGAGAACTTATCTTTTGACCAATCTTCAATACTCCAATTTACGTGGCTCTGGGCATATCTTAGTCTTGAAATACGATGCCCACGCTCCAGTTTAGGGCCGTTTGCAGGTCTAAGGGGTTTTAAGTTAGATTCAGCAAGCCGACGTCTTACTGTCCATGCACTTGGGTTACTTCCTCCGAGGCGTCGAAACTGATTTGTGAGTTCAGTTCCTGTAAGAAAGCGATTTCGAAGCATGGTGTTCACCAAGTATCGGTCTTCTCGTGCTGTGGTACACCTGGTTCTGCCCGTTCCTGGTCTGCGTAGGTTAGAACCAGTTTCTTCGTAACGTCGGAGAACTCTTTGTACTGTTGACAGCGACACACCGACAGTCCTGGCTGTATCGCGCTGACTCCGGCCGGTTTCCAGCATTGTAAGTATTCTGGTGCATTCTTCAGGCGTAAGCGACATAATTTCAGCTTGAATAATGAATATAGAGCACTATCAACATGGTTTATGTACCCACATAAATGACAGATTACAAACAAAAGCAAAACCAAATGCTGTAATTTCGTAGTTCCATCTTCGAAAGTGGCCCTTTTTCAAATTTGATTTTTTTATGATATAACTTTACAATAACTAAGAAGTTTTAATACCTTCATTTAAAAATAGGAAACATGAAATTTTTGAACTTTATTACGATTTTCTTGAATTTTAATACTTCGTATTGCCTCCTCGTGCTTCCATTACTGCGTTTACGCGGTTTGGCATGCTGTACACCAAGTTCCTTATACGATTTTGGGGAATATTCTCCCATTCCTCTGTGAGAGCAATTTTGAGCTCACGAAGCGTGATTGGGGGAGGGTTTCGTTGTTTTACGCATCTGCCTAGCTCGTCCCAAGCATGCTCGATCAGGTTGATATCCGGGCTGCGCGCTGGCCACTCCATACGAGTAATGTTCATCTCTTGAAGGTAGTCATTCACAATCCTACCTGTATGAGGTCGGGCATTGTCATGCATAAATATAGCATCCTCACCTAAATTGACCATAAATGGACCAACGTGATCATTGAGGATTTCTTCCACATATCTTTCGCTAGTTAAAGAGCCGTTTTCTATGATCACCAGCTCTGTGCGACTTTCAGAAGAAATTCCGGCCCACACAAGTACAGACCCACCACCGTAGGCTACTTTTTCTTCGATGCATGCTTGCTTGAATCTTTCCCCTGGTCTTCGATACACTCTGTGTCTTCCATCGTGCTTGTAGAGCATAAATTTTGATTCGTCGGAGAACTTATCTTTTGACCAATCTTCAATACTCCAATTTACGTGGCTCTGGGCATATCTTAGTCTTGAAATACGATGCCCACGCTCCAGTTTAGGGCCGTTTGCAGGTCTAAGGGGTTTTAAGTTAGATTCAGCAAGCCGACGTCTTACTGTCCATGCACTTGGGTTACTTCCTCCGAGGCGTCGAAACTGATTTGTGAGTTCAGTTCCTGTAAGAAAGCGATTTCGAAGCATGGTGTTCACCAAGTATAGGTCTTCTCGTGCTGTGGTACACCTGGTTCTGCCCGTTCCTGGTCTGCGTAGGTTAGAACCAGTTTCTTCGTAACGTCGGAGAACTCTTTGTACTGTTGACAACGACACACCGACAGTCCTGGCTGTATCGCGCTGACTCCGGCCGGTTTCCAGCATTGTAAGTATTCTGGTGCATTCTTCAGGCGTAAGCGACATAATTTCAGCTTGAATAATGAATATAGAGCACTATCAACATGGTTTATGTACCCACATAAATGACAGATTACAAACAAAAGCAAAACCAAATGCTGTAATTTCGTAGTTCCATCTTCGAAAGTGGCCCTTTTTCAAATTTGATTTTTTTATGATATAACTTTACAATAACTAAGAAGTTTTAATACCTTCATTTAAGGAGTATTACATTGTCTATTAAATACAATTTATTGCATTAACCTAGCATTTTTAGTTTCCGAGATTTTTAGGATTCTTTAAGTGACCCGGATTCATTGCTCTCGAGTGTATTTAGGTACACTTGACAAATCTTAAATACATTATATAATCTAACACTAAACTGACTGCCTCGTTGGTCTAGTGGTCGCAAGCGCTACTGCTGAGCATGAGGTCCTGGGTTCAATTCCCGGGTCAGGCTAAGTGTTATTGAGTTTTTTCATCTGGAATTTCTCAGTAGAAGCCCGGAGTCCGGATTTGTGCCCGGTTGATGGCAATAGGCTCGCCCCCATTACACGGGACTTAAACATAACTGGTGAAATGTGGGTGTACTATAGGTACACCTCTGCCTAACCATTCAGGGATTACAGGCGTGATGTTACGTTATGTTATCTAACACTAAAATATACATTATGTACAACTACATAAAGAGAAGAACTCATTGGGCATCAAAAAATTCGTCCGTATCGTTGTAGTCCGCTTTGTTGCATCGGAAAAGTGCCCTAAAAGGCTGGCAGAGTTGCCACGTTGGATGGCAATGCTGATTCTTCGACCCAAACATTGGCCAGCCTCTGGTCACGTGAAGAGTCGGACAAAACTTCTTAGCTAATGTAAGGTTTTTTTCTAGAGAACCGCTCCGGCAGCGTATAGAGACGGTTGTAGCTACTAATAAAATTCAAAGTCAAAGTCAAATACTTTATTTCAATTAGGCACAAAAAGGCACTTTTGAACGTAAATTTACAAAAAAAAAAAAAAAAACTAATTGATTATAGTATATATAGATAGTCGCCCCTTTCAAAAGGTAGTTTTCGTATGGAGAAGAATGGGCAAGAAACTCCACCGTTACTCTTTTAAAATGTTTTCACAATATCTTGTATACCTACATTAATTATATAATTATATACAAGTGAAGACGATGCATCTAGAATAAGATTACTACTTATACCACGATAGGTGAAAAGAATGAAAAATGAAGGAATGACAGATAAATTAATTATGTGATAGATGAATGGTGCTCACATTCGTTGTGCCAAAAGGGCGTTGAACGCAATCGTCATCCATCCTCAAAGCCGTCCGTTTTTATACCTACGAGTACGTCATTTGTGTTGTAGTACGAGTTAGCGCTGAAACCATAGATATAATAAAGAAGGGTGAAACGCTTGGTTTGTATAGTGTTGGTATTGCCGACACTAGCAACTGCCACCAAGTCATGCTCAGTTTTTAACTTGCTATTCTCTCGAGGTAGTCCCGTATCAATTTTATTAACTTTGCTTGGACAGTTTTTTCTGTTAGCTACAAAAATAACTACTTTTCCCACTAAGTTTATATGGATGGTATGATAAGTTCCTGTCACTGTTATTTACATAGCAGGTAGTGGTATTCGAATTTGTTTGGTAGATGAAAAATAAAAACTTTTTACAAAAAATAAAAAGCAACCGACTTCCTTCCTTCCTTAATTTCTGAAGTCGGTGGCAAAAAACTTAAAATCAAAACCGAAGACACCGACTTCCGAAATTTTATCCATTTGCTTTGCCAAAAAAAATTCCAAACAGTTTCATAACACACTCAATTTAAATGGATATAAGTTCTCAGTATCAGCCCGGAGCCTGGATTTGTTCCCGGTTGTTAGCAATAGGCTCGCCCCCTATTACAAAGGACTTAAAACATAACTGGCGTAATGTCGGTATACTACGGGTACGCCTCTGCCCAACCCTTCAGGGAAACAAAGCGTGATGCTATGTTATATTATGTTAAAATGAGTGTTTGGTACTTTAGCAGCTAGGTAGGATGGTTTGGATCAATGACCCCTATAAAGTTACTCCATGTCAACCACAGAATGTCGACACACGATATTGGCTAGATGAAATAATGGCGTAAAATAACGACAAAGCACAATGTTGTACTTGGGAATTTTTAATCTTATTCCATGTCACAAGTAGCTCTGAAATGGCAAAACTGATTGAATTGTTGGATCAGCAACATCATAATCTATCTTCAGACTTAACAGAGAGAATATTAAGCCTAAAATCCACATTACTGCTAGGTGTAAGTAGGTAATAATACTCGTATGAATGATAGTACATAGGTGTTACCTAACATAAGTACGAATATAATATGAATATATGATATTAATAATATCTTAGTATTATAGTTATCAGAAATACATAATATGTATTTCGGTAACTATTGTTGTGTGTGTATGTAATATTACATGCAATATGCATGACTATTGAGATTACGACAGACGGTGCATTACCTACAGTATTGTGGAAGACTGAGACGCGAAAGACAAAGAAGAGGTGGCGTTTTGAGGTGTCGAGAGCATCATCGTTCTACCAACAATCGTCTTCTACGATGTCCTTCTCACCGCTCTGGTTTTATTCACTCTTCTTTCTTTGTCCAGGCGGTATTTCTTTGGAATGGGCTTCTTCTGAACATCAGGATGGCAACCAGTCGGTTATCCTTCAATTTGAAGGCACGTGAACATATTCGTGAAAAGTTGGCAGAATCTTTGCAGCGCTGATTTGCTGGATTTGTTTTCTCCTCTACCAATCGTTATTTCTCCTGACAAAGTTTTTTGTTAAAGTTTTTTTTTTTGTGTATCTATCACTTATGTTGCACCTGCGATGTTTTTTCTCTGTACCACCCTAAGGTTGACTGGTAGAAAATGCCTCAGGCATTAAGTCAGCCTTTGTACAGTATTTTTTTACCTGTGCATAAAGTTTTAATAAATAAATAAATAAATCTCAAAAGGAATCTTTGGTTTTAGCCACGATGCGTTGTTACAGAAACAGTCTATTTAGTACCAAGTTGACATGACGCTGTTAAAGGTCAAAGTTGATCAAGATTTACCTATTTTTATTACTTTTTGTAAGCAGGTAAGTAAACTTTTGATGGGTTAGAATCGTCACGCAGTGGGTGCCAGAAGAAGGGCGTCATCACCGAGGAAGGCCAAGGAAACGCTGGCGTGATGACTAAGATGCTTTAACCGCCTCTGTGGTCTTTTGGTAAGACCACCTGTCTCAGACCCAGTGTTTCCGGGTTCAGCAATTTTGTGCTCTGCGGTTTGGTTGGTGGTAGGGCTTTTTCTATGTCCGCCTGGCTAGCTACCACCATTTAATCTAAGTCTCCGTCGCCATAGCAGCAATATTTACAGCATTATTTTGTTCGGCAGTCGAGGAAAAATAGCCAGTTCCTCTGTGGTTGAGGATTCCGGGTTAAGCTCACTGTCACCTTTGGCCTGATCATCACTTACCATCAGGTGAGATGCGATGAGTAGGCAACACACTCAAAGGAGCAGTGGAAAGTAATGGGGGGGGGGGGACACAGGTAGATACAAAAGTATATTTTATAGTTCGCTTGTTTATACGCAATGTGGGGCATTAAAGATGATCGTCAAATCAAAATCAAATCATTTTATTACTCTATAGAGGTAAGAGAAACAGGGTGTAAAGTTCGTCCATCCTGTATAGAAAAGGGAGGACCAGACGAGTGTCGTGTCTGGCGGGCTACTGCCCAACGATTGAAGTCGGGATGTTATATGCTGATGGTGCGGTAAACCCTCTGCTTGCACGATGCAGGATTTCGCGTGACGGCAGTGTAATGCGTAGTTTGATGTGGCGATGTAGAGTGTGATCTCCAAACGAGGTCTTTTTCGTCTCTAAAAAGATACGAAGCCTACAAAGCAATCACGTCAGGCCATTTTCCAGTTTTCAACGCAACTGGAAAATGGCGTGACGTAATTGCAAATTCTTTTGGAATTTGGAATTGCCTTTTTTGTTTTTAACATGTAGAAAAATTTAACAACTGATAAGTTATTTGGAACATGGCACTGTGCTAATTACATTGTAAAAATAAGTCAAAAATTGTTTGATATCTTGGGGTCGAAACATTATGATTGTGAGGTTAAGCTAAGTTCGCCGTTTGAATTTACAGTTTTTTTTTTCGATAGAAAATGTTAGAAAAACTTATTCCAATATATTTTTTATCAGCTAAATATAAGTAATTATGTGATAAAATATATATCTATTATATTATTATAAAATATATTATACCTACTATTATTTTATACATGACTTCAAAATGGGTTTTGTAGCTTTTAATGAAGTGTAAACCAGTTGCCTTCAACATGGGTATTCAAAAATACGTACCTATTTTTTCTTAGAACAGTTTTTATTAACAAACATGTTTTCAGATTGAGCCTCGTGCAGAACACGTGTGTGATAGAGAAAAACAACTTTTTTAATAAATTGCTTCTATCAACTGCGAAATATTTAGGTATTCATAATTAAGTATCTAATTGCATTTTATTACCACTGGTTTTCCCAACTTATTTTAAATCACAAACACTAATATTATTCTAAAGAGGAAAGATTTGATTGTTTGTTTGTTTGTATTGAATAGGCTCCGAAACTACTGGACCGATTTAAGTTCTTTTAAAATTCTTTTACCATTAGAAAGCTTAGTTTTCAGGGACATAGGCTACTTTTTATCCCGGGAACAATAACGGGTCCCGCGGGAAAGACCACGGGAACGAAGCCGCGGGCAAAGTGCTAGTGTAAAATAAGTTTGTGAGTAATGTCACAGAATGCCCATAATTTCATCCGCAATCCAGGATGAAAAGTAGCCTGTGTCCTTCTCCAGGTCATGGTCTACCTATGTACCAATTTCATTCAAATCCGTTCAGCCGTTTTAGCATAAAAAACAAAGAAACTCACTTTCGCATTTATAAATTATAGTTAGGATGGTGTTCATAGAGTTTCTTACCCTTTTCCAGAGGAACCTATTATGCTTTGGAATGGACAACTAGCTTCAGATTTCTGACTGACCGAATCCTTTGACAATTCAAAAGTGTGCCTGTATATGTATATGGTTTTATTGAAATAAATGCTTTGGGTTTTTTTCTTTAGTTTTTCTCTCGAAATATGTCACCTATCACATGTTAAGTTTAGTATTATATGTTATTTTTTTGCGTTGTATATGTTATATTTTAGTTTAAGACTTCGCATATTTATATTGTTATTTTCTTGTTCTCACACACTATTGTCTACATTTCTTTTTTATTTCTCCTTTCGCAGGTCTGCTGGAAGACCAGCAACTGGCAGACCTACCTTTGTACTCAACATTGTAATTATGTGATATCTGTATGTATTTTACTGTGTATACATAAATACCTTATTTGTCTTGTTAGTTGTTCTTCTTGTCTTGTTACTTATATCTTTAAGATAATTAGAGGGAAGGTACATAATGCGGATGAATTGCGAAGGGTGGAACTAGTTCTGGCTGATGGGTATCGTCGTCATCCGCGATTGCTGGCGGTACCGCGATATAACTTGCTGCGTGAGGCGCTGCAGATGAGCGCGCTCCACACTCTCAACCTCATTGCTGATGACGTTGACATATTCTATTGCGTTCTGGGTGAATTTAAAAGAATAGCTCCCTGTAGAATTTGTTATTGTACAAGCAGTGGAACTATTTAAATTGTAAGTGTATCTAATACAATATCGCACTGGGTCTAGCCTGTAAGGATATTTGTATGTTTTGAGTCTTCTTCTTTTTCGTGTGGTTAGTGATTAACCTGGTGTCAGAGTTTTAAAGCCACCCATGGGCCTCTGACTTGGCTTCACATGCTGTCGAGAAATATCTCTCAGGCATGCCGGTTTCCTCACGATGTTTTCCTTCACCGTTTTTGAAGCTAGTGATAATTATACAATACGCACATGAATCCGAAAAGTCAGAGGTGCGTGCCTTGGGTTCGAACTCGAGACCTATGACTTGGCAGTCCGACGGTCACACCACTAGGCTATTACTGCTGCTTATGTTTGGAGTGAATAAAATAAATAAATGTCTTGTCACAGTCAATTGCGCATTATCAAGAAAATAAACGGAAATATTTTAAAACAGATGAAAGGAATACTACCATCTGTTTGCATAATCTCATACAAGACACGTATAGTATTACGTGAGCGACGTGTACTTACTCAGAATCTATGAAATGTTATCGAAGATAGGTCACGTCCCGTCAACCGTTTAGCGCGTGCGACTTGCGCGCGATTATTTTTACACACGCAACGTAGTCATAGGAGTCACAGACAGTCTGCTGTGCAGGCCTGCATGGAGGACGATGAGACAGCAGCTCATGTACTGTTAAACTGCCCGGTGCATACAGGGCAAAGTACTTCGGTAACTCAGTTATAGATAGTGCAATCCACGATGACGCGCCCCACTCCGCTCCGCTCCGTACTAAAGTACAGCTTACAGTACAGTAATCGCGGAGTGGGGCGCGTCGTCGTGGATTGCACTATCTGTACCCTACGTGAGATTGTCAGTAACACTAAGCCGTTGCTGGATTTCTTTGAAGAGCTGCGGTGGATCGAATAACCGATTTTCCCAACCATTCGCAAAATACGCGCTTTGATGTGGAGTTGCGGATACCAGCCCGTATTACCAATTACACACAAAACAACACAACACAACATCACGTCTGAATTCCCCGAAGGGTTAGGCTGAGGTGTACCTATAGTACACCCACATTTCGCTAGTTATGTTTAAGTCCCAAGTAATAGGGGGCGAGCTTAATTTTGTTCCCTACTGTATCTTTAAGATAACATAACATCACGTCTTGTTTTCCCGAAGGGTTGGGCAGAGGTGTACCTGTAGTAGGTAGGTAGGTGTGTATCTTTATCGAACATTATTTTGAATAACCTTTCTACCTGTAAAAGATTACAAAGACATGTTTGAAAATGTAAAAACCTACTTATTTGGTTCTTCGAGACTTGATCTAAAGATCCACATACAAATATTTATAAATGAAAATTATTTTTTTGTGAATGGCATCTCGCAGGTACACCTAGGAGGTTTGCTGTTGCTCAACGGGGCTATCAGTGGATGCTTTAATAAATTAAGGCCTCCAGTCAGGGCAAAACACTTATAAACTAAGCGGATACACAGTAAAGGCACCTAGGGCTACGTACCTCGGCTTAGGGCGTCGCTGGGGGGCAGCAAGGGATAGGCTGGATCGCATAATGATTAATTAAAGACGAACAGGTTCAGGGACATGGGCTGCTCGAACAAGGCTCAACTTAGAACAGAACAAGAGGAAGGAGGACATGAACATGGGCGTCGCACAGTGGATCGCAAATCGGCTGTAGAAGACATAGGATCTCGATTTCTTAAATGTTATTTTTTTGCTGGAAATGACTTCTGCTGATCATTACTGTTCTATAAAATGTCATATGAAGTAATTGTGTGCACAAATGGAAGAGTTATAATTTTTATAAGAAAAAAATGTATGGAGCTGACATGAAAAATGAGGATATCTCTGGAATCGCAAGGTTTGCCGTTATATCCTTGCACACTGTTATAGTACTATTTATTTGTGAATTTTTGACATACTTAATATTGTGGCATCACTTGCGATTTTTTTTTAAACTACAAAATTAAAATAAAAAAAAACGTATATGATACATTTTAATGCTTAAATATGGCTATACCAAGTGTAATTAACAATATTTTTTATGCTTAGACCAAAACATGCTAAGAAATCACAAAGTCGTATTACCTACTTTGTGATTTTCATTTGAAATTACATGGTAATTATGAATTACGTAATACGTAATCTTGTCTAATGCCTCAAGTCCACATTAGCTAATGATTAATAAAACTTAATACCTATATACCTAGTTAAAAGGATACGTACCAAAATAATTTGGGGTACTCGCTAATTTAGCAATTAGTGCAGGATTAACTTAATGAAAGTAATTAGATAAATGTGATACCATCATTAGTCAATAACAATAAATAGTCAAACTTTCATTTAGAACATTTCTAATACTAACATCTATCCTACCGTGTCTTTTTACTCAGTGATCGTGAATAATGGAAAGCATTATTACAAATTTGGATTTGTTTGTTATTCTGAGCAATCAGGATGCTTCGTCTTTCGATCATGAAATATTGTTCAACACACTTGTTATTCGACTGGGCTCTAGCCTTTCAGATGAAGACAGTGTTACCGTGAAAGAATTTTGTCGAAGATTTACACGGGCAGTTCAAATGAGATGGTTACGATCCCACAGGAAAAGTGAAGTTTTTAGACGTGATTACAGTAATTGGCTTGAGGCAAATATTGACTGGCCAAACTGCGTGCAAACCAATTTGCTCATTCAAGAATCAACAAGTGAAAATATTTCTACTGAACCTGTACCATCAACTTCAACAATGAAATCAACTTCAACGATGACAAAAAGATCTCGAAAGCCGTTTGAAGATCTAAGTAACAAGCAGAATAAGAGACGATCTGATGAACATATAGGCGATGACCCTAATGAAGTAGCTTATTTAGCTGCAGCACTTTTGAAAGGAGATGGTCGTGAGGATATTGCATCTGTTATTAAACATATGCTCCAAAATCCGGAAGCAGCAGCAAAAATCAAGGAAATGTTGAACAAACCAGCTCCTTCAACAATATTTTCACCAGAAAAAGCACTGGGTTTGCTACTTTCATTAAAACTATCGAAATGGCAATATATCACATTAAGGGAAACGACTATTCGAGAAGGTTCAAAGGAGATATATCCGTTTTACTATAAAGTGCAAAAAGCTAAGCTACAGTGCTACCCTCCGAAGACATTTGTGACTGTAACGGATTCATCTGCTAAGATTGCACTACAAGCGTTACTAGATTTAACAGTGAACAGAATTTTTGAAACTATTCGTAGTCCTTTTGCGATACAAGATAAACAATTGATATTAATATCAAAGTGATGATTTGACGGTGCATCTAACCAAAGTAGATATAAGCAAAACATAGAGAGTGGTCAAGATGATTCCAGCATATTTATGACCTCTTTGGTTCCATTAAAATTGACAGCTGACGGTGATACCGTATGGGTGAATCCAAAACCCTGCTCACCTAGGTATTGCCGTCCAGTCCAGTTTAGTTTTGTGAAAGAAACCAAAGACGTTGTCATAAATGAAAAAACTGCAATGGATAACGAAATTGAAGCTCTCGTTCCCTCAAAATGTCAAGGACATGAAATTAGTCACAAATTAATGATAACGATGATTGACGGCAAAATTTGTACATATCTGTCTGAAGCTAAGTCAAATGCGGCCTGCTACCTGTGTTTGGCTAAGCCTACAGAAATGAATAAGTTAGATGTCATTGCGTCAAAAACCATTTCTTCTGGTGTGTATGAGTTCGGATTATCATCACTTCATGCCCGCATTAATGTGATGGAATGTCTTCTTCACATAGCATATCGTCTCGACTTCAAAAAGTGGTCTGCAAGAGGAGAAGGTCATCAAGAGTTATTGCATTCACGAAAAAAACTCATTCAAGTTCGATTCAAAGATGATCTCAACCTTTTGATTGACATCGTTAAGCAAGGATCAGGCACAACTAACGACGGGAACACAGCAAGGCGGTTTTTTGAATTTCCTGATAAAACTGCAGCGATCACTGGATTAGATGAAGACCTAATACGCAGATTTGCTGTGATTCTCCAAGCTATCACATCTGGAGAGATTGTAGACGTGCCGAAATTTAAAGAATACGCTAGAACAACCGCTGAAAAATACGTGGAACTGTACGATTGGTCCTACATGTCATCAACCGTCCACAAATTGTTGATTCACGGAGGGGACATAATTGCAGAAAATGCTATTGTACCAATTGGAAGTCTTTCGGAAGAAGCTTCAGAGGCCCGAAACAAAGACTTTAGGAGGTTCAGAGAACACCATTCAAGGAAAAAGAGTAGACAAGCATCAAACGAGGATATCCTCAATATGCTTATCGTCTCTTCTGATCCTCTAATTTCTTCCACAATACCAAAATTAAATGCCCACAAGAGGCAGACATACTTTAAGGAAACAGTAGAACTACTGAAACTTCAGGATCAGGAAGCTCCGACAGAGTTCTTAGAAGTTATATCTATTGTAGAGCCTGATTCTGAAGTGGATTCTGATGGTGACGAAGTATAAAATAAGTTAACTTTTATTGTTTATGTTAGGTTAGGTTAAGTTAATATTTTTTTTTTAATAATTTGCTTTTATTTTTAATCATACAATAGTTTACCATTTATTGTTATTGACTAATGATCACGTTTATCTAATTACCCTCATTATGGTACGTATCCTTTTAACAGGTATATAGGTATTAAGTTTTATTAATCATTAGCTAATGTGGACTTGAGGGCATTAGACAAGATTACATATTATGTAATTCATAATTACCATGTCATTTCAAATAAGTAGGTAATACGACTTTGTGATTTCTTAGAATGTTTTGGTCTAAGCATAAAAAATATTGTAAGTTACACTTGGTATAGCCATATTTAAGCATTAAAATGTACATATCATAAACATTTTAATTTTTTTAATTTTACGTATTTTTTAAAAAAAATCGCAAGTGATGCCGCAACTTTAAGTATGTCAAAAATTCACAAATAATTAGTACTATAACAATGTGCAAGGATATAACGGCCAACCTTGCGATTCCAGAGATATCCTCATTTTTCATGTCAGCTCCATAATTTTTTTTCTTATAAAAATTATAACTCTTCCATTTGTGCACACGATTACTTCATATGACATTTTATAGAACAGTAATGATCAGCAGAAGTCATTTCCAGCAAAAAAAAATAACATTTAAGAAATCGAGATCCTATGTCTTCTACAGCCGATTTGCGATCCACTGTGCGTCGCGGCGGTCCTGGGCGGCGAGGACGAAAGGGTGGTGGTCGGCGTTTGTATTTTCGAACTGTACCAGTAGCTCTACTACTTTCCTGGAGGAGGATTATAGCGTCATCATGCGGAAGTAATAGTCTGTCTGTATGTTAGGTACTTTTTAAGGCACGGAAGCGCTTTTGATAAAAGTTATACGACTACGTAGAGGTAACTTCAAATCTGAGGAACAAATCAGGCCCTAACCGCAGTAGCTCAATTCAATAGACTCGCGTCATGTTTCGCTACTCACATCCGATTCGAGTAGCGGAAAATGACGCGAGTCTATTGAATTTAACTACTGCGGTTTCGCTGCTATGGTTTCGCGGCGGAGATGTGCTAGTCAATGTTCTGAAATGAGATGTTAATGTCTGTATGCTAGAATCTATATTTATCTTTCTACACATAACATCACGCCTTGTTTCCCCAAAGGGTTGGGCAGAGGTGTACCTGTAGTAGGTACATCCACATTTCGCCAGTTATGTTTTAAGTCCCATGTAATAGGGGGCGAGCCTATTACATGGGGTGTTATTTATCTTTCTGTACATATCATAAATTAAAGTTGCTTTTCGTGTCTGTCAGACCACGCAACTAACTTCAAAACGGATTTTGATGCAGATTTCACCAAATTTATTTATATAATACATCAATATTAAACTCAATCAATCAATCTGACTAGCCTTTTCCCAACTATATTGGGGTTAGCTTCCAGTCTAACTGGATGCAGCTGAATACCGTATTTTACATGGAGCGACTGCCCATCTTACCTCCACAACCTAGTAAAACGATACCCCTTGGTAAGACTGGTTCTCAGACTTTCGGGCTTTTGACGACCCGTAACGACTGTCAAAGATCCACGAATGACAGCCGAGACCAACGGCTTATCGTGCTTTCCGAGGCATGGAGGAGTCTCGGTATGTAAATATGGTCGCCCATCCACGGACCAACCCCGGCAAATGTAGCTTAACCTGATGGATCGAACCGTGCGGCTGTTATTATTTAGCCACGAGCTCCTAAGTATATCAATACTAAACTAACAAATAATATACAAATCTCGGTGTTTTGTCAAGTGTCATAAAAACTGTAGGTACCATCGAAGAACTTCATATCTATACATCATCGTAAGGACTATTTCTGCTTGCAGCTGTCGGCCGCTATAGAACCGGGGCGGTAACAGATGTGGTCATCGTGTTCACGGGATTTTGTTTTCAAACTGCTTAGATCTGCAGTGCTATTCTGTAACCATCTCACCGTGAAAACTTAGGTGAAGTGAGCTCGGAGTGAGCTGTCAGTCCCTAGCAGCAGGTAGTAGACAACTCACTTCACGTTCACTTCACCTAAGTTTTCACCGTGAAATTATTACAGAATAGACCGGCTGAAGTTTTTCGATAGTACAAAGCAGGGGCGGGTTCTAAATTATAAATTAAAACACCTAGTCTATTTATTCCTGTGTAGGTATATTTAAGTTATATTGAATCTCTCTCACTTAGTTATGCTTGCCGATGAACAATGCATTCGATTATAGTTACTTAATTGTCTATCGCATCGAGCAACGCAAACTAATCTGCCAGCCAATCGGTACATCTACCTTAATCAAGCTATGTTAGTAGTCAAATGCATTAAGTATTAGCATTTAAATTGGTAGGTGCATTTGTACCTGCATTAAATAAACATTTAAAAAATACTAGTACTAGGTTGATGTGCTGGCGTCTGTACAGAAATAAGCAGGCTTCATATAACATGGCCACCATACGACGATATAGCGATATCGCTGAACACCGATACGACGATTCAAAAATAAAAGTTATAAACTAAAACCCAACTACGACAAAAAAGACATCTAAAAAAAAGGTACTAAACAAGAGATCACAGACAAACAAATTAAAAATTCGAAGTCACACGGAATCTGTTCGATTTATACTCTAACACGTGTGAAACTTGTCATTTTTATTTTGTCTGTCTGTACTGTTGAGCTTAAAAATATGACAACTGAGTTAACTACCACTTGGTCGTTTAAATAGGAATTAAAAATCTGGATTCTATAAAATATGTAAATGCAAAAAGTGCAACATTTCCTATTATTATAATTGGTTCATGGCTGTGATACATCCTAAATAGATAATTGCGCAGATGTCTTTGCCAAATGGTAGATGTCGTTTATGGGTCGTTTCGTAATAAAAAATAACCAAAGATAACCTATTCATAATTACAACAATTAAACATTTGTCTTAACTTCAAAATAATGCTAACACTATATTATTATATTACAAAATACGCGTGTACCAGAACCAGTGTCACGGTTGTTGTCAATGAGTTTTAATAGTTCTTCATGGTTCATAATAGAGCATTGTCGTCTCCTTTTGCCCAAATTCACAAATAATTTACGTCTATCCATTTCTATTGTGATGTAGGTACTCAAATTGTTTACTATTATGATAACACTTTTACACAAAGTGTAACATTTTTCAAGCCAAAACAAACAAATATTCTTGCCGGCCGGCGAAGCGCATGTCATCTGGCTGATGACGCAATAGGAATGACCGTGCGCGCCCTGCGTAAAATCGGCTTGCACAGTTAGCATGACCACAATAGAAACAGGTTTTGTCGACGAAAGAATAGACAAAATGACAGATAAACAATTACAATCTGTCATTTTGTCCTTTCGTCGACAAAACCCGTAGAAAACCCATTTCTATGGTTGTCATGCTACGCTTGCAGCGGTAGTTAAACGCATCTACGTCGTGCAATTTTACAAAACAGAAGTATTTGTCTTCTTTTACGTGACAAAAGTACAAAAAATGAGGCGATATTTTGTATTTTTTTTTGGCATGTTGTAGAACATGATATTTTTAGTCAGTTACGAGTACTGCAATAATCAAAAAATCTCAAAAATGCAGTTAATTTTTTTACTTTGCACCCGTTGATATATTATTTATATTTTTTAGTTCATAACTAAATGTCCTCTAGAGGGCGCCATGTTCAATTTCATGTGACGCGAAGCGTCTTAATCGGCCGCTGGTTATAAGCTATGTGACGTCACATGAAATTGAACATGGCGCCCTGGGGGCCTATTACGAACTTTTAAAAAACCAGGCAAGTTCCAGGCAATTCATTTCACTGGCTGGATATATTTCGTATTATGACATCGGTAATTCTGACCGACTTCACGCTGGCTAGTTTGTCTGTGGCTGGCTTGAAATTCTCTGCCGTAACGTTCAGAAACACAAATAAATATTTATCGGTAAGTTACGGTTTTATTTAGATCACGTATTTTATGATAAAAATAATAAATATATCATAATATAGTTACTAAAAGTAGGTGAAAATATGAACGCAATGTTTATTGTGCTATACAATTATTTTTTTATTTATTTTTTCCGTGTTTGTAAATTGTAACGCGAGATTCTCCTAACAATAACTTTTCCGAACGTATTCCACTTGATGTTCAACGGGGAATTTGACAACTTCATTCTTGGACAATGTTTATTGTTGCAATTAATAAAATAATACTATCGTATTGTTTGTATAATACTCTCTATAAAAAGTACCACGAAAGTTATGCTGATAGTTTTCTTAGATTACCGCGGTGTAGTGCACAACGATTTTTTTCCAGAGGGATAAACAGTGATTATAGAGTATTATTTAGGCATTATGAGGCGTTTGCGAGAGAATATCCGCTGAAAACGGCCCAGATTTGTGGAACGACAATTCATAGATTTTGCACCATGATGATGCACCATCACACAAAGCCATCATTGTGCAAGAGTTCTTAGCCAAAAATTCAGCAAATGTCATCGACCAAGCGCCGTATTCACATGATATGGCTCCGTCTGCTTTTTCCTGTTCCCGAGGCTAAAATTACCTCTTCGAGGAAGACGTTTCGAGTCGATTGAAGCTATAAAAGAAAATTCGCTGAAGGAGTTTTAGACCATACCTCAATAAGCTTACCAAAAATGTATGGAGGACTGGGTCAAGCGCTGGCGTAGCTGTATTGCAAGGGAAAGGGCCTACTTTGGAGCCGACAAAATAAATTTTGACGAATATATTACTTAATGGTTTTATTAAACAATTCCCAGTACTTTTTACACAGAATGTATTATGTCCCTTCGCAAGAAGTACCTACTAGTTTCAGAGTATAAACAAAAATATGGATAATGAATGGTTATGGTGGTGTGGTGTTTTTGAGTGTTTTTACTAAATATCCAGTTTTCAACATGTTATATTTACCTATAACCGTAGCCGCGAGGCACACATTCCTGCTGGTATCATGCAACGCAGTTTTACACTTTTTATTTTGTATTCTTTCCTTTTTTTTTTTTTTTTTCTCTTTCTACTTGTGTGCCTTTTAGTCTGTGCCAAATAAATGTATTTTCTTTCTTTCTTTCTATCATGGTAATATTTTGTAAATAACATGGTGCACCATTTATTAGGCTGTTGAAATTATTATAGTTCAATGGATGAGAGTTATCACCCTCGGCTGAGCCTAACTTATGTTTAGTTTGAAACATTGTAGGAGTTTTTCAATTTTACCGTTATTTTGGTATTTTGATCAGAAGTGCCACTTTCCGGAGTTTCCAGAAACTCGAACGGTACATATTCGTCACACGTGATATTTTCTCTGAATAATTTCGCCAAAAATATCCAAAACCATTAAATAAAAACTCCTATGAAGTAGCGGAAATTGACTGGATTGTGAGGTTACTTATTATCAGTTTTAATATGTCAAGCAATGTCAAACGAACGTTCATAATACCGTATTTCCAGCCAATAGTCGGGCAGAAGCCGGCCAGGGTGTCACGTGACCACTGACTGGCTTGTTTGACGAGTTCATAATACGAAATTGCAAGGCAGTTCTGTTTACGCCGTAAACTGCCTGGAAATAAGAGTTCATAATAGGGCCCCTGTAGAGGACATAAAGTTATTAACAAAAAAATAATTGTTTAACGGTGTGCATGCATGTGTGTATGTATATGTGTATGTATGTCCGTCTTTAAGTTCCCTCGTAACTACTAAACGGCTAAACCGATTTTTATTAATAGTGTGTCGTTAGATTTGTCTCTATTGCGCGTCACTGAGTTGGTATATCAAAATTTAAAAAAAATCTACATGGAAAATTTTTGGCGCCAAAAGGCACGTTTTCAAAAACAATAAAAACTACACTATCAAGTGGGGTATCGAAATGAAGGGTTCTGAAAGGTAATTACAAAAATATATACAAATTATAATATATTTAAATGTAATTTGGCATGAGGAACGTAAAGAAAAAGCTGTAAAAGAATCATATTAAAAAAAATCAAAAACCAGACTGCAAAAAACACAACACTGAAAAGAGAATAAAAATAAGCATTGTAATCTATAGAATTTTGGCATCGCAGGTGGAAGACAAATAAAAGTTACACCGTCTTTCAGGTTAATGGTTTGTCTCGCCTGAAATACCAAAATTCTATAGATAATAATGCTTGTATTTATTCTCTTTTCAGGTAGGTATGTGTTTTTGCAGCGGGGTTTCTTAGTTTTTTTTAAAGAAAATTTATGAAAAAAATAAGGATATTTGCAAATAAGGGTTTAGAATAATAAATAAATGGGTAAATGTTAGGTAAGATGTAATACTAACACCTTATGGGCCTTGGTGCCTGAAAATTAAATATTTTTATTTTTATTTATTATAATAAATAAATAAAATAATGTTTTATAGCTAGGCTAATTAGTACATACAATCATATTAAACATAATTAATAATTATTTATCATGTGTTGAAATTTTGCAAAGTCACTTGACTATTCAAGTGACTTTCGAACCCTAAAAATCAAAACTGAAAACTAACAGAATTAAAAGTTCATAATAATCTCAATTTATATTAAGAATAAACTAAATTAATATCTCATTAGTTTCATCATGATCGCGCCTAACTTCGAAAACCTCAAAGTTTTTATGTTATCATTTATCTCCATTAGACTTGGTCGTTGACTTTTCAACATTAATTTGCTGAAAAAATACGAAAGTTTAATGACTGAATGGGATTCAAGCTATGTTACAGGCTTGACGGGCCGGCGGGCATGCGTAGTTCATACAAACGTAATACCAAAATAATTTGTTAATCAAACATATTCATAAGGTAGTGTGTATTTATTCCGTTTGGATTACAGAATATCTAGGCTCCCAAATATATATCTTGAATCGACACTGGTTTATAGACGAACTATAAGAAAAAAAGTTTTCTATAGAAATTTTAAATTCCTCATATCTCGTCTTTATATCAGTGTCCATTCAAATTACATATTTGGGAGCCTAAATATTCTGTAATCCAATCGGAATAAATACACACTACCTTAAGAATATGTTTGATTTACAAATTATTTTGGTATTACGTTTGTATGAACTACGCATGATCCGCAGGCAACTTAAGCCCATCGCTTGGCCCGCGTGGAGGTTTGAAATTATCCCACGGGGACGTACCATCGGGATGAACATAACATCACGCCTGTAAACCCCCAACCCCGCAGAAACCCCACAGAGTTAGGCTGAGCATATTTCGCCATTTATGTTTAAGTCCCATGTAATAGGGAGCGAGCCTATTCCTATCAACCGGGCACAAGTCCAGACTCCAGGCTGCTACTGAGAAATTCCAGATGGAAAAACCCAATAACACTTTGCCCGACCCGGGAATCGAACCCAGGACATCACGAAAAAAAGATAACGACCCTAAACTATTCATGAATCTTTCAAATGTATCCGTTTGACAAAATTCATGGAAATCCGTTCAACCGTTAAGTAGAGAACAGTTACCAGGCTGACGGACAGATTTACTTTCGCATTAATAATATTAAAATTAAGTATGGAAAATTGGAAATAGTAGTAAAACCTATCCCAATTTCAATTTACAAACTCCAGAGAATTCATTGCATTTGCTTTCGTAACAACTCTAAAATCTATTACGCTAACACATTATCTCGAAACAAACAAGATTACCTAAGTCTTCGTAAATTGATATAAATGTAACAGAACAACACTAACGAGTGCATCCACCCCAACGAAATACTATACAGGATGAATTTAGGGAACAATTTGACTGTTCTCTAAATTTAGGGAACAGGATGAATTTAGGGAACAGTTTGACTGCTCTCTAAATTCACCCTGTCCTAAGACATTTTCTTCTAGATAACCTGGACTGTCTCGTTGGTCTAGTAATCGCAAGCGCTACTGCTGAACATATGGTCCTGGGTTCGATTCCCGGGTCGGGCAAACTGTCATTGACTTTTCCATCTGGAATTTATCAGTAGCAGCCCGGAGTCTGGATTTGTGCCCGGTTGATGACTGGCAAAATGTGGGTGTAATAGGTACACCTCTGCCCAACCCTTCGGGGAATACAGGCGTGATTTTATGATAACAGTGTGTCTTCTAGATAAGTACTATATAAGACATTTCTATGCAAGATTTAGTCCTCATCAATATTGGTACACTAATTACTCGTAAATCTGCGGCTGTCGTCTGTTGCTGAATCAAAATCATTACGTTTTTTGGTTTTTTTAATTTTATTGTCGTAGAAATATTTCGCAGCTTAAATGTTAGATTTGCAATAGGGATGCTGACAAAAATTTTTTTTTTTGTCCTTCATGTAGATTATAAAAAAAATATGAACACGTATTGTTTCTTTTCTTACGTTATCAAAAGATTACGGCGATACATTGAGTTAAAATGTGCCATGACGTTACGAGTATGTAGATTTTAATCTTACTTGTGACGTAGCCACCCCCACTCCCCTACTCTAATGCGTTTTATGAAAGTTATTTTTATTAATATGATAAAACAAAAAATACGAGTCTAATATTTTTTGTTTATCTGACTGACGGACTTAATAGAATTTCTTTTTTTTGACCCAGACATTATCCCTATTTTATCTAAAACAGCCTGTATACACAAAGGGTAAAGTCTGTTTAGTCACAACCAAACGACTGAAGCTATTAACTTATCCGAGAGTGTATCTTCATGTAGATTCACATAGATGTGGAATTAGAACGAATCGCGTCCCCAAATAAACGTATCTGGAGATACTAGTTTACATGCGCACTCAAATGTAAGTAATAGGGGTCTAATATAACGCGAAACGAATTTTGCAATTTGCAATTGCAATGCGTTTCATTTTGAAAATTTGACAACATTCATTGCGTTATCTACGTTGTCGAGCAAACGAATTTTTCAAACATATGACACAATGGATTAGGAATTTCCTTCAAAATCCTTTGGATTGTGAAAGAAAGTGTGTTACGCAATTGGGGCGTTAAAAAGCTGGTATGTTTAGTGGTTATTTATAGATACATATTTGCATTTTTTGAAGAAATTAAATTGTTCAAATAGTAATAAGTTACCTTATTATTGAAATTAATATTTCATGAAAATGCCATTAATCATCATTAAAGGCGTGTAAATTAACAAAAGAGACGTTTCGAGACCGCGATAATGAACTGTTTAAAACAAAAATAACATCTGAAGATAAGTAAAATATATCTAATTTTATCTACTTAGCACCTAATAGGTGGTATTTTCTAACAAACGCTTATTATGACATAATACCAATTACGAATGACCGATCAAAACCAAGCTTTCGTTGCGTGTTGGCAATTCCAGACTGGCGGGGTAATAGGGACCTAAAAAGTTTTTTTTGTCCGTCAAACCGTTTTCAACCGTTTTTGGCCGTTTGTTGTTATTAAAAAATATTGGACACGTATTTTTTTATTTTTTTACGTAATCTAAAGATTAAGGCAAAACATTGAGTAGGCAATACGTTTAAATGTGGCATGACGTCACTCCCCGGTAGATTTTATACTGACTTGTGACGTAGCAAGCCCCCACCACCCATTTTTTTGCCCAGTCATGATCCCTATTGCGTAACACATATAAAATGACAATTGATCGCAATGGGTTTTTCTTTTTGACAGTTCACTCACGTTCATTGCGTTATTTACGTTGTTGAGCGGACGAATTTCTCAAACCTATGATTCAATGGATTAGCAATATCCTTCAAAACTCTCACATTGTGATTGAAAGTGTGTCCGCAATTAGGGTGGGTCGCTATTTAATATATCTGACAATGCGACTTATTTGTTCAAAAAGGACACACTCACATAATTGTCACGTTATCACGACACTGTTCATTAAATCAGAAAAATCAGATCTGCGTCTGTTACCTATCGCATACCGGATTAATTAATTAAATAGTAGTGATGTTCAAATATAGAGGCCATATTAAAATGACACTTGGCTATTCCGCTCTGCATGCGCTGAGAAGTCTACATATATAATTTGACATTTTTAACCCCCGATGCAAAAAGAGGGGTGCTATAAGTTTGAGCGCTATGTGTGTGTCTGCCTTGTGTCTGTCTGTAGCACCGTAGCTCTTAAACGGATAAACCGATTTGAATGCGGTTTTTTTATTTGAAAGCAGGTTTTCTAGCATTGGTTGTTTGGTATGTTTTATCAAAAAGGTTCAGCCGTTTGAAGATTATCAGCTTTTTTATAGTTGATGAATGTGAGCGTCTTCCACAGGTCTGATCGATTTGAAATTTGGTATTCTGTTACTTCATTGATATTATATAGAAGAACAAACTAACCTTGCAGCATCACTTGGAATTTGCAGGATACCCAACTCCCTTACAAACTGACAGCAAAGGTATCGTGTTTGGGCTCATTGGAATGGTCTCAATGAATAAGTTATAGATAGGTGATATACAGGGTCTGGTGATGGAGTAGGAAAATGAGAAAATGATAGTGTCTTGGGTTTTTTTTTTAAATTTAATATAATTTCACTTGTATACCTAAGTAATATTTGGCGCAAGCCAATATCATCTGAAGATCGCTTCAGAACTTCATCCAATAATCAATTATCATAACTTAAAGTGATTACAGACGTAAAATAAAAGTTAATAATATTAAATAGAAATTGAACAAATTTGTAAAGTCGTTTAGAACTGTGATAATACTAATGGTTAATCGCAAAAACTTTACCTTTCTGTAGTCTTGGACTTTCTTTCTTTCTAACTTGTAATTAAAGAGTTTTGGTAAGTTAGCTTAAAGTTAACTGACTTGGTTTCCCAAGTCGTTACGGATAAATCGTGTTTCTGCAGTGACGTAGATATCTATTTTGCTTTAGATCTCGAGTGAACTCAGCCTATCGCAGTCCATTGCTGCTCATAGCCCTCCCAGGCTGTATCACAACACCCAGTTCTCCGTTTTTCGCATCCAGTCTGTCCCACCCACCTGTTTAAACTGTTTTTTTTTTGTAACAACGTGATTAAATTAAATTAATCAAAAGATAGAATTTAGAACTTAATAATTTTGGAGTTTCTTTGTTTTACACTGCTTATAAATTAATGTTAATTTTATTTTACTTTTGCATCCAACAATTATCTTTGGTAAACAAAACTCCTACGTCATAAAAGGAACCATAAACAAGAAAAAACAATACCAAACCTCCATCCTTATTTAGATATTTAATTCATATTCTCTAGCAATTTGAATTATTCTTGATCGTTTTCATAAATTTAGTATTTGCCAAAATAGAATTTCGTCACAAATTAACATCATCCTTAGTGCGAAATACTAATCAGAGAGATAGATGATCCTTAGGTACTTAAAAAGGAAATATCTGTTATTACAAATAATCATCGATACTTGAATAAATTCAAAGAAATCCCTGCCAGTCTGAAGTGAATTTCAAAGAGCAAAATTAAAGTGGTGGAATTCAGCAAATATCAGTTGCAAAAACAATTAGTAATGAATATATACGGATAGGTATGCGCCGGTCATTGTGATGCGAGACGCGGACGATAAAAGCAATAAGAATCGCCGAGAGATGGCAGGAATACAGGGAATAAGTTAGAAATGAAAAATCAGCTTTGATGCTGGGGCCATACCAACGGTCAACGTCAATGTCCCATCATCACCATAAACAATGCGGTAATTATTCCGATAAATTGAGTGGCCAAACTTGAGCGGTCAACATCAATGCTCATTTAATTACACCCGAGTTATCGCCCAACGTCAAACAGCAATATGAATACTGTTGTCAAATTATCGCCATAATTTGTGGCTAAACCTACGATTAACGTATGACGCGATAATGAACGGCGTTACCCGTTGGTGTGGCCCCAGCATCAGAAATATATGGCTTGTTTCACGTTTAAATAATGAAGCAAATAATACGGAAATCTAAGTTTCTGGTTTCCATTTTATATGATTTTCAAAACATACATGAAACATAAACTCACGCTTTTGTCCCATGGGTAGGCAGAAACTACAGAACGCCACCTGATACGATCCTTACATAACATTCATTTTCAAAACATCCTGGTTTATAGGTAGGAAGGTATCCTAGTGATAGTGGTGGTGTAAAAAATCCTGCCTACTTAGTTATTTCATCAAACAAGTTAAACAAACGACGACACGACGGCACGGCTAGCGCAGTGGTTAAGCGATTGACTTCTGCGCTGCATGTCGCGGGTTCGAATCCCGCACGGAACAAGTATTTGTATGACCTACAAGTAGTTGTTTCGGGTCTGGCTGTTTGTGTATGTGATTATAAATGTTTGTAAACGCACCCACGATACAGGAGAAATCCTAGTGTGAGGCAACGTTTAAAAAAAAAAAAAAAAAAATGAATATGTTGTTCTAAAACTGTTAGCCTAAACCTTTAGATTATTTTATCTATATCTCCACAAAGTCAGAGGTGTGTTCAAATGCGGCCTAGTACCAATGTGATTTTTTGAATTCATACTCGTATATAGGTACCTACTTTCTGATTTTATCTTGGACATTAGTGACATCGTTAAAGGAAAATATAAGTCTAAAATTGCCAACCCGTCTTAAGCAAGCGTGGTGATTAATGCTCGTGCCTTCTCTGTATGAGAAGTGAGAAGAAAAAATATTATTATTATTTCCACATGATACATGTCTACCTTATTAACTTATTTTATAAAACGTTCACTACGCTATACTAATAACAAGCTTATTTGTCAAATTGGTAATACACGCATTCCAACAACGTTAACCCTTAAGATTAGATTATTATGATTTTTACAAAAAACTTAAAAAAAGAACCAACCGACTTAAAAAAAAACCCTAAAAAGTGAAAAATTACTTTAATTTCGGAAGCCGGTGTATTTGGTTCCGTATTTTCGTTTTTTGCCACCGACTTTCGATGTTAATGTTATGAGTTTTTGTGTTTTTTTGTTAAAATTCGGATATTATTTTTTGTAAAAAGCTTTTTATTGTTATGCTATAAGTAAATAACAGTGACTGAAACTTTAACATCATACATATAGACTAAGTGAGAAAAAAACGTATTATTGAAACTAACAAAAACTACTCAAGCAAAGGTAAGCATTTATGTATGGGACCATCTCTCTCATTACCACACATTATTATTGGCGGAGTAATCGGGTAACAAACATACAAAAAAAAAACAGGTGAATTGAAAACCACCTCCTTTTTGAAGTCGGTTAAAAATATAAAAACATGAATAAGAAGTGAAATAGAAAAAATAAAAACATAAAAATCAGTCAACTGTAGTAAAAATGTAGTAAACGGTATAAAATAAAAAATTGAATGAAAATGGAAAATACTACCTATTAGGTATAGGTAGTATTTTCCGTTTTTATTCAATTTGTATTCCTACTGTAATTTGTATTGCAATGTAGATAATAATATGCTGGCAATAATTAAAATATAATATGCCGCAGGCATGGGATAGTAAAATTTTTAATTAGAGATATTTTTAAATCTTTGTTTTTCTAATAAAGTTATGTTATACAAGGATTGAGACTTCGCTTGCATATAGTTCTCATGTTCAATGTTTTTTTACCTTTTGCAGCTAAAACCAATTAAGTTTTTGCATGGCTCTAAAAAGTTTTAAAAGGAAAACCGTACCTATATTTAATAAAATTCAATATTGCCCTTTCTGTCTTGATCTATTGGTTTTTCTAACGTTTGCCGAATTGCAGTAACTAAGATTATTTGAAAAGAGTTAATAATTTTATTCACAAAATATCGTGAAAATCCTGAAAATTATCCAATTATGCTTAGCTACTAATAAAAATCTTGAATTATTTCAGTAATTTAGTGACGCACAACGGAATTGCGCTCGTCTGCCGCCCAAGGGCCAATAAGTTTGCCTAGCGTTCGCTAATAAGAGCTGGGGACCAGCATGTAAATAAATTAAGTGTAGATGCTCAAAGAGTATCTTAATTAAATTATGTTTACTACACAATAAGATAGGATGCTTATTATCGTACATGTATGGGGAGTTGTCTAGTCTACCACCGACACGTAATAGGTTATTGGGGTCTAGAAATAGGGACAAGGAACTAAGTCTATTTTTTTATGCAATGCTTTTGCCGTTTTAAGAATAGCCTATTCGTCAGGAAACATTTCCAACTGTACTTTGTGCAATATTAACTTTAAAGAATTTTTAAGTTCAACAACTGAAATTGAACCAGTAAGTTTGTTGGTTTTGTTACGACAATTGTGTATAAACCTTTGTAAATATGATATTTATCTTTGTAAATGAATTACATTTACATTAGCCTAAAGTTGCCTGTCAGTGAATTTAGTTGGGTCTAAAAACATGCAATTTTGCACAAGATTTCCTCACATAGCGAAAGTGAGCACTAACGTAGAATTTTCGAAAATTTACGCCCTAAAGGGGTCAAATAGGGGATGAAAGTTTGTAATTTTTGCCGATGAGAAATCCTATCGGTCGCACGGCTTGTAAATTAATAATTTTCCCACGCTCCATGTTGCCTAATGTTCTTTTTGTGAGTTTACCAAATTGCCAAGAACGATTAAAAAAAAACTTTCTATAGAATAGGTACCATTGTCAGGTACCTACTGGTGACAGCATTGGACATGCAAATTGACATTAATGTTAGTTTAACAATGCATAATAGATTACCATAATTTTTAAACTAGTTTTACCAAATTTTGTAATTTCAATGATTACATTGTGCTTTCATATTCATTATCATCAAAATTCAAAATTTAAAAGTTATTTATTCAAAATAGGCTGAGAATCAGCACTTTTCGAACGTCAAAATTACATAATACAGTCCCCCAAAACGCCCACCCTTCACCACTTCCTAGTGCTTTTGCTGGGAAGAAGAAGTGGCGCAACAAACTCCCCAACAGCACAGCTGTCTGTTCAGTTAGAAAAAAATGATTATATTTACTAATATGGAAGATAATTTACATTACGCAAAACATAATTTAAATTATAAATTAATATCATCCGTAAGAATAGTTTTTGTAGACCGTGGCATATGCAAATATCAAATTAATATTAACGAGAGTAAAAACCTGGCAACTAATGTCCATTACAGAAACGAGTTTATTAAGTTCATAATGTAGAAGTTCGTTCCTATTACAAGTAAATACAAAAAAAGAACACGTTTGCAGTAAAATGGGCTAAAATACTGTACATTATAATTCATAATGTGTGATCTAGATAGATTATAAAACAATGCTCTCATGCCAAGTTATTATTATTATAATGACACATACAAATAAATCACTTATGTAGGTACTAGAATTAGGTATAGGAATTATAAATAACTATACAAATGATATGTGAACTGTGAATCTGCTTAGTGTATTACCTGGAAAATAAATATTTTCTATTTCTATTTGCAATGCTAATGAAATTACTTTACTTATTTATTTATACAGCGTGTATCAGAAATGCGTAGCCGTTTAAGGGTGTGGCAAACTGAACAACTATCTCCATGGGATCAACTTAGTAATCGCGAAAATATAATCAGCAGTCCCTTACAAAACTTACTCGACCCAAATATATGGGAAAAAAATATTTTTAAAACTAGTCAAAAAATATTAATATTATCGCAATAATTGGACTTGTCAACAATCTCTATTGTTTGCATTACATTGTTTGAAAATCAACATCTACATACACAGGTATATAATGATGAAAGTCATGATTATTATTTTAATAATTATAATTATTATGTAAGGCAATTAACAGCACAAAATAATACAAGTAAGCGTTATACTGTCTCATAAGTTTCATCAACTGTGGTAGTTTCTGGTTTCTCTTTTAGACAAGTATCTATGAAGTTATTTATTCGTATATTGCTTTAGGTATAATGCTTCGTGTGATGTTGTGATAAAAATAACAGCATTGTTGGCCACCAAATTAAACGCTGTTTATTACAACATTATTTTTCATCGTTGTCATTGCATTGCATACAATGCTGCTCAAATGGTACACCTTTTTTTTTGGGTGGGAAATCGTCAATAACTGCAGGGTGTCAGACTTTTACTGACTAAAACCCACCCGTGTTCCTTCAGTTGCCTGTACGTTGCCAGCGGCCACGGTATCGCTTCTGGACTTTCCCGCAACCCCGGCAGGCATCGGTCCCATCGGACCCCTTCACTTGCTGACATCACTATGAGGCGCGCGTGGAATACAACGTGCCGTCGCACAGTGGGCCCATACTCAAAATTAGTGGACATGGCCAACAAAGTTCCAATATCGATGCGATTTTTTTTTATATGACGTGTTATGATATTCCTGACAACTTTATTTTATTCTTATAAAATTTCTTCTAAAGTTGATAGTTTGTCTTGAAAAAAATAAATTAGATTTTTTTGTATGGAGCGAATCACGTTTCATTTTTTTTCTTCAATTGTGCTAATAATATGTTGGGTGTGTGGCGTAAGTATATGATAGCTAGGGTCATTTGCTATCCATGAAAAAAAAATCAGCGCCGGCCATCTGCGGTAGCGCGAGTATTCATTCGGTAAAAAAAAATGGTTTTGTAAGATTTTTTTGCCATTTAAAATAAATTCAAAGTATATTTTTTGTCTCATTTGGCTGTTTAGATCTTCTTTTTAGTTAAATATATAGTTTTAATAGCGCATGGGTACATATAACTAGTAATTGTGGTATAGATTTAGTTATTATTGCATGTTATCGGTAGCACCTGCATTGTGATTGATGACTCATTTGTTTGTGCGCTCTGTTAAGCGCATAACTAATGAAGTCTCTGATCAGGTTTCCAGTAATCCAGATGCGCTATCCAAAGTAGACGAGCGACTATTCAAAAAGCAGAACTTAAGTACTGTCTCTGAAGATAAGTGCTTAGCTCTTTATACATCAGTTGCGCACTCGAAATGGAAGTACTTAGCTCTCCGACAATTTCTGAAAGAAGACAACTGTGCTGCCTTTCCATCTTATCCAAAGCTTGTAATTGCCAAGAAAAGATGTTACTTACCATATGAGAGTATGGAGATTACCGAAAAAGGAGCTCACATTAAATTGCAAGCGCAATTGGACCACACTGTGGAGAGGATTTTAATAGATATTAATTCTGTTGATAGGTCTCAAAATGAAGAACTCAAGTTGACCTGGAAATGGGGACTTGATGGTTCTTCGTCGCAGAGTAATTATAAACAGAAAACGTCAACCACAGCTACAGAGTTCGATGATTCATCAGTAGTCATGATAAGCATCGTCCCTCTTCGACTAGTGTCTACTAGCCCATCATCTGGGAATGAAAATATAGTTTGGGAGAACCCCACACCTTGCTCAACTCTGTATTGTCGACCAGTGAAGTTCACTTTCACTTCGGAGACAGCTGATTTTATAAAGTCTGAAGAGTCTGAGATGAAAAAACAAATTGATGAACGAATATCTACACAATGTGGAAATATTATTGTATCACATGAATTGCATATGACCATGATTGATGGAAAAGTGGCCAATATTATTGCTGAAGTACCATCATAATTATGCAACGTGTCCCATTTGCTTGGCAAAACCGAGTGAGATGAATAATTTAGACGCTTTGACTTCCAAACCACTTCGTGCAGAAATTTACAAACAAGGAATTTCTTCACTGCATATGAAGATTCGGTGTATGGAATGTCTTCTCCATATATCTTATAATCTGGATTTTCAACGATGGACTGCTCGAGGTGAACATAAGGCTTTGAAACAAGCTAAAAAAAATACCACGCAACAAGAGTTTCGTGAGCAAACTGGATTGCTGATTGATATAGTCTAGTCAAACAGGTATGTATTTAATTTTCGTTATTTTTATGTTGTTTGTGTATTATATTGTATTATGTCTATGTATTGTATATTACAGTATTGTTTTCCCATTTTAGGGTTTTGGAACTACAAATGACGGGAATACTGCGAGGCGCTTTTTCCAAGATTACAAAATTGATTCATCCAGAATAACGGGAATTGATGAAAATCTGATTTTCAGGTTTTCCGTTATTCTACAAGCCATATCATCAGGCAAAAACATTGACTGTGAAAAATTTAGAAGATACTGTAGAGAAACAGCTGATGTGTACGTGCAACATTATTCGTGGTACTACATGCCAGTTAGTGTAAATAAACTACTAATGCACGGTGCAGACATCTGTAATCACTTTGGTGTTTTGCCAATCGGTAAGTAAAAAATAAATATAGTTTGATGTATTATTTGACTCAATTGCGTTTTGAATTTAAAATGTATGTACTTATTAATTTTAGGTACCTTATCTGAAGAAGCTTCGGAAGCCCGTAATAAGGACTTCAGAAACGTCAGGGAGAGGAAAACGGGGAGAATAGCCACAAACGAAGACATCCTCCATGAACTTCTAATAAGCTCTGATCCCCACATATCCTACATAAGGCCTAAAATAACGAAACAGGTTCATAATGAGTTGTTGCCTGAAGCAATTCAGTTGTTACAGACTGCTGAGCCTCCCTGTAACAGTGAGATTATGGAGGAAGAAGAATGCCTCATAGCAGAGTCCGAAAATTTTCCGGACCCACTAGCACTTCTGGAACAAGAAATAATGTGATCCGGCTCTAAATTATTCCCACAAAAGCCCATCAGGGCTAGGAATATGACAAACAACCCTTTTCAGGGCTACAATTACTTCACAGTTTCATATTGACCATACGTACGATAACTTATACTATAATATACATACGCTTTATTATGTAGATAATTATCAACGACTTGCCCGTACAAATATAAATTATTTCACCTATCATTATCAAAATTAGTATAACCTGAAACTTATTACGGTATTTATTCAACAATAGATAACGTGCAGTGTTAAAAAAATAACAGCCAATCAGAGACAAGCATTTTTCGGCGACTCGTTTGTTATGCACTTAGACGAGTGCACAAACAAATGAGTCATCAATCACAATGCAGGTGCTACCGATAACATGCAATAATAACTAAATCTCTACCACAATGACTAGTTATAAGTACCCATGCGTTATTAAAACTATTTAATTAACTAAAAAGAAGGTAGGTCAAAACAGCCAAATGAGACCAAAAATATACTTTGAATTTATTTTAAATGGCAAAAAAAATCTTACAAAACCATTTTTTTTTTTACCGAATGAATACTCGCGCTGGCGCAGATGGCCGGCGCTGTTTTTTTTTTCATGGATAGTAAATGACCCTAGCTATCATATACTCACGCCACACACCCAAAATATTAGTACAATTGAAGAAAAAAAAAATTGACGTGATTCGCTCCATACAAAAAAATCTAATTAATTTTTTTCAAGACAAACTATCAACTTTAGAAGAAATTTTATAAGAATAAAAGTTGTCAGGAATATCATAACACGTCATATAAAAAAAAATCGAATCGATATTGGAACTTTGTTAGCCATGTCCACTAATTTTCAGTATGGGCCCACTGTGCGTCGACCCGGGTATACTTTGTTTCATGAGTAATTTTTGTAAGTTTATACATTTTCATTTATTTTATTTAGTGCCATAATTTGTTTAAATATTAGACTTCAACAGTGATACCTACATTATTATAGGTCTCATGTGTAGATTTAAAGTTTTCAATCATATGTAATCGAGGGGCACTTTAAAATATATTCTCATGAACGCAAAGGAAAAAAGGTAAAATTATCACTAATTTATGGTAAGAAAGAGTAGGGGAAAATAATTGAAAAAATGACTATCTAGGTAGGTACTGAAAATTCCTAGACGCCTAAGTTTACCGTCTGTCAATGATAACTTAGTCCGGCGCAGCCTGCGGGGGACGTACACAGTAAAATTCAAATCGTATAACTCAATTAGGAGAGTTTTGAACGTCAAAACCTACAAGAAAAAACCAGCCAAGAGCGTGTCGGACCGCGCACTATGAAGGATTCCGTAGTTGAGATGAACTTATCCTTAGGACAAACTTAACATTGTGGTTGAAAAACATATTCTCCCTTTACATTCCAAGTGCAAATGTAAGTTAGTAGTCAAAATATTGGCAGATTCATCATGTTATTTTAAGACCATATACTTCTCCTGTAATCTATAAGGTATAGAACTATTTACTGTATTTTTTTCGACTAAAATTAAAATTTAAATATTAGACTCAGTAGTCTCAGAGTTAAGGGCGAATGGTCAATGTTCATCTATTTTCTTAATATCTGTTGTTCTTTAAAATGATAAAAAACAATATTTGAGATCCTCACATTTGATATGTCACACAGTACTGTTTGTAATTATTTTTTTTTAAATTTTCCAATTTGCCCCCGAATAGTGACCCTCATATTCAAAATTCATTCATTTACCTACGTTACACTTCCTGGTTGGCTCCGTGTGTTCACAGAAATTCATATATGTACCAAATTTCAACTAAATTGGTCCAGTACATTTGGAGCAAGTTGGCTGTGACAGACGGACAGACAGACACCCAGCCAGCAAGCCAGACACACGAGTGATCCTTATAAGGGTTCCGTTTTTTCCTTTGGAGACATGGAACCCTAAAAAGTAAAATTGATTGATTGACTACTGAACTAACTTTACTATGCCTACATCGTTTCCTGACGTTATAAATTTTGTGTTTAATCGTTTATCAAACAACCAATCTAACTAGACTTTTCCCGACTATGTTGGGGTCGGCTTCCAGTCTAACCGGATACAGCTGATGCAGCGATTGCCATCTGACCTTGGTAAGACTGACTGTCAGACTTTTGAGCTGGCTACCCCTAACAACTGTCAAAGATATACGAATCACAGCCAGACAAACATTTCGATATGTAAAGTATGGTCACCCATCCTTGAACCGACCGCGGCAAGAGTACCTTAACCTTTGATCGACCCGTGCGGCTGTTATTATTTAGCCATGAGCTCCTCGTTTATCAAGCGTGACAGACATAATATCTCTTACCAGTAAGGCTAGGTATGTGATAAACGATCTGCGACCTAAGCCCGTGTGTTAACAATAACTCTAACGTTTACTCACATTTTTTCCTTTATACTTAAAAGTTATTAAAACGCCTCACATCATTTAATTACCTTTAAACCCATACAAGGATTTTCCTCTGAGTCACTCTTGAGAATAAAGCCTACAAATAACATGAATGGAAAATAGTCAGTTGATAAACAAAGAATCAGCATTGCCATACAACGTGGCAATCCTGCCAGCCTTTTGGGCATTTTTCCTGTTGGAAGCGATGCGGGCGAATTTTTTTAAGACCTATGATTCTTTCCCATCCCTTGTTATATACTTGAACATATTATTATTATAATATGTTCAAGTATAATAATAATATTATTATATTATTATTATTTCGTTTATTTATTCTTCTAACATTTCATTTTTAATTTTTTTTTTTTTTTTTTTTTTTAAAGGTATAAAAAACATTTAAAAATATAAAAAATAGTGTTCCGCCGGTGTCGGGAGCAGGGTCCAAGCTACCGGTGGTTAGGGCTGCAGAGATAGGAACCTCCTCACAATACGAGCCGTATCGAGAAGTACTGCCTTCTGAATCAGGCCCTTGATCCAACCGCCTAACGAGAGCCTCGAGAGATGTTGGTCGAGGCTTTCGGCCATCAGGCCATTGGCCGTTACGACAATCGGCACAATGATAGCCGAGCTCACATTCCACATGTCGACAACCTCGTGTGCTAAGTCGAGATATTTTATTTGTTTCTCTTTCTCAGCTTTCACGAGGTTCTCGTCATGTGGAATGGTAACATCAACTATCATTGCGCGGCGCGCTAATCGGTCTATCACCACTATATCAGGCTTATTGGCAACAATAGTCCTGTCAGTAATGATAGACCGATCCCAGTACAACGTGACATGGTCATTTTCGAGAACTGGGTCGGGCACATACTTGTAGTACGGTACCTCAGAATCCACAAGTTTATATTTCAAAGCAAGTTGCTGGTGAATAATCCTGGCCACTTGGTTATGCCTGTGCAAGTACTCGCCGTTAGCCAGACGAGAACAACCAGAGATAATATGTCTGATGGACTCACCCGGACGGTGGCATGCCCGACACACATCAACCGTTCCGTCCTTCATAATATGTCTCCGGTAGTTATTCGTCAAGATAACTTCGTCCATAATTGCACAGACGAAACCTTCAGTTTCCCCGAAAAGGTCACCAAAACGTAGCCAGGATACGGACGCTAGGAAATCTACACCAGGCTCGTGAAGAGCCCGGTAGAAGCGCCCGTGAAGCTCCTTGCTTTGCCATACTTCCTTGCGGTCATCTGTAGTAAGTACCACAGGTTTGCGCCAGTTCTCTTTAGCCATGGAGAGCGGGGTGAGCTCCTTGTCCACTGCGACCACATCACGGTGCATACCCATTTCGGCTTTTAAAAAATATTCCCTGAGGCTGCACACCTCGCGGTTATGGAGGGTCTTCGCATTTAAAAAGCCTCGACCTCCGCATTTCCGCGGGATGTACAGTCTCATCACCGATGAACGTGGGTGATGCATCCGGTTTGCGGTCAGGAGTGTACGGACCCTCCTGTCCAGGGCGTCGAGTTCGGTCTGAGTCCATTTGAGTATGCCGAAAGAGTACATCAAAACCGGCATGACCCAACCGTTGAAGGCGCGTACCTTGTTTCCGCCCGAAAGAAGACTAATTAATACCTTCTTCAGGCGACCAAAGAAGCGCTCCTTCAACGATTGCTTCATGTCAGCAACGTTGATGCCTAACGCTTCCGACATACCCAAATACTTATAGCTTTCGGCTGAGGAGAGGGATCTAAGGTGTATGGAGTCCGTGAGTTGAGTTCCCTCGGACTCCATAATCTCCCCTCGCTTCACATGCATGACTGCACATTTGTCCACACCAAATTCCATCCTGATGGCGCTACTGAATGTTTCAGTTACCTTCAGTAGCTCCATCAGTCGCAATTTGTTGGGGGCAAAGAGTTTCAAGTCATCCATGTAGAGGAGGTGAGATATGACCTGACCATCTCTCCTCAATCGATAGCCCAGTCCTGAATCCTCCAGCAGTGTGCTTAGAGGATTCAGGGCTAAGCAGAACCAAAGTGGACTCAGACTATCGCCCTGAAATATTCCCCGTTTAATCCATACAGGTTCATCATTCCCCTGGATCTGTCGACATCCTGGATAGCGAAGGACCGTCCTCCATTGCCCCATACACGACTTCAGGAAGGAGCGCAGAGTTGCATCTATCTTGTACAACTCCAGCACCCTCATGAGCCATGTATGTGGCACTGAGTCGTAGGCCTTCTTATAGTCTATCCAGCATGTCGAGAGATCCTTGCGGGATCGACGAACCTGTTGGCTTATGGTCATGTCGATGAGGAGTATATTATTATTATTATTATTGCAAACTGTTAGCTTTTAAAATATGTCAATTTCATAGTTTGCTGTGTAGACTCAAATCTTTTATGGTTTATTTTATACCAAAAAAATGTTGTTTTGTACGCCATAAGTGGCAAAACATGCAGATCTACCTGTTATTTTAAGACCTTGCACATATTCGTATTTGATGTATACTCATGTATTACAATAAATATAATTGTTCTATTTTAATCTTTAATACTAGCTTTCGCCCGCTACTTTCCCCAGAATTATCCCGTGGAGGTCGGAAATGATAAAAAACTGGGATAAAAATAAATCCTATGTGTTAATCGAGGTTATAAACTATCTGTGTACCAAATTGCGTTATTGAGTAACAACAATCCAAACACAAAAACAAACATACAAATTATCACATTTATGATATTAGTAGGATTATCTTGGATATTAAAAATAATACTGTACAGATGTTAAATGGATATCAGTTGAAAGATTTTATCAAACTGATATTTTAGACTGTGGCATCGACTTTCGCAAGTATTGAACATTTTCCACCCCTCACCTTTCACCTCTAGGGGATTAACTGGTGAAGGGGTGAAAGTCTCAATCAAATGATGTTGCGAGCTACAACAACAGTGGATACAATAGCTAAGTATGGACAAATGAAAAAAAAGGCGAAGTCAGACAATCCAGTTTTATAGGTAAGTTACCTTAATGTCGCCTTGTAAGAAATATCTACTTACCTATGCATTTTTATAGGAATGTAAGCTAGATAGCTCGTAGAAACAGGTCTGATAAATAAAATATATTTTAAACATAGATATAAAATTAAAAATAAGAATTTAAATAAACTCGTTTCGTCTTTTACAGGAACAAAAAGTATAAAGCAAAGCTTGCCATTTGAAATACCAGTTTTACTAAAAATAAATACGGATTCTGTCATCTAGGCATACCTGCTTACGTTGATATTATTCTAACGAGCACTAAAATAACATGTTTTATTTTATCAACGTTGGTTGTTGATTTAATCAGTATGAGAGTGGTTGCACCGTTTACAACCCCTTCATTCACCAATATTTTTTTTATATATCCCGTTAGAATATAATTAAAAAAAAAAGTTAGAAATCCTAACTATAAACATAACTAATATTATAAATGCGAAAGGGAGTTTGTTTGTTTGTTACACTTTCACGCTAAAACGGCTGAACGAATTTGGATGAAATTTGGCACATGGGTAGACCATGACCTGTGCTAGGATTTAAAATACTTTTTATCTCGATATTCCAACGAGATCGAGACTAATGCGGGTGAAACCACGGGGCGCAGCTATTAACTTATAAGATAATATAAGTTATTTAGTTCCAATATGAATAATGTATGTTGATAAAAATATAATTACAAGCCGAAAAAGTTAAAAATCAAACTGCCTTAACCATAAAACTGAATTTTAATATGTTTCTTAATGTTCTATATCTGCATACAACCCGTTATTCTATTTATTTTTTATATATTTTTACTTTAAGGAGTCAGACCGAATGTTGTTTTAGTTTTTCGGTTTTGACAGATATAAACATTTTCGTTTTCGGGCGAAAAAAAAATCCTTTTTTCAGAGAAAATCCATGAAAAATTGTGGAATAAATGCAAACATTTTCCTTTTTCACATAATATATTATCGCTTGTTGTGCTTGTTGTTATTTATGTCTTTGTAAAAGTAAAATAATGTTCGTATGATTTATGTTCAAAACGGCTTAATACAATGCTTAAGGGCCTGCACTCACTAGCGGCACGCATGCCATTGCAAGAGATTTTTATACGCCACTTAAAGGAATATAACTCACTTTTAACAAACTGAAACCTTTCAACAAACATTATTTTTTTTGTTTTTCGGTTTTCGGATAAAAATGCAAAAAAACGTATCCGGTCGGACAAACTATTTATGCAAAAGTTAGACATAAAATATTATCGGAGGCATTAAATTTATTTTTATTTAAATCGTTTTTAGTATTCTTGATTTAAGCTATTAGCTGGCTGAATTTGATTTTGTTAATTTTGCCGTTGTATAAATTTACATCTAATTTTACAGGTCACCATTAGTGTGACAAATGTAATAGATAAGGCAGAGTTTTACCTAATCATTCCTTTATTTCATTTTCAATACATATTGTTTACATTTTTAAATATTTTTTATATGAATTTGAATTTAAATATTTTTACAAAAAAAAAAAAATAGAAATAAAAAAAAATTGTAGCCCATTGCCACCAGGAACAGGGTCCAAACTGCCGGTGGTCAGGACTCTAGAGAGAGAAACCTTCACACTATGCGTGGCGTGTCCAGGAGTACGGCTTTCTAAATCAAGCCCTTGACCCAGCTGCGCAATGAGAGCCTCCTCATGTGTTTTACCTAATCATTATTATTATGTAATTTGACTAGGTACTATTACCTGCGGTTTCTTTCACAAATCTATTGATTAAAAGCCCCCAGGATCAGAACACAATCCTCGGGGATTTAGTTTCAAATAAATCAGGGGTAGGGTTTAAAAAAAAAAAAACTTGACGGTACTTAACCCTTCAGTGGTGGTTTGTGTTGTCTGTTAAGGGACCGGATGATTTATTAAATACTAGTACTTTAGCTCGTTTATATATTGAACGATTTAATAGCTGAAACCACTTGGTGATAGTTAGTTGGTAAAAACTAAAATATTTTTTGTTGTCACATTCTACAAAAGACAAGTTATTATCAAAACCTTCGATCAATCTTGATCGTAGATCAAGCCGAACAAATCTTTAGAACAAGCAATTCAATACCTGCCGAATAACAGGTTATAAGATAAAAGAATCCATGCTTTTTCTAAAACAAAATGAAGGCTGGTTCGAAACAATAGAGTTAACCGTCACCATTTATGCAATGGTGCGATCTACACATGATTAACGTATAAACCTGAAACCATTGTTCACTACTCCACAAAAAAATCGTAAAACTGAAATGAATAAACCACCATGACTGTACACGACTGTACCAGCAGCTGTTCTTGTCGGCTATGTCATTATGGATCGGTATTTGCAATATCAAGAGAAGGAGAAAATTTACATTCGGCAATAAAATCAAACGATCCGAGCACATATGGTGAATTTCATTTTATGTTGCAATAATAATATTTGTACATTCCATTCAGAACACAGACATTGACCTGTACAAGAAAGCTGAAAATTGATGAAATGATTTTCTGTCCTCAATGATTGTGAATTGCTCTTGTTGCTACGTGAACTGGGTGAATTTATGTAGTAATCTTACAATAGACATGCGCAGTGAACTTAGTCAACATTAAGCTTATCATAAGATAAATTAGAAAAAAAATAGAGTAAAAAAATTAAAAGTGCTTACCTAATACTGGTCCAACGATGAACATGTACGCTAACATGATCAGCACTATTTGTGCTCTACGCGAACCTTCTCGCACTTTGAACGCCACATTCACAGTCGCCACTAAGTCCCTCAAGGAAAGCACTGTAAATATACTTGGCGTCTTATCGCTCTCTACTTCTTTCGTCTTTTTTGTCTTCTCTTTAAGTCTTATGACGATGTAAACTAACCCGATAAGATAGAACACACACGCTATGGAGAAAACACCGTAGTAACCGAAACGTTGGATCATTATTCCACTAAGCGCCATCCCTATGGGCCTACTAAGAGTCATTATTGCAGTAACAATCCCTAAACGGAAAGTCCTTTCAGACTCACTAGTGATGTCCGTGATGTAACTGTAGACGGCCATCGTCATGGCGACGCGCCCGCCAGCCAGGGCTGGTGGCAGGCCCTCCATCAGCGCGGTCTCATTCACCCCAATTTGAAGGAAGAATACCGTACTCAATATAATACCGATGGCTGATATAAATTTTCCTAGAATTGGTAGCACCATAAAGGCTTTTCGGTTTCCCGTTCGATCGCTCCATGCTCCCAAGAAAAGTGTCAGTATTCCTGGCAAACCTGTCTGTAGCGGGAAACTCCAAGCGGTCATCGAAGCGACCATTGTCTGCACATTTTTTTCTTGCTCCGTATAATTGTGAGTGCGTCCCTGCATTATATGCGAGCAGGTTCGCGCGTCGTATTGTAGATTTACTAGACATGATTTCTCTAAGCACAAATTCTGGACAGCTAAACCTGCGAGTACACTCGGCAACAAGTAACAAATAACAAAAGGTTCCACTGTAACTTTCGATCTAAAAGCCCAGGACTCTTTCAGGAATTGTTTCAGTCTTTTGCTCAATTTCGTTTCTGTTTTCTTGAGCTCGGTGCCGTATTGTATGTTGCACTTGCATGGTTCCACACTCACGATATTTTCTCCGGGCACTTCGACCCGTAACGTCATTTTGACAACAGTTTACCACTTTATTGTTCATTTGTTTTTTAACATAATCTAAACAATAACAACTTTGTATAAAATCGTGCGTTAAAATATGAGTAAAAAAGTATATTTATTATTGGATTTTTTAAAGTGTATTTTTATTTTTTTATATCACAGGGAGCACGATAACGTTTAGCGGGGGCGAGTGCTCGGTTGCGCGTGCGACGGTTGATTGCATGCGCGCGGCGGCTGTTGCGGGCGACTCTAGTTTTGTTACTGCCTATCAGCTGGCTGGTGGTACAGTTTAATTTGTACTTTATTATGTTATCACGTGGCCGCCCTGCGCTGCTACGCGCGTGGTTCAAACTTCGATTAATAATTGTAATTGATCATATGCAACATTATAAACTAATCGAATCTTCATCGTAACTCCTATATAAGTTCACAAAATATGAAATATTCCATAACGGTTCATTAGAGAGGGATGCGGTTATTATAACTTAATTAGAATTTCTCCGAACTATATATTAAGGGTCATATTAAATTATATCACTAGAAATAGTTAAGTAACAATTATTGATTAATTTCTGAGCGAGACAAATTGCATTTAGTGAGGGTTAATGGCCTATTTATCTACATAATTTCAAATGTAACAAAAGATTTACTGATTCGGTATGTATTAGAAAGTCACATCTATGTGATACAAGAAGAAAACAGCTTTATCTGTTCAAACAGAAATCTGATCCTTGCTGTGATCGCATTGAACTTGACAATGTGAAACTGTTCATCTGTAAAGAATTCCTGTTAACAAATGGCCTTTGGTTTATATTTACATGAAATATGGTTATTCCTTTGACAATGGAAATGATGTTTTTAAAACTAATTTTGTATTTCAGCGTGTCCCAAATACAATAATGAAGGAGAATAAAGACTTCAAGAACAAGAGAACTAAACATGAAATGTTGTTCCAATCTGGGACATGCGTTAGTTGCATGTTTATGTACTTACCTAGGTACGCTAATTTATTTACACTATCTATTAAATTAGACAACAATACACACACAAACACATAACATCACGCATGTATTTCCCCGAAGGGTTAGGCAGACCTGCACCTACAGTACACCCACATTTTGCCAGTTATGTTAAAGTCCCATGTAATAGGGGGCGAGCATATTGCCATCAACCGGGCACAAATCCAGACTCCGGGCTGCTACTGAGAAGCCCGTGACAGAAAATCCCAATTACACGTTGCCCGACCTGGCAATCGAACCCATGACCTCATACTCAGTAGTACTGCTTGCGACCCCTAGACCAACGAGGCAATTAATTTTTAGTGTCATCGACTGAAAATCCTTCTATTGCTAATAGAGAATTTCCAGCTTTGTATTTACATTCTAAAAATGGATTAGTAAGAAATCTTATACTCTGAATATAATTATTACTGAAAGATTTAGGTTCCTACTATCCTTCACTGAGCGGTCGTGCTTGCGATCAGTAGGCAATGAGACAATCATCAATTCATCAAACATTAATATTATTAAGTCAGCCTCGTAATACGATATTGCTTAATTTTATTCATTTTCTTTTTCGTGTGGTTAGAGACTAACCTGGTGTCAGAGTTTTTATGCCACCCATAGGCCTCTGACTTGGCTTCACATGCCATCGAGAAATTTCTCTCCAGCATGCCCCAGGTTTCCGCGCGATGTTATTCTTCAGCGTTTTAGAAGTGATAATTATACAAATGACTTCAACAATCAGATGACTTCTCCCACTGGGTGGAGCGGGAGGGCGTGTCAGACTCTTACTAACTAAAACCCACCCGTGTTCCTTCAGTTGCCTGTGCAATGCTAGGGGGCCACGGTATCCCTTTCGGACTTTCCCGCAACCCCGGCAGGCATCGACCCCATCGGACCCCTTCAGTCGCTGACATCTCTTTGAGGCGCGCGTGGAACACAACGCGCCGTCGGCCCGGGCCTGGTCCTTACTCGACGTCGAACTACCCATTGCTCACCGTCCGCCAGCCCGCGCTTACGATGGCCGGGAATCGGCAATCGATCCCCGATGCCCAGGGCGTATCCTCCTGCGGCGGCTAGGGGCGTGAGGGCGCGAAATTTGCCTCTCCCTCACGCGTTCCACCTCCTCCTTCGCGAGCATTACTGTTTTGCAGAAGGAGGTGACGGCCTCCCATGCCCTCTCGCTCCGTACCATGGCCTAGACCAGGGCCTGACGCGAGAGATCCCCACCACCGATCGCCTCCACGAGGACACGGCGGTGCTCCGCCCAAGCCGGGCAGACCTCCACCGTACGCTCCACCGTGTCCTCCGGGCGATCCACGCAGTGGTGACACCCGGGCGTGTCCTCCCGCTCCACGAGGACACGGCGGTGCTCGGCCCAAGCCGGGCAGACCTCCACCGTACGCTCCACCGTGTCCTCCGGGCGATCCACGCAGTGATGACACCCGGGCGTTTCCTCCCGCCTGATACCTAACAGGAACCTCCCGATACAGCCATGTCCAGTGAGGACCTGCGTCAGGCGGAAGGTGAGGACGCCTCTCTAGCCACTCCTCAAAGAGGGGACTTATCGCTACAATAGTGGCGTGCCCAGCGGTGTGTGCCTTGCATTCGAACTCGAGACCTATGATTTGGCAGTTCAATTGTCACATCACTAGGCTATCACTGCTATTTAATTTTAAAGGCCTAAACTTTGCCTCTTCTACGGCGTTGTCAGTGGCAACGCAGAAACTATTATTAGACGATAGATTAACAATCTAAAATTAAAATATACAGTGTATCAATCTTTCACTTGATATGAAAACAACATGGACGACTTCTATTATTAGAGCGTCAGTTTTTATCAATAACGGTAAAAGTTTTAGGATCAGAAATACAATCAATCTGCCTAGCCTTTTCCCAACTACCTATGTTTGGGTCGGCTTCCAGTCTAAACGGGTGCAACTGAATACCGTATTTTACATGGAGCGATCGCCTATCTGACCTCCACAACCCAGTAACTGGGTACGATACCCCTATGGTAAGACTGGTTGTCAGATTTTTGGGCTACTGACGACCCGTAACGACTGTTAAAGATCCACGAATGACAGCCGGGACAACGGCTTTCAGTGCTTTCCGAGGCACGGAGGAGTCTCGGTATATTAAGCTGGTCACCCATCCACAGACCAACCCTGGCAAGCGTGTGGCTCTTATTACTTAGCACGAGCCACGATCTAAAATACGTTCTCTGAAAAAACTATTTCACAAAAATAAAATTGGTCAATGATTGATCTATAAGTGAACAATTACCAGTTATCGAAATTCTTAATGGCATAAAGTATATCACGTAATATATGCGCTCCAATTTTTCCCATAAGTCGGTCAAGATGAATGGCAAAGGTGGCGTAATGTGTGTATTATCAAACAAATTAGATGCCTTTGACAATGACCATATTTTATAATTGAACAAACAATTAGATACAACATTTTTGTCTCAAGGCTTTAGCTGGAAATGGTTTTGCAATTAACTTTGCACTACTTTGATGTTTTTAAAAGACATAATATTTAGCTTATGGTTGATAACTCAGCTGACTGCCTCGTTGGTCTAGTGGTTGCAAGCGCTACTACTGAGCATGAGGTCCTGAGTTCGATTCCCAAGTCTGATTATTGGGTTTTTCCATCAGGAATTTCACAGTAGCAGTCCGGAGTCTGGATTTGTGCCTGGTTGATGGCAAGGCAATAGGCAAAAATTTGTCTCCTTAAAGGCTGTCAAAATTGTGCAGAACTTACAAGACGAATATTTCCGCGATATATCCGATATTTCCTCTTGAACTAGTTGTATCACATTGAAATACTTAATTTAAATCTTCAGAAGATGACTGAGATTTCTTACAAATAAAACGTTTGGTAATAAACATCGGCTAGAAAAAGAAAAAGTTAAGAAAGGAAAAAATGAAGCTTGCTTTGAACTTTTTGAGCCTTTTTTTGTCTTATTCTTAACCCTATAAGATGTTATATTTTTGAAATCGTCTCCTCAAGTCCTTTAAATCCCACATGGATATGGTATTTTTTTTTAGAACTTTACTGAGTGACGTCTAAGATTCGTTTTTCAATAGACGCCTCATTGATAATAATCCATCCAGTCATTGGGATGCTTCGAGGGTATATACGAGTATAATAATACCATAAGCATAAATACATACCCAGATACTCGTGAAAAATATAACCCTGTCTTTGCTGTCGTCCAGTCGGGTAAAACAACAAGAGGTTACAAATAATTAAGTTGTTGAAAGTATAACTTATTTTGATCCTTAACATGTGTAAGTACTTAAATCATGTTTAACTTGAAAGTAGTGCGTAACCGTCGTTACTTATCGTCTTACTAAGTGATTAACGAACTATTTAAGTTTTCAGTTAGTTTCTTCGTGGATTATCCTAAGTCGAGTTTATGTACTCAAGCGTGAGTACAGTCTCTTATAACTCACGCATGAGTACAGCATCCCAATTGCGAAATACACTTTCAATAACAATCCAAAGGATTTTGAAGGAAATTGCTAATGCATTGCTTCATGTGTTTGCTGAATTCGCCTGCTGAACAACCTTAATAATACTGTGAATGTTGATGAGCTGTAAAAAGGAAAGGGACTGCCCATTGCCATTTTAAGTGTGTTACGCAATGAGGGTTTTCTTGAAAATTCACGCCACTTTGACAAGAGGTCTTCCATTTCGACAATGAATATAAAATATATGATGACGTTCTTCAGTCGTTTAATTCATTCGATCATCATTCAGTCACGAATAAAAAAAAAATAAGAGCTTTGGTACTTTTTACAGGTGGCCGGACTTGACGTCTCAGTGCTGCCACCTAGAAAACGTCATTTCAGAAAACCATTGGGGCAGGTCTTTTTAGGGTTCCGTAGTATAAAAGGAACCCTTATAGTTTCGCATTGCACAGGCAACACAAGGAACACGGGTAGGTTTTAGCCAGTAAGAGTCTGACACGCCCACCCGCTCCACCCAGAGCGGGAGGAGTCATTTGATGATTTCCCACAAAAAATAAAAAAATAAAAAAAAGGTCTTTTTAGGGTTTCGTAGTATACAAGGAACCCTTATAGTTTCGCAATGTCCGTCTGTCTGTCTGAACGTCTGTCCGCGGCTTAGCTCAGACTCTTTGTACTAGAAAGCTGTAATTTAGCATGTGTATACATATTAATCACGCCGATAAAGTGGTAAAATAAAATCATTAGAATATTTTTTTTAGGGTACCTCCCCTACACGTAAAGTGGTTTTTTTTTTTATCTATCCCATGGTGTGGGTGTAGTTGAAAAGCTCTTTCAAAAATATGGCGAGTTTGTGAAAACTATTTTAGTATTCAGAGATTCGGTTAGCGAAATATTAAGCTTTAAAGTGCAATTTTTTGTTAAAGTCTAGTGTCCTCCCCTGTCAGCAAAATTTTGGGTTTTGGATATGTGAAAAAATTCACGGCAGCAGTATATATAACGAAATTTAAAGGAAAACTATCACAGTTAGCTTTACAAGATAACGAGTAATAATTGAACAACTTACAATTGCGGTTGCAAGAACATGTTTTTCAACTACAAAAGGGTAGGTACCTCATTAACGGACAATTATAAGAGTATATCTAAGAGTCTATTAACTGCTCCCAAATCACCATGTTCATATTTTTTACATTACACCTTGACATAATCACCCTATTATTTGACATTATAAATCTATAATTTAATTTCAACTCTATTAGTGGCTTTTGTAGACATGATATTTATTCAGATTTGTTACAGCTGTAATAGCAATAACGCCATTTCGTTTAAAATACGTATTTATTTTAATTAATTAATTAATCTATACATAGATTATTTTCTATTTTATGAATGTGAGAACGCTGTAGGCTTAGTGGACTGTAGATTTGTTGACCATTACCTGGTACTTGTTGAAAGACCTACACTGTCCTCCCATAACTAAAAACACCGTTTTTTATTTCAAAATATTTGATTGAATTGTATTTGAAAATATTGTAAAAGCCAATTATTTTTAAAAGAGTAACCGTGGAGTTTCTTGTCGGCTCTTCTCCATAGGAAACGATCAATTGCAACCGTGCATCTACCTTCTGACGTTTCATAAGTGCCCATGTAGGTTTAAGTAAAATAACATATTTTGAATTTTGAGACTTAAGTTTGTTCTTGTGATAAAATCATGCCCAACTACGGAACCCTTCATTGTGCGTGGTCCTACACGCACTTGGCCGGTATTTTTTCTCGATGGAGTACCAATGGATATCATTCTGAGATGATTTTTAAGACATTAGGAGAACTTGAATGTTGGCTTCCCCTTAACGATACATATTTTCTTATTATAGGCAATCAACAATCAGTGCTCCAAGTTTTACGGTTGTAAAATGACAACCATCAAGTTTATTCAAAATTACTTACGCTTTAAAAAAACGAATTGCACATTAATTTTATTTGGTTCATTATTGTTACTAATCAGTATTTTTTATAAATAGAATTTAAAAAAAATGCATTTCGAGGTCATCGGGCATGTCGAGGGTATTTTCCTCGGAGCTTTTCTTCAAACAACTGAAGTTGACAACAATAAAGAGAATAATGTCAATAAAAAGAGAAAAATGATTTAAATCATTGGTGACGAACAAGATCAAAATTTTGTTGAAGGAATGCTTGAAAGTAGGCAAGGTAAATGGAATAATGAGTATAGCATCTTCAGAATGTTAAAATCATCTGCCACAAGCTGTAAAATACTAAAAACGTGTGAAAATATGTAAAAAAATATCACAAACAAAGACATTGTAATATTGTGTTTTGGTTTAAGTAACAAGAATGTATCCAAATATGTTTCCAATTTATATTTGTTATACTTATTTCGAAAGCAAAAGGTTTTTATAACAAATGTACAATACAATCCCATATCTTAATGAATACATGCTTAATAGACAGTTGTATCTGATTGTAAAATATACTAACTGTAAATTAATTCAACTGAACGACAGAAATGTTTTTATGAAATGAATGACTTTACGAGTATGCTAATTTATAGACTTAATTTAGAAATAGATTCCATGACGTATAATGAACAATTCTTGACTTTTTCTAATAAAACAAAATACCTATTACAGTCAGGTGTTTGCATTGTAAATAAGCCGCTAAATGCCAGAGAAAAATAAGAACGGTAGCATGCTTTACTATTTCAAACCTAAATACTTAATACAACCTATTGACAATCCACAAATACCATTTAAGAAAGGAACTTTCCCAATTTTATTCAATGAAATGAAAATGACTAGTCAGTCAAACATAAAAGAACCTTCCCTTTAATCAAATGCACCATGTTTTCGTTCCCCACCTTAAGTCCAGTCTGATACTGTTTCACCAAAACATTGCGGGTATTTTTAATATGATATACGCAATAACGGTGGCACTTAATTAACTCTCAGAATTCTATGGAAATTAACATCATTTGTTTAAGTGAATCATTCATTAAAAACAAATCAAAATCACTTCTAAAGATTCCTGATTACAAACTCGTCGCTTCATACTTTCGTGATACTAAACGAGGTGGGACATGCATTCACATTAAGAATGAGATGACTTGCATTAAATTAGATAAGTATATAAATGACATTGCATGTAATTTTAATTTTGAATGTACCGGTTTAGAATTAACAATTAATCAAACTATCATTATTTGTATTTATAGGACACCAAACAGCAATCCAAAAGTTTTTCTAGAAAAAATGGAAAAAATACTTATTAGAGTCACAAAGAAATCGAAGAAGGTAATTATTTGTGGTGATTGGAATTTAGATACAATAAAACCAAATAAAAGTTGCCAAGAACTCTTAGGGTTGTTGAAAAAATTCAACATTGAATTGGATTATAACAACACCAACACGAAAACAGTCATGTTTAGATTTATTTGCAAGCAATATCAAACAAGCTAAAGGTGAAGTTCATCATGAGACAGGGCAGACCCTGACAGTGACAACTAATAAACCGAAATCTATACTAAGTTGGTTTGAATACAAAAGGGACTCATGAAGAAAACATAAAAAAGTTATGTTACTGTATTTCTGCGCTTTCATTCTGTGACATGTATCTTATGGATAATTTGGAAGGTGCATTTCAGGTATTTCATAGGACATTGCAACTGTTCTTTAAACTTTGTTTTCCCATTAAAAAAAAAAAGTCGAACGAAAAAAATAATACTCTGTGGTTGACAAAAGGTTTGAAAAAATCATGTGCAAGGAAACGTTATTCACATTTAAAATACTATATTCATAATAAAACAAACAAAAATAGATTAACAAAAAAGTATAAAAATATAGTGATATAATTAAACGTTATATTAACAAATCTCAACAAATACACAATAAACAATACTTGGTGCAAACTCTGTCGTTCCTCGCCTTTGTAAATTGTTAAATTGCTCCAGCGATCTTGTTGACGTGCATTTTGACTCATATGCCAAGTTTCATACAACAACTAGTAGTAATGTTTAATTTTAATTAAATTTTTCTCGATTTTGTTGTGTATCTGTTTGTTTTGTTTTATTCAATTTTACTTTTGCTGCTTATATTAGTTTTATATTCCATCATGTAATTTTATTTTATTTTAATTTATAAAATTGCTACTTTTAGTCATCATATATTAGTTTCATAGTTTAGTGCTTGTGGCACACCTAATATTATAATGCATGCGGTGCTAACCTGTAAGAAATTGTTCCACTAACCTTAGATTATATTAGATATTACTTAAAATACTTACAGTGTAAACAATTGTTGGTTGGCCAATAAAGGAAAATAAAAAATAAAAGATAATTATATTCAGAATATTAAAAACAAGTGCAAAACTACTTGGGATATTATCAATTAAAAAATTGGTGACTCACAAAAAGTAATGACATAAAACAAATAGCATTTAAAACCAACGCCATCACTGACCCTCAAAAAATTTGTGACCAGTTTAACGAATACTATGTCCACTTGACAAATAAGAATGAATTTACGGATAAAATTGGCGCCATACTATGGACATTGATCACAATAATACAATATTCCTACATCCTACCGATCCTATAGAAGCATTCAGGGTAATCCAAAACCTAAAAAATACTGCGTCTGTCGGGTTCGACGAAATAAATACCAAAATTATAAAAGCCTGTGCTAATCACATAAGCAAACCGTTGAGCTACTTAATTAACATATAGTTTTGTTTGAAGGCATGTTTCCAAGCGCATTAAAGAGAACTCAATGGTCATTTAGGGGCATGAGGAACAGGGTGTAAAGTTCACTCATCCACCATAGAAAAGGGAGGATCCTCCAACCAGACGGGTGTTGTGTCTGGCGGGCCAACTGCCCGACTGTTGATTTCGGATAGTCTTATCTATGTCGTTCGCGCGGTAAACTCTAATTGTGCGATGCAGGATTTGTGTGACGTCATGTCTTTGATGCGTAGTTCGTATGTGGCGGTGTAACCGCTACATCACTCCCCTCCGGAGACCGGAGATCGATAGTGGGCTGAGTCTTGTATCTTGCGATGCTTCACAGTACAGGTGGAGTTGTGTGTGTGTCACACAGTGGAGGTTCCAGTGAGTCGGAACCGGGTGCCGCATAGTTCGCGGTCTGCGGTGATTCCCCAGTGAGTTGGGGTGGCGCTGCGTCACGATCCAGTGAGTCGGATGTGGTATAGCACCGGGTTGTGGCTGACTGCTAGCGTCGACCAGGAGAGGGTAGAATGGGCTCTGCTTGTGAGACCGGCCGAAGGTGCAGGTGCTGTGCCAAGGTTGCTGATGAGGCTGAGGGTGATGACCAGGAATGCGCGTTCGCTGCATGCTGGTGGTCAGGATACCCGTTGAAGCCGTGGGTGCTGGCTGTCTGTGTGACTCGCCTCACGAAAGCTTACGGGAGTGATGATGATGATGACGTTACGCTGAAGTAGTTGCACGAAGGCTGCGTTGAGGATCATACTCGGGGTCACCAATTTAGGGGCATGAGGAACAGGGTGTAAAGTTCACTCATCCACCATAGAAAAGGGAGGATCCTCCAACCAGACGGGTGTTGTGTCTGGCGGGCCGACTGCCCAACTGTTGATTTCGGATAGTCTTATCTATGTCGTTCGCGCGGTAAACTCTAATTGCGCGCTGCAGGATTTGTGTGACGTCATGTCTTTGATGCGTAGTTCGTATGTGGCGGTGTAACCGCTACAGTCAAATTCAAATTCATTTATTGGTGTTATTTTTGGTACATTTTACATGAGATCTTACTAATAAATCAAACCGATATTTAAGAATGGTGATAAATCTGACATGACGAACTACAGACCGATAACCTTAATTCCTATAATATCAAAAACATTTGAGAAGAAAATATTAGAAAGACTATTATGACTATGTGGACAAGTATAATTTGCTGAGGCGGGAACAATTTGGATTCAGGAAAAATAGCTCCACCTCTTTAGCTTGTTTTAATTTAATAAAAATAATAATTGAATGACCACATAAGTATAGTAGGTATTTTTCTGGATATGAGTTAAACCTTTGACTTCGTTGATCATAAGCTATTACTAAGAAAATTGTTTAAATATGGAATAAGAGGCAAAGCGAATGACTGGCTCAAATTTTACCTAAGTGATAAGCTTCAATATGTGTAAATATCAAAAGTCATTGATGGAAACAAAGTAGAACATAAATCATATTTTAAAACTAATGCAGTAGGAGTACCCCAAGGCAGCGTGGTGGGTTCGTTTTAATTCTGCTATATATTAATGATCTTCCTAATGCAACACGCCACGAAACAATCTTATTTGCTGACGATACGACCCTAATTATAAAAAGTAATGACATAAATAAATTGGATTAGGAAATTAATGAATCAATCAAAGATATAATAACTTGGCTTGATAACAACAATTTAAAAATAAATATAAATAAATAATTGAATTTCAAACTTATAAATCAAACTTTCAGACTCTTAGTATAACATATGAAGACAGTATCCTAAAACAAGTAGTAATGAAAAAAATATTGGGGATAATAGTGGACCAAAACTGTAACTGGAAATTGCACATCAATTACGTATGCGGTAAGCATGCGTATGCAGTCACTGCATATTACGGATACGTATCGTGTGTGCTGTCATATGGTCTGATACTATGGGGCAACTCAGTTGAAGTTTTAATGGCGTTTCGGGTACAAAATAAGTGTGTTAGGGCAATATCTGGCGTCTGGTTTGTGTACAGCTACAAACAACCGTTATTTAAAAAACTTCATATATTACCTTTACCCTGCATGTACATCAAAGAACTATGCATGCTAGTAAAACTATATTCGCATGCAATCAGAAGTCATGTCACAAAAAGGCTACTGCTAGAAATAAGTATAAATACGAACTAAATGTACCTCAATGTAGATTACAAATGTTCCTGAATTTGACATAATTTGACATTGACGCGCAGTTTACGTCATTTTAAACATATTTCTGAATTTTTCGGTGTTACCTGTAATTTTTTGATTATTTATAACTGTTAATGTCATTCAGGTGTATAACAAGTTACCGTCACTTAAGAACTTCCCATCCCCATGTTCAAGAAAAAGCTGACAATTTGGCTAAATTAGATAGCTGCTTTTATGACATTGGCGAATGTATAGAATATTGTAAAAATCAAAGATGACATAGACTTAACTTTGACATTTTAAAGTAACGATTACCTAATAATAATAATTCGTATTAGAATTATTGTAAATCGCAAATCTTAAAATTAATATTGTACTTAGATACTCGTAAGAATGTCAATTGAATGTTTGTACACCTTAAACTTTGTGATAGAATGTATACTAACTAAAATATTTTAATACAATACTATGTAAAACTATAGAAGGAGCTCGTGGCTAAGTAATACCTGCCGCACGGGTCGATCCGTCAGGTTAAGCTACGCTTGCCGGGGCTGGTCTGTGGATGGGTGACCATCTTTACGTACCGAGACTCCTTCGTGCCTCGGAAAGCACGTTAAGCCGTTGGTCCCGGCTGTCATTCGTGGATCTTTGACAGTCGTTACGGGTCGTCAGAAGCCCGAAAGTCTGACAACCAGTCTTACCAAGGGGTATCGTATCACCCAATTACTGGGTTGTGGAGGTCAGATAGGCAGTCGCTCCATATAAAATACTGGTATTCAGCTGCATCCGGTTAGACTGGAAGCTGACCCCAACGTAGTTGGGAAAAGGCTATGCAGATGATGATGACTATGTAAAACTACATTCTTACAAATAAATAAAATTGTAATTCAAATTCTAAAACATGAGCTTTCGATACGCAATCTCACTTCCAGGACTCGTTTGCTCCACCGGCTATCGGTCCTTCGACAAAAAATGGCCAGCCCACGACCACTTCAGATGGCTAACTATGCAAGCTATGTCGGAACTCCAGTTATTTACCGGATAATTGTATTTAGACTTTTTTCCTTCAAAGAAATTCCGAGCATTCGATCATCACGAAATAATCTGTGATAGGAATTACAAGATGAAAGTCCATCTTATAATTCGATCGAAATTCAGACTTTTGTTTGGGCTTCTTACGATAATTCACAGAAGTTGTGCAAAAGTGCATCTAGGCATCTCTTCAAATCAAGTAAATGCTCGTAATTACTGTGCAATGGCAGATATTTAAGGCTAATACCCGTCACTGGTATGCCTGAGAAGTTTGGGTCATAAAACTAGGTCCAGTACCATTAACTGTGAGATCCACCAACCCGCACTAGTGTGGAGTACGGCTCATTCCACCTCTCGGAAAGTAGGTCTGTGTTCCAGCAGTGGGATCATTAAGGGTGATTATGCAACACCTAATTAGAAAGACAATTCCCGTATTTTAAAGAAATTGCATCTAATCTCAGTTTCAATCTGACAAAAACACCTCTCTACATATTTGACACGTTTTGGCATTGATTGGATTCAGTAGATGAGATTCCGAGTATCTACTCGGTCATCTCAGCGCACAATACACCATAAAAATTATTTAACCCATTTATTTAACCCTCCACTCGCAAACTGAATCCAAATTCTTGTTCATGCCAAATCCGAAAGGGCAGCTTTTTATATATTTGTAAAGTAACTGCATAAAGTTTTTTGGAAACAGAGTTTATAAACATTGCGAAGAGTAAAGGAGATAAAACGCCACCCTGAGGTACACCGGCAGAAGTATAACACCAAGAAGAGCATGACTCTTCTATGCATATACGTTGCCGGCGGCCATACAGGCAACTATGAAACCAGTCAATCGCCGTTGGAGATCACGTTAAACGAGCGAAGCATGCCAAGCAGGATATCGAAATCGACAGTATTAAATGCATTACTAAAATCCAGTAAGCAAAGAACCGTCAGATTTCCTCCTTCCATGTCTAACCGTATGTCATCAGTGACGTTAACTAAGGCTGTAGCGGTGCTGTAACCAGAACGAAAACTGGATTGGAAAGGATTCAGCAGACTATTACAAAGAAAAGCACTAAGCTGACAAGGCGTTCTAGGACTTTGGAGAGGAAAGGCAAGATAGAGATAGGATGGTAATCGGATAAGGAAGTAGGATTCGATTTTTTGGGTAAAGGAGTGATTTTCGCCTCTTTCCGACTTACACAATCACTACTAACTGCGTTAGATGTGATTGAATCTACGCTCTTCTTAATATCACAATCAGAGAATTAACTAAAAATAAATGGGGTATGGTCCGGAGTTGGAAGGTTTGAAAGATAGTTTATTGTAGCTGCCTTCTTGGTCCCATTGCAGTGGAACGAAGCTGAGAAGTGTTGATTCAGTAGATCAATTTCTAAGTTCTTAGGATTCGATTCTTGGCACGATTTTCCAACTCCTATGGATTTAAGAAATTTTCAGACTTTAGCTGGATCTCTTTGGCGCCATTGGGCATCTCTACACACCTAATTGCAGCGATTGCGAGCATCTACGAGGATCTCCCGGTTCGACGGCGAGGGCCGACACTTAAATTTAGTTTTGTTTACAGCCTTCCTGTGCATGATACATCTTATTTCGTCTGTAACCCATGGTGCCAGATGATGTTAAATTTTTACAGCACGAATGGGAGCGTGGACATCGTATAGCTTTACAGGGTTGTCCCATCAGCAGGTTGACTTTATCGTCAATCGACTCAAGTAACACTAACACTGACTAAAAGAGACCGTAATACTTAGGGCATTTATATGGAATACATAAAAAAAAACAGGTACATCAGAAAACTGAGATTCAAGCGTGTCAGCATGGAACGGAAAACTCGCAAAGCTGTCATTAATACAAGCCGACCCAAAGCTTTCGGTGTCGCTATCGTCATTACTATCTGACATCGACACAATATAAATATATGAAGGGTAATAGTAAATGTAAATAAAATAGTGAATATAACGTAAATATAAAAAGAGCAATTAATTTAAAATCCACCCGCCAGTTTACCGCTAACAAATAAAAGCGAACACAAAGCAATAGTTTAAAAATGTCATCGTCCGGTAACAGAAAGAACACTACATAAATATGCACAGGAAATGAAGAAGGAATATACAAAAAATAACAAGAAAAATATTAGAAGCAACGAAACACAAGGGCACACTGTCTACCGGTTTCTGAACGAAAACTTTGAAAACGACAATGACACATGACGTATTGAGTTAGAGTTGGAGTCGGTTGGAGTAAATTTTGACCGTTATCTAATTATTGGAATTGGTCTTTTGTTACCGTCATAAGTAAACAACGTGAATGTCTTTGGCGTTGTGCTTTTGTTTTATTTCTCTTTCTTCGTTCACCCACAAAATAGGTCATTCGGGCTTCTTACTAAAGACTGTCAAAGATCTAGGAATGACAGTCTGGGTCGAAAGCTTGTCGTAACACAGGTAATGCGGCGGCGTTGTTTACGTGTCCAATTTTTATTACCAAAGCCACAACACACGCTGCTCGCCATAAATCTATGGTGGTACTGAAATAAAATCGAATATCCGCCAGAAACGGTTTAGCGTTTTCAGATATTCCATAATTGAGTGCGTTTAATCGCAATGCGTGCTAAACCAAAAGGCTGAAAAACGCTTTATATGTTTTCAAAACAAAATCTAAGAACTGGTTTATAGGTAGGATTGGACACAAAGTTTGCAATGTTATATTTGTTTGTTTGCTTATTTGGGATTTCTTTATGACAAACGGCAAGTGCGGGTTTTTTAATTAGGTATACCTTTTAGGGGTTTTGTCATTTTGATTCATTGCTATTAATTATTTTGTTACCTACCACGGTATTTAAATTAATTAACGAATAATCCTGAATAAGCCTTCTCAAATTATTGTTGACAATTCTGAATAATTCATGATTCATCTACTACGACAAACAACCGACTCATTTTGTTTACTAGGTAATCGCGGAGGGCCAAACTACTCATACAAAACAAAGGTAATTTCCAAACAAATAACAATATTACGGTCATTCAGCGTTAATTATGCGTGTCTAATTGTTAGGACACTGACAATCGGGCTCCATTGCACGCTGAGCGACCTGGAATTTGTGGACCAGACAAATTCAAGATCACTTAGCGCGGCAGCGGGCTATGCTCGGAGTTTCTTTGAAGGATAAATCAGATTCAAACACAGTTGTTGTTTCTTAGTATTTAAAACGAATGTTTTGATTTCATTCTTAAAGGTAACTGTACAAAAGAGAAAGAGACAGCGTGCTGTATTGTTTGGATCTGGTTGTGAAATTACTCGTGGCTTGAGTGCACGACGAGATCTAGCTTTAAGGCGATATCTGTGTCATTTATCTACAGCAGAAAGAATTGGCCAGTCCCGTGTGACTCCACAAGCCTATTTGTTTCGGGCAGCTAAATCTCTTATTCTTCAATCAGAAATGAAATGATACGGAACAGAACTGTAGTTAGTAGGCAGTATGAAAGGCAATCTTCCCGCTTATACAACCTTCTGAATAAAGAGTTACGCATCTATCCTTTGAAACTCCGTGACTGTAAAATAGCTTTGACTGAATGGCTAACGAAAAAAACCTACGACGAGATTGAGGCTTTAGTATCTTCGCTTCCATAACCTATCCAATAATTAAAAGGACCGAGGTAGCGAAATTGTTACTGGAGGAAGCTGTGCCTGGCTTCTTCCGATCCCAAGACATTGTCGCAGGGCTAACATGAACCTAAACCGAAACCTACATCCAAACCTGAACCTAAATCTAAACCTAAACGGATACCTAAAACTAATAAACACAACTAAAGTAAATGCAATTAAAACTCAACCCACACTTAGCAGATCATTTATACAACTCACTCACGCATTATTCACGCACACACGCACACACACACCCACACACACGCACACAACAAAACCTACTCTCATACATCACATCACACAAGTGCGCTCCTTCCTTTTGTATTTCCTTTTTACTTTATTTTTCTGTTTAATTTAAATTAGATTATTTTTATTTTTATTATTCTTGGTTCAGTTTATCGATTGCATACCTGTTATTTATGATAGTGGAAGAGCGGATATCACCTAACACAAGCATCTTCTTGCTTAAAAGGTGATCTCCAACTCATTATTTGTGTTATAATTGTATGTAATTGCAATAAACATTTTTTTATTTTATTATTATTATTTATAAATTTTTATTTATTTAACTACATAAGTACATATAAATTATATTTTTAAATATTAAAATAAAAACATTTAAAAATATAAAAAATAGTGGCCCATCGGCATCAGGAACAGGGTCCAAGATGCTGGAGGTCAGGGCTCTAAAGAGAGGAACCTCCTCACTATGCGTGCCGTGTCCAGAAGTACTGCTTTCTGAATCAAGCCCTTGACCTAGCCGTGCAATGAGAGCCTCCTGAGATGTTGATCGAGGCTCTTCGCTATTAGGTCATTAACCGTAACAATTATCCCACCACTAGATTGTGTCTGTGCAAGTACTCACCGTTAGCAAGACGAGAACAACCGGAAACAATATGTCGGATTGATTCACCGGGACGATGGCATGCCCGACAGATGTCAACCGTACCATCCTTGACAATGTATTTCCGATAATTATTCGTCATGATAACTTCATCCATAATCGCACAGACAAAACCTTCGGTTTCCCCGAAGAGGTCGCCGAAACGCAGCCAGGATACAGACGCCAAAAAGTCAACATCGGGTCCATGGAGGGCCCGGAAAAAGCGTCCGTGAAGCTCTTTGCCTTGCCATACTTCCTTACGATCGTTAGTATCAAGTACGGCAGGTTTGCACCAGTTCTCTATTTATTTATTTTATTTTATTTATTTTTTATTTATTAGTTACTGACATAACTTACAGTTTAAGCAAGCTGAAGTGGCAGTGGGCTGGCCATGTTTGTCGAAGGGCCGATGACCGGTGGATTAGATGAGGCTTGGAGTGAAGTTCGCGTATCGGCATCGGCAAGCGTAGTGGTGGGACGCCCCCCGACTAGATGGACTGACGACCTTAAAAAGGTGGCTGGGACTGACTGGATGCAGAAGGCGGTGGACTGGGTGTTGTGGCGGAGCCTAGCAGGGGGCTGTGAAAGGCTGAGTTGATTGTTGTTTGAACTTGAAAGTATGACTTTATTGTCGCCGTCGATCGTAGATTTTCAAAACGAACTGCCACATGCGCACACGCAGGCTTCAAAACTACGCAAAAAGTGACCTAATCCACGAACTTTACATATTTTTTTACGATTCTTACTTAGTTTACAAAAATCTAATAGTTTTATAAATCAAATATTATTTACGTAAACTGCTAGTCTAATCTTGTAAATAATATTAGAGTTTTTTGGTTCGGCCGTGTAGTATCTACTGTTTAACAATATAATGATGAAGACGGAAAGCGGACGGAAGTCAATGTTGCAAAACTTCATCAAAGTAGTACCAAACTGCTTGAACCAGTTCTGCCATTCACGTATTAAGATCATGGTGAAGTTGTTCTTGAAATTAAATCTCATGATATAACAAACCACATACTTTTAGTACGTGATATCAGAAATAAGTAAATTGGTTTTGCGGAGCTGGTCACGTATTTGTGGGCCCTACGGCTTGGTATATGGATCCTTGAGTGGAGGCCGTTGTAGAAAGCGGGCACAACCTTCTGCCCGATACGAGTGGCCCAATGAACTGATGGAAATAGGTGGCGATTGTTATATTTCATGAATGGTGAATATATAATTCAATGTTTTCTTGATTCATGGTTTATTCTACCTGAACATGAAAATGTTTTCAACCAAAACCGAGTGGTTGAATGTTGAAGAAACTGATGACAAAATGTTATACAGCAACAATTTAATTGGTAGGTACATGACCAGGGTAATGATATAAAATAGTCTTTAATATAAACCTTTAAATTAAACAGAAAAGCTATTGTTATTCGAATGAATAAAAAGTAAAATTAAAAATGTATGCAAATGTTTACCAGTATTTTATATGGAGCCATCTGGAAAACCCAGTTAGTTACTGGGTAACTCAATACCCCTATTGATTGCCTCGTTGTTGTCATGGTCGCAAACGACTGCTGCAGTGCTATTCTGTAAAAATCTCACGGTGAAAATTTAGGTGAAGTGAGCGTGTCAATAGTGTCCATCCCTAGCATCAGTGGAAGGACAGCTCACTTCACGCTCATTTCACTTGAGTTATCACGGTGAGATTTTTACAGAATAGATCGGCTGATCTTGGGTTCGATTCCCAGGTCGGGTGAAGTGTTATTAGATTATTTTTATGAGAAATTTCTTAGTAGGTTCCTTCCGGAGTTTGGGAGTTGCGGTCTGATACTCCCGTGCCTCGGAAAGCACGTTAAGCTGCTGGTGCTGCGCCTGATCTCTCTCCGGTCGTGTCCGGCCGTCCCATCGGACTATGAGAGTGAAGGGAAGGGAGAGAGCATCTGTTTCTGCACACACACTTGCCCAGTATAATATCTCAGGCGCCGAAGCCTAGTCTCCGCTGAGATTGGCCGCCAAGGCCAAAAAGACGCATTAGTCAGAAGCTCGAAAGTCAGACCAGTCTGTCAGACTTTCGAGTTTCTATAGATCTATAGATACCATCGAAGAAGTTCATATCTATACACCGTAAAGACTATTTCTGCTTGCAGCGCTCGGTGGCTATAGAACCGGGGCGGAACAGATGAGGTCATCGTGTTCACGGGATTTTGTTTTCAAACTGCTTAGACATGAAGTTCTTCGATTGTACGTGTAACAGCTAACACAGATCTACGACAGCACACAGACAGCTTACTGATTGCCAGCAAACAAATACAAAAAAAAACAACAATTTCTTTCAGATAACTCCGATAGACATCCCACCATTTAAGTCCCTCATCAGGGTTATTTCCTTGAGAAATAAATTCATTCATTGCTGCATTGTTAACAAAAAACTATAATAAACTTGCAACACTGGCAGACAATGGGACATAACATGACTATTGAACTAGAACTGTCGTAAAACTGTTCAGTAATGCCACTGAAATCAGGAAAATAAAGGTTAAAGAAATGCCTGTTGCATTACTGGCAGCAATTGGTCGCACGACGAATCTGTTTCCGCTTGCAACAGGCGCGGCTCACTTAATCGATTCATTACACTTTACTCTCCTACATGTTGTATTTTTTTTGGTAACAATACAATGACATTGAATCTCATACAATTGACGGTTTCATCAATGGCAGGTAAATGACAATGAAATAATGAATTATAAAAAATCCTCATCGTTAAATTGTATAATAAGAATATTTGAAGACAATTTCATTTGGAGTACCTACTTAATTGTATCATTACGCCTGAACTAGTGTTTGGAAGAAGATTATTGTACCCGTAGATAAAGTTAAGTTGTCACTAATTGGAGTACCTATGCAAAATATTCCTAATTTTTTTTTAATAATACGGTAACTTCACATAATTGTAGGAACGAACGGGCCTACCACCAATGGAAAAGATCATCAAAATTCATGTAAAATTGTTGGTTGCATTCCTATTACTTCGCAAAATTCTAATGTTGGGTATCAACTAACAGGTTTAACAGTTAATTGCGATACAATAAAAAAAAAACGACTGCAAAAACACATTACTGTAAAGAGAAAAACAAGCATTGAACTTTGTTTTTTGTAAGGTATTGCTGGTGCCCGACAAACAAAAGTAACACCTTATTTCGTTATTGATTTGTGAAATATATATAATCAATTCCATATAATATATATATATATATATATATATGGAATTGATTCATTACTAGCTTTCAATTGATACCAATATTGTTGTAATTTATTTTGAACACGCAGCAAGCTACAGAGCAAGCTATAGAAATAGGCATTATATACATATACTATACATACATACTCTCGAAATATATTACCCGCCTTCTGGGGCAGTCTTGATCCTTAGATGACTGACCCAGTCGGATAATAAGAAGTTCAATCCAAGATAAAATTTAATTATTGAATAGTACAAATAATTAGTTTGTATTACCACACACGTGAATTAAAGTGCACAAAACTATCAAACCGTACCGCGATTCAATTTGTCCTACTATTTTAAAGCTAACTTACTTCTACTCTACCTAGTCTTTTTTTCGTCCAAAATATTCTGCGACATTTATAGCAGGTAAACAAGTTTGTAAAAACTAAACTTTGATACATCTTGGCTCAAGGGCGTATTGAGTAGGATCTTCTTTAGCTTGTGAGTATAATCAAGATACTTGCTGCCGTGGTTACAAGAAACAAGTTTCCGTGATGATTTCGATGACCTACGGTCGAGCTGCCAGTCGGTTCACGTATTTACAAACAAACGCACTCGTTAGACGAAAACATTTAAATTATCCAACGTGAGTGACATGAAAATATCAGAATGAACGGAAAAAGTGAAAAGGGTTTAGAACTTACTACTACTAACAAAGACAATTTAGAAGCCAATGAAAATAGTGAAAAGCAAAAAGAAAAACAGCCAGTGACTTGTGGTCTACTAATTCGAAAGTTTTTTAACTTCTTCACAGTAGAACCATTTCTGTTGTGCTACGTTTTGCCAATTGCCATTTCAGGACTGGCAGTGCAAAAACTAAACATTGAAAAAGCATGTCGCGTTGATTTGAATTTGTCTGAAGAAATATGTTTTAAAGCAGTGAGCGGCGAATTCAGTGAGAATGACACAACCACTTTGGCGGCCCAACTAAATGCAACAAAATTAGTAGCAGATATGACAGCTTGGCAGAGTCCCTTGCAGAGTAGTATTCCAGCCATTGTTATATTGAATGTAGGAGCGTGGAGTGACAAGACTGGAAACAGAAAAGCTTTGATGTTGATGCCTGTTATAGGAGAAATAATATCTTCATGTGGTTTGCTCCTGACAACGTATTTTTTTCTGGAATGGCCTTTGTGGTCCACTGCGTTAATAGAAGCTTTGCCTTCAGCTTTAACAGGAGGTTATGCAATCGCATTGATGGGCTCATACAGTTTGATAGCAGATCTTACAACTGTTGAATCAAGAACATTCAGAATCGGATTAGTTGGAATAATTGTGACCTTAGGAGTCCCATTCGGTACGTCAATAAGCGGAGTTTTAACAGAAGCTGTTGGTTACTATGGAATATTTGGCATCAATTTGGCTTTATACATTCTTGGATTCATCTACACTTTCTTCAAAATCAAGAACGTTAGGACTGTCAAATTGGAAGGGACTATCGTTCAGCAAGTGTTGGACTTTTTCCATCCCAGGAATGTGTGGGATACAATATCCTTGGTGTTTATGTCTCGAGGGATGCAGTTGAAACAAATAATTTTAGTTATTTGTGCACACATCGTCATCATGGGACCGGTTTTTGGTAAGGTTTATTTTTAAATGAGGCTTACGATTTATATTAACATTTTGAAAGTACTCCAACAAGTTTTGTCTCATGTTGTAATTATTTATCACACTTAGTACCAAATTGAGAATAAACTATCCATGGAAATTGTCTCCATGGAATAGTTTCTCAGTTTCATGTTCCTTCCTTATATATTAAGTATCTTATACTAACATTTACATAATTATCTACTAATTGCTGCTCATATCATGATTTTTTTAATTCAAGATTTGATTGATTGAAAGATACAATAATTTCATAATTGTTCCAATTACCTGAATACGATGCGGAATATCTTAATTAAATATATCCTTGAATAACACCAAGTTATTATTTTTTTCAGGCGAAGCATCTGTACTTTTCCTGTATGCGTTGACCAAGTTCAGTATGAGCGTCGTGGACCTGAGTTTGTTCAGCACATATTCTATTTTGATGGGCACTGCAGGTATGATTATGTTCATAATACGTTAATATAAATGTAGTATATAGGTAGGTAGGTACATGAGCTTGATGAGGTAATGGTTGCATGTTAATCCATAATTATGGTAATTGACAATATCAATGAAGTAGGTTTAGGTACTCGGTACTTGTACTTGATGTTTTTGCTAGGAGTACGTACTGGGAAAATGGCAGTACAGTTGAAATGACAGTTAAATATAGCTAGGTATACATATAATAAAAGCGTTGCGGGGTCCAAACAGTACATGAAAAATAGTACAGTCAGCAAGAAAATGGGAAATTTCACAAAACTTTTTTGATGCCAATTTGATCCTGTTTCTCAGAAGGAACAAACATGTTTTACGGACGACTGACTTTTGGGTAAGTGCTAGAAAATACAGAAATTGCAAAAAGAAAATCGTATGGGATTTTCTTTTGCAATTTCTGTCTTTCAGTTTTTTTGTCGCAAATGAGACTACAACTTAAAAATCAGAAATCGCTAAAAACTTCTCCCATACAAGTCTAATCGTTCTAAATTATTCGAGGAAATCCTGTGTGTTAGCAATCTATAGTTTTATTATTTTAGTGGATAGCCGTTCGTCAGGAATCACCTGTAAAAATGCATCAGTCAGTGTATCAGAACAGTGTTATGCGATTAGCTAGTACCATGCAGGAACGCAGGCATTTATTTACACGCTAAAAACAAAAAACTTCGTAAACAATGGAAAATTACTTCTGAGGGCTGCGGGTGTCGACCTCAGGACGAGCTGCTTCTCACACAGACAACTGTACCTACGTCACTTGCTCCCGCGCCACCAGTCCTCTCTGTATATTTTGGCTGCTTAGATTAAAACTACATACGTAGTAAACAGAGCAGTTATAAAAATGTGGCAGTTTTTTGATTGTGGTGTCCTACGACATCCACGCGAACGAAGTCACGGGCTGAAGCTAGTTCCAAAGGTCATCTATAACAATATCTTCATCAATATCACACAATAATATACTAATAAAATACCTGTCTGAGTATCATCAGTTTTATTTTATGGTTACTTGAAATCTAATTTGTTCAAAATAATAAGCAAAAAGTTCAATCATGATGTTATTTCATTTAAATTGTTTCAAGTGCCCTCGAGCCTTTATCAACTCTTTTGTATAAAGCTTCGGCTGTAATAATAACGAACGATCTACTAACTCAATATGATGCGCAGCTTTAAAAGTTATTAAACCTAAGAAAACAACGTTGTTTATAACTACACCTACTCATTTTTAGGGTTCCGTACCTCAAAAGAAAAAAAACTAAACCCATAAAGGATCACTTTGTTGTCCGTTTGTCTGTCTATCAAAAACCTTTTTCTGAAATTAATATCAAATACATAGGTCTGCGGTTCCTAAGAGCTTTAAAAAAATCAAGCTTCAAGTCAACGCAATAGAAAAATACGGCCACTGTCGCATAAATGGCCGCACTGTAGTACACTGTTGAAGTGCACTGTAGAATGTGTTCCCGTTGATGTAGAATCATAAAATTTAGCAAGAAGCAAAGTCAAAGACAAAGTCCAAAAATAGTTATTTAGTAGTTTTATTACATTAAAAAAAACTTTTTTTTTGAGATTACAAGCACAGTTGGAGAAATGACCGTGACGTATACCGATGTATGGGAGAACATATTTTCAACGCAGCAGTGATAGCCTAGTGGTGTGACCGTCGGACTGCCAAGTCATCGGTCTCGAGTTCGAACCCAAGGCACGCACCTCTGACTTTTCGGATTCATGTGCGTATTGTATAATTATCACTAGCTTCAAAAACGGTGAAGGAAAACATCGTGAGGAAACCGGCATGCCTGAGAGATATTTCTCGACGGCATATGAAGCCAAGTCAGAGGCCCATGGGCGGCTTTAAAACTCTGACACCAGGTTAGTCACTAACCACACGAAAAGAAGAAGACATATTTTCAACCAAAGTAAAGTTTGTTCTTAGGATAAATTCATCCTAACTACAGAACCCTTCATCGTGCGTGGTCTGACACGCACTTGACCGGGTTTTTTAGTATTACAGGACAAAGGGTTCCCTTAACCTCCTCCCAATTTATTATCTCTACTTATATGTTATATTTTTTTAATTTCTTTTTAGAGGGAGGCAGGCATATGTTCAGCAATGGGCGTCTTTCGGCTAAAATGATGATGATGATGAATCGTTTTGCGTCTGTTAGTTAATATTTTTGAGGACAGTTTAGTAATTCATCCCACCTCCGCCAAAATTGATGAATACACAACTTAGTGTAGTCGGGTTTAGTAAAAGTTTCTTGTTCCTATGCTAGAAAACTTTCAATACCAACTGAGGAATTAGAAAGGCCATTGACACTTTTGCCAATTAAGAACGTTTAAACCATATTTGGAATATGTGGGTGTAAGACAGTTAGATACTTACATAACTTTTGGCTTCACCAGTACTTTTCTATTCATAGATAACTCTAGCTTTTGAAAGCCAATATCTCATATGTACATAAACTCAAGCCTTCTTCCAATGGGGGTAGGCAGAAACTACGATTCTTACACACCTACTACTTATGCTTTGATTACGTTCACATAGCTGCTATCTAATTCCGTAACACATTTTAGTAAATGATTAAGACTAATCCGTTTCATTTTGTCAGTTCCACAACATTCATATGCGTTATTTACGTTACTGAGCAGATTTTTTTTTTCGAACTTATGAAGCATTGGATTAGCAATCTGTTTCAAAATGATTCAAATTGTGACTGATCGTGTATTATGTAATTAGGGTGCTAGTCTTACACGTAGCCAAAATCTCGTAGTGGTACAAATACCTCTACGAGGTATGTTCGCAGCTAGTATTACCGTCAAGAAACAATAGGCTCACCACACGTAGACTCATACTTAAATGCTTATCAATATTACAATTCGAATTTCAGGATCAGCGGTAGCCGTAACACTCTTCAGTAAGAAGATGAAGATGCATGACAGTTTCCTGGGCATCATAGCCACAGCTTGCAAGACGGTATCTGGTTACGTATATGGGTTGGCCCCAACGAGAGACTGGTTGTATGCTGCGCCAGTCTTCGACTTCTTTGGAAACTCTGGTGCTATAGCCATCAGGTCTCTTGGCACTAAGGTTGTGGAGCCGGAAAAAGTTGGTAAGTTAAATTTGGTCATAAGAATGTATATGTCAGATTCTGTTAGATCTTGAAATTAAACTATGAATACTTCATAATAATTATTTATATTGTATATAAAAAAGGAACAACACGTTACTTTCCCGCGCACTCCCGAATATTAGTGTCGTCTATCGACCACTTCGTGCCGATCGCTAGTGCTGTCCGCCTTGATACACATAGGGTTCCAATGGTTGTTCCATTGGATTATCGTTATCAGTTAGGTTTGCCTATTCGACGATATAACTACACTTAAAGGGAAAGAGAATGAAGCAATGAAAACCGCTCTTGGCTAAAGTAAAGTATTAGTGAAATCCAAGTCCATAAACTTACTTTGCTTTAGAACTTTGGACTGCTCCGTTGGTCTCGTGGTCGCAAGCGCGACTGCTGAGCCTTCTCAGGAGGTCTTGGGTTCGATTCCCGGGTCGAGCAAAGTGTTATTGTGTTTTTCCATTGGGAATTTCTTGGTAACAGCCCGGACTTTGGAAGTTGGCGGTGTGACACCCCCGTGCCTCGGACAGCACGTTAAGCTGTTGGCCCTGCACCTGGTCTCTCTGGTCGTGTCGGATTGCCGTACTATCGAACTATGAGAGTGAGGGAAGAGAGAGTGCACTTGTATCTGCGCACATGGTGCACTATAATATCTCCCGAGCCGAAGGCAGCTTCGCTGAGATTAGTCGAAATTCGGTCTGAATTACTATTATTATACTTTAGAAACTATCTCCCCATTAACATATCAGTGAGGATCTCTATAATAATTATATTATGGTTTACTGTAGTAACTGCTGTCTTCCATATGTCCCATTCTATACTTTTAAATGAGAATTATTTGTATAATTTGAAAACAGCTCGGGGGTGAAGAATCGATCTAGCTAGGTCTCATATCGGGAAAAACTGTTTTCTCTATTTTCACACGAGCAGAGCTAGGTCGCATACGTAAAATAAATTGAAGTAACTTATTTTGGTAATTCCAGTGTTTCCTAAAAAAGAGAAGGTATGTTTTTACATTATGTCTGATTCTTTGGATGGGTTTAAAATGAATAAATCTCATGAAACATGTAGCAAAAGAAGTGTTGTCAGGTCTGAAAATACCCTAGGGAGTGATACCTCTTATCCAAAGAGTGTCAACGATGATACGAAATTCAAGTTATTTAAAAAGTTAGATTAATATTTAGAAGAATTCGCGATAATTCATACTTAAACTTGAACATAAATTTTCTAGTTATTGCACTTATTGTGGACCCCTAGGGCTGTCTTGGGCTCTAAGATAAGAAGGGTATTTGATTAATCTAAATATCAGATGAATTGTGAAGATTTTATATTTTCAATGTGAACCCTTAAAAGACGAATGACTGTAAAAGCCTTCAGCTTACGAATACATTTCATTGAAAGCCTTTTTTTAGAGCTCAAGACAACTTGAATTATTAAACAATATTATTGTTATTACTTGTCACTTATTGTTTTATATTATAATTAGTTTCTGCCCGGACTTCGTCTGCCAGGACTTCACAATTGGGTCCAGAGAGAAATTAAAATGCAGATAGACATTTAAAGCGTTTTTGTAGATTTTTTTAAGAGGAAAAATTTCGTAATACATTGTTTTCATCTCTATTGGTTTACGCGGCGCACGCCAGTAAAGCTAGCAGTTTTGTTTTTTTTTCCGACATATTCAACAATCATCGTCATATTTCAGCCACTTACCACAAAACCTTAATAAACAATACACCTATACCTTCCTCATGAATCACTCCGTCCATTGGTGGAAACCGTATGAAAATCCGTTTGGTAGTTTATCGCGTTCAGACAGACAGACAGACGCGTCGGGGTCGCTTTGTTTTATAATATGTAGTGATAATAAGCCTATAATTCTGTACATACTGGGTCAAATAGAGATACTGGGTTTATTTTTGTTTCCATTATACAATTTATCATAGTTCTGCGTGCCTCTTGGCATGGGCCTCTTTTAACATTTTCCACTGGGTTCTGTCACGTGGTTCCTTTCTGCTATGATGTCCACCCGTGAGTTTTATGTCATCCTCCCATCTCTTTTATATTGATTACTCGAAAAGAAAATGGCTTTTAAACTTTACGATGTTAATTTTTTTATACGTGTTTGTACTACGACAGACATGTTTGTTTTGTTATTTGTTAAAGCCCAGGTTTTTCAAACCTGTGATACGTTAATTAAGAACAGATTTTCTGGTGTGTGTTTTAATTACACTTAATTGAAACATTGTTTTAGGATTCATTTGGTTACAATTTAATAATTAAGGTATTTTTATATCGTCGTAATTAGGTGGTCGTACTTAGACAGTCAATGCTTATTTAAATTATTGATAATTTTTTTTTTTTTTTTTGGCGAAATGTGGGTGTACCTACTACAGGTACACCTCTGCCCAACCCTTCGGGGAAACAAGGCGTGATGTAATGTTATTTTATTTTTTAAATTATATTCAGAAAATATGTTTCTGGTTGAGCCAAAAGAGGGTAGGTACCACTTGTGTGGCACTGGTGTGTGTTTTAATTACACTTAATTGAAACATTGTTTTAGGATTCATTTGGTTACAATTTAATAATTAAGGTATTTTTATATCGTCGTAATTAGGTGGTCGTACTTAGACAGTCAATGCTTATTTAAATTATTGATAATTTTTTTTTTTTTTTTTGGCGAAATGTGGGTGTACCTACTACAGGTACACCTCTGCCCAACCCTTCGGGGAAACAAGGCGTGATGTAATGTTATTTTATTTTTTAAATTATATTCAGAAAATATGTTTCTGGTTGAGCCAAAAGAGGGTAGGTACCACTTCTTTTGGACATAAATCCTAATCGAATCATAGAAACATTATATAAGTATTGAAATTATGTTTATCTGTAGTTATATCCGGATATATCGTACTATGTTTATTAAGTTAAAAAATAACCACATAATTAATGATAGAATAATATTTAAAAATGCTTTAGATAAAATCAGAACAGTATTGCATAAGCGTGGGCAGTTCAATTTCACGAAAAACCAGTCAACAGTGAAATTGTGAGTAAACAGTGAGTTTTTTTATCTTTGAAATTCGCACTGTTTGTTTTCATAAGCTAGGGTTTCCGAAGAATGCGGTGGCCATATTATCCACTATTTACCGTCGATTGACGTCACTGAAACGCTATTTATGAAAGTAAGTTGGTGTATTTTCCTAGAGAGCGTTTTTTTACAACGTAAAGTAGAACCCCGGTGCATTTTCATGACAGCCATCATTACGACCGTTACATGGCGGCCACCGCTGTTCGAAACCCAAGCTTTAGCCACATTTTTGGGTTTGATAAATTAAGAACTCAAAAAACAATATCATTTTTGCTGAACCTGAAACTTATTATTATAGTACCTAAACTAGTTATGCTTTTACTTAATAACAAGAATATAAATAAAACTCCGTGATATGGTATTTATAATTTTAAATAATTCAATATTACATTTGCAAAGTATCACAAGGAACTAAGGATTCCTAAAAACCGAAGAAGCTTACGTTTTTAAATATATACGCTGATGTCAGCTTCAAGGCGTGTGGCATTATTATAATAATTATCAACCACAACCGCTAACCGGATTCTATACGAAACATTGAGCAAAACATAATTTTAAAAGTAAAAAAAAAATACCACATAATTATGTTGTGGATCTTCGTAGACATAATAGACTAATGAATTTTAATAATAACACGAATTCGAATTCTGTTTATTCATATTTGATTTCTCTGTGACACTAAAAGGCCAGCTATATAAATAGTACTTAACGAAAGTGCAATTACAGTGTCTGTATACAGGGTGTTTGGCGCATGGACCGACACAATTTTTTCAGGGATTTGGGAGGTCATTAGCTAGGTTCTAGCTAAGTTCAAAATAGCTTTTAGTTTTTTTTATAATTAATTTAGAAGTTGTAAAATTTCATTCATTAAATACAAAAATTAACTTTGGAAGCTTGTAAGGAATTTTCTTGAAACCAGTTGTATAAAACAAAGATGTTTTTAGATTTAAAGGACTTTGGAGAATGCAACAAAATTTGTTTTGTGCCACTACACCCACAAACAAAAAAGTTATTTCAAATTAAAGGACACATTTTGGGAATTTTTTTCATTTTAAAAAAATAATCATATGTAACCAACCGTGACATTTGGGACAAAGGGTGTATGGGTAGAACCTAGCTAATGACCTCCCAAATCCCTGAAAAAATTGTGTCGGTCCATGCGCCAAACACCCTGTATACTCAGTGGCTACACTTGAGTCTAAATCGTCTAGATTGTCAGTCGTTATGGTCAGAAGCCCGAAAGTCTGACATCCAGTCTTGCCACGGGGTGGCAATAACAGGTTTTGTATTTTTTTTTTTTTCTTTTTTTTTTTGTTTTATTGTGAGTTTCGTTTGTGCAGAATAAACATATTTTCTTTTCTTTTTTTTTTTAGTCAGATAGCTAGCCTCTAAATTTAAATACTGGTATTCAGGAGAAAAAAAAAAAAAAAAAAAAAACACAAACCTACAAGGGCACTTATGAACGTCAGAAGCTAGGTGCACGGTTCCAGTTGGTCGTTTCCAATGGAGAAGACAAAGTAAGCTAGAAAAAAACCATTTGAAGACACTAACAATTGAAGGTAGCATAATGACTATTAAAATTTAATTTATGCTAGCTATTTTTTTTTAATTTACCTTGAGTCAGATCGTTGCTGTGTCTTGAAAGTTCATAATCTAGAGGATTTATACCAATTTCACTATAACAGACGTATTTTATGTTGATTACCTAGGACAAAATTTCCAGATCGCACTCTGAATAAATTAACTTAATGTCTTAAGGTGAACGAAAATATTACAATAGTTACGAAAATAGCAAGGCGTGCGATCTATAACATTCACAATTATTGTTCTCTGTATGATTAGTTGCCTGTGCCATGCAATCAGAAAATTTATTTCAGGCTGATTCAAATTCTTCTATTATTACCTAGACTAAAAGAAATTGCTGAAAAGCGTTCCCACGGAAAATTGCTTAATGACTGGCGATATTAATTATATTCATTAAAAGCGGCTCCATTCGTTACTTTCTGCACCTTACTAATTGACTATTTGTCTACCAGTGCGCTTGAATGAATCTTGCTTCGCATGGAAATTGAATTGAAATATTAATGCAGAAAATGTATTAGTATATTTAGTCCAGTATGGTTTTTTCTACGAGTATAGCCTTTTTGTATGGGACTGTTCAGTTTGATGGTCTGAACCACACCTTTCTAATACATGCTGTGTATTTTGTAAAGTATCTCAAAGAAACGAAATAAGGTCCCTACCGAATTTCATCTATAAACTTTTAGTGATAAGTCATTTATTTCACAAAATACATTGTGTTGAAAATATTACAGTGATGATAAATAAAATAATAACAAATTTAAAAAAAAACAATTAATATTTAAAATTCACTACGAATTTAAAATGTATCAATATCACTAATACATAATTTTATGTTAATAATTCAGCACCAATGAATTAAATAATCACCAAAATGACATTTAAATTACAATATTCAATAACCAGTATTAAAAAAACAGATAAGACCTGTCAGTTTCGTTCCCCGAAGAGATACTTGAATACAAAAGTTACATTAGCACTGCATATAACTTCTACTGTCGAGAATTTCCTCTAGAATATAATACTGTCCATGTGAACAGTATTAAATTCGGTTTTCATTATGTGTTCCCCAAGGTTTCATTCTAGGTCCGTTCAGGATATTTTTGTGAAATTCTGACAATAAATTCTTACAGTATTCTCTCCATCACAGCTCGTGACTAAGAAATAATAACCGCACGGGTCGATCCATCAGGTTAAGCAACGCTTGCTGGGGTTGGTCTGTGGATGGGTGACCGTCTTTACATACCGAGATTTCTCCGTGCCTTAGAAAATGTTAAGCCGTTGTGGCATTCGTGGATATTTTTGACAGTCGATACGGGTCGTCAGAAGCCCGAAAGTCTGACAACCAGTCCTACCAAAGGGTTTTGTATTACCCAATTACTGAGTTGTGGAAGTCAGATAGGCTGTCGCTCATCCGGTTAGACTGGAAGACAACTCCAACTCAGTTGGGAAAAAGCTAGGTATATTGAGAACGTAACTTATAAAATTGATGAAATAACTGTCTTTTCAGGTAAAATATGTTCCCTTATCGGGTTCGTGGAGACATTGATACCTGTGATCTACATACCCCTGTACAGCAAATTGTTCTCGAACACCGTGGAAACTTTGCCCGGAGCGGTATATCTGTTGGGCGGGACCATGACTATACCAGCCTTCCTTATATTTATGTGAGTATATTATTTAAATTGTAGTCGTAGTTATTAATCTTCATTTAAATCAAATAGTGAATCGTTTTAGTCTGGGTTTTACTTTGGAAATTTAATAATATAACCTTCATAACTTGTAGCAAGAGGAAAGTAGTCATTTTCAAAAACCCCGCGTATTTATACACTAAATATTTTTTAAATGAATTTAAATTAATATGGTCTAAAGTTGTGTAATTGTTTTACTATCGTGTTTAAGTTTCAAAACTCTTACATTACTATAAAAAGCCTACTTTCAAATTCGTGAACTGAAATTACTGTGACCAAAGATGACCAAAAAGTAAAAACTCCAGGATCTTCATTATAATTTATAGTGACATTATGTGACTGATAGACACCACAAAGCTTCACTCACACCGAGTAAATACTTCAAAACTCCAAACAAAAACCGATTGATTGCTCTTGGAAAAAACTCAAAGGCTCAAAAAGGTCGAGGTTGTTTTCAATCACGTAACCAGTTTATTACATGACGGAATTCTGTTCTCTGTGCTGTATGAACGGCTTGAACGATAGGCGACGACAATGTTCGATCAAAATAGCTCACGTCAGTTGAAATTGATCACGTTATTCGGTCAGAGGCCGCTCTCATGGACGTTGGTGGTGGATTTCTAATAACGTGCATGGAAAAAAAAAGTAATATTTAAAATAAATCCATCCATCTTTAACAAAATTCTATAGATTTTAATGCTTGTTTTTTTTTTTAAATTGTTTAGTTATTTCTCATTCCAAATTACATTTAACATATAATTTGTATATTTTTGTAATCATCTTTCAAAACCCTTTATTTTGTTACCCCACTAGATCGAGTAGGGAGTTTTTTTTTTCAAACATCTATTTGATTTTTTTACAACCTAAACATAACATCACGTCTTGTTTCCCCGAAGGGTTGGGCAGAGGTGTACCTGTAGTACACCCACATTTCGCCAGTTGTTTTTAAGTCCCATGTAATAGGGGGCGAGCCTATTGCCATCAACCGGGCACAATTCCACTCTGGGCTACTTCTGAGAAATTCCTGTATAAAAACCCCAATAATACTTTTGCCCGACCTGGGAATCGATTTTTTATAATATTAATATACCTAGTGACACACGACGAATCTAACGACATATCATCCAACAAAATCGGTTCAGCCGTTTAGTAGTTACGAGGGAACATAGAGACGGACACACATATATACATACGCACAAACAGGTCAAACACATAACCCTCCTTCTTTGGCTTTGCCGCAGTCGGGTAAAAAGAGAGTGTGAGTGATGTAGGGTGGTTTTTTTTTTTTTTTGTGCAGAATAGGTATTTTTTGTTGATGGTAGATTGAAGGCATTGACTGTATTTTATGTATCGTGCAACGCTATGTCTGTAGGTGAACGTAAATAAAGTATGAACTAATTGACATAAGTAAATCTGCCTTTTCAACAAGGTTCCATATATACGTAACTTTGAATTCCATCCGATAAGTAAACGCTGATCGATTCAATTTAATTTTAAAATCTCTTCTGGACAATCGTGCCTATATAGTAAAACGATTTTTTAAATTTACCTTTCAGAGCTCTCTACATGATGCACAAACGACAAGAAAGAGACACAGTGAAGAACCCAGCAGCGAAGGAGGCGCACGCGCACGACAATGACGTCACATCACTATAGTTTTATGCACATCTACCTAAATATATCTTTGGTGACTAGTATGCCAGCAAAAAAAATTGCCATAATAAGTGCCTACAGATTTGTCATACGTTGAGTCGTCCCGCACGGCCGATGAAACTAAGTTGAGTTTCATAAATAACACTTAGGTAACGGTAAGCCCATACTCACACGGGGTGAGGACCACTCAACCTAAACTGGTTGGCGTTGCCAAATGCGATGCAATTGGTAGGTACTCTCACGTGGCGCAACTCAAGTTTTATCAATTTTAGTCATTTTACACACGATAACGCGCCAATTTTAGAAAAAATTACGTTGGCAACGACCAAGTGACCTGCACTGCCAGTGTCGCCGTTGAAAACTAGTTGTCGACAAGTTGCGTCGTGTGAGAACCACCATAGAAATGTATGTGCTAACGCGATTGGTTGCGTCGACGTTGAAAACGTTGAAACTGGTTTTATTTTGATCACCTCGTGTGAGAATGGTAAGCTACCGGTAAAATTTTGAAATAGAATACTACTGTACCTACTTATAAATTTTTGAAGTGAAAACTTCTTTAAGCGCACTTTGCGCTTTTTCTGAACAGTGAACGAAACTGAACCGTCACGCCCGAGTCGGTGAAGCTGAATCGAGTATACTCGGGTCCAGTCGTAAGTTTTCACTTATATCGTATGATCTAATGACGAATCTGCTGGCACCTTAATGAATTTGATGTTTGTAATAAAAGGTGTTTTAAGAATAATATTATTTGTGCAAGGATGTGTATTGCCATAACTCATGGCTCGTGATAAGAACAGGTTTTTAAAACCTGAGAGATTAATATAAAATAAGAATATAATTATGAATATGTTAATTTGATTATTTTACTAATAATAGCGTAAATGCTAAAAAAATAGTGCCACGGATTTTATACCTGCAAACTAAAAGTAGGTGTTAGTTTTATTAAAATTCATGTTAATTATACTACCAATTAAACGTGTATTAAGTATCGTTTTAATTTTTCTGAAAACTGCCAGGAAACAATATCTATTTATCAATTTATTTCGATTACAGTTTGTAACTACTTTTCTTGTGCAGCAAGTGCAAAATATGATTGCATATTTATATCTTTGTTCGTTTTCATGGTTTAAATTATAAAAATATTTCAATGGAATTACAATAAAAAATGTTTTTGATTTGAAAGTTACTCAATATAAAAAATACTGATGAAACACTTTTCAAAAATTAAACATCAATAGCACCAAAACTTAAAAGTCATAATGCGACCGCATCACTAAACCATAGACAATTTCGAGCGGGTTTCGAGTTTTTAATAACATTCGAAAAATTTGAACGCGAATCAAATACCTACTGAATGCATGGTATCAGTTTTCGCGTCGATGCCACCCTGTATGTCCTAGTTCAAATGCATTCTTAATTACTGACACGAGGCGTCACTTAATTCTCTTTGTAATAAAGAAGAGATCTCACATTCCTACGAAGTTAGTCTTAAGTTACCAACTGCTACTGCAATAGAATAGATAGGTCTGGTCCTGTATAGACTGCATACGTTTCAATGCAATTAAAATGGCCGCATCGAGGTTACATACCTACGATCATCACCTACCTCGCTTTTTCCCTACTAAGTTGGGTTGGCTTCCAGTCTTACCCGATGTAGTTGAATATCAGTATTTTAAATGAAGCGACTGCCTATTTGACCTCAACAACCCAGCGACTTGGTAACACGATTTTTGATGACGTAGTATCTGGTATTATTAATCGGGTTGAGTTGACTCGGGCCGAGCTGTCACTGACCCAATAAGCCAAGGGGTATAGTAGTCTTCTGACTTCCCGTAACGGCTGTCAAAGATCTTCAAATGACAGCCGGGACCATCGGTTTAACGGAGGGGTCTCGATATGTACCTAATGCATGGAAAAAACATCAGGACAATTATTATTGAGATTAATGAGCTCTATCCATCCGCATAAAGAAACAATTAAAAAAACAAAGTTGGTCCCTAAGTCACTAAAACCATCGTTTCGACCCACTGTGCGCCATGGCGTGGCGCTGACGTTAGTACTTTTTACTGTTTGTAAACATAGGTAACCTAACTAGAATAGTTTTGATAAAATCGAAAAATTTCGTCTAAATGTGACACTGTGATGTGCAAACAAATACGTTTACTTTTGTAATTTTCGTTAGGGAACAAATTAACATTTTACAGGTTTATTAATGTACTAGTGTTGACCTCACGGCTTTGCCCACGTGGAACTATATATAATATACTGTACAAAATCTTGGTCAGGGCGTCATATATTTTGTAAACATCTACTTTATAGGAATGCGCTATAACGATCATGAGCGAGTTCATACTCCAACTCATACTCCGGCTCGCACTTGGTTGATTTTCAGGTGGCTATGACCACAACCTTTTTTGAGGGCTGGATCCGCGCCTGAGTGTAAGTGCATTTGATTATGTAGAAGAGGATAGGTGAAAGGGCTAAACAGTTTCTGAAACAAATGAAAGAGCTATCCATTTTTAAGTGACTGCTCAAAGTAAGAGCTCTATTTGTGAGAAAACTTCTTATTTTATTCAGATTTGTATCTGAAGTGAAAATAAATAAGTTACAAATTACTTAAATAACTAGCTGCAGCCCGCGGTTTCACCTCCATAAGTCTCGATTCCGTGGAATTATCTGTATAAAAAGTATCCTATGTCTAACCCAAGTAATGGTCTACCCATGTGCCAATCTTTTCTCTTTATAATATTAGTTTAGATGTAATAAACGACAGTTAAACATGTTAAAAAGTTTTTGCAAAACTAAAGGCAAAAGTAGGTAGGGACCTAAATCCTACGCTTTGCAATTTACTGCAACATGTAATTCGATGATAATCCTAAACAAGATTACTTACGATGACATCATTGATGATGTCATCGTAAGTAATCTTGTTAATTAATTCCGACTCTATGCACAAAAGAGTTCCCCAAATTTGCCACCCCCAAAATCTGCCGCCCTAGGCTCGAGCCTACTCAGCCTGCTGGTAAATCCGCCACTGAGTCGCTGATCTGTCACGACAATTTCAGAGACGTGTGTAAACAGGTAGTCAGTCAGTCAGTTATAGCAGTGCCTTCTAATCCATGTTTCGTTCGTAGCAAAACAAGTTATGACTTGCGGTGACGCGACGTCGACTGAGACCCGCTGGTAGTGACGTGACTGATGTGTGTAGCCGACGTCCTACAACTTCTACATAAACGAAGAAGTAGAAGAACGTCGTAGAAGAAGAAGTTGAAGTTCTTCTTCTTCCTACTTCTTCTTCTTCGTTGTTCTGTTATTTCTTGACGTGACTGATCGGTGACTTGACGTTAATGTGACTGATGTGTGTGCAATGTGTGCAAAAAAATAACGGGTGGCCTCGGATCATTATCATGCTTTCGAAACCTATACAGATTCAAGTTTTACTTATAGGTACTTTGAGTGTTGAAATGTTGCATACATTCCCTTGCACTAATAACAAGTTTGTTAATTATTATAATAATTTTACATTTCCTCACACTAGATATATCTGATGTTAATCGGCTTATCGGCTACTGGATACCTAAATGTTAACTGGCTCTCAGTAGATTTCACATAACTTTAGGATTCTCATCGAATTACATGTTGCAGTAAATTGCAAAGCGTAGGATTTAGGTCCCTACCTACTTTTGCCTTTAGTTTTGCAAAAACTTTTTAACATGTTTAACTGTCGTTTATTACATCTAAACTAATATTATAAAGAGAAAAGATTGGCACATGGGTAGACCATTACTTGGGTTAGACATAGGATACTTTTTATACAGATAATTCCACGGAATCGAGACTTATGGAGGTGAAACCGCGGGCTGCAGCTAGTTATTTAAGTAATTTGTAACTTATTTATTTTCACTTCAGATACAAATCTGAATAAAATAAGAAGTTTTCTCACAAATAGAGCTCTTACTTTGAGCAGTCACTTAAAAATGGATAGCTCTTTCATTTGTTTCAGAAACTGTTTAGCCCTTTCACCTATCCTCTTCTACATAATCAAATGCACTTACACTCAGGCGCGGATCCAGCCCTCAAAAAAGGTTGTGGTCATAGCCACCTGAAAATCAACCAAGTGCGAGTCGGAGTATGAGTTGGAGTATGAACTCGCTCATGATCGTTATAGCGCATTCCTATAAAGTAGATAATTACAAAATATATGACGCCCTGACCAAGATTTTGTACAGTATATTATATATAGTTCCACGTGGGCAAAGCCGTGAGGTCAACACTAGTACATTAATAAACCTGTAAAATGTTAATTTGTTCCCTAACGAAAATTACAAAAGTAAACGTATTTGTTTGCACATCAGTGTCACATTTAGACGAAATTTTTCGATTTTATCAAAACTATTCTAGTTAGGTTACCTATGTTTACAAACAGTAAAAAGTACTAACGTCAGCGCCACGCCATGGCGCACAGTGGGTCGAAACGATGGTTTTAGTGACTTAGGGACCAACTTTGTTTTTTTAATTGTTTCTTTATGCGGATGGATAGAGCTCATTAATCTCAATAATAATTGTCCTGATGTTTTTTTTTCCTAAACTGTATGCTTCGGGCGGAAAAATACGTTTTGTTATTTTTTGGTATGGAGCGGTTCAAATTAAATTAAATTCCTGATAAGTAGCGTGTGATCCCGCTTTGAAACTTCATTTTCCTTATACCTTGTCTAGTCTCATTTGATGCTATGAACATATGCATAAAGTTGCAACTCTGCCAAATGAATGGGTCCAAAAAAATGAAAATGTACATCATAGAATAAAAAGCTTAATTTTTATTTTCGTAAGTTCTTTTAAGTTAAATTTTATATGGAATAGTAATTTAAAGCACGTAATAATACATAATTACTTAACAACTAACAAAAATACATTTAAAAGGTTTCTAATTAGCTTAAATTTACTAATATATTTTATGTATTATTTAAAAATGTTATATATAATGTTTATCTATGAATATCTATTTGTGTGTTTAGTGACTGAAATAGTTATTTTCACCTCAGCACCTCAAACAAGCAGATTTTGCTGTCAAAAAACAGTGAGCAAAATTCGATTTTGCTGCGAGCGTGAGACAAAGTAACTTTTTAATTGTTTTTTTTAAATGCCGTGAACAGTGTTGGGTCTACTCACAAAATTCTAAAGATTTTAACTTCAATTAGTTTTGTCACTTTCACTTCGATACGAAAAAAGCAAGAGATAGAAATAAGTCGATTCGAAGTTCGATTTCAAAATTCCTCTAGTAGGCCCAAAAATTAAACAAACAATAAAACGTTCGGATTCACGGATAAGGTTTTATTTAAATTCTGTTTTTTTTTGGACCGAAGTGCTATATGCGGTTTGCGATAAGAGGTGCATTGGCAGAAATCGTCACGGGAAAAGGCGCTTGCGACTGTCTTCTTCTTATTCAAAGAGAAAGAAAGACGGAGTGAGATAGTAAATGTGAATTTGGTCAAAATGCAAATCCAAGATGCGAAAATTTTCACATTTTTTAAGGGGTGTCGCTTTCATAGTTTTCAAGGGTGCTAAAGCCGATCGTGAGGTGAAAATGTAAATCCAAGATGGCGGCTGCGAAAAATTTCAAATTTTTCTTCATTGGTATCGTTTCTATGGTTTTCAAGGTTGCTAAAGCCAATAGTGAAGTCAAAATGTAAATCCAAGATGGCGGATGCTAAAATTTTCACATTTTCGTCATGGGTGTCGTTTTCATAGTTTTCGAGGGTACTAAATCCGATAGTGAGGTCAAAATATAAATCCAAGATGGTGGCTGTGAAAATACAAGGTGATGAAGATTATGTAAAAAAAAAACCTTATCCGATCCGAAAAAGGCATGTGGTACTGCAGTAAAATTACAAAAGAATATTTTTTTATTATTATTTATAGTAAAAAAGTTATTGGTATTTAAAATTCACATTTTTTGTTCCAAAATTACCCCAAATCCATAAAAAAATTGCAAAACTCGTACTACGACGACCGCCGCCCGCACCAAACGTAAAATTTGGAAAAATTCACCATTGAAAAAAAATGTGGGGATTCTTTTTTCATGAAAATTTCCACATAAATATGCTCACAGTACGATACCTAACAACACGCTCACGGATCGGACAGGTTTTTTTTTACATGTTGTATGTTCTCGCTGCTGAGGTGAAAAGTTGTATGTGTTACACGAGAGCAAAGTTATTTGCATCTCGTGTCTTTGAATCCCTCGCAGTGCTCAGGATTCTAACCTAGAATCACTCGCTACGCTCGTGATTCAATTATAGAATCCTTCGCTTACTCGGGATTCAAAATCAACACTCGCAGCAAAAAACAACTTTGCTCTCTTGTTGCACAAATATAATTTTATTACTTCATAACTTTTTTCATGTTATGTAGTTTCCTGTGAGATTATTTTTTAAGTGATATTTCTTTTTGTTGGCAGCTTATCGTTTGGACTTCAAAAAATGCAGGTGCGATAACATGCAATGAGAAGCAGGGGCGATAACAAAGAAAAAATGTCATTCAGAAAGAGCGATATACAGCAATCGTTTAAGAAGGAATGCGGTTTACTTATGTCTAGGTCTGTGTAGTCAATCAAGGAGTAGGCATAACCAATGATGGCAATACTGCCAGAAGATTTTTCAGGAATGCAGAAACAACAGCCCGAATAACAGGAATGCGTAAAGATTTAATAGAAAGGTTTCACGTAATTCTTCACCTTTCTAAGTTTTCCTAATTTTGTAGAGATACTGCAGAATTGTATGTTAACTTATATTCCTGGTATTATATGCCTTCCAGTATACATACATTGTTGGTACATGGGATTGATATAATTAAGCACTTTGCCATACATATAGGTAAACTGTCGGAAGAGGCAGTAAAGATTTCCGGAAATATAGAGAGAGTCATTCTAGAAAAGTAAGTAAAACGGCGACAAATGAGGATATTTTACACAATCTTCTTTTGTCTTCTGATCCAAAGATCACAAGTCTAAGACCTCGAATGGTGAAACAAAATATAATGGTTCTCTCTCAAAAAGTCTTGAAGCTTCTGCTGAGATTTCGCACAGAATCCGATATAGATTTTATTGATGTAGATAATTTACAAGATGGTCATAGCGTTATTGGAAAAGATTTTTGGTAGATTGTCAGTTTCTTGATTTTTTTTATTTTATTATTTTGTATTTCGATGAAAGGAAATAGGAAGGAAAAAGGAAATAGTATAGATTGGTGTTGTATATAGTAAGTTTTTAGTTTACTTGTGTTAGTAGTAAGTTAGTTTACCTTAATTAATTTGTATTAATATGTATCTTTACTTACTATTTTATTCAGTATTAAATCTCACTTCAAAGAACATTTTCTAAACTAATTAATTGAAATTCTTAGATCTACATTTTTAAATAATGTATAATTATATTAGTCAATTTAAGCTAATTAGGAACCTTTTAAATGTATTATTGTTAGTTGTTAAGTAATTATGTGTATTATTACGTGCTTTAACTTACTATTCCCTATCAAATTTAACATAAAAGAACTTACGAAAATAAAAAAATAGCTTTTTATTCTATGTTTTTTTTTTTTATCCATTTATTTGGCAGAGTTGCAATTTTATGCATATGTTCATAGCATCAATAGTATTCAAGGTAGTAGACTAGACAAGGTATAAGAAAATTTCAGTTTAAAAGCGGGATCACACGCTACTTAGCAGGAATTTAATTTTATTTGATCCGCTCCTAATACAAAAACACATTTTTCTACCAAAAGTATAAAGTTTAGGAAAAAAAATCAGGACAATTATTATTCTATCCGCAAAAAGTAAAAAAACAAAGATGTTCCCTAAATCACTCCATAGTTTCGACCCACTGTGCTGTGTTTTGGCGACAATGTATATGTCGTAGCCAGATCTTAAAATGGATAATGTAATGAAGTGTTCGACCAATTCATGAAATGGTTGTGTTTCATGAAATGGCCAGCTTAAATTGACCATATCGTTTAAACGTCTACGTTTAATGGTATGTCAATAAATTGACGTTTGGCTATACCATTAATGTAGGATATCCATGGTTTCAGGTATAGTAAAAATTGCCAAGTAACTGCGATGAACTTGGAAGCAGCGCTCGCCGGCCGCTGCCGTGGCACCGCTCGCTCATTGCACACAGTTCCAATTTTTTTTTTTTTTTTTCGCTCTCCTCATTACGGATGGGTCTGTTAGACTCTTACTGACTAAAACCACCCCGGTGTTCCGTCTCACACTTGCACCGGGGGTCACGGGATCTAATGCGACTTCCGCGATCCCCGGCTAGTGCCGGCCTGCCTCTGCGGACCACCTCGAGTTAGGGTGGAGTGAGGTGTTAAACTCCCCCCTTACATTATAGAGAGGCGCGCGTGAAACACTACGCGCCACCGTCTCAGGTCCTAAGGAGTAGGGGGCGAAGGATTTCCCCAGATCCGTCGCTCTTGGACTCATGCAGGGGGACACAGTTTTAACCTAACCTAATCCATTTGGTTGGGGTGCCACCAGTGGCGTAAAATGCAACATAACACTTAAACATTTTTAGTTTTTTTTTTTTTAGTAATCTTTTACGTTAGGTCTAACTGTGACCAACTGCGCTACTTCCAAGTTCGTCGCTTTCCATTTGAAAATCCGATAAAAGTCCATCGACTTTTTGTACTTTGTTTAATTATTTTGTCGCATTGATGCACAGCAAAAACAAAGCTACATCAACGCCTCTAGCGGCGGATAATCTAACTATTTTACGATATGATCACTAAAGTTTGGCCACATTATGAAGTGGTCGTGCGTTTAACTGTTCATATCGTCAAACATTGAGTATTCAGCTGTCGATGTTCTTTTCCATGAAATACAACACTTTCATGAAATGGTCGAACACTTCATAAAAAAGTATCAATTCTACACGACCATGTGCATATAAAACACGCTTACTTTTAAATTAGTAGATGTCTGCGCACTCAGCGAATAGTCATCTCTTTTTTACCAATACTTCATGTGCGAAAAAGAAACAGTAATATTATATTATGTTGTCAAAATGTGACATATCGTGTCAGCATATCGATGACTAAGTACTTCGCTGCGTTCCGAATCACGCGCGATTCGTTGTTTTATTGTAGTTAATTTTATAAAGGCATATAATATCATCAGCCGATCGACCTCAATAGACCGTGAAAGGGTGACGACACAAGCCTATTAGGGTTGTGGGCATGCTCATCGTGCCCAAAACGGTGGATCCGCGCTTGCTTACACTGCAACTGGATTAAACTGAAGTGGATCTCTTGGCGCTCGAATGACGTCGCCAGGGACGCGTTGTTGGTAAACATTTGTGCAATTGTTTTCTAAAATTTCACTTGAAATGTGTTCATAAAGCAATTTGGTGGTGTTTCGATTTTGGCCTCGCGCTCAAATCACACTGCAGCGTGTTACACCTACCTTATTATTCTAAACACTGTTGCTGAACTTAACCGCCTCGCGCCTACAACATTTCTCACGGCAAAACGCACAAAACAAAAATAAAACAAAAGAACCTTAACAAAATGTGCATATACCTAATAATAAGTAACGATTCAGTCGTCGGCCTTGATCTCATTTATGAAATTATTTGCTCTTATTGTAGTCCCGGGTGACAAATGAAATCAGACGCGATGGATTCGAGTCCTTTACAAGGCTACCAACAATTGGGACAGAATTAAAGATTCGCATATGTATAATGCATACCTACTTATTTACGTATGTGGTGATTACATAAAAGAGATTCTTATCGTCATAAGACTGTAGTATAACCTGAAGGGGTTGGCAGACCCATATACTGAGTGTATTTTTTTTTGCAAGGTATTATTATTATTTGCAACATTTACAAACGCTAAAGTATATTAAAGGGACGTTCTGTTGAAGACGTCTCATAAGCATTCAAAATAGTGGTAGGAATTCAGGTTAGACTAGAAACCGACCCCAACATAGAGTTGAGAAAATACTAGGCAGGTATAGGTAATTGTAACCTAAAAAGTTCCCTTCCCTTTGACATTTCCTCCGTATTGGCATTTCTTACCAGCAAGATTCGAGTATTTGCATTCATATCGACATTCCATACGTGCCCACCTAATTGACAACAAGACTAAAAGTCTTGCTTTTATTTGGGATGCAACTGAGCCTAATTATGTACCTTGACTACCTACTAAAACAATAAGTTCATCATCATCATCATTTCAGCCGAAAGACGTCCACAGTTCAAACAGTAAAAAAATATATTAAAAATTCAACAGAAGACAACACGGATTACCGTCTAGCATTGTTTGAATGCTTGAATACACCGCTGGGTAGTGATCTAGCATCACCAGCAGACATTTTACAAATTCGAAAATTAAGAAGTATTGTTCCGACACCTATAAAATTATTGACACCAAAGGTGCATAATAACATAAAACAGAAACTGATAAACAGGCAAAATAAACAAAAATAATTTTGTGATAAAAGTAGTAAAAAACTTCTTTAATTTAGTTCTAGAATTTCTCAGTAGCAGCCCGGAGTCTGGATTTGTGCCCGGTTGATGGCAATAGGCTCGCCCCCTATTACATGGGACTTAAACATAACTGGCGAAAAGTGGGTGTACCTGCTACAGGTACACCTCTGCCCAACCCTTCGGGAAAACAAGGCGTGATGTTATGTTATGTAGTAAAAACTTAACTCCGTTACAAGTTTATCAAAATGTAAGATATTTCGATACAATTAAAAACTACTGGGTACCAGGCGTAGTTGAGCGAATTCTGAGAAATAAGTCTTAAGCTGTTCATTTACATAATGGAAAAGTTATACTGAATAGAAGGCATATGATAGCAGATTACTCGCGCAAATGTGTCTGTGCGAGTGAGCAGCCCGAGTGGCGTTAGCCCTCCTCGAGACTATAATTATGATTGTGAAAATTCATCGTGTCAGAGAAATGAGCATCGTGAGCCGTCATCTAGTAATAATTTATGTTACTCGTTCTGGCAGGACGGTGCGACCGCCGATTAGATGGGGGTATCCGTGAAATTATCAATACACCATTTTGTAATCTTCATCCTTATTGTCAACGGCAATGCTATATTGAAATTTATAATCGATTTAAATGTATTAATTATTTATTTTATTTAATGTACACCCAAAAAAGACATAGATACAGAAAATACATAATCATAATGAAGAGTACAAAGGTACTGCTTATTTGTTAAGATTTTTTTTGCAGCAGACCTGCGACAGGAGAAATGAGAAAGAAATGTAGACAATAGTATGTATTGTATGTATTATTTAATTATAAAATTATAAATGTATAATAATGTTTGATTATAGATTAGCAAAGTAAATATGTGTTTAGTTTTAGAATAAATAATATCCTTAAATTAAAAACGGCGTAAGCACTATGTATTTCTTTCTAATTATGGAAATATCAAAGTGCTTTGATAAAATAAAATTTACTCAAGTTTAAGATACAATAATAACGATGTTATTGTTTACTGTAAGCATTGAGATTAATTGTTAAGTTTATATTATGAGTGCTCATTAGATGATTATGCATGTTGATTTGTTGTGGTGATTTACATGCATTATTTTGATTTTTTATTATTTAACAACATTTAGATATGTTTATATATGTATACGAATGATAAAAAATAAAACATTTTTTTTTTGTTTTTTGAGGGAGAAAGATGTTATGATTGATATTCGTAATGTTGGTGGTGGTAAGAAAATGATTTATTAAATATAGCAGTCATTACTGGAGCTTGCTGTTTGATTCCCGTTATGCATAACTTAACAGGCATCACAGAACAAACAATAAGTTGACTAATAATATTCGTTTGATTTGTCAGTGCTGTATAAAGTCAGAGAAATTATTTTAGCTATAAGCTACTAACTTAAATTATCGGTATTTTACTTATCTTTATCATTATCATAAACACTATACGTTGCTATTTCTCCATTCCATTTCAACACCAACCAACATCACTAGTGTAGAAATAAAAAGACACATAATACACATAAACATAATAAATGTATTTTCTTCACTCCTCATACAAGGAAAAGATAGTTATGATTGAACGTTACAAGATATAGCTTTTTAACAAGTCTTGTTTCTGCCAGTTAGGGAGTACCTACCAGTAATAGGACCATCTCCATGTCGCAACGTTTTCAGTAAGATTTTTCCATACAATATTTACATCAAGTTTTAGATTGGCTGCAGAGGCATTAGAAACATATCATAACTTAATACTTAATACTTATCATTCTTCTATTCTTCTGCCTATCGTAAAAAAGATTCTTTATGATAAAATTAAAATACATAACATGAATAACTACATGATACTTCAAAACTTTTTGTGGAATGAAACATAAAATAATGAAAGTTTCTCGATAGAACATTAGATATACATTTTGACCAAGACGTTAGGTTTGTAGTTAGGGGCTTGGCTCTACATTAGATCAAATAACTTTTTAACAGTGACAGCGTTATGTGAGTCTTGGCAACCTACTTTACATGAAATATTTTTGGTGGAATATGCTAATGACTTACGATGTCCAGCCAAATCATATCTTTAAGTATCCCTTATGTATTCAAAATAGATTTCAGATAATAGTCTAGAGTCAATCAAAGCATTTTTTTACATTAAATAAAAATAATTATTATTTGTAGTTCCGGTTATATTTTCGGTTTAATGGCGACGATAAGTGAATGATTACAGTTCATTCCGTTCATTCGGTCAATGTAATCAGATGAGTAGTAGGAACGTGTACCTTATTTTTGAGGTACAGGAGATAACCATGGAGGCCACCATATTATTTATTTATTTATTGATATGGTACTTCAACGACTAAAGGTGCTTACATAAAGAAACAGGTTTGTTTGTTGTTCGTAGAGTAGTCAGCAAGGAAACATCGACGTCTCCTAGTTTAAATAAATGTTTGACGTATAAAAGTGTAACCAGCTAAATAAATAAATATCATTTTTCTACTCATCTCCTTAGTGTTGAATCATACGGTTTCCTTCAAAATTATTAATCTAAATGATGCTGATTCATTTGTCATGGTTTTACAACATAACAATTTCGCATAAAGTATAAGCCAATTAACGCTATCTAACTTAAAACATTAAAAAAAACCACTCAGAAGTTTTTTTATGTCATTATGTTTCCTTAGATTACAGTTTACAAAAAGTCTATTTTCTCAAAACTTACTTTGATTGAGTTATCTCCTTTCGGCTTAGGAGGGCAGTATGGTACCTACACATAGTTTCGTGGCTTAGCTTCTCCGCTTAGCGACCTCACCTCTTCCTGATGGAAAGACTGCCTAATTCTCAGGTTTTAAAATATAGGTAGGTATATAGTTCTCACCAAGGTCTTGATACATTTAAAGCTGGTTCCAGCCACTGCCGGAACTAGCGGCGAGTCGTGCCGCAAAAATTATTTACTTATGTCGCTAGGTTACACCAATTGTTATTAAATGAAATTGGATACTGAACAGGTCAGGCGTTCTATACACTATTAGTGTATAAAACGCCTGACAGAAAATGATTAGCAATCAATCGATTTTTGAAGTCTAACGAATGAGCTGTTTGGCAGGAACAGTTTTTTTTTGTTATGATTTTTTTAATTTTTTTTTTGTTAAGAGTACAAACAATTGCGCATTAAATTAAAATAGAGGAATTCTTTCAACATCTAGGTCTAATGTGCTCTTAAATGCACCATGTGTAGCTTTTGTACATGATTATAGATAGTACAATCCACGACGACGTGCCCCACTCCGCTTCGCTCCGTACTAAAGTACAGTACAGTAATCGCGGAGTGGGGCGCGTCGTTGTGGATTGCACTATCTGTATTTTGGTTAGGATATGCATCTATAGGACTTTGGTCATGGTTAATGAATCGTATTATTACAAGATAAGAGAGATACTTTTTAGTTTTTATTTATTGCGATAAAACTGTTTCAGCACATACTACGTTATTATTCCGAGGAAAATCTCGTCTTCCATCACATGTTGCGGGAACTAAAAGTATATTTTTATTTCACAAAATCGAGGGTGTGCATGGGTGAGCTTTTGTTCTGTCTTAAGCCCCTTAAACTTGGAAACTACTGAAAACACAAAGTTGGTTTTTATTTTGTTTTGCAAAGGAAACTAGGCTTTATCCAGTTTGGTCTAAGTGACAATAGGTTCGAAATACACACATGATCAATTTCATCATACCTAAAACCAAGAAAATCTGAAACTACGGTTATAGGTACCCAGTAAAAATATAAAAAAGAACTGGTATCAATTTAATCATTATTTATTATTAAGTCAACATAAAACACTGTTTTTATTTAATATGGGACTGGCAATTAATCCAATATTACTCAATAAATAAGTATGGGTTTATATTGGCCAACTCGTTTTTGAAATATGCTTCCAATCTCTTTGAATAGGTAGTATCCAAAATACAAAGTAGGTACAAACGAAGGCGACTAATATTTTATTTAAAGTGAAAAATAAAATACCTACGCCATCCATTTATTTGTTAGACTTTCCATCCATTCATTCAATTTTAAATTATATTAATATGGCAACACAGAAAATTAAATTAGGTAATGAGATTTATTCATGGGAGAAACCCTGTTGATAGTCAGTTAACTTAATATTAAAAATGCGCCGGTCACGCTGACGACTCTGTTGAGACATTTGGTTAAAAATTTCTTCATAAGCCGTCCAAACAGTCGGCTTAGAACCAAACGACTCACTGAGATGGTTATTGAATCATAAAAAGGTGAACAACCTCAAGTTTACACCACTACTATGCTAACAAAATATGTGACTAGATAAGTCAATACATTTCTTAACGAGAGTGATACAGCCGATTTAACAAATATTTTTTCTACAGTACCTAATTTTATTTAACTTAAAATAATAAATAATTAACAAGTAAGCCATACTAATGGTGCTTGTAAAGCCGTTATGATTATACTAATTGGTATTTAAACGTCAGTGTCTTGGAGCTATCGGAACAATGTTGGTCGATGCGTAACTCAAGGTACAAGATAAATGAGCTACATATTTATTAAAAGTGTTGTCGTCGACAGTGAGACCTGTGTTATCGTATCGGGCGAGATGCGAGCGACTCGTATACGGCGACGCACTCCCATATCGCGCTTAATTTTACAACCTGACATTTACTACTCAGGTTTTTGGAAACTACAGACGAATAACCACGGATTAAACGTATAGTCACCTTCGGGTGCCGGTGGCGTACAGTGCAGTGTGTGATATAAGCCGAGAGCCCGAGAACTTTTACTGACTCTCACTTTTCTGGCGCCAAGCGAACATGATTACGAGTACTGAAAACATTAGCAGCGTCAACGAGCTCACTAGATCAAACATACGTCTAACAGGATCCCAAAAATGTATGACATGGAAGGAACAATACAAAAAGATCATAAAATACGTCAAGAGTATTTTCCGTGAGACCACCGTCGAGCCTTGTTTGTTTATATACATGCTGTGCACCGCTATATCTTCGCTAGCTGTAATGAACATGCACCTGGATAAAGCCTGCAGGGTTAATTTAAATTATGGTTCGGATGTTTGTGACCGCGTCGCGAGAAGAAATACGAGTGGTCTGGATCAGGAGGATAAGGAAATTCAATCATTGGTCGCAGGAGTAGTCGCATGGAAGTTCCCTCTTCAAACGGCTATACCAGCGGTGATGGTGCTGTTCATAGGAGCCTGGAGCGATAAGTACAAAAAGAGAAAAATATGCATTTTGTTTCCATTTATTGGAGAGATTATTTGCAATGTTGGACTACTATTTGCTACGTACTTTTTTAATGAATTGTCACTGACAGCAACAGTTTTAATCGAAGCGTTGCCTGCGGCGTTCACTGGCGGCTACATCATTATATTTATGGGAATGTACAGTTTTATGGCCGATAGGACTTCGTTAGAAAATAGGACATTCCGCCTGGGGCTCGTAACGATATGTGTGACGGCGGGGACGCCGACTGGGACTGCTTTGAGTGGTATATTGTTACGTGCTATAGGATATTATGGCGTTTTTTCTCTACTGTTAGCTTTGTACACTCTATCCTTCTTATACGGTGTGTTCAGACTTGAAGATGTGCTGCCTCTTGATGAAGTGAAGAGTTTTAATGTTCCTGAAAAGGTCAAGGAACGGAATGTGTTAAAAGACGTGTTTGAACTAGTTGGCAACACTGTGATGGTGGCTGTGAGGCCTCGTGCGTTTAGGGGCAGGACTCAAATATTTTGTGTGTTGCTACTGTACCTGCTGATGGTGGGACCACTTTATGGTGAGTAACTATAACCATTGCTCTAAAACTATGTAATTATTTTTGAATTATTGTCTCAAGTAAATATTTAATTTCCTCTATAACACTGCGGTAAAAATACTTGAGACTGCTTGTCACAATGAGAAGTCGAAAGTGGGTCATTAACTCATTACTGCGTCTGGATTTGTTCTTGGCTCTCAGTTAATAAATTTTCGTTAAGAGTCGTGTATACATTGTGCAATGTTGGCCCTTCTGCCATTCGTATATTTTAAATGGATTGCGCACGTCTTGAATAAACTTATAAGGGGGAACTTTTGTGATTATTCTTGTATCAACGTCACTTTTAATAATCCTAATTTGTGCAAAAAAATAGAAGATTTCCATTTTTTTGTGTCTCAAGTGAATTTAAACTAAAATAAGAATTTCCCTTCAGTTGTTTCACATTACCACGATAAATCTTAGATCGTGAGAAATTGCGAACTAGTAGGTACTAAAGATAGTCATAAACGATGAGTTAGCCTTATTTTATTACTTTCAAGACACTAAAATGTATATAATAATACCGCTCATAGGCTGCACTAATTCAAAAGATTACAATATTATTTTTAACACTTAAACTTTAAACAAGAAAACATCCCGGAAGAAACAGGCCCCACCTGTAAAAAAAAAACTATACCTGGGCAATATTAAATGTAGGTACAATTATATCGTCCAGGTATTAAATCGAACATTGTTTATCCGTAAGGTGCGCACGCGGCACGATTCACTAGCCCACTATCTAGAAGGCAAGCCGGTAAATAACTAGCAAGCCTTGACTCCATTGCTTTCCTGTTCACTTACTTCACATGCTCGAAAAAAAACGTAAGTGCTACTTATAAATTTTATGTACTCGTACCTACTGAAACTATGATACTGATAAGACAGTTTTCGCGGTATAAGTACTTGAATTATGCAACTAAAATGAATTTAATTATAACGGACTCAGGCTTTGGCATGTAAAATGAATTAAGTATGTGTTGTTAGGTAACCGGTTACCTAACAACATAATTCTAGTTTTTGTTTAAGCTTTAAAGTGATTCCGGTTCTGGTAAAGAGATTTTAGATTCTAAAAATATTTCCATTTGTAATACCTAACATCTAAAATGTCAAGGAATATTCTGTTCGTTCATTTGTATTCGTATCCTTGAGATTATTTTCTGCATTTATTACCTTTTTTTTTTTTCACGCACGGTAAGAAATATATTTTTCTCTTTCTCTCGATTTTTATCACGAGAAACTGAAAAAATATCTCAACGAAAACCAGACCAAAAATTAATGTAGGACCATTTTCGATCACAAAACTGATAAATAAGCGCATCAGACTTTGAGTACTCATATAATATGTAGCAATCTGACTAAACGGACGATCTCTCAAAACTTCCGTTTATGGTCCACAACACTGTGCTGATTAATTGAGTATCGTTAAAAAATATTGGTCAAGTGCAAGTGTACCTTGTGCAACGAGGGCTCCGTACCCATTTAAGACTAACACTTTATACAGCAAAAAAGTGGCTGACCGTATCCCACTTTTGTTTTCCAGAAACTGTTAATTTATCGTATGAACCGTCTTTTATTTTTTGCAAACTTATTTTTCTTATTCTTTTTCTGAAAGCAAATTCAGAAAATAATATATTTATGATCTTACACATATTACTAATATAGAAACTGTTTAATCTACAAGATATAAAATACTGTTTTATTAATTTATTTTATTATTTAAATTTTAACACCAGAGAAACATTCACAAAGAAGAAGTTATACCACAAAAGTTCCCTTTTCAATACATTGTATGGAACCCTAAAAATCACGAAATCACACCCACTTTCACAAGCTTTTTAAGGCATCTGGTGTGTTGTATAACAAAGGCAGGAGAGTGACGAATAAATAAGATTTCTCAAATGTCAAATTATTGAGAATATGTTGCATAATTTTTAATGAATTCACCGTGGAAATCAATAAGTTACTTAAATATGTTATTTCGAAACCATAAGCAGGCGGAAGACTGTATCTATCCAACCTAAGACACCACGAGTCCATAATTGAAAATTAGATCTAACACTACCACAACATAAAACACTGGTATTACTATTGTGCTATAACCAATGTAACTTAAGTCCTGCAATCTTACAGTAGATGTTTACGAAATTGTCATTTATAATTTTCCTAGAGATTTTTCCTTAAATGCACTATTCATTCATTTATTCACACTGCAACCACAAATGAACGTAACTCACTGCCGAGTGCGTCACTAAAGAGTAGTAAATACAATACTATGTTTTCAATCACCGCAAGTCACTAAAACTAAGTGCCTGATACTATTTGCCCTACTTTAGCTACATCCTTAACAGTAATAGTTACGTGAGAATCACATCACTATCACGCGGGACTCAATAATTTGACCTGGCCTTGATTACTACTGTTGGAGCTAGGGACGGAACCACGGTTAAAATTTTCGCCACGTGCATTTTACGGAGTCTCATCGGTAAAGCAATGTACGTACGGCCTTGACCGATACGAATATACAAGCCCCATCTATTACTAAAGGCACAATTGATGTCATCGGGGTACAAACACGTAAATAAAGGTAAAACAACGACATCAGGGCTTTTACAAAGGGGTGCTTGGACAGGAAACCTCCCCGTGTGCCTGTGGGCTGGAATTCCCTTCGGATGCGTCCGGGGGGAAGGCCAGTCTTCAGGACGGTGCACCCTGGGATGCGGGCAATGTCTCCCCATTAGGTACTCTGTGCCTAAGGTGTCCCATTGTCTGCATGCCAATATCCTGTCGGAGGAACGCTCTAACGTGTACTCGGAGAGAGCACACGTTGAGCAGCGTTGCAGCACGGGCTCGGCGTGCACTAACACTGCCGTCGGGCAGGCAGGAGGAAGCCTTCTGCCACCGTTGGTCTCGTAGCCCCGAAGAGTGTCAAGGTCATGTCTCTGGCACTTGACGGGGGTCGAGGGTCTTGGCTTAACCGCCCGGACCGCGAGGAAGAAATCCTCTATAAAAAATTACCCCAAACCTCCAAGCGGCGGCGCACCGTGAGGGAGGTTGTAAGCTTGACTAATGGGTAGCTATTAGATAATTAGTCGCTAGTGCGAACCACTTGTTTTGAGTCAATAAATAAAGTTTTTACTCGTGGGATCAAATATGGAAATTGATAAACAAAAAAAAAACAACGAAGAGGAGAGGAGTGACGCGGGGTCGGAGTCCGACGCTGCGTCTGGCGCGATGAGCTCGGGTCAGAGCTCGGAGCGCGAAGTGGTGGAGGGAGCGGCCGTGAGGAACCGAAAGTTCCTCCGGAAGCGCCCTAAACCGGGGGATGGCCAGGGGTCGTCCGCTGACGAGGGGGTCTCGGGCCAAGGCCACAGGAGGAAGATCCACTCCAGTCGGCGGGGTGCGGCCCGGGGAAAAGGTGTGGGAAGAGGGCTCACCACAAAGAAGGTCGGCGAGCCGAGCCGGGCCAGCCCAGCGGCGCTGGAGAAGCCCTCTACAGAAGAGGAAAGCAACCCTGTAGGGACGAGCACCGTGGCGGCCCCTACAGATTCGGCAGGTGGTGAGCCGGATGCCGCTGGTGGCTCCAAATCGGAGCAAGCGGCCAGGTTTGCGGAGGCTGTGGCTGCCGCTATCAAGGGTTTGGCCTTGAAGAGGACTCAGTCCTCTAAAGACAAGGCCATACCCGCGGTCATGGCATCTATTTTGGCGGCAGCGGAGGCCTATCACCTCAGGCCTCCGTCGGACGGCATGTCCGAGATGCGGGCGGAGGTCGCCCGCTTGACAGCCGCCATGGAGCTTCTCCGAAAGGAGAATGAGGAGCTCCGAGCGGACCTGGCCGGGCTCCGAGGAGCCGGCCCCCGTGAGGTGCCGCAGGGGAGGGAGCAGCATGGGCAGGGCCCCGTGCCTGCGGAGGACCGGGTTCTGACCCTGGTGAGGCAGGAGATGGCTTCTTTGCGGTCTCGTTTTTCCGCGCTAGAAGCCATCGTCCTGCGCCCTCCTCTAGCGGCGAGCAAGCCGGCCTCTGGCCAGCGGAAGGAGGCAACATATGCCAGCACCGCAGCTGCCCGGGCAAAACCAGGTTCGTCTGGGCAGACCAAGGGCGGGACGGCCCCACAGGTGGCGAGGGCCCCGGCCCAGGCGGCGAAGGCTCCGGCCCAGGCGGCGAAGGCCCCGGCCCAGGCGGCGAAACAGCCGCCCCCGCCTCCTCCTAACTCTACTCCGGCTGACGCTGAATGGCAAGTAGCCGGAGAGAAGAGGAAGGCGGCTAAGGCAAAAAGGGCGGCCAAAAACAAAGAGAGGAGGCAGCGGCGCAAGGAACGAAGCATCGCGGCTAGGCTCCGCGCCCCGAAGTCTGCAGCTGTAGTGATAACACTACAGCCAGAGGCGGAGAAAAAGGGCGTGTCCTACCGCGACGTGCTCGCCAAGGTGGGGGCAGCGGTGGACCTCAAGGAGATCGGCGCCGCTGATGGCATCCGGGTAAGAGTCACTGCAACTGGGGCCCGGATGCTGGAGGTCCCCGGTGCGGCAAGCGGCCCGGCCGCTGACGCTCTGGCCGAAAGGCTTAGGGCGTCCCTAAATGCGGACGAGGCCCGAGTGTCCAGGCCCACCAAATGCGCTGACATGCGTATTCAGGGCTTGGACGACTCTGTGACGGAGGGACAGGTGGTGGCCGCTGTCGTTAGGACTGGGGGGTGCTCTGCCGAGCAGGTTAGGGCAGGCGCCATCCGTCCTGACTTCACGGGGATGCGAGCCGTTACGGTGAGCTGCCCCGTGTCGGCGGCCAAGAAAATTGCCGGAGAGGGCCAAAGGTTATTGGTGGGCTGGGTTTCCGCGCAGGTCAAACTGCTGGAACCCAGACCTCTGAGGTGCTACCGCTGCCATGTGGGTAACCACGTGGGAGCTAAATGCACCTCGGAGGTGGACCGCAGCGGTCACTGCTACCGCTGTGGTCAGCCAGGTCACAAGGCCGGCTCATGCGACGCCACGCCGCACTGCGCCGTATGTGCGGCAGCTGGCAAGCCGGCCAATCACCGGGTTGGGAGTAAGGCCTGCGCTCCACCCACCAAAGCTAGGGGAAAGCCACCAGCCACCGACGTCACAGCCGCAACCTCCGCCACCGCCACCGTTGCCGCCTCCACAGCCGTCGTCGCCGCCGCAGCCGCCGCGGCAGGGCCCTCACAGGGGGCTAAGGAGGGGGCTGACATGGAGTGCCAATAATGGCCCCATTTCGCCTCCTCCAGGCGAACATCAACCACTGCGCCGCAGCTCAGCATCTGTTGCTCCAGAGCATGGCGCAGTGGTCGATTAACATCGCCGTGGTCGCTGAGCCGTACTTTGTCCCGCCCAGGGATGACTGGGTGGAGGACCTGAGCGGCTCAGTGGCCCTAATTTCGTCGGCCGCCGCCGGTACCCCGTCCCTCGAGGCTGTTAAGAGAGGACGGGGTTGCGTTGCAGCACGGTTCGGGGAGATTGTCGTGGTAGGGGCATACTTCTCCCCGAACCGAACTCTCGCCGAGTTCCACAACTCCCTTGCGGAGTTGAGAGTCGTCGTCGTTGGGTTCTGTTCCCTCCCCGTGCTCGTCCTCGGGGACTTCAATGCCAAGAATGTGGCTTGGGGTTCCCGGTATACGGACACACGGGGCAGGATGGTGGAGGACTGGGCGCTGGAGACAGGCCTGGTCGTCCTTAACCGGGGTTCTGTCCCCACGTGTGTGCGGATGCGGGGTGAATCGGTGGTGGACATCTCGTTCGCCAGCCCCGCTCTGTCGCCGCGTGTCATTGACTGGCGCGTCATGGAGGGGGTGGAGACCTATTCCGATCACCGGTACATCCGGTTTGACGTCTCCGCCCAGACCTCGAGCGCGCCGGTCCGACAGGCCCCGAGTGGTCCGCGGTGGGCGCTGAAGCAGCTGGACCGGGAGCTCCTCCTGGAAGCCTCGATCGTGCAGGCCTGGGTGTCATCACCGGACAGGCCTGCCGACATCGATGACGAGGCGGAGTGGTTCCGGGAGGCCATGTCCGAGATATGTGACGTGGCAATGCCCCGGGTCCAGCCTGGACGTGCTTCGCGCCAGGTGTACTGGTGGTCGCGACAGCTGACGACACTGCGCAATGCGTGCGTTGCTGCGCGACGCCGGTACACCAGGCACCGCAGGCTCCGTATTCGACCTCCGGATACGGAAGCCATTCAGGCGGAGCTATACGAGGGGTACAGAGCGGCAAAGACCGCCCTCCAAGCGGAGATCTTGCGGGCCAGGGCACTGGCCCGCGAGGAGTCGCTGGAGACTCTGAACAGAGACCCGTGGGGACGCCCATACAAGATGGTGCGGGAGAAACTCCGCCCATGGGCTCCCCCGCTGACGCAGAGTCTCCGGCCACAGCTTGTGGGGGACGTGGTGAGCGCTCTGTTCCCTTCGAGAGGGGAACACGCCTCCCCGCCCATGGCTCCGCCTACTGCGGTGCCTGATGCGGACCACACCGCCGACGACGACGACGATGCTCCGGAGGTGACCGAGGTAGAGATGAGGGTGGCGGTACGTAGGCTGAATGCCAGAAATACCGCCCCAGGACCCGACGGCTTACCTGGGAAAGCCTGGGTCCTGGCCTCAGAGGCTCTCGGGCCTCGACTAAGGGGGCTCTTAAGCGCATGTATGGAGAGGGGCCAGTTTCCACTTCGTTGGAAGACGGGGAAACTGGTCCTAATCAAGAAGCCGGGGCGCCCTGCGGACTCTCCGTCCGCTTACCGGCCCATCGTGCTACTCGACGAGGTGGGCAAGCTCTTTGAAAGAGTAATTGCAGACCGCCTTGTCGGGCGGCTGGTGCGGGTGGGGCCGGATTTGGCGGAGAGCCAGTTTGGTTTCCGCAGGGGGCGCTCCACGGTGGGCGCCATCATGCGCGTGCGAGCCCTCACGACGGGGGATGCGGTGGCTCGGGGTGGGGTCGTCTTGGCGGTGTCTCTAGACATCGCCAACGCCTTCAATACCCTGCCCTGGAGTTGCATCAGGGAGGCACTCCGGTATCACCGGATGCCGACCTACCTCTGTCGTGTGGTCGAGGCCTATTTGACGGACAGGGCCATCATCTACCCCGGTCACCAGGGAGAGTGGAACCGGCGAGAGATGTCGTGCGGTGTCCCACAGGGATCGGTCCTGGGGCCGCATCTGTGGGACATCGGATACGACTGGGTGCTGCGCGCAGACCTCCCCAATGGCGTCAGCGTCGTTTGTTACGCTGACGACACGTTGGTCCTGGCGCAGGGGAGGTCGCACCAGGCGGCGGCTGAACTAGCGACACACGGGGTTGCGACAATCGTGGCCAGAATCCGGCAGTTGGGACTCGAGGTGGCCTTGCACAAGTCCGAGGCCATGTGTTTTCATGGTCCTCGGAACGCGCCACCGTCGGGTTCCCAAATAACGGTAGGAGGGGTTCACATCGGCGTCGAGTCGACGATGAAGTACCTGGGACTCGTCCTCGACAGTCGGTGGAACTTCGTGGAGCATTTCCGACGTTTGGCTCCCAGACTGGAGCGGGCCGGGGCTGCCTTGAAGCGGCTCCTGCCCAATCTAGGGGGTCCAAACGCCTCCTGCCGGAGGCTATACGCGGGGATCGTGCGGTCCATGGCCCTGTACGGGGCACCGGTGTGGGCGCGTTCGTTGAGGCGGCGGCCTGCCCGCAGGTTGAACGCGTCCCAGAGGGTCATGGCCACCCGGCTGGTCCGGGGATACCGCACGGTCTCCGGTGAGGCGGCAAGCCTCCTTGCCGGATTGCCGCCATGGGATCTGGAGGCGAAAGTCCTCGCGCATATTTGGGAGTGGCGCGAGGAGGCGAAACGCCGGGGCTTGACTCCGATGCCGCGAGAAATCGCGGCACAGCGGACAGAGCTCCGACGGGATCTCATGGCGGCATGGAGAGTGCGATTGTCGCAACCCAGTGCTGGGCACGCCACTATTGCGGCGATAAGTCCCCTCTTTGAGGAGTGGCTGGAGAGGCGCCATGGCGTCCTCACCTTCCGCCTGACGCAGGTCCTCACCGGACACGGCTGTTTCGGGAGGTACCTGTTTCGGATAAGGCGGGAGGAAACGCCCGGGTGTCATCACTGCGTGGATCGCCCGGAGGACACGGTGGAGCATACGGTGGAGGTATGCCCGGCTTGGGCAGAGCACCGCCGTGTCCTCGTGGAGGCGATCGGTGGCGGGGATCTCTCGCGTCCGGCCCTGGTCCAGGCCATGGTACGGAGCGAGAGGGCATGGGAGGCCGTCACCTCCTTCTGCGAAGCAGTAATGCTCGCGAAGGAGGAGGCGGAGCGCGTGAGGGAAAGGCAAATTTCGCGCCCTCACGCCCCTAGCCGCCGCAGGAGGAGACGCCCCGGGCGTCGGGAATCGATCGCGGATTCCCGGCCACCGTAGGCGCGGGCTTGCGGACGGTGAGCAATGGGTAGCTCGCCGTCCGGTAAGGACCAAGCCCGGGTCGACGGCGCGTTGTGTTCCACGCGCGCCTCAAAGAGTGTCAGCGAGTGAAGGGGTCCGATGAGACCATTGCCTGCCGGGGTTGCGGGAAAGTCCGAAAGGGATACCGTGGCCCCCTGGCATTGCACAGGCAAGAGAAGGAACACGGGTGGGTTTTAGTCAGTAAGAGTCTGACACGCCCTCCCGCTCCGCCCAGAGCGGGAGACGTCATTTGATGATTTCCCACCCAAAAAAAAAAAAAAAAAAAAAGGGCTTTTACAAAGGCACATCTTGATCCTCAACTCCTATGATGTGTGGACCAATTATTCAAGTTTATGATATATAAGATGTGGCTGACTTTGGGATACGATACAACCAAATGAGAAGTCGCCAAAAATGAAAGTTTACACAATTCCATTCTATTTTTTAAACTCGTTTATGATTAACCAAATAAAATTAAAAATCCCCTTGCAGAAAGTACCTACACAGCCTTGGGGCAGTGCATTCAATTGTTCTTGTAAACACGTTGGTATCTCAGAGTAATATAGTGGTTATACAATTTGATAAGTGAATATTTTTATTTTAAAAAACTATGATGCCATGATAAAAAATCCCCATTCAGACAAAATTTCTTAAACTAGGAATTCGCATTAGTTACGTCACACGTTGAAAACCCAAAACTTTTCGTAGGTACACAGAGGTACAGATACTAAACATTTTCGAAACCTTATATGGAAAAAACTTCGCAAATTCCATATTTATGGGATACTGAACTTTATTGTTCTATTTTTCACCTGTATCTAAAGTAGAATCTCAAGTTGGTACGGACATTATAGCAGCAGAATCGATTCAACCTGGCAAATACAGATATTAATAAATTTAACATTATTTTTGTACAAGCAAGTATTTTTACCGGCAAATCTGTATTTGCTCTATATAAAACTATTTATGTAAATAAATAGCAGGTTTGAATTGTATAGCAATTGAATAGCATTTGCTTAATACCATCCTGTGTCTTATTTACATACTCAAACGAATAAGACAAAAACGAACGAACATATAAATTAATGAATGAACTCAATCATGACCTTGATGAGCATATAGACACCGCCTTAAGAACCAATTTTCTGAATCACGTCACATAACCTGACAAAATCAAAATCAGAATTAAAATTATACTTTGACGGTAACCCAAAGTATCGATACAGGTTAAGGTCCGTTATAGTACCTTCAGATAATCGCTGAAGGTCAAATATGGCTCGCTTTATTTCAAACACAAACACATCTGAAACAGTTATTTTCAGGAGTTCATTGACGGATGCCATGAATCACAAAAAAAACCAGTTCTGCCCGGTAAACGTCGTCTTTTTAAACGTACGACCGACATCATTATAATTCTTTGTGTTCTATCATAAAAGTAATACTATCTTGTGCCCTATACGCTGGTGGTAGAGGGCAAGGTGTTAGTTTACCTTATGGCGTCACTGTACACCATCCTACTAAGTGCTCCGCGTTAAGTCTAGATAAAAAAATACTCTATAAGTCTTTGATATACATTAATACATTATGTCGATGAGTACATCTACTTGGGCCAGTTAGTTTCTTTAGAAAAAAGGCAAGAAAAGAAGAAAATTGATCGCTGCATCAAAAATGTCTTAAAAAGCTACTTACTGGTCCATGAAGAAGCTAATGAAGGGCGATCTACCATCCTAGCCTACGGTGATCGGACCTAGTTGCTCACCGAGTCGCAAAAGTTCCGCCTTGGGGTTTGCCAAAGAGCAATGGAGCGCAGCATTCTGGGCGTAAAACGAACTGACAGAATACGGAACACCACACTACGCTCCAAAACGGGGATCCTAGAAGTAGGCAAAAAGGCTGCCAAGCTAAAATGGGATTGGGCAGCGACCGCTTGGCAATATTCTCCACACGGTGGGTGCCTGACGGTGGACGGTGCCGCCGAGGCTGGCCCAGGAAGAGGTGGCGAGATGACCTGGACGCGTACCGAAAGGGTTGGGTGGAGGTGGCTCTGGATAAGGATACTTGGAAGAATTTGGGGGAGGCCTTTGCTCAGCAGTGAGACAATGCAGACTAAGATAAAAAAGGTCCTGTTAGAGAGTTACCTATTGGAAGGCACGGCTTTCATATGACGAACGAAACAAAATACGACGACGTTCACAAAAGTAGTAAATAATATTGACTACTACTAGCTGGCATGACAGACGTAGTCCTGTCCAAATTTCAATAAGTCCTACAAAAAAACCCATAGTTTTTTTTTTCTCGAATTCGAAAATTTATCGCGAAATTTCCAATTTCTCTTTCCATAAAATTCGGACTTCAACGAACATAAAAAAAAACTTTCCATAAAATTCGGACTTTATCAAACATTTTAAAATTAAAACAAAAAAAAACCAAGTGTTCCCAGCCGTTCTCGAGTGTTGCGCTTACAAATGAACAGCGTTTAATTTTTTTTATTTATAGGTATGCAGATATCGGTTACAAAGAAGCAATGCACAAAGGTTACGTAATAAGTTAAAAAGATCAACGTTATCATTGCCTGACTCAAAGTCGTGTTATGTCCTGGTTCGACGTAGCATATTTTCTTCTTTTTCCATATATCTTTTTCAGAAGTCATTACAGCCGTCCTACATAATGAATTATGTATCTAGTTGCTTTACAGACGAAACAAGTCTAGCGAAGAACCTGATAATTACTATGTGTAATGAGTATTAATAAAATCGATTTAATTCACGCTATTATTAGCCGTATTAGCCAGGCAATTGGCTGTATAACCCACAATGAAACTAGCGATTTCACAGCGTTTGTGGCGAATGAATTATTTGGCAATACAGGCACCATTTGATTGTAAAGGCAATTAAATTAATTCGTTGATTCAATCAGGTAGAAGTAATTTTAAGAACAATGTTTAATTCCAGTGAAAGCTACAGTTGTAAAGTCAGTTCTTACCGAAAAAGTCGAAATATAATAAAGAGCTTCTAGATAACACACGCCCTTCTGGATTTGGACTTCCTCTGGTAATAAACTATCGTGCCAACAGATTAATTACAGTGAATTTATAAGCAGCGAAAATGGAGGATACTGCTCTCAAGTGCTGCCATTCTTAAGCCTTCACGGCATAAGGATGACAGCACTTGACATACGTCCTTATTTATTTTATTATTGTCGATCACATTTCCCCCTACTTATCCTTTTTTTCTTTATAAATTTTACCCGCCATCTTTTCCTTAAGCCGGGAGTTAAACAAAAGGATACACAATACATTTATTTTGTCCTTTTCAGGTGACTCGCAAGTGGCGTATCTTTACGTGATTCGCAAATTCGGATTCACGGAGGTTGAATACAGCATTTATGGGACAATAAACATCGTCCTGGGTCTCTTTGGTAAGTACAATTAACACTTTCTTGTATTTCTTACTTACATAGGTACTATACAGCATGTATCAGAAATGTGTGGTCATATTTAAGGGTGTGGTACAGTACAGACCATCATACTGAAACTCAAAGCATTTATTTCATTTAAACCATTTACAGGCACTTTTGAATTTTCAAGGGGTCAATCAGTCAGAAATATGAAGCTAGTTGCCCATTCCAAGGCGTAGGTTCCTATGGAGAAGAACGGGCAAGAAACTCCACGGACACTCTTTTAAATCATAATATTGTTACAAAATATTGGTAACATCATTCATGTTAAAATTATACATGTGAGAATATTGTAGAAAGACGTGCACTTTAATACGTAGACGACCCAAATGAAACCCAAACGACAGATGATACTTAACTTTTTCGTGTCCCATGGACACATTTGTTCATTTTCACGGTCTGTACTACACCTTAAATATGACTACACATGTTCGGTACACGCTTTAAAAGGTTTGGGTAAGACCGTCCGTCATAAAATGTTATCCTTGATTGGGCACTTTATTTTCTTTTACTTGTAAAGGGATCGATTTTTATTAGCTTTTAAAATGTGTAACTATATGTAGAGACAGTAGTTTGGGTCGATATAACGTTTTGGATTTAACGATCAAGTTTTGATGATTAAATTAGGATTACTTTAGAGGTATGATGAACAGGTGGTTCCTCATCCTCCTTTGAAAAGGGAAGATCCTCCGACTAAACGTGTGTCCTGTCTGGTGGGCTACTGCCTGACAGTTGTTTTCGGGTTTCTGAATATGTTAATCGCGCGGCTGTGCTTGCATGATGTAGGATTTGCATGACGTCAGATGCAATACATAGTTCGTATGTGGCGTTAAAGATACCACAGTACCTCAAATAAAAACTTGACTATGAGATACAAAAATAAAATAAAAGTTATATAGAAGTTTCACTGAAACGCTGGATGATCAAAAGCTTCGTTCTTATTATACATATTATCCGACGCGCTACATGGAACCGATCCACTTTTTACGGATATTTTTTTGTTTATTTTATAACATGGATAAAAAATTACCAAAAAGTGATCATAATAATACGTAGGTAAATAGACTACAAAAAACAGATCCTTGATCTTCACCTCCAGGGGTTATTTAAAAATACGTCATTACAAATATCAGACGTATTTATATTAAAGTCATATTATTATGTACCTACAAAAACATGCACATTTATTTTATTTTTGGTCAAAATTATATCTGATAAATTGCTCTTTTTTGCTTAACATGTATATTTGTTTTTCAGCTCATTTTGACCTTTCAATGTCGGAGTGAAGTACTTATAAGTAAATTTTATCATTTACGATAAATTAAAAAAACCGCATCTCGTTGCGTGTGAGTCAGTATAACGCCATATTTATCAACCTAGGTCAAGGATTGTGGATCGTGATAGAGACGTGCATTTATCACGCAAACGATTTTTCGTTTCCTGAAAATGAATTTTATTACTATCGTCTTAAAGTTCTGTATTCTCTACATGCAATGACGTTCATTAATTTACTAATTATTTTTATCAAAACAGGTTTCAATTACTGAGCAGGTGATGTCCTACAAATTAACTTAAATCATTATACTTTCAATGATAAACCTAATTTTCGGTCGTTCACTGGATGCCTTTAATTGTGGCAGGTACTTACTGAAGTTATAGATCCCGTTTAATTCGATTGGATTGAGATCATTGAACAAAATTCATCAGTAAAGGTTCCGACAACTTCTCGAACATCTCCTTATCTAGGCTTTAGTAGCTATGTGTACTTAATCTGTAAGGTAGTACCTCCTCTCAAACAGAGACACACTACTTACAAACAAAAATATTTTGGAAGAAATTTTCTGGAAATGTTATAAAGAATCCATTTAAAAAAAAACTGCAACCCTAAGTAAATATTGCGAGAGTTGACAGTAGTAACTGAGTTGTACCTATAGTAGTAACATACCTACTGGTAGGTGTTCAGCTGCATCGGGTTAGACTGGAAGCCGACCAAAATGGCAATAGGCTAGGCAGATTTATCGCTTATATTTTATATTAATACATCGAAAAAATATTTATTTCTTATATCCATGATTGCGTTGCATAAAAAACATAATGGTTTACATAAACGCAGTACTTAATTGCATATCTTTAATCGGAAAGGTCGACGCAAGATCAACTTACTATCTCCAAATATTTGTTAAGTTATCTGAAAATAAATATTACCGCGGCATAGGCGCAAATTAAAGTTTATACACTGGTCAGATAGACAAGTGATTATGACAAACACGCATCAACGTGTTTAAATTATGTGTACCTATTCAATTGTTTTTTGTAGTATTTGGGAACTTATAAAATTGCTACTCATCATTCGACATTTTATATTCCATAACTTGTTAATAAATGTATTATTTTGAAAGTGAGGCGTTTTGGAAGAATAACAACAATAGAGAACCAAACTTTTTTGATCAGTGTATTTTTGCCTAATTAAGGAAGATTCAATCTTAATTGGGATTAGGCCAGACATGTCTGCCGCACGTCAGATGAGCTGTGGGCTAAAAGAACTACTGTTTGAGTCCCATTAAATGCTAGACGACATCGCGGTAGACCGAGATGACGGACAGACGTGTGTGGAAAAGGGAAAGGAAGGTCTTTGTCCAGTAGTGGGACATGACGGGCTGAATAAATAAAAGGAAGATTCTTCAAGTTCATTCGGTTTAAAACACATGTATGAAAAATCAGGGCACTGATACTGGTACCCTATCAACCGCACGCGTTACTTCTGGGTCTTGAATACAACACTGTGTGTCTAGCCTAGATAATATATCACGATGATGATTAACAATAGTTCGGTTTCCAAAGTCCGGGAATTCACGATATAACTCGTGATTTTTTAAGTGAATTTACATGAACTGTGTGCACTTGCATGTCCTAGTAGCATGAAATTCAGTAGTTTAACGAAGGAGTATTTGATGCTTGCTATTGTCATCTTCTTCTCACCAGTAATATGAGATTTATCATACCGTGATCAGTCACGAAGATTTGAAGCGGGGTTGGCAAGTGGGAACCAAGAAACAAAAACAAAGAATTAAAAATAAGTTCAATTGTCACAGAAGCACGTGCACATAAAAAGATAATTAAGTTAAATGGAATAAAAGAACACAGAAATAATCGGCAGCTGAATGTCGTGACTGTGACAAGAATTCTTCCACTCAGCATTATGCTGTACTATGGGGGACCCACAGCACAGCGTTCATTTTCAGTGATCACTCGAAAATGACGAAACATTGAACAAATAGGTAATAAATTAAAATAAGATAACCAGTACTTAGATAACCAATAAGATATATAACAAAAAAAATATCTGCAGGCATCACCGTGCTAAATATGTACCTACCTAAAACAATAGTTTCCAAGGTACCGGAATTCATGGAGGCTGTATTCAATGACCATAAACATTTGGCAATACTCGTACCGATCTAAGCGCGTAGTACCTAATTTTAGTGCCTGATAATAATTTAAACGTACCTTTTAGAAATTACTCCACATTCCCCATTACATATCTATGCTCTACAAATTAATTTGAGCAATCGATTCTAAAACAGTTGCATTTGGAAGTCGTGGCGTAACCAAATAATCCGCAACCTATTTATATACCTAAAACAAATGAATTTACAGAAGGTCCACCAGCCAGCAAAAATAAACAATATTATTATTTACTTAAATTAAGTTTTGTTTTATGTAAAAACTTATACTTGACAAATCTTAAATATAATATAAAATCTTAAACTAACTTACATAATATATTATGTACAAGTATATATAGGAAAAAAATAAAAAATCAATAAAGGGAAGAACTCATTGGGCATCAACAAATTCGTCCGCATCGCTGTCATTGGGAAAAGTGCCCTAAAGGCTGGCAGCGTTGCCACGTTGGATGGCAATGCTGATTCTTTGACCTAAAAATTGGCCAGCCCTCTGGTCACGTGGAGAGTCGACCAACCGCTTGGCGATGTCCCGAAATACTCGATGAGCACTCGGACCCCACGGCCCTAGTATTTCAATCTCAAACGGCTCAAACATAATATGTTTGAGCCGTTTATAGCTAACAATAAGTAAAAACTTACTTGACACAATACTCGTAAAACACTATTAAGCTCACGTCAGTGATCATCATCACTTAAATGATACGAACGTTTATGCCATCGATATGTCACCGTATATATAAACTTCGTTATAACCTATCGGTATTATTTCCAATAGATTATAAACTTTCGCAAAATTGTGAACAGCAACAAACCATTTTACAATTTAACGCATTATTTTTGATAGTTTATAATCTATCCATGGGAAATCGACAAATTGTGGACTGGGACGGCAGTCTAGACATAGATAGCGATCGCTATACGATCGAATACGGTCGCAAAGTCGTATAATATCATCCCTCAACACGCACGACGTGCTTGACAAGCTCAAAAAAATCCCGTAGGTACTTGTGAAGCACGTCGCTCGCGTCTAGAGACGCCATTACAACTTTGCGACCGAATTCGGTCGTATAGCGATCGCTATCTATGTCGAGACCGCCGCCCCAGCAGTGCTATTCTCTAACCATCTCACCATGAAAACTTAGGTGAAGTGAGCTCGGAGTGAGCTGTCAGTCCCTAGCAGCAGGTGGAATGACAGCTCACTTCACCTAAGTTTTCACGGTGAGATGGTTACAGAATAGATCGGCTGGTATCAAACCTGCTTGTGACGTAAGGCACCTTGCGCTAATACTAAACATGCCTAGCACTCGACTCGCGCACGGTTGTCACAATTCCTATAACCTAACCTAACCTAACCCATTTCACCCAGTTCATAATTTTTTGGCAGTTTATTATCTAACGGAAAAAATACCTTATATTATAAACTAAAGGTTCTCACAATATTACGGTGATAGATATAAAACGAAACTTTGTTTTCCTACAGATAAGACGTCATTTTCTTATGGATGTGTGAAGGTATAATTTAAATAACATTAATTGATCGTTACTATTTAATGCTATTGCACGCCATAACATGTATTGCATGAAAATCGCCTTCTGCATTACATACCTAGTGCAAATCGTGTCCAAATACACATTACTGCATAATACGAGTACATGAGACTCAGTCCAGCACAACTGTTTATTTACTAGTCCTAGTATAAACAGGGTTACAGAACGCGGTTTCGATAGCATGAGGCAATGTTGTTTGATGTTCGATAGGTGAATGCTTTTTTAATCTCGGCAACCACAACATCGAAACTTGGATCCACACAATCAGCCTAAATGGGGCCATTCTTATGATTTTACTATGTCAAACAGGGGAAGGAAGGTAATCGTGGTAAAGTCTGACGTCGTGTGATAAGTCACGTCACGAAGCTTATGAGTCGCCCCCCCTTGACGAGTCATTAGATTCGTGACGTGACATGTATAAATCTAAAGTATTAAAACTCTAAACTTCAAATAAAAATATTACCAACTCTGTCAATATTATTATAAGTTTTAATTTAAAATTGCAAAATATGTGACGTCACACCGGAGGGGGATTCACACAGTTATGAACACCATAACACCATGTCGGGTTGCCAACCCGGGTGACATAATTTATGACTATATTATATAATGTACACCTCTGCCCAACCCTTCGGGGAAACAAGGCGTGATGTAATGTTATGTTATAATATTATTTAATAGATTTCACAGAGCTGCCCGCGACTTCTTCCGCGAGCCATAGCCTCAAGAATTGCGCTATCCAATGTAAAAATATTTTTTCAAATCCGACTGGTAGTTCCGGAGATTACCTGGGACATACAAACTTACAAAAAACAAATTTTACCTCTTTATATTAGTATATATAATTCGTATATATATATATTAGAATTAGTATAAATATGGACGTGAGAGGGAAGGAACCGTTCACCGTGCGGGTTGGTGGATGTCGCAAAATATCCTTGAATTGTTTTTTTTTGTAGTTGCCGGTTTCCTAACGATGCCATCCTTCTTCGGTTTGTTAACATGACGTTTTGGGTTCAGTATTATTAATATTTCATAATATTTTTGAGACAAGTCAATAAACTCTCAGGTCGCTCGGTCGTTTACCTAAAATTCGGTAAACTGAATGCTAATAAAATTGCAAAATACAATTTTTTATGTATTTTGTCTTCAAATATTGTAAATGCAAGACAGGACATTAAATAACTTCAAATAAGGTCGTAATTTGTACGTTTTATAAGGACCTGAAGTCAATGCGTTGAATGTCAGAGCAACACGCAATTTTGGTATAAGTCCCTTAAAATGTGTGCATATTTTATGAAAATTATACGCCATTTTCTAAATTAAGTAAAGAGCAAAAACCACTAAGTTACACAGTCCTGTTTACTCTAAAATCGGGTTTATTGTTACTTAGACCATTCATTCATTTAAAATTACCTTTGACTAAGTTTCAATTTTCGCACTGAAGTCCCATTTAATTTACTCTGTACCAATCGTAACTAAAGTACACCAAATAGGTTTATGATTGGCACCCATAATGCCACTATAGAATAGAATAGAATTCCTTTATTTTCAGACAGAGTCCATCACTTAACGTCTGTACCTACTAACACTAGTAATGTTAGTAGGTACAGACACAGATTAACATACAATTAAAACTACAATTCAGCGTGGAGCTGCATCCGCAACACCGGGGAACCCCACCGTTCTGCGAACACATTGAAAATACTGCTGGTGCTTAATACCCACTTCATTTATATTAATTGAACCTATGTTGTCCATGTCCTAGCAGTGTGTAGTGAGAACATTATAGACTGATTATGCTTTTTAAGTCAGACATTTTGCTAATTCTCCCTAATTTCTCTTCTCCAGGAACCGTCTTTTGCATATCAGTTCTCAGCAAAAGACTGAACGTGCAGGACAGCGCTATTGGCGCCCTCGCAGGTGTGAGCAGGATAGCTAGCTGCTTCATGTTTGCGTTTGCGCCGACGCGGCCATGGTATTATTCGGCTCCGCTGTTGAACATTTTCAGTCATACAGGTCTGACTGCAGTCAGGTCTTTAGCCACCAAGAGTGTTCCTACTGAAGAAGTTGGTAAGCTAATATTCTTACTTCTGTTGTCAATTTTATTAAGATTCGCTTACTTACCAGACCAGCAACTAATTTGCGCAATTTTTAACAATTTTGGTTAACTGTGACGTCTTGGCATCACCAGGCAATATACGGCAATACCAAATTTATATAGAAATCACCAAGAATTACGCAGTTTAAGCACAAAGTTCTTGTAGGAAGGTAGTAGGTAGCAATTCATTTTAAAATCTACAACCATTTTCCGAGACATCTACGAGAATTATTAACAGTTCTATTCTGAAGGTAAACAGCTTATTACCGCTACTGTCTTGTAAGTAGCTTGTCTAGCAAGAAAATCATTTTCTAGTGACCTTAAAACCACCCATGGAAGAAAGATGAGGAGATAGGAAGTGGTGAAGGGCGGGCGTTTTGGGGGACTGTATTAAGTAATTTTGACGTTCGAAAAGTGCTGATTCTCAGCCTAGTATGAAAAAAATATTTGTTTTTTTTTTTAATTTCATGACATCGCACTAAAATTCAATTTGGTTCACCAACAAAAGACTAACATTATTGAAACAAGTCTAATTCCATCGAATTGAATTGAATTTGAACTATTTGTAAGTAACTTCACCTCAGAATCTCGTTTTTTTAATAGAAAATCCGTGGATTCACTTTTATTGTTCTATTCATCTGGAAGCAAACCGTCTAAAAGCATTTACACAAAATAAATGACGGAAGAAATTGCTCAATAAAACGTTACGACTTGATAAGACAAAATTTCCCGAAAAGGGCAAAAACAGCAGTTTGTACAAGGGAGAAATGCCTATTTAAAGGATTAGCACCTGTTGCTGCCACGTCAGAGGATTCGTTTTTGAGTAAATTTTCTTCGCGTTGGCACACTCACTAAATTAATTAGGAGAAACGTGGAAATAAGAAATGATTTGTTTCGGCCCTGTTGGCTTTGCGAAGATTCTACTTCAAAATTCATGAACTTTAATATAAGTATGTGCGTATTTCGGGTTAAGGATATACCTCTTGTTTTCTTGGCGAAAATATGGGATAATTTTACTGTTAATAAGACTAGACTTATGTCCGTTTTTACCTTCACTAAGTGACACTTAAATGTATCCCTAAATAAAAGTGCACCGTTTGGATTTTCAACACCAGGCTCAGCGCTGAGAGTTGACAATCCGACAGTGCACTTTTATTTAGGAATCCATTTAACTTATGTTTTTATAAAACTGGATCCGTCACAGTCCAATGCATGAAATTTTATGTCCAATGCTTTGGTCCTGGTTTTTCTATTTCCCAATATCTGGTAGTTGTTGAAGTAGTTGAAGAAGATGCCTACAGAAATAAATAAATGTAGCTCAAATTTTCAATAGGACTAATTACAATGCCTAATTGAAAAATGCAGTGGTTCGTGTAATTTATATCATTACCACTGTCTTAAAACGGTGAAAAAAACATCACGATGAAACTGGAATGACCTACAGAACCATCAATTCGAAATTGACGTCATCATATACTTATCCTCGCTGAGCCCGCGATGCCCATATCCTTTCTTTGAGATGACGCCTATTTCCCAGCAGCTGATATAGCTGATAATAGGCTGAACATGTAATGCCTACAGAAGGTAATCCATAAAGTGCAAAATCCTAACCCTTCATTACTTTACAGCAAAGCTGAGTGCCCTGATTGGGGTGACAGAGGCAATAGCGCCGTCAATATACATGCCATCAACGAGCTACATCTACATGATGACCATCGACCACTTCCCTGGCGCCTTCTACATGTTCGACGCTGCCCTAACTGTGCTTGCTTTAGGATTATTCGGGTGAGATATTTTTTTTACAGCCATCTTCTAATCAAATAAAACTCTTAAATTTATCTCTGGGTGCATGAAATTTTGCACAAGATTTCCTTATAAAGGATGTCCGGTAAAGAATGAAATAAACTTGAAATAGCATATTTAAATAGATCATATGGCCGTTCATCATAAAAATATATCCCTACGATTTTAAACTAACTTTTTTTTACCACATTTTACATTCTTCTTCACCACAACCACAAATGAATGAAGTCCATCGGTTATTATGTTGTTGTAATATAGTTGGACGCCGACAGAGAATCAGTAATTAATGTGACTAGAAATTGCACATTATTTTTTCAAAAAATATTGTCTTGGTACCAACTTGGGATATTATTTTTTGTATTTTTTTAGAACGGTAGTCTGGTCTATTTTGTGCTATTTCAAGGTTTACCCTTCTTTACCGGACACGCTGTTTGACGATGATACTACTACTGCACTAGAAATTATTTTTGATATTAAGGAATGAAAGTTTGTATGTTAGTTTGTGAGTATTGCCGGGCATTACTTACACTTATTACACTTACACTTATTTTTTATTTATTTATTAATTATTAGAAAGGTACACCAACGACCTATTCACTTGAAACATTGACATGATTACAAATACATAAGCGTTGAGTTATGGTGAATTAGTCATTTACAGGCGTACACAGCACTTACATAAAAATACATTTTAACAAGATTATTTTTTCTCAAGACTCGTAGTGTAGTGAGGATAGAAAAATCAATTTAAAACAAAGAACAAAACATTTAAGTAAACAAATAAAATAATAATCGAAATTAGAATCAAAAATTAAAATTAAGACATTTTTCTTTACATAGGGCTAGTTCAATATTGAAGACTGGCTCTTTGGCCAAATGGTCGCAAACGAGACTGCTAAGTTAGGACCTGGGTTCGATCCCCGGGTCGAGCAGCGATGTTAGTTGTTTTTTTTTTCATAAAGGTCAGTAGCAACCCCAAGACTAGATTTGCGCCCGGTTGGCGGCAATAGGCTCGCCCTCTACAAAATGTAAGCTGCGTTCACAATTTATTTGCCAAACATGTAAACAAACGCGAGTTTTAGGAAAACCAACTGTAATACTTACGTTTATGGTTCAGTTTGCGGTACAACTTCATATTTTTTATGACTTTTTCAACATTACAATTAGTCAGTCTAAAATTAACTTTACTTACACTTGCATAAACTTGATGTTTGTTTATGTGATAATAACGTCAATTGGAAACAAGGTTATAGGGTGTACTATACCTACTCTGTCTGCATTGATACCCTTTCAAGGAAAACAGGCAAGATGAAAAAAAATGTGATTCACTTTGTTTCTAATAATTTGTTGTAATTTTTAATTGATAAATCATGATGGTGAAATATGACATAGATAAATACAAGCAATTACGAAGTCTTATCTTATTTTGAAAGAGTTGTTTGCATCGAAGTTTTCCTCATGAAGTACATAAGCACAAAAGATGTAAATAGCTATGAAATCATGGTGAAATAGATTCCATATATAAGTACGTAAACAATTTGATTAAAATTAAGCAATTTGTCGCGTCGGAATCGACTATTTTTTTAAAACCAAACACAAATCCTAGTATAATGTCATAGGTACCAAAGGTTAAATAGGTAGGTACCTACACGGGTTTTTACTTACTTCAATGTCAAAGTAGGTACTTAAAGGTACTAGACCTTTGACATTGATGAATTCCTTAAATCGTTCAGGTTATTTTCAAGAGAGATATAGACCTACCTGACTGAAATAAAATTCAGAAAATAGATTATACGATTGATTTTCTTATCTATAAATAAAAATACACAAATGTTTTAGAAGGCCTTATTGAAGAATTAACCAAATAGAGGAAATCAAATTTTTTCTCTGAAAGTAAAGGATGAAGGCGTTTTAAAATCTTTAACCGTTTTTTTTTAAGCCCGGTCTAGTTAGATTACTAACATCATGGATTTAAAATTCTTTTAAAATGCTTCAACTGTTTGGCAGTCTCTAATGTCAGGTGCAAGTGAATTCCACAACCGAACCGCGGCAACTGTGAAGGATTAGGAATAGAAGTCGGTTGAGTGTGGAGGGGATTTAAGGATGTTTCTGAGATGCGACCTGCAAGGTGCATCAAAAGTACAGGAGTAGGAAAAGCGTTCCCGCAGATAGGAGGGGGTTTTAGGGACTGCTGGGTATTAGGTCTCCTCTCTTCTGGACCATGATTCCCTGGTCTGTGCGAGTCTCATCCAGGTTTATCCTGCGATCTTCTGTTGGTCGTCCATCCACCTGGCTATTAGTCTGCCAAGGTACGAGACGTAGGGTAGGCGTCTCTGAAATGGAGGTGGGACACTTGCGTAGACGTGGTGATGGTAGGTGAAGCTCAGCCTTAACGGAATGGTTGCCGAGAAATGGTAGAAGGAGCGTTGGCAGACCATTTTATGTTTATGTGTGTCAAAATGTATTGGAAATTACGCGTAATTTTTTGCGTATTATGACGCAAGTTAAATTGTCCTTCGGTGCATTGATAAACTATGACTTTTGTATCACCTTTAAATATAATCCTCAAAATATATCCCATTTTTATTGCATTGACGATAATATTTACATTAAGACAAAGTTTTATTTACCAAACGCATTTAGCCTACTCGTTGATAACTTTTCAACTTCGACTGTCAAAGTCAAATCATTTATTTCAAATAGGCACATGAAATTTATGGCCCTTTTGAACATCAAATCTCTCTTCGTCAATTCTGTTTTGATGGTGGTATTATCACTGAGACCAAATAAAAACCAACAATACAGTGAAGCATACCAAAACGACACCTCCACTGTGCATACACGCTCACACGCACACATTTACAAAAAAAATACAATCAAACTACACCTCACTAAGTACATACATGTTTACGAAACCGGTCTCTCATCACTGTTGACAGAGCTGGCCTTTTTTTTTTTTTGTTGAGAAATGATCAAATAACTTCTCCCGCTCTCGTGTCAGACTCCTACTGGCTAAAACCCGCCCGTGTTCCTTCAGTTGCCTGTACGTTGCCAGGGGCCACGGTATCCCTTTCAGACTTTCCCGCGACCCCGGCAGACAGCGCTATGTCTTGATTTTTTATTTGGTCTGGGGTATTATCCATTAATGTTTTTGGATTCATAAATTCCGAATTGAACTGAAATAGCAATGCTTATGAGCTATGTAACTGTATGCGGGTTAAATGATAAGACTGTCAGTTTTGTGTTTAGAGACACGAGTATTTTTTTAAATCAAGATTAATTGCATTATTTTATGCTATCTTCTGCCCGCAATTTCGTCCGCGTGGAAGTGAACTATACTATAAAACATACCCTATAGCACTCGCCAATGTTATAGCTGTCTGTCTGTGAGAAATCTTATCAGTAATCCCAGAGATTACTTCCTAGATCCATACTTACAAACTTTTTTTTTGTTTAGCCTATACTGTCCTACTTTCCCTATTTATAATATTTTATTGTAAAGCACGCACCATTCATAAAGTTATTTCTGAAAAGGCAAGTTCTATTGCACAACCACATTTAGCTGCTGACGGTATTAGATCAGCTATGCTACACATTTGAACTAAGCCCATTGTATATTTTGTAGTGTTTGATTTATTTTTGTGTTGTACAATAAAGTATATAGTAAATAAATATACTGACGTAAACGGAGCACTAGTTCACCTACATTACTAATTTACTATAGATAATGTTTCCACGTAATAACGTTTTAACCTTATGGATATCCTCGTAGATAAACAAGTCGAAATAATGTACAAATTATATGAGGCCCTGATTTTTTATTATAAGGTAACCTTTCCTTGCGAGGGCCCCAGCTGTGCGGAAATAACCTTTGCCAGTCAGCATGATTGGTAGCGTAGCTGACTGACGAGGGACTCCCAGGTGTTCAATATTGTCACACCTCCGATAAACGCGCAGAATTATTCTGTGTGTTTTTCAGAGGTGTGACAATATTATATCGTTATTCGTAGATATCCGTTACATGAAGTAAAAGGGTTGTCCAATAAACGTAAATCAAGAAATTGATATTTAAATATTTTTCCCGAATTATTTTTCCTACAACTTTTGCTACAAACCCAAAGTCTAGTTTGTCGACCCTTTATTCTACCTCGCTCTGACTCTTATACCTGTGGAGTTTTGCTAATACTCAAATTTTACTTTCACTCTCAATGTTCAATTCTGTACCTGACATAATCTCGAACAGACATAGGATCCCGTGTTTGGGCATGCGCATTATATACACGATTGCACCCGCATCCGGATCTGTGGAAATAAATGCAAACATGCACAAAAAAACGTAGAATTATAGTATTGTTTTTCCTTATTATTTACCATGACCTGCTTATGCAAAAGATGTTTTAACTCAATTATCATTTAGTTAGCTACTATTTTTTAATATTCTGAAATTGAAGTCTCGTGTCATCCATTGTTTTAAAGATTTAAATAAAGAGTAGGTAAGATTATACACATTATATTGCAAATCTTTTACAAATCAACGCAAGTTTGCACATAGCCATTAAACCGACAGAATATCCGCATTATTGAAATGTACAAATATAAAAAGTTGTCGACGTCAAATGATGAAGATTAACATTACTTATGTTTAAATGCCTGTTTTGACGTCATTTTTGAGAGGCGAATGATAAGTCTTAGCAAATACATTCTTTTATCTTCATATATTCTCAATGTCAAGGTCAATGACTACGAGCTAACAGTAACAGAACAAATAATTTCATTTATAAACGTCTTCTACCTATTTACACTAGGTACTAAATTAAATGACTAACTAATAGACAATACAAATAACTATAAACTAAAAACAAAAGGACACTTGGCGTCGAAGTACTCGTGCGCAATGCTGTCATATGAAAACGTGCCCAGAAGACTGGCAGCATTGCCACGTTGAATGGCAATGCTAATTATTTGGCCAAATAACGACCCAGCCCTGGTCACGTGAAGTGTTGACCAGGTGGCGAGAAATTTCCTTAAAAAAGGGATGCGCACTAGGGCATCCTAGCGTTTCGACCCCAAACGGCTCAAAACTGTAGTAACCCCTGAGGTTACAGTATTTGCGCTGCTTCATCTACCTACATTCTAAATTCATTCATTCACTGACAGACAACACAGCCTAAACTGCTGTGTCTAGAAGCTTGAAATTTTAGACTGGCTCATTTTATAACGAAGGTGAGCACTAAGGAACGATTTTAGAAAATTCATCCCCAAGTTTGTATGGCTTTCGTCATTTTCATCGATGTTTTTGATTTTGTCTGTATTTTGTTTTATTTTTCTACAAATATTTTTATTATTTTTACAGATTCATTTACATACTGGTGAGGCGGAGAATGAGAGCCACCGTCACGGATCCGAATAAAAAGGAAGAATTCGCCAGATCGAATGAGGTGTCTCGGTTCTAACTATTGTAATGTAGATTTTAAGTAGCGTAAAACAAAATGATCTGAACGTGAATGAAATGAGTCGATTGTTTGAGAACTTGCCATAATTACGACTAGATGGTACAGACTTTAAAATATTGCATACTATGGTAAACTAGCTGCGCCCAGTGGTTTCACCCGCATTATTCTCGATCCCGTGGGTATAGGTATCGGGATAAAAAGTATGATATGTCCTAACCCAGGACATGGCTTACCCATGTGCCAAATTTCATATAAATTCATTCAGCCGTTTTAGCGTGAAAGCGTAACAAACAAACTCAATTTCGCATTTATAATATTAGTTAGAATTAGGATTTCAACTTAAAATACCGAAGGACTGAAGTTAATTGTCTTCTTTGCACTCTTAAGGTTGCTTCTACTGTGACAGGAGGAAAAGACTGAAATTACAGGTCTATCTTGACTTGACACCTCGAACCTTCTTGTTAGCAATGGCAATGTTAAAAATGGGAGTAATAAACTAAGAAAATGCATTTCTTAGCACTGAAACTGCGAAATATTAGACTTGATACTTGAAATAATTTAATAAATTTTATTAATATTTTTCTCTTTTTTTATGTAATGCTACCTTTTTAAGATATTATAAAAGATAAATAACTCGACATAACATCAAGATCATTCCTCGAAGGTTTGGGCACGTATAGTACACCCACATTTCGCCTATTATGTTTGAGTCCCATGTACTAGGGGACGAGCCTGTAAGCAGATTAATACTTTATAAATAAATAAAGACTAACAGAATAGATAGAGCTTCTCAAGCCAAATTGAAAGGGGGAAATTAATAAGCCTTTAGTCCCTTAATCTCACAATAAAACATGAAAATGTCTTTGATAAAGGACTGGGAAAACATATGTAGATAAACTAAGACTGTGCTATGTTATATTTTAAAATTGTTGTTATTAAACAATTATAAAAGGAAATCTCTAAGAAATACACGTTTTGTTATCTTGGTTAAGAGTCTTATGTTTATTTAGATGAGAAGTTCAATGGTCTATTATCTGTTCGCAAATACTATGAAGTGATGAAGATTAGCACAGTCTAGTCGAAATTATTTGCCATTACGTTTGAGTAGGTGTAGACTGAGTGTCAAAACTAATTCAAAAAAATCTAATTCATCTTTATTTCAGACAATGTTACACATTCCAATGTACAGTCCATATTATCTCAGAGACTACAATATAATTATTTAAAAATAATATAATAACATTAATTAACAAATTATAATTTTAAAACAGGTACAGTTACATTACAGACTAAGGTTACCATATCAATGAGATTACCACATAAATTGACTGATTAATAAAATACCAATAATAAGATCATGTTGCAAGGGGCACCTTTTCAAATATTATTATTTTCATATATTTGGGTTGGCCATCACTTTTTTACTTCCAAAAAGGAGGACGTCTACTCGTATGTTCGTAGCGCATTTTTTTTTAAAATATATCTTCACTGATTTTTCCGTCAATTGTGGACAGATTTTGAAAATTCTTTTTTTGTTTGAAAAGATATGCTCTCGAGGTGGTTTTGTATACATTTTATTAATTTTGCTTGGATATTTTTTGAGTTAGCTTCAATGATACGCATTTTTCCCACTTAGTCTATATGGATGATAATTATGATAAGTTGCTGTCACTGTTGTTTACATAGCAGGTAGTGATAGAATTTGTTTGGGGTAGGTACAACAACTAAACATTTAAAAAAAAACTTTGGTGGCAAAAATGAAAATTCAAAACGAAAGACACCGGCTTCCAAAATTAAATTCATTTTTTACTTTGTAGTGTTTTTATGTTTTGTAAAAAGTGTTCATCAACCACCGCACACTACATGTGGGCCGCACCACGTTTTTTGTATTGAAATGCGATGCGCTGCGGCCCGATGCGGTTGTAATGTGTGTTAGCCTTTATAAACAACTTTGTAAAATATGTGCTGAAAAACCTGTTTAGACACAAAAACCATACGTCGGTAGACCAGACTGGGCGCAATTTATTTATTTCATAAAAAAGTCTCTCTGAAAGACAGTCCACTCGGTCTGCGCACAGCCTTAGTGTTGCCAAGGAAACTGTGTGAAAACCCGTGAGCTTGTAATTTTAGAATATTTAAACGAGATAATTGAGTTGTTGTGTTAATCACAATTATATCTTTTAGTAATTATTATGTAGTCAGATGTGATTATGTTCTTGTGAAAAACATTTTATACCTGTAATGACATAAGCACTAATACCTACCACGTAAAAAAATCTTCTTTTTCAAGGGAAAGACATAGTGAAAACTAGGTACTCATATTAATTTTGCTATTCTAAACCGTAGTTTATCTATTGGATTTCTATTGGTTGAACTAGGAACCAATATGTTAAAAAGAGGCTCAATTATTAAAAACAATTTCCATCGGTAGACGGTCAATAAGTTTTTAAACGATCAGTTAATTATTCCCCTGATAACAATAGATCTTGATGTCCCTACAAATAAACCGTTTTGAGAAAATAAATATAAGTACCGGTACTTTGAGGCCTTTCCAGCAGTGGAAGTCTTTCGGCTGAAATGATGATAATGATGAAACTGTTTTGAGAAACTCTAGTCTTGATTTATTTTCAAAAAAAATAACTTCAATTGTTAATCGTCTATTTCATTGTGTTTAATGTTGCCGTATTTATGCGATTATCTGTTATATAGCATGCAACATAGACTTTATAGAGGCACGGCATCTGATAGGGAAAGATGCGTATTTGGTTTTTGAACACTTTTTATATTATGTATGTGTTCGCTTAATTTTTTTTTTGTTCTGTCTCTACGTGAGGACTTATTATTGGCTCACTGTTTGCTATTCTATTACCATCTTGTGTTAATGTAGCTGCTAGCTCCATGTTTGCTAAATAAATAAATAAAATATTAAAAAAGAACTTAAATATGCTCATATCTAATGGCGCATCCACACCGAAGTAAGTTTTTGTGGAGCAACGTTAACATAATAATAAACTTACTAAATATGCTTTTAGGGATCTTCACCTTACTTCCGGGATTGTCCTGATAGCCGTGGAATACCGCTCCACTCCTTATAAACACCTCAGGACATGTTGCCCCCTTGTCGCTACGTCACTTTGTGCTATCGACCGTTTTCGGGGGCTCATTATTGAGTGTGTAAGTCACCCCCTGCCATTTTACATGTGTATTTCATAAAAAATATTGGTCAGGCACTAGGATAGTGCGTACTGGGATAATCGTAGGTTGATGCCTCGTTTCATTAAACACGTCTAACGGGCCTCTGCGAGTTGGCTTCGACCCCTCGTACGCCTTCCAAAGGTCCGGGTCCCGAGAAAATAAATAAAAACAACAACTTGCTAAAAGTCATAGAAAGTTACATTGTTATCATGGTGCAAAATGTTGCTCTACAAAAAGTAATTTCGGTGTGGATGCACCTTAATAAATCCTAAGCTTTTAGTCTCAATTACATATCTGCTCGACGTCAGTTTCATTTTTGGAATTGACATGTGAAATTCTTGTTGATATCTTTATCTTCTTAGGCTGAAAAAAGGCTGAAATAAAGTATTTTATTATGCCGATTTAAGTATCAGCAGTCGAGGTCAAAAGGTGTTTAAATAAAAGTTCAAAATCAATGCAGACACGTTTCAGAATAATACACATATCTTTTTTAAAGTAATAATAAATTTCATTCCATTTCTATTTCAATTTGCAATGCAAAATGTGTGGAATATTGGTACTCCGTTATTTTTATCCCTGTATAATATTATCTAGAACCGACATGCAAAGGTTTTTTTTTTTTCACCATTATATTCGGTATTTGAAAAAACAAAAAAAAAACAAGCCTAGAATCTCCGAAGGGTTAGGAAGAGGTATTCGTACAAGTTTATAAATACACATGTGGATCTACATTGCCACATATGAACTACGCATCAAATACCTGACTTCATACAAATTCGCAATCACCGCAATCAACACAACCGCCGCAATCACCGCAGACAGTTCCGACTCATCGTGAACACTGGAACCTCAGGTGGCACTGTGAAGCACCGCGAGATACAAGACTCAGCCCACTATCGACCTCCGGTGTCCAGAGGGGTGATGTGGCGGCATCTACAACGCCACATAAGAACTACGCATCAAAGACCTGACGTCATACTTACAAGCTCCCGACATCAACCATTGGGCAGTTGCCCGCCAGACACGACACCCGTCTGGTCGGAGGATCCTGCCTTTTCTATAGAGTATGAGTGAACTTTACACCCTGTTCCTCATGCCTCTAAACACATATCCTTTATTTTGAAAAGTAATTTCCGTGTTCATAGATTTGGTTCTTGTGATACAGGAACCCCTAGAGCCAGGGCTACGTAGATGTTTGTGTCTTGAAGTGAAAATAAATAAATGATTATAAATTATAATCAATTACTAAAATTATAATTAATTATTAGTCGGGTAGGAAACCCTGTAATCCTACCAAATAGTTGTCTACAATATGAGTGCCGCAGTGATGAATTTTATTGCCTTTTTTTTTTTTTTTTTTTGGGTCGGAAATCATCATATGACGTCTCCCGCTCTGGGTGGAGCGGGAGGGCGTATCAGACTCTTACTGAATAAAACCCACCCGTGTTCCTTCTGTTGCCTGTGCAATGCCAGGGGGCCACGGTATCCCTTTCGGACTTTCCCGCAACCCCGGCAGGCAATGGTCTCATCGGACCCCTTCACTCGCTGACACTCTTTGAGGCGTGCGTGGAACACAACGCGCCGTCGACCCGGGCTTGATCCTTACCGGACGGTGAGCTACCCATTGCTCACCGTCCGCAAGCCCGCGCCTACGGTGGCCGGGAATCAGCAATTGATTCCCGACGCCCAGGGCGTCTCCTCCTGCGGCGGCTAGGGGCGTGAGGGCGCGAAATTTGCCTCTCCCTTACGCGCTCCGCCTCCTCCTTCGCGAGCATGACTGCTTCGCAGAAGGAGGTGACGGCCTCCCATGCCCTCTCGCTCCGTACCATGGTCTGGACCAGGGCCGGACGCGAGAGATCCCCGCCACCGATCGCCTCCACGAGGACACGGCGGTGCTCTGCCCAAGCCGGGCATACCTCCACCGTGTCCTCCGGGCGATCCACGCAGTGATGACAACCGGGCGTTTCCTCCCGCCTTATCCGAAACAGGTACCTCCCGAAATAGCCGTGTCTGGTGAGGACCTGCGTCAGGCGGAAGGTGAGGACGCCGTGGCGCCTCTCCAGCCACTCCTCAAAGAGGGGACTTATCGCCGCAATAGTGGCGTCCCCAGCACTGGGTTGCGACAATCGCACTCTCCATGACGCCATGAGATCCCGTCGGAGCTCTGTCCGTTGTGCCGCGATTTCTCGCGTCATCGGAGTCAAGCCCCGGCGTTTCGCCTCCCCGCGCCACTCCCAAATATGCGCGAGGACTTTTGCCTCCAGATCCCATGGCGGCAATCCGGCAAGGAAGCTCGCCGCCTCACCGGAGACCGTGCGGTATCCCCGGACCAGCCGGGTGGCCATGACCCTCTGGGACGCGTTCAACCGGCGGGCAGGCCGCCGCCTCAACGAACGCGCCCACACCGGTGCCCCGTACAGGGCCATGGACCGCACGATCCCCGCGTATAGCCTCCGGCAGGAGGCGTTTGGACCCCCTAGATTGGGCAGGAGCCGCTTCAAGGCAGCCCCGGCCCGGTCCAGTCTGGGAGCCAAACGTCGTGTCGAGGACGAGTCCCAGGTACTTCATCGTCGACTCGACGCCGATGTGAACCCCTCCTACCGTTATTAGACGTTACCGTTATTTTATTCGACGAATTTCATTGCCTAAATACACATTTGTACCCATAGAAATATAATTGTGACTGCTCTTATTAGGAAACATCATTTATCATAAGTGTCACTGTGAATCATGATAAAATGATGATTTAAGAATAATAGCACCCGTAATCATTAAAATGTTTAAATTTCGTGATGACGTCACCATTTTTCTGCTGTTTTGAAAGTAATAAAATGTACACACATCAACACGGTCTAGGGATATTTCATACTCAATTAGATAACTCGAAAAGTACTGGCCGCATTGGAATCTTTTATACACCGATTTGTTTGTAATTTATCTCAAACTAATTCCAAATTAAAATTTTTGAAAATTCTTTTGTTTCGGTGGCATAAAAATGTCTTGATGTATAGGAGAGGGAATTTTCATTTGTGCGAAATTTAGAAAACAATACGAATTACGTTTAGTTACAGTTTTTTTTCATTTTTAAACGAAAGATAAAGTTAAAATTGAGGTATTGTAGCCATGCAACGCCGACATTTGACGAGGGCGGAGATGTTACGAGCTGTGGGAATGCTGGAAGCTGGATCTGTTCAGCGTAATGTTGCTGAGCCCATAGGGACCCATCAAAATGTAATTTCAAGATTGTGGACACGCTATCGTGCCACAGGTGAAGTAGCGGAGAGGCACCGGGGGCCAAGTCGCATCACTACCCCCAGACAAGACCGATTTTTGCAAATTACTGCGCGAGCTCAACCAAATGCAATGGCGACTCAATTGGTCCAAAGGCTGCGAGTGGAACACCAAGTGCTTGTGAGTGACCAAACTGTAAGAAGGCGACTGCATGAAAGCAATCTACGCTCTCGTAGACCACTCCGGGTCCCACCTTTACGGAGAGGCAATCGTGGACGACGATTAGAATGGGTTCGGAACCACGTGGACTGGGGCCGTGAGCAATGGTCCAATGTGCTGTTCACGGATGAATCCAGGTTCGGTTTCCATCCAGATTCACGAAGGACGCGTGTTTGGCGAGTTCCTGGACGATGGAGCCGTCTCCAGAACCCTCAGGAAGTTCACCCATACCAAGGAGGAACAATTATGGTTTGGGCAGGAATTCGTCTTGGAGGACGGACGGATCTCGTTTGGGTGCGGGGCAATATGACGGTAGAACGATACGTCCAACAGGTGCTGGGGCCCGTAATCTTGCCCCACAGAACACAAATGGGGCAAAATTTCCTGCTCATGCACGACAATGCCCGGGCACACACGGCGAGAACGGTAGCAGCTTGGTTACATACACATAATGTTAGGGCCTTAGACTGGCCTGCTCAATCGCCAGATCTAAATCCCATTGAGCATGCGTGGGATATGCTGCAAAGAAGAGCTCTGAAGGAAGTTCCTGAAAATCTGGCTACAGAAGATCAACTTTTTGCGCACCTCAGAAGGACATGGGACAATATTCCGCAGCAAGACATTGACAACCTTGTTCTGAGCATGCCGAATCGTTGCCGATGTGTTATGAACATCATGGGCGCTTTCTCAAACTACTAAATTCAAGTTTATAAACACAAATTAAATGATTTTTCTATTTTTTTCAGTTTTTACTCACAAATTAAAAGTTAATTCATATACGGTTTCCGTCTATGCTTCATTTTTTTTCCATAAAATCCTGATATTTTAATCTAAGTACCTTAACTATTATTAAAAAATGGTAGAATATTAAATAACGTATCTTTTAAATATATACATGTCATATAAATAATTAACACATTGATAGTAATTCGCTTTTTTAAAAATATCCCTAGACCGTGTTGATGTGTGTATTTAATGGGGCTCGCTTATGAGATCAGAAATTAAACTAAACATAAAAAATAAACTAAGTAAAGTGAAAATAAAAAGTAGACATTTAAAAATAAGTGTCGCAGAGCTGGTATTCTAATAGTGCCCGTTTTAGAGATTTTGCTCAAATTACTTTCATGCTGTTCTAAACTCGTGACTTTAAGAATATACCTTGAGCCACAAGTCATTAGATTAATTACACAGTTTTTGATCTCCAGGTACTTATGGGAATATTATTTTTATTTTTATTGCTATTGGTGAAAAAAAAACAGAGAAACATAAGCAATGTTTTTGAAGCTCCTAAATATTATAAAAGTCTTCTTCTCGTCAATGATTTTCTATAATTATGCGATATCTACTGCCAGCTTCACGAATGTCGACTTCCTTCGAGGCGGTTGACTGATTGACTTGTTGTGACACAACAGGCAGCCGACCCAATCTAATGGTAAGTGTTCATCATCTCCCACCTATGGACGTCTGCAACACCGGAGACATCGCAGAAGCGTCTGTCATCCTTGTGAGAAACCTGGTCCCTAAAATTACACCGAGCCTACTCTACAAAGCGGAACACTACAACGGTGCTTGGTATCAAGTCCGCTTCGTGACCCCAAAATATGCTACGATCAGAAACAAGTAAGGGGTCATGCTTCCCCAGACGCACACTTTCGCAAAGAACTACATTTATGGCTAGCTCTTAGGCCAAAAAAAAACAATCTGCCTAGACTTTTCCCAACTATGCTGAGGTCTGCTTTCAGTCTAACCGAATGAAGTAAAATACCAGTATACTACTAGTTACTCCATATCTGACCTCTACAACCCAGTTACTGGGTAAGACTGGTTGTTAGACTTTTGGGCTTCTGACTACCCGTAACAACTATCAAAGACGAATGACAGCAGGGACCAACTGCTTAACGTGCTTTCCGAGGCACGGAGTGGTCTCGATATGAATGGATGGTCACGAACCGACCAAGGCAAGCGTAGCTAAACGTTTAATCGACGCGTATGAGTGTTATCATTTAGCCACGAGCCTCTAGCTAGGTTTAGATAATAAAAAACATTTATAATATAATTTAATTTAATTTAAAAAAAATGACTTTTATGTATGTTACATTTATTATATAGAAACCCTGACTCCTGCGCTAGGTTTATGTTTAAAAATCTAAACAATTCAATCAAAGGAACGCGTTTGTTACGATAAATGCGACCTTCGAATCCTGGGATAACCTATCCAAGCAGAACTCAGGAAAATAAAGGTGAAAAGTCATTTAATTAAACTTATCTTCCTGAAGGTACGTCACGTACATAAAGTCTGAACGAAAAACGACGTCATGTACTTACCTTGAATTTAATCTTGATAGTACGTACTAGGGACATTTAGTAACACATATCGTTCAATTTCATTTACTGAGCCAGTCGTAAAATGTCTATAATGTTACAGGAGTAGATTATTGAGGGGGTAGGTTTAATATATTTAAACCTACCAATGACGTGGGATCCCTGTATCGAATAGGTAAATAGCACATGTTATTAACACGCATTTGCCCTGATAGAATTGTGTTAGGCTTGTAATTTCGCAACTTATCCATGCTCATAACGATGAAACCCGGTTTTATGAATTTACTGACTTGCGACTTGTAGACATGCAAAATGTTGCCTTGACGACAGTATTTTTGTTGTCTTCTTTTCTCTTTGTGGCATGGCCACTTAAGAAACGACACCAGTCAAACACATGAACAATTAAAGTAGTATTTGTTATTGTTGGGCTTTTATTAAGTCTATGCAAAATATGGTCAGCCAAGCCAGGCCAGAGTGTGATCCCGTCACTTTTATGAGGACAGTGAATAGATATTTCAAATAACAAAAAGAACACAAATCAATTTTGGTTTTCCCCTTCAAACCCAAAATAAACAACTAAGTGGACAAAGCCTTCCTCATCTATAACAGTTCCTAAAACATCTTCACAATAGCAGAATAAGATAACGCCTACCCACATCATAACCGAACAATAGACTAACTCGAAGCCAAAGTCCTCTAACGCTATATTTTCTATATAAATCAAAGAAAATGATAACGTCGCGATGGATAGTAATATTCTTGTAGTTAATAATAGCTTTACACAAGGAACTATTATTCTTGTCCCATTTGAAGAACCTCTCATCCTCAGGCACCAGTCCCACCAACACACCGCAGCCGCGCAGAGGTCTGACAATCGAGCTCCATACTCATAGATACTTAGTCAGGAATAAAAAAATAAAAATATATATTTCTGGTATCTGTCTCCCTTTACGTCATAATAACGTATGGATGATATTAGCACAGATATTAGTAGCTCCACGCGGGAGTTTTTTTTTTTCTCAAATCTATTTTATTAATCTTTAATGTTTTTAATTATTCTCATCATAAAAGTAAGGTATACCAGAGGCAATACATTTTTTTTTAAATTCCTGATTTTAAGTTTCTATGAGAATGAAGCTCGATTTTGAGACCACTGTGCGCCGGCGAGTCGCCCCGGCTTTAACGAGAAGCGAGTAGACTCACATTTTTTTTTTAGGTCATTTCGCTTTTGATCTCAGAAGAGGGTGGTAGCTGCTTAACCGGACTTTCTTGTGGCTGCCTTAAACTTCTCTACACTCAAAGCCTCCAGCCAGGGCCAAACTATCCTAATTATAAAATAGGCGAGCGCTCGCTAAGGGCACCCCCTGTGGGGTACGATCCTCGGCTTAGGGCGTCGCTGGGGGGAGGACAGCAAGATGGGACAGGTTGAGCAAAGATATCATTATTATTATTAATCGGGGAATTTAAAGCTACAGGCTCAGCATCGACGCGGGCTGGCGCATCGTCGAGCAGGGGTCGGGGGGGAGTATTATTTACTCGAAAGGGTCGCGATCGCGGAGGGCCTCAGCGGCAAGGTCGGAATGCGGGTCGTCGTTTGTATTTGTGTACTGTACTGGTGGCCCTACCTTCGGACGGCGGACTTTACTGATTTTAGAGGGGACATATCTGGCTGCCTCGGCAACCAGAGGATTGCGATGTTGGTCGGCTGTATCAAAGAAACGCTTGGAATTGCGTTTAAGAAATTGGGCAATAGTGGGGATTTTGAAGTCGAGATGGAGGATCTCATTCCTAACATACCAGGGGGATCCTGTTGCCATTCGAAGGAAACGGTTTGAGAGGGTCTGCATCCTATGGATGTGATAGGGTTTGGCTTGTGCCCAGGCGGCGCACGCATAGGTCATTATTAGTCGAATGCACGCCAATGTATGCAATTTGCGCCTAGTGACAATTTGCTACGTGAATTCAGAACAGAGTGAAGTCTATCGAGAGCGAAAGCGGCTCGACAGCGAACCTGCTTTATATGCTTGAGAATAAGCGTTTCTCCCAGGGGATCGGCTTGTCAAACATGGGTTTGGTCGTGGGAGAGGTTTTGAGTTTGAGTCCCGGTTTCTTGAACCGCTTGACTTATCAGGATTATCAAATCAAATCAAATCAAAAGTCATTTATTCAAATTAGGCTGAGAATCAGCACTTTTCGAACGTCAAAATTACATAAGACAGTCCCCCAAAACGCCCACCCTTCACCACTTCCTAGTGCTTTTGCTGGGAAGAAGAAGTGGCGCAACAAACTCCCCAGCAGCACAGCTGTCTATTCAGTTAGGAAAAAAAAAATGATTCTATACAATAATTTATAAGATAATTTACATTACGCAAAATAAAATTTAAATTATAAATTAATAGCCATATGACAGCTAGCACACGCCAATATACCAACCAAAAACATCGAGAACTATACTCAAGCAGAAATAAAAATAACTAAACGTAAACAATATCTAAAAAAAAAGAAAATAAAGCCTCCAGGCATAAAGGGCGTGCCCGCTTACATAGAGCTGTAACTAGAAGTTATAATAATATTGATAAACTAGGACCATCGAGGTAAAATAAATAATTGTCGAGGTCGCTAGCTAACCACATATTGTAATACAACTCATTAAAAAAAACATTGTAATGAGTAGATTATGTCAACAATAAATAAAAATAAAATAAATGTACATAAAAAGTAAAATTATAGACTTTTATATAAACTCATAAAACCTGTCAGTAGGTAAACTAATTCTGGAGAAAGAACATTTAAACATTGTCTTGAGTTAATCACAGCGACCAACTATTCTTATCATTTAAGTAGTCGTTGATAGAATAGTATGCCTTTGAACAAAGGTTGGACTTTACTTTAGTTTTAAACGCATTAAAAGGCAAATCTAGCAGACAAGAGGGTAGCTTGTTATAAAAGGTTATACCAAGCCCAACAAATGAGTTATGAACCTTATGAAGCCGGTGAAAGGGAGCACGTAGTTTATCCTTACTTCTAGTGTTAACGTTGTGAATATCACTGTTTTTAGTGTATAAGTGTATATTCTGCCTAATATATAAGATGTTGGCGAAGATGTATTGTGATGCCACTGTGAGGATACCGATATCTTTGAAAAAATCTCTCAGAGAAACTCTGGCACCTAGCTGGTAAATTGCTCGAATAGCTCGTTTTTGGAGGACAAATATATTTTGAATATCTGCAGCTTTGCCCCAAAGCAGAATACCGTAGGACATAACGCTATGAAAATAACTAAAATAGACCAACCGAGCTGTATCAACGTCAGTGTATTGTCTTACTTTTCTGACAGCGTAGGCGGCCGAACTGAGCCTTCCCGCTAGGCTCGATATATGTTGGCCCCACTGAAGTTTTGCATCTACTGTTATGCCCAGAAAAACTGCCGAGTTTATAGTTTCAAGTACCTCTTTATCTAAGACGATGTTGGGTCCTAGATTTCTAACATTTGGGAGGGCAAACTTTACACATTTCGTTTTCTTGGCATTGAGAACTAGGTTATTTGTCGTAAACCAATCCGTAACCATTGAAAGTGCACTGTTTACATCGTCAAAATCTTGTCTATTCCTGTCTACTTTAAAAATAAGAGAAGTATCATCTGCAAACAGTACAACTTCACAGATATCCTTTAAATAGAATGGTAAGTCATTGATATACACTAAAAACAAGAATGGACCTAGTATTGAGCCTTGAGGTACACCTAACTGAACTGGTAGCCCGGAAGATTTTACACCGTCAACATCTACACATTGCGACCTATTATTTAAATACGAATTTAAAACGTTTAGAGCTTCGTTTAGCACACCGTAATGACGCAGTTTACGCAAAAGCGTGTCATGGTGCACGCAATCAAAGGCTTTGGAGAGATCACAGAAAACTCCAATAGCATTTTGAGAGTTCTCCCATGCGTTAAATATGTGTTTCAGCAGAGCAACACCCGCATCTGTAGTCGAACGACCCTTTGTAAAGCCATATTGTTCATTATGAAGGAGGCTATTTAAATTAAAATGTCTTAGCAACTGCTTGAGTATTAACTTTTCAAATATTTTGCTGAATGCTGGTAAAATAGAAATAGGCCTGAAATTGCCAACGTCATTTTCATTACCTGATTTAAATAATGGTATGACTTTACTACTCTTCATGAGGTCAGGAAAAGTTCCTAAATCAACACATTTATTAAAAGTAACAGCTAGATAGGGGGCTACGATGTCTATTATATTACTTAAAAGTTTAATGGAGATTCCCCAGTAATCACCAGTGTTTTTACACTTGAGTGTGTTAAAAACATTAACTACTTCACAAGGCGTTACATGTTCGAAGCTAAATATGCGACTACTTTTAGACACACTACTAAGCAAAAGGTTTTCGGCTTTAGATGGGGACGAGTTTAAGGAGCGAGTCGTAGTTATAGGTATGTTGGCAAAAAAATCATTAAACGCCTGAGCTACGTCAGCTGCTTTAGTAACTAATTTACTGTCGACCATAATCTCGAGTTGTTTATCTTGCTTAACCGATTTACCCGTTTCATTGTTAATAATTTTCCAAGTGGTTTTAATTTTATTATTGGAATTTTTAATTGTATCGCTTAAAAATTTTGATTTAGCTAAAACACTAACCTTTTTAAATAATTTTGAATAATTTTTGACATACTCTAGGAAAGGAGTATCAAACCTGTATTTTTTCAAACCATATAACTCGTATAGTCTCGCTCTACTTTTATAAATACCCGGAGTGGCCCATTGGTTAAAGCCAACGGAGGTGCCATTAATGTTAATAGTTTTAGTCTTGAAAGTAGATTGGTACTCTTTTTGCACAACATCAAAAAGGGCTCCATACATTTCATTAGGATTCTCGTGGTCTACTATAGATGGTGTTATTCTATGAGCTATATTATTTTTAAATTTATTGCAACGACTAGCTGTATAAGGCCTACATTCTATTTTGTGCGGCTTTTTATGTAATGGCATGGGGAAACTAGCTAATAAACCACAGTGGTCAGACGTTAAGTCACTTAACACTAATTTATTTTTGGCATCACAATCACTAAATATATTATCAAGACAAGTTGACGAAGATGCCGTGATCCTAGTAGGTTCAAAAAACAAGTTAATTAAATTATAAGACCTAAACAGATTAAGAAGTCTAATACTTAATGGAGTAACATCTAAAATATTAATATTAAAATTTTAGATGTTACTCCATTGACTTCGATGATTGACTTCGATGCTCGACTTTCTGAACCAGCCGCCGAGCTTGTCGACTGCAGTTTGGAGAGTAAGAGCTATCGCGTCAGGGCTTTTGCCTGAATAGTAAATGGCCGTGTCGTCTGCGAACAGAGCCAACTGCGCCTTTTTACTTTTAGGGATATTGCTGGTGAACTGCGTGAAAATGAGGGGAAAGAGCAGCGAGCCCTGAGGGACTCCCGCGTATGGGGCGGGGCAGGAGAGCACTCCTTCGATGCGAAAGCAGAAGGTGCGGTTCGACAAAAAGTCCCGTAAGATGAGCGTTAGACGATCTGGCACACCGAATTTGTAGAGCTTATATAATAAGCCGTTGTGCCAGACTTTGTCGAACGCTTTCGGTATATCTTTTACTTACACTGGACCTACAATTTTTTGTACGTTTCTTGAGCGAGAGAATCGCCAACGTTGGGATAGGTGCCACATGTATTGAATGACATTGTACTTAAATATTTCTTGTTAGAAGCGGGCTCGAATATTACTTGCGCCTTTTTGCTTTATGTGTCAATCATTACCTAGTAATCGAAGTTTTTATAGAAAATACCTTTTTTTCACGTAGCACCTATTGATACTCATCGTCTGAGAAAGGTAGAAGCTTAGGTAACAGTCTATAACTCACATTGCTTAGCATGATCCTCCGTTATATGGAAAATACAACAGCAATTTTGGAATAACCTATGATAAAGTTGTGGAGGATTGTTAAGTACTAAGTATGTGTGACCAAAACACGATTCCATAAAATTTTCTCAATAGAAAAAAAAAGAAAACAGTTACCTGCATACCGAACAATAAACCGCTGGTATTCAAAAGATACTTCGAATTAGATTATGAAACTTTAAAGTAACTAAACTTTAACTATGAAACAGATACTATGAGTTTTTTTTAAAATTACCTATCATTATTTTCGCCGCAAAAAAATAGTTATTTATCCAACATGTGAGGAAAGTTCGTTTTTCCTATGAGTTTTGATTTTGAGTCTTGAGCGAACGAAGGATTGAAAAATAGAATCACGAGCGCAGCGAGTGATTATAAATTTCAATCCTGAGTAAGCGAAAGACTCAACAAAACGAATAGCAAATGAACTTGCTCACATGTTGCATACAAAACTTTTCACCACGACCAGCAAGAAAGTATTCAGTCATCATAGGTAAATAAATTAAATAGACAAAAAGCAAATCAAAATAATTCTTTATTTTTTAAAATATCTGTAAAACTTAACATAAAAAAATCAGGCAAGGTTAGTTTCTGAACGGGATCATTACTTTCCTCACTGTTCAAACAGTGAGGAAAAACCAACTTTCCTCACTGTTCAAGCAGTGAGGAAAAACCAACTTTCCTCACTGTTTTCGTAGAGGAAAGACACTTCTTTCGTGCGGGAGTGGTGAAAAAACTATTTTCTCCTTCGAGTCTTCTCCCCGCCGCTCAGTTTCGCTCTCACTCAGTCCGCGAGTAGTATCGTGCGAGCAATATAAAGAGTGAATTTGAGCTGAGGTATTATGGACACTTAAATTTGACTTAAAAGAGGGCACCGAGCTTTTTTTTTTACAAACAAACATGTTTTTATTAAGCTTGTTTGAAGTATTAAAAAATTAAATTAAAATGTAGGGAAATGTATTGGGAATATTTATACAAGACATTATGCGCGATGGAAACACGATTTGATAAAGTTGCCTCGATAGAATAAATAGACAAAGTTACCTCTTATTGAGTAATTTTTTCCTCTATTTTACTACTTTTTTATATAGATAAGTCATTTTAAAATAATTATTATTATTTTAATTATAATATAAAAATAAAGTTCATAGATGACTGGAGCTTTTTTATTTAAGAGCAATATGATGAAAAAAACAACGAAAAGCATTGAAAAAGTACAAAAGTGTGGTTATTTTTCGGAGACAAAGGCAAATGGTTGGTACGCTCTTAAACGGCCAGGCATGAACAGATTTTCGGGATCTAATAACTTAGCAAGTAGCAGTGGATGTTGAGATTATCTGCCCCCACATTGGTCTACCCCTTGGATCCCTTTAATATAAACAGATCTTCTTCGCTCAACATTCGTAAAGGAATGGGTAATTTTTTTTACGCTCCGCCTAGTTTAGATGTATAATTCCATCCTCACCAATAAATTAACCGTTTAATCTGTTTTGGAATGAGTTATTTATAAAGGCCACGTTTCGATGATTCAATAACATTTTGTCAATCATATTTCTTCACGTCCTGACAAATATTGACACAAACGTTTATAATAACGTCACAAACTGTTAAAGTTTTTTATGACGTCACTAACCTCCTATTGTCAACGTTTACGGGAAAATGATAAGAGCCACCAAATAGGAAAATACAAAACAGCCACTCGAGCTTAAAGCCTCGTGCAGATTAGCGCGACTTGACTGCGCGTCGTGACTCGAACAATACAATTTCTAAGAAAACCTTACGGTATAACAATAACCGATGTCGCGTCGCGCTAGTCTAAACGAAGCTTAAAGATAGTTAGTTCTAACCTTAGCACGTATTTAATTTCACAGGCATCTCAGAAGAATAAAGAAACAATATTCTTTTGTAATTATTTAAATGTACAGAATAGGTACCCTTGGTAAAACCCACGCCATAACTGAACAACAGACTAACTCCAAAGTCGGGGTCTTTTTGTGTGAGATTAAATAAAAGAAAATGATAACATCGCGGTATATCTGTCGTGGCCAGATCTTAGAATTGACCATTTCATGAAATGGCCAGCTAACATTGGCCATATATTTTAAACGTCAACGTTTAATGAATGTCAGTCGACGTTTGGCCATAATGGTTAAAGGTGTAAAAAAATAGCCAAGTAACTGCGACCAACTTGGAAGTAGCGCTCGCCGGCCGGTACCAGTTGGTCACAATTCTAAACCTAACCTAACCCATTTGGACGGGGTGCCACACAAGGGGCTACAAATTTTTATTTGTAAAAAGTAATTTTAAGTGCTAAGATTAGTTGTATGTTACATTTCACGCCGCAGCAGCGGCTGGCGAGCGCTACTTCCAAGTTTATCGCTGTCCATAATATCATATTAGAAAACCCATTTTGGTGACCACGCAAAAAAAGACGATGGAGTTTCATCGTCTTTTGCGACATCAACGCCTCTATCGGTAGATAATCTAACTATTTTACGATATGATCACTAATGTTTGGCCACATCTTGACGTAGTCGTGCGTTTAAGGTCATATTGTCAAACGTTGAGTATTCAATTATCTGGCCAGGCCACATCATGATGTGACAAGCGGTTGATGTTAATTTCATGAAATGGTCAATTCTAAGATCTGGCCACGACAGATATACCGGCTTCTTAGAAATGTCGTTAGCGGTCTATAGGTTACATGGTAATTTAAACCTAAACTATCAGGAAATAAGGTCCATTTTTAACTGTGCATCCAGAGTAGTAGTAATAGTGTTTGTGTGGTTTCGCCAATCAGCGACGAGTTTTCGATGTGTGTTTGTTTGGGATTTTGTGTCAAGATTCGCGCTTAGTTCCCTTGAAGTAATGCTTCTATGTTTATTTTCGTTCACTGTTGAGGTTAGTTCGCTGTAAAACACCATATTTCCAAAACATTACATTATCTTGTGCCTAAACTGACCCTGGCACTCGCCGGCCGCTGCCGCGGCGCCGCTCGCTACGCTCGCTCGGCTCGTGCGTTGTGTGGTCCCAGTTCTAACCTAACCTAGCCTACCATTCAGCCATTTCAGTCAATGTAGAGACAATGAAATGTTTACGGCACTTTAGCCGGGCCGAGGCCTATTATTTAAGTAATAAAACTATTATTATAAGAACGAAGTTTATATTCATCCCACGCACTACAATTTTATTGGTTATCCATCTCTTATTTTACACATATATTAACATTAATTTGATAATTCATACCTGGGAACACTTTTTGTTTATCTGAGAACGAAAATATAATATTAAAAACGAAATATTATAATTATAATAATAATAATCTTGGCATCTTGGACCCTGTTCCTGATGCCGATGGGCCACTATTTTTTATATTTTTAAATGTTTTTATATTTTTTATTTTAATATTTAAAAATATAATTTATATGTACTTATGTAGTTAAATAAAGAATAATAATAATATTATATAATATTTCGTGGCGATAGATCTATTTATTAGGTGATACAACTTGATGACAAATATAAATTTTGGTGACAAGAAATATAGTTCCCGATTTTTATTGAGTGATGTGCCATGAGAGTAATATTTGCAGGAGCGATATATTTTATGTTTCTATTTTTACTGCGCAATAAATGTAAAAAATTCACGCCTTTATAGTTCGGTAGGCATCAATAAAGTGGGCAGACAGCCCAATCTAATATTTCGCCGTTTCAAATTAAATTTAGGAACACACTCGTAGGCAGAAAAGTTTTACAATATGCGTCTGGTGAAGACATTCGGATACGAGAGAATCGAGCCAGAACATCGACGTATATTTACTAGAAGATTTCCTGTAGAAATAATATATTAAAAACTGTTTTATTTTTTTAAATACGTAGATATTTTTAAATATAATTAAGCAAAAGAAGCTAAGATTGTCCATAGAAAAAACGTAATTTTGGACAAATTCATTTGATTTTTGCTCGTTTGTAGACCAAATTAATAATTCTAACTAGGTAAAACACCATAATATATTATATTCATTCTACTTCCTTCCTTTGTAGCTCATCATCATACTTTGGCCCATCTCGCATCAAACATTAATGATCGCACCGTACTCTAGAGACAACTCGATCCAACCGCACTCCGGAAATAGGGATCCTCTCACGAATTTGTGGTGATTGATTGCAAACACTAGCCCGTCCCTAGTTACCTACTAAATATACCTGAAAAACTGATCCACTTGAGGCCTGAGAAATGTCTAGGTTTGCCATTATTGATTTTATCGGAAAAGTTATTGTGAAGAGACCCCACCTGACGACATACAAGTGGATAAGTAGGTGGCACTAACGATGAACAAAAGGTACTTGAAAATTTTGGTTTGGTTAAGTATTTTAGTTCATGTTATTACTGAGACCTGTATAATCTAGTTAGTGACTGTAACAGTCCTACCCCCGCACTTAGGGTCCTCATTTAAACACTTAAAATGTATTAATTATTATCTTTACATTTTTTTGCAAAATGGCCGCCACAGTTGAAGGGTTTATCTTTATTTATTTTTTCTTTTACTTATTAAACTTATTTTACATATTGAGTAACTCTGCTCTCTCTCTCTCTGTTACCTTTTCACGCCGGCTAACAACTGAACGATTAGGATGGCCACACGGATAGACCATGACCTGGATTAGGACATTAGAATACTTTTTATCTCGGTAGTAAGTTTATATAGTAGGAATAATTTCCGATCTCCACGCAGGCCACGCGGACAGTGCTAGTTAGGTATATTCCTTTCATTAAGTAAGTATGCACATAAATAAATACTTACCAAGGATTACCTATTAGAAAAAAAAGTAATATACTTATACAGTAATAAAAATTGTCTGTCCGGAAATCCACACATTTTCCTTTGCCAAGTCATTTCATTTTATTCTATTTCTGTTTTAACTCCGTTCCAAGTATTGCCTTTGAGAACAGATCTTTCCGATAGCTAGAATTTAAAACGAAAATTAGTACTGCTGGACGCAGACTATGCCCTAGGTACCTATAAAATATTATTAGCATTTGTAAAGTTAAAAACCAGTGGGTTTTAGGACTTGATCTACGAAAACTACTGCTGCAATATAAATCTAAAGCCGGGTAACTGTAATTTTATGAAACTTATGAAATGAAAACAGTCGTAAGCAGGAATCGCATAATTATCTAGAATTTTTCTTTCTTTACGAACTACTTAAACTCAAACTCAAAGCATATCAATTAAACCATTTACAGGCACTTTTGAATTGTCAAGGGGTCAGTCAGTCAGAAATATGAAGCTAGTTGCCCATTCCAAAGCGTAGGTTCCTATGGAGAAGAACGGGCAAGAAATTCCACTGATACGCTTTAAAAAAAAAATATTCTTACAAAATATTGTTTACATCATTAATGTTGAAATTATACATGTGAGAACAATGTAGAAAGACGTGCACGTAAAAAGCGTCCGTAATAAAAAGATAAAAACAATTCAAAAATTAAAACTTGATCATACTTACTTACTCATAGTACCCCTTGTGCCGTTTCATCATTTCTAACATGTCGATATTGACGTGCACAAGTCCACGATAATATTATGTCACGATGTGGACGCGTCCACATCACGGTATCACGATAACACAGGGAAGTAAAATGTATGGAATTATATGAAGACGCTTTTAAATTTCGTTATAACGTGCACTTATTTCCATAATTGTTATGGACGTGAACGTGTTGATCAAAACGCACATTTTATATCAAAAATTTTAGCTAAACTGAAAGAAAAGTAAAAACTACTGTGTGGTTTGGACGTTTCAACGGTATTCTCCTTAAATTCAAAAATTGGTGCCATCGATAATGTCCTTTACCTAAAGCTTTAAATCTGGGTAAAATTTTAAAGCGACCATTTACGTTTGACTGCTGTTCGGAACAAGTATCTAGTTTTTATTGATACGCATCGTTTGGACTGCAGTGAGCAGTCAGCGAGCTGAGTGAGTCAGCGGAGAGCTGCCAAAAATGTGGACATTATTGGCGGCTCTCCGCTACCGTATATAATCCATTATCTCTCCTGAAGACAGACCAGTCAGTAATCTAGCTAGGAGAGCAGCGCTTCACCCAACAATTTGTGTGTACACCATGTAATTAATAATGCGTATTTTGTAAGTCCGACACGTAGGTACTACAAAACCTTTAAGTGCCTAAATAAACAATAATTTTAATAAACATACAGTCAACCTGAGCAACACCTAAGGAGGCTCTCGTTAGGTAGGTGGATCAGAGGCTTGATCCAGAGAGCGGTACTTCTGGACAGCGCGTATCGTTAGGAGATTCCTCTCTCAGGAGCCCTGATCACCAGTAGTTTGGTTAGTTTGGAGCCTGTTCCCGATACCAGAGGGCTACAATTTTTTATATTTTAAAATGTATTATTTTATTGTTTTAATAAAAATATTTAAAAATATAAATAATATATGTAGAGATGAAATAAAGGAAATTAAAATACAGAATTTTTCAACTCATACTTCAAGTAACCAACAGTGGTCGTTGACCCCAATAAAATCATCAATTCTGCGGAGTTTCGCTAGCTAATCTAATTTGACCCTGTATAGTATTTATTTATTATTAGAAAGGTACACCAACGACCTATTCACTTGAAACATTGACATGATTACAAATACATAAGCGTTGAGTTATGGTGAATTAGTCATTTACAGGCGTACACAGCACTTACATAAAAATACATTTTAACAAGATTTTTTACTCGTAGTGTAGTGAGGATAGAAAAATCAATTTAAAACAAAGAACAAAACATTTAAGTAAACAAATAAAATCATAATCGAAATTAGAATCAAAAATTAAAATTATTATAAGAATTAAAATTAAAACTTTAGGATTTAAATTACGTTATGTTTGTGGCTATATTAGCTAAAACACAACATAATCCTGTATTCTCCGAAGGGTTGACCATGATAATCAATCACGCAATCAAGCAATCACGTCATTTCGTTTATAATACTTTTTTATTTTTAATAATTTATTCATCTTTATAAAGATTATTTTCAATTTTGTAAATGTGAGAACGCTGTAGGCTTAGTGGACTGTATATTTGTTAACCATAATTATTTTGTTAAGTACCTGGTACTTGTAAAAGACCTACACTACAAATAACAGTGTTATTAGGTATGGGAGGACATACCTAATAACACTGTTATTTGAAAATATTGTAAAAACCAATTATTTTTAAAAGAGTAACCGTGGAGTTTCTTGCCGGCTCTTCTCCATAGGAAACGACCAATTGGAACCGTGCACCTAGCTTCTGACGTTTCATAAGTGCCCATGTAAGTTTATGTGAAATAAAATAATTTGAATTTGAATTTAATAATTTTATAATAGGTACATCCAAACACGAGCGTAAATAAAAAATACTATAAAGTGAAAAAATACTATAATTCTGGAAGTTGGTGTCTTGGGTTTTATATTTTCGTGATTTGCCACAGACCTAAGAAATTAAAATTATTTTTTAGTTTTTCGTGTTTGAAAATACCCAAGCAAAGATAATAAAATGTATATGGGACCACCGTGCGAACTTTTTCTACCAAACTAAAAAGAAATCACGTAAAATCGATTAATTAATCAAAAAGAAAGCGATGTATGCACTTAAATGGAAGAAGAAAAAAGTGGCCAAATGCATAACTTCCTGTTTTTTTAAGTCGGTGAAATATGTAAGTATGATATACGTTTAGTTTCATTAGCTAATGCACATGAAACTAAACACACCTCGGAAATGAATTAGCAAATGGATCAAACAAAGATCAAACAAAAACGTTAATAATAAAATCTGAAAATTGATTGATATGAGTGGGTATCTCACATCCATCTCAGAAATTCATTTCCATTACTTTCATATTAAAGAACCCTTTCCATCTAGTTGGTATGAAAAATGAGTTTCCATAGAACATTTATTAAGGCCAATGCATCAGGGAATCCTGGATATTAAACTTATGACTAGATCACAATAGAGTTAGGTTTCTTAAGATATAAGTTTTATAAAACTTATCCTCTCTCTAGAGGCAGTAGGGTAAAGAAGAAAATATACAACTAACAATGTTAACTACTTTTCTTAATACTATGTAAATATACTCATCGGTTCGCTAATTTAGCTGTAAAACATAATATCAAACAGAACGGTCCACTCAATTTCAGAATAATTTAATAATTACGTACATACCTACGTGTACCTAAGTTGCTTCGACGAATTATCGGGTTAGTAGAACTTGTTATTCTAGTGAATAGTATAGCGGGAATTTTCTCAAGTTTGCTTCGAGCTAATTTAGTACAACTAGTCGCTTTAAACCGAATCTATCTACCTTATCTAGCTCAACAGCTCAGCCACTGCAACCAGAGGCGTAGCTACTGTCGTATCAGCCGTTAGGCGTATCAATGATACGGGCCCCCCGGGCTACAGGGACCCCGAAAGAAACTTCGTAAAATGTTATCCACAAATTCCTATAGATCACGGCCCGTAATTTATGAATACCTAATGAATATATGAAAATTACCGTTATTTGTTCAAGGTGAGCTCAAGCTCTGAATTCATTTAATTTAATCACTCAGAAAATCTAACTTATTCGAGTCAGGATGCCCCAATTTTCGAGCTCGCTTCATTTGCTCTTGCACTCTCTTGGTAAGATCACAATGGTGCCGATTCTCTTGTACACCGGACTAAACTAACTAAACTATCACTAAAATTCCTTACTTTTTACTATGAGAATCTTAACGCTATTCTGTAGTAAAAAGTCTCTAAATTAAAATAATATTTTGACACAACTAAATCGAATTTGACAATTGCGACTCCACGTGGTACATACTTGTTTGCCCTACCCCGTGATTTTTTTTAGAGCTGGAGGCGCGCAGTGGGGGCATCCTCGACGTGTTTTATATGGAATTTTTCACTTTTTGTATGGAAAAAAAAAAAACTATTACCTACGTGTTGAGTATTATGGGTATAAGGGTTTTATAAAGGGGGTCGAAATTTTCATTATTTTTGCGATAGGACACACCATTTTCGAGATATAAGCAAAAGAAAAGAAAAAAATCCAGTACAATACTGTTTTTGCATCCGAACTCGAGATGTTCGTGTGAATTTTAGTTCATGACAACTAATAATATTCCACACCATTTTCAGTGGCGATTAAAAATGGTCAGAATTAGTCAGAAAATTAAAATTTTAGGTGAAAAACGTCAAATTCAGAATAGCAAAATTGTCATTTTCACTAAATTAAAATCTCAGTACAATCTTAGTGCTGTCAAACTAAAATATAGTTAAGTTGTGCCAGTTTAGTCTATTTCAGAATGGGAAATCATCGTTTGACAGGAGTAAACTAAATTTTGGTGATTTTTAGTCTAGTTTAGACGCATTTGTGACAAGAGAATCGGCACCATTGGCAATTTAACCTTCCAAGTCAGGATGTTATTCTATTTATTTTGTAAGAAACGCTACCCTTCATTTAAGCGTCGCCGCAATCGAGTAAAAATTTACCGCAACTGATACAGGGCCTTAGGACTATCTACGCCACAACGCGACTGTTACTATGTTTCTCAGACGTAATAATTTCAGCCAAACTCTCTACCATCTATCTTCTCGTCGAAAAACCCTCACTATTAATTACAGCAATACATCAAGGCCAGATTTCGGATCATTAAGCTCTATGATGATACTAAATTGTATTTTGACAGTTCACTAGGCCGGATCGACAAGCAATAAGTACCGCAGCGACCCGATTTCGAGCCGACAGGCGCTTAACGACAGTTGATAGAATAATTTACTAGATACTGGATACCGTGTGCCGAGTTTATTGCGTAGATCGATGACGTATTCTGATTTCCGATCACAATAAAAATCTGGTACTTTTTGTCGAATTAATGAAGCGTGGATACAGAATGTTTAGATCGATTTTGACTAAGATGAGTCAGAGAGTCTTACCAAGGAGTATCGTATTACCCAATGACTGGGTTGTATTCGCTCTATATAAAAATACTTGTATTCAGCTAGATCCTTTTTAAAAGCTGACCCCAACATATTAGATTTAAGTCAAGATTAGTTTAGAAGCTGTCTGTTTTAAATCGGGTTTCATGGGTGAGCATCGTTCTAGGATTACGAATCCTTTGGTTGTATTTATGTATTAAGTTTTTAAATCACTTTGTAGTATTTATTCAGTTGGTGAAACTAAACAACTTTTGTACTGCTTTTATTAACATAATTTGTCAAACAAGTTAGAGGAATAAGAAGTAAACTAGAATAGTTTTCTTTGTTTATTCGAATAGAGCGTTATGCCCTTGCAAAGTGAGTTTAAAATTGAGCTTATCTTTAGAAAGTGTAAGTTTTAAAATTATATAACCTTGATAAATAAAAAAATCGCAAGACAGCTCTATTCTACAAAGGAGGAGTTTTTAATAATTACGGTATAATCTCAGCTCACGTCAAATACACCATCATATTCTCGCAACGATGAGTTATCGAAGGGGCTCGAGCTGGCTCGCACGGGGGTCGTAAGAGATTTGAAATTACGTTTCCGTTCAATGTCGTCCATTAGCACCCTTTTGCTTTGCGTCAGCGTACCTGAATGCCTCAGCGAGGGAGTTCTGGCGAAAATAATGTTATTTCCGCGAGTAGGCTTCCGCAGTTTGAAACCCTCTTCAATAGCAGACATATATATACAGGGTTGATTTTTGAGGCGGGGCAATAAGGGCCTTAACCTTAACCGTTGTAGCTACAGGAAAACGGTCTTAGGAGACTGTCCCTAAATTTTTGAGATATTTTGATCTGCATTCACAGATTTAAAAAAAAAACAGTCAGCAAGAAAATGGGCAGCGACCACAATTTTTTTTTTATGCCAATCTATACTGTTTCTTAGGGTCAGAAAAACTCAATAGGACCAACTGAGGTTTGAGAACTAAAAAAGTCAGAAATCACAAAACACTTTTCCCATACATTTGGTAGGAAATGAGACTCCAACCTACTTTCTTCGATGCATAGAGTGGCCGAAAATAAAGAAATAAAGTTATTTCATATTTTTAACGAATACGCGTTAAAATTTTATTTGATTTGAGAACAAAATTTGGTGCATTTGAAAGGATTTTCTGATTTTTGTAACGGACAGTCTTTTTTAAATTTTCCCATAGAAGTCTGAGAGTTTAAAATTACATGAGGTATTTTTTTTTCAGAACGTCGGCAATCACAAGCAACAAACTATTTTGTTCTCAAAGCAAATAAAATTATTTCGCGTATTCGTAAAATTCGTATTCGTAAAATGTTTTTTGCGATTTCTGACTTTTCTAGTACTCAAACTTCAGTTGGTCCCACTGAGTTTCTTGATCCTTATAAAGGACCGATTGGCATAAAAAAAAGTTTTTGTGAAAACTGCCAATTTTCTTGCTGGTTGTAATTTGTTTTCAAAATCAGTCAATGCACATTAAAATCTCTCAAAAAGTTAAGGACAGTCTCTGAAGACCGTTTTCCTATAGCTACAACGGTTAAGGTAGCTGCCCTTACTGCCCCATATAAAAATTCACCTTGTATACCTATGCAACCATACCCATATTTTTATTGGAACGAAGTTATTTAACGTGGCTTGCGGTAGGATTGACTGGTAAAAATCGTCACGTACAAAAAAGCGTTATCCATGCAACTTTCTTTTCGCAGCCGCCGTCTCTCTCTCAAAATCAAAATCAATTATCAAAATATTTTATTTCACAGACACAAAACAAACATCAGAAGCTAGGTACACGATTCCAACTGGTCGTTCCCTACGGAGAAGACCCGGCCATCTCTATAAATATAATTAAATAAGAGAGTGTAAATTTCGTCAAAATTAAAATCCAAGAGGCTGGGAATTTTTTTGAAATGTTTCGTTATGGGTGTCGTTTTCATGGTTTTCTAGTGTTAAAGCCGATAATGACGTTAAAATGTATATCCAAGACTGAAGCTGCAATTTTTTTTAAATTTTTCATTCTGGGTGTCATTTTCATAGTTTTCGAGGGTGCTAAAGTCGTTAGTGAGGTCAAAATGTAAATCCAAGATGGTGACTGTGAAAATTATGTTTTTGTTTTAAATCATACCTTACGTGAGAACTAACTTCGGTCCTGACGGGGGTCTCTCGACCGCACACTTTTTTTCTTGGGATGTTTTTGTGTTATTGTGTTAAAGTGAACACTCCTGCTATTTATTTTCAAGATAATACTTTGACTAAATTTGCAATTTAAGTAATACCCAGCCAATTTATTGGAAGCTCTAAACGTAACAACTATAGTTATAATAGTTGCAACAAATTAATAGAGTTCACACATCAACATTGTAGTGGATTAGAAAATACACACTGAAACTCGTGTTAGAATTCAGTAGTTATCCATATTTTGAAACTAGTTTCTGCCAGCGACTTCTTTCGGGTGGTAGTCGTAAGTTCAAGCCCCCGCCCCACCGCGTCGCATCGCATCGCCCGCCCGCGCTGCTACTTTTTTTTCGCTTTCGGCCTTTCTGACTTTTTTTTCTTTTTGCTCGACTCCTAAGGCTCGTAGCGTGATGTTAAATAGCATTTAACCTTCCTTAAGAATGGGCTATCAACTGTAAATATATTTTTTCAAATCCGACTGGTAGTTCTAGAGATTTGCTCGTTCAAACATACAAACTCTTCAGCATAATAGGGATGGTGACTAAAAAAAATATTTTTGTCCGTCATTTAGATTATGAAAAAATAACGTATGTACACGTATTTTTTCTTGTTTTACGTTAACAAAAGATTACGGCGATACATTGAGTTAAAATCTACCATGACATCACGAGTATGTAGATTTTATACATACTTGTGTGTGACTTAGTGACCCCCACTCCCCAACTTGATAATAATGCGTTTTATCTAAGTATTTTTTTTATTAATATGATAAAGCAGAAAATACGTGTCTAATATTTTTTTAAATTCTGACTGACGGACTTAATCTTTTTTTTTTTTTTTGACCCAGGCATCATCCCTATTATATCATAGATAGGTATAAAGATATAATATATACATAGTACAAATAAAACTCACTACTTAGCAAATAATACAAGCAGCATTATTAGGTATATCGATCTGTAACTGTCCGAATGCAATACAGTCCAAGTACTCTCATACAGACATCCTTACTGGGTTGAAGTGTGCTTACTTCACGTAGCAAATACTCAACTCCTGTCAAGGAGAAAACTTCCAAGTTTATGTCATAAACTTCATGTTCAATTTTATACATAGCATCACGCTTGTAATCCCTGTAAAGTTAAACAGAAGTGTACCTATAGAACACACACAGTTCCCTATTTATGTTTAAGTCCCATGTAATAGGGGGCGAGCTTATTGCCACCAACCGGCCACAGATCCAGACTCCGGGCTGCTACTGAGAAATCCCAGATGGAAAAACCTAATAACACTTTGCCCGATCCGGGAATCGAACCCAGAACCTCATGCTCAGCAGTAGCGCTCGCTTGCGACCATTAAACCAAACAGTTATGCTCAATTTTATGGTAGGTATGTAAGCGGTTCATGGCGTTTCTTGCCCATGGGTATATGTAACTCGATAACAAGTTTTATAGAGGGCAGGGAATTATTTGAAACTAGGTTAAAAGTGTTATGGGATGGGGAGCTTTCATGTCGTGTAACGATGTTAGGAACTTGTAGCATGAATGGAGCTTGCCTAGGTCACAGATAAATACAGATGGTTCACTTCGCATTTTCGGTATGATTTATGGTATTTATTTGCATGAAAACACGGTATAAAAGATGGTAAAAGTACAATTTAGAACAAAAATTTACAACAAACAATATAATAATAAGCATGCAATTTTTTCAGTAGTTAACTTCCATTAACATTTTTTGTCAATGAGTTTAACGTTGTCGTAAGGTATTTTTCGTCATTGAGTGTAACGTAGTCAAAAGATCTCAGAGTTACGCGATAGAAAGTGAGGCAACTTCTAGGTGAATATAACTGTAGGTAATTAGCGCTGTGTGACCTGAATTGCACTTTATTGTGTCGTACTAAGGCCCTTATTACAGAACCTCACTCAAAACTCAAGCATTACTTAAAACTCGTTTAAAGTCTTTTGATTGGTTGAAACTAGTTTTAAGTAATGCTTGAGTCTTGAGTGAGTCTTCACTAAGTGACACTTAAATGAGTCCCTAAATAAAAGAGCACTGTTGGATTTTCAACGCTTGGCTTCAGCGCTGATAGTTGAAAATCCAACTGTGCACTTTTATTTAGGGACTCATTTAAGTGTCACTTAGTAAAGGTGAAAACGAGCATTAGAGTCGCTTTTTATTTAACTGATTTTGAGGAGTGAACCATCTGTATTAGTCTGTGTCTCGGTATAGCTTAGACAGTTAGCTTGCAGTATGTAGTTGGAGTCTTGGGTGTGGGTTTAAAGGAAGATTTAAAAGGAGTAAAAGTCTATTTATTAGCTAGTAATATTCTAAAATACAATCTTGTAATGATAAATGCAAACACTTACATTATTTCAGTTGAAAGTTTTAATAAATTGACGTCATAACAAAAAATTAAAAAGAATAAAAAATAAGCCTTACAGTAGTCGCAGATGTGTAACATCTGACATCTCACTTTGGTAATAATACGCAACATTAAAGGGGCGAGGCTCGTCGAGATCATTTCTGACGGCCAACTCTAGCACAGATTGCGCTCATTGGTAAAATCAAATAGCGCGCGCTTCCCCGGCTCCCTGTTACACACTTCCGTCCCGTTTCACGAAAACGAAACCATTCCCACGGATTGCAGGAAAGCGAGACGAAAGATGTTACACATCAAAAATAAATTGTTGAAAATCTTATTCTATGGCAACAAAATAAGTCGTTAAACAGCAAGTGATCATTGCTGTAATGATAATATTTTTTTACATTTTTCAGTCAGTAGTGTCTTCACGGCATCGAGTCACAAAAGACATTATTTACACCCTAGATACCAAATATCCAATAAATGTACCATAATAGCTTTTGCCCGCGGCTTCGCCCACGTGGTGCTCGGACGGCACGGTTGGCTCAGTGGTTAAGCGATTGACTGCTGCGCTGCGTGTCGCGGGTTCGATTCCCGCACGGAACAAATATTTGTATAACCTACAATTAGTTGTTCCGGGTCTGGCTGTTTGTGTAAGTGAGTTTAAATGTATGTAAACACACCCACAATACAGGAAAAATTCCTAGGGTGGAGCAACGTTTAAAAAAAAAATATATATATATAACGAAGGTAATTCACCCATTTCGGGTACCTCGTTATCAGAGTCCAAGTTCGACATGGTGTAGGTACGAAATAATAGTCTCAACACTAATTACAACCGTCTATTTAATCGCTCGCAATCACAAAATAACAAAATCTCAAATAATCAGGCTGATGGAAACGGATTAAAGTACGGAAACGCGGTAAGTTCGATACAGGCTAGCAGAACGACCTTCCGCGCTCGTGTCTGATCCAAAAGTGAAGTCTCAACTCAAATGTCCAACGACAACTGACAGCTGTCAAACCTGCCACGCCTGTATCGACCTCACCCAAGCACACTGCTTGACGTTTCCGACAAACGATAATAGATGGCGTTGTTCTAAATGAATGATAATCAATAGTGATTCTGCGACACGGCCATCTTGACATTTCACACGTCCTCGTGTGAGGCATCTGAAACAAGAATTCATGGAAAGTAATACGTCCTTTGCTCGGCCTTCCTGACCAAGGCATTGAAAAATAAAGTCACACAATACAATCAACACAATTTTATTCTGATTCACATTCTCATCAAATCTTATAATGAAATCTCAACATTGAAATCACCACTCTTCAAGAATCATCAGTTTTCGAAACAATTCATGAAAGCAAATCTATTATGCAATGCTCTGTTCGGAACCCAGCTTCGTCACATACAACTCATTGCCTCCATCCAGCAAACCAGCGGGACCTCCATCCGGTACCCGACTTCCACACATAACACATCACATTGCCTCTATCCGGCAACTTTGGGACCTCCATCCGGTACCCAACCTCAAGACAATACATTGCCTTTATTAAGCACCTTTGGCGATTACTTACATCGCCATGCTGGTCATAAGTCACGAACAGCATCGGGATGCATGCAATCTGAGTCACTTGCATACTAGATTTGCATCTTTTATCCCCTCGCTTAAGGCGTGACACCATCATCAGTCGGTCTCGTCTCGTCAGTCTGGCTACGGTCAGGGTCAGAGTCGGTATCAGAGTCGTTGTCGTTAAAATTGTCGCTGTCAGGCATTTTTCGAAGACGGTCGTGTGCATACTTGTATGTTCGATTCGAATTGAGAGCTTTAAGTACGTACCGGTCTCCTTCTAGTACCTCTATAACTTTGAAAGGCCCTTTGTATTTAGGATCAAGCTTTGTTTGATTTCGTTCTTCGTTCTGCAGCAATACAAAGTCTCCAATAATAAACGGGTTTAGTTTAGCTTTGGTAGAGTCAAAACGTACCTTGTCGTAAGCTGAGCCTTTCTCCATATTCTCCACAGCCTGTAACCTGACTTGATCAATGTCAATTTCAGGTTCGTCATCAACCATTGATAGGACATCTAAAGGTCTCGCAACCTTCCCAATGAGAAGTTCCAATGGGCTAGCTTGCGTGACTCGATTCATCGTGCAGTTGAGAGCTAGCTGCACATCGGGCAGAGCATCCTGCCACGAACGACTACTTGTTTCTATGGCAGTGAGCATGTTTTTCAATGTGCTCATGACGCGTTCTACCTGGCCATTGGCCCTTGAACTACCTGTCGCTATCAGATGGAGCTTAATGTTAACAGACTCGCAATAATCCTTGAAATCTTTACTAGCGAAGCACCTACCTTGGTCGGCGATTACGCGGTTGGGCGCACCGAATAGTGAAACACTAGATTTTAAAGCCTTGATACTACTAGCTGTATCAATGTTGAGCGTATGATGAAGTAATACGTACTTAGTGAAGGCATCTATGAGCACAAACACATATTCCTTCCGGTCATTCTTGCCGCTTAATTTTCCCGTAGCGTCGATATGTATGGTGTGCCAGGGTATAGCTACCTTAGGAATGGGATGCATTTCTGCCTGTACCTTGCCGGAGTGTGACTTGGAAATTTTGCACGTGGCGCAGCTGTCTATAAACTTTCGTACAAACCTCGTCATTTTGTCGAACCAATAAAGTTCGTAAACCTTTTCTAAGGTCTTCTCCCATCCCAAATGCAGCAAACCTTCGTGTACATTGTTCACAATGGACCACCGGAACGTTCTAGGAATTACTGGCAAGCACAAAGTCTTACCACGTCGCTGAATTTTCCGATGCAAAACGCTTGACCGAAGCTCATAGGTCTTAGCCACATCAAGAGGAAGCTTTCCATCTTTCAAGTCGGACACGAGTTTCGAAAGCTCCCCATCCTTCTGCTGTTCCGCAATTAGCCAGTTGTCATTGAGTTCGGCTAAATTAATTTGTTTGTAGCTTACCTTCTCAAAAGAACCGCTCTTTCCGTCGTCTGGCAACGGATTTCTTGAAAAGAAATCTGCATGAGACATTCGCTTACCGCTACGATGAACAATGTCGAAGTCGAAGGCTTGCAAGAATGCCCACCATCTGTGAACACGTGGCGTTAAGTCTGTTTTCTTACGGGTGGACTGCAATGAACTGCAATCAGTCACCACGTCAAATTTGCGACCATGCAGGTAATGACGGAAATGTTTTACCGCGTTGACAACAGCGAGAGTTTCTAACTCGTACGAGTGATATTTGGACTCTGCAGCAGTTGTGCGCTTGCTGAAATAAGCAATAGCATGAGACTTACCTTCTTTTAGTTGAATAAGAACTGCTCCGTATCCAACAGCGCTCGCATCCGTATGCAGCTCCGTTCTTAGAGCTGGATCATAAATCGATAATACTGGCTCACTAGTTAGAATAGAAATTACCTGCTGTCTTATGGTCTCATACTCAGATTTCCATTCGATGCGACCATTGCCGGAGGTCAGGGCATATAGTGGGGCCATAATCTGCGAAAATTTTGCTACGAACTGACGGAAATATGACGCTAAGCCAATAAATTGGCGCAATCGCGTCACCGTCTCGGGTGGTGGCAACGAAGTCAAACAACTAACCTTGCGGGGATTTGGCCTTATCTGCCCTTGACTGACTTCAAACCCGAGGTACTCTACTTTCTGTTTTAGGAAGGCACACTTTTTATAATTAAGCGAAAACCCTTTCTCAGAAAGGACCCTAAGTACTACCTGGAGTCGCTTAAGAGCCTCATCGACGTTTTCTGCAACGACGAGCACGTCATCCATATAGACTACGACGTAAGTATTCACCAAATCCCCAAGCGCGTGAATGAGAGCTCGCTGGAACACTGAAGGGGCATTTCGAAGACCGAATGGCATGGTCAAATATTCAAACTGCCCATCGGGCGTCACAAAAGCTGTCCGCTCTATAGATTCAGTTGAAATTCTAATTTGGTGAAACCCAGACGCTAAATCTAAAATTGTAAAGAAATGGCCTCCATACAACCTAGCTATTTGGTCAGAAATAAGCGGTAGCGGAAAACGGTCAGGTACTGTATTATCATTTAGTTCGCGGTAGTCCACACACATCCTATCTGTACCATCCTTCTTTTTAACGAGAAGGATAGGACTCGCAAACGGCGATGAACTACAGCGAATTATATTGGCTTTAAGCAATTCATCAATTTTACCACGTACAACCTGTCGCTCTTCTGGGCTCAACCTATAGGGGCGTCGATTGACGGTCTTGTGAGGGTCTATAAGGCGAATATGCATGGGTTCAGTGTCTGCAGGGAATGTCGGTACACCGGAAATAAAACTAAGTTTAAAAGATAGCAAAATATCTAGCAGTTCAGTTTTTCTTTCAGGGGGGATGTCAGTGTCTATTGTGTTAAAGTCAAAGTTATTGTCATCAATCACGTCACATGTCTGAACTGTCCGTATTTTCTCAAATCGTATCTTATCTGACGACATATAAACTACTAAACCAATTGATAGTACTTCGCGTCCAATCATGATTTCATGTCGCAAATAATGGTTGGGTAAAACGTGAAAAAGAATTTCAAAAACAATTCCATCGATCTCAACAGTGGTTAAAATTTGTACAGTTGACCTCACAGAAGTCTGTCCGATACCAGTTAATGTCACATTTTCATAAAGTCGTTTGCCACTAAATTTACAGGATACAGATTCTTTAACAAGCGAACATTCAGCACCAGAGTCATAGTAAAAATCAAATTGCTCACCAGAATGCCGTAAAGATCCAGCAGGTGCGTCCACAAGGCACACATCAACTCGTTTTTCCTTGACAGGATCAACCGGCGTGCTGCTGCTGGCCTCCTTGTTGCTCCTCCTAGGGCAGTTGGAAGCGTAGTGTCCTTGCTCACGACAATTGAAGCAAGTGATCCAGTCGGCTTTCCCCGCTGCCTGGTTGCTCTTGCCACTGCTAGACGCCATCGATCTCGACTGCTCTTCATATGCCTTCGAGTCTTTTTTCAGGCGACATTGCATCGATCTGTGTCCTGGTTTCCCACAGTTGTAACATTTGGGTCCAGGGTAAGGCCAATTGGGGCGGTTCCTCTTCGCGTCTGGACCTTCACGATCATCACCACCAGACGAGGCGCTCCTTTTCAGAAACGAAACAGCCTTCAGTTCCCGTTGTAGCTCGTTGCGGGTTTTGATATCCGTAGTGAAAGACAATCGCTGGACTCGCGTATCGTTCTTCGCGATATGAGCTAGCACCGTCGCGATAGCAATCTGCTCTGTTGTGAGGCCGTTCCATTTCGACATAATGCTCGTCATGAGGGTAGCTGCATATGCGGCCAAACACTCATTTTCTTTAGGTTTGTTACCATGCAGATTGATAAGAAAAGAAGCGGTAGTTTCTTGACAATCATACCTGGCTATAAACAGCTCCTTAAAATCGCTCCATTTCATCCCTGGGTAAGATATGGAAGATAGCCATGACGAAGCTTCTCCCTTGAGCGCGCGGCTCAAAGCAATCATCAACGATGCACCTTGACTATTCGGATCGATAACACACATGTCTGCTGTTGCCAGCCAAGCACGCGGGTCAACATTCCGTTTTTCAGGGTCAAATTCTGGCAGGCGAACATCCATAATCGCAGAAGGTGTTTTCATGGCTTGCACGATAGCCATAAAGTTTTTGTTTTGCTGCTCTAACAGAAAACGCCATTTTTCAGTTTCTGTGTCACTTTCAAACGCGCGCGCATTGTCCTTACACTTTTCTTGGCTAGCACGGTCACTTACACCAGGTGGGGCGTTTGAGTTGCATCCCACTTCTGATAACGAAGGTAATTCACCCATTTCGGGTACCTCGTTATCAGAGTCCAAGTTCGACATGGTGTAGGTACGAAATAATAGTCTCAACACTAATTACAACCGTCTATTTAATCGCTCGCAATCACAAAATAACAAAATCTCAAATAATCAGGCTGATGGAAACGGATTAAAGTACGGAAACGCGGTAAGTTCGATACAGGCTAGCAGAACGACCTTCCGCGCTCGTGTCTGATCCAAAAGTGAAGTCTCAACTCAAATGTCCAACGACAACTGACAGCTGTCAAACCTGCCACGCCTGTATCGACCTCACCCAAGCACACTGCTTGACGTTTCCGACAAACGATAATAGATGGCGTTGTTCTAAATGAATGATAATCAATAGTGATTCTGCGACATATATATATATATTCCACGGGAAATTAATACCGGGATAAAAAATCCGATAACCTAACTCAGGGTGTGGTTTATCCTTGTGCGAAAAGATAACCGACAGATAGACAGAGTTACTTTCGCATTTTTATAATATTATAGTATGGATTTATGTTAGACTAACTGCTGCTCGCGGCTTTGCCCGCGAGGACCCTTATTCTTTTTCTAAAATAAAATTAGCCTTAGTTACTCCTTATAACAGTAGCTATCTGCCAGTGGAGATTAGTCAGAGCAAAAATACAGACAGACAGAAAAAAGAATACCGTAGTAGTTTCATATGCATTTAGTAAAAAGCTGTTATTAAATTACAAAGAGACACTTCAATTTTATTTATTTGTATATAAAGATCAAAAATGTCGTAACCATAATTTCAAATTCAAAAGTCATTTATTCAAACTAGGCTGAGAAATCAGCACTTTTCGAACGTCAAAATGACATAAGACAGTCCTCCAAAAACACCCACCCTTCACCACTTCTTAGTGCTTTAGCTGGGAAGAAGAAGTGGCGCAAAAACTTCCCAGCAGCACAGCTGTCTGAATAGTTACAAAACTTGATTCTGTACTTATGCAAAATAATTTACATTACGCGCATCACAAAACATAAAATTAAATAATTTTCTATAATATGTCACCTAGCATAATACGTCACATAGCCTCTACGCAATAATCTTATATTATCTTATCTTACTAATTAATACCATCTTCCCATCCCCGCGTTACTATTGAAAACTCGTCCGAACTACAAAAGTATGAAGTTATATTATATAAGTAAGATAAATTAATGTCGTTAGCAGACATCTAAAACTTGTTAAAGACTTCCGAGTAAAGTTCGTTTTCTCCTTCACAATAGATAATTTCTAACTCCGCAAAAAAATTGAAGACCTTAACTTTATTGTCAGGGGCGGTTTTCACTACGTCATTTTAATTTTTTAATGGTTGAATTTTTGTAATTCTTGATTAAGGCAAAAAGAAAAAAGTTAGAAGAAACTACGTTTATAAGAGTAGTACGGCTAGAGAGGTAAATTATGCTCGTAGACTTCATCAAATAGCCCTACCTAACTTCCTGTGTACCTACCTAATGATGCGTAAAAAAGGATTTCATAAAAGCAGAGTTTCTGTATGTGAGCTTCCGGATAGCTTAGAGCCGGATAGCTTCCTAACCATTCGACAGGCTGCCGACGTCGTGTCGTTTTTTTTTTTAATACCTACGTTATTTGCCTTGACAGCAAATACCTGTCAGCAGTCTTCTATTTGATTTAAACTGACAAAATTATCTGTGGATTTGGGAAAGCGTTTAGAGGACTCCTTCGATAACATTTATTGATGTTCAATTCGGCACGGAAGCGTGTCGATTGCTTGTGAATAGCTATTCTGGGCTAAGGGCTCGTTTTCCAAGCAGAAAATGTAATTACAAAAAAAAACTTAGCTTTCCGGGATTCGGGTTGTTCTGGAAAATTTTGACACACTAATTGAAAAAAAAATCCTTTAAAAAAATACAACTTAGAGGTATGAGGATCCTCTTTAGAAAAGGTAGGATCCACCAACCAGACGGGTGTCGTGTCTGGAGGGCAACTGCCCAACGATTGATGTCGGATAGTCATATGTATGTCGTTCGCGCGCGCGGTAAACTTTAATTGCGCGCTGCAGGATTTTTGTGACGTCAGGATTTTTGTGTGACATCAGGTCTTTGATGCGTAGTTCGCAAGTGGCCACATGCCGATGTATATGCCGCCACACAACTCAATATACAAACGTCACTAGTGAAATGAAGACGCAATAACTTTTCTGCGAGGCAATATAAATTTTCCGGCAGTGTGGCTCGACGTCCGCCTCCGCAGCCGCGCGACAGATGCAATATCCACCACCAACTTAGTTATCGTATCGATTCGCTATATACCGCTTCCTAGCGTGCCTGCTTTGTACATACATTTACTGAGAATGTGTAGGCATTTTATGGCTCAGAATTAAATGTCATTTTTCGGGATGAGAACTTGTTGCATGGGAAAGTTTATTTTGCACTAGCTTCGAATGTTGATGGTAGGTATTTTCGAACGTAGAGATTATGCGCTGCTTACTACGGTCAGCAAAGCAAGCTAGTTTGTTTTCTAAAGCGATCAATCCACGAAGCGACAAGACTCTCGGGAGTCTCGCCACATTACGAGTAAGGTCATATTATTAAAAGTACTATGTGCAAACACCACTAAAGGATCTCGCGCACTAGACCACGACCAGTGGTCGCAGCGACCAGGTTAACTATAGAAATCGATACGAATCACGCACTTGATCGCAATGGCCACCTAGCATACAATACCACTGGACGGCTACGACTCCTACTACTACTATAGTTCACGCGGTGTAGCATGGTGCGGGTGACAGGTGACAGAAAGGGTAAATTTATTTAATTTACTACAGTTATCACTGAGTCCGTATTATGTACACAATCTATAGGTACGGATCAGTCGTAAAATACAGAATCAGTAAAAACAAGAAAATTATAATATATTTTACCCTTTCTGTCACCTGTCACCCGCACCAACCGCGTGAACTATAGTGATTGTATAACCGAACGAAACACATTGCGATAATGTTACACAGACCCAGACTCGTGTCAGAAATACTCGTAAAACCATAATTATTATTGTTTTACTCAAAAGCGGCAAGTTCAATTAATATTTCGAAATAAGTTCCTTGAAGTGAAGAATTAATATTGAAAAACTTTGTTTTAAACTTTCCATCCAGTTTACTTTGGTGTTGAAACTTAAACTGCTGAGGCGTAGCATTTTAATACTAATAAAAGTTTAGGTATTTAGTAGTAGTAAGGAATATTTCACTTGCTGTTATTTTGACTATAATAAGTATATATAAGCATGACTCTTCTCCATACGAAAAGTACTTTGTGGAAGGGTCGACTAGGTTTTTTTTGTTTTGTGAATTTTGACATTCATAAGTGCCTTTTTTGTGCCTAATTGAAATAAATTATTTGATATTGACTTTGACATGAGCGTGAGGGCTACGCAATAAAATCCGCAGGTTAAGCTATGCTTGTCGCGGTTAGTACGTGGATGGGTGACCATCTTTACATACCAAGACCCGTCCTTGCCTCGGAAAGCAGTTCGTTCGTCCCGCCTGTCATTCGTGGATCTTTGACAGTCGTCAAAAACCCGAAAGTCTGACAATTAGTCTTACCAAGGGGTATCGAATTACCAAATAACTAAGTTGTGGAAGTCACATAGGCAGTCACTCTATGCAGTTTACTGTATTTAGCTACATCCGGTTAGACTGGAAGCTGACCCCAACATAGTTGGGAAATGGCTAGGCAGAAATAATTACATTTATGCATGTTTGATATATTCAAAATATATCGTGAAACCTAAATGCGTGTAAGCCCCTACTATTATTTAAATCTCAATGAGACCGTGTCTTCGAACTGAGTATTGAGTATTTATAATCATTATATCAGGCGTTCTTGTAAATAATTTCTGAATTTACAGCTCAATGGGGCTTGAATAAAATTTTCTAATTCGCACCCAGTAGTGAAGTAGGTCCTTAAGTACGGTATTGTGAAATATTAAGAAATTATTTTGATAAGTACGTTTATAGTACCTTTATTTACATAACTTAGTTAGTTTGAAAGCAGGTAGGTAGTGGTGGGTACGGTAACTTCGTTTTATTAAATCTTGATATTTGAGTAATATATTATACGGAACAGAAGTAAAATTTATAGAAATTTAAATCTTTACTTTCGTAATCTGAACATTTGAATTTGTAAATTTATGTCTGTTATTTTTATGGTGTGCAATAAAGAGTATTCTTTTTTTTTAATTTATTTATTTATTTAAAACTCTAAGACTATCATTACAGGAGCTTAAACCTAATGCGATAGCTAGGCCTATTATTATAAAATTAAATGTACCTACATTAAACTATATAAATATTTACAATTAAAACTCTAGACATATAAATGAACACAAAATTAAAACTAAACAATAATATCTTATTCTACACTTTATAAATATTCTTACACTCCTCCGTCGTACATACACGTATCAATCAATTAAAAATAAAAAATCTTTATTCCCATTCGTAACATAATACATATAAAATTACCTTTGCGAGTTCACTAAAGTAACACGAAAAAATGTCTAACCTATTCTGGATTTCGTTCACAGTACGAACTGCTCACGTGAGAGGTGTTTTGGCCAGCAGGTTGGTTCTGGCAGTTGGCACAGCAAGCAGTGGCGGGCGCCGCCGCCTCCACACGTATCGGTCCGGAACAGAAAACCGCAAGCACTGCAGCACTCCCGGATTGTGTTCCTTGCCCCGGAGTAATTTAATTAAATATACGACGAGAGTGAACTGTCGTCGCACCCTCAACTCATTGTACCCGACCATGCCCAGTACAAACAGGGTGGGGTACATCAGCGGGTACAATGGATAAACCCCGTACAGCCTGAAGTACAAGTGACGCGTGAACTTGTTCTGCACGCGCTCCAGCATGACAGAGTACTTGGCTTCATGTGGAGCCCATATGACAGCACCATACTCCAAGTGACTCCTGACTAGAGCGTCGTATAATACCCTAATAGTCGTAATATTAGTGAACCCCTGTGACTGCCTGAGTACAAAGCCGAGGTTTCTGTATGATTTCTTACATATTTTAATGATATGCTCGCGAAACGTAAGATCTGGAGTAAGAGGTTCCCCTAGATCACGCACTTGTGTTACTCGCTGCATTGGTACCGCCTCTGCTTTGTACTCATAGCGGACAGGGGTGCGCGCACGACTGAAGGATATTACCGAGCATTTGGATACATTGAAGTACAGCTTATTGTCATGGCTCCACTTCACCACTCTATCAATGTCACCCTGGAGTCGCTCACAGTCTGACTCATCCCTTACCTCGAGCAGCAACTTCAGGTCATCTGCGAACAATAAACATGAGCCATGTCTGACGACCTCAGGCAAGCTGTTTATCATTATGATAAATTCAAGAGGCCCCAAATTGCGGCCCTGGCTTACTCCGGACCTGGTGAAGTACGGCTTCGACTCGTACCCATTGTAGTCAACATACTGTTGGCGGTCTCTCATATAGCTGACAAAGAACCGCAGCAAGTGTGGCGTACATCCTACGTCTGCCAGCTTTCTTAATAAGACGTCATTGTCCACGGTGTCGAAGGCTTTTTTAAAGTCAAAGTACGCCGCGTCTACCTGTACTCCAGCGTCGACTGCCGGTATAACCTGTGCCATGAAATTAAGTAGGTTGGTGGAAGTGCTGCGTCCGGGCCGAAAGCCGTGCTGCGCGTCCGACAGTTGCGCTCGGACTTGTCCCTGTATGCAGCGTTGGATAGCGGCTTCAAAAACTTTTGCCGGCGTCGACAACACTGCCACTGGCCTATAACCGCTGACATCTGGACTTGCCTTACCCTTGGGTACTGGAACAACACGTGTAGTCTTCCACTGATCCGGGAACGTCGACTGTTTTAAAGACGTGTTATATATGTAATGCAGCGGACTTGCTAAAACTCTAGCACAATCTCTAAAGAGAAACGCTGGTATACCGTCAGGACCAGATGATCGTTTTGGCTTGAGGTTCGTCAGCGCATCCTGCACATCCTTGAGACTCAAGGTCTCTATATGTACCCGTCCACTGTTAGCACTGCTGTCCGCCATCGCCGCCTTAACGTCTAATTGCGGCGGTTCCTGACTGTATACCGACTCAAAAAAGTCTGTGAATTCCCTAGCACACTGCTCATCCGTGAGATTTTGCCCATCTTTTATAATACTTTGCCTATTTACTCTACTTTTTTTTGATCTAATATATTGCCAGAATGATTTTGGATCTTTAGCGAACTGATTTTGAATTTTATTTTTGTGGTTTCTGTGTGCATATTCTATTGACTTTTTTACCCGGGCCCTACATTTAGCGTATTTTTCGTAATCGCAATCACTTTTTGACTTTTTAAACAGTTTGTGAAGCTTTGCTTTAATTTTCTCCGGTGTACCATTCGGGATACACATAACGTGAGTTTTCATGGGTAAACTTTTTCCTTGGTACACATTCGTCTAAAATACGGCCTAATTTCCCATAAAATAAATTTAAAATGTCTTCCAAGTCATGCATTTCATACATTGTACTCCTCTATCTATCTAGCTAAAATGCGGTATAACGAGTCATTTTGTGTCATATTTGATGATATCGACGTTTTCAATACTAGTATATCTAAATTAAAAAAAGATATATTAAGATTATATGTAATTTCTTTTTTGATCACGTAAATTAATTGCTAACAGTTTGCGTTGTTTGAAACTTATAAGATACTGTCTTTACTCTCTCAAATACTTTTTGTTTATGTTCTCTTATAACCGTGAAAACTTTTAATTGGCCTTATTTTGTTACTCTCAATCGTGCAAAAGTGTCTAGCTGTAACTTTTCCAAAAACTGTAAAATAAAAATAAAATATGTAAAATTAACAGCGTTAATAACTTTTGTTTCTAACCTTGCCATGATTTTATACTTCTTTGTTATCTTATGTAGACTCCTGATAAAAAAATTAAGCAGATAAACTTGTGGATACCAAAAACAATGTGAGTCCTACATAAAAATTTGGAAAAGCATAGTTTGAACTATAAAAACGCGCTCAAGATTAGTGTCCGTAATAACGTACCTAACTAGAGGATTAAAATTAAGACAATAATATGCAACAAGGTGCAGCGTTAGTGTACGGCCTGAGTGCCCGCTTAAATCGAGCGTCCAGCGGGGCGGGGCGTGCGGCGTTTGTGTCAAACAGATGCATTAACATGTAAGTGTCCTGAGTGGCGGCCGAGCGGTTGCCTTCACCGCTTGCACGCAACGCTGAACGCTCCGCTGGACGCTTTTTCACTCAGTCCGTACACTTAGGGTAGAAGGTATTTGTGATTGCCGTTTGTGGTTATTAGCCTCTGCTGATCCGACTTGATTTGGATGAAATAGGTAGGTAGTAAGTATCGACAATGGATTATTACTGTAGAGTAAGTAGGTTGTGGTAAATTTGGCTCTGGGATAAAACCGTATGAAATAAATTTATATTCATCATGGTGTTCAGCAACTTTTTAATAAAATAGCTTTATTTTTTACGTTGTTATCCTATCACCTAACTTACTCCAACATACCTAGACGTTTAGTTTGTAGGTAAATATAATAACCCTCCTTTTGGGCTTCGCCGCAGTCGGGTAAAAAGTAGTATCATAATAGGGATGATGCGGATTTTCGCATCCGCATCCATAATGACGAAGCTTCCGCATTAATTAAGATCTCAATTCCGCATCTGCATTAACAATGTGGAACTCACGCGGACGATGATGTGGGTGGAAAAGGGTGAATATAAGTAAAATCATAATCAACTAATGGAGAAAATAATCATTTAAATCATCAATATTACTCTAAATCGTCACATTTTCACGAAATAGTCTTATATCCACCTAACTCATAAAAATTCGAGAGCAATACAGATTTTTAAATGATTATAATTTAGTAAATATTTAATTATAATTGCCGTGAATTGAATTATGATCAACATACAATGAAACAGCGCTGCAATTTGCAAACAACGTAAAAAAATTGAATTCCGGCTTGCCACCTTGATGGATCCTAAAAAAAAAATGTTTTAGGTGGCCGCATCTAAAGATGTGACCCACCAAAAATCCACTTCCGCATCCGCATGTTTAAAAGTCAGCGTCCACAACATCCCTGCTACATATAGCCATAACTTTTCCCAGCTCATAAGTATCTTGCGAAGAAAATCTTATGACACAATTTTCTTCTGCTACGAACTATTTCAATTTACCTAGAAAGATATGAGAAAGAAATTATGTTCGTTCGTTTACTTAATAATAGTTTCTTAGTTAGTTTTCAAGATATACCAGCAAAAGTCTTGGGCAAAGATGAAATAACAAAAATGCTAACTTGGATTTGAAACTTATGGTAGAAAAAACTTTGATTTGTTGAAGTAGCAAGTTGAATTCACTGAGTTGGAAATCTTCATATCGTATCTAATTGTGTTCTACTGAATACGCTATTCATATTCCGATAACACACTACCTACTGGTTCACTTCTTCAGTCGAGGTACCTTTGAAAAAAGATACGTACCTAAGTTTTCATAAAAAAAGTCCACTGCTGCTATTTTACCGGTGATATCGTTCGGACTGCCTCGTTGGTCTAGTGGTCGCAAGCGGTACTGCTGAGCATGAGGTCTTGGGTTCGATTCCCGGGTCGGGCAAAGTGTTACTGGGTTTTTCTATCTGGAATTTCTCAGTAGCAGCCCGGAGTCTGGATTTGTGCCCGGTTGATGGCAATAGGCTCGCCCCTTATTACATGGGACTTAAACATAATTGGCGAAATGTGGATGTACCTACTACAGGTACACCTCTGCTCAACCCTTCGAGGAAACAAGGCGTGATGTTGTGTTGACTAAAATATAATAATTAAATTATCTTTAATTCAGAAAAGACTACTTGATAGATTTTGCGTGGTTCTCAGTTTTTTATCCGCGATAGACATATCTTTACAAATTAATTTCATTATGTAATCGTATATTAAGTTATTAAGATGCTCTACTAATTAAACTTATATTTTTTCCAAATCATTAACACGACTCGTTTACACGTGATCTTCAGTATAAAATCATAAAAAGTCTGTTATCGTAGCCTTAAGCCGTTGGTCCCAGTTGTCATTCGTGGATCATTGACAGTCGTTACGGGTCGTCTGACAACCAGTCTTACCAACGAGTATCGTATTACCCAGTTACTGGGTTGTGGAGATCAGATAGGCAGTCGCTCCATGTAACATACTGGTATTCACCTACATCCAGTTAGACTGGAAGCCGACCCCAACATAGTTAGGAAAAGGTTAGGAGAATGATTGTGCGCAGTAGAGCAAAAGGAGATAGAACATTTTTACAATTTAACAATTTCAGAGAAAATTCTGTTAAAATCACTTTTAGCAAACGATTTGGTGATTGCTATATGAGGTGACGATGATATAGTTAGTCAAAAGGAGTTATTTCAATATTTTCATAATACTTAATAAGAAATTTTCATAAAATCAAAGGCAAATCTCGAATTCTAACAACGCTCCTCGAGGCTCGAATAATGTCCGGGAAATCGAATCTTCTTCAGTTCAAACATTACTCAGAAGGCACGTTTGACTGCAGATTTTCCCGAAAGCAATACAAATAAGAATTCCGAATAACAAGCACTTAAGTGTTTTACGTCCCATAATTCATAAAGCCGTCAATTTGAAGTAAAATTTCTTATATTTTGATCTCTGAAAGCATTTTCGAGTGCATTTTAGAACTTTTTAAAAGCAAACGAAAAGTTCGCGCGGGTCGCGCTCGAGGCATTCCCCTCACTACGCTATCCCGGGTTTCTTATTCTTGTTTCACGATGTAATCTCGTTATTATCCATTCTAGTTATTTCAGTAGGTAAAGGGCGATAACGATAATAATATACCAATTATTAGAAAGAATCTGCGAAAACAACCGAATTTTTAGTTTTCGCAGTTATCGATACGGAGTGATTCCAATTTTGTGGTTGGCGGTATCATTATTCTCGGTTTCCCTGTGTAAACTCGGTACTGAAAACCGTATGTCTCAGGTCAGTGAGCTCGTCTTTAATGTGTAAAATGCAGATTCCAGGCTCATTAGGCACCTGTCCCACCTCCGCGCCAACGGGGGAGCGACTACTCAGTAATCGATCTTCTCCCTCTCTTGAAGAAAGTACTTATAACATGCGCTCTAGAATGCTTTGAAAGATATAATTATATGAAATGTTACTTCAAACTGACGGTATTTTTAAATAGGGTAGGTAAAAGAGAAGTCCCGTGTAAGTAAAAGAGAAGACAAATTGACGTTTAACCCTCACGCTTCTAACGTATGTAGGAAGTCGCTAAACATATACAAACAGCTGTCAAAAGCCGCAAAAATCAGTTGGGGCCTAAAACCCAAGATAATTAGGACCATATACATCGCAGTACGCAGCAAGTACTTGGGCGCCGACTACAAATAAGATAGGTTTAAGGAAGCAGATTAATACGGTTCAGCGTGGGTTTGTACAAAAAATTATCAAGACGTATAGGACAACTTCACTACACTCGGCCTAGTGAGTGCTGCCGGACTGCTTCCACTGGATCTCAGGATTCGAGAAACAGCCTCTTTTTATGAAGAAAAAAGAGGATATTCGCGAAGAGTGACAGGAGACCGAGAAATTGAGTTACCGGTCCCACATACAAATGCCACACCCTACATGGTCTGCAGGGTGTGACATTTGTGTGTGGGACCGGTGAAATGCTGCAGACCAGATAGGTATAAAGTTTGATTGCGTGATGAACGAACTCAAATATTTTCACGGACGGAAGTAAAACTGAGAGCAAAGTCGGCGCGGCACTGTGCCTCTGGGAAAATGGGATTGAGATCAACGCCCAAAAGTTTAAGTTGGACCAGCTCTGCAGCGTTTATCAGGCTGAGCTATTAGCTCTGCATAAAGCCTCTGAGCTGGCCTTGAAACACACATCTCCAATTGTTGAAGTAGACTGCGACTCCAGGTCAGCCCTGGAAACGGTGACTCGCGGCGTTTCACTCCATTCTCTCGCATTCCTTACAAATCCGGAAGAACATCCAGAAACTGACAAACTGCGGTAAATCCCTTGAATGGTTCTGGATCAAGGCACATGCAGGATTGGACGGGAATTAAAGGGCTGGCGAATTGGCAAAGGAGGCAGCAATAGGCAAAAATCAAGACAAGACTACGATATGTGCCTGGATTCGTCAAGCGACAAATCCGAATGGACTCGTTTGACGAATGGAACACGAGATACCGGTCGGGGGAAACTGCATCAACCACCAAAATCTTCTTTCCTGACGCAACGACGGCTTACAATATAGTACGTAAATTAAAGATTGATCCCCTGGTAACACAAGTTTAACGGGGCATGACGGGTTCTCTGAGTATTTGTACCTTTTCAAGTACAAGGAGAGCTCCAGTGACCCCGAAGACAGGGAAAGCGTGCCGCACATTATCATTGAGTGTCCTATACTTGGACAAACCCAATATAATTTTGAACTAGAAGCTGAAGCTAGAATCAATTTAGAAAATATACCAAAAATAATGAAAAGCAAACAAACTAGACAAAAGTTTTTAAAATACTGCAAGGATACAGCTGCCAAATTTGTTATTAGGAACAAATTATAAAAATATATATTTTCAAGTATCGTTAGAATATATTAGTAAGAAATCAATGTAAGTAGAGTAAAAGTAAACACATATTAGTAAATAAAAGAAGCTATCTTTGTATAAGAATTTAAGAAGAATATATTGCATAAGTTAAGAAACTCTGTAAACGGTTATATTTATAAATAAAATGTAAAAAAAGGTCTGATTAATCCACGTTAGAGGAAACACGCCACGCTCTGTGATGAGGGGTGAAAAAAAAAATTGAAGAGATCACTCGCTAACATCACTCGCTAACATCACTCGCTAAGAGACCTTTAGAACATACGCATACAAACGTATTTAATCGTTCGTCGTCTTTACGCACTCGCTGCTCGCCAACTCGTTATTAGTTGCTAGCTCTCGTGGCTTCTCGTTAATCGCCGGCTGCGGTTGTCAGTTTTCTGAAGGTATAACATAACATCGACATAAACGGGGTTCTCGTTACTATTTTAAACTAAGTTCTTTTTTCAATTAATTTTCTATGTAAAACACTGGACAAAATTATTTTTTTCATAAACACGATTTTCCTGAACCATTTAATCACTTTTTTTTCAGTAGTTATGATTCTTAAAGAAACGGTAGGATAATTATTTTAATTTAATTCTTTAGTAAATAAAACATTTATGAAAAAGGAAGTAATATATGTTTCTGTACATCGAGTTTGTAAGTAAGTAACTGCTGCTTAAATCTATAAGCATATCGTGCTACAAAAAGTTAAACAATTCGTACTGAGTATAAGTATGTAAGATATTTTGGGTATAATTTAGTTTTTTTGTGCAATTCTGTTTTATGAAAACAACATTTAAAAAAAATAAAATAATTCTTTTGTAAATAATGTGTACGACATTTTTGTTACAGATTTATAATAGCGAAGATTGTAAGGGATGGGCTGCATCCCTCTCACAATTTGTCTACAACAAGCAATGATTAATGATCGCGATGACAACGCAGGGAAAGCGCGGGCTTTCCGCCTTTCACGTCTGATTAGTTTTTTTTTTTTTGCTGTACCAAGCTACAGAGAGAAGAATACTGAGGGTAAATTAGAAAAAATAGATAGGGGTTTCTGAAAAACTGTTGTTGTTAGAGGCCACAGAGAGCGGAATCCACGCGCCGGCAGCGCCTAGAGACTAGAAAGCTTATCCCGCGCCCCACTACTGCATTTACGCTCTCGGTAGTGGGGCGCTTCATTTCAGAGTGGACGGGCTTTACTAATAAAATTCGCGACGGGTAAAGTGTGATGAGCGCACAACCTCTGTCATCTTCGCCGTTTCGAATATCATTTGGGTCGTAAACGGTGACACGCTTGGTTTGTATGAAAAGTGTCGACATTATTTATGGGGCACTGGTTCTGGGGATATTGAAGGTCAAAGCTTTTTTCCACTTTTTTTTTAACAAACATAAAAAAGTCTAATTTTCTTAAGTATCAAATTACGCATTTGAAGTTACAAAAATGGATTAAATTTCATACGCACGTAACCTTTGGCGCCCCTTCACGAACATGACTCGTGGATCAGCACCATCCAGCTCAACCATATTGAAAGGAACCGAATATTCATCGGCATCGTTTCGTTTCCCAGTAATTATTTTTGCACAATTTTACTCATTATTATAAACAGTATGCGTAGATTTTGGCTTCGAGAAGGGTACTTTTACGTATCCTGTCACTACAATAGTTGTCGGGCCTCGTAGAAGCCCCATAATTATCATTTTGAGCGTTTCTCATACCGAACAAAAACCATTTTAATTACGGGGAGAAAAAATACCCATGCTGGCTTTACTTGATAAGAATCTAGTAATGCACTTATCTACTTTTCCACGAACATAAAAATGTGAATGCTTTTACTACAGCATAAAACACGGAATCAGTTCTGCTAGGTGTAGAACATAATAAATTATTTATTATTATAATAAACATGCACGCATCGATAAAACACCAGTTTAACAAAACATATATCTTCTTATAGTAAAACAAGATATGTCAAAACCCATAAAACGTAGCGCTTCACTTTCGTATCGCGTTGCTTTCTATTTGATTTAAACGCGACTTGCCAATCAAATCACAAAATAATATTGTGACACATCCAAACAGACGAAGCCAATCTTACATTTAGACGAAGAAAACTATATTTTCGCGTTCCAATCAAAGGGGATTCATAGAAATTGAGTTTTACGGTTTATTTTTCTAAAACAGTATAAGCAAAAGCTGCGGAATATTGTTGCAGCAACATGATTTTTTGTTTCTAGTAACATGTCTAGGATTGAGGAGCTCGTGGCTAAGTAGTAACTGCCGCACGGGTCGATCCGTTAGGTTAAGCTACGCTTGCCGGGGTTGGTCTGTGGATGGGTGACCATCTTTACATACCGAGACTCCTCCGTGCCTCGGAAAGCACGTTAAGCCGTTGGTCCCGGTTGTCATTCGTGGATCTTTGACAGTCGTTACGGGTCGTCAGAAGCCCGAAAGTCTGACAACCAGTCTTACCAAGGGGTATAGTATTACTCAGTTACTGGGATGTGGAGGTCAGATAGGCAGTCGCTCCATGTAAAATACTGGTATTCAGCTGTATCCGGTTAGACTGGAAGCCGACCCCAATATTGTTGGGAAAAGGCTAGGCAGATTGAGTAACATGTGTAGGATTAGGCCAGGATACTAAAGTGTTAGAACCAATAAAGTACAAGTAGGCAGATAAATTCATAGACAGCTCAGCCAGATTATGAGAAAACTACTAAAGGAACAATAATACTCACTTTTAAAATCACACACTCGTTTATTTCTTGAAATAATCACGTTTTGATTATTGTTCTTATTTCTTAATAATAATCACTTAGTCGCTAACCACTTATCAATTATTTATTTCAGCACACGTAAGTAACACCTGAAGGCTTACGTCCGAATTCTACAAGTGCTCAAGTCAGAATGCCATTCGCCGTCGCCACCAACAATCTCCTCACCCTTCATATTTTAAAAAGTTATTTTAATATTACTTCCGGACTAGCACGTGTATTCATTCAGATGTTGCCATAAGAATAAACTTTAAAATCAAATTAAATACTAAAATTCTTAAAGAACCTAACACATGTATCACAAAAATACTGCATGCAAAGTGCAAACATTTGGTATTCCAACTTTGAAGGAATGACAACACACATGCGATGCCTAGTACAGCTAGGCATCGCATGTGTGTTATCATTCCTTGCTTCCTGTATTGCAGATGTCCATAGACAACAATGACCACTTACTATCAAATGGGCTGTCAGCTTAAAAGCCATCTGGAAACATTTAAACAAGTTGCAGCAACAATGTTGCAAAACCATGAATAACGAGACTTTATTTATGCAACACAAAGGTACAAGTTCCTACAAGTTTCATGAGCTCAAGACCAACGACAAACAAAGATACGAGTAGCATGCATTTCATTTCACTTGATCTATTTTTCAGCAAGACCCAGGAAACAATTCTTTGTTGCTATTTGCATGTGTGTTGTGGGAGTTTTTTTTAAGTATAAATGTAGGATTTTTTATTCACTGTTAGCGAACGGAAACAGCGTGTGACCTTGGACTTAAATGGTATGAATCGCCGAAACCTAAGCAATCACATACCTTAGATACCTTCTCTGTATGAGAAGGTCCTTTGCTTTGGATTTTAATTGAAAAACAAGGATAAATGGTCTAAGCAGACCACCCACCATTCTTAGAGCGTTGGCTGATAGGTGGGACTCTCCGATTTTGGGGCGGTGGATACGTCTGCACGCAGTCAAGTAGGCATTCCCCGGGATCGGCGTGCCTCACGCAGCTTACAATAATGATACCTGTATACTAACACTAGTTTATAAGTTTACATTGTTTCCAACAAATATGGAAGTGATTCACAAATAAACGTTTTCATTTATTTATTGATTTAAGCGAAAAACTAAAAAAAAATCTTGTATAATAATATCGAGTTGCAACTAAAATAGAATCCTTCAAAAATGTCGGGAAACACAATCATTTTCTTTCTTTCCTTCTTTAGAAACAAACAGTGTTAAATGGTTTCCCTGAATTTCATGGTGTTTGTAAGTAGCGGCGCCAAGTCTTTATTTCTCAGATAATCCCTTGGGCGGATCTGTAATAGATGTTCTTACGGATATATTGTGGAGCAATCAAGTAATTTCTCGTGTATTATTCCTAATAAACTTGTGATTGGTTCGTATTGCTGTAAGAATTTAAACTTCCTTAATATTATGTCTCTTGCTCTCAGGAAGGCAAATGCGGATGAATTTATTTTCTCAACTGCCCTGTTCGCTTTTCTCAATAACTTCGTTTTACTTACGGTACTGCTCAAATTTGCGGTGAATTTTATATCAAATAAATTTAATTACTAGTACCTAGTATATATTTTTATTCAAGTAGCTGTTGCCCGCGACTTTGTCTGCGGAAGTGTCCTCTTCCAGGTCATGGTCTACACATGTGCCAAATTTCATCCAAGTCCGTTCAGCCGTTTTAGCGTGAAATCGTAACAAACAAACAAAGAAACTCACTTTCACGTTTATAATAGTTAGGATATTCATCAGAATGAGAGTGAATCATACTGCACCCAAGCGGAAATCCAAAGAATTATTCTCTAATTTCATACCGCTTTAAAATCTTAAGTGAAGATTTTTGGGTGCTTCTCATCTCGAAAAAAAAAATTCCTGCATGGAAGTGAGGGGAATATAATAATGTCGGTCGGGTAAATAAACATGATATGCCAAGTAAGTAGGTACTAATAATTATTCTGGTTTAAGGCCTTAATTGCGCATTTTTCTTGATTTCCAGGAGTAATATTGTCGGCTGAAAAATGGCACCTTGACGCATCTAGGCAACGTTCCTGAAACGCCAATATCTTATTTTCAAACGAGAACCTTATTTGCTGAATTCGAACATTAATAAACATTACTATTACGTACGTTATCATTCCCCTGTCAAATACAATTATCCACACTTCGTACGATCGCGCCCGAATTCACACGAAGATACTACTCAAAACACAGTGTAACTACTTACCGTAGACAGAATACAACAATAGACAAGCCATTGAATAATAATAACAAGGACACACTTATTTGATCAAGTAGTAAGAGTAAACGAGACAAGAACAGGTCCTGGGTTCGCTTCCCAGGTCGGGAAGAGTGTCATTGGGTTCTTCTATCTGGAATTTCTCAGTGGCAGCCCGGAGTCTGGATTTGTGCCCAGTTGATGTCTCGCCCCCTATTACATGGGACTTAAACATAACTGGTGAAATGTGGGTGTACTACAAGTACCTACACCTTTACACAACCATTAGGGGAAACAAGGCGTGATGTTATGTTATTAGAAAGTACCACTTTACAAGTGACTTTTAAGGACTATCTTATATGGTGTACGCTGTCAGCTTATCTCAGTGGTTTGTCGCCCATGTAAAAAAAATAATATTGACAGCTTGAAAAAATTATGATTAAATTCTACCTACGTTCCAAACTACAGTACAGTACCTTGGTAGATTAGGACAAAACCACCTCCCATTTAACACTGACCCTCCCGACTCCGACACTTCGCACGATTGCCCTGAGAAAACAACTGTAAGTTAGTCATACTGTGCCCGAAATAACTTAAGATACCTTCCCTCTTTGTTACATTATGTTAGTGTTGGAACTTCATCAGTATCCCTGAAGGTGAATTTGTCAGGAGGAGATAAATCACGTGGAGTCGTGATGAGTGCCCAGTTGAAGCCAAAGGAAACATTTATCAGAGCCACCGCCATTGCCATTCACACTTTTCAAAGCTTTCTGCACCTCCCCATACACATACAGCCTATGGGCATCTTACTTACAAGCTGCTTACACAATGCTAAAACAGTGTGAATTGCCTTCACTGAAAAAAAATATCAGAAACCCGGTCATTTGAATACCATATTATTCGATGAAAAATATTAGATTTTCTCGTAAAATACCACGAACAATATGCAGATAAAGAAAATATTTTCCACGAAACTGAGAGAAATATACGATCCACATATTATCCTACTAAATTCCTATTTTGGAAAAGGAAAACGATCACCTAGATTAAATGCAGTTCACAATCCAGAATTTCAGAGCAAATTGCGAGACCGTTCGTTTAAATAAAGACCATTTTTTTTGTCCATTTTCCTCTTTCAGAACGTTCTGTATTTACTAGATTGAACCAGCATAAAGGTATGATTCCGGTCAACGCTACACGCGGCACTGCTGTTCGTGGTTTACTCCTCAACATTCATGTAGGTATTATCTCTGGTATGAACGCCGCAGTACTGGTCTGTCGCGGCGGCAGGGTGATACTGCCATCGCTCCTTGCTGCTGTGCTCGAAATGTAATCTCATAAAAAATGTATGGGGACCAGTAGTGACGCAGCAGCGCTGCTGCGGCAGTACTGCCGCGTGCAACGTTGTTCGGGATCATACCTTTACGATATTCTTAAACGCAAAATACGCGGTTTGACGAGGAGTCAGGAGTCAGGAGACACCAGCCCGTCTTACCAGTACCAATACCAAGGTTGTGGCTTTAAGGCCAACTTCTTAGGCACAAGTTATGGGTCTTGGAACACACACTACACTATTGTACAGTATTAAAGAAGAAGTGATTACCGACTGCCTCATTGGTCTAGTGGTCGCAAACGCTAAACTCACACTCAGCGTTTGCGTCCTGGGTTCGATTCCCAGGTCGGGCAAAGTGTTATTGGGTTTTTCCATCCGGAATTTTTCAGCATCAGCCCGGTGATTGGATTTATGCCCGGTTGATGGCAATAGTCTCGCCCCGTATTACATGGGTCTTAAACATAACAGGTGAAATGTGGGTATATTATAGGTAAGTACACCTCTGCCTAACAATTACGGGCCGCCTCCACGAGCGAGGGAATCGCGGCGATAATATCGTCGTGCCACGTGTTTCTATACACTCTCTTAATCGCGGCGATGCGACGAGTGGCTGAGTGCGAGCCAAAAGTCATCGTATCGCCGCGCGCTCGTCGCTACTGGTGGCGCGGCCGCCGCTCTCTCGACACGGAACGTGGTGCTCTCGCAGCGTGAGCGCGGCGAGCGCGATGTCTATTCCGCTAAACTATTGCACAAAGCTTAGCCGCAGAAACTTGGCGATTCCGTTACGAGTCGTTGCGAACACGCGCCGATTCCGTTACGCGTCGCGACGATACGCTGGCGGAACAATCGCTCGTTCGTGGAGATTACCGACGTAGAAGCACGGATCCGTCGCGATTCTCTCGCTCGTGGAGGCGGCCCCTTAGAGGTATAAAGGCGCGATTTTATGTAAAGAGGTTTTATAATAAATACAAAAATGATACTAGCCATATTGAGCCAGACAGTCCAAAATGTTGTCATGATAATTAAATGTTCAAAATATGGACCGTCAAAATAATCGGTCGTATAGGATATTATAGCCAGCCTATTATTGTATTCAAATGTGAGTCTAGTAGAGGCTAGGCTAATGCTAAAATGCAGTTCTCAATTCAGAATTTCAGATCTATTACTGCTATAAATACATTGCAAGACCGTTAGTTTAAATAATGACCAATATTTTTTTTATTTTTTTTCGATTTTCCTATATCATAATCTGCATATCATAAATAACATTCTGCATTTACTAAACCTGCAGCGTGATTCCGAGCACTGTTGCTGCTGTTCCTGGTTTACTTCTCAACAGTTGTCAACATTCAAGTATTATCGCTGGTATGAACGCCGCAGTACTGGTCTGTCGCGGCGGCAGGGTGACACTGCCGCGCAGCAGTGCCATCGCAGCAATGTCGCGTGGTCGCGCAGCATTCCTGCCGTGCTCGGAATGTTATCTCATAAAGCCTCGTGCAGACTAGCGCGACGCGACAGCGCGACGCGACACCGGCTATTGTTATACCGTGAAGTTTTCTTGGAATTTGTATTGTTCGAGTCGCGTCGCGCCGTCGCGTCGCGCTGGTATGAACGAGGCTTAATAAACTCATAGAACATGTATGGGGACCAGTAGTGACGAATTTGTGGGTAATAATGTGAGCCTAGCTTATAGGTATAATAGGTACCTACCTATACCAAAAACGAGGTCTATAAAAAACCCAGGCACAAAAGAAGCTCTTAAAATTCTGAAATTGAAATATGTAAGTACTTAGGTCTTTTTTTAGATCCTTTTAATAGCGCTAAGGTATATAGAAAGTGGGCAACGTCGCAAATAGCTGTCAAATATTTCGCTGTTTTGATTAATTTGGCAATATTACTGTTGATTTTATATTCTGTGATTACTAGAACTCACACGCTGACTTATTATTAGTAATAATTGTTAAAATGCTAGAAAAACCGTATAATTTTTCAATTTTTGTAAATATGTCAGCACCATGCATCTATCACATAATTAATTTATGTCATTCCTTAATTTTTCATTATTTTTACCTATCGTGGTATTTATTCCAGGTGCATCGTCTTCACATATAATTATATAATTAGTGTAAGATATTGTGAAAACATTTTAAAAGAGTAACGCTGGAGTTTCTTGCCGATTCTTCTCCATACGAAAACTACCTTTTGGAAGGGGCGACTAGTATCAATTATTTTTTTTTTTTTGTACAATTTGACGTTCAAAAGTACCTTTTTTGTGCCTAATTGAAATAAATTATTTGACTTTGACTTTATGGAAATAAGAAATATGGCTAACTAATAAACTAGAATATTAATAATGAATTGCAAGTATATTACTGATTTTTTATGTTGTAACCGTTTTTGGAGTAAAAAGGCATTTGGAAATTTTACAAAAACTATTTTTACATCTAAAACTGAATATTCGGTGTTACCATATTAATTATTGCACTTCATATTCAATATGTTAGTTCACTAGTTAGCCATATTTTTTATTCCCATACAGTAATATTAAACAAATTAATCAAAATAGCTAAATATTTGACAGCTATTTCGTGACGTTGCCCACTTTCAGTGTAAACGCTCTTACACTTAGCTCTTGAAAGCAGTATGTACTTAAAACTATTACACAAACAATTTACGAAACAAATAATACTTATAATTTTCACTTAGGTACCTATATAATTTATTTGTACACTTTACAAACCTCTGAGTCAGGAACAGATTTTCAACTATTTCGTTCTATTGCAACAGATTCAACATAATCACGTTGCTGCCAGCCGGCGTTAAATTGACTCCTAGACAGACACTCTAAGATCCTCCACTATATTATGTGGTCTATACAACAGAACATGACAGAAGGTTCACTACAAATAATGCGGAAATGCAGTGCAGTGCAGTGGAGCAGTGGTGGCTTATTAGTAACGTTTTAGGTCGTGGATACGAAAGTCGAAACCACTACCTTAATTACGCAACACACAGTCACAAAAGATCTTGAAGGAAATTGCTAATCCATTGCTTCATGTGTTTGAAAAATTCGTCTGGTCAACAACGTAAATAATGCGATGAATGCTGTTGAAAGTCATCTAAAAAGGTATAAACAAGACACCACAAATTAATTGTACATTAAAAATCCGGAGTCGCACGTGTTAGGTTACAGTTATCGGTTACAGTTATTACAGGTTACAGTTATCGAACAGATTACGCGTGACTCCGGATTATTAATTTGTTTGACGGTGTTTGTTTAATGTAACGTCACATAGACTATAAACAGCGGACGATCAAGACGCTTAGAACGATACCTCATTTGTCAAATTATGATGAGTAGTTTAGAAGTTATGAGGTAACAGAGGCAAACATACATAATACAGGTCAAAATCATAACCCTCCGTTTTGCTTCGCCGTAGGTGGGTAAAAATGAAAAACATTAAAAGAAATGAAAAGAAAAAAAAGTTAAGCTCATCACTTTGTGCAATGCAACACTGCCAATCGTGAGGAAAAAACCATGTTCTCGAACACAGACGTCCACGAATCACGGTACAAAATTCGTACCGTGTGTGTAGCTAATGCCTCAAGATCTACGCGGCTTGAAGTAAATCGTTAAAACTAAACAGTCAGTTTCGCCTAATAAGATTGTTTTTTTTTATCTAAATGGTATCTCGCAGGGCAACCTAAGAGTTTGTCGGCTGCTTAACCGGGCTATCATGTGGAGGCATGTATAAATTGAGGCCTTCAGCCAGGGCATACAACTTATAAACCAAGTACACGCTAAGGGCATCCCCTTTAGGGGACGGACCTCGGCTTAGGACGTCAATGGAGGAGGAAAGGGTCGGGGCGGTAATTAGATAAATCTGCAGATATCAATATTTAAGCGCCATAATCTTGTTTTGACAGTACCGAGCCTTCTGACCTTTCTTATTGATGTCTATTTTGTTGGAGACGATTTAAAATTGAGGTCAATTACGTGCGGAGTCCCCAACCAATAATAGCTTGTAGCGAAACCAATACGGGCTAATGTTTGTACTATGGCGCTCTAGACCCTTATGGGGAGAATCGGGTCCCAAACGAACACTTGCTTGGAGGATCTGGTCAATTGCTGGCGGTGGCCCCATGGAGAGAAAACTGAAGGAAATTGAATTTGACGATGTCGGAAATCACAATAGTACGGTACGGAGTACATACATAAACTCAAGCCGTTTTCCTATGGGGGTAGCCAGAAATGATTGGTTCGAAAACCAAACATATGAGGCCCACTTGCGCGTTAACAGCAAACTCTGGGTTAATGCAATAATTGTTTTTGGATTACCCCTGAGTTAGCTGTTAACTCCGACATATTTAACTAACCCATGAACGCGCAAGTGGGCCAAGTAGGTATATCGAATTAAAAAACTTTTATAAGCTGGAAGACATAGACGAATTCGCCATCACAACGAGTGTTAACGAGAATCTGAACATATTTTAGTACTGTCAGAGAAATTAACTGTTAAGTAAATTGAAACAAGGGCAATTTGCCGTGTTATAGCTTTATCATGCAAATGACAATGAATGACAGTTGTAATTTGAATATGCGAAAAATTAAAGTTTAAACAATTAATTTCTATGATTTTAAATTTATTATGTTCAGGATTTTCGATGTTTTTTAATTTATTATTTATGTAAATACAGTAAAATTAATAGAGATACGACATACCTATAACATTTGAGTACAAAAGTTGGAGAATGTTATGTTTAGGTTATTCGTAATTTTTTATTCAAGCACTCATGTATTCAATCACTTTAAGTAAGTAGCCGTCCATTTATGGCTCATGAGGCAGTCTGAGCACAAAGCTTTACCTATCATGTAAATAATTGTTTATGACATTGCTAATGGATCATAAAATTGTATTAAGTATAATTTGTCCGACACATTCATATAAATAATAAAGTTGCCGTCGTGCGTCTCACTGAATCATATTGTCTGTCTCATCTATCTTTCTGACAGTGATTGATGAATTTTAAAAACTGTCATAAATCTCCATTACTTAACCTCTATGTTAATCTTTATTTATTTTTTCGTTATAATTTCATCTTTACCAGAGTAATTTGATTCAGTGAGATGCACGTAGGTATACAATAGGGATGATTCCTGGGTCAAAAAAAGAAATTCTATTTAGTCCGTCAGTCAGATAATAATAAAATATTAGACAAGTATTTTGTGCTTTATCATATTAATGAAAAATGACTTAGATACAACGCATTAAAGTTGGGGAGTGGGGGTTGATACGTCACAAGTATGGATGAAATCTACATACAAGTGACGTCATGGCACATTATAACTCAATGTATCGCCGTAATCTTTTGATAACATAAAAAAAGAAAAAATACGTGTACGTTATTTTTTCATAATCTACATTACGGACAAAAAACATTTTATTAGTCATCATCCCTATTGAAAAACTAAAAGAATTACGAAAATGCTTTCGTCTATTTCATTTTGAGAAAGAGGTGACCAAAGATGGATGGATAGTGTGAAAAATTATATGAAGGAAGCGGATTCTGAGATGATGACTAATATATGTAGTTGTATCGGAGAAAAAAGTGCTGCGTCGACCCCAAGTTATGGGCACGAGAAAGATATTTATTTTGATATGGCTATAAATATCTTAAGGAAGTCTTCCAACTTTTCATACATGGATGACGCTTAAAATTTATTTCAGCCTTAATTAAAAATCAAGCTCGGCTTTGCCTTCAGATACCGCATAAATAGATCGCGGACCGTCAACCAAAATGGCGGCAAATTGAAAAGCGACGTGTTCGTGATATGCAGATATATCGGGAATATTAAGATTGCCAGTGGCTATGAACTGTGAAAGTGAGAACGTAAATAGGAACCTAGTTATCGATCTTTGTAACTATGTATTTTTAAAGGCACATTACACCACTGCCCAACCCTTCGGGGAAACAAGGCGTGATGTTATGTTATGTTAGAAACTTTCTTGTTAAGAAAAAAAAACAGAAATAAACTGGATATACATAAATAGACATGGCAAGCCTATCTGTCTTAAAATAATATGAAAAACTATTACAAGTTTCATCATAAAATATAAGATTTCAGACTGTTTTAGTATTTACGTCACGTCAGCATATTTGGTCAGTCAGATTGGCACAAATAGTATGAAAAATCCACATTCACGTATGAAGCCCAGCCTCATCCACCAAGGTATTTGAGGGATATCTTCGTATCCTCCTATTTTTTTCTATTACACCTTACAAAATCTCGTAAGCTTTCAGCCACGTCGATTATCTTATGTATGTTTTGGATGACATAGGTACTCGTAGCTACTTTTGATCTTTAGTAGTTGAGATGTTTTTCGAACATATTATCGATGTATATCTATCCATGTATAATCTATCCATGAATATTAGTAATTTAGAGGCATGAGGACCTGGGTGTAAAGTCCACTCATCCTCTATAGAAAAGGGAGGATCCTCGGACCAGTCGAGTATCGTGTCAGGCGGGCAACTGCCCAACGATTGCTAGCTGGGAAGTTATATATCTGCTGTTCGCGTGGTAAACTCTAATTGCGCGATGCAGGATTTTGTTGATGCGTAGTTTGCTTAAGGCGAGGAAGATACAGTAAAACTTTTAACATGATGTGCATTGCAGCACTGTTATGTTATTATCCACAACAGTCCATGACGTTTATGCCAAAACGAATTCTTAGTTCTTCCTTTTACATAGAACAAAACTGGCGAAATCTGGGTGTAGGTACTATAGTTACACGTCTGCATAACCCTTTTGGGAATACAGGCGTGATGTTATGTGTTTATTCTTAGGCCCGCACCACAAATCTCTAAACGTGTTTAGCCATAAACATAATAATTTATTAAAGTATGAAATTGCCATTTTATTGTAATCATCATCATCATCATCATTTCAGCCATAAGACGTCCACTGCTGAACATAGGCCTCCCCCAATGATTTCCAAATTGGCCGGTGGGAAGCGACCTGCATCCAGCGGCTTCCTGCGACCTTTTTTAGGTCGCAGGAAGTAAGTAAGTTTATTGTAATAGGTACTTCGAATTGACATAGAACCTTCATGGTTTGAGATTTTTGAGTGAAACTTTTTCACATGGTACCTATGAAGTTTTTTTTTTAAAAAATGTGCAACATTCGATTATCGACTTTCAGTTTTTTTTTATTCAGCTTAGACAAGAAAGATAGATACTTCGAAAATTCGAGTTATTTTTTAATACGAGTTCAGACGCGGAACTAACGCAGCAGAAACAGCTCGCATTATCAATGTTGGAGAGGGGACTGCTAATGAACGCACCGTGCGATTTTGGTTTAAACGCTTTCGTGATGGAAACTTTGATTCGAAGAACGAATAACAATGAATTGAAAGGGATGGTGTAAGCCGATCCGAGCCAAACTACCCAGTAATTAGCGGTATCGTTCATCTGCAGAAAGAAACGCGTGTTGAAACGTGTGCTGCCTTGTTGAATCGATACAGAAATGAAGAAATATTGTATCGAATTGTGACATGTGATGAAAAGTGGATTCTTTACTATAACCGTAAGCGAAAAATGCAATGGCTGACCCCAGGTCAAACGCCACAACAACACGTCCTAAAGCAAAGCTTAACAGTAAAAAGGTAATGGTAACTGTTTGGTGGTCTCAGCATGGTGTTATTCACTATAGCTTTCTCTGATCTGGTCAAGCAATAACGGCAGATGTCTACTGTGCCGAACTCCGAACAATGATAGCAAAACTAGCAGTGAAACAGCCCCGACTCATGAATCGATCTTCACCATTATTGCTCCATGATAACGCGAGACCTCATACAGCACGAGAAACCGTTTTAACTCTACAGGAACTGCAATCAGAAACCATTCGTCACCCTCCGTATTCGCCAGACCTTGCTCCAATTATCAAAAGTTATTATTATTTTTTACAAATTTTAACGTTCAAGCGCCATTTTTTGTGCCTAATTGAAATAAATTAGTTGACTTTGACTTTTGACTTTTACCATTGTTTTCGTGATTTGGACAATTTTCTACGTGATAAAAGTTTTCTTCTCAGGAGGCAGTAAAAAAAGCTTTAACACAGTTTGTCGAATCTATGTATATCACGAGAGTTCTATCGCAAAGGCATAAATGACCTTCCTATTAGATCACAGCAATGTATAGATAATAATGGTAATTATTTTGATTAAATAAATATGTAAAATTAATAAAAAAAACAAAATCAATTTTTCTGTACAAATCGGCAATTTCTTACTTTAACCCCTAATATAATGACGATTTAAATTCGTTGAGCCGTAATCTATGTGATGTGTGTAGTCCAAAAAGCAAGATTCAATGCATATTTTTCCAAAAAACTTAAGGTGTTTTTTGTGCACAAAATTTTCAAAAATGCCTATTAATAACCTGTTTTGTGAACTAGATTTATTTGGGTCAAGTGTGACAAATTAGGATTGTGCTTCACTCTGGGAGTTCCACGACGCACGACGATACTATGCCGCAGGGGTAAAGAGTAAGTAGACTTTGGCTTGAAAGACTAGTCATGTTGGAAAATGAGGAAACATAGATAGACATCCCAATTTTTTTTTTGTAATTACTTGGTTTTGCCGCTTGTGGAAAAAAAACTCTATGCAGGTATTTTCTTTTTCAAATAAATAATAATACCAGCCTATGATTGCGCCACTGCAGGGAATCGCCTCTTCTCATAAGAGAAGAATTGAATTGAATCATTGAATTTAAGGAAGAAGCATCGGTCACCACGCTTGCTCAAGATGGGTTGGTGATTTCAGACTTATAGTAACTATAAGCCCAGGTTTCCTAACGGTAGTTTCCTTCGCCGTTGTCAGTAGTGTCCAATTTAAACTTAGAAACTTTTTTTTTTTTTGATAATATTTGCCCCACACTAGGAATTTCTCCTGTATCGTGGGTGCGTTTACAAACATAAACTCACATACACAAACAACCAGACCCGGAACAACTACTTTGTATGTCATACAAATATTTGTTTTGTCGAACCCGCGACACGCAGTGCAGCAGTCAATCGCTTAACTACTGCGCCAACCATGCCGTCGAACTACATAGGAATCGAAAAAGTCAAATTGGTACTTGCCCGGTCACCCGTTATACCTTAAACACTACATGAAACATGAGTATGTAGTGTGTAGGGGAAACACCCGCAGGAGATGTACATCTGGACTAAGGGCCCATTTTTTTTTTCTTGAATTTTAGCTTAAAGTATTTTTTACTTTTGATTTGCGTTTACTTAAATGAATCATCTCTAAATAATTTCTAAATTAATTTTAAACCATTTCCTTTAGGGTAATTTTTTGTATACCAATCACACATTCAGTGTCACTTTTGATATTCGCCTGCATCATCCCACTGCTGGGCAGAGGCCTCTTCCCATGACTTCCAGCTCTCGATCCATGGCTAATGTGGACCACTAGTTGTTTTGTCTACCGCGATGCCTTCTAGTTGTGTCAGGGCTCCACATAGTGCTGCTCACAGAACTTAAAATAATATAATTTTATTGTCCAAGTGAATTAGCTATAATTATATTTGATATCTAGTCTTTTAACACAAACTTTTATCTACCCTGCAACAGCGACATGCCGCCGCGCTACCGCGTCGTAATTACAGGCAATCACAGTTACTAACTTCACTATCGAAGCATGTCCCTAGAGCACTTAGCAGTTCGCTACTTGATCAACAAGTGTTTCGTATAATGCAATTACTGGAGGAGGGAGGATTTTGAAACGGGGCAGGAAATTTTTCGCAGCAACAACTTTTGCTACGAAAAATGCGGGAAAAGTCTTGCGATTTGTTATTTTTCTAGTATGTACTCAAAACTCAGTTGGTCCGGTAGTTTTTTGATCCTTATATCCTTATAAGAAACAGGATCGATTTGCATCAATTTTTTTTTAACGGAAATTGCCCATTTTCATGCTATCTGTAGTTCTTTTTCAAAATCTGCGAATGTAGATCAAAATGTATCAAAAACCCACAGCTAAAATGGCGGGGTGCATACTCAATAATTGTCTCCCGAAAAGGGTCTCACATATTGGTAATAAGGGGGGCAACATGTCCTGAATTGCTTATGACGAGTAGAGAGGTATTCCACGGCTATCAATTCCGGAAGTATGGTCAAGATCCCCACCAGCATTTTACTGGAATACTAAGACCGTTTTCCCGTAGCTACAACGGTTAAGGCACCCCAGCCCTTACTGCCTCATTTCAAAAATCCACCCTGTTTATAGCCGTTGAATCGGTTGAATTATTTATTTATTTAACTGTTTATGTACACACATATAAACAGACAAGAAGAAAGGAACAGAATAATACGAACAAAGGTGATGCTTATTTCTAAAGAAATCTATTCCAGCATACCTGTACTAGGAAAATAGTTAAAGAGATGTAGATAACGTGTGTAAGAGTATAAGAGAAAATACAATACATTAAATAAAAACACTTAACTATTCACTAATTTAAATATAAAGATACAATATGAGACAGCATCCATACTAACATACATACTTCTAACATAAATTATATGATTTTTATTTAATTTAATGTAGTATATAATTATGTAGCAGAATTCTATAGAGCCTTGCCTCTTCTTCTTTTCGTGTGGTTAGTGACTAACCTTTTTTTTTTTGGTTGGGAAATCATCAAATGATTCTCCCCGCTCTGGGTGGAGCGGGAGGGCGTGTCAGACTCTTACTGACTAAAACCCACCCGTGTTTCTTCTGTTGCCGGTGCCTGTATTTCAATTAAACCCTTTACAGGCACTTTTGAATTGTCAAAGATCCAGTCAGTTAGTCAGAAAGTTGAAGCTAGTTGCCCATTCCAAAACGTAGATCTCTATGGAGAAGAACGGGCAAGAAATTCCAAGGACACTCTTTTAAATATAGAAATTACAAAATCCTGGGTACATTACTCTTGTTGATTCTATATGTGAGAACAATGTAAAAAAAATATAAAAAACAAAAACGATTAAAACTATAAGAATAAAAATAAGCCCTGGCAGATAAGAGATGACCAGTCTCAACTGACGGCGCCCGTTCACGAACATGATGCGTGGATCAGCACCATCCAGCTCAACCATTTTGTAGGGAACCGAATGATCCAACACACTCGCCACCATCAGCGAAACATTAAGTGAGCATGACATACTCTCAACTACCCTGCTCTTTCAAGTCAACATCAACATAATAACATAGAAAACGACAGAAAACGACTCCATGGTACTCACATTTACAAAAATTGAAAATAAAAATGCGTCTAAGTTATACAAAACTATAGTTTGCATTGTATTTAAAGAATTTTACCACCAAAAGAAAGAAAATCAATATTATCTATTGGAGTATTCAATAATTAAAACTAAGTTTAATAAAAAAACAAAATAAACAATAAGTTCGTAGTCAGAAAAAATAAAAAAGGGGAAGCAATTCTACCATTTTTTTCATTTTTAACTAGTGAGCCCAAGTGGCTGTGGAGCAGGACCAGCATTTAGCCAAGCATTTTTATCTACGATATAATCATCCAACTTATAGTATGCTTGTCTACATAGTGTGTGTTTAATGCAAGTTTTAAATTTCTTCTCATTTAGTTGAAGAATATCGAGTGGTATTTTATTATAACATTTTACACAGAACCCCATAAAAGAAGTGTGTACTTTAGACAATCTGAAACGTGGTTGATCTAACTTGTTCCTATTTCTTGTGTTAAAATTATGCCTGTCACTTATCTTACTAAAGAGATGTAGATTTTTTCGAACATACATAATGTTTTCATATATATGTATACTGATAAGGTACCGTCATGATGTTAATTTTCTTAAAGAGTTCCCTTAGAGATTCGCGTCTGCGGAGGTTGTAGATAGCTCTAATAGCCCTCTTTTTTGCAGAATAAAGATAGACTCAGTATCTGGGGCCCGTCCCCACAGCAAAATAACGGAAGACATGATGCAATGAAAGTAACTAAAATAGACCAGTCTCGCGGTATCCACGTCTGTTAGTTGGCGGATTAACCAAACAGCGTAAGCGGCTGAACTTAGCCGCCCTGCAAGTGATGTTAAGTGAGGACCCCACTGTAGTTTTGCGTTAAGCGTGATTCCCAGGAAAACCGTTTTTTCGACGAATTCTAGTCAAATCAAATCAAATCAAAAGTCATTTATTCAAATTAGGCTGAGAATCAGCACTTTTCGAACGTCAAAGTAGTAGTGTCTCCTTATTCAGTAAATAAAGTAAGTAAGTAAATGTTACAACAGAATACCTTGTGCTATATTAGAATTAAATGAAAGAAAATTTAAAACTCATATAAAAAGTACACTTTGTAAACAAGCATATTACAAATTAGAGGATTATATCCAAGATAAAAATGCTTGGAAACATGCTGGTCCTGCTCCATAGGACAATTTAGAATCTTGACAAAATCAAACTGGTTGCCAATTTAATTGTATAATATTATTTTTTTAAACATTAATTTTATATTCTGTGATTACTTGAACTCACACACTGACTTATTATTAGTAGTACTTGTTAAAATGTTAAGAATATCGTATAATTTTACAATGTTTGTAAATATGCGAGCACCAATATCTATCACATAATTAATTTATGTCATTCCTTCATTTTTCATTATATTTACCTATCGTGGTATAGTAATCTTATTCAAGGTGCATCGTCTTCACATATAATTATATAATTAATGTATACAGGATATTGTGAAAATATTTTAAAAGAGTAACGGTGGAGTTTCTTGCCCATTGTTCTCCATACGCAAACGACCTTTTGGAATGGGCGACTAGAATCATTTTTTTTTGTAAATTTTGACGTTCATAAGTGCCTTTTTTGTGCCTAATTGAAATAAATTATTTGACTTTGACTTTGACTTTGACAGTACAACGTGACATTCACTACTTCTAACATTAGGTAACGCAAATCTTTTGCATTTAGTTTTCTTCTCATTTAATGCAAAATTATTTACAGTAAACTAATTATGGACCTTTAGAATAGCGTTATTTACGTCGTCAAGCTCCTGTGCATGTCTGTTTACCTTAAAAATCAGTGATGTGTCATCAGAAATTAACACCATTTGTGGTCGGATTTCCAGTAAATGAGGTAAATCATTTATATATACTAAAAAGAGGAATGGACCCAATATCGAGCCCTGTAGTACACCCATTTTGACTTTTAAACCCAATGAATTTACACCGTTTATTTGAACTTGCTGCAGTCTATCATTCAAATATGATTTTACTAAGTTAAGCGCAAGTTTAGCCAGTCCGTAATGCTGAAGTTTCAAGAGCAGTGTTTCGTGATTAACGCAATCAAATGCTTTGGATAGGTCGCAGAAGATACCTATTGCATCTTGTGCCTCTTCTCATGAGTTAAAAATGTGTTTTATAAAGTGACACCGGCGTCAGTTGTGCAACGTCCTTTGGCAAAACCATACTGTTGATCGTGTAAGATGTTATTACGATTAAAATGATTCAGCATTTGATTTAACATTACTTTTTCAAACACTTTGCTGAAAACCGGCAAAACCGATACGGGTCTATAATTATTAGTGTCTTTGCTATTCCCGGATTTGAAAAGTGGAATAACTTTACTGAATACCCCTTGATCTACACACAAATTAAATATTAAAGCAAAATAGGGTGCAATTGTCTCAATAATTGATTGACAAACTTTAGTAGACATGCCCCACAGATCTTCGGTAATTTTGATCTTAATTTGCTTAAAAGCCTTAACAACGACCACAGGGTTTATATGATTAAATTTAAATTCTAAAGGACAGGCTGAAACATTCGCTCTTAATAAATCAATAGCAAGTAAGGGGGAGGAATTTCTCGGACTTTTGCAGTGCCACCTCGAGTCCCAACTGCCGGATTCTGGCCACGATTGTCGCAACCCCGCGTGTCGCTAGTTCAGTCGCCGCCTAGTGAGACCTCACCTGCGCCAGGACCAACGTGTCGTCAGCGTAACGTTAGTGACTAACCTGGTGTCATAGTTTTAAAGCTGCCCACGGGCCTCTGACTTGGCTTCACATGCCGTCGAGAAATATCTCTTAAGGATGCCGGTTTCCTCACGATGTTTTCCTTCACCGTTTTTCAAGCTAGTGATAATTATACAATACGCACATAAATCCGAAAAGTTAGAGGTGCGTGCCTTGGGTTCGAACTCGACACCTGTGACTTGGCAGTCCGTCTGTCATAGGCACTTGTATTTAAAACTATTCGACTCGAATCGAATTTAAAACAGAGCGATGCATATTATTACAGACATGAAAAAATAAATCGTTTTGTGACATATAAAAGCTTATCAATACTAGACAGTGTTGTAACTACGGTTAGGGGAATTAAAAGTTTAATAAATTGGACAAAATAGAGGCCGCGCCACCACTGGAGTCCTTTTGACCTGGAAATAAAAAGAAATGATGCAATGGCATAGATACTGGATCTATGCCATTGCATCAAATTTTTTATTTTTTATTTCCAACATTTTCCGCCGGACTTCTGTGATAGCGCGGACTCTACGTCAATTTGCCGCGTATAGAGACATTTCATACAACAGATGGAGATTACAGACATAAAATTACTGTGTGTGATTACAAGGTAATTTTATGTCAATTTAGAAAGCAACAATTTATGAATCGATTTCAAAACAAATTAGCACCGCAGCGGTGCTAATAGGTATCTAAACTTGGTTTTAATTAGTATCGATTAATCCCCTATACATATTTTATAATGACCCCTATTGTTTTATGTCTACACAATACACTAATTGTTTAAATTTAAATCAAAAAAGTTTTAAAAAACTTTTACGACTTGGGAATTTAACTCGTTAATCGAAAAAAACTATGGATCTACGAGTATAATGTGGTGCCTAGTATAAATTCGACTAATTAATGAAAATGTGCTAGGCAATCACTACCTTACTACATTGTACCTTAGGTATATTTATATCCTAACTAGTACTATAATTGTGAAAATGAGTATGTTTGTTTGTGTGTTTGTTTTTATCCGGGATCGAGACTTATGCGGGTGAAACCACGGGGTGCAGCCAGTAGTTTATATTTATTTATTAAAACTTTATGCACAGGTAAAAAAATCCTGTACAAAGGCGGACTTAATGCCTGAGGCATTTTCTACCAGTCAACCTTAGGGTGGTGCAGAGTAGCTCGCTGTCCGATAAGGACCAGGCCTGGGTCGACGGCGCTTTGTGTTCCACGCGCGCCTCAAAGAGTTGTCAGCAACTGAAGGGGTCCTATGGGACCGATGCCTGCCGGGGTTGCAGGAAAGTCCGAATGGGATGGCAACGTGCAGGCAACTGAAGGAACGCGGGTGGGTTTTAGTCAGTAAGAGTCTGAAACGCCCGCCCAGAGCGGGAGAAGTTATTTTATAATTTCCAACGCAAAAAAAAGGTGACGCAGAGACAAAACATGGGATGTGCAAAATAAGGAGAGAATAAATACTAATATATACTCACATATAAGCTGATTTGCTGGATTCGTTATTTCTCCTGACAAAGTACCTAAATATAATATAAATTAGAAGACAAACTGTAGAAGTCAATATTTATGCAGATAAAAGTTGTTCCAACAAAATCAGACCCTTGTTCGAGTTTACAAACACAAATCAATTTCAAGATGGTGTACTTACTTTGAAACATAGTCTACTGAAATAAAAATAATGAATATAGTAAAAAAAATAAAAAAAAATTGATAAGTTTTTTTTTTGGGGTTATACAGGGTGTTTGGCGCATGGACCGACACAATTTTTTCAGGGATTTGGGAGGTCATTAGCTAGGTTCTACCCATACACCCTTTGTCCCAAATGTCACGGTTGGTTACATATGATTATTTTTTTAAAATGAATAAAATTCCCAAAATGTGTCCTTTAATTTGAAATAACTTTTTTGTTTGTGGGTGTAGTGGCACAAAACAAATTTTGTTGCATTCTCCAAAGTCCTTTAAATCTAAAAACATCTTTGTTTTATACAACTGGTTTCAAGAAAATTCCTTATAAGCTTCCAAAGTTAATTTTTGTATTTAATGAATGAAATTTTACAACTTCTAAATTAATTATAAAAAAAACTAAAAGCTATTTTGAACTTAGCTAGAACCTAGCTAATGACCTCCCAAATCCCTGAAAAAATTGTGTCGGTCCATGCGCCAAACACCCTGTATAGATATCAGTATAAATAAATCTTTTTTTTTTTTGTGTAAACTTCACAGACGTGATGGGTTTCGAAATTCAAACACGATATAACAAAAAAAAAAACATCAAATAAATTTTATTTTTAACCCCCGATGCAAAAAGAGGGGTGTTATAAGTTTTACCGCTATGTATATGTGTCAGGTAAACCGATTTGAATGTGGTTTTATTTATTTGCACATTTATTTAAGCAGGTTTTCTAGCGATGGTTCTTAGATATGTTTTATTAAAATCGGTTCAGCTGTTTGAAGATTATCAGCCTTTTTCTAGTTGATGAGTGGATGTGAGCGTCTTCCTCAGGTCTGATCTATTTGAAATTTGGATATTTCTTTATTTCAATGATATTAGAAGAACATAACCTTGAACTGATGCAGCAGCACCTGGAATTTGCAGGGTATCCAACTCTCTTACCAACTTACAACACAGGTATCGTGTTTGGGCTCATTGGAACGGTCTCAATTAATAGGTTATTGAAAGACGATGAACAGTGTCTGGTGATGGAATAGGCAAAAAAATGCGGCAATGTTGGTGTCGCAGGTTTATATATTTTTTAAATTTGTATTTGTTATTTTATCGTGCTTAGATATCGATACCATCACGTCTCCGGAGTTTCCCTAGCTAATTTAATTTGACCCTGTAGATCCTTGTTTCATTTTACTTAACACTAGCTTTTGCCCGTGGCTTCGCCCGCGTGGATGTCGGAAAATATTCCACGGGAACGTACTACCGGGATTACATACCTAATAGCCGAGGAAAAGGTCATTGACTCCTACCGCTGCGCCCGCGTTGCCGTCAACCATAATTATTTTCTTACGCGTAATTTCGAATCTGTCCTCTTTTAAAGTATTAATTTTAATGATATGATGTCAGTATATTTTAAATCAAAATTAAACGCCCATATAATACCGGTCAAAATAGTTCCGGTAATAAACAATGAAATTATGGATGTATGTTCCGGATTGGCGCAAAAACGGTTGAACATATTTTGATGTTTAGCACACAGATAGTTTATAACCTGGATGTCTCTGTTTTGGTGAATCCTCTCAAATATAATCATTCTTATTGTTCTTGTTCTTCGAAACATCTGGACTTAATTTTTTAATCATTGACAACACAAATACACAATACGATTAACTGTTCTTAAACTCATTAGGTTATCATCACTCATTATGTAATTCATAAAGCGGTCAAGTTTGTGTCGGCCGTTAGCTCCAATGGTTCCGTACAAGTAACACTTACGCTTTCTTTAAAGTCCCTTGCAGTACTATCTTATCTTACCCAATATATTGCTTAGCAACTGACCTTGCTGACAAACTTTTAAAATGGTTTCCTTATAAAGGACAAAAAACAAAGCTTGCTAGAATTTTACTGAATGACAGAGTTTGTTGACAAACCCGACGTTCAAAGGTCAAGACAAAACACAACTAAGTAGGAACTTGTGGGCCGTATGACAATTTTAGTTAAAGTAACTGTTTAAATTAAAATTTAATTCTCTATTTATATCAAACTAGTATATAAATACAAGCCTATCGTGATACAGGTCCCGGGGGTGAGACCTCTCGCGATGAAAAATCTTGGACATAAAAATAACTATAAATATACAGGAAGCAACACGAGAAAGATTCCAGTCTAGTCATATATATGTCGTCTCTGGTTCTTCTCCGTGCATCGAAGTCTGGATTCTTCACCCGCAGCTTCAATGTAGATTCTGGATACCCGAAAAAAACAAAAAGTTTTTAATATTTAATTTATTTTAAATGCAAATTACAATTAGGTATAATTTAATGAAACCTATTTTGGATGCTAGAAATGAAATGCCAAAAACACGAATTAAAACAATAAAGAATTGCTACTATCGAATTTCGCTACGTCGGCGGCTCGTGGCTGGCCGTGCGTCATCGATACAGTTTCTTTGTAAGTACCTATACGATTTGTGGCAAAATTATTATTTTAACGATTCAATTAAATTTAACAAAGCTAATTAAAACAAGCAAAATTGGGTAAACAAAAAATTGTGAACTTGATTTCTTCGTGCTACAAATCAACATTACTATAATTACGGAACCCTAAAACAACATTAATTGGTTATTTCCAGATATATAAATAATAACAGAACGCCTTTGTCTTCAGTTCACTTCCATCTTTATTCTTTTGCAGTAACATCAGTTTCCATCCATCTTGTCACGCACCTTCTGGTTTAATAACTGGAGTGAGAATCCAAGAAAGTTGTTACAGCAGCCAGGCATCGTTTTTCATAATTTGAAAAACATCAGCCTGTACCTAAGTGTTTGCATACTTGAGTGTTAAGTTTTAAAGGTTTGTATAAAGTCCCTTTTAACATCAGATTTTTTAAAGAGTCAAGCCAATTATTAGGTTGTATTGTATTTAAATGTGTAGTTTGAAGTTGCTTGATCTTGTCCTTTTATTTGAATGCCAAAGTTCCTTTCATACGTTATATCATGAACGCTATTACTATTTTGTTTGAACTAGTACCATGGCCCGCCTCTGATTACATGGGACATAAACAAAGCTGGAGAAATGAGGGTGTAGTATTATAGGTACACCTCAGCCTAGCCCTTCGGGCAAACAAGGTGTGATGTTATGTTTTATAGTATTTTTATGTCTCGAAGTGACGCGCGCTTTACTTGTGGTTACCAAACACGCTGTGAATGTGTGTAAGCGCAGGAGCTCTCGGTACCGTTCGAGACAATGGTGAAGTCAGAAGTGTGTGCGTTTGTGTATTATGTGCTGATGCTATTCGTCTTCATGTATGATGCCTAGAACATTTTAAATTACTCATAAACTAATAAAACCATTCTCTTCCTCTTCAGATAAAGTGCATTCACCATGTCTGCCGTTGGAATATTCTTTCGGACATACGTTCTACGAGCAATTATAGCATTCATAATAACTACCATAATATGTGGATTAGTAGGGTATAATCTACGATATAATGTTAATTTAGATAAAGATCCTAAACAAATTGATGTAGTACGTTTTCTGTGGACTTTGTTGCACTGTATTGTGTTCCAAAATGTTCACCACTTGCTTCGTTTTTAGCATTTATTATTTTCATTAAAAAGTTTGTAAACATTAAAACTTTTTTTTTTTTTTGTGTTTGAGGGTTGACTATCTAAACTTTAATCTCTAATCTGCACTGGGGGTGTACTCGCTAAGCACGAAGTCCTCAGTTTTGGCCGAAGCTACGGGCGTGTCCAACTACGTAACACTAAGCCCACGTTCGCACAATCGTAATAAAATCGTGGCGATACTTTTTCGTGCACCGGATTTTCAACGCTCTGCTTAGTGCCGAAAGTTGAAAATCCGTCTGTGTGTTCATGGGATTCTCAACGCACTGGGACGAGAGTGCGTCCCAGTGCGTTGGATTCTCAACGCTCGACTCAACTCCGAGAGTTGAAAATCAAGTGCACGATAAAATCCCGCCGATATTTTTACGTACGTGCGAACGTGAATAATAGAAATGACTGACAACACGATTTGACAGGTGGCCCTACTCCCGATAATAATTGCCAGTCCGAATTTTTTTATTTGACACGTCTTGTTTTGACGGATCAACTACTTTCGAACGGGCCCGTACCTACATAGATATAGGTATTATACGATAGTTCTAAATAATACATCAATGGGCCGTATCTTCGCTGACGGACTTAGAGAGTAGAATTAGATTGAAACATGAATTTTATAAGAATCCATGTTTCTGTAATAGTACTTACAATAGAATAGAATGCTCTTGCTCTCTTTTTTCTGTCTTTTTTTAACAATGGGATGTGGTAACCCACGGCCCATTGAAAAAAAAGGGGTGAAACAAGTTTGTAACATACTTACATGATTCCAAGTGTGTTACGAATTTGGGGTGATAGTCATTTTGAAGTAAATTCATAATCCATTGCTTAATATGTTTAAAAAATTTATCTGCTCAACAAACGGCAAAGGCAACGTTAATAAATAACGTAATAATATTGTTGAATTGTCACAATAGCATTGCCCATTGTAGGTGTGCTACAGAATTAGGCTGCAGGATAAGACTTGCTTGGACTAGGAAGGCATTGCCCAAAAGGGGCTATTTATAATACAATGACGAACAATATAAAAAAGCCACTAACTAACTATGAAATATTTCCGAAACCACACAAGAAGTCATCTTGAAGTAAAAAGCAACATTTAAGTGTATTTTAATAGCGCATAAGAAATACATATAAAACTTTTTTTGGGCCTACCAATCATGACGATGATGAAATGATTATATTGCAGTCATCCTATCGTACTCAATATAATATTATAATTATTAACTTCTGAACGGATTTGTATGAAATTTGGCACACAGATATCTTATAACCTGGATTAACATATAAGACTTTTTTTCTCGGTAGTACGTTCCCGTGGACGTCACATGCGACCTCCACGCGGGCGAAGTCACGGGCGAAAGCTAGCATTGCAGTCATTAAAATCTAGATCTCTAGAGTAATAAAAAAGAGTAGAAATATTTTATACAACCCACACTGTTGCGAAGTACACGATTTATGTTAAACGAAGTGTATGATTCGGATTTATTTACCTAATAAAAAAACTAGACCAGTAACAATCATAATAATAGATGTTTTACCTACTTTGGCCGCGCCTGTACCTATTCCATAAGACTGTTGGCTTTTCGCCAATACTTATGTGCCAGTACCTAAAGGTACCATTCCGTACCCGACCGCAGGCAGCAACTGCACGCGACGAGTCGCGGCGACACGTTGCGGCGTCATGTCGCTGCAGTCATGATTCTGAACATGACCGAAGGTGGCAGCAGCCCGTATTCCAGTCGGTAGATACTCAATACTCAATATATTTATTGCTTCCACATGTGAACTTAGGTGGTAGGTTTAACAAAATAATATGATCATTGTGGACCCTGTCGGGCACAGCAAAAGTAGGAGAGAGGAAGAGGGCTTTTAATTTTGTTTACTTAGTTAGTACCTATTATTGTAATTATTTTATAAAACTCGTTAATTAAAATTTGTCATTTAAATAATCATTGATATCATAATAGCATTTACATAATAGGAATAGTTTTAATTTGTTTATAAATGTATTAAATTTTTGTTCATTTTTTATTAATTCTGGTAATTTATTATATATTTTAATTGACATGACTAGTGTACTTGTTGAGTGCATTTTTAACTTAGAACCTGGTAAGTTTAACCTATTTTTATGGCGTAATGTATATTTAGACTGTATGTTTTCTCTTGTCATGTAAAAGTTCTTGTAATTTCGAACGAATTTGCATATTTCTAGGATGTATAGGCAGATAGAAGATAGAAAAACGTGTTATCGCTCAAGCGTTGGCGGCACTACTAGTCTGCGGTCGGGCTGCACGTGTCACCTGTCACTCGCCCGTAGCTGCCAACGACATGTCGCTAGCGGAAGGTATTTCATAGAAATTCATAGAAACTAGTCGTGTGGCGGCGACACGTCGCCTCCAATTGCCTCCTGCGGTCGGGTACGGAATGATACCTTTATAATTTTATTTGACCTTTGAAGCTTCGAAATAAAACTAAGAAAGTAAAATAAGAATTGTACCTAACCCTGTACGCTTGACTACTGTCTATACCTAACAATTTCCTTTCTGTTAGTGCCGTTATGTTTTTTTACCCAACTGAGCAGAGCCCAAAAGAAGGGTAAGGCTAATAGGCTCTTTCTTACTCTGACTTCATTATCTGCAAGAAATTAATGTTCTCTAGAATAATAAAATCCATAATTCCATACTTATGTTATAAATTCGAAAGTAACTCTGGTCTATTGAAAGGCCTACACTGTCCTCCCATACCTAATAACTGTTATCTGAAAATATTGTAAAAACCAATTATTTTTAAAAGAGTAACCGTGGAGTTTCTTGCCGGCTCTTCTCCATAGGAAACGACCAATTGGAACCGTGCACCTAGCTTCTGACGTTTCATAAGTGATGTAGGTTTATGGGAAATAAAATATTTTGAATTTGAATTATTTGTTTGTCTGTCTGTTACCTTTTACGGATTTCGATGACATCTGGCATAACATTGGAAAACTTTATCCCGGTAGTGCTTTCCTGTGAGATAATTTCCGATCACCAAGCACGTGGGTAGAGCCGCGGACATAAACAAGTATCTACCTAAGTCATCAAAGTCACATAAAAGGCACTTTTGAACGTCAATATTTAAAAAAAAAACTGTTTTTTTTAGTCGCTCCTTTCAAAAGGTAGTTTTCGCATGGAGAAGAAAGGGCAAGAAACTCCACCGTCACTCTTTTAAAATGTTTTACAATATTTGTATATGAAGGCACAGGATCAGATATATTGTAAAATAAAAGAGGTTCTTTAAATAATAAGAATTTAGATTTTCTTATAAATTATTTAATCAATTAATTTTACACGAAACTACACTTAATCAGTTTCAAGACACAAATAGCCATGACACCCAGTCATAGCTTAGTTTACACAAAATAGTAACAATGTACAGAGAGGCAGAGTAACAATAATTGAAAGCAATACAACCTGTGCACCGGGCAACGCCTGAAGGTAGAATCCCATTTCGCCGCCGTGCGGACTCTTTTATACGGTAGTATTGTAGGTGGGGCAAAGACGTAGCGCGCTACGACGTAGCGATCACTAACTCCGCCCAGCAGCGAGGAGGTGGGAGAATGTCGTAGCGCGCTACAGCGCCATAGTGCTACAGCGTAGCCCGATGCACGTGTTGTTTACAATGTGACGCCGACACGGCCATACTGACGTGCGGACGTCCTCGCACGCTTAGCCCACAATGCCACATCTAGAACATGAAAAACTGATTAAGTACCGTTTGGTCATCCTGCTATTGTTTCTGGTCCGGTCTACTTATACCCTTCAGATATTTGACTACTTGGTCCAGTCAGTTATGACTCTACAAGGCTTGGTCCGGTCAACTTCTGACCCTCCAGATATTTGACCACTTGGTCCAGTCAGTTATGACTCTACAAGGCTTGGTCCGGTCAACTTCTGACCCTACAAGATCAGTCCCCTGGTCCGGCAATAGTTTTGCCCTTCAGGTGTATCCCTTCAGTTAAACTGGACCGGATCTAGCTAGGCCGAACATGTATCGTTCCTTTAGCTTAATTAACAAATAGCTCAATACTTTGGTTGATGTACAAGTGCTTCTGTTACAATGTTAATTGATTCAGGTCCAATAGATTCTACTGAAACAGCACGTAAACCAGGGTTTCTACAATATGCATTACTATGAGAACTGGTAGATATAGTGTCACTTTTAGCAGACATGGTATCACTATTGACAGAGGTATCACTATTGGCAGACATGGTACTATTATCGGCAGAGATAGTATCACTATTAGTAGACTGAATATCATCAAAGTTAATATGTTGCCTAGTCTCGTGAACAAGAACCTCTGTGTTGTTATTATCCGCCGACACGTCATCCTCATCAAAATTTTCTGTGATTTCCAAAAACAATGACTGACCACGGGGTACTTCTCGCAAGTTTTCGTGAGAGTATTTGTAGACTCTATTGTTTCCATTAATGTGTTTTAATTCGTACCGATCATTTTCCAAAATAGCGGTTATTTTAAAGGGGCCTTTGTATTTACGGTCTAGTTTCGTTTGGTGTCTTTCTTCGCATTTCACAAAGACAGTCACCTACTGAAAAAGGTTTAACTATAGCTTTACCCTTGTTAAATCGACCTGTGTCATATTGAGCCAGCTTTTTTTACTAGCAGAAGCATCGGATCGAATGGTTTCGAGGTTTAACCTATCTTCATCAGGATTATTAGTCTTGATACTCTTGATATCCTTAATGAACTGCCCTTAATACCAAACATTAATTCCAAGGGCGTGAACCCTGTTACTCTACAACGAGTACTATTGAGAGTTAATTGGATGTCGCCTACATGATCTTGCCATAAGCTGTCCGAATATGTTTCAACTATAGTGAGCATACGCTCGACCTGACCATTTGCCCTACTGGAACCAGTGGCTATAATATGATATGATTATCTTTACAAAAATTCTTAAATTCAGCATTGTCGTATGACCTACCACGATATGCAGCTATTCTTTTAGGAGCGCCAAACAAGTTCACTGCATTTTTAAGTGATTTAATAGCATCAGATGCATTTGGGTTAAGGTATGCTCTAACAAGACGAATTTTATAAAACCATCAATAATCACGGAACAATACTCCTTACGCTCGCTTTTTCGGCTGAGTTTGCCAGTTAAATCCAAATGAATTGTATGCCATGGAATGGGCAATTTAGGGATTGGATACAGATGGTCCTGCTGGGCACCCGACGGACCTTTGGAAACCTTACAAACGACGCACGAATCTATTTTTTTAATTTTTTTTTTTTTTAATTTTGAACATTTTTTTGAACCAATAAGGATCGTATAATTTATCTAGCGTTTTTTTTTTTTTCATAACCATTGTGTTTTATTTCGCTGTGTCCATGATTAATCATTGATCAGGTTAAAGAGTGTGGCAATATTGGTAACCATTTAGTGGTTTTATTACATTAGATCTTACGATAAAGTATTCCCTGTCTAATATCGTATGTGTGTGATATTTCAGACGGCAAGTAATTTGAACGGAATTTGGAATTAATTGTCGAAAATATGTGGCCAGGCCTGTAAATTGATGAACCTGAGTAGCAGTGCTTGCAGGAGGGATATTTTTTAGGGCTTCAACCTTATGAGCGCTTGGTCTAACCTCTCCAGAGGATATTACGATACCCAGATATAAAACTTTTGTCTCCATAAATGAACATTTTTTAAAGTTAATCTATTTAAACGAACCAACCCTTCTTGAACGGTCTCTGATTCAGGAGGTTTAAGTGCCGTATTTATAGCCCTTTGAAAAACCTGTGGAGAGTTTCGTAAAACAAACGGCATGGTTAGGTACTCAAATTGACCCGAAGGTATCACAAAAGCAGTTTTCTATAGACTCCTTATGGACGCAAATTAGGGAAATCCAGTGGCCATTATCCAAATTAGAGAAGAAACAGGCCCCATGTAACTTATCGATTTGATCACTAATTAGTGGTAAAGGATAACTTATAGTCTGGTTGAGTATTGCTATTAAGTTCCCGGTAATTAACACACATACGATCGCTACCGTCCCTTTTTTTTTTAATTTATAATATGGGACTCGCGAAAGGCGAAGAACTTTCTCGAATTATGTAAACATCTAGAAGACAGTTTTGTACCATGGTTGGGAATTTTATTTGGAGTGAGCAATTAACGTTATTAGAACCAATCGAATTGCAATTTCTCCGAAATGGTGTTGACGGACGGGGCATTTTCGTGTACGATTCAGACGTACCTGGTTCCGCAGTATGCGGAAGAGTTGATTCTTATCGTTTATAACGACAGAATTGAGTTTAGGCCAAATTTTGTCATTGCACTGTGACAGGATAGATATGCCAAAACCGGTTAGTACATTTCCCGGTAAATTCGCATTCCTGCCTCGACTATATTATCAATTTGAAATTTGATAATTAAATCAAAATGATCCTTCATTGTCATGGATTTGGAAAATTTAAAGACCAGTATTTCCTTAACAGCAACCCATGAAATATTATCTGGCTTGATTTTAACGCACACGATCGAAAGGAACCAGCATTGACTGCGTACTGGGTGTCATGTAGCTAGGTGTCATATTATCTGCTATTTTTTTTTAAATAATTGATTCCATACTAGCCGAAAAAAAATTACATTTGTTCCTGTTTCTAAATTACTGGCAATCCCAGATAAAGGTGGGAGTGGGTCTGATCCCGCTTCTGATGAAGGCACAGGATCAGATATATTGTAAAATAAAAGAGGTTCTTTAAATAATAAGAATTTAGATTTTCTTATAAATTATTTAATCAATTAATTTTACACGAAACTACACTTAATCAGTTTCAAGACACAAATAGCCATGACACCCAGTCATAGCTTAGTTTACACAAAATAGTAACAATGTACAGAGAGGCAGAGTAACAATAATTGAAAGCAATACAACCTGTGCACCGGGCAACGCCTGAAGGTAGAATCCCATTTCGCCGCCGTGCGGACTCTTTTATACGGTAGTATTGTAGGTGGGGCAAAGACGTAGCGCGCTACGACGTAGCGATCACTAACTCCGCCCAGCAGCGAGGAGGTGGGAGAATGTCGTAGCGCGCTACAGCGCCATAGTGCTACAGCGTAGCCCGATGCACGTGTTGTTTACAATGTGACGCCGACATATACATTAATTATTTAGTTATATGTGAAGACGATGCACCTAGAATAAAATTACTATACCGCAATAGGTAAAAATAATAAGCAAGTAAAAATATATTAAAAAAATAAAAAACCTCCGACACAATTCTCCTCATTTTCCTTCCTACTCACCACCACCAGACACTGTTCATCGTCTATATATTCATTGAGACCATTCAAATGCGCCCAAACACGTACCTGTGCTGTAAGTTGGTAAGGGAGTTGGGTATCCTGCAAATTCCAGGTTATGCTGCAGCATCGGTTCAAGGTCACTATGTTCTTCTTATATCATTGAAGTAACAGAATAACAAAAAAAACAAAAAAAAGAACTAAAAAAACAATCTAGAAAAGAACTGATAATCTGCAAACGGCTAAATCGATTTTGATAAACATGTCTAAGAACCATCGCTAACAAACCTGTTTTCAAATTTTAAAAAAACCACATTCATATCGGTTCACCCGTTTAAGAGCTACGGAACCACAGATAGACACACATAATTATAGCGGTCAAATTTATAACACCCCTCTTTTTGCGTCGGGGGTTAAAATGGTACTATAATAAAAACAGTCACTTGTTGTGACTAACTAATATAAGCCGCTGCCTGACCCACTTCAAATCTATATACTAATATGTATAATAAAGCTGAAGAGTTTGTTTGTTTTTTGTCTGAACGAGCGAATCTGTGGAACTACCAGACGGAATAAAAAAAAAGTTTGCATGATAGCCTAATTCTTGAGGACGGTTACAAGACCCAAAGTCTGCGTTTCCACTTGAGATGAGCGAGGATGCGTAGCGAGAGATGTGTGTGAAACTAACTAATAACATCGCTTCACTGTCATAGTTATATAGCTAGCGTTGTTATTGGTTAGTTTTACGGACATTCCTTGGAGCATTCCCTACGCAGCCTTACGAGCCAAGGAACAAGAAGGGTGAAAACAAAAAAAAACAAAAAATGATTTAAAATCTATGCGGACGTAACGTACCTACTTACTCACCGGTAATGCTTACAATATGTAATTATTATTTACCACCAAACTGTACCATTCTTCGCAAAAAAGTTATCATTATAACAAACGCCATAGAAATATATTCTTATTCTATTCAATTTTTCTTTATGGCAATGGTGCCGATGTCGACAATTCTGCCAATGTCAGATGTGTTAAGAGAAAACGTGCGAAGAAGGGTTACAAGAAAAAAAAATTGGTTTAAAAATCTACATTAAAAAAAAGGGTACTAGTTGTATATAGTGAGAAACTTTACTAGACAAACAGATAAAAAATATAGTTAGTTAAATTATAAGTATGTATAAATATGGTACCTAAAAACAGAAGAACTGAGATTTCATTCGTCAGCGGAACTAAGCAACTGCTAGCGCTAATGGCTTTTTGCGCTCAAATAAAGCAACCTGTGGTTTTATATGCCGCTGAGTTCTGGTTTACTGCGACACTGAAACAATATCTACTTATTATTGCACAGCAGGTGTAATGGCTGGACACAGCGGCTTTATTCACATTGACAAATAATGGATGTCTGGACATAATAATAATATTGTAATCATAATAACATACTCGCCGTTATTGTCCACTACTGAATATGGACGATCTTATAGATTGCCATTAAAGCGAACTGAGTATTGGCACAGTATAAAAAAGTAGCAGTATTATATCTCGGCAGTGACCTTGAAATAATTAGATACCAACGACCGCTCGGTAGATAAACCCTCCGCGTCCGTGCGTAATTGCCGCGCCTTCCATACCGTTGCGTACTGATATAAGCCGAGATTTCGTAGCGCGTTGATTAACCCGTTTTTTATTAAGATATACTACTGTTACTTATCTATACAGTGGTATTGGTGCTGAAGGAATATTGTCATGATAAAATTGATAGATAGAATATTTATGCTTTATGTTAGTACCTACACCGTCAGAGTAACATAGTAGAACGTAGGTACGAATCGATTAATAATGGCGGTGTTAGGTACCTACATATCGCTCATAGCAAGCTACTAGACAACCATTGAAAGGAAAAATATATTTAAATAGGACCTAGGCCTATATAAATATTTAAAAAAATATCGGACGTAGTCCATTTGTTAATTTAATTTCGCCTTTAAGTATATTAAAATTAAAAAATTAATAAAATTCAAAAGTATTTTATTTAAACTAGGCTCAGAATCAGCACTTAACGAACATCAAAATTAAATAAGATAGTCCCCCAAAACGCCCACCCTTCACCACTTCCTAGTGATTTAGCTGGGAAGAAGAAGTGCCGCAACAAACTCCCCCGCAGCACAGCTGTCTGTTCAGTTAGAGAAAAAAAAGTCTTTATAATAATATGCAAAACAATTTACATTACGCAACACAAAACATAATTTAAAGTATAAATTAATAGCCATATGACAGCTAGCACACGCCAATATAGGTACCAACCAACAAAATAAGTACCAACTCAGGCAGAAACAAAAAATCAAGACTAAACGTAAACAACATATACCGTAAACAACATAATTAGGTATCTAAATAAAATCCTCCAGGCTTATGGGGCGTGCCCAACTACATATAATTATATATAGCTGTAGCTGGAAGCTATAATTGATAAACTAAGACCATCGAGGTAAAATAAATAAACAGATAATTACTAATAACAATAACAAAACCATAATCAGCAAGTCGACCAGTCACCAGTGGTCAAGTGTATTGTGGGTTGCTCCAACAATATTTAATAAAATTCCAATACATATTAGAAGCATTTCAGAAATTAAATTATTTAAAAAGAAACTCCGTGACCTGTTAGTCGATAAATCCTATTACTGTTTAAAAGACTTTATGTCAGACAAGTCCCTTTAAAATTTTAAAACAATATTTTGACCAAGACCATGGTGCAGTCAGTGTTGCTAACTATTAATTTTATGATCTATGACTGACCTATATTTTGTGATACTTAATTTTTTGTTGTAATGTTAGATTGTAAGTTTGTAACTTTAGGTAGACTAGTTAATTTATTTTTTTCTTTAATTGCAATTTATTTTTTCTTTTTTTCTTTGTTAATTTATTAAAATAATAATGTTAATTTCCTGTATAATAATAAATGACACAATGTTAATAATTTTAATAATTTGTATTGTATGCCCAAAAGGCGGGACATAGCTGACCAACATTACTGTAATTCTTAACACCTGTATCTATTTCTGTACCTATGATCCACAATAAACATGATTGATTGATTGATTAATTGACCACAAGCAGCACCCGTTCACGAGCTTAACGCAAAGATCAGCCATTACCCCCCTCGCCATATTTGAGGGAAGGAGGCAACCCGACCCCCGACGCTACCGCAAGCAGTGACATCTAAGGGAGCATGATGAAGTTGCGGCCTCGTTGCTCATGTAAAAAATAATATGTTCAATTGTCGAAGTCGCTAGTTAACTCTAAATTGCTTATTATAAAGTTTAAAAAAATACTCATTAAGTCTGACTTATAAAGTAAAATTATAAACAATTACATAAACTCATAAAACCTCTCATTCTTATTCTTATCATTTAAGTAGGTAGTCGTTGATAGAATAGTATGCCTTTGAACAAAGGTTGGATTTTATTTTATTTTTAAACGCATCAAAAGGCAAATCTAGCCAATAAGATGGTAGCTTATAATATTCCCTAGTTTTCACCGGTTTTTATTTTAACTTTTAGTATAGGTTAGTTTTAAATTATGTAAATACGTGCCCTGTAAATAATAATAAAAAATATTAAAAAAATATTGTATATGTCAGCTACTCGAAATAGAATATTAATGTTATTAAACCAAAAACAATTTAACAGATTCGGAAACCACAGGCCTTGTCCAATTAATCTTAACTCCCGCCTAGCTTAGTCCTTTCTTATATCTATGGTCCTACTAACTAGACTAATAGTTGACGTGTTTCAGGATGGCAATAGCGTTCATTGCACTTTCCCTGATATCTTTCCGTAGAAACCCAAAGACTCCAAACAATAAACTGTGATTGTATAGTTTTTCGTTATTGGAACATGTTGAAGATCACGATAGGTATTGATTAAGGACGCTAACGGACTTTCTTCCAGTTTTTTTAAATAAAAATGCTAGAAAATGTAGGTGGGTCAATGACCGCTATTGCCATGCTAAAACACGACAACTATACTAAAAAACTTGAGATGTTCATTACATAATAATAATAGGTAGTCCTATTAATTCCTCAACTATGCCGAGATAGCTCACCACAACAATTATACATGGTTTAATTACAGTTACCACTATGTTGGTTGTTTGAAAAGTCAACGACCGTTCTAAATTAGTCTAGGTGTTGCGTCTCTAAGCTAAGATTCCCGTCCCTATGTTGTATTTGTAGTTTTATAGTTGTGCGACAGTGATAGAACTCTAACGCTTGGACAAAGTACGAGCTTAGTAACGTTTATAGATCTTGACCTTAAAGTCTCAACTTAAACTTAACTTTCTCAAGTAACCTATCTCCGGTTTATATTACATGTAAAAGAAGCGACCTAAGTCGTGGCTGGGTATCACATCAGTGATGGCCAATACTTAATCTGATTCGTTAGACGTCTTCTTCTTCCTACCGGACAGTACATCACACAATATTTACTATAAATTCCAGAATCAATGACGAACAACGATAATTTTCAGGCGCCAATAATTATATTCATTTGTTTCTTCTTTACTTTTAAAACTATTTGCAAACAAAATCGAAATTTAAATAAAATCTTTGATAAGTTAGTTTGTTGCCATGTGTTGAAGTAAAAATTTGTTCCATTTTTAAATAACACGACATTATTATATGAGTTTTCATACAAACATTGCCGGCCAGGCGCTCGTATGTGTTCTACCAGTACAGTATTTGCAAAGTCAAAGGTTTTTGTATGAATAAAGATTTTATTATTTATTATTGTTTTCGATTTATCTCGAAGAAGGTTGTCAAAATAATGCTCGAATTTTTAAGCATGTTTGAGAAAAAGTTATTTTTGCCCAACCTACAGAAATACTGTTCGCGAACTTCACGCCCTTCAGCCCCATATTTATTTACCTCGTAAACAATATTCCCGTGTTCACATTTCTGTTTTAATTACGGCAAATATCGTCGGTCTCGTTGGTCTAGTGGTCGCAACTGCTGAGCATGAGGAACTGGCTTCGATTCGCGCGTCGGGTAGGTAAAGTGATATTGGATTTTTCTATCTGAAATATCTCAGTAGCAGGCCGGAGTCTGGATTTAAAAGAAAAAAAAAATGGGATTTGTGCCCGATTCATGGCAATAGGATCGTCCCCTATTACATGGGACTTAAACATAACTTGCGAAATGTGAGCATACTATACGTACACCTCAGCCTAATACTTCGGGGGAATACAGGATTGGTGTTATGTTTCTTCTTAGCGCAGCACTCCCACCATTATCTACCTAGACCATCTATTAGCTGCTCACCGCAGTCTTAATCAATTATCTAATTAATCGCGCAAATCCTTTGTCGAGCACGGCCAACGATCAAAAGGTATTCACTGTATCTTAGCTATCGTCCGCTTCACATTATACGATCTACTTAACAGTAGGTATTGAGGAAAATGCCTGAAATAACCTGCCTTGAATGTATGTGACAAGTTTTTGCCTACCGATGTGGTCGTAGTACGTAGGTCGATAATATTATGCAAATACATAAATTTGATTTGTATTTGTATACGTTCTCGAAAACGTCTCTAACGATTTCGATTAACGTTGCAATGTAGGGGTTCACGGGGCCCAAAAATCGGTCTAGCTAGGTCTCATCTCATCTGGGAAAATTCGTTGTCTCTATTTTCACCAGTGCAGGGCTCGGTCACCAAGGTACTATTTAGTATAATACTGTTAATTAGCTACATACGGTTAAACTGGAAGCCGATCTCAATATTATCATCTCATTATCTGACCAACTAAAAATTACTGTTTTGAGCGATCTACGGGTCAACTACACCAAAAGATCGCTGGGTACCCTGTGCGTACAATATTATAATGTTTTCAGGATGTTGTTGCGGCTGCCCCGTTTCTGCAGTGCCTCGGAAATGTTTGCTGAGGCCCACACAGATTGCTTTTATACCATAATTCGCACCGCGATTTATAGTTTTAATTTTGTCGTGTTTAGTTATCTTTACCCATAAATCTGCGGAGTTTCACTAGCTTATTTCATTTGAGCCTGCATACACTGGCCTATTAAGACTTCTGACAATTAACCACGTAATGTACGTAAGGTCTATTTAAGCCCTTGTTTCCAAATGATGTTATTTCCACTCAACTTTACGCAAGTGTTATGATGATTTTAGACTGACTATAGTACTGTTACAAAAAGTCATAAAAAATATGAAATTATATCGCAAACTGAACCTTATGTGTAGGCATTACAGTTATTTTTCCTAAAACTCATGTTTTTTTACATGTTTTGCAAATAAATTGCGGACGCAGATTACACATTTTGGTCTTTGGTTCAGGCTGTTGTGCCTCCAACCTCGTTTCCTTTGCAATTGAGTTCCAAGGAAATTGAAAATATGCTACTAAAACCATTCCATTCTCCCTTTGGTTTTAAATTGTATCGTCATGTTTGCATGAGCGTTTGCAAAGTATCTACTTTTTAATTCGTCTAAACAATGGCTTTTTGCTGAAAACAGCTTACCTAATGATTTACAAATGTTTAAACAGAATGTTTAAATCTGTTATATATTTGAAAAGCTACGTTTAAGAACATTATTTTTTTATAACAAAAGCGCGACCCAAAAAAAAAAATTTCGCATTGGCACTCTTCTGTTCTGAGTGGTAAATATTTAGGTTATTACCTAAATTATCTGCGATAAACAAAAATGTACCCGTTTTTCAATGGAGAAATGACAATCTCTTATCGTCTCTATCATCTTCAAGTACTTATCATCCTAAAGTAAGACATCATGACCTCAATTTCGAGTAATAAATTGAATTTCGCAAAAACAGAAATTCGCAGCAGTAGGTAATAAATGTCATTCACACTTACTAAAATTTGCTACATTTCATATTTAGATGTTCCATTAGTTGCAAATAGGTACTAAATTATAAATATAGATTGTGAGCAAGCATAAAATTCTATAGCTACGAGTATGTGTCGAAATATTTTATATTAGCTGATGCTCACTGTTGTTGTCTAAGAACTTTTTCACATACCTACTCCGCCTTTACTGTTATTGAGATATTTCTAAAAGGGGAGTCGAAACTGTCTATACTGCCAGAAATACCGCCCAGGACCCAACGGTTCACCTGGGAAAGCCTGGGTCCTGGCCTCAGAGGCTCTCGGGCCTCGACTAAGGGGGCTCCTAAGCGGGAACTGGCCCCTCTCCATACAGAGGGGCCAGTTCCCGCTTCGTTGGAAGACAGGGAAACTGGTCCTCATCAAGAAGCCGGGGCGCCCTACGGACTCTCCGTCCACTTATCGGCCCATCGTGCTGCTCGACGAGGTGGGCAAGCTCTTTGAAAGAGTCATTGCAGACCGCCTCGTTGGGCGGCTGGTGCCGTTGGGGCCGGATTTGGTGGAGAGCCAGTTTGGTTTCCGCAGGGGGCGCTCCACGGTGGACGCCATCATACGCGTGTGAGCCCTCACGACGGGGGATGCGGTGGCTCGGGGTGAGGTCGTCTTGGCGGTGTCTCTAGACATCGCCAACGCCTTCAACACCCTGCCCTGGAGTTTGATGCAACTCCAGGGAGGCCCGGTATCACCAGATGCCGACCTACCTCTGTCGTGTGGTCGAGGCCTATCTGAAGGACAGGACCGTCATCTACCCTGGTCACCAGAGAGAATGGAACTGGCGAGAGATGTCGTACGGTGTCCCACAGGGATCGGTCCTGGGGCCGCATCTGTGGGACATCAGATACGACTGGGTGCTGCGCGCCGACCTCCCCAGTGGCGTCAGCGTCGTTTGTTACGCTGACGACACGTTGGTCCTGGCGCAGGGGAGGTCGCACCAGGCGGCGGCCGAACTAGCGACACACGGGGTTGCGACAGTATTTGCCAGAATATTTGGCATTTGGGACTCTTGGACTCGACGATGAAGTAACTAGGACTCGTCCTCGACAGTCGGTGGAACTTCATGGAGCACTTCCGACGTTTGGCTCCCAGACTGGACCGGGCCGGGGCTGCCTTGAAGCGGCTCCTGTCCAATCTAGGGGGTCCGAACGCCTCCTGCCGGAGGCTTTACGCGAGGGTCGTGCGGTCCATGGCCCTTTACGGGGCACCGGTGTGGGCGCGTTCATTGAGGCGGCGGCCAGCCCGCTGGTTGAACGCATCTCAGAGCTGGTCCGGGGATACCGCATGGTCTTCGGTGAGGCGACGAGCCTCCTTGCCGGATTGCCGCTATGGGATCTGGAAGCAAAAGTCCTCGCGCATATTTGGGAGTGGCGCGAGGAGGTGAAACGTCGGGGCTTGACTCCGATGCCGGAGAAATCGCGGCACAGCGGACAGAGCTCCGACAGGATCTCATGGCGGCATGGAGAGTGTGATTGTCGCAACCCAGTGTTGGGCACGCCACTATTGCGGGGATAAGTCCCTTCTTTGAGGAGTGGCTAGAGAGGCGCCACGGCGTCCTCACCTTCCGCCTCACACAGGTCCTCACCGGACACGGCTGTTTCGGGAGGTTCCTGTTCAGTATCAGGCGGGAGGAAACGCCCGGGTGTCATCACTGCGTGAATCGCCCGGAGGACACGGTGGAGCATACCGAGGAGGTCTGCCCGGCTTGGGCAGAACACCGCCGTGTCCTCGCGGAGGCGATCGATGGCGAGGATCTCTCGCGTCGGGCCCTGGTCCAGGCCATGGTACGGAGCGAGAGGGCATGGGAAGCCGTCACCTACTTCTGTGAAGCAGTAACGCTCGCGAAGGAGGAGACGGAACGCGTGAGGGAGAGGCTAAATTCGCGCCCTCACGCCCCTAGCCGCCGCAGGAGGTGACGCCCTGGGTGTCGGGAATCGATCGCGGATTCCCGGCCACCATAGGTGCGGGCTTACGGACGGTGAGCAATGGGTAGCTTGCCATCCGGTAAGGACCAAGCCCGGGTCGACGGCGCGTTGTGTTCCACGCGCGCCTCAAAGAGATGTCAGCGAGTGAAGAGGTCCGATGAGACCATTGCCTGCCGGGGTTGCGGGAAAGTCCGAAAGGGATACCGTGGCCCCCTGGCATTGCACAGGCAACAGAAGGAACACGGGTGGGTTTTAGTCAGTAAGAGTCTGACACACCCTCCCGCTCCACCCAGAGCGGGAGAAGTCATTTGATGATTTCCCACCCAAAAAAAAACTGTCTATACTAAATACAGATTAATCAGTGATCTAGCTAGGAGAGCAGCGATTCACCCAACAAGTTATTGTACCTACAGTAATTAATAATGCATACTTTGTAAGTCCCTCGTGTACCTACTACAAAACCTTTATGTACCTAAATAAACTATATATTATATATATTACTGCCCCGTTGCAAATATTCACCCTCAATCAATCTGCCAAGCCTTTTCCAGACTATGTTGGGGTCGGCTTCCAGTCTAACTGGATGCAGCTGAATAGCAATATTTTACAAGGAGCGACACAACCCAGTTGAACCCAGTTACTGGGTAACACGATACTCCTTGGTAAGACTGGTTGTCAGACTTTTGGGCTTCTGACTACCCTAAAAGACTGTCAAAGACTGAACTGAAAAAATTACAGCCGGGATCATCGTACTTTCCGAGCCATGGAGGGGTCTCGTACAGATATTATTATTTAGCCACGAAGCCCTGTTCCTGTTTCATAAATATTACCCAATATTTATGGTTAACATATCATTAATCAATAACAAAAAATATGAAAACAATGTACTAGCATAAAAAAATATCTCAAGAAATCATCCCTTGCGATCTTTTCATCCGATGAAAAATAAAAATATATTTTCGTAACTTTTCCTAATGATCCAGTGTTGCCATCAACATTGCGGTAGCGCTCGTGTTGTCAAAAGCCTCCTAGCATCTTCGGGTTTGACAAGAGGCCCTTCGTGCCGCCTTGATCTCTCGAGAGTCACCGCACTCCCGGTGTCAATAATAACGTCGTCAGAAGTGCGAGTCCCGGTTCTTATGAAAATTTGAGAATAAGTGTCCGCTTTGTTATAAGCTTCGGAAAGTGTAAAGTTTGATACTTTACACGTTTAGTCGACCTATTTTATGATTTGGAGGGTATTTCGCGGTCCCATCGTTGCAGTGTTTCGGCTTGAAGGGAGTGATGTTGGCAAAATTACAGGGAAGTGAAAAATTTCAATCACGCCTAATTCCCGCAATGTAATGTTTTATACACGCTGAATTTTTAGTCACTGTCCAAATTTTGATATATTAATCTTTGGCAAAAATCATTGAATACGTGTATTTTCTTTTAGTATCACTCAATACAAAAAATATTGAGATATCACATCACAACGATATACCACGCAGAGCGGATAATTCTTTCGAGAAAATGATTTAATATGAACATTTTACGTATCGTTTTTTTTTTTTCAAATATGGAGTTAGTGAATCATACCTAATGCCTAGAAAAACTTTGGACGGTGACTAAAAATTCAGCCTGTATAGACAGTATGGTCACCTTCTAACAGACAATCATCTTTGTGTCTCTTATCAAACCTTTACTTTTATTTTTGACTGTTTTCATGTTGGTTTGTGAACTTCAACGTACATAATAAACGATGATGCATTTGATATCTGCTTTAAGATGTTGTTCTGAGTTAACCCGACTACGGCAAAGCCAAAAAAGGGTTATGATTTTAACATGCTATGTGTCTATGTATGTATGGTCATCTGTTCACTCATAACTCCTAAACTACTCGTCGTTTTTGACAAACCAGGTAAGCGTCAAGTTGTTCCGCGGGTTATAACAAAAAAATAAGATTAGTCTTTCTGAAAATACATAATATATATTGGTTAAATAAATGTATAATTATAAAATATAAAAAAGCCTCAAATACTGTTGAATTTTCCCAAACCAAAGAAAATAGGTGGAGAAGTGCTAGTACATTAAATGCAAAAACCAAAACCGATGACAAAAACACCAACAAAAAATCAAGACGTCACACACAAGAACACAGACAAATTAAAAATCCGGAGTCACACGTAATCTGTTCGACTCGCCTTAATTACATGACTTGTGACTCCGGTTTAAACCTTTTTAGTTGGCGTTTTTTTCATAGTTGGGTGTTAGTTTTTAACTACGGATTACGGACGATTTTACGAACGTGCACGTCTTTCTACATTGTTCTCACATGCATAATTTCAAAATGAATGATGTAACCAATATTTCGTATCATATTTTTTATTTAAAAGAGTGTCCGTAGAGTTTCTTGCCCGTTCTTCTCCATAGGTACCTACTACGCTTTGGAATGGGCAACTAGCTTCATATTTTTGACTAACCGACCCCTTATTAATTCAAAAGTGCCTGTAAATGGTTTAAATGAAATAAATGCTTTTAGTTGAGTTGAACTTTTTTGAATCATGTTGATATTTGAGTCACACGCGGAGTCCCGCAGTCGAAAGTCATAGACTACATTATAAAACATTACCTACGCCACCTTCTGAGTGAGTAACCGTATGAAAGTAATAATTAGTAAAGATCTCGCTATCGATCTATCAACCGACACTAATAACGGTACATGAACATAATACGATACACATTTTTTTTTCATTAAAGCATGTTTAAAACTACACATTTTAAGTAGATGTGCTCAATCTAAAAAGTGTATCTAAACACTGCAAATATGGCTTACCAATTTTCAATTTTAGGTTTTATATGCCTAAAAGGCATGCCGCATAAAAAGATTGCCACCATAGGCTTTCGTCGTTGGACACGCCACTATTGCGGCGATAAGTCCCCTCTTTGAGGTGTGGCTAGAGAGGCGCCACGGCGTCCTCACCTTCCACCTGACGCAGGTCCTCACCGGACACGACTGTTTTGGGAGGTTCCTGTTCGGTATCAGGTGGGAGGAAACACCCGGGTGTCATCACTGCGTGGATCACCCGGAGGACACGGTGGAGCATACGGTGGAGGTCTGCCGAGCTTGGGCAGAGCACCGCCGTGTCATCGTGGAGGCGATCGGTGGCGAGGATCTCTCGCGTCCGGCCCTGATCCAGGCCATGGTACGGAGCGAGAGGGCATGGGAGGCCGTCACCTCCTTCTACGAAGTGGTAATGCTCGCGAAGGAGGAGGCAGAACGCGTGAGGGAGAGGCGAAATTCGCGCCCTCACGCCCCTAGCCGCCGCAGGAGGAGACGCCCTGGGCGTCGGGAATCGATCGCGGATTCCCGGCCACCGTAGGCGCAATACTTCTCGTGCGTAGTCGAGCGTTGCAATAAACTTGTCCCCTCATATACCTACATTATGAAAAAAAACACTTGGGATACACAGGGATAAAGTTAGTAACGTCGTAAGTTGAGTCATACCTACATTTAATATTCGTCGTGATGCCAGTGGTTAAGTCCTCGCCTCTCATGCACGTTGTGGGTTCAAATCCGGGCAAGTACCAATGTGACTATTTCAATTCATATGTACTTTCTGAGTTTATCTTGGACATTACTGACGTCGGTGAAGGAAAACATCGTGAGGAAACCTGGACCATAGTTAATATAAGTCTGAAATCACCAACCCGTCTTAAGCAAGCGTGGTGATCAGTGCTCGTGCCTTCTCTGTATGAAAAGAGGCCTTTGCCCTGCAGTGAGACCAACAGGCTGGTATTATTATTATTATTTTATTAAATTTAAATACAAATCAAAGCGATATTGGTACAGGTGCAGACTTTTAGTCGATTCCCTTTTTATCAACTGACTAGCGACCCGCCCCTGCCTAGAACGGTTGTTACGACTTGATAAAACACTCGTATGTAATTTTAATAATAACGTAATATACACATAAACCTTTCGGCATAAATTATTCTCTTAATGGTCGTGAAAACCGCATCAAAATACGTTGCGTAGTTTAGAAGAACAATGCGCTCACAGACAGACACGAAAGGCTACTTTCAATCTGCCTAGCCTTTTCCCAACTATATTGGGGTCGGCTTCCAGTCTAACCGGATGCAGCTGAATACTAGTATTTTACATGAAGCGATGCCTATCTGACCTCCACAACCCAGTAACTGTGTAATACGATACCCCTTGGTAAGACTGGTTGTCAGACTTTCAGGTTTCTGACGACCCGTAACGACTGTCAAAGATCCACGAATGACAGCCGGGACCAACGGCTTAACGTGCTTTCCGAGGCACGGAGGAGTCTCGGTATGTAAAGATGGTCACCCATCCACAGACCAACCTCGGCAAGCGTAACTTAACCCGATGGATCGACCCGTGCGGCAGTTATTACTTAGCCACGAGCTCCTCCCTCTGAAAGGCTACTTTAATTTTTAATATTTATAGAAGTAAATTAGTATTAGATTAAGGAAATACGTCATCAAAAACCCTATCCTGTCGACATGAAGTACCTGGATAGTGAAAAGTGCCCGTGCACGCATTCGCGTCATCTACGAAATGGAAAACCAACTAAATAAAATGGGAGGAACCAAAGAAAAAGATATGGAAATCTCAAAAAGTAGGTATGACATATTTTTACCGATCACTTCGAGGAGTATGACGTAATATTTTCCTGTAACATGAATTTTGGGACATATATGTCAAGAAAAATTGCTGGAAAAATTGGAGGGTTCAAATGATACTCCCCTCACTTGAAAACCCGCCAAGCGCGACAAATTTCATTTGGAATAAACAAAAATTTCCCTTTTTTTGATACCACAGGTTCTTATCGCAAATTAAATCATCATACTACCACACGGTTCGCATCTTAAAAATAATAAAGCTATTTTTTTTACTGAAACAATGAACATTTTTCACATTCAGCCTCTACCAGCCATTAAAGATGTGGTCGAGTATAATTAAAACAAAACAAAGGTGAATTTCTAGCCAAAGGGCGAACTACCACTGAATTTTCCCCTACGAAGACGAGTCTGAGCGTCGCAGTGCAATTCGAGCGTTGACGGGACGCGGCCGCGCGCACTTCGCTCCCCGCCGCACGCACGCTCCTCGCAAACTTGTAAACTTATCGAGATAATAAAATAATTAAAACATAAAACGATAAATACAAGGTGAACAGTGAGTGCCAGTGATTGTTCTTGTGAAGTTTCCTGTCAACCAGTGCTACGGGGATTTAAATTCTTGAGGTAACAATTGTTTATGTAATTTTGTCTTATATATATCACTATATGAAGCATCCAACTATCGAATCACTCTTGTTATCGAGTGACCCCGGCGACGAGATGTTTGTTCAATTTGTTAATACCACGATTTATAGCCGCATCACTTTAAGACGTGCAAAAATTGTGTTTATATAAATTCTAATCACTTGTTTAATCTTTATTAAAGTTATGTAAGTACATAGATAATACTATTTAGATGGCATTGTATTAAAACAATGGTTTATAAGTGCTCACGGTAGTAAGGCGCCAGATAAACAATAAAATTAATTAGATTGCTTACACACTCATAACATTTAGCACTATCATTTATATAACAATGTATCGTAACAATTGATGATTATATGAAGTAAGACAGAACAAATCATCTATGACTGAATTCATCAATGAGAATTTTCCTGAATTAGCACATACGCATCAAATGCTACGCATTATTTTGATTCATCTTCTAATTATGGAACATAAATGCGTTTATATATAAGATAGTAATAAATAATACATCGTAGATATGTAAAGAACAGTGACAGAACCAATATTGATGGCATATTAATATCGAACCACAAATATATATGACAAACTTTAGTAAATTGAGTCAAACTTTGCGGGATACTTATCGAAGAGTTGTTTTTGCTTACAGGGTAAAACTACTTAGTCTAAACTTTTATATGAAAAAGTTATGCTGTGAGATAATTAGATTATTTAATGGAATGATTCTGCACTGGTGGTTTACGGCTATTGGGAAATAGCATTGCCCTAAAAAAGTTATTAAAAAAACTTAAAAACCAGACTGCAAAGACACATAACTGAAAAACGAGCACATAATCTACAGAATATTCGTATCGCAGGCGGGGACAAACCATTAACCTGTTAAATGGTGTAATTTTTGTTTCGAATCCTCGATATTTTTTTGAACATATTATTTGGCGCCAAATATCCGCTATTTTTTAATAAACCCAGTGACACTCGCGCAATTAAGACAAATCTAACGGCATATCATTCATCAAAATCGGTTCACCCCTTTAGTAGTTACGATGGAACATAGAGACTGACTTACACACATACATACAGGTCGACATACATACGTACAAGTCAAACATAACCCTCCTTTTTTGGCTTTGCCGCAGTCGGATAGTAAGATGGCTGCATCAAATATATTAAAGCTACCTTGCGAATATAACAAACATTGAATTGACAATGATGACAATATTTTTTATGCCTTACTTGGGTGGTGTTAATATAGTGGCCAACCTAGGCCATGTCTATTTCAGCTCAGAATAGGCCATCTCATCTGAGTGACGTCTATAACCCAAAGCGTTAGCCATTTCTGCCAAAATTGGTGATTGTAACAATAACCGCCGAAGGCCGTTCATTGTAGCTTGTCTGAATAATTTGACAGGACCATATTAAGAATTCGTCGCATACGGAAAGATGAAGATGTTAAAATTAATGTTGTATTGATAAGACTAGTACTTGGCTTTATAAGGGAAAGCGAGTAAAAACGGTTTTATAGTTTTCTAGCAGTTTGCCCGCGGCTTCGCTCCCGTGGTCTTTCCTGCGGGACCCGTTATTTTTCCCGGAATAAAAAGTAGCATATATTACTCCCTGAAAACTAAGCTTTCTAATGGTAAAATAATTATATATATATTATATAGAATAGATTTCAGAAGATATTAGGTTCTAATGACGTATACGACTCCAATAGGAACATCCTTATTATGTTTAGTGTCCAATACTTTGATATCAGCACTGTGCTGGTTGCTGCAAGTCTATATATTATGTGGCGCTAATCACTAACCATCGAATATGGCATTTTGATATGTTTTGCAATTCGAACTAGCGCTTTTGCTGTGACTTTGTCCGCGTCGATTTCGCATATTCCCATGTAAACTTCAACACTTCTTCCACCCCATTGCATGGCTAGATATATCCTTCTTCAAGGTTCAAGCTATCTCTAACAAATCCAAAACAATATTAGCATGACTATATGCAAAATTCAGCATGAACTCACAATTTCCACAATTGCACTTGACTATTAACTAGTTGTATCAACATTGTTTACAAAGCACTTCACTTAACAAATATGTTTATTAGGAATCTCTATCATTCTATTACAACCTGATGTGTTCTACTAAAGATAGCAGCATGAGTAAGCAAGCGGAGACTACACTACACCGTAAAAATGGCTATAAAGCCAGGCCAGAGCTCGTTAACCCAAGTACTTCCCGACGATACAATAAAGTTACTTATTGAAAAAACCACACCTTTCTTTTATACTGTCTCACTTTGTGGGGACGCTGCTTTATTACCTACTCAGATGGTCACTGATGTGGCTAATACAAGGGAGTGGATTAAAAATTGATATGAAAGCCCATCACAGACGTAGTTATAATATATTATATATTACTCATAATATGTATACTTTGCTATTACTTTTTTTGCGTAGTTTTTGGTGCGTACTAGAAATATATATTAAAGATATTGAGAAGCTCGTGGCTAAGTAATAACTGCCGCACGGGTCGATCCATCAGGTTAAGCTATGCTTGCCGGGGTTGGTCTGTGGATGGGTGACCATCTTTGCATACCGAGACTCCTCCGTGCCTCGGAAAGCACGTTAAGCCGTTGGTCCCAGCTGTCATTCGTGGATCTTTGACAGTCGTTACGGGTCGTCAGAAGCCCGAAAATATGACAACCAGTCTTACCAAAGGGTATCGTATTACCCAGTTACTGGGTTGTGGAGGTCAGATAGACAGTCGCTCCATGTAAAATACTGGTATTCAGCTGCATCCGGTTAGACTTGAAGCCGACCCCAATATAGTTGGGAAAAGGCTAGGCAGATATATATACTAGAAATATATATTAAAGCTCCGTCTAAGGTCACTCGAAGATTATTACTATGGAAAATATATCGTAATATGTCTTGCTATAATAACTATAGCTACGTCTGTGGTGGGCTTAATACCTAATGTTAGGTTGATTGGTAATAATGGTATCTTTAGGTGATTGAATATGAATAAGTTTGTTGTTATATTGACGTTACTTTATTCAGGTTGCACTATGATAACATAACATCACATCACGCCTGTAGTCCCCGAAGGGTATGGCAGAGGTGTTAGGTACACCAACATTTCCCAGTTATGTTTAAGTCACATGTAATAGGGGCGAGCCTATTTCCATCAACCGGGCAAAAATCCAGACTCCCGGCTGTTACTGAGAAATTACATTAATATTGTTTAATTTTTTGGTACATTCGCAAACATGAGCGATTCTTTTGTAAGTTACTGATTGATTCTGTAATAATTTATTTATTCAACAGACAACAATATAATATGTTTATACATTAACGATGTATTACAACTTACTATTATATATGTTATGTACAAGTATGTAAAGGATAAAATAAGAAAATAAAATAAAAGGACTCATTGGGCATCAAAAATCCACTATCAGCGGGAAAAGTGCCCAATAGGCTGGCAGCATTGCCACGTTGGATGTTACTTGGTCTTAAAAAAGCATACATTTGAAAAACTTTCTGTGACTTCGTTAGGCACACAAACTTGAACCTCCTCATTGACTGGAATATCGGAGAATTCTTATTGTTAAGGAGCACTTGAGAACCACAAGAGGCATTAAGTAGGAGTATACGTGTCAAGTTTCACGTCTGCAGGCTTTATAGAAGAAATATTTCGCGTAATTATTAAGATTGGTATATTTTGTATGTATTAGCTGGTAGGGAGAAACATGTCGGGGGGGGGGGGGGGATTTCAGTATGACCGTGGGAGGTTATAAAGGAACACCAAATAAACGATGGATGATGGAATGTGTGAAAGTACATAATTGTGGCTGGAACGGAGATAACGGCTGATGGATATATTATGGAGGAAGAAGCCATGTTGTGCCAACCCCAAATAAATTAAGATAAGGAATAAATACGATGAAAGCTAGTGGTATGTGGAGAGGGGCTTGTGGCTAAGTAATAACAGCCGCACGGGTCCCTCGATCAGGTTAAGCTAAGCTTCCTGCGGTTTTCTGTGGATGGATGACCATTTTTACATACAAAGATCCCTCCGAGCCTCGGAAAGCCCGCTAAGCCGTTGGTCCCAGATGTTATTGTGGTGTATGTAACCAATATTTAGTATCAAATTCTTTATTTAACACTTTGCGGGACACTGAACGAGACACAATAAAAGTTTTATTGTTATTACGTATATAGGCGTTTAGTGTCCCGGAAAGTGTTAAAAGAGTGTCCGTGGAGTTTCTTGTCCGTTCTTTTCCATAGGTACCTACTACGCTTTGGGCAACTAGCTTCATATTTCTGACTGACCGAATTCTTGACAGTTCAAAAGTGCTTGTAAATGGCTTAGTTGAAATAAATGGTTTGAAAAGTCTGATAACCAGTCTTATCAAGGTGTATCGTGTTACCCAGTAACTGGGTTGTGGAGGTCAGATAGGCCGTCGCTCCATCTAAAATACTGGTGTAGCGGTTACACCGCCACATACTAACTACGCATCAAAGACATGACGTCACACAAATCCTGCATCGCGCAATTAGAGTTTACCGCGCGAACGACATAGATAAGACTATCCGAAATCAACAGTCGGGCAGTCGGCCCGCCAGACACAACATCCGTCTGGTTGGAGGATACTCCCTTTTCTATGGTGGATGAGTGAACTTTACACCCTGTTCCTCATACCTCCAAACTGGTATTCAGCTGCTTCCGGTCAGACTGGAAGCTGACCCCAATATAGTTGGGAAAACGCTAGGCAGATGATGATCCTAACAAGTGGTATCTCATTTATAATATCGATCTAGACACGGCATTATCATACCCACGTGTTTACACACCAACCTTTCGAAATAAACAGACATAGCGGCAACATAAGTACATAAATGCATATCAATGCAACAATTTTAATGAGTTGACCACGCAACTCGGGTGAACGGAGAAGAAATAAACAACAGCTGATTATATTATCGCTATGATAGATGTGAGAATGGAAACTAGGAAATGAATCATCTGTGTAGTGTCGTAATGTGCGGTAGTGTGTAGGCCGCCTTGTCCTATTAACTGCTTACAATGCAGTATTCATTTAAACCATTTGGATTCATCCTTACATGATCAGTCATGACAGCATAAGAGCGAGGGCAAGGGCGCGTGGGTGATTTTTTTCTGGGTTACTACGCACTGTAAGGGTGCTGCTTAGATTCGATTTTGAACAATACGTTACAATACTGCCTCCCTGACTGACGCGCATTCGCCTATAAGGTCTCATTTCAAATTAAATAGTACAGACATTGCGCACTGTAATGCTCGGTTCTCCTCCCTGACTGACGCGCATTCGCCTATAAGGTCTCATTTCAAATTAAATAGTACAGACATTGCGCACTGTAATGCTCGGTTCTCCTCCCTCACTGATATAATGCTCGATTTGTATCATTACAGGTTGCGCACTGTAATGGTCGGTTCTCCTCCCTCGCTGATGTAATGCTCTAATTGTATCATTACAGGTTGTGCACTGAATTGGTGGATCTCCTCCCTCACTGATATAATGCTCGAATTGTATCATTACAGGTTGCGCACTGTAATAGTCGGTTCTCCTCCCTCACTAATGTGAACGTTACACTACAGGCGAATGCTCCAGGTTAGGGAGCATCTTTAAAGGCATTATATCTCTGACTGTCTGATAGTGCACTTAAACGAGAACGATTTAGTCGATTTGTGAGTTTTCTTTTAAATCAATAGATAGTCAATGGCTGGGTTTTAGTTAAAGATTACCACAGTCTATAATTACACTGTGCTTATACTTTGTTTCGTTAAGTGGCATAGGACACATCTAAGATGTAAAAATATCTATCAATGTGATGATTATGTTCGGTTATTTGGATTTTTGTTGGAACGTATAATCGGCTAAACTTTTTAGATGACAGGAACACCCATTCCTGGGTCGAAACTAATAATGATATTTTTATCAGAGCTCTATTCTAAGGATACGAATAAAACGGCTGGCTATAGCTAGTGCATTTTTTAATCACATATGTATATAGAACGAAAGAAAGAAATTAAATAATTTTATTTGACTCAGGTTAAGGCACACAATATTCACAAAAAAACAAAAAAAAACAGAAAAAAATTAAAACAACTTAAAATAGTATTGTGTGCCTCGCGGCTGTGCCAAATATGTATGGTAGGTTTATTTTCAGAAACTTGAGTATCGCTGATTGTAGCTTTCCAATAACTAGATTCAAAGTAGGTTGCCTGCATTTTCTGCTCCCTAATACACCTCATGTTCACGTCATGTTCGTGAACGGGCGCCGTCAGTTGAGACTGGTCATCTCTTATCTGACAGGGCTTATTTTTAATCGTTTTTGATTTATATATATATATTTTTTTTACATTGTTCTCACATATAGAATCAACAAGAGTAATGTACCCAGGATTTTGTAATTTCTATATTTAAAAGAGTGTCCTTGGAGTTTCTTGCCCGTACTTCTCCATAGAGATCTACGTTTTGGAATGGGCAACTAGCTTCAACTTTCTGACTAACTGACTCTTTGACAATTCAAAAGTGCCTGTAAAGGGTTTAATTGAAATAAATGCTTTGAGTTTGAGTTTGAGTTTGACCTCCTGTTTATACCCGGCAACCCGGTAATAGGGACCAGAAAGGGAAAAGGTAGGCAACATAGTGTAACATGTTCTGTAGGCTTCATACTTTCAATTGATATCTAAATCGATTGGTAAACAAGTCAAGTATTTTTATGTCTACCTAAGGAAGTATTTTTAATGCAATGTTGGGCTAAAAATAATATAATATTATTAAAATATTTTTATAGCTTCACGCCTTGTTTTCTAACAAGTTGAATTCGTTCGGATTTCCTTGTCTATTGCATTGCTAGTGACGTAATAGGTTGCTTCCCTATTACTTACTATTACACCATTGCCTATTGGTCCGACCTTTGAAAACATATCGTAGGGAATGAATGTGGTGTCGCAAGAAGCATAAGGATGAGATAAGGAACGCAAGACGCGTGTGCAGTTAAATTAAATGCGTTTAACGCTAAATGAATTAAATCATAGGCTCCCACAGACAGGCACGACGCGACTATGGTGGAACAATTTCTATAAAAACTTCACGGAAATTCAAACGGTGTCGCGTCTTGCCTGTCTGCTTGAGCTTTTACTCTTTCTCTGTCATCAGACGGAAACAAAACAATATTTTTAAATACGTTTTGTCGTGCAAGTGGGCCTTAGTGTATGGCTATTGGTACATGGAAGTACAGACGCCAGCACATCAATCTACTACAAACTGTCAAATTTCTTTAATAGATTTTCATCTTTATCATTTAAGCATAAGGTTCAAAGTTTATTAGAAAAATTTAACAGTTTCGGGTCGGTTGATATGCTGGCGTCTGTAACTTGTAACTTGTTCCAAAAAAGATTTTTATGAGGACCTAGACATTTTTTTTATTTAATAAGGCAGACTAGCGCGACGCAACGGCGCGACGCGACTCGAACAGTACAATTTCTAAGAAACCTTCACCTTCGGTATAACAATAGCCGGTGTCGCGTCGCGCTGTCGCGAGGCGCTAGTCTGCACGAATCTTTATTGGGTTAAACATAGTAATGAAGAAACACATCAATCGCACACATCAAACTAACGAACATCATTATCAGTGTGGGTTGTCGAAAAGTGTTACAGTGGCAATGAAACAAGTGCAAAATACCTAACATAACAAGGTATTATAACTTAGCTTCCGCAGGCGGCTTCCTCCGCGTGATATTTTTATAAATTATAGCCTATGTTACTCGATGTTAACATAATTATCATTCTAATGGTGAAAGATTTTTTTTAAAGTAGTTTTTGAGTTTATTCAATAACAAACAAAAACAAATCTTTTGTCATAAGCAAGTACCTATTGAGGTCTATTTATAACCTTGTTTCCAATTGATGTTATTTCCACTTAAACAAACATCATCTTTATGTATGTGTAATTAAAGTTGATTTTAGATTGACTAGTACTGTTGAAAAACACATATAAAATAGGAAGTTTTAGCGAAAATTTAATCATATGTGTAGGCATTACAGTTGTTTTTCCTAAAACTCGTGTTTGCTTACATGTTTGCTAAATAAATTGCGAACGCAGATTACTTAAGCTGTAGGTTCGAGTTATAAGCGCATTTATGGACGGACAGAGAAACGTTTGTAGAAGGATACATACCTACATAAAATATTATATTTACTAGCAACATTTACAACGTAAACAAGCCGCAACATAGACATATTGTGATCCCAAAGTTTATTTGTGTCAGTTCCATATAGTTTGGAAGTCCGGAGATCTTTTGATCCGAGTTGAATAGGTACGTACACTTGTTAAAGCCGACATGCGTCTTACTGTCCGTTGTAAGTTAGTACAGCGAAACGTCATGACTTTCTTGTATGATATTTGTAACTGTGTAGGGGGTAATCTTCGGAACTAAAAATCCGATTCAGAATTTTTTTTCACTAATGAGAAGCCAAAGTATTCCAAAGTGTAATAGAATATATTTTATGCCAAAACAAGAAAATGAACGCCGAAGTGGTCGCGGGCAGATAATGGTTGATCGTGTGTGTCATTTTTCAGTTAAAAATCTTTTGTTAAATGAAAATAAAATAATAAACACAAATATTCAGAATCTCAGTTTTCTGAAATGTGTACAGAACAATTATCTGAGCTTAGTATAAAAAAAAAGAAAACCAGGAGAGAGAAGATTTTCACCACTTTTCTAATTTAATACTGAGTGGGTTGCATCGTAATGAATGAACCGAAAGTTTACCAAAATAGTATTCATTTTTTGACATCGCCCGAGAGAGTGGGCAGATGTGTACACCCACTAATGCACAATTTAATAACACCCAAGACCTCACGCTATAATGGTTTCACAGTTATGGAAAAATAAGGGTGTCCCTTGATACTTCGTTTTCAAAGTAACAAGTATTATGCAGATTTTTATTAAAGAAGAATTAAAGTCATGTGCGGATCAGTGAACCACTAAGGTAATAAACGCAAAACCGATTCTAAAATTTAACTCGATTTACGATTTGGATTATTATTGTTCATAATGATTTGTGTAGTATAAAAAACAAAAGCACGAATATTCTAGGTTGCATTTCTGAAACTGCATTATCGATGTCAATAGCTTTAAAACAACTCGATACTAAGTAGGTACCCATACGGCAGAGGTTCGTGCGTGTAATGGAATCAGGTGTTACTTTACGCACAACATAAAATAATGTAGGTTCTCCTATACACGAATATAGGTGTATATACTTTTATTTTACATTTGTACACTAGACAGGTGATTGGTTCAAAATTGACTAACATGGGACTCATTGGCTAAAAGATGGTAATTTTTACACGAAATTTTCTTGACCGAGGACATGCCCTGTGTTAGGTACAAAACTAGGTACAATTGATTTTTGTAAATGTAATCAGTGCATTTACTAATTAAATAGAAGGCAATGCAGGTAAAAAATAATAACAATTGCAAATACAGTGAAACTTAATGTAAACGTTAACTTCGTTTTTTGCCCAAATAAAACCATGTTTTTTTTTTTAAATTTCGGGTGGTGGTTTTTTCTCCGTTCTATTGGAACTTCTATACAAGCGAATGATAATTATGACAACACCATAGTTCCATTTTCATGCTAGGATCTGAGAATGACATCTGAAAATCGAAGTCCCTCCCAAATAAAGCTGATTTGAACAAAGATTTACATCGTTAGATTTGCCCTCACCATACTTAGGTTGCGGATAAAGTGGCCATTCTACAAAGAGTGAGCTCACAAATCCCGCATGGAACGATAGATACAATTCTCAGTATGAATGAGGGAGACAAAACTAGTCAAAAGTCAACAAAAAATAAACGTGACCATCTTTTACGCGGTCGGGCGAATCTATCATGAAGAATGAACCGATTCATGAAAAAGGAAATATTGTATCCGATTATTGAGCATAAATCAGAATCAGATACAGTCACATACTATATAACAAAATTAATTTGAGCTTGTAGATTTATTAGTCCGGACATGAGTAACATATTCGACGATCCCATATATCAAAGTTTGACATTCTGGCGCTTTTACTGGGGATCTAAAATTCGCCTTTTTGTGCAACTCAATGCTGACTGGACTATTGAAATATATAGCTGTTAGGATTTCTTTTTTTTTACGTGAATGCCCATTCTGTCATCATATTATTTAATATTACATCGAACAATATGTCTGAGAGAGCAAATGAAAGCTACAATATTTCAGAGAGCAGCTTTCATTTACTAGAAGTCAGACACTACCAAATTTTCAGTTTTACCTATCTAAGGTACACTATGTAGGTTGGTGATCTTATTCCTTATTCTTGTCTATGGATGCTGGATAAAGGCCTCTTAAAACAAGTAACCTACAGCCCATTTTATGCCTAGACCAATAAAATCTACTTACACTTTCATAACAACATAAAATGCTCCACGTAACACGCTTAACAACATTTAATTAATTAAACTACAGCTTATACTAACGCTACACTTTATACCGTAATACATATAATAATAAGTGAAGTGTCTGTTTAGATATCACTATCACGTTATGTCATAAAATCATCCAATCAGTGCAGAGTTTATCACTGCGCCGGCCAAAGATATTCCTCGCTCTTGACATTTGTGATATTTATTTTTATTATTTTGTGGATAGTTTGTTTTAATAAATAAATTGTCTTTTGCGTGAGATAACGTGTTATATAAAATAAGATTATAATGTAATTAATGCATGAGCTGATTATTTTTGACACTGGCCCTGGAAACTTTATGTAAACAAGCGGAATGTGCGTTGTTCTTCATCGATTAGCTTCCCCATTTTACGGTTCCGTAGTAAACAAGGAACCCTGATAGTTTCACTATGTGCGTCTGTCTGTCTGTCCATCTGTCCGCGGCTTAGCTCAGAGACTGTTAGTACTAGATACCTGTAATTTGGCATGGGTATACATATAAATCACGCCGACAAAGTGGTAAAATAAAACCAAGAAAAAAGAGTTGCACTTGACTCTAACAAAAATTACCATTTCAAAGCTTATATTTCGCAAACGGATCCCTGAATCCATTAATGGTTTCACACACTCACACATTTTTTTTCGACCTTTTCAATGATTCCCCACATAATGGGATAGGTTGACGAGAAAAAAAACATCCTCACTTTACACTTTACCCAAACAATTTATTTTTCATGATTTTATTTGTATGTATACCCATGTCAATTTACAGCTTCTTCTTTTCGTGTGGTTAGTGACTAACCTGGTGTCAGAGTTTTAAAGCCGCCCATGGGCCTCTGACTTGGCTTCACATGCCGTCGAGAAATATCTCTCAGGCAGTTTCCTCACGATGATGTTTTCCTTCACCGTTTTTCAAGCTAATGATAATTATACAATACGCACATGAATCCGAAAAGTCAGAGGTGCGTGCCTTGGGTTCCAACTCGAGACCTGTGACTTCGCAGTCCGACGGTCACACCACTAGGCTATCACTGCTTATAATTAACAGCTTTCTAGTAATAAGAGTGTCTGAGCTAAGCCGCGGCCAGACAGACGGATATGAGGAAACTATAAGGTTCTTTTTTGTCTACGGAACCCTAGAAAATAGGTAATATTTGTGTGTGTGTCTTTACCATAGTATTGCTGTTGTTGACATTGTTCTTCTCCTTTCTCCTAGACCGTGTGTCACATTTACTTGTGGTCAGGCTTTCTTGCCCTTTTTTTCCACTGAGCACGATTTTCTGCCGTGTCAGTGTGTGGTATTGCTGTTGTGATATTACCAATTAACTCTTAATTACCATTACACATTAACACTACTTATAGAGGTATTGTAATCAACCACGCATTTGTTATCAAAAGTAACCTACTTTAAAAACACTCGGCAGTAAAATAGAAATTTAACGCTAGACATAAAACTGTTACCTGTCGTAAAATAATGTTCATTAATTAACATTTCAACTACATTATTAACCAATTATTTTCACAGTTTCAAAGGTGTTATGTAATTATTATGTAATCATTATTACCTTATTACCTAATATTTTACCTTTTTTAAGTACTGAATAAATAACCCTGCCAGTGACAATTCTACTAAAGTAGTTAGCAGTTACATTTGGCACTCTCTGGGAGGTCAGCCCAGATAATTCTGGTTCACTGAAAAATACTTTTACCACAGCATCAGTATAAGCTCGTATGGCAAACTTAATGTATTTAACGACGCAGGATAGCCTTTACCAGAAGTGGTCATCGTATTAGTAGTGCAGCAGCTTAAATATCATCAGGATTGTGACGTCACCCGCGTGGTTGCGTGGAGGCTGTCTTCTGGTTATATGTAACCAGAAGACAGCCTCCACGCAACCATCGATGAGACGTTCTGCTAGAGTGACAGTCACCAGCCAGTGTCACTCATATACCTACGACCTTTTTGGTGATTCCAATAACTTCGTAACAAACTAGACGGCGCCCCTTGCGTTATCATAGGTATTTAATTATGTTCTTTGATGAGCACAAAAATGTATAATTTATAATTTTGTATTAAAAGAAGTACCATGTTACCACTGACCGGTCAACCTAACCAAACTGAGCTGCTAATTAGTTTTCTACATATTGACTTTTCTTCATGGAATATCAAGTTCTCGCGAACAAAATTTCAACTTGTGCACATTTTTGTATGAACATACGACTAAATAAATGATGAAGGAAAGTTTCATAGGGGTTTGCTCGAAATAAAATATAATAGAAAACGAACGGAACTTTGTCACTGTGCCTACGAGTTTTGATCTGACATGATTATTATTATAATTATATGGGACTTAAACAGAACTGGCAAAATGTGGGTGTATATATATAGGTACACCTCTACCTATATACTAACCTCCTTACTAATAAACGTTGTATAGCGTCTGTGTAGTTACACAACGCTTTGTCTTCTTCTTTCAAAAGTCAAATTCAATTCAAAATATTTTATTTCACATAAACCTACAAGGGCACTTATGAAACGTCAGAAGCTAGGTGCACGGTTCCAATTGGTCGTTTCCTATGGAGAAGAGCCGGCAAGAAACTCCACGGTTACTCTTTTAAAAATAAATGATATTTACTTACAATCTTTTCAAGTTACAGTGTTTATAGGTATGAGAGGACACTGTAATTACTGACGACTGACAGAGAGAAAACGGTGTGTAACTATTCACCTGATATAATACGTTTATTAGTAAGGCAGATAGTCTGGCCATAAATACTGTTACAATTAAAAATAAGAAAGATATTACATTTGAATTTGGAATCTGTAATTTTTATACCATTGTTCATTGAGTTTTCTAATTTTGGCGCCAATACATTGTACAATATTTTGCGATATTAAAATAGAGTGGGGTGATAAAGAGAACCGAATCGCTGTGATTGCATTACACAAAGTTGGTATGGAGCCAAATGCAATTTTTTTAAACTCTCCAATCGCTTGGTATTAGTTAAATGTTTGTGTACCGGGCTATTAATAGGTACAATGAGACCTCCTCTGTTTGTGACAGAAAAAGATCTGGCCGTCCACGTAGTGTTCGTACGAAAAAAGTGGTCAAAGCAGTAAGGGAAAGAATTCGAAGAAATCCTGTCCGAAAGCAAAAGATTTTATCTCGGGAGATGAAGGTAGTACCCACAACCATGTTGCGTATTTTAAAAGATGACTTAGGACTTGCAGCCTATAAGAGACGCACTGGTAATTTTTTTACTGATAATTTAAAAAAGAATATGTGGTAAAATCGAAACAACTACTGAAGCAGTACGCAAAGGGAGGTCACAGTTTTTGTTTGTTTACGGATGAGAAAATCTTTATAATTGAGCAACATTTTAACAAACAAAATGACCGTATTTATGCTCAAAGCTCTAAGGAAGCTTCCCAATTAGTTGACAGAGTGCAACGTGGGCATTATCCGACTTCAGTGATGGTTTGGTGGGGTGTTAGCTATGAAGGAGTAACAGAGCCATATTTTTGTGAAAAAGGTATCAAACATCGGCACAAGTGTATCAAGATACTATTCTTGAGAAGGCAGTTAAGCCCCCTAACAACACCATATTCAATAACCAAGTATGGTCCTGCCAACAAGACTCGGCACCGGGTCATAAAGCTCGGCCACGCAGTCTTGGTTGGAAGTGAACGTTTCGGACTTTATCAGAGCTGAAGACTGGCCTTCGTCTAGTCCCGATATTAATCCACTGGATTATGATTTATGGTCAGTTTTAGAGAGTACGGCTTGCTCTAAACGCCATGATAATTTAGAGTCCCTAAAACAATCCATACGATTGGCAGTGAAGAATTTACCCATGGAAAGAGTGCGTGCTTCTGTTGATAACTGGCCTCAACGTTTAAAGGACTGTATTGCAGCCAATGGAGACCACTTCGTATAAGCTTTTATATTTTAAATTGTTTTATATTTATTTATTAAACTAACACACTTTCAAAGTAATAATACTATAATTACAATAAATAAAAAAAATCTTGACAATATTTATGGCAAGACTAGATAAATATCGATACGATTCACAGACAGTCTGCTGTGCAGGCCCGCATGGAGGACGAAGAGACAGCAGCTCATGTGCTGTTAAACTGCCCGGTAGTCGCCATTTACAGGGAAAAGTAATTCGGTAACCCAGGTACCTTACGAGAGATTGCCAGTAACACCAAGGCGTTGCTGGCCTTCTTTGAGGAGCTGGGGTGGATCGAATAACCGATTTTTCCCACCCGTACGCAAAATACGCGCTTTTACGTGGAGTTGCGGAAATTAGCCAGTATTACCTATTACGATACGATTACGTTACACATTTATGATTATAATATATATCAGAGTCGATCCTTAAATCACTCTATTTCTTTAGCTATTAAAAAATCGTTTCAATTATCTAGAAACCTACCAACAAACAAGAATAGAAAATCTGAAGCCACGCAAATATCTTCGCTTCAAAACACCAGACACATTTTGTCTACGTATTCAATCTGCGTATCTATTGATGAAGATACTTCATTTACAGGGTTAGCAAGGGTTATAAAACGCCTCTGCTTGGCTGGTAGCCAGCCACACAAATTATCAATTGGATTTGCAAATTGCATTACAGACGTACTACATAGTAACCAGTATCTTGCTTATTTAAATAGACAATACAATAATAGATATGACCGAAATACCACATTATTATTTTAACCCTATAATAACTATTCACCAAAATTTTATTAAGACAACAAGCAGTTTGATACAATGTTGTTACTTGATGCACACTGTAAACATCAAGCTGTGGTTTATACCTACACTGTCTAAATCATCTTAGCCTGAGTTTACACACGAACCCTGAAAACCCTTTTCATATATCTGGATAATCGAGTTCGTGCCCAAAATGATGTTCGTTTATCATAAAAATGTGAAAAATTACACCTGTAAAAGTGTCAAGATAATTCATGACTGTTCTTTAGAGCTTGAGCGATAAAATTAAAATCGAAAACGAATTTGATAGCAGGATTAAATAAATGCCCACAAACTATTTTCTGAAGTAAATGAAAAGTGTGAAATCTTATTTTTCTATTATCCGCCACTGTGTAAACTTTTAAACAAAAAAAAAAAAATCAAAGAATCACCTGAACTAGGTACCTAAGTATTTTGTAGTACAGCGTTATGAAAATGGGCTTTTTATCACAGTAACAGCAGATGATTGAATGTCCGTACTTCATTGACTAATAGGAATCAACTCATATCCAACATTAAGACGATGGAGATATATAACAAAACACCCCACGATCCACGACGGCATTGTAACATCGTTTCCGTGCCGCACTTCCGACCGCTTCCCATTATCTGAGGATCAAATGGACGCTTTAAAAACCTTCAAATACTTCAACGGGCTTTTAGAGTTCACATAACTATACAGGCACCAGGCACAGGCATTTTTAGTCACCGTCCAAATTTTGATATATTAATCTTTGGCAAAAATCATTGAATACGTATTTTTTATTTTAGTATCACTCAATACAAAAATATTGAGTTATCACATCACAAAGTTAGTATATACCACGCAGAGCGGATAATTCTTTCAGGAAAATTATTTAATATGAAAATTTAACGTATCAATTTATTTTCAAAAATGGAGTTACAGAATCATACCTAATGCCTAGAAAAAATTTGGACAGTGACTAAAAATTCAGCCTGTATAGACAACTAGCGAGTCGCCCTGCTTCGCACGTTTTTATGACGACAAAACATCGAGATTTCCTTATTAATCCGTTGCATACTTTAGTTAGAAGAACACCGAGGCACAGACATGCTTGAAATGCATATGTCATTGTATAGATATAGACAGGACGCATATTGTGGCGCAGCCTGGGAGACGTATACGTCCAGTAATGGACTGCGATAGGCTGAGTTGGCTGAGTTGATAAATATAGACATACCTTCCTATAGTTACAGGGTTTGCAGCTTAAAGCCCATTGCCCAACGCGATGACGGTTTGATCTCCAGGCTTAAGCTGGGTAGCTGCGCAATATTGAATGTTTTGTGCCTAGTAAGAAGAGTTAAGTCCTCGATTCTGGCTGTCATGGAATTACCTACACTGCTACTGTGCCTTCATTATAACTTGACCCGTGTTGCGATTGGTAGCACTAAATTTTGCAGTCATAGTTTCAATACTAATAAAGTTCAAAATGGCGACTGACAGAACAGAATCATATGACTGCAAAAATCCGTGCTACCTATCGGGTCACAGGTCAAGTTATAATGAACGCACTGTACCTACAAGAATCTTTTGAAACTCGAATGTCGTTGACGTTGAGTGCAAACATTTAATAATATGTGAAATGTCACTTGAAATTTATTCAAAAAACAAGATGGCGTTTAGTTAGTTCCGATTTTGACCACGCGTCAAAATAACCTTGTAGCGCTTTAAATGGTACATATTATACGTCATGGGTCTAAATTGAGCATCTAAATTTAGATGCAGTTTCTTTGTTTGAAATACCTACTGATTTATAACTGCACCTAATTGAACAGGAAGCCATAGTTTTTCTCGAAAAAGTGTAGACGATGATAATTATCATAATAATTATTTATTTAAATCCTAGGCCATTGCTTCTTTTTCTCTCAACGAGAGGTTATCCTCTCATTACTGTGACGTCATCTCCAAATTAAACCGAATGGATCCCTTTGTCTATACTTATAGCCGAAGGATTTACAGGCAGTTTATGACGTCACGAACGGACTTTCCACTTAGTTGGCTCATTTAATTAGGCCAAGTGTCCATCTGACACGTTGTTGGTGTACTATTGCTCAATTGTGGGTCCTTCAATCCGCACATGTCACCCTTAAGCGATGGTTCTAATTTCCTGGTGGGTTTTACGTCCTGTAGGCCTAGTACTAACGCGTGAAGCAAACGTAACATAGGTTCGAACGATATTGAAAATGTTGTTATAGTTTTTAATATGTATGTTTTTAGATTAAAATAAATATTTCCTCAATTTATTGTCGCTATTGCACCTACCACTGTTTATCTCTGCATCGCCCAAAAGTTGACTGGTAGAAAATGCATACTTATGGCATTAAGTCCACCTCTGTACATTTGTGTGCTTGAAGTAATAAACTCGTTTAACACACAATATTTACGTAGTTTTAAGACTTTATTCATATTTATGAGTGATAAATATTGTGAAAAAAAAAAAAACAAATTGCTGTATAATGGTTGTATTTTAAAAATTGTTCGAATTCACGTTACGTTTAAGTTGCTCGTTCTTACAAGGGCTCTGACCATTTAGAAAAAGGAAGAAGAAAGAAACAAAATTAATCAGGAACGATAACAACCTATTTCCTGTAACGAGATAGGGTTGGAGTAGATTAGCGAGTAAAAACGCCTACTCATCTATGGTGCTTGAGGTATAGGAACTACATAATATTAGGCCGTAATTGTCTCTCTGTAGGGCAAAAAGCGAGAAATGATTAGCATAGTTTTTTTAAAGGCGTTTCCAGAGTTGAAAATATATAGTACCTGGGCCAACGAGCTCTGCTCTGGTGAAAATAGAGAATGCTCATTTAATATATGTATAATAAATACTAATACCATGCTGCCATGATAGTAAGTACTTACTAATTCCATACTGCCATGTCATTATTCTAAGGTCAGCCATCTTGTTCTAAACTTTGGGCGACCGACCGAGCTCTGCTCGGGTAAAAATACGGAGAAAACAAATTTTCCCAGATATGAGACCTAGCTAGATCGATTTTTCGCCCCCTTAAACCCTTATATTGCAACTTTCATCGAAATCGTTAGAGCCGTTTTCGACAACGTGATTACAAATGTTTAATATATATATAATGTATATATATATTTATATACAAATATTGCTCATTTAATATTAAAGGACAATATAATCAAGATTTCCACACGATGTTTTCTAGACTTCTTTTCGTGTCTGTTTGTGTGTGTCTTTTTTCTCCTATACTGCGCAACGGATTTTTATGGGGGTTTTACATTCACCTAGTTTTTTTTTTCTCTGAGTTTATGTGTATAAAACATTAATATTAAACTAAGGTATATATCATAAAGAAATCTAGATGTTTTTTCAAGTCGTAAAAACGATGCGAAAATTACTAGACATTTTTCCAAAGTAATATTTATAATGAAGGCTTGGCAATTTTGTATGAAAAATAACATCCGCCTAATCTCCACCGTTTTGCTGGTTTAAAAGGCGATAGCTTTTCATTGGGTTTTTAGAGAAAAATCCCTTCAGAAAAACTCGTACCTGGCGAATCTGGTGAATTTGGGGTCAGTTAATGTCAACATTTGATATTAGAATTTAAAGTTTCGGGAACATTTCCCTAAAAGTGTCGATTGCCTATGTTTCGTGCTACATGGTTTCTGGCTACATCTTAATGGAACCAGGTATTTCTCAATTATTGATTTGATGAAATTAAATATAAAAAATTGAGAACTATTGCGATTGTCAGTCGCAGTCATATCAATACCTATCCTGTAGCTACTGTAAAGAAGAATGGAGCAATTTCTCCACGTATCCAATCAAAAAAAATAATAGCTTCAGTTAGTGATACAATGAATACAAATTTTTGTATTCACCGAATACCATCAAATTACCGAATATTCGCCGGCCGTCGGCCCGCCAGACACAACATACGTCTGGTTGGAGGATCCTCCCTTTTCTATGGTGGATGAGTGAACTTTACACCCTGTTCCTCATGCCCCTAAATATTTCAATACGTTTAAAAACGTATGGATGAAATTACAGAAATGAATACGTTAGCCATGGCCTTTTATATGGTGCATATCGAATTTCCCATACATTTTAACTAAACAGTGGATATCATACAAGCGCAAAATTTGACGCCAAATGGTGACCAAAAAAGTTGTATATAATGATTCCAGTTGACTACCCTGTAGATAGAATAAGAAAGAAAAAGCAAGAAAGAAAAATAGGTTTATTTGTCACAGAAACACGTGCATACAAAAAAAAAACAATAATATAAACATAACTGTTACAAGAAGGCTTCCACTCAGCATAATGTTTTGCAATTTTTTTTGGGACCCACAGCACAGTGCTGATTTTCAGTGGTCACCCGAAAAATACGTACGGAAATCAAGCCAGTAAATAAATATTAATAAATCCAGTGTATAAATGTAAATAAATACATAATGTTAATAAGACACTGAAGAAGTCACATGTGAAATAAAACAAGCAACCTCATTCTGAAAGCGTCGAACCTCCATGACATTCAACAAATACCTACGTCCATTAGACCACAATTTGACGACCCCCATAAAAATATAGTAGAAGCATGCAAAGCTCTGACGCAAGCACAATATGTCAGACAGTTAGACCATTATGATTGATTACACCTAAAACAACTTTCGTTTGTTTTTCGATATTAATTCATTCTGTCTATTTTTCGACACATATCGATACATCATGGTGTATCGAATGAATCGACTAGCAATTCGTAATTGGATGCCATCATCAGAGGTTTTTAGTTCAACCAAAAATGGTTATTGATCCTGTATTGCTGGTTAATAAGTCATTATAAATGGCTATCGTTTCATTGTTTACACGCTTTCACCGCGTTAGTTACCACATTTTTTTTTTTAATTTTGTATTAGGCATCAATCAGTGGTGTTAAGAGTCTATAATACTTCAAATTGCTTAGCATAATCCTCCCTTATATCGAAAACACTGCAACATTAATCTTTAAATAAATTTAAGGTAAAGTTGAGGATTAATGTTAACTATGTTTGACGAAAACACGATTCCATAAAATTTACTTGATAGGATAAAAAAAAAAAAACAAAGTTACCTCCAAACCGTACAATAAACCGCTAGTATTAAAAAATACTTTAAATTAGATCATGAAACTTTGCATAATAACTGAACTAACTATAAAGTAGATATAGTATGTTTTTATTTTAATAAAAATTAACTACCATTATTTTTACCATAAATATAATTTACCTATTAATATTAACTATTGACGCCTTGGAGCCTTCTCCCCGCCGCACCGCTCAGACCGCGAGCAGTATCGTTCGAGCGAGATAAGGAGTGAATTTGAGCTGAAGTATTATGGACTCTTAAAGGACAGAAAAATACATTTCTGGACGAAGGGTTACTGTGTTTATTTACTGTCTGATTCGTTATAGTGAGGCCTTATATCTGTGTCAGCTTGCAGGGAAAACTGTCACAAGGGAAAACATTACCCCACAAAAGTAACAAGTTGCTGACACATATTTTCTTTTTCGCACCCCAAGCGTGGGAAATTTGTTTATATTTTTGCACAATAATGTTGTTAAAGTGAATATGTCAAGTTATTTAAGTTGTTTTATTGTTAAACTACTCAAATGCTTTTGATTAAATCAAAATTCATTTATTCAGCCTAGGCTGAGAATGAGTATTTTTCGGACGTCAAAACGCTTGGAAGAAGAAGTCGAAGAAGGCGCAACAAACTCCCCATCACAGATGTCTGTTCAGTTCGAATGAAATAATTTACATTACGCAACACAAAACATTAAATTTGATATAAATTTGTTTTATGTCGAAATATCCCTAATTAAGTACCTAACTTGGTGCCTACAAAAGAATCTAGAATTTCACAAGTGGTTTCTTTAATTCCGACACCCTTCACAGGGGTACAGCTTGAATTACGAGCAGTATTTTTATCGCCCCGGGTTCGCCGCACTGATGCGATTTACATGTGAAGAGAGATGGTGCACTAGTTCTGAGCAGTAACCAAACATAAAGTATGTACTAGGCTTGCATGAATTGAAGATAGTAATTAGTATTATTGAGTACCTACTTCTTTTTGTATATCAATATTTACACAATAAATAGCCTATGTCCATCTGGAATATTAATGTACCTTTCAAATGGTGAAAGATTTTTTCAATTAGGAGGAGTGGTTCCAGAGATTACCCTCCACATACATTCTGTGTAAAAAGTACCGGTACTTGTTCAGTAAAAACAAAAAATATATTTATTCGACTATTTTGTCGCCTTCAAAGTAACCCCTTTTGCTTGCAATACTTTGTATTTGCAATACAGCTACGCCAGCGCTTAACTCAGCTCTCCGTACATTTTTCGTAAGCTGATTGAGGTATGGTCTTCAACTCCTTCAGCGAATTTTCTTTTATAGCTTCAATCGAATCGAAACGTCTTCCTAGATGTGGTAATTTTAGCCTCGGGAACAGGAAAAAGTCAAATGGAGCTATATCTGAGTCCCTAGTGTGAGTTTCTTTTAACCATCTCGAGTTTACGCATTGACCGAGTTCGGCTCTCCAATTGGCCCTACACTTGCCTTCACTAGTGAAGGCCGGCCGGCTGCCAATCGGAGCGCCGAACGCGGTCGATGCGTAGACTCGAGATGGTTAAAATAAACTTGCACTAGGCCCTCTGGTGACTACCTACGGCGCTTGGTCGATGAGATTCGACGAGTTTTTGGCTAAAGACACGCATCTGGCCGTTTTCGGCGGATGTTCTCTAGCAAACTTCTCATGTTTGTCCCTCTGGAAGACATTCGTGGTAATCGAAGAAAACTATCATAACTTTCCCGGTACTTTTTACACAGAGTAGATAGATAGATAGAATACTCTTTACCATAAAAAGTTTAAAGTAAGTTTTCGTTTTTGTAGTAGGTAGGTATTCAAAAACTCTAAAAATTTGCTCTCTCTTATTAGTATAGATATATAGATTTCGTACTGCATCATTGTGCAACATCAAAGCACATAATCAACTAAGCAAAACAAATATAGTTGATGGAACAAAATAAACAAAAGGGCTACCAATACAACAAAATGAACTCTCTACCAACATATTCATCCCGTCATGCAAAAATATAAACAAATTTCCCACGCTTGCGTGGGAAATTTGTTTATATTTTTGCACAATAATGTTGTTAAAGTGAATATGTCAAGTTATTTAAGTTGTTTTATTGTTAAACTACTCAAATGCTTTTGATTAAATCAAAATTCATTTATTCAGCCTAGGCTGAGAATGAGTATTTTTCGGACGTCAAAACGCTTGGAAGAAGAAGTCGAAGAAGGCGCAACAAACTCCCCATCACAGATGTCTGTTCAGTTCGAATGAAATAATTTACATTACGCAACACAAAACATTAAATTTGATATAAATTTGTTTTATGTCGAAATATCCCTAATTAAGTACCTAACTTGGTGCCTACAAAAGAATCTAGAATTTCACAAGTGGTTTCTTTAATTCCGACACCCTTCACAGGGGTACAGCTTGAATTACGAGCAGTATTTTTATCGCCCCGGGTTCGCCGCACTGATGCGATTTACATGTGAAGAGAGATGGTGCACTAGTTCTGAGCAGTAACCAAACATAAAGTATGTACTAGGCTTGCATGAATTGAAGATAGTAATTAGTATTATTGAGTACCTACTTCTTTTTGTATATCAATATTTACACAATAAATAGCCTATGTCCATCTGGAATATTAATGTACCTTTCAAATGGTGAAAGATTTTTTCAATTAGGAGGAGTGGTTCCAGAGATTACCCTCCACATACATTCTGTGTAAAAAGTACCGGTACTTGTTCAGTAAAAACAAAAAATATATTTATTCGACTATTTTGTCGCCTTCAAAGTAACCCCTTTTGCTTGCAATACTTTGTATTTGCAATACAGCTACGCCAGCGCTTAACTCAGCTCTCCGTACATTTTTCGTAAGCTGATTGAGGTATGGTCTTCAACTCCTTCAGCGAATTTTCTTTTATAGCTTCAATCGAATCGAAACGTCTTCCTAGATGTGGTAATTTTAGCCTCGGGAACAGGAAAAAGTCAAATGGAGCTATATCTGAGTCCCTAGTGTGAGTTTCTTTTAACCATCTCGAGTTTACGCATTGACCGAGTTCGGCTCTCCAATTGGCCCTACACTTGCCTTCACTAGTGAAGGCCGGCCGGCTGCCAATCGGAGCGCCGAACGCGGTCGATGCGTAGACTCGAGATGGTTAAAATAAACTTGCACTAGGCCCTCTGGTGACTACCTACGGCGCTTGGTCGATGAGATTCGACGAGTTTTTGGCTAAAGACACGCATCTGGCCGTTTTCGGCGGATGTTCTCTAGCAAACTTCTCATGTTTGTCCCTCTGGAAGACATTCGTGGTAATCGAAGAAAACTATCATAACTTTCCCGGTACTTTTTACACAGAGTAGATAGATAGATAGAATACTCTTTACCATAAAAAGTTTAAAGTAAGTTTTCGTTTTTGTAGTAGGTAGGTATTCAAAAACTCTCAAAATTTGCTCTCTCTTATTAGTATAGATATATAGATTTCGTACTGCATCATTGTGCAACATCAAAGCACATAATCAACTAAGCAAAACAAATATAGTTGATGGAACAAAATAAACAAAAGGGCTACCAATACAACAAAATGAACTCTCTACCAACATATTCATCCCGTCATTATTATCTCCATATTCAGTGTTCGTCTGCCAAGTCCTAAGTATAACCTTCCCAATATTATTCAAACCTACCTACTTGGTAAAATTTCTTCTCGTCTCGCGCCAAGTGTTCAGTTCTCCACAATACAATCGACCGAGACAACCTCGGACCCAGCATAGCTTTTAGGCCACTTGAAAAAGGTACTTTTGTGTTTGAAGAATGTAATACACACATACGTAATCGTCCTGTTTGAATAGGTTGAGGACTTCTGAATTCTTTCGCGTCAAGACGAGCTTAGGGTGAAAAGTCAGTCGCGAAGGTCAGCGATGGAGTGCTCTAGCTATCTGGCAAGTATTTTATGAACCATGAGACAATCTAATTACTTTATTCCAAAACAAAAGAAGAAGTGACTGAGTGAGTGAGTGACTAGACTGTGACGGGTTCGCTACACGCTTCCAAGATTTTGATCCTGCTATTCCTATAATATATAATATAATATACACTTCTCATCAGACAAATCGAAACACTTTGCAAGTTTATATTTTGTAAGGATTATCAGAAAAATGTGTATATTTAGGAATATATTAAGTCAAATGTCGTTTAATAGTGAATAATATGAGGTTTTCAAATCCTAATGTTAATGTTCTAAATTCAAATTCAATGTGCATAGGTTTTTTATTTTCTTTAACAAGTCATTTTTACCCTGTATGGAGTATGTATGAATTTGATAAATCAACACAGGTAAATGAAAAAAAAAAGAAACGAAAGAAAAAGAAATAAAGTAATTTAATAATTTGTATTCCCTCCCCGAGCTCGTATTACTGCTTCCAAACAGTTCTTCATCGATCGGATGAGAGTCACTATCAAGTGTTGTGGCATTCCATTCCATTTCTCTTGGATTGCATTTTGCAGCTGGCTAAGTGTTTCTGGAGCAGGATCTCTTGCACGAATTCGTCTCTTTAATTCATCCCACAGATGCTCAATCGGATTCATGTTCGGGCTTCTTGCTAGCCATTTCATAATGGAGATACCGACTTCGCGGTGTGAGCCCTAGCATTATCGTGCATGAATATGAAACCGTTGTCAATAAAGCTCAAGACACTGTTCAATGTACCGATGACTGTTTAGTGCAGGCAGACATAGCCCAGACACAAAGACAAGCTCTGTCTTACCGTCGGCGCTGATTCCTCCCCAAACCGTTCACGAACCGCCACCAGAGCTGACCTTTTCTTCAATGCAGCATTATGCAAAGCATTCTCCATCTCTTCTGTAGACCTTGTTCCTTCCGTCGTTACCATACAGAATAATTTTACCATCATCAGAAAAGAAAACTTTGTTCCACTGGAGGTATGACCAATTTAGGCGCGCAAACCAGTCTCCCGATAGCGTTTGTAGACTCTATGAACAGACGACAGACTTAGATGCAATCTTTCAGCGACAACACGCTGATTAAGTCCAGAATCCAGCAATGCCACCACTTGGGCAGCTTCTGCGGGCGAAGTATCCATATGTTTTTAGAAAAAAACTTTTTCAGACGTCCCGAAGTCACAGTAAACAAATAAAGAACAAAAAGTTTTAAGATAAGCGCAAATTTTTAGTTTTCAAAGGTGAAATGTACTTCAACTTAAACACATTTGTCTCAAAACAAATTAATGAAATTCTAATTTAGAATTTTCGCTTATCACTGTAATGGCCAAACTGCCATTGCCAATCATGTGATTTTTTTCGTGGAATGAAAACTCTTTTGTGTTAAATTAGGACAGAAACCATAAAAACGGAAGTGTTTCGATTTTTCTGGTGGGAAGTGTTGTTATGTGTTAATCCTGTCCTACAAATGAATCCTTTCTATAATGTGAACGTTTGTATGTTTGGATGTTTGTTACTCAATCACACAAAAACGGTTGAACTGATATGGATGAAATTTGGCACACAGATAGTTTATTACCTGGATAAAACATAGCAAACTTTTTATAGTAGTATGTTCCCGTGGTATAATTTCCGGACACCACGCGGGCGAAGCCGCGGGCGAACCCGTGGGCGAAAGCTAGTATTAAATAAATAGGATAAATCTATTACATTCGTCTTACTACTGAAAAGTTGTGTGGAAATCGGTTGTCATGTGATGCGGAAGAATGAAGAAAATTTCGTGAGGAAATGAGTTTTAATGTGAATGGTTTTATCATTGGAGACCAAAGAAACGATGGATGGACTGTGTGGAAGATGATATGGCTAGGAAAAGCGTAACTACTGATATGACGACCAATAGAGAAGTATGGAAGAAGACATGTTATCAATCAATCAATCAATCTGTCTAGCCTTTTTCTAACTATATTGGGGTCTGCTTCCAGTCTAACCGGATGCAGCTGAATACCAATATTTTACATGGAGCGACTGCCTTTCTGACCTCCACAATCCAGTAGCTGTGTAATACGATACCCCTTGATAAGACTGGTTATCAGATTTTCGGGCTTCTGACACCTGTAACAACTGTCAAAGATCTACAAACAGCCGGGACCAACGGCTTAACGTGCTTTCCGAGGCACGGAGGAGTCTCGGTATGTAAAGATGGTCTCCCATCCACAGACCAACCCTGGCAAGCATAGCTTAACCTGATGGGTCGTGCTCGAGCTCCATGAAGAAGACATGTTATGCCGACGCCAAATAAATTGGAATAAGTTTAAGACAATGTTGATTAAAATCTAACTACTTTATCTTCTATATTGTTAAAGCACCATAACATAACCATTTACAAAGCCTGAACCAATTCAAATTCATACGAGAAGAGCATGTTTACATTCCCCAACAAACATTTATTAGATAAGTTACATAAACTGTTCACGTTAACAATGAGATTGTTAGCAATAAACCCATTAATGCCAGCAATTCATACACGTAGTTAACGGTTCCTGAGACCCTGAAGTTTTAACTAGGATTAACACTGAAACGGCTGAAATGTTTGGTATTTGTTACCGAACAGAATATGCAATCGATTTGGCATTATTGTGTGAAACTTCGCTGGTTATGTATCGAAAATTCCGATTCGGCTTTTCGATTTCCTTATGTATTTCTTGGGTGCTACAGTTTTATGTTACTGGTTGGAAATGACATAAAAAGGCCTAAAAAGCCCATATTCAGCAATAAACAGAATTTGGGTGAAAAAAGAAACTGATACTGGCTCTACTGTATCCTAGCTAATATTATAAATGTGAAAGTGAGTTTGATAGTTTGTTTGTTACGCTTTCACGCTAAAACGGGTGGACAGATTTGGATCAAATTTGGCACATGGGTAGAACATGACCTGGGTATATAGAATATATAGTTTTTATCCCGATATTCTTACGGGATCGAGACTTATGCGGGTGTAACCGCGGGGCTCAGCTAATATGCAATATAAATAAGTAGTAATAAGTACCTAGTTATTTACACCTAATTCTGTACAGTAGACACCTAATTTGATGCTGACTATATATTACAATTAGGATTTCATGGATAGGTAGATTTGATTTTACCTACAAACAAAACTACTTTGGTCACGTCATTGACTCCCAGGAGATTACGAGACGATTCTAACAGTAAAATGCACTTATTGAGAAGCTTTCAATATCTCATCAGTATCTACAATAGGTACCATAGTCTTATCCAAAAATATCTGGTGGAAATGTTAACAAATGAATCAGACGTAGCTGTGGATGCTAATTTGTAGTGCCACTTAATTGTGTACTTTGATTTGATTATTTGATTACCTGAAATTCTAATTTAACATCTTTTTTTTATTCTAATTTTAGATATTTTTCATTTCGTCAACGATTTGAAACAATAATTGTTATAAAAAATGGTGAGATATGAAGTTGAAACCTTCTAAATACAGATGCATGTGTTACTAATTCCCTTTAGTGAGTGATTGTGTAAGAATTTAACCTGAACAGGGTTAGTTTACACTTTTACCAGATATTTTTGGAACTGACTATACATTTACCGACTCATCTGCCATGAGTAACGATCGTGAGAATGTCCGCTTACTGACCGTCTATGCTTTGATATAGGGTCCTACCAAACTAGCAGTCTATGTACCTAGGTGTGAAGCGTGCGTATGTGTGGTCTATGTGAGAAATGTACATTACAAAATGGACATTTACGAACGTATCAAAAGATCTTTTGTTCGCATTTAGCATTTACGGGGCTTTTCATTAACGATGACAGTGACAGCGCCGTCATTGGCCATTCCCTCTGCCGTTTACAAACGCAAAGCGTAGCTTCAAAGGAAAATAGGCATTTCGAAAATGTGTTCTTTTTTATTTGTGTATATGTAGTATGATTTAAAAAATATATCTTTGGTAGAATTGGGATTTTGTAAAATTGTGATAATAAAGACACAATAATATCGACTTGGCTTCAAAGTGCAAAAGCATTCGAATCTAAGTAGGTAATCCATTCAACTTAACTCTTCTTCTGTATACTATTATTATTTCTTTATATCATTATCAATACATATTGTTTACATTTTTAAATATATTTATATAAAAACATTTAAAAAATATTGCCCACTGGTATCGGGAACAAGGTCCAAGCTACGGGTCAGGGCTCCAGAGAGAGGAGCTTCCTAACAATACAAGCCGTGTCAAGAAGCTACTACTGTGCTGCGGGACTCCCTTCCCTTCTATCGCTTATCCATTTCTATAAGTGGCCATTTATTTAATGTAATAAAATGTCAATAAACTGTACAGAAAGACAGCAAGCAAATGTAAACGCTGTATTTTTAAACAAAAGAGACATTTTAAGTATGCTCCAAAAAGTTTTAATATCATTCCCAAAATTCGGTTTGCTTCAGGAATTTTTCGTCGTGTTCACCGAAATGTAAGGCAAAGAGACGAAGAGGTATTTTAATGCTGAGCTGTGGCCATCGCCTAGCTAACGAATTATATTTTAAAGTTTTATGAAAATATAATGTGACGTATTAACGTAGTCCTCCAGGTTTATAATTCTTTCACAGATTTAGGTGCAGATTGCAGAATAGGCCAAACCTTTGATTTGTCGTCACTGTCAAAATCATAATTCAAATCATAATGATCTTCATTTTTGTTATTATAAGTTTGCTTTTGCATTGCTGTCGCTAAAATCACAGTGATCTTTACAATATGGTTGCTGTTGGGTTGCTGCTGTTAGATAAATTAATTGTATGGACTCTTGCCATTTGATATCTAGATACGTGACACTTCGCAATCAAAAACTGTCACTTTTGAACTGACGTTTGGACTTGCTACTCGAACTAAACTCGCTACTTTACTAATGCATATCAGCCCCACCCATAAGACTAAGCAGAATCATGACTCCAAAGCATCTGAAACACTTATAAGAGCGTTTATCCTAAAAGTTGGCAACGTCGCAAATAGCTGTCAAAAAGCGAAACTCTCTGGTGCGTCCGGCGTAGCAACACGCCATGTCCGGGTTCGCAACAAGTCAATCGTCATCCTGAGGATGCCTCGTTGAGAAGTAAAATATGTGTCGATTTTTTACAGTGTTTTTAAGACCCTTTAGGAATAGTTTATGTGGAATAGGTAACTAAATATATCTACATCTATCATATTTTATAATGGATTTCCGCAAGGTCACCCCTAAATCAATTAACTATATTAACAATATAATAAAAGTAAAAGTTGAAAAACGGCTGAACGTATTTGGATGAATTTTTTGAAACACAGATAGTTTATAACCTGGATTAACACATAGGATACTTTTACCCTGGTAAACGCAGATAAAGTCGCAGGCAGAAGTTACTATAAATATAATATGTTTCCTGACTTTTTCTTAATTAACTCATCTAAACTCCATTTTTTTAAACCGACCTGGACCTACACCGTCCGCAACTCCACTTCGCATTGCTCCCTCGCTCCGCGTCAATGAACAGGCAGCCTAAGTCTAAAAGAGCACTGTCAATAATAATGGACAATGGGTAGCAATATATCACTTGGAACACCAATTTATATTGAAATCTGTAAAGCCAAGCTGTCGTTGATGGTATTGAGTATCGATCCATCTCGTATCAGTTCTTGATGGCCTTTACGGCTACAGCACCTACCTACCTATAAGTGCAACAATGTATATATTACTTAACATCATAACATCACGCCTTGTTTCCCGAAGGGTTGGGCAGAGGTGTGCCTACAGTACACCCACATTTCGCCAATTATGTTTAAGTCCCATGTAATACGGGGCGAGCCTATTGCCATCAATCTCAGACACCGTCTGAATATGTGCCCGATTGTACTGAGAAATTCCAGATAGAAAAACTCAATAACACTGCCTGACCTGGGAATCGAACCCATAACCTCATTCTCAGCAGTAGCTCTTGCGAGCCACCACTAGACCAACGAGGCAGTCTAAGCCAAACAATGCTTAAATTATACATAAAGGAAACATGTTAGAAAGAAAGAAGAATAAAAAAAAATTGAATGATTGTTTATGCATATTTCCAAGAAGCATAACTTATTTACTCCTTTGAATAAAATACAAAATACAATAAATACGGGCTAGAAATACCTCACAAGAACTTTATCTTATTACAAGAAAATGTAGCATAAAGTTAACTTCGTAACCTGTTTTCAGAACAGTTTCTTAACTTTTCTTACCTCTTGTGTGGTATATAACGGTTTTTATAATTGTCCAAAAACAAAAGACTAAGTAATATTCTTTTTATAATGTGAATTTTTATGTAGGTATTAAATTATTTAGCTTTCCCTTGTAAAACGAAGGGGAACGTATATTATTTCAATCATTAAATTCATATTAATTATATATTAATAGGTGTTTTTAAATGATATTAAAAAGCCTGTACATGTTTCAAGTGATTCTACCTTAACGTAAGGCATGCAAAATGTATACAATCATAAAATACAATCAACATATAAATAAAAACAATCATAGAATACTTAATGAAAATATATTTTTTTTGTCTTTTAAACATTTTGGTAGAAGAATGTTTTTATTTAGGTATCGATGTTTTATTTCACCACTATGGCTAGAGATAAGATTCGGCAAGCGAAGCGTGAGACGCCAGCTAGATGGACCGACGACCTTAAGGAGGTGGCTGGGACAGACTGGCAGCGAAAAGCCGAGGACAGGGTGTTATGATGCAGCCTGGGAGAGGACCATGTCCAGCAATGGACTGCGATAGGCTTAGTTGATTGTTGATTGCTAAAATGAGATCGGTCGATTTCCAAAAATTAGCACAAAACGGGCCTAACACAGCACATTGATATCACAAACCCACCGTCAAAGTTTAATTAAACTCATCTCTAATGCTCATTTACATTTCAAAACGTGCGCTCTCATAGATATGCACACAACCTAACATGGCCATTACTGAAACACCAAATATTTGCCGAACCCCAATAAACCTTGACATAATGTAAACAAGACAATATGACGTCAACGGAAAGTGTTCGCCTTGATTTACATAGACGGTGTCAAAGGCATAAGGCGAAAAGTAACCCCATTAGATTTTGGTGATGTGTACTCGTAATATTCTAAGAAATAGGCTTTCGTAACAATAATACGTTTGTCAATCCTTGTTTGTGGTTGACAGTCAAGTCTGTTTATCTGTTTGTTAACACGTTAGCAGTACCGGATTAAGCCAGCAGCGCGGGGACTGCAAAAGTGTTTAGCATCCCGCCTCGGAGAGGTTACATTTCTTTTGACCCGTCATAGAATTCATATTCTAAGTTAAAGTCAAAGTCAAAGCATTTTAATAAGGCACTTTTGACGTCAAAATATACAAGAAAAAAAAACTGATGAATGAAGAAACTCATCCTTTTTTAAGAAAATTTAATTTAGTCTAGGCGCCCCTTCTAAAAGGTAGTTTCGCATGGAAGAGAATGGACAAGACTCAAACTCAAAGCATTTATTTCAATTAAACCATTTACAGGCACTTTTGAATTGTCAAAGAGTCGGTCAGTTTGTCAGAAAGTTGAAGCTAGTTGCCCATTCCAAAACGTAGATCTCTGGAGAAGAACGGGCAAGAAACTTCATAGTTACTCTTTAATATTTTGTATGTGAAGACGATGTAACTAGTAAGTAAGTAAATTTTATTTGTTTAAACATGTACACCACGTTTAAACAAATAAAATTTGATATGATACATTGCATGCAAGATAGTAATGGGATACAGAAAAGTTCTAACATGTACAGCCGTATAACGTGGCGTACAAATTGGTCGGAAGAGATGGTGCATAAACCGTGATAATATTCATCCAAATTACATTTCTTCATTATTCATCAAGATTAGGTATAATTACAATTCAATAAGCATATTTTTTAGATACAATTCAATGTCAAAGTAGTCATAAAATAAATGGCTCGATAAAAATATGAATTGATGTCATTAAAAATTTCAATTCAAAATTACAATTATTCCAAAAAATATAATAGCTTACAATAACATGTCAAAAATACAACATTGCCATCTCAAAAATGAAGAAAATTGTCCTCTTTTATAAACTCTGCTATTAAACTGTAATATGCTCTTTTAGTTGGAAGATTTTATCTTCAACTTACTTTTCAGAGCAGATATATTTACTAGAATATATGAACAGGTATAGCAGATATATGAACTAGAATAAAATTACTGTACCGAATAGGTAAAAAGTATTAAAAAAGAAGCAGAAGACTTGACCAGAGGCTAAGCATTGCCATACAACATGGCAATGCCGCCAGTCTCTTGGGGATGAATTTTGCGACGCCATATTTTAGTTTGTGAATAGTTTTTGTTATTATTTTATTAATTAACTACCGCTGAGATTGGATTTTTTTTCGAGCTGACTTGAAAGCGTTTACAGAAGGCATAAAGTTGTAAACTATATAAGAAATACAAACCAATACAATGCTTCATTTTACATTTAGACCGTCGTATCTTTGCCTTAAAGCTACGGTTTCCTACAACAGCGGAAGCCGCCACATCACGGCCGCAGTGACGACTGTCATGAAAATTATTGCAGCGGGGTTAGACTTTAACACACAAACTTACTTTCATAAATAAAGTTTCGGTGACGTCATTCGACGGTAAATAGCGGACGCTATATGGCGGCCACCGCAGTTTTAAGAAATCGTTAATTTATAGATCACGTGCCTATGGCAGATGAACTCCCGAAAACCTACCTATGTACTGTAGGTAATTAAACGACGTGGCCGCGTACAATCATTTTGATCTTAGTTTTACGTGCCAAAAAACAATAAACATTTCTTTCAAAACAAATCTAAAATAACAAAAATTAAATAAACCTTACATTCCTCGCCCTCACTCTCTTTTGATTTATTAAGGGCGAACGTTTCAACATGCCCGATTGAATTTAACTTTAAGCATATTAACCCCATAACAGTATTAAAAGCTTTTAGACAAATCAAGATCAAATTGACCGAAGATCTTTGGGGAATGTACATTAAAATCTGTACCTCCATAATTGAGACCATAGCGCCTTACCTAGCCTTAATATTTAATTTGAAAATATCTTCACCTCTACTCTAGAAACGGTGAAGGAAAACATCGTGTGGAAACCGGCATGTCCTAGAACCAAGACATGTGACATCTACCAACCTGCACTGGGCCCGCGTGGCTGATTACAGACGAAGAGAGGAGGCCTGCGTCGCAGCATCTGTATATATTAGGTTGGGGAAAAAGTCTTTTTGCATTATAGTATGTATGAACTTGTGACAAAATCTCTTTGTATCTGGCTGGTTTTCGTATCATTGAAAGTTTAAATTTTAAAGAACATAATTCCAAATTCAAACTAGGAAAATGTGTGATTTTCATTTATTTTTCGTACCTTCAAGATGAGTGAATCTAATGAAGAAATTCGATACATTTTAAAATTTTACTACAAAAAAGGTAAAATGCAACGCCAGCCGCGAAAAAAATTTGCGATGTTTATGGACCTAGTGCAGGGTCTGTGAGAGTTGCACAAATTTGGTTTAAGCGTTTTCTATCCGGAAATTTTGATGTCAAAGATGCACGTCGCTCTGGTCGCCCTATTACGGATAAAATGGATGCCATTTTTGAAAAAGTGGAGCAAGATCGGCATATCAGTAGTTACGACGTAGCTGAAGAACTGGGAATTGACCACAAAACAGTTTTGTCGCATTTGAAAAAAACTGGGTACACAAAAAAGCTCGATATTTGGGTACCTCACGAGCTCACTGAAAGAAACCTAATGAACCGTGTACTCATTTGTGATTCTTTATTACGACGTAAGGAAACCGAACCATTTTGGAGAAGCTGATAACTGGTGATGAAAAGTGGATCACGTAGGTACGATAAGAACGTGCAAAAAAGGTCGTGGTCAAAGGCCGGTCAGGCTTCACAGACTGTGGCGAAACCCAGGTTAACTCGCAACATGGTGATGCTGTGTGTGTGGTGGGATTGGAAGGGCATTATTCATTATGAGCTATTACCACCAGGCAGGACCATCGATTCTGAACTATACTGCGAACAATTGATGAGATTAAAGCAAGAAGTTGAGAGAAAGCGGCCGGAATTAATCAACAGAAGGGGTGTGGTTTTTCATATGATAGCGCTAGACCTCACACATCTTTAGCCACTCAGCAAAAATTAAGAGAGTTTGGCTGGGAGGTTTTAATGCATCCGCCGTATAGTCCTGACCTTGCACCTTCAGATTTCCACCTGTTTCGGTCTCTTCAGAATTCCTTAGGCAATGTCAGGTTAACATCACGAGAGGACTGCCAAAACCACTTGTCGCGATATTTTGATCAAAAGTCCCAAAATTTCTATAGCAATGGGATCATGTCCCTACTTACAAGATGGCAAAAAGTTATCAAACAAAATGGTACCTACAAACTTTAGTTAAATGTAAATAAACTATATTAAAAAATGTTTTGAATTTTCTTAAAAAATGCGAAGCAACTTTTTCCCAAATCTATTACATTATAGGCTGATTATGTTATTCCTATGCTAGTTACAAACGTATACAATATTATAACAACATTTTCAAACAATAACTGCGTTTATCAAAGGTCTATTGTGTAATCGTGCGATCATAGAACACGTCAAACACGGAACGGTAAAGGGAAACGTATTCCCAATGTGTCTGCCAGTCTAATTGATCGGATGATGATTGAATGTACTAGAAACATAGGAGATATAGCTTACAGAGACCAAACTGTATACTAGGTACTAGGTAATTGTTCAGTGCGGTACCTACACTGTAACATGATAGTTGAATAGCCAACTGTCAGTGCTCCTTGCAAACAAAAGAAATCGTTTTGTATCAATATTAAGAAAAATATGAATGAATATTAGAATGGTCATGACTGTGCGTATTTTAAACTGAAAAAATACCTTACTAACTCTATTACAAAATATTTGGGCATTTTATCGAGAAACAGTGCTACGAGTATTAACGTTATCCACAATTGGAAAACGTTAGTAGCACGGACGTTTCGTTGTGCGTTACCGTCCGTCGTTTATGTCACGCACACCATCGCGCCATGAATTATTGTATGAAGTTTATTCTCTGTTGACTTACCTACTCCTGTGTTTCACGACTCACGTATTTATGACTGCAACCAATTGACCAGCTTATTGTTATTGTATTCACATTAGATACTGTCGGAATATCAATTGCGTCTCGTTCGGTTTATTGTATCAATACTTTATTAAAGTATTAGGCCTTCTGTAATGACCTTGTTTGTTGCGAGTCATCTGTGAGGGGTGAGTTATTCATAATTTTGTAGGTACCAGGATTACAGATATTCTAAGAAGCACTTGAAATAATGTAAAGGCTTAGTTATTACCGGGTCCGCTTCTTTATCGACAGATGATTCCCTCTGCTTTATCATTTAAGGCACTGGCTGAAAGAAACAGGCATCTAGTCTGAAAATCTAAGAAATAAATCATTCTGCCTGGCCTTTTCCCAACTATGTATGATGGGGTCAGCATCCAATATAACTGGATGCAGCTGAGTACCAGTATTTTACATGGAGCGACTGCCTACCTGATCTCCACAATCCAGTTATTATATATCTATAATAACTGGATTGTGTATTATATATCTATAATAACTGGATTGTCGTCGTCCCACGCGCAATCAAAAAGGGGCGCGTCGTCGTGGATTGCACTATCTGTAACACGGTACCCGTAAGTCTGCTAGTCTAAAAAATAAAATACATAGGTAATTTATTCCGCTGGAACCTGAAATTTAACAGCATGAATATGATCTAAACAATTTACGACCAAAACAAGTCTACTGTTGGCAGTCCGATGATGGTAATATTTAAGAAAAACTTCATCTAAAACAACAGTTGCCCTTTTTCGTTCTATAGCATGTTAAAAAAAAACTAATTCAATTCAAACTACACAAGCCAGACGAACTTCAACTGAAACAAGATGAAAGAAACTTAAATGAAATTAAGTAAAGAGAAGTAAACAGTATTTAAGCCACGACTTCACTCAAGCTATGTTAACTTTGTTTACTTAAACATGGACGTGTCTGCAGATGTCAGTTTTCCGACATTTTATTAAAATACTAGCTGCGTCCCGCACAGTTAAGTCTCGATCCCGTAAGAATATCGGTCTACCCATGTGCCAAATTTGATCCAAATACGTTCAGCCGTTTTTGCGTGAAAGCGTTACTAATAAACAAACAAACAAACTCACTTTCGCATTTCTAATATTATATAAATGATTCACTTAGATAGTGAAAGTTTCGATAAAGTTCTTCATTAACTTACGTTTTAAAACTAAGTAGTAGTGTTTAATAGTATTGAAACTGTTTTGTATTTTAATTAAGAGATATTTTACGTGGAAAATTGGTTTTAAAAGAAAGTTCCCTACTGCAGAACCTTTTAAAAATTATTAAGCATAAAATTCACAAACTTTCAAAGTTTTCTTTTAAAAACAAGTCGAATTGTATTTAGTTAAATAAATAAAAAAACATTCATCGTGAGTAAAATGTCAGATAAAATACAATACAATTAAAATATATTCAAACACTAGCTAGATAGCTGTCTAAATTTCAAATTGCCATGAAAAAATCATTTTCATTTTTTCCCGTATTTCCCAATTTCCCGGGCAACTTCATATTTTTCTTTCTTTTAAAATCTTATTCGGACTACGAACGAATATGAACATTTGAAAACAAAAAATTACCAAATGGGTCTAACAGTTCTCAAGTGTTGCCAAAGAACAGCATTTCAATTTTACTTACTTATATAGATGTATATTTACATAGGTACCTACAGCATTTTTTCAAGAGCTGGATTATGCTTCGGGCAAACAATACGCAATTTCCTGTCGAACGAACATCGGACATCCTGTAACAATTGTCAAGAACGAAAATCGAACAGCCTGTAGCGATACTTTCTTTTGACATGACAAAAAATGTCGCCTTATCCGCGTCTGCCTTTTATGTGACTATGTATTGTCACTGCTTCGTTGGTGTAGTGGTTGCAAGAGCTACTGCTGAACTGAGGTCCTGGGTACGATTCCAAGGTTGGGCAGTGTCATTGGGTTTTTCTTTCTGGAATTTCTCAGTAGCAGCCCGGAGTCTGGATTTGTGCCCGGTTGATGGCAATAGGCTCGTCCCCTATTACATGGGACTTAAACATAACTAGCGAGATGTGGGTGTACTATAAGTACGGACCTTGTCCAGTCCATTCAGGATCATACAAGAAAACCTTAGATAAATAATGCCTCGTAAATACCTAACAGAACCGACAGAAGGTATTTTATACCCCAGAACCTACATCCGTATAGAAAATGACCAAGAGAGAAATAAAAACCGATGGAGCGTACCACAATGCCTTTTATATTTCAGATCAACAGATCGAACGCTCTGCATTTAGATCATCAATACTTGTCTTGAACAGGTCTTAGAGAAGATTCATTATTGGTAACAGATTTAGTCTTAGCTTTCTTTTAATTATATACATGGATCTAGAGAATAAATTATTAAATCTGCGTTTAATTTAAACTGACAAGACATTTTAAGGACTCCTACTCAGTGTCTTGAAAGGAGCCACCAAACAAAGGAGTGCCGCTCGGCTAAAGCCGGCGGTCCGTGCCGCCAGCACTGTGTGCCTTTAAAATGTCTTGTCAGTCTAAATTGAACGCAGATCTAACAATTTATTATCTCAGTAGTCTTAAACTTGACAGGCGTTCATTTAATAAACTTTCGAATTTTACTTTTAACTAAAGTTTTGTACGGAATTTTAATTTAAACATAATTGTATTTTTTTTCACTAAACCTCTATTTTATAAACATAAATAGCGTAAGCTTTTGCAACGATTCGAATAAAAGGCTTCTGAAGGATCCGTATTGACACAGAATGCACACTAGATACAAGCATTCAACTGACAAAACATCGCATTGCACTTTACTGGTTCAATTTCCAGACCACTAAAAATATTATTATGGACAATTTTTTTTGGTAAAACTTAAATGAATTTCATATTAGCACCGAGTCGCGACGTCAACTTTTACGACTTTACATAGTTTTACATTTACATCAACAATTCAGTATGAATGCATTTGCATAGCATTATTTACTGCTGTTTCGCTTTATATTTTACACTCCCACGCTGATCATTACGGTTTTAATTAAAATTTAAGAGGAATATTCATATTGAAGTAGTTGTGCAATAATATACTTTATAAACTTATAACGCCTTTAATTTGTGGTCATCATGAATTCATGACGCTTCTTCATAATAACTGAACAGACTTAGTGAAAATAATTGGTTATCTTTATAGACCTTAATGGTGATGTTCTTCAGATAGCCCAGGTGCGTAGTACTGGCAACTGGTGTGCGTCTATATGAATATTTATATAATGGTGGAAGTTATGTCTCTCATTCGTTATTATCAGCTATATTTTAACTACTGCTGTGGGCGTACTGAGGGTAGTGTTGGTTATTGCGCAATAGAAAAACCGTTGGCAGTTCAGAACACACAATATAATTTACCATCAAATTAGGCAAACTAGCAATTCATACACTTTAGGCAAGGTACACGACACAATTATACGGAAAGCGCGACAGTTTCTAAACGTCTTCATTGTTTTACCGCCACCCATGAAGTCTGTTGCTTAGCTCCGGCCGGTCCGAGCGTTTATGTTATAGACTCTGTCGAGCGCCGCTAGGCGGCGCAGGTGTCCCGATGTGTCAACTCAGTACCGTATTTCCATTCAATTCAATTCTTATTGCATATCTCATGTGCGTACAAGATCTTAAAATAATAGTTACAAAGTCGCATATCGGGCACAAAAATTTAATACAATATAAAAAGTTTAAAATTATTAAGTAAATAGATATTAATTGTACGTACGTCATAATTTAGAAATAGGTTTTTTTAAGTTATCATTAAAAAACAAATCAATTTAAATAGTTTCACCTCTCAACGATGCATTGTCAGGATGAGGAACTCGGCGTGGCAACACGCCGTTCGGGTTAGCGACAAGTCAATCGTCATCCTGAGGATGTCTCGTTGGGAGGTGAAATACGTGTAAATTTTTTACACGGTTTTTACGAGTATGACTCTTTAGGAATAGTTAAGCGGAATAGGTTACTAAATATATCTACGTCTATTGTATTTTATCACAAAGTCTGAAAAGTTCTCAACTTCAAAGTCAATTCTGTTGTTCTGAGTAGGTAAACATCTAACTTATCAACAGTTAAGCTAGGCGTATTTTAGTAAGAGTAGGCACAGATATCTGACTACCACGATCCAATTACTTGGTAAAACCGATATCTTTATGCTCGATCGGTTGGCAGACTTTCTGGCTTCTGACTACGTATTATTTCACTAGTAGGTATTTAGTTAGTAAATAATTACTTATGTATTTGTATTTGCTGAATATCTTCGTTGAAGAGCAGATAATAATATAATTATTAGCTCTTTCCGTTTCCCTCTCTTTTAATTTTTACGTAAGTAGCAGTTATGTGAAACCTCAAGAGAAATATAAAAAAACCAGCCAAATGCGAGTCGGACTCACGCACGAAGAGTTCTGTATCATTATCTATATAAACGGCAAACAACGGCAACAGAAATACATCATCTGTTAAAATTTCAACTGTCTAACTATCACGGTTCATGAGATACAGCCTGGTGACAGACGGACGGATGGACGGGCAGCGAAGTCTTAGTAATAGGGTTCCGTTTTTACCCTTTGGGTACGGAACCCTAAAAAACGAGTGAGCTAGTTACACATTATATGCCACTACTCTAAAGTAGTGGCATATGATGTGTAACATCTGACATCTTGGCTGTAGTAGGTACCAACCTCTCGGAAAATGGGTTGGTACCATCTGACAACCAACTCAAGGATCGCGCGCACTCATTGGTCAAATCAAATAGCACGCGCTTCCTGTTACACACTTCCGTCCCTTTTCACGAAATCACTGCCACAGATTGCAGCAAAGCGAGAGGAAAGTAGTTACACATTTAAAAAACCTGATTTTGTAAGACATCGCTCACGAGCGATGTCTAAAAAATAAAATATGTTCCACATTTTAAAATCAATATACTTCGAAATTATTTACGAATAGGTACACACATAAAAATTCTAAGCAACACGCATGACTAGCACGCATGACATGATGATGGGCGAGTAGAATCAATTATTATGACTTTTTTGGAAATTTTGTCGTTCAAAAGTGCCTTTTTTGTGCCTAATTGAAATAAATTATTTGACTTTGACTTTGCATTGTTTACAGAAACTGCATGTTTTATTGATTGATACTTTATTTTTTTCTTAACAAAGTAGATTGGTATACAAAATGTTTGGTCTTGGAAAAATATACAGTCTGATTTTAAAAATATAAATTTTTCAACTGTGTTTTGCTTTCATTAAAATACTCGTAAAACCTAATATTTTTTTCCCGATTCCATGTTTTCATTTTTTGATAAATTTGGTATTTATCGCACTTTTATCATTTTGAGATAAACAGTTTTTGAAAAAAAAATGTGAGTCATTTTTTATGTCCTAGAGCGACGCCATTTGACTGCTGATGAAATGCAGAGAGCTGTAGGAATGCTGCAAGCGGGAAAAAATCAGTCCAAGGTATCTAGGTATTTTGGTGTCAATAGAAGCGTGATTTGTCGTCTTTGGCAACGTTACGTTAATACAGGGGATCCTGCTGAGTAGCACCCAGGACGTGGAAGGAGTACAACTGCTCGACTGGACCGATACATACAACTGACTTCAAGACGTCAGCCGAAGTTAACCGCCCGGGAGATAGTTTTAGCTACAATTCTCAAGCGGTGTTGTTGTTAGCCACCAAACCGTGAGAAATAGGCTGCATGAATACGGCCTACGAGCACGACACTTAATTAGGTGCCCACCTATTCGCCATGGGAATCACGCCCGTCGAAATGAATGGTGTAGAGAACACTTGACATGGACCCAGGATATTAGTATTATATAATTATCACTTGCTCAAAAAACGGTGAAGGAAAACATCGTGAGGAAACCGGCATGCCTGAGAGATATTTCTCGACGGCATGTGAAGCCAAGTCAGAGGCCCGTGGGCGGCTTTAAAACTCTGACACCAGGTTAGTTTACTAACCACACGAAAAGAAGAAGATGGACCCAGGAGCAATGTGATCAAATTTTATTTTACGATGAGCCCCCGTTTGGATTTAGGCCTGATACTTGAAGGGTAAGAGTGTATCGTCGTTCTGGGAATGCTGAACGGCTGAGATGCGTCCAGGAAGTGCACCCCCCTTACAGTGGCTCCACAGTGATGATATGGGCGAGTATTATGAAGAACAGACGAACTGAGCTCGTTTTTGTAGATGGCAATATGAACGCTGAAAGATACATTGTAGATGTCCTCGGGCCTTATGTTCACCCACTTGCACAAAGTCTTGGCTCAGATTTCACGCTGATACATGACAATGTGCGTTTGCACACAGCTCGGAGGACCAGAGAGTACTTGGCAATGGAAAACATCCGGGTATTGCCGTGGCCTGCACAATCGCCAGACCTCAATCCCATCGAGCATGCATGGAACATGCTCCAGAGACGTGTTCTAGAGAACCTGGACGGAGTGTTGACAACCTAACAACTGAAAGACTTGTTAAAATTCCATTGGGAGCGATTGCTGCAGGATCAGATAAACAATCTTATAAATTCAATGAAAAATCGCACTTTGTATTGAATTACCAAATGTTTTATTTAATTATAAAACATAAAAAGTTCAATTTAGTTTTGGCTTTATTTTATCGTCTAATTTTACAATGTTTGTTATTATGTGAGCACCATGTATTTGTTGCTTGATTTTTAATTATTTTTACTTAATGTGATATAGTTATTTTATTCTAGGTGCATTGTCTTCACATATAATTAAACAACCTATACAAAATATTGTAAAACATTTTAAAAGAGTAACGGTGGAGTTTTCAAAAGTGCCTTAAAGGGGCCTATTTGAAATAAATTCTTTGACTTTAAATTTGAGATTTTTACATCTTTTCCCAAAATAACAGAGCTTCTCATGAACCATAAAAGAGTTAGAACCAAAATACCAATTATTTAGCACCTCCGTTGCAATAAAAATGAAAATCTGCAAGTATATTTTAAAGTTTTTTTTTTTCGGGTATACATGAGCATGTGCAATATTTCAATGTTGTATTGATAAAACTTGCTAAATCTATTATTTTGGAATAAAAAATCAATCAATGATTAATTAAATATGTTAAATTCAATGAAAAACTGCTTCTATACTGATCTCTTATTATTTTATTAATTGAAGTAACGAAAAATATCCCACTAATATTGCAAATGTAAAAAAGTCGAATAAAGAGGAATCTTTATGTTGAAATTGTTAAACCATCCAATTATCCTTCTAAAAGCTCATTTTAACTTAATCTTCTATGTAAGCACAACACTAAAAAACTAATCCCAAAACCACATTAAGACTTTTCACCATTATTTTTTGTAACTTGAGTCTTAAAAAGCTATATCCAGATTGTGGTTATTTTCTTTTTCACACGAAGGATCTAATCGTCATCATTTATATTCACATCGTGGTCTTGTCTGAACATAGGTGAAAAAATAACGTGTAGCTTTTCAGAATCTTTAAATGACAGAGACGAGTATAAGTAGAAAATACTTTAAAGATTTTTATTAAAATGTTTTTTAGAGAATTTGTTACAGAATATAATGTATGTAGCCGTTTATTTTAAGATAATAAAAATAAAAAATAAAAATCATCTCAATATGGCCACATATGTAATTTTGTGGTACTGCAACTTTCTATCAATGAAAATTGTTCTCAGTCTGAAGGACAGACTAACAAAATCTAGAAAGAAAATCTGCAAACTTGATTCCATATTACATATAGAATTCTAATCTAGCTTACGACAGGCAATCTTGGGCCACAAAGAAAATATCATCATAAGCTTTCACGGTTCAGAATAAATGTGTGACATAAAAATAGAGGTGTATCTTTGAGCGCGAAGCTTTATGAGCCCTAGAGTAAAAAAGAGTGAAACTTTCAATCTTTAGTAAACCAGCGACACTGTGATAGCGCCTGTGACAGCTAGAATTGCATTTTATACCAGATAAAGTATTTTCGAACCCATTGCCTAAAAACATAGTAGATAGCGAATAAATAAATAAAAATTATACTCAGATTTTTTTTATGAAAAATATTTCTTAATTTTTTTAATGCATATTTTTTGGTATTTTGAACCCTTATTAAAAGGTTTTTTTTTTTTAAATCTCATAGCTATTACCTATTACACTTTAAATGAAGATTACAAAATACCATTAATTCAGTTTTTATGATAATGCTGGCCCTATTGCGACCATCTCGCCATTTTGTATTGAAATGAAATTATAGTTGTTCCACCTAATATTTTTTTGGCATCTATTATTTAAGCCTCTTATATAGCAGGATACTATATTATATAGTAGAGGTTGGCAACCCTACTGACAATTAAGCAATTATAAATATATAACTAATAAAATCGATAAATTTTATTAGTTCCAGCGGTACCTACTATATATATACCTACTTACGAATTTTACAACAATTTCAAAACGCATCACTAATAATGTAAAAATGTATGCTGCTAAATGTAATTAAAACGTCGCTCTGTTTCTGTCAATCGTTTGCAGATGACAGAGACAGAATGAAGTTTAAAATAAGTTTAGCGCTAAACACATTTAGTGATTTGTGGTTATGGTGCAAGCGGGCCTAAATACATATCATTATGAATTTTGTTGTTCCTGTTCTTCTTTTGTGTTTATACGGCAATAAGCCGTTTACATGCCTTGGTAAAAAATATTTTTACCAGTCAGGTAGGCGGTAGCAGAGCAGTGCTAAAACTGATATCAGACGGTTCACTCAAACTCAAAGCATTTATTTCAATTAAACCATTTACAGGCACTTTTGAATTGTCAAGGAGTCAGTCAGTCAGAAATATGAAGCTAGTTGCCCATTCCAAAGCGTAGGTTCCTATGGAGTGGGCACGCCACTATTGTGGCGATAAGTCCCCTCTTTGAGGAGTGGCTGGAGAGGCGCCACGGCGTCCTCACCTTCCGCCTGACGCAGGTCCTCACCGGACACGGCTGTTTCGGGAGGTACCTATTTCAGATAAGGCGGGAGGAAACGCCCGGGTGTCATCACTGCGTGGATCGCCCGGAGGACACGGTGGAGCATACGGTGGAGGTATGCCCGGCTGGGGCAGAGCACCGCCGTGACCTCGTGGAGGCGATCGGTGGCGGGGTTCTCTCGCGTCCGGCCCTGGTCCAGGCCATGGTACGGAGCGAGAGGGCATGGGAGGCCGTCACCTCCTTCTGCGAAGCAGTAATGCTCGCGAAGGAGGAGGCGGAGCGCGTGAGGGAGAGGCAAATCTCGCGCCCTCACGCCACTAGCCGCCGCAGGAGGAGACGCCCTGGGCGTCGGGAATCGATTGCCGATTCCCGGCCACCGTAGGCGCGGGCTTGCGGACGGTGAGCAATGGGTAGCTCGCCGTCCGGTAAGGACCAGGCCCGGGTCGACGGCGCGTTGTGTTCCACGCGCGCCTCAAAGAGATGTCAGCGAATGAAGGGGTCCGATGAGACCATTGCCTGCCGGGGTTGCGGGAAAGTCCGAAAGGGATACCGTGGCCCCCTGGCATTGCACAGGCAAGAGAAGGAACACGGGTGGGTTTTAGTCAGTAAGAGTCTGACACGCCCTCCCGCTCCACCCAGAGCGGGAGGAGTCATTTGATGATTTCCCACCCAAAAAAAAAAAAAAAAAAAAGCTTCCTATGGAGAAGAACGGGCAAGAAACTCCACGGACACTCATAAAAAAAAAAAAAATATTTTACAAAATATTGTTTACATCATTCATGTTGAAATTATACATGTGAGAACAATTTAGAAAGACGTGTAAGTAAAAAGCGTCCGTAATAAAAAAAAAAAACAAAAATTAAAATAAGCCGTGGCAGATAAGAGATGACCAGTCCCTACTGATGGCGCCCGTTCACGAACATGACGCATGGATCAGCACCGTTTAGCTCAACCATTTTGAAGGGAACTCAACGATCCAACACACACACACACACTAGAGTCCATATCCATTTTTCTTTCATTCCAAGTTCACACGTCACATTTCGTTAGTGAAAGATGACGAGGGCCAAAGTCCAAGTCACTAATAAATTAATGTTTTGTCTGATATCTGCTTCACTGCCCAAGGTTCGCTGAACAGCGAACATACTCTTATTTTAGTATAGCCACTCATAGAGGCCAAAGTAAAATGGATAGTCAAAGGAATTCCAGAAAGGAAAGCCAGAATTTTCCTCTGTTGACATTCGGATTAGTAATCGCAAGTCGTTATTAGTTTGTCCGTAATACCTACTACTCAAAATCCCGTAAAAAATGTAGCTAGGTGTCACCCATTGTACCCCATTGAGCTTCACAGCTCGGCGAATAAAAAACAATTGATTAGTCCCCGAATTCATATGAACAATTCGGGTATATATTTTATTGGTCTCAAACCGATCAAATCATATTTATGTGTCTCAAACGAAACAATCTTTTAGATTGTTCTCAACTGTTCGAGCCATTATCTCCACCATGACTTATTCATGCCATGGGTGTAAACCTCATTTATATGTTAACTAGCTGCATACTTAAATATTCAAATATAATCACGATCTGAAACAAATTAGATTTTTGCTCTATCATCAAAAATAGGCATATATTTGCATAGTAATGTCAAACAGATTTTTGGTACGGGGTGGCTCGTTAACCGGCGCGTGAATTTAACATTTTAACCTGAGTGTTTTAAGCTTATAAAAGAATCAGCAACTAATTATAGCCATTCGATTTTTCTGGTGGAATAATAGGTGATACACTACGTTTTTTATTAGCTTTTTTTCGTTAGCTTTTTATTTTTTATTTCGTGTTTCATGAACTGTTGCCATTTAAATGTTTATTTCATAAATCTTTTTAGTAGTTAGGTAAACTTTTAGGTGGCAAGAACATGTTTGTGATATTTTTCACCAGAAACAATAATCAAGAACATTTATTTTTTTCGGAATATCTCGTCTCCAAAACCAACAAGGCTGTTTGTGTACGTGGCAAAGTAATCGAATCTATAGAAAATAAACATGATCAATCTTCATCCATCAAAATAATTATTTCTTTCTCAAAGTATTTTGTCTTCATACGCACCTGTTGGTTTCGTTTTGTCTTTTAATAAAATAACATCACTCCGTTTTCATTGGGGCTTATATTTTGCTACTCGCTGCGCCCCGCGATTTCACCCGCATATGTCTGGAATATCGGGATAAAAGTATCCTACGTCCTAACCCAGATCATGGTCTACCCATGTACCAAATTTCATCCAAATCTGTTACCGTAACAAGCAAACAAACTCACTTTCGCATTTATAATTAGTTAGGATTAAGATGATTAAATTTTCATACTGTTTTCCCATGTTTCTTCTTGAAATGTATCAAAATTCATAAGACAGTGCAAAAAAATTTGGTCCATCGAAGACAGAACTGTTTTTTCTTGTGTCAGAACAGTTTCTTTACACTTTTGAAATAGTTGACATCTTTGAGTATGACCCTGTTTGGTTGCTAGATTGCACGCCGTCTTAGTTATCATAGAGCGAATGACTTAAGTCTGCACACAGCCTCCACAACCCAGCTACTGGTACCCTTTGGTAAGACTGGTTGTCAGACTTTCCGGCTTCTAAGAACCCGTAACGACTGCCAGAGATCCACGAATGCCAGCCGGGACCTACGGCTTAACGCGCTCTCCGAGGCACGAAGGAAGCTCGGTTTGTAGGGATGGTCACCCATCCACGGACCAACCTCTGCAAGCGTAGCTTAACTTTATTGATCGACCCGTGCCGCTGATATTACTTAGCACAACCTATGAAGGCATATAATGTAGGCTTGTACATTATACTTCCACTTAAAGTCCATCTTGTATCTATTCTAACAAAAAAATATAATATTATATGTAAGATAGTAGCTGCAGTTATATTTCACAGTAAAATAAATATGAGTTTTTAAGGACGGCCCCAATCTGTCGTGTTCACTCGCTCAAAGAAAATATAATAAGAGGCTGAATCCTTGAGCTCTGTGTCAAAACATGTAGGGAGATATAATTTACATAGAATACGTAAATTATTGCTGGAACTTTGCGACGTACGCTTTTATACGGTTTCTTTTTAGTAGTAAAATTCAATTAATCTCTCAAATATATTGCAAACTATAGTTTTTTTATAATTTAGAACCTTTTTTTTTTGTAAATGGGAGTACCATGGAGCCGTTTATTAAGTTATTAAGATGTATGTCGACTTGAAAGAGCATGGCAGTTGTGATTATGTCATGCTCGGTTCTCTGCCTTTTCGCCGAAAATTGTTTGCCAGATTTTCACTTGTCAACTAACGTTTCGCAGAGTTTTATTTCGCCGAATAATCATTTGCCAACGTATCATATAATTTTGTTTTATTTCCCAACCTCACAGCTACCAACTGTACGTTTGGTCTGTTTTTTAAAATGCCAACTTTCAGGTAGCAGAATGTTTTAGTTTGCGTAATATTCATTTAGTTGTTTATTGTTTACAAAATGTAGTAGGGTTTCGTTTTTTTTTTTTTTAACTTTGTTATTATTGTAACCTAACCGAACTGTTTCCTTTTACAAAAGAGATTCGCTTCTGGCACATCGCCAGCCGCTGCCGCGGCACGCTCGCTTCGCTCGCTCGGCTCGTGCGTTGTTTGTCATACTCTAACCTAACCTATCATTATCCCATCATATTATCATTATATCAATGTATGAAAAGAGAACCGTTACACTGGAAAAACGTCATTCGTCTAATAGTTGTTTGGTCTAGTGAAATGTTTTGTGTCATTATAATAATCAACAGAACAATAATTCTACCAAATGAAACGTTTTCATACAAAAATTTGCTAATCGTTAGTTGTCAAAGTAAAACATCGGCGAAACGTTGGTTGGCAAGAGATAATCTGCCAAACAATTTTCGGCGAAAAGGCAGGATACCGTCATGCTCACTAAATGTCTCGCCAATGATGGTGGCGAGTGTGTTGGATCATTCGGTTCCCTACAAAATGGTTGAGCTGGATGGTGCTGATCCACGCGTCATGTTCATATATGGGCGTCGTCAGTTGTGACTAGTCATATCTTAACTGCCAGAGCTTATTTTTTAATTTATATTTTAAATTGTTTTGATTATTTTTTGTACATTGTTCTCACATATAGAAGCAACTAGAATAATGTACCCAGGATTTTGTAATATCTATATTTAAAAGAGTGTCCTTGGAGTTTCTTGACCGTTATTCTCCATAAAGATCTACGTTTTAGAATGGCAACTAGCTTCAACTTTCTGACTAACTGACCGACTATTTGACAATTCAAAAGTCCCTGTAAATGGTTAGATTGAAATAAATGCTTTGAGTTTGAGTTTGGTGCGGTTTACATTGCAAGGTCGACGACTGAGAAATGTTGTCCAGTCATCGACATGATTCTTGTTTTTCTAGTGCACTGGGCTATTTATTATATTTTTAACTAAATTTGATATTGCACTGGGCTCCTTATTTAGTTTTAAACTAAATAAAACATTTGTTCTATCGAACATAGTATTAATGGCTGCTGGTCTGAATTTATAAAAACAATATGATGCTAGGGGTGTTGAGCTGTTTAGCCAATTATTGTTGTTCATGTATAATAACAATAACAGGCTGTACCAAATACCTAAGTTCTCACTTTGACTGAAAAGACATGGTTGTTGTTTGCCAACGCCATGCCTTTTGTAAATGGCCGCCATGAAATCGCGATTCCATCCATGCAATTATAATTACCTACTAAAATAGTATATTCAGGGAAAACACACCACAGTCATTATTTAGTATTTTATTTGTATTTTCATTGTTAGTATTATAATATAGCTCTCAATTTATGTACGCTTTTATTTTTTAAAGTTACGCATAAATACAGATAGATAAGTATATATTTTTATTACATACTATGTTCAGTTATAATCACTCTTATTTCAGTAAGAAATTTTACTTACCCGATTTATTATTGACACACAGGGGGACGTAATTACGTCAGTCACGAGGTTGTCGCTGAAAATCAGCGCTGTTGACGATAGGTTCGTCCGAAATTACAGCAATTTGCTGACCAATGACCTATTCTTGAACAGACGCGACGCACAGCTTAATTGTTCTTGTTCTTGTTGTTTGCTTGTTACAAAAGTAGTTATTTTTCCACTCTGCAGTCGGTATTTTGATTATGTTTTGATTGTTTGTTTGTTTTCATTTGAAAGAAAGAAAGAAAATATTTTATTTGGGACACGCACAGGAAATACAAACAGTAATAATAATTTAAACAAAAAGAAAACAAAATTACATAAAAATAAAATAAAAAAGAAGCCTATAAAAAAAATATAATAACGTGTTTTGATTGTTTGTTTGTTTTCATTCGTTACTGTCGCAACACATTATGCAATACGCAATGTAAATTGTCTTTGGTCTCTGGCCCTACCATCAAGCAATGGACAAAGGCAAACTTTTATTACTTTGGGCAAATTTTCAAGTGAGTATTTTATGTATTTTGTGTGTTTAGTTTATGCAGATTAAACAAAAAAAAAACGTTTATTTGCGGTACATATGACGCAAATAAAGGAACAAACAATTTGGGGGAAAATATGCGTCACATCCACGCGAAATGGCCATCTCTCAGCATAATGCTGGGAACCTATGCGAGACAGAGCCCCGGCGCTGGTTTTCAGTGTTTTTCTCCTTTCTATTGTAGACCAGACGATCTATTCTGTGAAATCTTACCTCGAAGTACGTAAATGTAAATCTAGCACCATAGGTGGAATTGTAGCTCACTTCACTCACTTTTCTCTAACATCCGACTAAACTAAAACGTCCCATGTACCTGTACTTACCTCTCCTCCTGTCTGTAATACTTCAAACCGGAACACGGCAGCTCTCCCTGACGACAGAAATAGGTATGGTATGGTTCACCGCATTTCCTCTGAGTCTGAACTCAGTCACCCTTTGGCATACGCGGTCAAATAGTTCACGCGTGGGAAGGCATAACCTTTAATTACCATGAGCCAAAATCTGGCGTGCAATGGCAAAACCTACACTGTATCAACAAAACTAGCTGCAGTTTTCAGAAATCGCGATTTTCAGTGTTTTTGGGAAATTCGAAATAAAATCTTTAATATGAGTCGGATTTCTTTGAATTTTGGCTAATATGTTTATAAGTAGGTACCTGGATTAGTATCTAAACGGTACTCCCTTTATTCTCCTAAAATTGATTGTCCGAATATCACTATCCATAACACGTTTGCTATTAACTTCAGTAACCATAATGTTCAAAATCCCGAAATTTTGTTTAACATAATTATATTTCGTTCTAAAAGTATTCTGTCATAATATCGAGTACCTACTATAATAATTGAATCTCTTAATTTTACATGACCTAAAGTTATATATCCTAAGTATTGTGTTAAATAATGTGTATTATTCCGAATATTCGATTATAATTAATTTTTTAGTTCTAAAACATTTGCTAAAAATTTGGTTTTAGTGACAGAAACGAATCGCTGTAAATCCGACTCCACGCAGTCTTGTCTGATCTACCCCTTTTTTTTTTGGGTGGGTAATCATCAAATGACTTCTCCCGCTCTGGGTGGAGCGAGAGGGCGTGTCAGACTCTTACTGACTAAAACCCTTGGCCTTTGCAATGCCAAGGGGCCACGGTATCCCTTTCGGACTTTCCCGCAACCCCGGCAGGCAATGGTCTCATCGGACCCCTTCACGTGCTGACAACTCTTTCTCGGCGCACGTGGAAGACAACGCGCCGTCGACCCGGGCTTGGTCCTTACCGGACGGCGAGCTACCCATTGCTCACCGTCCGCAAGCCCGCGCCTACGGTGGCCGGGAATCGGCAATCGATTCCCGACGCCCTGGGCTCCTGCGGCGGCTAGGGGCGTGAGGGCGCGAAATTTGCCTCTCCCTCATGCGCTCCGCCTCCTCCTTCGCGAGCATTACTGCTTCGCAGAAGGAGGTGACGGCCTCCCATGCCCTCTCGCTCCGTACCATGGCCTGGACCAGGGCCGGACGTGAGAGATCCCCGCCACCGATCGCCTCCACGAGGACACGGCGGTGCTCTGCCTAAGCCGGGCATACCTCCACCGTATGCTCCACCGTGTCCTCCGGGCGATCCACGCAGTGATGACACCCGCGCGTTTCCTCCCACCTTATCTGAAACAGGTACCTCCCGAAACAGCCGTGTCCGGTGAAGACCTGCGTCAGTCGGAAGGTGAGGACGCCGTGGTGCCTCTCCAGCCACTCCTCAAAGAGGGGATTTATCGCCGCAAGAGTGGCGTGCCCAGCACAGGGTTACGTCAAAAGCACTCTCCATGACGCCATGAGATCCCGCCGGAGCTCTGTCCGCTGTGCCGTGATTTCTCGCGGCATCGGAGTTAAGCCCCGGCGTTTTGCCTCCTCGCGCCACTCCCAAATATGTGCGAGGACTTTTGCCTCCAAATCCCATGGCGTCTGCTCTACCCCTAGAGTGTAATTTAAAATCGCGTGGGACCGCCGGAACCCCGCAGCGCCGGAGCCGTGACAGAAACCATGCCTGCTGCATCTGCATCCTTGGTTGCATGCTGCATGCTTGCTTGCTTATAAAAACCACATGTTTACAATCAACTGCTTTATTGTTGTAAGTAAAGTCATCACAATTTTATTTTATTATTATAAATAAACATTATGTAATTTGAATTTAGGACTTTATATGCTGGTCCTGGTCCTTGCTGGTCCAAAACCACAACTAATTGATTAACATTTTGAAAATACTGTTGGAGCCCCTGAAGATATTATGTACGCTGGAAGCAGCAGAATATTATGGACATCATAATATGTGTAACATCTTTGTAACAATAATATTCTAACAAATTAATTTAATTTAATTTTAGATTGTAAGACCATATTTGTATTGTATAAACTCAATCTCCTTTGTATTATATAATTGCATAGCACGGGTGTGAGTACTATGTACTAAAGAGCTACCATTTACCGGGTAATATGTATTTCATTGACTTGAATGTGCCCTGGCGGCTGTGAGTATGTCATGCTCACTCAAATGTCTCGCTGATGGTGGAGCGTGTGTTGGATCATTTAGCTCCCTTCAAAATGGTTGAGCTGAATGGTGCTGATCCATGCGTCATGTTCGTGGACGGGCGCCGTTAGTTGGGACTGGTCATCTCTTAGCTGCCATGGGTTATTTTAATTTATTTTAAGTGTTTGAATTATTCTTCATTGTTTCTTTTTATTACGGACGCTTTTACGAACGTACCCGTCTTTCTAAATTGTTCTCACATGCATAATTTCAAAATGAATGATTGAAGTAACCAAGTAAGTAACCAATATTTTGTATCAAATTATTGATTTTAAAGAGTGTCCGTGGAGTTTCTTTCCCGTTTTCTCCATAGGTAACTATACTACGCTTTGGAATGGGCAACTAGCTTCATATTTTTGACTAACCGAACCCTTGACAATTCAAAAGTGCCTGTAAATGGTTTAATTGAAACAAATGCTTTGAGTTTGAGTTTTGAGTTATAACTTTTATTGAAAACGGTCTTATGTCTTTTGTATAAGATTGATTGTAATATTTATGGATTTTATGGCTTAAGATATTATGTGATATTAAGTTCGGGTAAGTTATCATTCGGACAATTAATGATGATTAGGACAAAAAAAGTTATGGCACTTTAAATTATGGATAAAACAGTTAGGTGACACAATAGAGAACCATCTTAACAGCTGTAGAGAGAATCAAATTTTAAGAAATTATTAATTTAATGTACTGGTCATATGAACTGGATCAAATCAATTGTTAAAAAGTCAACTAAAAAGGTATAAACAAGACATCACAGACAGACAAATTAAAAATCTGGAGTCACGTAATCTGTTCGATTTATTTCCCTAACACGACGTATGATTCCGGATTTTTAATTTGTCTGTCGACTTTTTTCTCGTATAGTTAATTGGGTTTTAGTTTTTATAACTTATTTTTATTTAAATTATTTTGGAGTTAGAGCATAGATATTTTTTAAATGTACTAATTAAGCCAGAAAGAAACATTTTTTGTTGTTGTTTATTTCTATGTCCTCAAGAGGGCGCCATGTTCAGTTCAATGTGACGTCACATATCAGCGGACGATTAAGTCGCTTCCAACGATACTCCATTTGTCAAATTATAAGGAGCAGTTTAGAAGTTATGAGGGAACAGGTAAACATACCTACATACATACAGGTCAAAATCATAAAACTCCTTTTTGCTTCGCCGTAGTCGGTTAAAAAAAGACAAAACACGACGTGTAGCGTCTCTCAAACTCGCTTTCATCAGAATTATGACTGATATGTATCTTGAACAATGTGCGTGGGTTGTTTGCCCACACATTATAGCTGTTGTCCGCAACTTCATTAGCCCAAAAATTTTAACCCCTCATAATTCCTCTTTACATCCACTTACTTTGTTGAAACGTTTCAAAATCCAGTGCTCCTCTATATCCCTTTAGGATCTATCTATGCGCGTTTTCTGTTAGTCAGTTAACTGTTTTATAATTATACGCGATAGGCATAGATGAGACAAAATAACTTAGGACAAATAATACATATATAAATCTATGTATATAATATAAATTAATGCTGTTTTTTGGCGCGCTGATCGATTATATATTTTTTTAATGTTCGTAGTAGACTGAATAAGGTCCGAAAGAAAAATTGGAAATTTGGAAAAAACACTTTAATATTTTCACGAATGATATAAATTCGTGAAAATATTAAAGTGTATTTTTATAGAATCTTTGTTTGAATTATCGTTTGGCCAGGATAATTTCTATCGGCTATCTAATTACGCAACACATTTTCGTAAACGATTAAGACTTATCCGTTTCATTTTGATAGTTCAACAACATTCATTTTGTTTACGTTGCCAAGCAGATTTTTTTTTCCAACTTATGTAGCAATGGATTAGAAATCTGTTTCAAAGCGATTCAGATTGTGATGGATCGTGTATAAAACGACGTATAAAAAAGTAAAAATAATCAAAACACATTCAAAAACACACAATTAAGTTAATGAAAATTAATTCAGCAGTAAAAAAAAGATTGCCTCGTTGGTCTAGAGGTAAGTGCGAGCGGCTGAGCCTCATGCTCAGCCGCTTGTGCTTACCACTGTCCTGGGTTCAATTCCCAGCCTGAGCAAAGTGTTATTAGGTTTTTCTATATGGAATTTCTTAGTAAGCAGCCCAGTCTGGATTTGTACCCGGTTGATGGCAATAGGCTCGCCCCCTATTACATAGGACTTAAGCATAACTGACGAAATGTGGCTGTCCAAAGGTACACCTCTGCCCAACCCTTCGGGGAAGCAAGGCGTGATGTTATGATGTTAAGTAAAATATTCATTGTTGCACTTATAGGTAGGTAGGTGCTGTAGCCGAAAAGGCCATCAAGAACGAGATGAGAGAAATACGAGATGGATCGATACTCAATGACCACATATATTCATCAATGGCAACTTGGCTTTACAGATTTCAATATAAATTGGTGTTCCAAGTGATATATTGCTACCCATTGTCCATTATTATTGACTGTGCTCTTTTAGACTTAGGCTGCCTGTCCATTGACTCGGAGCGAGGGAGCAATGCGGAGCAGAGTTGTGGACTGTGTCTGTCCATTGATGCGGAGCGAGGTAGTACGGATTGGAGTTGCGGACTGTGCGGAGCTAGACCGAGTTCACGCAACGAATAATTTGAGCAGGTGGCAGCGGGAGATGTTCCCCGCTCCGCTTCCCGCTCCTTTTCTTCGCTCCGCTTCCTGGATTAGTAGGAATTTTTGAACTAATTCGAAAATCCCTGTCCACTGAAGTGAAGCGGAGTTTTACTGTAATTCCATTGGTTAATATTGCAACAGCTCCGCTCCGGTCCTCTCCTCTCCACTCTAGTGGCAGTCAGCCTTAAACTGGTATAGGAAGCTTCTGTCAAGCTACTGGCATAATCAGTTAGCGCTTTGATTGGCAAAGGCCAATTCGTCTAATTAAGTATTCAAGAAATCGATAACTATACAATTTTAATATATTAAAAAGCCACTTTTCATACGTGTCTGTGTGACCGCATTGTTCTTCTAAACTACGCAATGAATTTCATCGTCACTTAGAAAAATTTATTCCGGAAGTTTCATGTATGTGTATTATTATTAAAATAACAAACAATGCAGAAACCTCGATGTTTTGTCAAGTCGTAAAAACAGTGCAGAGCAGGCTTTAACTAATACATTCTTCAGAATACCAATTTATTTAATATTTTAAGTTAATTTATTCCAGAAGTGTTTATAATTCCCATGACACAAACATGTCAAAAAAATTAAATACCAAGTTGTTTTTCCGCACCAAACGAGCAAAGAAGCAAAGAAAAAAATAAGAAAATTAAGAACTTCCCAAAGAAAAACAAAGAGGACGAGCAATTTATTATTCAAACGCTCCAGAATCTCGGAACATTAAAACAATATTGACATAAAATCTGACTTGACGGACTTAGGGCGTTTGCACACTTAATCGTATCCGGTTGGTATTCGATTCGAGTTCAATACGTGAAAAAGACGAACGGGAAATTCACGTCCTAGCGTCAGCCCAATCCGTATTTGAATCGTTTTGTTTTGATCACAAACGAACACGAAGCGGATACGGATAAGTGTGCAAACGCCCTTATTCTGGATCCGTACGACAGGGTTGGTGGTCACGTCACCGCTCGACATCGTAATACGAATGACATTGATCTTTCTTATAAGGATTTATGGATTTCACATGTCAATATTTATTTACCTATAATGCGTCTCAAAGTAAATGGATTGTGTAAAAACGTCATGTCATTGTTTTTGTGTTATTTTTGTCGTATGTCGTAACAAACTACGAATTAATTCTCTATAACTACTGTATTTTAGGAAATCAAGCGTACTTTTTGTATTTTTGTCTTTTGAATATTAACTTTACCGAATCTAAGCTTATCTCAGCGTGAATTATGTGAGCATACCAAATGGCCACGGTGAAAAGAATTGTAGAAAGTTAATTAGCCCCATAATTGCGTGATACACTTTGTATGACAATACGAAAAATTTTGAAGGAAATTGCCAATCCATTGCTAAGTCGCAAACAGGCCCGACGTGACGACGCAACGCGACACCGATAGAACAATTTCCGAGAATTTTCATAGAAATTGTTCCAGTAGAGTTCCGTAACGCCTGTCTGTCTGGAGTCTTTATTACATTTGAAAAGTTCGTTTTCTCAGCAACGTAAGTAACGTTATAATGTTGTTGAAGTGACGAAATGAAAACCATTGTCATTGTAAGTGTGTTCCAATTACCCCGAAGATTATTAACATACCGTCCCCTTAGTAACACAAAAATGTATCTCCATTTTGATCAATTCCGAGTTAAGTATACATCTATCTCGAGTTAAGTATACAGATTATATTTAGTCACAACGATACATATCTTGATGACACTTAATGTCTAAAATGGTTGACGTATCTATAATTATGCAGAAACAAACACAGAAACTTATCTGAAGATACTTAAGTGTATTACTAACAATATGCGTAAAACAGAAACGTATCTAAATATACGTCTGTGTGTTACATTTTTTTTTTTTTGCACACATAAACAAAGCGTATGCGTGTGCGTACGTGTTTGTTGTTTGGCGCATCAGTAGCATGCTGCCATTTTTATAATAATATGTTGTTTATGTGTGGGTTAGTGTATAGTTTTACACCTTTTTACTTATAAAATCATTGGGTAAAACAATAACGTATCTAAATAATCTTCAAAATTATTTAGTGTCCAAAAACGTATCTCAAAACGTTTTACCCAAGGTCATTGCAGGTTTGAACTTGGATGCATGATTACAAGATAAAAACCAAAGAAACTGAGGTAAAAAACCAAAGTACTTAATCAAGCTTAAATGCTAAAGTTTCTGGTATTTTAAAAAGAAGAAAAAACGTGATTTAGGTAGGCATAGAGTAGTTTAGTGTAGTAGTATTTTGTAACTTCTATGTACACTTGTGTTTTGTTTTTTGTATCCTCTTTATTACCATAATAAATAACTTTGAAGAATAAAGAATAAAATCTAATTTTAAATTAATATAACATTTTACAAAAAGTTTGCTACACATAAACGTATTACCTTAACCTTATTCCAAACAATTGAATTATAAACATATAAATAAAGCCTTTAAAATAATAAATTAATTGCTTTGCTGCCCTAAATAAGACTCTATACGCATTTTAAGGTTTAATTACTACCTTTCAAAGCTAATATGTTCAACCTTTTATAAAAGGTTCTGAAACCATAGGGCGTTATAGAGTGTTGTAAGAACTCTATGTAAATTCAAAAAGCGCGTGCATGGTAATGCTTTTTTTAAAAATTGGAGTTGCATAATGATATTTAGTCCAACATTATAACACTCGTTTGGATGATATTATGGTTAAAATTCAAAATTTAAAAGTTTTTTACTCAAACTAGGCTGAGAATCAGCACTTTTCGTACGTCAATATTACATAAGTCAGTCCCCCAAAACGCTCACCCTTCACCACGTCCTAGTGCTTTAGCTGGGAAGAAGAAGTGGCGCAACAAACTCCCCAGCTGCACAGCTACAGCTGTCTGTTCAGTTAGAAAAAAAAAAGATTCTAAATAATAGTATGCAAAATAATTTACATTACGCAACACATAACAAACAGCACAACACATCATTTTAATTATAAAATAGCCATATGACAGCTAGCACACGCCAATATACCAACCAAAAACATCGAGTACTATACTCAGACAGAAATAAAATTAAATAAACGTAAACAATATCTAAATAAAAGCCTCCATGCATAAAGGGCGTGCCCGCTTACATATACTGTAAATAGAAGTTATAATTGGTAAACTAGGACCATCAAAGTAAAATAAATAATTGTCGAGGTCGCTAGCTACCATGACACTTGTTGTGGCAATAAGCTGTTTCAGATACTTTTATAGAGGATTTATGTGATTTATAGCATGGTTGTAGACAAATCTGTTTTATCCGATCTCTAAAATTGCACATTATTGAGATACGTTTTTGGGATGATACCTGACTGCCCATTATGTATGCCAGGTAGGTACCTAATTACCTATGCAAATAATCGTGGGTACTTGTGCCCGACCTCTTAATGCCTCCCTCAATTCTCATTTTATTAAAGCACAAGGTCGTTTAGTTCTCATCAAATGTGCCAAAACAACACCTTTTTCCACCACTAACTCGCCTCGTGACATTTAATATTTGCTCAGAAGCTAAAGTCGAACGTGAACGGCGCACTAAAGAGTCCTAACTAGTTTTAGGCCTCGTTTTTCATTCTTTCATTTATTAGTCGACCCGCTCCTGCTTCGTCGTTCGGTTTTTGCGACTTGACAAAACATCTAGATTTCTTAGTTATACTCGTATGTAACTTTCATACGAACGCATTATACACATAAACCTTCCAGAATTAATTCTCTAAACGATGGTGAAAACCTCATCAAAATATGTTGCGTGGTTTATAATAACAACGCTGTCATACAGACACGCAAAAAGCGACTTTAATTCATAATATGATTAGAATCTATCTTTGGTTTTGACAGCATTTAAAATATTGAGTATTTACGAGACGATTAAATCAGTAACAAATTAAGTATATACACTTACATAAATAAACTCACGTCTTCTTCTGAAGAAAGAAGGTAGGCAGAAGCTACAGAACGCCATCTGCTACGATCCTTAGATAACCCTTTTGCTTCGTTTACGTTCATACAAAAAAAATAAAAAAATGGAACATAATAAAATAAACAAAATCATTAATTCACTAACAGACAACGCACAGCCTAAGAGTCTAGAAGCATGTTTGCGCAAGAGTTCCTAAATTAATGAAAGTGAGCAATAAGGACGATTTTTTTAAATTCATAGTTTGTACTGAAGCTCGTATTTTTTGTCGATGGAAAATCCTGTCGGGTACATGGCTTGTCTTAACATAAATAAGCCACGTTTGACGTAATGCACTAAAGTCTTATGGTTCAAGACATTTATTTCTCAATAACAGAATATACATTATACATAAATCTTCACCAATAGAAATCACATTTTTATAAATAAAATTAACTTGTCACTGAATTGTATGACCTGCGGTTCAGTTTTATAAAATATCATAAAGGCACCTATTTATTTATATCATGTATTATATATAGTTTTATACATATACATTTGTATACTAACCCCACCCCATCTACCACCCCACCTACCTAGTGTTCTGAAAGTAACAGTAAAGACCACAAAAACCACAGCTAATTAAATTATATCGCTTGTTGGTTTACCAGTGTGTTATGATAAAGTAGCATTTGATAATCTGTGAGAAAATGCTAAACGAAAGCATATGACTACTAGAAATTCCTTTTACTCACGTGACGAAAGTTTCTAGTGGACGCTAACAAGTCGCTAATGACGCGTTAATAGATTCAGTTAACATAAACACCGACATTCATGAAAAACGAACTCGTTGTTAATCATAAAAAAATTACTTAAAATGGATAAACTTTAAAAAATCCTCCACGTAAAACGATGCTACTAAACTTGTACTTGTTACTTGTATACACCGTACTTAATTAATTTACACGCACAAGCTCAAGCACGCGCAAGCTCGTTAAGCCGTTGGTCCCAGCTGTCATTCGTGGATCTTTGACAGTCGTTACGGGTCGGCAGAAGCCCGAAACTCTGACAACCAGTCTTACCAAGGGGTATCGTATTACCCAGTTACTGGGTTGTGGAGGTCAGATAGGCCGTCGCTCCATGTAAAATACTGGTATTCAGCTACATAAGGTTAGACTGGAAGCCGACCCCAATATAGTTGGGAAAAGGCTAGGCAGATTGATTGTACTTAATTAATTTACACCGTACTATTTTTTATGTGGACTAGTTCACGAACTCACCTACCTACAGTCTGCAGGCAGACTTTTCCCAACTATATTGGGGTGGCTACCAGTCTCATCAGATGCAGTTGAACACCAGTATTTTACATGGAGCGACCCTCTATCTGACCTCCACAACTAAGTTACTGGGTATACCACGATACCCCATGCTAAAACTGAATGTCAGACTTATGGGCTTCCGGTTAACCGTGGTCAAAGATCTACGAATGTCAGCCGGGATCAAAGAGGCTCGGAGGGGTCTCAATATGTAATGGATGGTCACCCATTCACGAATCGACCGCGGAAAGCGTAGCTTAACCTTCGATCCACCCATGCGGCTGTTATTATTTTGCCACGAATACCACATACCTACTAACAAATGAACGACGAAATATTAGACAGCTCTATTTCTTACCCGGGACTGGACATGTCTATCGTCGATTAGGCTTAGCAACTCGGGATAAAAATATCAGCCCGTTTTTACTAAAAAATCAGTAGGTCGTGGCCCGGACGTAAGCAAGTCAAAACAAACAAACATGTTAAAAATGACTAACGGCTCGTTAATAAGCTACTGATCGTTCTTCTGACGTGCTAACGTGGCAGTCACGAGTGCATTCCAACACTTTCGGTTTCGGCTATAGTCATATTTGCACTCTCCAGCGCTTTATAGCGCGTAATACGATTTTGATGCTTTTGCTTTATTGTTATAGCTCCATTTCTGACGTCAGAGGATGCAGTTAAGTGTGGAATTATATATTTGTTTACGTAGACTAAATATGTAGGTGTTTATTTATGTAGATTCACATTACTTTTCGTTTATTACTTTTTTATAGGTTAGGGTCAACTATGATTGACTTGGATTGCACGAATGTGCTGAGGTTTTAAGATTTATGTTCTGTTACCTACATACTTTATTATATATGTTTATTCTAGATGTATTATTAGTTAAACAGCAAAGTCAAACTTGATCTCGTCAAAACCTGTGTAGGTTTATCAAAAAATATTATTTTCATTCCATCTACAGCCTGAATTTTTAGTCACCGTCCAAATTTTGATATATTAATCTTTGATACAATGGTACAATACAAAAATATTGAGATATCACATCACAAAGTTATTATATTCCACGCAAAGCGGATAATTCTTTCGAGAAAATGATTTAATATGAACATTTTACGTATGGAGTATTTTACGAACAAAAATGGAGTTAGTGAATCATGCCTAATGCCTAGAAAAAATTTGGATGGTGACTGAAAATTCAGCCTGTATATGACTCAGAATCTAAAAACGATCCGCCGTTCGTCCTTCCACTTATTACTTTTCTACAGTGTATGATAGTCTCTTGTCTAGTCTACAAACTATCGATGTCTTTCTAAATAATAGTAGATTATGCACCGAGGGGCTAAAGTTGTGTCTTATGTCACGGGCGTCATATTGAATCTCGAGCGCAATGAAGGATTCGGGATTTAACTCCCGAACGCAGCGAGGGAGTTAAGAGTTTAACTCACAAGCGAAGCGAGGGAGTTAATACAAGAATCCTGAATGCAGCGAGGGATTCAAGCTAGCCCAAGGCAAAGACACCTTTAGCCCAGAGGAGGATACTCTACTTTTTACACCTACTGTGAGAAAATAATAGCCATAGTACCTACGAAAAACAAAGTATTTATCAAATAAACAAACAGTAAGAATAACATATTTAGAACTAGTTAGTTATATGCACTTACATATTAATTCAAGTTAATGGTAACATTTGAGACATTAGTCCAGTTGTGCAAAGATAAAGTTAAGTTTTTATTTGGTACGTTTATAGATGTTGATTTGGAATTTATTTGAGTATTGCTCGTTAATGCTTCAGAATCTTGTATTTGAAAAAAAAAAAGTTTTTATTTTTTTATTTTAATAACTTTCTTTTTAAAAGTCGAGAATATCATCCACGCGTAGTAAGGGTATCGAGAATAGCTTTCTTCTTTCTGGCACCAAAGGGTGTTTGTTAGTACTATACTGCCAATTTTGCTGAGCATGTGAGATTCCAAATTCAAATCACATTATTGACCAGCGGGTCATAATGAAATCCAGTACAACATTATTGACCGGCTGTGCCCCCGGCCACTAATGAATCACTTTAGGTTAAGGTTGCTTGACATATAATTACATTTTCGAGCAGGTGGTGTGAAAAAATATTTTCATTACTTAATATAATTCAGAATTTTAAAAAATGTATACAAATTACGTCTGCGTCTCTCGTCCCGACGCTAGCTTTCCCAACTTTTCTGAATGCATTGCTACACAACGCTACCATTTAATCCTATTCCAAGGCGAAATAAAATAAAATATGAGTCTCAGTCTGTTTATGTTTTTCACCATAGATATAATAAAGAAGGAGATATGGCGTGGAGTTCAAAATGTATAGAAAACCAATGAAGCCACAATTGCCCCTCCTTAACGCTAATAATGCACACACAGTTCTGTCAAAACAATACTACGAACAAGTGCACACACTGGTCACCCATCCACGGACTTACTCCGTCAAGCCTAGCTTTACCTGATGGCTCGACCGGTGCGTCTATTATTAGGTTAGCCCCGAGCTTCTCCACTGTGATGCAAAATCTGTCAAACATCTGTTAGTAGGTACAGACAGAAAAAAAACAAATGAAAACACAGGACAGAAAAAAAAAACATATGAAAACAACTGAAAATCACATCGAGAAAGAATCAATCAAGTAACAAAGATTCATCTATCAAATCTTTTCCAAGCAAAATAGACATTAGTAAATACGGGAAAACACAAAAGACAACAAAAGATTAGATTAACTAGACATGACTAGTTTACGCAAGGAATCCATTTCTCTCACTTGTCACTAAGTACTCGCGTGGGCCGATAAGCTGTAGATATATCTGCGCATTGTTTTACTTTCATTTACTGATAACTAGACAGTTATTTATACAATTGTAATCAGACAATTATAACCTACACACAAGGATTACTGTTTAGTAGCCGTATTGTAAAGTCATCATAATCATCATTATTTTCCTGTCCATAACAAAATTTAAGTGAGGTTGACGCAACATGTAAATTGCACACATCTCTAGTAGTCGTCATCTTGGTAGACCCTTTCTAGCCATATCATCTTTCACACAGTCCCTCCATTGTTTCTTTGATCTTCACCTAGCCAAACTCATTTTTTCAGTAAACCTGTATCCAAATTCAAGTCATTTAATCAAACTAGGCTGAGAATCAGCACTTTTCGAACGTCAAAATTTCCTTAGAACAGTCCCCCAAAAACGCCCGCTCTTCACCACCCCCTAGTGCTTTCCCCCCAGCTGCACAGCTGTCTGAATAGTTAGAAAAACTTGATTCTTTATCGTTAGTAAGTAATATGTGCAATTTCTGCACACTTTCAACCGTATTGTACTAATGTGCATGCCTGCTAGAAAAAATAAGATTTTCCAATTTTCTTACACCAATTCTTTGGCAAAGATGCTGGATAGTATTCCACTACTATCCACTGGCAATGTATGATCAAAAAATGTTTTAGTAATTATTTCAAACATATTTTATTATGTCGTTAAAATCTATCTGTAATTAATAATAACTAGTGTCAAAGATTTCTTTGGGTCATATATTATTGTAACTGTTTACCAAGTGACTAATTACCAGCTAATCACCAGCATAGAAATTGGATTAATACATGCTTATTACACTACATTATTATTGCAACACAGCTCTATACTAAAACGGAATTAGTCTGATAAAAACCTAAAATGAGAGATGAAAAGTAAGAGGCAAAAAAACAGACATGTTTTTTTTTCGTTTGGCCTCTTTGTAACTTTTGTTTTGTCCATCTGATTGTAACAGACAGGGAGTTACCAACGCAACACGTTTCCATCAATGCTGTCCACAACGTGACGATAAGCGGCTTGATGTCTATAAATAGAGATAATTATAGACAAAACAATACAAAACAATGTTATCATACAAAACAATTAAAGTTGGGAGTTGCTAAAATAGACGATCGATACGCAATACCCTAATTTTAGATAGGTAATAAACAGAGTTGTATCAGCCGCTTGAACAAAGGTCTTTTTTTTTTCTTTTTTTTTTCAAACGTTTTTTGTCCCACTGCTGGGCAAGGGTCTCCCCATAGTTTTCCATTCTTCCCTATGTGTTGCCTTTTCCGGCCAATCTCCCAAAAACGCCTTTATGTCATCATGCCAGCGTTTCCTGAGCCTATCTCGGCGACGACGCCCATCTTCTGGCTCCCGCTGTGTGACAACGCTGGCCCATCTGTCCCGATGCATCATACATACGTGGCCCACCCAATCCCACTTTAGCTTACCAGACTTGTTGACAATATTGGCGATTCCTGTTTTGGAGTGTATTCGGTCGCTGAGCTTAATACCCAAAATACGCTACGCTCCATCGCCCTTTGGCAAACCTTGAGTTTAGGCTTTTGAGACTCGGCCAGGGACAAAAGCTCGGAAACAAGACACAGTTTTTCATTTCCATAGGTATTCACTATGCTTGGAGTAGGTATACTTTGTAATTATTATTTAAAATGAATCCTGTTGAACCTCCTCTTGATACTAATTGTCCTTTTATTTTACACCACTTAAAATAAGACAGAGTGTATCTTTGCCTTAAGCCACAAGTATCTACGGCCAATTCATAAATCCTGTTTAGGCAGAACGTACACGTTCTGCCTAAACAGGATTTTCTAAGCCATTAGTTGCGTAACCTTTATCCCGAGTAATAATGACACTGAAGTAAAACAACACTCAATCAATCTGCCTTGCCTATTCCGATGTTGCGGTCGAATTCCAGTCTAACCGGATACAGCTGAATGCCAGTATTTTACATAGAGCGACTGCCTATCTGACCTCCATAACCCAGTTACTGGATAACACGATGGGCATTTGATAAGACTGGTTGTCAGACTTTTGGCTTCTGACCCGTAACAACAAGGTAGTAAAATAGAACTAAGTGAAATACCATTTGTCCGACAAATAAAACCCGAAAAGTTCACTAGGCGATGTATACATCAAAGTGACCAACACAAATGCATTACCAATATAATAGTCATACAGGCTTATTAAAGGCTAACAGAAAGGTACGAGAGGATGAAAGGGACAATAGATTCCTCAGTCCATAGATTATTACGACCTTTTTATATCTCGTTTACAAGTCAACACGGCGAGATGATTCGACAAACAGCCGATATCCGATATTCCACCAATAACCGAAATCCGATATTCGACCAGTAACCGAAATCCGATATCGAGACTTGTAAATAAACATGTTCGACTTTTCCTGTTTACGTGCTGTATAAGTGGGCGTGGTTAATGGCTGAGTGATTTATGTAGAACGGGACCTCTCGCACGATTTTACAATAGATTTGGACATTCCGTGGATTTAGACTACGAAATTAGGTCAAGGAAATTACGTATTTCAAGAATAATTTATCTGCTTTATTTCTTACTACCTTCTGCCCGCGACTGAGTTCGCATAAATTTTCTTGTTTTAACATAACATACTATCCTATGACACTCGACAATTCTGTAGCTTCCCATTAAGGAAATAATTTATGGAATTGGATTAGTAGTTCCGAAGATTATCCCCTTACGTATAAACTCTCAAAGGAGATTTCAAAGTTTATTTTATTTTGGGCTAATAGAAAAAAAATGAATAGGAAAAAAATAGGGAATTCCATAAAAATACAAAAAAAATAATTTGAAGAACCTTTCAAATGATCATTTTTCTTCATCTGTACCCTACAGGCGAAGAAAAATGATCATTTAAAAAGTTTTTTAATATGACAACTCTACTTTTAGGGCAGCCAAGACAGTTGTGTTCGACATGACGTTTGACAACTTTGACAGTTTTATGAAGTGGCGTCTTTGAATCTTTGTTTGCGTTGAGTTTGTTACGGTAGACGTCGAACAAATGCCATTTTCAAAATGACATTTTTCGCATACTGCTCTGATCCACCATGATTAATATTCTACGTTGTGTTGCTCAAGTTAATTTGAATGTGTTCAACGAAACAAACTTAAATTAAAGAAAATGAACAATAAAAAACGGTTACTGTAATAAATAGCAATATTTACATATCGTGTACACAGTGCTAGCCCAGGCTTCATACATTTCTGAAACATCTCCTTTTACCTCTTATAGCAGGCCACACTGGGAACGAACCTTAGTTCGTTTAGATTCGCTCATGTAGCTACGGCGTCTTTTTACATTTCGGTTCATAGTTCGCGGTGTGAACCAAAGTATGCGAACACGCAGTAGTTACATGAGTGACGGTAAACGAACTTAGCTTGGATCCCAGTGTGCCCTGCGCTTTATAATATTAAGTAATAGATTCTGTCCGCGATTTCGTCCGCGTGTTTTTTTTTAATCTCTATTTTCTTCACGCAAGTGCTAGCAACAAGTTGACAAAGTTTTATTGCTATCGGACGGCATCAACGGCAGCGCATAAAATACGAACAAACAAACATTTATTTTTGATACAAGAAGGAGATCCTTCAAATTCTCACATATTCGACTCACATAGAACTTTAGCTACTTTTAAGAACCATGACTATATCATAAAGCAACTAAGCTTAATGGACACATTCCCTACCAGTTTCATCAATCTTAACTGTCACAACATTTAAAAAAAAATTATAGCTATCGAAAACCATTACAAAGTTACTGCATTTCACAATATCTAACGTAAAATAAGCGCTATTCTATATAATACGACTTAAATAGTAACTAGGTATACATAAGATACTGTTAAGTTTAAAAATCAATCTGCCTCACCTGATGCAGCTAAATACCAATATTTTACATATAGCGGTTGCCGATCTGACCTCCATAACCCAGTTACTGGGTAACACGATACCCCTTGGTAAGACTAGTTGTCAGAATTTCGGGCTTCTGACTACCCGCAACATCTGTCAGAGATCTACGAATGACAACTTAAGTTAATATTAAGTTATTCCATAAAGCGATTCACAGAAAATGAGACACTATTAAACTATTTCCAACATATATTAACCTCAAATACCCAGCTCAGACCGCAATAGGCCCTCTGAGGACGCAAGATATGCATGTATTTATAAACTTAAGTAGTTAATGTACTTTGGTAACAGGCTCCTCCCAAGCGGAGTGCAACTCACGACTATTAAGTCTTGTAACTGGTCTAAGTCTGCCAACCTCAAACCTCTGTGATGCGGTATCCGTTACTAATAGAATAAGAGCAGGCTGCAATATGATGATTAATTACGATGAACTTATGTGCGCTCGTAAAGCCTGGTCTACACGTGGCTAGTATTAAGTCGAGTGGTTACTCAGGCACTACACGTGGCTAGTATTAAGTCGAGTGGTGACACACTACGTAGGTACAAGTGACCAGAATAGCAGAATGGGGGCTCATGGCTAAATGATAACAGCCACACGGGTCGATCGAAGGTTAAGCTACGCCTGTCGCGGTGGGTTCATGGATGGGTGAACATCCATTAAATATCGAGACTTCTCTGAATTTAGGAAAGCACGTTAAGCTATTAGTTCCGGCTGTCATTCGTAGATATTTTATAGTTGCTACGGATAGTTAGAACCAAAAGTCTGACAACCAGTCTTACCAAGAAGTATCGTGTTACCCAGTAACTGCGTTGCGGAGGTCAGATAGGAAGTCGTTTCATGTTAAATACTGGTATTCAGCAGCATCCGGTTATGCTGAAAGCCGGCCCCAACGGCCACCATTTTTGGGAAATGTCTAGGCAGATTGATTGAAGTGCCCAGAATGGTTTGCAATATTGCCTTTAGCAGGAAATAAATTTTAAGAGTCGCTTTAAAAAAATATAACGAACAGGTGGTTGGGCACAATTTTTTTTAAAAGATGTAATGGTGCAGAGAAATATTTTGTTCATTTATTTTACTTTCCTGGGAATTTATCCGTCTTAATTTATACAGTTTGTACCATATCTACACATTTATGACTTAGCTAGCGAAACACTAGCAACTAAAAGGAATTTTATGTAGGTATTAAGCGTCTGTTTAACCTAACCTAAGTATAGAAATAAGACGATAATTTTGATGTCAAAGATTTAAGGCCAGTTTCTCGAACGAAAATTATCGCAAAATTAATTTGACAAATTGTCAAGCGCGCGTAAACGGCTGTGATTAGTTTAATGATTTATCAACAGCCAATAGCAGCAGTCTACGCGCGCCTGACTATGTTTCACATTCATTTTGTGAACATTTTCGTTTGAGTAACTGGCTGTAAAGCATATATACAATGTGTAAATGAAAATCTCAAAACTTTTACCTTATATTGGATCAACCCTGATATTGGGAAAAAAGATTTACTACAGACAAAGGACATTAACGAAAGGAAACATCGTTAACTCTTAAAATGTCGATTGCACCCCATGTGTGCAAATAACAATAAAATTCTATTGTGTCGCTAATTGCGCGCGCGACGGGTTAATCAAAACGCATACACGAGCCTTAACTTGTAAATGAACTAAATGTACTATAGACACACACTTTCACAAAAGAAACACATTAGTATAATTAATACTTAACCTTTGTCTAACACTATGTGAAACTTCCCTTCAAACAAGAGTCGGCTTACTAAACAGATATACGGCTAATTGGTTTATTAGGAGACTACTTAGTAAATGACGCCGAAAATATATTAATTAATTAAGTAGTTAATCTGCGAAGAAGTGTGTCCCACGCCTTAATTGCGTCACCCTCTATAATAACAATCAATTTCAGTCAACATATAACTTCAAAATCCATTGCTTTGTCTGAGGTACAGGTCTGTTCGACACTTAGTTTTTTTTTTCTCGGTACCCTATGGTCCCGGACCTTTAGAAGGCGTACGAGGGGCCGCAGCCAACCCGTTAGATGTGTTTAATGAAACGAGGCACCAACCACGATTATCCCTGTACGCACTATGCTAGTCCACCCAAGGACAACCCCTGGTTGGTGCAGGACTATTGCAAGATATGGAAACATTATTATTATTATTCATTTATTTATACAGAGTATACGATAGTCTCAAAATTAAAACTATACCCCACAAAATCGTTGTCATGGTTTGTCTGACAAACTCCGGAACTAGTCATCTCTTATCTGCTACGACTTATTTTAACTTTTGAATTATTTTTATTTTTTTATTACGGAAGATCTTTACATGCACGTCTTTCTACATTGTTGTCACATGTATAATTTCAACATGAATGATGTAACCAATATTTTGTAACACTATTATGATTTAAAAGAGTGCCCGTGGAGTTTCTTGCCCGTTCTTCTCCATGGGAACTTATGCTTGGAATGGGCAACTAGCTTCATATTTCTGACTGACTGACCCCTTGACAATTCAAAAGTGCCTGTAAATGGTTTAATTGAAATAAATGCTTTGAGTTTGAGTTCTGTGGGAAAGAACGTACTTACTACTTAATTTATGTAACTTGCTTTATTCTATATAAGATCCTAATAGAAAAAGTAATTTTGCTGCCATTTTTAGTCTCACTTCTAACTGCAGGCAATCTGTTGAGAGTACGGTTACTCGTTTATCAAGCGTCACCAAAATAATGACATGACTGGTAAATAATGGTCAAACTAGACTGGGTACGTCAAACCGTAATACCCACTGACCTCCATCTATACAAGTACGCTGGACTTACGATACCCTATGAAATGACAGTTCTTTATTGTGCCTATTTGAAGCGCCCCCAATGGGTGGGAAGAGAACTAAATCTGACGTAACTTGCAAATAGCCGCTGTCTCGTTTGAATTGTCCCCCGTGTTTTTGGAGGTTTAACGTGATTAAGCTTCTTTGTTGTGTCGTATTAATTTAGTTAATACATAAATAAGTGGTGGTCATTCATAGGTCAACTATGAAAGAGTGTTTGTTATGCAAAACTCGTTACTAGAAAGGAAGTGGGGTTGCATTCCACAAGTAAATGAGTTTACGGCTAATATTCAACAAATTATACTTCTATTGTTATTATTAGACATTTAAAAAACTGTCACTTATCTTATTATACGTAATAACAATATATTTGTCTTTGTATAACCGGTTTTTTATAAACCACAAAATTTAATAGTGATGTAAAAGTTACCTGTCGATAAAAGTTATCGATATTTTTCCTAACGATATCTATTTACTTTCAAGAACGGAAATCACCGATGGCCGATTTTTATTATCAAATACATATAATTTTAAAATAATTCAAAGGTTCTGACTGACAAAAGAAGACTGGAATTATGGCTGAAAAACATTGAAAAGCTTAGTTGGCGTCCGAAAAAATATGATTACATCCGTTCAAAGCACTTCTCCGATGACTGTTTTATTAAACATAACTCATTTTATTTTCTATAAATACCTTACCTATTCCACTCCATCCCAAGATACCCTCATTTTTATTTAAAAAACGTTCCCTATTTATGTTTGGATTTAGCTAGTCACATACTAAGTACCCCCTTAGTCTGGCTTCGGATTATCCTAAGACTAGCAGTCTGCCCCAACTTCTCCCGTGGTACATAATTACATAGCCTATGTCACTCAGGGATAATGTAACAATCCAACGGTGAAAGAATCATAAGTTATCAAATCGGTCTAGCAGTTCCTGAAATTTGCGCGTACAACCAAACAAACTCATCAGCTTTATTATATTAGAATAAACAACCCGGCCGAAATATCTGTATCTGTCGCAAACATAGAAATAGTATTACCTGATGGTCGGAAAAGCCTTTTATCGATGTATTTTATCTTGCTGTCTCATCCCTATTATTAGTTCCGTTCCCACCCACTTCTGCGATCAGCGCCAAAATGGCGAAAATCAAATAGCCCCACTATGGCTCGGCTTATCATAGGTCCAGCGTACTATATGGAGGTCAGTGGTAATACCGCATTAAATTATGTTAATGTTGGCAACTATCTAAGTATACATATAACCTCTTTCTATCTATGAAATTGGCGTTTTTTTTTCTCACAAATAGAGAACCTCGTTACTTCTATGAATTAAATTATTCATCAATTGCTTGATATTATATCAAATAATGACCATCATTAGACAACTACCAATAGTAAAAAAACCTTATTATTTATAGTTTTCTAAACATAAAAAATACCTTAAAAATGACTCCTCTTTTTGTAGCAGAAATGGCCACTATTTGTTTTAAAACTTAGCCAAAACTTATTTTTGTCGCTTAATCTAAGTGGCATACGTTATCTTAGTTTATCATTAGTGCATAATAAAAGTTTTACAACATTAGTGTTCATGATCGATAAATAAATTAAGAAAATGTTAATATGAAAAATGCAATTATTTTAAAATTTTATCAAAACGCCAATTTCATAGGTGGGGTCCCAATATATTTATATCTATGGAGTTTGGTATTTTGTACTGGTAGCAACAACCTACTAGCTTATTAAAAGCTATTCGAAGTTAATACTTCGTAAAAATGTCTATTATCAATATCTCCATAATTAATGCTCAGCCATTTTATTTGGCAACGTATTTAAATAAGGGGAGCCAGTGTCCGATACACCGTTTAAACCTCCTTTTAAAATGGATAGGTCCAGTCGAGTCAAACATTGGCCGTATCGTTTAAGTTTCACCCATGGTAGGTATGCTCAAGAGCCATATTATGGGAACCTATGGTTATATCACTAATTAAGAACCGCACTCGAGCCGGAAATAAAGCCAACCCAAAAGGCTAGCGCTAATTGAACACCCGACGAGTTCCGGCCCCAAATGAGATTTTCGGGAGGCAAACAGCAACCGATTAGAACGTTTGAACTTCAAGATAAACTCACATTTAGTTTCCTGAAGTTTGTTAGGTATCAGATATCTTATTTGGGAATCTGAGCCTTATTTACTTCATTAAGATATAGGATTATTTATGGTTTGAGTTTGAGGTTGTTTTGTTCTTTTATCTGTTTTGAAATCGAAGGTTTTCTTCCTTTTGATTGAAATGAAATGAAATTGATTATTCTGTAAATAGGATATCGGCATCTCTTTTACACGTCATCTTAAAAAATATATAAAAAATTTGCTAGGTGAGTTCGGCGTTTCATATCTGACTACTCTGAAAAGAAAGGCCAAAACAAACTCCGAGGTCACAGTCTCTTTTGAAGTCCAGACATAATCTTGGTCAGGCCATATGAGGACCATGAAGATTAGTCTGAAATGATCTTTTGAAAAAAGAACCACACAGATTTGAGTGGACCTGTCCTGTCAGTGCAAGCATTTGTCAGTAATCGTGGAGCTCAACTCAGAACTTAAGGAGCTCAATTTACTGGATTACTGGTTAATATAGCGTGATCTTGTTTCATTTGGTAATAGATACCTACCTACTTAAAAAATACACTATTCAGAATCATTTTCTAGAGCAACCGTTTAAGTTTCTGTTATTTTCAATTTTCCCTTTGCGCTTGCAATCACAGGTACAACAAAACGCAGACGAAACTCACCTGTTACATACTTTATGAAAACAAGTTGAACCCTTCACAATGACGAAACAGTCTTATACTATGTCTACGAACATACAGCTTTACCGAGTTAAACAAAAACAAAACACTGTGTTCCTTCCCACGCGAGTTATAAAAGTCGGAAGAGGTAAATGGGTCAGTTAACCCTGCACGGTAGGGTTAACAACCTGTCACCGCGTCCCTACTCATACACTAATACTACAAAGCTACGTGACAACACCCTGATAGCTTGGAGACTCTCTTAAAGTACCTATGAGAGGCTTAAGGTATCTGCCCACCTCATTAGACGCAACAGGAAGATTAACAAGTAATCAGGACGCACAGTGTCAACACATCCAATTAGGGCTATATCTTAGAAGCACACGCAGTCCCGGTGAATAGCTGGCTTAAGGTGCGGTCTAACCATCCAGTCGACCATTGCCTTTAGATACACTGTCGGCATTCTTATATTGAAACCACAGCCTGCTTCAATCTTGGAAGCAATCTGGCGTACGAAAGAGATTTTATTTTCTCGTAAACTGGTCACATGTCGTCTAAATTGGAAATACGTGATCGAGTTTCATGGTAATGATCCTCTTTTATGTCGGCTGTAACTTACGCGCCATATAATTGAGTATATAAGTTATCATTTACGCGACTTTGGACCGGTGTATGAACCCTTGGGGATTGAGATACATGTTTCCTTTACTTCTTTTGATTGCAGTGCCAAGGTCGGATACTTGTGCTAAAACAATTTTATGTAGTAATTTCTTCTGTAACTTTGATATTAGCAAAGAGTCCTCCTGAGACGTAGTCCGATATATTAAAGAAAAAGATATAAATACGTAGCGTCGGATAGAGCTTTTAGAACAAAATTTGAGATGGGAAGTGGAACCAGTGAACCATTGAACGTCGTCCGTACTATCTTAAGAGGGATGCGCTAAAGCAGCCCGCGAAATTCAAATTTTCTTTTGTTTTTTACAATTTACTATTAATTATTTTAATATATGTTATATGCCGATTAAAATATGATTCTTGACCGTAAAAAATATGGCTTTACAGATTTATAATCATTAGAATCAGCAATACAACTCCATAAGAGTTAGCATAATCCTCAAATGTCATGATTTCATGAAATAGTCATGCAATGGGATTACATGAACTTAGAGAGTTGTATGAATGTTTTTTTTTTTATAATTCTATAAATAAACATTTTAAGTATATGCTCGCGAATCATATTTAGATCAACATACACATTGACACTGACCTGCAAAATGCAAAAATAGTAAGACAATTTAAATTTCGTGGGCTAACCTTTTTTTTGTGGTTGGGAAATCATCAAATGACTTCTCCCGCTCTGGGTGGAGCAGAAGGGCGTGTCAGACTCTTACTGACTAAAACCCACCCTTGTTCCTTCTGTTGCCTGTGCAATGCCAGGGGGCCACGGTATCCCTTTCGGACTTTCCCGCAACCCCGGTAGGCAATGGTCTCATCGGACCCCTTCATTCGCTGACATCTCTTTGTGGCGCGCGTGGAACACAACGCGCCGTCGACTCGGGCTTGGTCCTTATCGGACGGCGAGCTACCCATTGCTCACCGTCCGCAAGCCTGCGCCTACGGTGGCCGGGAATCGGCAATCGATTCCCGACGCCCAGGGCGTCTCCTCCTGCGGTAGCTAGGGGTGTGAGGGCGCGAAATTTGCCTCTCCCTCACGCGCTCCGCCTCCTCCTTCGCGAGCATTACTGCTTCGCAGAAGGAGGTGACGGCCTCCCATGCCCTCTCGCTCCGTACCATGGCCTGGACCAGGGCCGGACGCGAGAGATCCCCGCCACCGATCGCCTCCACGAGGACACGGCGGTGCTCTGCCCAAGCCGGGCATACCTCCACCGTATGCTCCACCGTGTCTTCCGGGTGATCCACGCAGTGATGACACCCGGGTGTTTCCTCCCGCCTTATCCGAAACAGCCATGTCCGGTGAGGACCTGCGTCAGGCGGAAGGTGAGGACGCCGTGGCGCCTCTCCAGCCACTCCTCAAAGAGGAGACTTATCGTCGCGGGCTACCCTGACGCTTTCGCCTTAAGTAAGTAAAGGTTCGATAAGTATACGATGCGACTTCTAAGAAAATTGATATTCAGATAAACAATTGTATTCCAGCTAGAACTGCAGTGAATTTCATACAATCTAGATCTCCCGAGTTGTTCTGTAGAAGTTTAGGATACAAAGCGGTTCCACATCTATCATCTACAAAGTTGCATTCTGAATTTGAATTTTTTTTAATGTATTCTACAAAGCAAAGGGACAACGTTCATAGTTTCAGAACTTTCTTCAAGAATTTAAGAACCTACTGTGAAGTTTTGTCTCTATATTTGAATTTGTACTATTAAATGTTCCAGCGAATCATGCTTATTCTAAATCCTCTTTGTTACCACTAAAAGTTAGTTAAGAAGTTTGAAAAAGTATACTTTTTTGTCGACCGTTATCTTCTTTTATATTTATTTGAAACTAACTGACCCGACAGTCATTGTCCTGTATAATAAATTTATAAAACTTCCCATAGAAAAACCACTGTCAGTATTCCCGATTATTCAATTTTTTCTTTCCTTATGAACCTGATTCGAACTACTTAGTACGAACATTTTACAATAACAAATAGCCCGACGGATCATCAAGCCGTTCTGAAATGATGCGCTTACAAACGAACAGCATTACAATTTTATTTATATAGATAAGAAGATAGATATTTATAGAAATAATAAATACAATTTTACTTATATTATATACTTTGTCTATTGTCTATTACTTTGTGTATATTAGATACTTTGATTTCCTAATTGAATTTATTTATTTACTATTACCACTTAAATTTGTTTTTACAGGTCGGAACCCAATACAACAATGTAGTCACAATTTCCACACTCAGAGACGTCACCCAAAAACCGATTAAACACCACCACCAACAAAAATGAAGTCTTTTTAAACTTTCCTTTTTGGACTGACAGGGTTCAAATTTATATCTGTCGATTAACGTGGATAGTCAATTAACAAGTCCCAAGTAACGACTCCGAGTACCGGCAGAAGTTATACTGAGGACAATATGTTAAGTGTCACCCTCTGGAATTCCGCCAATGAGCATGTAAAGATATCCACTTGAGTATCTTTATTTCCCGCCCCACTGGTGCAAACATGGACAAGTTTGTACGGACCACCGGGACTTTAAACAGCCTCTCCCTCGGCCCTTGCCGCAGCCTACTGTTTGGAACGAGCAATCCCAAATATTCTAGTATTTGAGGATTATTCAGCATACCACGAAAAACCATAAAAACATACTTAACCAGTGCCAATTTGCGCCTTACCTCCAACTTATAGTAACCAACCATCCCTATTACAAAGAGGGTTGGATACATAGGTGGATAGAACGGGTAGACGCCAAATTGCTTCATGTAAAGGAACCGGGTAAATTTATTTTGCATGTTTTTCTACCATCTGACAATACTTCGTTTCAAATGGAATCCACATGATAGCGCTCGCTTAAAGAAAGAAAAGAAAGAAGAAAAGAAAAGTGTGATGTGTGACTTCACAGCTGCTGTGTTAGTGAACTCACGGGTTTCACGCATTACAAATCCAAGAGTTTTGAAATCTTTCTTACACACCTGTACGATAATTGTGTGCGAAACGACAAATCTTCGGAAAAAGTGACCCCAAGATCTCGCACCGACACTACCCGCGGTGGCGCATGCCCGTCCATTCTTTATTTGTGATGTCAGGGAACCACGGCCCGCGTAAAAGACATCACGCTATACTGTGCCACATTAAAGAATAGTTAGTTCTCAATACTCCACCCTACTACACGATCAATGTCCCGCTGCAGCACTTCGCAGTGCGACTGATTGCATTTACAACTTCAGATCGTCGGCAAATAGTAAGTTACCAGCATCTTTAACAATTTCACGAAGGTCATTTACTAAATTCCAACGGTCCTAAATTAGTACCCTGACTTACCCCTGTTAGGGTGCAATACGTGTCCGAGTTGAAGCCAGCGTATTCTACATTTTTTTTCTGATAGCCTAGGTAGCTGGAAAAGAACTTTAGAAGAGCTGCACTAAAACCAGCCTTTGCATATTTACTTAACAGAATGTCATTATCTACGCTATCAAATGCCTTCCTGAAATCGAAGTAAGCGACGTCCAGTTGGGCCCTGCCTCTGAATTGTTAATCTTTTACACTTTGACATCTTACTCTTTGATTCTCTGACATTAAAATGATAGTTTGACATCTTAGATAAATTGTGAGTGTTTATGATATTGTTAGGTATTATCTGACATACTTAACTAAAATTTTAATTTTAATTCGGAATTATGCAATCAATAATGTTAATACTAACCTAATAATCTCTATCCTGTAATTAATATGTACCTACCTCATATTTGCACGTCATACTTGGCTGAATGTGATGATACCATTGACTAATCTTCAGACCATTTTTAATGTACCATATTCTAACAAATAAATGATTTTAATTATGAACAAGTGTTCATTAAAACAAATGCAAAACGCTATGTAAATAATATAAAACCATGAAAGTACGATGTCGGAAAATGAAATACAAATTACAATTAAATACATCGAACACGTATGGAATTTTTGATTAAAACATTTACAGTCCGATGCAAGGCGCTCATTACATAGTATTTTAATTAAAATAAACTCGTCATTTATTCAAGGATATATTCAACGATATTATTCGATACAATATATAAAGCAGGCTGTAAAAGTTTTTAAATGCAGTGATCGTTTTTGCGTGCATAATTTCAAGGATGGTTATTTTAAATTCGGAACGGCATCTGATTTTCATTGAGGAGCTCGAATAAGTAATAACAGCCGCACGGTTTGATCCATCAGGTTAAGCTACACTTGCCGGGGTTGGTTTATGGATGGGTGACCATCTTAAGATATCCGAGATTCCTCCGTGCCTCGGAAAGCTCGTAAAGCCATTGGTCCCGGCTGCTGATTAATAAAAATCTTCGATTGAGACAATTCAAAGATTTGAAATTAAATTTCATGAGTTCATGCTTTCCGAGGCACGGAGGGGTCTCGGTATGTTAAGATGGTCACCCATCTACGGACTGACTGCAGCAAGCGTATCTTAATCGAATCGATCGACTCGTGTGGTTGTTATTACTTAGCCACGAGCTCCTCAAATAGTAGGTAGGTACTTAATAAATTATTGTCATTTTACGATACTGCTCCAAATAATTTCTCCCGTAATTTTCTAAAATTCTATCTAAAATAACCTTGTTTATTTTGACGAAACCACTAAGGAACCGTTTCTCTTCTCCACCAGCGGCACTAGAGTTTGATACATTTTATTTCTCACCTCTAGTAACATTTTCCTGTAGGTACTTGACATGTTTTCAATCGAGTTTGTGCAGGAAGGAGGTTGTTAGCTCCACTCGTATATTTTATTTGAATGATTACTGAGAAGCGATTGTTCGCTTGTTGCTCTGTGCCGGTGTGAATCATTTTTTGTAAGCAGTTGGTTGGTTGAAGAGGGATTTATTTTTGTGTCAATGTAGATAATCTAAATTACCAGTTTTTAACGCCATTAAAACATTAGTAAGAAATATCTGGGGTACCCACATATTTCTTACTAATGTTTTAATGTTTAATTATAATAAATCGTAAAAATCATTAGAGTTAATAAAAACTATTAGAGACATTTTCAATAGAAATAAATGAACAAAATTGTAATGTGAAATTCAAACATTTAGCTAAAAGCTCAGCAATGACAGCAATTTGGCCCTCTCTTTCAAACTGGTTGTAAAAACCATTTGTACTAAAAACTACATTCACTTAAAAGCACCCCGCACTTACACACAAATTTGTCACTGTCATCTGCACAAAAAAAAGAAAAGAATAAACATTTTACGTTCCAAGTTTAAAGCTTGCGGTCAAAATTGCATTCGGCAATTTGCACGATATCAGAGGAAATGAACGCAGCTAAACGACGAAATTCAAATCTGAATTCGAAATAAATGCCGCATAGGAAAAATACCTTGGATATTTTAAATGCTTTTAAAATGATAACATCGATTTTTTGGTGTGAAGAAGCAAAAACTTTGGGAATATCGACACAGTCTGAAAACAAAACAACTTGAATTGCTCAGTTCGATGAAGTTCGCTATATTGTTTTACTTACGCCTAAGACGGAATGAGCTCGATCTAATGTTCCGTACTATGAAAACAGGAAAGTTTTGTTTACAATGTGCCTAAAGGCGTTGCTTTCTGAGATACTTTGAATAAGTAAAATGTATAAATTCTCTTAAGATTGTGACTTGGAAATATAATGAAACTAAAGCGGATGTTTTAGAAACTCATCTGCCTTGCCTTTTCCTAGGGATGGCTTCCAGTCTAATTGAATCCAGCTAAAACCAGTACTTTGCATGGAGCGACTGCCTATTTGACCTGCATAACCCAGTTACTGGGTAACACGATACCCCTTGGTAAGACTGGTTGTCAAACTTTCAGGCTTGAAATAAGAATGACAGAGTCGTTGTAGCCAACAGCCTTTTGCTAAAAATAGTACAAACAGCATACCTAGTAACCATTTTCTCTGCGAGTAAATTTACCAAAATGGTGTGAAACACCACCCGAAACGAAACCGACTTTAAAACTTTGTATACAATGTATGTCGACCATAAAACTGCATGTTATACTACTTACCGTTTGTACTGCAACCAATGCAATGTAAACGTCGTAAACGAACCGTCAGGGCATGGATGCGCCCGTAAATTGACGATAACATAACACGCAACAGTCACTGAGGAATTTTGAAAATGGAATTGTAATTGCGACTATTTTCACGAAATAGTAGATTGTTTGCCCAGGGAGCAAACAACTATTTTTAAGGCGAGAGTGTTTCTTTGAATCCTGAGTGGAGTGAAGGATTCTAGAGTAGAATCTCGAGTGTAGCGACGGATTCAAAGTACGTCACTCGAGCTTAAAATAGTGTTGCTTCCGAGGTGAACACTCTACTTTTCATCACCCTCTATGAGAAAAAGAAACGTGTGGTCCTACCCTCATCTCTTACGTATGATATAAAACTCGATATCTATCATCTTTATCGAATTTAGCAGCTTTAAAAACTATAAAAACCATACCCATAATGAAAAATTTGAAAATCTTCGCAGCTTCCATCTTGGATTTACATTTTGACCTCACTATCGGCTTTAGCACCCTCGAAAACTATGATAACGACACCCATGACAAAAAATTGTAAATTCTCATAGCCACCATCTTGGATTTACATTTTGACCTCACTATCGGCTTTAGAACCCTCGAAAACTATGAAAACGAAACCCATGACGAAAAATTTGAAAATTTTCACAACTGCCATCTTGGATTTTCATTTTGACCTCACTGTCGGCTTTGGCGCCCTCGAAAACTATGAAAACGACACCAATGACGAAAAGTTTGAAAACTTTCGTCATGTGTCGTTGCCGCCATCTTGGATTTTAATTTTGACCAAATAATTAACACTTTCTCTCTCTGTCTTGCCAGCCTGTTACTTGTTCATACAATGTTCGTGATTGATCTCTATGGTGATTGGAATTTTTACTAACAATATCCACATTCCAAATTCAAATCTATTTTGGTCCCTAGGGATCAAAGAGCTATTTTGGTCCCTGTTTACGAAGAACAAACTAGCTCTTTTTGAATAGATGTGATGAAGAACATATTTTACGTATTTAAGTGCCGTTCGGTTACTGAAAATAATATTGATAAACTGTTCCACCGAACCGGACTTATCAAAATTTTGTTTCAGTGCGGTCAGTGGAAGTGATCAGATGCGATTCGGAGAAGTGCTGTTGAAATCAGTGCACTGAGTGGAATACCTCGTTAGAATAGAATATAATATTTTAATCTAATAACTGGGCTTACTATTTTCTATGATTTTTTCAGAATCAAAACACTTCTACATAGGTTCTTAAATATAATTCCTGATTCATGAAATATTCTCAAGCCTCAAGCCACAGAATCTCAAAATTAATTCATAATTTTATTTTTTCATGCAAATATTCTCCGAACTTTAGCTTTATTTCAGTTGTTCGCGCAAACATCTCGGAAAATCAACAGTTTAACTCAATTGTTTACTTACGAACTCGTGTAGCTTTATGTCTAAAGTATTTTGCAATGTTCCAAGTTGTTTTGTTGTATAAGAATACAACGCTTTTAGTTAAATGGAATTAATAAAAGCCAATAGACCATATACCTCATCACCATTGTGCAAAAAGGGCATCAAATTCTAACCTGGAACATGATATCACGCCTATACTCTTATCCCCTAAAGTTTTAGGCAGAGGCGTAGGTACCTAATAGTACCCACATTTCGCCTATAATAATTATGCTTCAGTACCACGTAATATGGGGCAAGCCAATTGCCATCAACCGGGCACAAATCCAGACTCGGGGCTTCTTTTTCTTTTTCGTGTAGTTAGTGACTAACCTGATGTCAGAGTTTTAATACCGCCCATGGACTTGGCTTCACATGCCATCGATAAATATCTCTCAGGTATGACGATGTTTTCCTTCACTGTAATTGAAGCAAGTGACAATTATACAATACGCACATGAATCTGAAAAGACGGAGGTGCGAGCTTTTTTTTTTTTTTTTCTTGGTTGGGAAATCATCAAATGACTTCTCCCGCTCTGGGTGGAGCGAGAGGGCGTGTCAGACTCTTACTGACTAAAACCCACCCGTGTTCCTTCTGTTGCCTGTGCAATGCCAGGGGGCCACGGTATCCCTTTCGGACTTTCCCGCAACCCCGGCAGGCAATGGTCTCATCGGACCCCTTCACTCGCTGACATCTCTTTGAGGCGCGCGTGGAACACAACGCGCCGTTGACCCGGGCTTGGTCCTTGGAGGTGCGAGCCTTGTATTTGAACTCGAGACCCATGACTTGGCGGTCCGACGGTCACACCACTAGGCTATCACTGCTGTTACTACTCGGGGTTTCTACTGAGAAATTCCTAATGGGAAAACCCAATATAACTTGGTCCGACTTGGGAATTGAACCCAGTACCTCATCAGCAGTAGCGCTTGCGACTAATAGACCAACGAGGCAGTATTTTGAAAAAAATATACTTTTTTATTGGGATTTACATGGTGGATATTGGCACAGGTAGTAGGTAGGTACCTAAAATTAAAACATGTTGACAAAAAATAAACTAAATCAACCAGAAAAGTAACAATAACACTGACATTTTGATGTGTAAATATAAAACTTTTAATGGGTGAAGTTTTGAGCCGACTTTAAGAACTTTTTTTATCACAAAGTCGAGTGTGACATTAATGTTGTACAACAGCAACCATTAAAAAGCAACTAAGTCAAAAAAGGTTGCTGCCATGATAAACTATGGTTGTTTTTATTTACTTTAGGAGTTACAGCAGTTTTTTATTATGTGAAAGAAACTCTACGCTTACTAACAAAAATAAACTATACAGTAGCGCTTACCAACAAAAATAAACTCTATGCAGTAGTAAATTATATATACGTAGGTACTACACACGGTACGTTATTTTTGTTGGTAAATGCTACTGCTGAGCACGAGGTCCTGGGTCCAATTCCCGGAATGCGCCAAGCTTTATTTGGGTTTTCCACCAGAAATTTCTCAGCAGCCGCCCAGTCTGTATTTGTGCCCGGTTGATAGCAATAGACTAGTCCCCATTACAGACGAAATATGGGTTAACAATAGGGTACACCTCTGCCAAACCCTTTGAGAATTACACGCGTGATGTTAAGTTACCTAGAGTTTCTTTTTGAAATTCACTTTCCGATATTTTTATAAAAAAAATCAATACTCTTCTTTTTATTTTCTGCCTAACCCTCCGGAAATTACAGGCACGATGTTATGTTATATGTGTAATACTCGTATTTTCAAAGAAAACCCTGTCTGGCAAAGTAAGTTTTACACCAAAACATTAACCTAATAATAGAAAGGAAAAAATGTGTCCTATTACTTATAGATATTGGTAATAATTAAAGATCGGATATTCGGATGCTTATTAACCTAAAGTTAATTTTTCGCAGAGAAATGATGGAAGTGGCTTCTTAATATGTTTTTTTTTTTTTCGGAATTCCATAAAATCTGGGAATGCACAACTACACGGTATGGTATTGAAACGACATATCAGACCTCTTATGAAGGTTACTTTTGCGGTGTTAACATAAAAAAATATTTAACTACTGTAAACTTTTTTTTTACGAAACTCAAGGCACCGAGTTTTTTGTTGCTATGTGCTATGCCAATTTGGCAACCTACTTTACAACTTTAGCGAAATTTCTGTGATTCATACAAAAGTTTTCCATATTAGCCAACACCTGAACATAACTAAACATACATTCGGTTCTATAATCAGAACTGTAAATTTGTCGATCCCGGGATTCCGGGATTTTTTCCGTACAAAAGTGCATTCATGGATACCCAGATCATTTCCGGATTGATACTCGTAAGCTCCCTGAAATGTTTGCTGAAAATGTAAAGGTACGAGTATTAATATTGAAAACGATGGTAATAAATATTGTATTCTCGAATGAACAAAGATAATAAGAATAGGTAGGTAAGCTACTTATTCCATAATTTATTAAACCCACTAGGTTCTGCCCACAACTTCGTTCCAGTGAAAGTTGTAAGATACACAGTATATTAAAATAAGAGCCACATTTATATAAAACTCTCTCGGCCCCCATTCCGCTGCGTCGCATCGAATCGCCTGCCCCCGCTATTACCCTCAAGAATTGGGCTATCAAATGCAAATACAATAAACTAGCTGCGCCCCGCGGTTTCACCCGCATAAGTTTCGATCCCGTGGGAATATCGGGATACAAAGTATCCTATGTGTTAATCCAGGTTATAAACTATCTGTGTGCCAAACTTTAACCAAATCCGTTCCGTAGTTTTAGCGTGAAGAAGAGACTAACATACACACTCACAAACTTTCGCCTTTATAATATTAGTGTGTGTGTAATATAGTTGATTTTCAAATCTGACTGGTAGTTCCAGAGATTAGCGCGTCCGAAGAAAACTAAAACCGGCCAAGTGCGTGTCGGACTACGCACAATGAAGGGTTTTGGTGTTATCCCAAGAACAAATTTAACATTGTGTTGAAAAACAGGTGCTCTCATACATACATCCCATCCAACTGCAAATTTCTATTGAGAGATTTACCATGTTATTATAAGACCATAGACTTCTTATAAGTTTTCCTGTAATTTATGAGTAAAGAACTCGTTCTTTACTCAGTATTTTTTTCAAAATTTTAGGCTCAGTGGTTTCGGAGATAAGCGGGGGGGGGAGGCTAATGGTAATTTTTTAACAATTTTCTTGAATATCTTTAAAAGTTGGAAGATCCGTTCAAAGATCTTCGCAACAAGCCTTTTCTTTTGATAGATCACACGGTACAGTTTGTAAAACTTTATTTTTGATTTTTCTAATTTTCCCCCCTTATTCAAAGTTCATTTATTTACGTTACACGTCCGTGTTTGGGTCACCGACATACATATGTGTACCAAACAACATAATCGATCCATTAGATTCGAAGAAAGTTGGCTATGACAGACGGACAGACAGACACACGAGTGATCCTATAAGGGTTCTGGCCTTATAGGATCACTCGTGTGTCTGTCTGTTTTTTTTTTTCCTTTTGAGGTACAAAATTATATTGGTTAAGAATATAGATCATACCACCAGAAGAAGAGTTATTGTTTACATAAGCGCCACTATAGGCACCAATAATTTTTTTAATGGCACAGCTGGACAGTCTTGTAATGTACTGCGCATGCTTCTAAAATTTCTCTCTCACTCAAACTCAAAGCATTTATTTAAAATACGAGTAATTCAATTACAGGCACTTTGGAATTGTCAAGGGGTCGGTCAGTCAGAAAGATGAAGCTAGTTGCCCATTCCCAAGCGTAATAGGTTATTATGGAGAGTAACGGGAAGAAACTCCACGGACACTCTTTTAAATCAATATATTGTTACAAAATATCGGTTAAATAATTCATGTTGAAATTATCATGTCAGAACAATGTAGAAAGACGTGCACGTTAAAACTGTTCGTTATATAAAAAATAATCAAAAATTAAAATAAGGTGTGGCAGCTAAGAGATGACCAGTGCCCACTGACACGGCGGCGCCCGTTCACGAACATGACGATCAGCACTATTCAGCTCAACCATATTAAAGAGAACTTAACGATCCAACACACACGCCACCACTAGCGAGACATACATCATAAAACGAAGGCAATAGAAAGTTCAGCACTCATCTTATTAAACCAAACAGTATCATATTAGCAATAGGAATACATCTATCAAAACATTTTGCTGCAACTGTTTACAAGTTTGCAATATCAGATATGCAGCCGACTATCGGAGTGATCTAAACATCTCGTCGGATTCCTGGATGAGAGCCAAGCTCACCATTATACCGGAGATCCCTCAAAATAGGTACATCAACATTAAATAGTTTTATTGTGATCCAATAGATTTCGTTGAGTCAGGTATTATAGGGTTATTTTAAGAGGTTGCGATGATCTCAACTTTGTTTGGGAGGAAGAGTATGTGGTTTGATTAAGTAACTCTTGTTAGCGCCGCGAACTTTTTGGAAAACCTTTAAACGCTAACATGAGGGATGCGGGGAATTTACCATGAAATCCATAGAACTCTCTAAACAGCTGTTTAAGACTTTTAAAACTAAAAGAACTTGAAAAATGTACAACTAAAGCCAAAATAGAAGATAAAACAGAAATAGTAATCATTTCAGAAAGTCTGGAGCTGGATACGTAGATTTGGAATAAGGCTATTTTTTGGTATGGAGAAACAGGAATAAGAGAGGTACACAGGATGCAGCGCCTTACCTTTCTAGAAGCTGGAGTCGCCTTCCTGCTGCTAGGATTTTGTATGTCCTCGATGTGTAGGTTAACCACGCGGCAAGCCAGCGTGATTTCACGGATAAACGATCCCTCAAGTCTGGACTTGAGGGATCGTTTATCGCATATATTAGCGGTAAAAGCTCCCTCAGATCGTTTATCGCATATATTAGCGGTAAAAGCTCTGGAGAGTTGCTTTCGCAGCAGCGGATTAGAACTAAGTTCTCCTTTCCAAAATGGCGTCCGTTACGGTTAATCTTCTTCTAGCTTTGTGTGGCTGTTTCGCTCAGACCTATGATAGACTCTGCAGGAATGAATAGGAAGGAAGGTGACTGATGGGAAACGTACCTACTACCGCCACATTCTAGTATAACTAAGAGTTGAAAAGATTTCAAGTAGGTAGATTTGGATATCAGCGATGTATAAGGCGGAATTATGTTTGCGCGGGGACTGGACTTTGGACAGAAGTAAAAACTAACAAATAAGCTATTGTAATATCTGGTATTATTATTCGGGTTGAGTTGACTCGGGCCGAGCTGTCACTGGACCCATTGTCAAGCCAGTATTTTTTTCAATAAAGATAATATTAATAAGTAATCTCTGTCATTAAAAAACCTGAAGCTATTTTTCAATGTAGGCAAATTCGACGTATAAATAAAGCATAGTCTTGACATTACAATATTATAAAGAAAATGCATCATACCATCTGCACAAGTTTTACTTAAAAACTTTACATTGTGAAAATACCACGCTGAATACAATCCCGTCCGTAGTTTAAATTCTTAACAAAAGATCCAGTGGCGTCGCTTCGTTCTTATTATATCTATTGGAAACTACGTATTATATAAATTGTCTTTGTTAGACTATGTTCTGGAATAACGTGAGCTAAACTTTGCTATAGTGAATGGCTCCCGAGAAATTAAACTAGTATATCTATTTCTTCACCGTGTATGCTGGGGTTTAAATATCAAGAAAATGGGTAACAGTTCTCCTGCTGATATGAAATAATAAAATTAAGGTACATCAGGAGTTTTCTTTCCAAATTATAGCAACTGTTATTGGAATTATTATTATTGAAAAAAAATCAAAGTAAATTATTATTAAGCACCTGTACAATAACTACCGAAGACAATAAACTAGCAACTACTGAATTTGCGGGCGAAATTTAGTTTATAAAGACGAGATATGAGGAATTTCAAATTTCCATAGAAAACTTATTTTTCTCATAACTCGTCTTTAAATCAGTGTCCATTCAAAATATATATTCGGGAGCCTAGATATTCTGTAATCCAATCGGAATAAATACACACTACCTTAAGAATATGTTTGATTTACAATTTATTTTGGTATTACCTTTGTATGAACTACGCATGCTCCATCCGCCCCTTAAATAAATTACATTGCTGGAAAAACTGACTTCGCTCATTTCTTTTATCCTTAAGCAACTCTACCTACATTCTTCATAGTTTATTTCAATTTATGATGTGTCTCTTTCCAGGTGCCCTCGGGATTGCAGTAACTCCTGGAACATGGCAACATAGGTATGTTATGTTTCACATAATAATAATTAAGAATGCATTGTTTAGCATATTTTTAGCCGTGTGAAGAATGGTTACCACCACTGTGTATTGACCGAACGAAAAACTAAAAACAAGAGTTTCTTGGCAAAGTTAAACTAGGATTAGTGTCTGTATTTTTATCAGCATCCATAAGGCTTATATAAAATTATTGACGAAATCTGCTGATTCCTAGTTGTGATTCTCTATCATTGTCACGAAACCCTTCACAGTTTGGGCATATCCAGAGTACCTGCAAGCTGTTACTCCAAAACATAGATATCTGTATCTTTTGTCTTGTACAAAACAAACGAAACCTTCAAATGTCCAGTAAACTGAACCTCAATCAACTCAGTTCTACATTGACAAAGTTCCTCGAAGCATCGGGTAGGAAAACTAATTTAATAACCCTGAGAACCTATCTAAAGGTCACTCGGGCAGTGTGCCCTCAGACTGCATTGAGTATATTAACGTAAGTACATCCATACTGTAAGTGGTTTACCGCCGATATTGAATAACCACTACACTTTCGGGGCGGCCATTGTACCTTGACCCTTCGTCGAGGCGCTGCCTGGTAGCAAAGATAAACGTCAACGGAATGTCAAACTTAATACATTAACATTACGTTCCTCATTTCACCGTGTATCAAGATAATCTGGGCTCACTTTTATTGAATTGAACAAATGTATTTTTATTGGACGTTGCAGCCACTTGTTTTCTTGTGGCAGTATACCTACTGGAGATTTCTACAATGGGCGGGGAATGTGAGAGAATTATAATGAGGTATCAATTTATATCATGGATTTCGTCTGTTGACTTAGCAGACTTTTCCGTACAAACTTAAATACCACTTTGCATTCACTAGTCACTCAATCAATCAGTCACTGTTTTAAATATAATATAAAATTACGCCTGTACCTATTACCCGATGGTATAGAACTTTAGACTAAGGTGTAGATATTGTACACTCACCGTTAGTTATGTTTAAGTCCTGAATAAGTATATTATATATAATTTTACCTAAAGCCATCCTTTTTTAAATAAAGTGAAATCAATCATACGTTTATCGATTACCCAAATAAGACATCAAAATACTCTTAACTTCTTGAGAAAATATAGCCATCGAGCCACCATTTTACTTTGGGATTCTACACATTAAACCTTCTAACTGCCAGGTTCTCCCATACAAATCGCAATATATGAATACAGGAATAAATCGATTAGCGGTAGGTATTATGTCTCTAATCCAAACACTAGGTATTTCAATTCAAGCTACAAATTAATGAGAAGATTAACACTTAAGCCCAGTATGTTAGCAATACATATTGTAAGCCTTCCTGGAATCTACGTGGTAATTGTGTAACATACTAATAATGGCAAGGTATTTTTAACCGACTTCAAAAAGGAGGTTCTCAATGCGACAGTGTTTTTTTATATCTTTGTTACGCGATTACTCCGCCAATTACAAAATTATTTTAATTATTCTTTTTTTTTTTGGTAGGTCATACTTCATAGGTGGTCCCATATAAATTGTATTAACTTTGCTTGGGTAGTTTTTGAGTTAGTTTTAATAATACGAATTTTTCCCACTTTGTCTATATGGATGATATGATAAGTTCCTATCACTGTTAGTTACTCAGATAGTGGTATTCAGATTTGTGTGGGGTAGGTATTACAACTAAAGAGTGAAAAATAAAACACTTGGAAGTCGGTGGCATAAAACGAAAATATAGTACCAAAGACACCGACTTCCGAAATTAAAGTTATTTTGCACTTTTTTGTGTTTTTTTTTGTCGGTTCATTTTTTTGTAAGAAGTCTTTTAATATGACAATTCAACAACATTCATTGCGTGATGTGCGTTGCTGAGCAGACGAATTCTTCAAATATATGAAGACATTTCCTTCAAAAACTTTCGGACTGTGATTGAAAGTGGGTTACGTAATTGGGGGTGCTGGTCAAAAACACTACGTTATAGACTAAACCAGTAACTTCTCGGTATAGTTAACATCAGTTCTGGCTAGGAATGGGAGCGTTTGCACTTATCATAAGCGAGATCTTTTATATTAATTGAGCACATTAATAATGTAAGACAAGACTAGTACGTATTCAACAAGTAATTATTGTGGTAAATAGGCACATAGCTGACCGTCTTTAATTGCAATTGAATCAAAGGCTGCTGGAATAAGCAGAACAAAGGCTAAAATATTCTCATGTAATTATGGCTTCGTCTTAGATAGTACGGCAAAATTAAAAAACCAACGCGCATTTTTTTTCTTGTTTCATTTTACCACTTTGTCTAACAGTAGTACTAACAGTTTCTGAGCTAAGCCGCGGACAGACGGACAGACAGGCAGACAGACAGACCGACGGACATGGCGAAACTAGGGTACCTTGTTTATTACGAAACCCTAAAAATGACTTTCCGGGAAATTACTCATTGAAATTCAAAATCTTTATAGTACCTACTTATAATATTCCAAATCGTATAAAACCATATTTTTTTTGTAGTCCAATAAATCTCTTTATTAATTGCCTTTTTTCAAAGTCAGGCAAGATGATATAGAGTCTTTACTAATTAAGTTATTGATGGTATTCAATGTAGACAGACTATCAATAAGTTCTAGGGAAAAAAAAGAAAGCTGACAGAAATACTCCAGAGTTCAAAACGTTGGATGTTTAAGCATTTTACTATTAAGGGGGATGCGCTAAGGTAGCCCACGAATTTTTTTTTTTTTTTTTTTTACTATTTGCAGGGGGGCAATTCCCGTCGTTTTTAAGAAAGTTCGCCTTTTATTCTCATTCACAATCTGTCAAAAATGCAATAAATTTACCAAAATTTTTGACAAGTTTGACAGATTGCGACTTGAATGTGATTGCTTTTTAAGTACGAGAATTGGCCTTGCCTTCAGGTCAGTATTAGGTTGTATATTAATAAAATTTTATTCGCGACCGTAACACATATGCGTGTTTACAGAATAACAACAATTAGAAATATCAATAAAACTCTCTAAGTTAGCATTGTCCTCAAATGTCATGATTTCATGAAATAGTCATTCAATAGGGTAATTTGAAGTTAGAGAGTTATGATTGATGATTTTAATTATTGTTATTCGATAAATACATACTTGTTACGAACGCGAATCATATTTTAATTAACATACAACCTAATACCGACCAGAAAATTGAAAAAAAAAATGCGTGCTACATTGGCAAATTTGCCTTAAGTAGTTATAATAAAAAAAATCTAATGTTTACTGAACGCACTATTTATATCATTGATCTTCCATGTATAATATGAAATGCGTCATTGAAGCTATTGAGGTAAAAGTTATCACTGAAATAATTATGTTCCCAATACGACAATTTATTAGGACGCTCTTGAAACCAATTTGGTTCAGATAACGTTATCTGTCAGGTTATAGTTTCCAGTAGTGGGCTACGCTACGATAAACTAGATCTATTGAATGATAACGCTACTAAATTATTGTACCAACGTTTTCATAATATTAAATAAAAATATCTACCACATTTCTCTTCCTAAATGGGTCCCGCAATGTTGAAAATCGTTTTTACCCGACTGCCCCAGAAGGAGGGTAATGTTTTTCCAATAATAGCCCATAAAATACTTGTGATGATAGTATTTTACCCCAAATGATATTGAACAGAAAAATAAAGAAACAAGATATTAATTTTCAAGATTTTGCACTTCGCATAGCAAAATGCAATCCTCAACATTTAATACACTTCCCTATTCATTAAGTATTCCTATATAAAGAGCCTTTTTACACGTGCTTGTGTTCACCGCATTACCACAAAATCGCAAAACCGAAGCTAACGTGGCGGTTATTAATTAAAAAATAATAAACCAGTTCGGAGTTGGTACCCGAAAATAATTTGTCGGAGGTTATATGGAAATACAGTTTCACCCACCAAGGAATTGTAAGATTCCAGAGAATTTATTTGAGCACGAGCTAACTTAGGTTAATACTATGTGTTACGAGCACTGCCTTCAGCTGAAAACCTGGGTATATCAAAATAATACGGTTAAATTTACCAGAAGTGTGTAGAACGGCGTTTCTTTTTGCTGAAAGCTCGGGAAAAATTACCCAAAATACGTTATACATACATACATACATAAACTCACGCCTTCTTTCCATGGGGGTAGGCAGAAACTACAGAACACTACCTGCTACGGTCCTTACATACCTACTCCTTTTGCCTCGTTTACGTTCATACTTACATCTGGTCATACACGCACGCCGGTTGCGAGTACTACGCACCTGTCCTTTCTGAAGAACATCACCAATAAGGTCCGTTATGTCCTCCTAGGGCGTCCCCCTCCCGGCGTTTCCATTCACATCTGCCTTGTACATACATTTTGTTAGTCGTCTTTCATTCATCCTCTCAACATGACCAAACCATCTCAGCATACCCTTTTCAATTTTTGTCACTACATCTTCGTTTAACTCACACCGATGTCTTATCACATCATTTCGTTATAATATTACGTATTTTGGCTTATGTTAAGTATTTTGTCTCGGCGCTTTAGTGAAATAGCGCACAATGATAGGCATATTGATGATGGGTAAAAGGCACAAAAATTAAAACATCACAATATGAAGCTGAGTTTTTATATTCAGCATAAGTACCTACAGATAGTGCAATCCACGACGACGCGCCCCACTCCGCGATTACTGTACTGTAAGCTGTACTTTAGTACGGAGCGGAGCGGAGTGGGGCGCGTCGTCGTGGATTGCACTATCTATATCGGCGAGTGAGCGACGTATGCAGCAAGTGCGGTTTGAATTGTTAAGTTTAGTTTCCGAAGAGTGGTAAAGAGCGCCTCAATGCGCCCATCTTTACTCTGTACGACGCACCAGGGCGCCGCAGCGCGCACTTTGGAAAACCCTGTGTTATAAGATGAATGAAGCGTTTAATAATCAAGGCATGCAATGGTATAATATGTAGTTATTTATGCAACTGTTGTATAATAAGGGGCATTCAAACACGAAAGTGGGTTTATATGTTGTGGGATAATAGTATCACATGAGTGTTTTAATACCCAATTATGTACAGTTGCATACAAGACTTTATCTACACCCATGATATGAATCCTCTATAAAACGTTCTGAAACCATAAGGTGTTGTACAGTGTTGTAAGAACTCTATGTAAATTCATGGAAAGTTTAATTGCTGATTATCTAAAACTAACAATGTACAGGATGTCCGGTAAGTAATGGATAATCTTGAAATAGCATTTAGGTAATAGACCTGACGACCGTTCTAAAAAAATACTAAAAGAAATATACCCCAAGTAGTACCTAAGATAAGATTATTTTGAAAAAAATACTGTTCAATTTCTAGTCACATTATTTACTGCTTCTCTGTCATAGTCAACGCACAATATTAAAACAGCAAAATAACCGATACTTTACATGCTTCTTCACCCGGACCACAAATTAATGAATTCTATTAATTTGTGGTCCGGGTGAAGAAGCATGTAAAATAAGGTAAAAAAAAAAAAAAGTTAGTTAAAAATGGATAATAATGGTAATACTAGGGTTTTTTTTGTATTTTTTTTTAGAACGGCCTATCATTTATATGTATTTCAAGGTTATCTATTATTTACCGGACACCCTGTATCGGTAATAATATAATTATTTATTGTAATAATTATTTACATTTTTTTAATTACGGCGCTGTGGCATTGAAACGTGCATGACAATGTTCTATTTTTTAAATTCCTATAGATAAGAGTTGAGTAGTGAGCTGTTTGATGAGTAAGGAAAGGATCGAAAAAGCAAGGGAGTTGCATAATGAAATTTAGTACTACATTATACACTCGTTTGGATGATAATTATGGTTAATATGACACTGGTTGTTTTAATGTTGGCAATAAGATTTATAGCATGGGTGTAGATAAACATATTATATTTGTACCAGACACAAATTTTATTTTTCCTTTATATCCGTTATAAATGTTACAGAATATTGTGTTATGACCACTGTTTGCTACTTTGAATACTAATTTTGATCACCAAATTCCGTATTCGATTTAAAAGAGGAAAATGTGTAGGTACAGCTGGTTTATTATAATAACATGGTTAAATCCAAAAGTGTGTAGAACGGAGTTTCTCTTTGCTGAAAGCTCGGGAAGGATACCTAATTATGTAACTACTTATGAGGTGAACGAAGCCTTTAAAAGTCTGGACAAGAAGACTGGTCTGGTTGGAAAATCTGATCTGGAAAGACCTCCGAGTTCATAGAACCATAATTAATTTGACGTGTGTTTTTTTTAAAACCAATTTATAAAAATAAATATAATTAATGATCATTTAATAATAATGACGATAGTAAAGATATATTATATAAAAACCAGATGCAAATATTACCAAGCATATTAATAGAAAGCAGCCATGCCTATAGATAGTGCAATCCACGACGACGCGCCCCACTCCGCTCCACTCCGTACTAAAGTACAGCTTACAGTACAGTAATCGTGGATTGCACTATCTATAGGCACGGCTAAATTTAATCTTGTGGTGCATTATCACTTTGATATTACATCGTTTGATTTCACTTCAAAGGTACCGCTACATACTTCTCATCTAACCTAGATATACACGCTTTTACTCTTTGATTGAATCATATTAAATTAAATTTAGTCTCCATCAACAGTTCATTGAGTTTCTTGTTAAACAACATACCTGAAAGGGCTAACAATAATAACCTTAAATAATTTATATTTAAAGGTAACAAGAACTTTCTTTAGTCTTCTAGGGTTTGAATATTTACAAGGTTTGTTTTGTGCTAATGTAAATAATTTGGATAATTTATGTAGTCTTAAGTTAATATTTTTTTTATTTATTGGGTGAGTTCTTTGTTTGTAAGCGTTGAATAATAAGCAGGTGCTGCCAAAATTAAAATAATTATTAAATATTTAGGATAGAGTTAAGCAGCTACCAACTCCTTTTAGAAATATTAATCTGAAGGGCTCAGTCGCAAAATGACCACTTCTCAAACTGCCTCTGGAACGCAAAATGTCAACTTCTCAGAATGTCTCTTTCGCAAAATTACCACTTCGCAAAATGTCCCTTTTTTCTAATGCACATTCAATTCTTCGTATCAGTATAAAATCGGTGAAGTGCGAGTTGGATTCACGCACAGAGGGTTACATAATAATCTTTTGTTCAGTTAGGTAGGTAGTTACATTTATATAAACATACAAATAAAAATAAAGGACAGAAATTGAATCGTTTGCGAGAATAATTTATTTTGGGCATAAATAAATTTTTGTGTCGAATTTTTAGGGTTTCGTACCCAAAGTCAAAATCAAAGTCAAATAATTTATTTCAATTAGGCACAAAAAAGGCACTTTTGAACGTCAAACTTTAGAAAAAATAATAATAACTAGTTAGTTTTCGTATGGAGAAGAATAGACAAGAAACTCCACCAATGTTTTCACAATATCTTGTACATTATGCATTAATTATATGTGAAGACGATGCACCTAGAATAAGATTACTATACCACGACAGGTAAAAAGAAAGAAAAATGATGTCATTGTTACATTTTTCTTGAATAACTAATTATGTGATAGATGCATGGTGCTCACATATTTAATTGACAAACATTGTAAAATTATACGTTATTCCTAACATTTTAAAAAGTAATACTAATAAGTCAATGTGTGAGTTCAAGTAAGTAGTAATCACAGAATGTAAAATCATTATATTATATAATATTATACAATTAAATTAGCAACCAGTTTGATTTTGTCTAGACACTAAATTGTCCTATGGAGCAGGACCAGCATGTTTCCAAGTATTTTTTATCTTGGTTATAATCCTCTAATTTGTAATATGCTTGTTTACGAAGTGTACTTTTTGTATGAGTTTTACTTTATGTAACGTTTTACATAAAGTAAAACTCATATAAAAAGTACAGCAACGGATGTTTCCGTTGCTGGCCTCTGACAATGTCCATGATCAAATTCACAATTTCATATTATTAAAAAATAACACCGGTCCTGTTTAAGGGTTCCGGAAAACTGTCAGTATTTTTTGGGACAATCTCGAATATTCCATAATGTTAACTGTGTCAGTATGGATATTCGCAGAATTCCGTTGCCGAATGGAAATAAAAACCCTGCCAGATCCAGATATAATGTTGAAATGCCTTAATGTGTATTTTCGTTAATTATTTACTATCATGAACATAATTTTGCTTTGTGTGGCTTCGCATTACGTTCTAAAAATGTGAATACCATGCGACTGGAAAATGTTTTTTTTTTTTTAATTCTTATTATCTGTACCAATAAAAGGATCTTTCTTATTGTTCCTAAGTAAATGTGATGCCTTCCGTAGGGATTTGGTAGGTAATACAATATAATATCTACTTATCTACGTGAAATACGCAGATATACTGTTTCAAGTCTTTCAAGGGATAAGCAAAGCACCTTGTTAGCGGCTTATAAAAAAACCGGTCAAGTGCGTGTCGGACCTCGCACAATAAAATGTTGCGTTGTTGGGATGAAATTATATTAAAAACCAACTTATCATTGTAGTTGAAAAACATGTTCTCCGATACATCGCTATACGTCACGGTCAAGTTTTCAACTGCAAATGTAAGTTTGTAATCACATTTTTATATTTAATTTTTTATTTGACAAATTCAAATTAATATATTTCAGACTTTTCCTTTACTGGTGCTGTAAAGCCTTTGATTTATTTGCTAGTATAAAATATGTCACATAAATGGCCGTATTTTTTTATTGCGTTGACTTCGAAGCTTGATTATTTTAGAGCTTTATGGAATCGTAGATCTACGTATTTGATAATAATTTCAACTTGATAGCTCCATGAGTTCTTGAGAAAAAGGGTCTTGACAGACAGACAGACCGTACAGTTCCATTTTTCCCTTTTGAGATACGGAACCTTAAAACGACAAACTCAATTAACCTTTGTCTTCTTCAAAGTCACAAGTCCATTGCACTAAAAGTTAAAAGTCATTGAATTTCAAAGAAAGACTTAAGTTATTATGAAGCCGACAGATTATAACTCCCTGTAGGCTCAGAATTATAATAAATCTTGAGATTTTCTCACCGGCTCCCATCAAAAGTAATCAATTCAACAGTTTGATTGACAATTCAAACTTGAGTAGAATTTGAATACTTTTAACAGCTGAAAAGTAGCGTTCGAGACTTATGAACTAAAGCCAGAACAACAGTTGAAAACAAATAAATCGTTATAATGTAGCGGTTACACCGCCACATACTAACTACGCATCAAAGACATGACGTCACACAAATCCTGCATCGCGCAATTAGAGTTTACCGCGCGAACGACATAGATAAGACTATCCGAAATCAACAGTCGGGCAGTCGGCCCGCCAGACACAACACCCGTCTGGTTGGAGGATCCTCCCTTTTCTATGGTGGATGAGTGAACTTTACACCCTGTTCTTCATGCCCCTAAATTGGTGACCCCGAGTATGAACGTCAACGCAGCCTTCGTGCAACTACTTCAGCGTGACGTAATCATCATCACTCCCGCAAGCTTTCGTGAGGCAAGTCACACAGACAGCCAGCACCCTCGGCTTCAACGGGAATCCTGACCACCAGCATGCAGCGAACGCGCATTCCTGGTCATCACCCTCAACCTTATCACCCCGACTCACTGGGGAATCACCGCAATCATCTCAATCAGCGCAATCACCGCTATCACCTCAATCACTGCAATCACCTCAATCACCGCAATCACCTCAATCACCACAACCGCCGCAATCACCGCAGACAGTTCCGACTCACCGCGAACTGTGCGGCATCCGGTTCTGACTCACTGGAACCTTAGCTGGCACTGTGAAGCATCGCAAGATACAAGACTCAGCCCACTATCGACCTCCGGTCTCCGGAGGGGAGTGATGTAGCGGTTATACCGCCACATACTAACTACGCATCAAAGACATGACGTCACACAAATCCTCCATCGCGCAATTAGAGTTTACCGCGCGAACGACATAGATAAGACTATTCGAAATCAACAGTCGGGCAGTCGGCCCGCCAGACACAACACCCGTCTGGTTGGAGGATCCTCCCTTTTCTATGTCGTTCGCGTTTACTCCTAAAATAATATGTCTGTCTCCCAGGATCCATCGCAATATAATAAAGGTAATGGATAAAGATTTGTTTATGGAAATAAATTTAAATACCTGTGGCGGCATCTATGTACATGCGAACTACGCATCAAAGACCTGATGTCACACCAAATCCTGACGTCACACAAATCCTGCATCGCGTAATTAGAGTGTACCGCGCGAACCGAATATACATAACTTCCCCGACATCAATCGTTGGGCAGTTGCCCACCACCCACCAGACACTACACCCGACTGGTCAGAGGATCCTCCCGTTTTCAATAGAGGATGAGTAAACTTTACACCCTGTCCTCATGCCTCTAAATACCCATGTAGAGTGAGTGCGTCATACATATGGGTAGAATTCCTACTCGTTATTAAATAAACCAGCAAGTAATTGATAATTTAAACTCATTTACTGTCGTATACGACATTCAAGGCGTCAAAACAGAAACCAAACTAACCAAACTGATAAATGCGACAGTATAAATACAACTTAACCGCACACCGCCAATCAGAGCGCTTCAAGCCGCACCGAAGTGACATCTAATGAAATTTGCATTCGTTCACACTCGACGTAACCAATGACAGCTCAGTAATACGAACCGACCAACAGTTTTTGTAATAACGCAACCCTAGCGACATGAAGTGACTGCGAGAGTTGGGATATGACAGTAAAAACTGTCTCAGAGCATCCGTAGTTTTGATATAGTTTGATAAAATGGAGAATATCTTTCATTGTAAAAGTGATTAAACTGTATGTACTTACTTTATTATAGACTTATTTCTACATCAATGCCTACCTGGTCTAGTGGCCGCAAGTGCTACTGCTGGGCATGAGGTCCTGGTTTCGATTCCCGTGTCGGGCAAAGTATTATTGGGGTTTTCCATCTGAAATTTCTCAGTATAAGCCCCGAGTCTGGATGCCCGGTTATAAATATGCTCGCCCCCTGTTCTAAGAGACTTAAAAATAACTGGCTAAATTTGGGTGTACTATAGATGCACCTCTGCCTACCTCTTCGGGAACACAGGCATGGTGTTACGTTACGTATTCTAAATCTATACCGCAATGAAAAAGTTCTCACAGTCATGGCTAATGTCAGGAACCATTAAATTCTCTTCTCCATAATATTTTACGCTACCTAAACATAATTCCCAAACAACATTTTAAAATTCAATTAAGTCAAACTTCACGGCAATAAGCGAGCGGTGGGTGAATATCATTATTTCTAATAATAGAGCTGAGGGTAAGTAATGCAGTACGGAAATTTAATTTACCCCGATCGCGATGCTGAGAGCAGTCGGTTCGGTGTGGCGGATCATCCCTTAGCTTTCATAATGTAAAATGCATTTTATTTCGTCTAAAAAGTATTGCATGGAGGGAGTGTCTGTCAACCTTTCTATTCGTGGAGATTCTTACCTTAGATAAGATACTCGTATTATACATAAAGGAGATGATTATGACGTCATGAGTTATATCATATTTTGTGTAAGAATTTAGGTATCAAACGGATGTAAAAATACCCTAAACGAACCCGAAAGTCACTTGTTCTTCCCGTTATTATGATATTTTTTTGTGGTGGATCTTACCTTCTGGTTATGGAGATACTGAAGGACAAAGTGCCAACTTAAAAAATAAAAACGAGCGAGCCTTACTGTAACATTAGTCGCATAAGATAACATAACGGTAACATCTGACATCTCACCTTGGTAATAAGCAACATTAAGAGGGCGGGGCCTCGTAAAGGTCGTTTCTGATGGCCAACTCTAGCACCACGTGCGCTCATTGGTGAAATCAAATAGCGCGCTTCCCAACTTCCTGATACACACTTCCGTCCCTTTTCACGAAATCACTCCCACAGATTGGAGGAAAGCGAGAGAAAAGATGCTACACATCAAAAATATTTTTTAACGAAAACAAGCTCTAATTGATAAAACTTTACTTTAAATACTCCCACGATCCCTGATCGATGACAGCTTCGTGAAGTGTTTTTACACCCTGTATACCTCTTATAACTTTTATTCATTTTTGTGCACATTAAAGGTATATAAAGTCGCTTTTCGAGTTTGTTTGTGTGACCGCATTGTTCTTTTTAACTACGCAACAAATTTTGTTGCGGTTTTCACAATTATTTAGAGAATTTATTCCGGAAGGTATTGTACATTTATTACACATACATTTATGTTAAACTTACATTTATTTAAGAAATCAGATGTTTTGTCAAGTCGCTGAACCGTGCGAAGCAGAGACGGGTTGCTAGTACGAGTATATTGGCAAATAATAAAATATTTCTGAAAATTTAAAGTTTTGGCTTGATTTATCTTGTGACCTCAGACACTATCTATAAAATAATAATATGATATTAATTTTTTTACTTTACTAAGCTAATTCTTGATTAATTATATAATTTGGTACTAGTATGTAATTTACTAATCCATACTTAGATTTTTTGACCAGTGCAAGAAAGGTTGGCTCGTGTATTATTTTCGCATATCTTATAGATTACCAGTAGGAACTTATGTAAGTAATTCACGCTTTACGCTATTTAGTTCTCTACATCAGGTTATGGGTCGTTACTATGTACCAAAGTCAATTCATCCATCTGCCTAGCCTTTTCCTAACTATGTTGGGGTCGGCTTCCAGTCTAACTGGATGCAGTTGAATACCAACCAGTATTTTAAATGGAGCGACTGCCTGTCTGACCTCTACAACCCAGTTAGAGAGTAAAACGATATAGATTCGGATTCGGTAAGACTTTTTGCAAGACTTTTTGGTTTCTGATGTTCCTAAGTAACCCGTTATAACTTTTATTACAATATTTGAGAATCCAACCTTTTTCAGAGCCAATTCAATCGCATGCGCTGTTCAAAAACCAATGGCTCGTATATCCAATAAATAATATTCAATATGAATATTTTAATATAGGCGTTTTTGCATGGGTCAAAAGACACGACATATTATGTATCTCCAATATGTTCATGTCTCTATTCCCTTTATGGAGAGCTAGTAGCTAAGTAATAACAGCCGCACGGGTCGATCCATCAAGTTAAGCTACGCTTGCCGGGGGTGGTCCGTGGATGGGAGACCATCTTTACATACCGAGACTCCTCCTTGCCTCTGAAAGCACGTTAAGCCGTTGGTCCCGGCTATCATTCGAGGATCTTTGACAGTCGTTACAGGTCGAAAGTCCGAAAGTCCGACAACCAGTCTTACCAAGGGATAACGTATTATCCAGTTACTGGGTTATGGAGGTCAGATAGTTAGTCACTCCATGTAAAATACTGATATTCAACTGCATTTGGTTAGACTGAAAGCTGACCCCAACATAGTTGGGAAAAGGCTAGGCAGATTGATTTGTTCTTATGTTCGTAAACATGTAAATCACAGTAGGTACACCATCCAAGAAGTTCATATCTATACACCGTAAGGACTATTTCTGTTTACAGCGCTCGGCCGCTATAGAACCGGGGCGGTAACAGATGTGGTCATCGTGTTCACGGGATTTTGTTTTCAAACTGCTTAGATATGAAGTTCTTCGATAGTAACCTTCATCACTGTCCTGCTCTTATTCTGTCTTCATCTCGGTAGTCACTCCTTTTCCAGCAATATTATCTTTTACACAGTCTATCCATCATCTCTTTCGTCTTCCCCTTCTCGTATAGCCATCCATATTCATAATCCAAACTTTCCTGAAGACATTAACATCATTCCTCCGCATCACATGCCCATAGTATGACAACCAATATCCAAACAACTTTTCAGTTAACGGTGTCACTTTCAGACTTACTTTTAGATCTTGTGTCAATCAATTTACCTTCACATAAAACATAATATTTTATATTTACATATTGCTGAAAATCATCTGTTTGGTGTTCATCAAAAGTAGCTCTTACTTCATCCATGGATTATGAGTTAAAGTTATTATATAAAATTAGGTAGGTATAATAAGTATTGCAATTTTTTTTTAAGTAAAGATCAATAAAATAGAATTCTTTAAAAAAGTGACTAACTGTACCAACACCGAAAATTCCATGATTTTCAGGACTTATTTATCCTCGCCTCTATGTCACCTGGATGCAACTTAGAAGGCCTAAAACCCTATAACCTACAAGTAAACCTTTATTCCAGGCAGTAATTTGAAGACTGCAGTCTATATTTAAAATAGTCCCTAGTCTATAAAAAGTATCTCTGTGCACTTCGTTAAGCATCTAAAAGTACGCAAATAGAACCATTTCTATTTTCGTACTTTTACAATATTATAATATGCCTCAGACCACTCCAGAATCCTGTTAATTTTTAATTTCCTCTCATTTTGAGCGAACACTGGTAGAATAGAAAGTTACTTTTTATACCCTGTAGCTGTACAAAAAACCGAAACTCGTAAAATTTTACTGGCTGGTACTTACATACCTGCTCTTCAAACAATCAATTTATTCTGTTCTACCGTTTTATAGGAGTATGGGTGGTATGTTAAAAGCGACGTCATATAGATTTTAGCAGCCACTAATTAAAAGAGTTCATTTTGAAATAACAGCAACTAATCAAAGCCAGATTTTTAATGTATCAATGACCACTTTGTTTCAATCAGATACCCAGTAAAATATGTTTTAAAGATTTGAATCGGAAAATCTATTCAACTCGTAATCCCTCCATGACTACAAGCTCCAACATAATGCTAGCTATATATAACATAGCATAGCATTATGATAGCTAGTAATAACATAGCATTGCATTAAGCTAGCTAGATGCAAAAGTTAGCCAATTAGACAGATACCTCGGTCACAGAATAGTACCTCGATAAAGCCGGTTCGGAAGCGATTAATCGAGTAAAAGCAATTACCGACGTTCTGACATCGCCTGCCCGCACCAGTTACGATCCGTTCTTTATGTAGCGCCTTCCAATAAACATTAAAAAGGAATCCCGCGCTGGTCAATTACGAGTAGAAAGAAGGTTCTTATTAAATAAACTGGTTGGATTTTTTTCATAAATTTTATCTTAGACTTTAAATAAAGTACTTACCTTACTTACCTTACCTTAGACCGAATCTAAGGTTTTAAATTGTATTGAGTTAAAATGAAAAAGTTTTTGAGATTTAAATTAGGAAAATAAAATTATCTGAAAAAAATCAGCTGCTTCCTATGTAGGTAGGCAGAAACTACAGAATCGCCACCTGCTACGATCCTTACATACTCTTTTTGCTTCAAATTCAGCTAAGTAACAATAATTTACCCAGTAGTACGAGTAATAATTCAAAAGTAGTTAAGAGGACTCGGTGACACCTTCCATATACTGATGGTGACCACTGGGGTGGGGTGTTTTAGTGACGCAGGAATCCCACACTCCCCGGTCTTATCCCCAAGGTCCGGGCGCCTTTTGAAAGTTTCCCAACGAAAACAAAAAATATATTAGATTAATTTGAACTGGCTTTTATTAATACCTAAGTATCATAAAATCACTAATCTGTTCCAACAAAATGAACTCATCATGAGTCAATTTAATTGTTTGCGTCTGAAATAAAATAAATATTTTATTTCAGACGCAAACAATTAAATTGACTTTCACAGAATTGTTTCAATTACAGATTAACGAGCATCATTGCTAGGTACGTGTCAAATACGAACAATGTTTAGTGTTACATGTTTTATACGAACTCGAGGAACTAACAAATTAAATGCTGCTGAGAGCAATTGAGTAAAAGTACCTATCGAAAATGTTGTTCTGATACTTTGTAAGTACCTTTTTTTTATCTAGGGCATTTTGCCGTTGACCACTAAGGTCGTGGCTGCTTAGCCGGACTTTCCTGTGGCTGTCTTAAGCTGCTAAACTCAAAGCCTCCAGCCAGGGGCGTAAAACAAGAGATGTCAGCAAGTGAAGGGGTCCGATGAGACCATTGCCTGCCGGGGTGGTTGCGGGAAAGTCCGAAATAGATATCGTGGCCCCCTGGCATTGCACAGGCAACAGAAGGAACACGGTGGGTTTTAATCAGTAAGAGTCTGACACGCCCTCCCGCTCCACCCAGAGCGGGAGAAGTCATTTGATGATTTCCCACCCAAAAAAAGTTGGGCGTAAAACAAACTTATATACTAGGCGAGCGCTCGCTAAGGGCACCCCCTGTTCAAAATTCAAAATTCAAAAGTCATTTATTCAAACTAGGCTGAGAATCAGCACTTTTCGAACGTCAAAATTACATAAGACAGTCCCCCAAAACGCCCTGTGGGGTACGAACCTCGGCTTAGGGCGTCACTGGGGGGAGGACAGGCTGGATCAAACATGGGTGATTATTATTATCAGGGGCTAGAAGTACTGAAGTACTACGCCTGTCGATTCCCATTTCAATAAGCTTTAATTATCTTTTTCAAAGGTTGTCTGGGATCAATTACTAGGTATTAATGGTACTCTCTTTACAAGAAATAAGTAGTTTTCGTCGAACGAAATAATTAAAGTAAAATAAAAGGTAGAATAAATTCAATATTTCTGTTCTACGCAATCGAAAGCCCTGGTTCCACTTTCAATAGGATCATATAGCGACCCATTGGACGATTCAGGACAGCCCAGCCGAGCCGTCGGGTCTAGAATATTTGCACAAGAGTTCCTCATGTAACGAGGGTGAGCCTAAGAAAGGGTTTTTTGAAAATTCATTCCTTATAGGGGTGCAAATAATGGATGAAAGTTTATAAGAAAGTTCGACATCATGGTTGGTATTTTTAATGCACAAAACACTGTAAAATATTTTCACTGAGTGAATTAATACGGTAGCTGTTCAATAAGTATTTTTACACATGGCTTGGTTTTTTTTTAAATTGTCTTTAACGTTTTATTATGTTTATTAATGTAATTGGTGTTGTACCGTTTTAATTAACTATATTAAATAAATAAATTAGTGCGCCATTTGAGTCATACTGATTGACATAAGAAATATCCTGTCCAAGATTCCCGTAAGATGTTACAACTAAGTAATGGTCTATTGCATAATAATTTATGACAGGACAACAATGTGGCTTGCACAATGCTCATAATATCACAATATTGATCATTCCACAAGCAACATTGTTGATTAACAATTACGTGATGAAGACCATGACAAATAACTAAATTATTGCTCAAACAGATGCATTGCGTCGCCATCTGACTAGAAACATTAGTACCAAAACGATCTATAAATAACATAACGCATGTATTCCCCGAAGGGTTAGGCAGAGGTGTACCCAAGGTACACCCACATTTCGCCGATTATATTTAAGTCTAGGGGCGAGCCTATCCCCCAGGGGTTGAACATGGACACCATTTAGGGGTTCAACATGGTCGGGGGTAAAAATTGTGGGGGTTGAACATGGACTAAACCTTTCCATCAACCCGCCGCAAATCCAGACTCCGCGTTGCTACTGAGAAATTCCAGATGGAAAAACTCAATAACACTTTGACCGACCCGGGAATCGTACCCAGGAACTCATGCTCAGCAGTAGCGCTTGCGACCACTAGACCAACGAGACAGGCGCTCTATACCTTTTCTGTATCTAACTGATATTGACAAAAATTTGGCAAATAATAGAATCTCTTCTTTTTTATTTTGTTTTTATTAAGATATTTATAAAGTGCGTAGGTATCAGAAAAAGGGTGCTCACCAGAACCGATCGCTAAGGAAGTCGTCGGCGAGCCCATGTGCAACTGTATCGTCTGTTCTAAAAGTGTAAACAAAGCCTGCTCCTACATCAATAAATTGTACCTACATCCATTTTTGTATTAGTATGTACTTAAGAACTATATTAGTAAACCACAAAAGAGGGATACGAAATGAAATTGACACGTGGAGTGTGATCAAGTGCCAATGAAAAATGGACAGTGTAACCCGTCCGCTATTACTTTCTGAATGCAATTGGAGCTTGTTCGGATACGTTGCAATAATGAGGCCGATCTCTTTCTCACGATGTCATGAAAACCATCAATCCGAGCTTCCATAAACAGGCCAGACGCACCACAGTATCTCGGCAGTTCCAACGGCATCCCGAAAGCGATGTAAACTAATATTATAAAAAATAGATGTATATAGGGGATTCGGAGAAGTATTTTCTGAATAGGATCGGTAATCTTCGGAACTACCGGTCTGATTCCGAAAATTCCTTCACTAATGGGAAAGAAAACTCGTATTGCCGAGTGTAGTAGGATATATTTTATTTTAAACCAATAACGCGGACAAAGTCGCAGGCAGATGCTAGTTAGGTAAATGTATAGTATATACACGTAATAAAGCGATAAAAAACATTTGAACACATCAACAAGCAGCTACAAATTAATCTTATACAAAATGAACAAATGTAATAAAACGGGCTTATCAAGAATTATACCGCCCAAAGGGAAAGCTCTTGATAATTGTATAAAGAGGGCTTCTTTGCCAATTAACACCCTCTAGCCTCCCTTTGAGTGGACGCGCCACCTTTTAGCTGTTAACTTACAAGTGCGCACTGATTTCTATTTTCTATACTTAATTAAATCTTATCTAAATAATATCTAATATCTTTATTTCGTTAGTAGTTTTTAATGTGTGGTGTCTTTGAAGAGCAAAATATCCTAACTTTTAAATAGATAATAATTATTATAAATGGTGGCTGTTGCGGTGGATGCTGCTGCCCTTGCATCACGATCTACACCTGCTGTACGAAGATTTGCTAGTGGCACAGAGTTGCGCCATTCCGCGCAGATAAGCCATGGTATCTACGTCGAAGATGGCGCAACGACATCTCCAATGTTCGTCTTTGAAGCATGCACTCCTGTGCCGTGCCGTTTTGTGGAAATAAACCTATTATAAATGCGAAAGTCAGTTTCTTTGTTTGTTACGCTTTCATGCTAAAACGGCTGAACAGATTTGGAATAAATTTGGCACATGGGTAGACCATGACGGGTTAGGACATAGGATACTTTTCATCTCGACATTCCCACGGAATCGATACATAATATGCGGGTTAAACCGCGGGGCGCAGCTAGTACATACGTATAGTATTATTATTTTTAGACTGTTAGCTTATACATTATGTACATATAAGCTAACAGTCTAAAAATAATAATAACAATATGTAGATACATAAATAACAATGATAATTCTTACGTCAAAAAACCATTTTGTATTTGATCTGGCGCATTTTTCTTCGTAACGAACTTAGTTTAATTAAATTATTTAAATAGAAAACTAGAGTCCACAAAAGACTAGATTCTAGAACGGTACCTACTGTCACTCATAAATCTCGATTAATAACTTTTGGTACTCCGTCAAGTTTTCGAATTGCACAAGTAACGATAGCCTAAACTCTCTGTTTTCTCTAAACAATAGCTTTGAAATCAATAAGCATATTTCTTAGAATGTAAAAAAAGCTAAAACAATATTGAAAGACAAACTATCCAACTGAGTACGAACTACAAACTGCTTGCTACAATAATTTACTTTGAATTTAGTTTACACAACAAAAGGTAAATAGTTAACCTACATAGATAGTTTCCAAAAGACGAAAACTATCTAGAATATTAAACAGCTAGCTACATGATTTCTCATTTCTGGAAGAAGATTTATCAAAGGGCACATAAATAAAATAATCGAGGCCGCTAAACAAAGGAGAACTAAATAATTCATTCGGAATACATAGGTCAAATATTAATATTCCATAAATATTTTTCGTAAAAATAAATGAAATAATCGAAGCAGCTAAACAAAGGGAGAACTAAGTAATTTAGTCATAATACATAGGTCAAATATTAATATTGAACAAATGTTTTTCGTAAACGCTAAAGCTAAATATGGCAGGCTAAAAATATAAGGCATCGTTGTCCATTCGGAAAAAATATAAAGAAAAAGTTCCTAGCAAAGTTTTCACTGAATTAATCATAGCAGATGAAAGGTAGTCAAGGGTGGTTTACCTTTATTAATAATATCTTAAATTGAACATATTTCGGTCAAAAAACATAGTACCTTTGATCCTCATATTTTACAATACAGGAGCGAAAATAGAAGTGGGGTAAGGAGCTGTTAAATTGAGATATTGTTATCAAAATAATTTGTGATTTCTCCGACTTTTTCATTTCCGTAATTGATTAAGAAGTATACACATTCCATTATTTTTTAATGACAGTAAGTATGTATATTTCAATAAAGCTTCTAACTGTGGTCACGACTTTACCTACAGTATTGTAAGCATAATCAGGCAATAATGTCCCCACTGCTGGGATACAGGCCTGTGAAAGGGAGTGGGCAATACACCACGCGGGCCCAGGGTTGGTAGATGGCACAATGTCTTAAGAGGGAACCGGGCCCGCGATTCTCCATACAAACGTATTCCCCGTTTTTCTTCCTGAATAATGCCTCTAGAACTGTCATTTGTTTTTGTATAAAATCAGGGTCTCTATAGGCATGTCCCTGTCATTTCTTTTTTTCAGCAATTAATAAGTAAGGAAACTATGACCCTCCAAAAATTACAAAAATGCCCCATTTTTACCGCCGTGATTAGAGGAATATCAGACTAATTCGGAAAAGTTTTTAGCATAAAAGAAAATAATAGGAACCTAGACATACTATTTCTTAAAAAAAATTAATGTATAAAATTATTAAATCGGCTTAGTTTTCGAGGAGAAAAAAGGAGAATGCCAAACGTCGTTTTCGTCAAAAAATTTGTGATATAATCGGTCTGAGCTGCAGTTGTCCCTATCGCACTTTACGGGGCTTAACTCGGTTTTTCGGGCGCAGCGCGACGGCAATAGTTTCTTCAAATACCTATTTTTCAAATTCCTCGCAGCCCCTGTTCCCTCTTACAAATTTCTAGGACGGTTTTCTCACGATGTTTTCCATCACCGTTTTGAGAGCAGTGGTGATGAACTTTTTAGAAGTAAATCGCCTGCCCGGGTTTGTAAGTCGGGGCCGTTACCAGCTGCTCACCACTAAGTATTGTACTAAACCAAAACTGTGGCTGATTATTCAAAAGGTTAAGACTCATTTAAAAATTCATTTTCAACCAGGTAGTAAGATTATGCAAAATTTAATCAGAGTACCAAGTACTTGCCTCGAAAATTTCCTTTTAATATTTTAAAGGCAATCTTAAGGCTATATTGAGAGTACATTGAATACGTAAAAAGCACATTACAAGTATTCTACTTACTTTCAACCGACTTCTTAAAAAAGGAGCAGGTTCTCAATACGGTTTTTTTTGCACTTTTATATCCCTGCTTTGCTAGGTACCTATCAATTGCCAGTTCTATTATGTAAAAACAAAATAAAACTGATATATTATTATACAAACTAAAATATAGCGTCGAACAATTCATCCGCATCGCTGTCGACTGGTAGTGTGCCCAAGAGACAGGCCGCATTGCCACGTTGTATGGTAATGCTTTGCCTCTGGCCAAGGTAAAAACCAGCCCTTGGGTCACGGGAAGTGTCAAACAGTCGTTTAGAGATTTCAGTGAACTAGATACTAATATTATAATTGCGAGTAGTTATTACTAGTAGTATATATAGTACGTTTTTATGTTACGTTTCCACATAAAAACTAAGCAACAAATCTCCATAATCTTTTGCACAGCTAAAGTTCGAGGTCTAGCAAACTAAAAAGTTGACACAGGCTACAATTTACCTAATATTTTTTTTATTAATAAAATATTTATTACAAAATAAAAACTGACACGCAGAGTAAATAAAAACGTAACTAATATAGATAGATCTGTGTTTATTTATATAAAATTAAAGTCACGACCTGCTTAAATGAGCCCCATTATCGTTTACCTAACCCCATTTACATCTCATGGACCTCCATTTTTTTTTACCGCCCACATGGACCCAGGTCCAGATTGCAGGACGTCGTCGACCCCGTCGTAGTGATTCCCAAAGTGGTGTATCCACTATGGGAATCACTGGTATACATGGATCAAGTTTTAATAACTTCCTGTCGCTGTTATTTACATAGCAGGTAGTGATATTCGAATTTGTGTGGGATAAGTACCACAACTAAACGGTAAATTAAAAAAAAAAACAACCTACTTCAAAAAAAAAACTAAACGTGAAAAATAATTTTAATTCGGAAGTAGGTGTCCTTTTTTTAATTTTCGTTTTTTGCCATTAACTGTAAAAAAGTTTTTTCTTTAACAAAGTAGTAGAAAAACATCGTGAGGAAAACTGGAGTTATAGTTAATACAGTCTGAAATTGCCAACCCATCTTGAGCAAGCGTGGTGATCGAAACTCGTGCCTTCTCTGTATGAGAAGAGGCCTTTGCCATGCGGTGGGATAATAATAGGCTGGTAATCTGCCCTGCTAAGTTGAAAGGCGCTATCTCGGAGATACGGCTTTTATAGTTCATTTTATGTCATTCAATAGCTAAAAGAATTTCGCATATAATTGTATAAACGGAATAGCGCTTACTTTACTAAACTTAAAACATTTAAAAAAGTACTAAGAAGTATTTTTAAATCCTTAAGTTTCCTTAAGTTACAATTTTCTTCATAAGCAGGGCAGTATTATTTCCATTAAAGTAGTGGAAACATTAGATAAAAAAAAAAAAAATCAAGTAACCAAATTCATATACAAACAGATTCATAAAAGGATACATACGGGATAACAAGCACGGACAAAAATGAACATTCACAAGATAACAATGTCTGCTGCAGCATTGCCGGATATAAGAGAAATCCAGTCTGCTGGTGATCATCGTCAACTGGATACGACCGGATAAGGTACGATAACGAACCCTTTCAAATAGTTATGTCAGGTCTTTCACTCATAAAGGTTAGTTTAGGTTAGGTTACCTTTATACCCTTTCAGTTTTCTAAATTATTTTTCATTTAATTTGAATAAATCAATCAAACTGCTGAGCCTTTTCCCAACGACATTTATGTTGCGGTCGGCTTCCAGTCAACCATATTCAGCTGATTACCTGTATTTTACTTGGAGCGACTGCCTGTTTGAACTACACAACCTAGTTACTGGGTTACACGATGCCCCTTAGCAAGATTGGTTGTCAGACTTTTGGGCTTCTGGCTACCCGTAACGACTTGAAATACAGACTGTATTTCATGTAATTAAAAAAATACCTGCTCTCCCGGCGTTTTTCAACTTCACTTCAATGTTACTTAAAATATAGAAAAATAATTTTCTTTATAAAATATAGCATTTCCTTTCAAACTTTTAAAATAATCCGCAATGCTCCTTTTATTTATAATCAGTTGGGGAAGAGAGTAATTAACTCTTTATGCTTGATAAATGAAGTACCTAAATGTTTTATGAATTAGCGTACAATCAACTTCCATTGGCTAGGAATTTTGAAAGGTTGAGATCTTGGTTTTAAAATCGTAATTAAGTGATAGAGATATATATTTTAATTTTAATATTATTTTAGTTCATTTCGAATAAGAAGTTTATCCTGAGTTTATATTTTTAACCCCTGACGGAAAAGGAGGGGTGTTATAAGTTTCAAATGTGTGTCTGTCTGTCTGCGCCATCGTAGCTCTAAACAGCTGAACCGATTGCGTTTTTGTTTTGTTTTTTGTGTGAAAGGTGACTTGATCGAGATTTCTTAGCTATGATTTAAGAAAATCGGTTCAGCTGTTTCAAGATTATCAGCTCTTTTCTAGTTGATGAATGGATGTTAGTATCTTCCACAGGTATGATCGATTTGATATTTGTTATTCTGTTACTTCAATGATATTAGAAAAACATAGTGTTCTTGAACTGATGCTGCAGTGTCACCTGGTATTTGCAGGATACCCAACTCCCTTACCAACTTATAGCACAGGTATCGAGTTTGGGCTCATTAGAATGGTCTCAGTGAATAGGGTCTGGTGATGGAGTAAGAAAGAGAAATGAGGAAATATTTGTGTTGGGGGTTTTTTGAATTTTATTTATGCTTGTTACTTGATGCTGAATGTAATAAAGCCTAATTACTTGATAGATTGTAACTATTGTAAAGGTATCATAGGAAGAATAGAAGAGCGTTGCAATCTTGAATACCTTCCATCGGTAATAATCGCTTTACGAAATGATTCTAGGATAGTTATTTTTTTAATAATTTTATAGTAACTAATACTACAATGGATTGGTCTAGTGTTTGTTTTGACTGCCTCGTTGGTCTAGTCAAGTCTAGTGGTCACAAGCGCTACTGTTGAGCAAGAGGTCCTGGGTTCGATTCCCAAGTCAGGCAAAGTATTATTGGGATTTTCCAACAGGAATTTCTCAGTAGTAGCCCGGAGTCCGGAATTGTGCCCAGTTGATGGCAACAGGCTCGCCCCCTATTACTGCTGGCGAAATATAGGTGTACTACAAGTACACCTCTGCCTAACCCTTCGGGGAAACAAGGCGTGATTCATTTATTTATTTTATTATTTATGTAAACACCGAAAAATAGATACAGATAAGGCATAATCATAATTATGAGTACAAAGAAATACTTAAACTAAAATATTGAAATAAACCTACACGTATAACGTAATAATTAACATTTACTTAAATGAATACATAGAGCTTAAATATATAAACATACATACTATAGATATACTCACAGTAGAGAGGAAAGGTAATGCTCTTTTACTCGATATTTGAATTGGGAAACAGTTTTTAAATCACGAATGCTAGGCGGAAGTGAGTTCCACAACCTTACTGCATGATGTTATGCTACTCGTATGTGTGAATTGGTATTTATTCATTAGCATTCGCATAAACATAATCAGCCAATAATGTTCTCACTGCAGAGACACTGGCCTCCTGTGAATGTGACGACTATGTGGGTAATTTATTATATTTTTTTCTTTTTATTTTAATTTTAATGATGGTGAGTTTGAGTACCTATTCTATGCGGGCTTCCAAAATTTCCATTCTTTGGTATTGTTCGTCGAGTCGTTGAGCTCTTTAAGTTCTGAGTTGAGTCACACGATTACTGTAAGAAGAGATTTTGACCCTTAATTTATTTTCGCCATTTCTTCTCAGTCAACTTAGTCAGATAGGAAACAACGACTCCATCTAGTTTTTTGTGTGACCGGAATCGCTTTTACAGAGTGATTCCGATATCCTATTTACAGAATAAACAATTTCATTTCCTCTCTCTGAGGTAGTGGGCTGTAATCTATCACGCGGGCCCAGTCCGGGTTAAAAGGTGTCACATTTCTTTGAAATTTTGGTTTATTTCCTTCACCGTTTTGAGAGTTGTGATATGTAATTATTTACACAAAGAAAAGCGCCTGCCTGGGTTCATTCTCAATCATAAAAGTCTCCCTTTAGCCATATATTCAAAAGATCGATCTTCTGCGGGGTGTACCACGCTTTCCTGTTTGTAGTTTTGAATTTCTTGTTCCACTTCTGCAAAATATATCCATATTAATAGACATATTTAAATTCGAAAGTAACTCTGTCTATATCCTTTTTACGCCTTAACAGCTGAATAGATTTCAAAGAACTTTGGTACACAGGTAGCCCATCACCTGGGTTAGGACATATGTTACCTACTTTTTATTCCGGTAATACGTACCCGTGTGACAATTCCCAACCGCCACGCGGGTGAAGTAGCGGGAAAAATTTGTATTAAATCTAAATAATACCTACACTAGTCCCAATACAATAATAGTAGAAATTGTCAATCTAAAAATAGCCCATCTACGCATTATTTCGATTTCAGACATCCCACGATTCTGTCAAGAACAATCACTGTGAATCTACCTTCCATTATTGGCGAAGGACTCTGTCATTTAATTGTTTCGTGTAATATGATACGAAGGGAACAATAGAAGTAGCTAATAATGAAAGTAGGCATTTAGAAGCTTTGTACTTGTTTCTCAATTAATTTGTCGCACTTATTTATAAGTGAGTCGACATAAAGTCTTGTTTTGCTTTTAAAGATATTATCCGCCCCTACTACGCACGATTTTTATTACATGGCAAAACATTGAGATTTCTACATTTTATGTAATATGTGTGACCTTTAAAAATAAACCTTTCAGAATACATTTTCTAAATGTTAGTCAAAACCGCATCAAAATACATTGCGTAGGTTAGAAGAACAGACGGACACGAAAAGTGACTTTACCTATTTTATATTTCATAGGTTTTAAAATCAGAATACTGAAAATGTTTCACTGTCGTTATTATAACATAACATCACGCCTTGTTTCCCCGGAGGGTTGGGCAGGGGTAGTAGGTACACCCACATTTCGCCAGTTATGTTTGTCCCATGTAATAGGGGGCGAGCCTATTGTCATCAACCGGGCACAAATCCAGACTCCGGGCTGCTACTGAGAAATTCCAGATAGAAAAACCCAATAACATTTTGCCCGACCCGGGAATCGAACCCAGGACCTCATGCTCAGCAGTAGCGCTCGCGACCACTAAACCAACGAGGCAGGTACTAAATATTTTTTCATATAATATAATTTTTTTTTAAATATCAGTCTACTTACAAGTGTACCATTAAAAGGACTTAATAATGTCCAGAACAGTTATAAAAATAATATAAAACATAATACCAGCCTATTACCGTCCCACCGCAGGGCAAAAGTCTCTTTTCCTGCTGAGACGGCACGAGCAATGATTACCACACTAGTTTTAGACGGGTTGGCGATTTCTGATATACGAGTACGTCCCCAAAATTGATTCGTAAATACCTACTCATAAATCTAGCGTCCATTTTATTTTGCTTAAAAATCTTTTTCTCCGGCTAATCTTCTAAACCATTTCACACGCCAAAAGAGAATTACTACCCTAATAATGGGTATTTTATTCAACTAGCACGATATTACGAGAACGGTGGCCAGTAATTTAATTTTATGTGGGAAAGTTCCCGAGAACATTTCTTAGCTCAATAAAACTTTCCTTCGCAGTAACTATGACTTTAAAAAATATTAGTAATTATATTAGTTGTACGTTAATAAAATAAGCAGGAAAATTATTTCAAAAACAATAATTTTAATTTTTATGAAGATAGAGGGACGAACTTGACTCTTACCGAAAGGACTGGCCTGCAATGGCGTAACCTGTGAGGAAAAATAACCATTTTTTGTAAAAAAAAAAATAATAGTAGATTTTACAACAAGTGCACAAAACGAACCATTTTTATCCGAGACTTTTAGGGCGAGGGCTGATAGTAATGTCAAGGATAAAATGGTTTTGTGGCCGAGTTATAAACTCTGGTTTTCACTTCGATTGCGGGGAAATAAAACAGTAGTATAACATAACACTTCTTTAAATATAGCGTATTAGGAGAGAGTGTTAAATCCTCTTCTTCACTGGACATTATTAACAATTTAAGCAAATTGAAGAAATTAATAAACGCACGAAAAAACAAGAGCTGTTTCCCGCCGCTTTATTTTTTTTAAATCTTACGACATATTATTAGGCGTGGGCTGCAGACCTATACAGCCTACTATTAAATTAATTTTGTAATAATAATTTTCTTAAATTAATTAAAAAACCTACCGTACTTGAATTTAAATGTTAATATCTTTTATGTCTTAAAAACACATAGATGAGGCAAATAAATTAAAGTAAATATTCTAAAATAACAAATTCTGTCTATGAACTTCTTATTGTATTTGGCTGTATGGCTCATTTTCTTTGCCTTAATATAGATACATTTATGAGTAGATACGTAAATGCACTAGTGCACAAAATTTGATTTTATACTGACAAATTAGCACTTTCAGAGCATGAGCAGTGAAAATGTTTTTATTTTTCGCCTTTTAGTTGTGGTAGTTACCCCACACAAATTCGCAAACCACTACCTGCTATGTAAATAATAGTGACACTAAGTTATTATAGCATCATCCATATAGACTTAGTGGGAAAAATACGTATTATTGAAGCTTACTCAAAAATTACCCGATTAAAGTTAATAAAATTTATATGGAATTACCTAGAGAGCATACCCTTTCAAACAATAATATTGCAAATCCGTCTATCTATGACCCGAACATACATAAAAAAGAAACCACCGAAATGAGAACCTCCTCCTATATTTAAAGTCGATTAAAAATGTTTGCCCAGCTGGTACATTACGGGATAAATTCAAGTAAATCAATATACATAATCTCTTTTTATAAAATTTAAGAAAGAAATACGTTTAAGTGCGGCAAACATGACGCAAAGAAAGAATACATACAAGAAAAGAACAAGTTGGGGATCACATCCACGCAAAACGGCCATCGCTCAGCATAATGCTGGGAACCTATTCGTGACAGAGCCCCAGCGCTGGTTTTCAGTGACAGCTGGCGTTGACGTGATGACGTCAACCGGTGCAGTTTAATACAATTTCACTTTCATTGGAGATATTTATGGCTTTTTCCTGTTTGGCTTTGTATTTATGATTTACAAAAAAAATGAATACTAACCTTCGCCCGCGGCTTCGGCCTCGTGGAGGTCGGAAATTATCCCACGGGAACGTACTACCGGGATAAAAAGTATCCTATGTGCTAATCCAGCTTATAAACTATCTGGATGCTAAATTTCATCCAAATCCATTCAGCTGTTTTTGCGTGATTGAGTAACAAACGTACAAACTTTCACATTAGTAGGATATTGGTGCCGATTCTCTTGTCACAAATGCGTCTAAACTAGACTAAAAATCACCAAAATTTAGTTTACTCCTGTCAAACGATGATTTCTCATTCTGAAATAGACTAAACTGGCACAACTTAACTATATTTTAGTTTGACAGCACTAAGATTGTACTGAGATTTTAATTTAGTGAAAATGACAATTTTGCTATTCTGAATTTGACGTTTTTCACCTAAAATTTTAATTTTCTAACTAATTCTGACCATTTTTAATCGCCACTGAAAATGGTGTGGAATATTATTAGTTGTGATGAACTAAAATTCACACGAACATCTCGAGTTCGGATGCAAAAACAGTTTGTACTGGATTTTTTTCTTTTCTTTTGCTTATATCTCGAAAATGGTGTGTCCTATCGCAAAAATAATGAAAATTTCGACCCCCTTTATAAACCTCTTATACCCCTAATACTCAACACGTAGGTAATGTTTTTTTTTTATTTTCCATACAAAAAGTAAAAAATTCCATATAAAACACGTCGAGGATGCCCCCACTGCGCGCCTCCAGCTCTAAAAAAAATCACAGGGTAGGGCAAACAAGTATGTACCACGTGGAGTCGCAATTGTCAAATTCGATTTAGTTGTGTCAAAATATTATTTTAATTTAGAGACTTTTTACTACAGAATAGCGTTAAGATTCTCATAGTCAAAAGCAAGGAATTTTAGTGATAGTTTAGTTAGTTTAGGCCGGTGTACAAGAGAATCGGCATCATTGTGGTAAATTTTCGGTTTACCAGTAAAGACCAGTTTTGGGTCTCGAAAACCCATTAAGGAAACTTGGTATTTCCTGTACAACGTTGCTAATGTGCCAATATTTCATACCTACTTACATAGGCATAGGTATCTATCATATGTACCGGAACACTATTGTACCGTCCTTGTTATCGGGTTGCTGTCGCCAAATTTTGAATAGAATTTGCACTGTGAAGGCGTGTTATGAACTTAAAGACACGTGTCTGTCGACTCAACACAACATAAAATTACGCCTACATAATACCCAAAGACAACGGTGAAGAAAAACAGTTTTCATTCGAGTTGTATAAATCCATTCTAGTTTCATTCTTCGACTTTCAACGACTTGGAAAATCTCGACAAAAATATAAATTAATGTTTCAAGCTGCTGGATTTATCTTTATCCTTTCTTTTAATTGCATACATAATACTTTTCTATATTTTAAGATTTTGAAAACGAAATGAATTAAAATCAAATACTCGTAGCTACTGTTTGAAACTTAAATCTTCTGTTTCTTAAACACTATGAGTATTTTACAAGATTACAAAATTGTCTATCTCCGCTGGAATTCTAATCAAACCTTCTATTTACCTTTTAATTATGATTCAAAGAGTAACAGATATAAGTGGTTCATGAACGCGAATCGATAATAGCAATGTTTAAACAGGCCCGAAACAACAATAAAACATAACTGGCGAAATGTGGTTGTACACCTCTGCCCAACCCTTCGGGGAAACAAGGCGTGATGTTATGTTATGTTAAACCAGGCCCGTTTACGGCCTTGAGCGATGCGACGACGCGACGGCTCGCGTCATACAAGACGCGCGCGCGTCTCGGTGCCTCGTGGCATGCTCTAAGCAAGTTCTTTCATTTGTTTTTAACCCCCGACGCAACCAAAGGGGTGTTATAATTTTGACCGCTATGTGTGTTTCTGGGCAACGTAGCTCTTAAACGAGTGAACCGATTTGAATGCGTTTTTTTTTAGACATGTTTTATCGTAATCCGTTTTCTAGTTGATGAATGGATGTGAGCGTCTTCCACAAGTATGATCGATTCGAAATTTGGTATTCTGTTACTTCAATGATATTAGAAAAAGATAGTAACCTTGAACGGATGCTGCAGCATCACCTGATATTTGCAGGATACCCAACTCCCTCTTTGAAATGGTCTCAATGAATAGATTATAGATGGAAGATGAACAGAGTCTGGTGATGGAGTAGGAAAGAGAAATGAGGATATGTTTGTGGTGGAAGTATTTAAATTTTAATATAATTTAACTGGTCTTCGTAGTCACTATCGCAAGACGCGCTTTAGCGTGTAGCTCGTGGCCACGGGGTAAGTAAACAAGCTATTTTCTTCAGGATAAGCTCTTAAGTTGCTCTATCTCCTTCGCTTGAACAACGGAAGCCACTCTACAATCTATCGACGGTTCAATTTTAGAAATTCAACTGCAATTTATCCTTTAGTTTCGTTTTTGCATTGCCTTGTTGGTTTTTCATTCGTTTTATTTGTTGTCTGTTTTGTTTATAACATGATGACTCTAATCCCTGAAGGCTTAGGCAGAAGTATACTAATAGTTCACCCACATTTCGCCAGTTATGTTTAAGTCCCATAAAATAGGGGGCGAGCCTATTGCCATCAACCAGGCACCAATGAAATAATGGTCCAAATCCAGACTCCGGGCTGCTACTGAAAAATTCCTGGTGGGAAAAGCCAATAACACTTTGCCCGACCTGGGAATCGAACCCAGGACCTCATGCGCAGCAGTAGCCCTTGCGACCACTAGACTAACGAGGCAGTCCTATCGGGCAGACAGGCCTATTGTAACTTATCCAAAGTTGCTGACCCACTTCTGTTCATTTTTATCCTCCAAAACCCTTGATGTAACTAGTCGCTCAAAAAATTTCATCAGTAATATCAGCGTAGTAGGTAGGTAAGATTCATGTCTCTATTCCATAAATTCGGTATTAATTTTGAACTAAAAACGATTTTCCGAGAACAAAAAATAACCAAAGCTCCCTTTATAAATTTGAATTTACAAAGAAAATTACAAGCCAATAAGCAAGACGAACAATTGAATTATTAAATTTTTCCTTCTTTGATAAAAACTGGGCTTTTATTAGAATCTAATTAAAATGCATTGTCTTTATCAAAGACGGTGTTCGAGACTCGTCTGTCAGGGGTAATCAAATTATTGTCAGGTGAAAGTCCTCTATCAAGTCCTTGGTTCTCGGCTTTTATAACTACGAGGCGTAATTTTTTATTTCCTTCACTACAATTGGATTGCTGGGTCTATCTCTCAAGACAGTCAAACTTCATTTTCTATAGTTCTTATTCAGGGCAAATAATGACTGTGCACTATAACTTGTCCCTTCCTGTCATGTTGGCGCCATTGCTTGTCAAGCTTAGTTTTAATATTAATAGTTTAAAATAACGACTGACAGAACCGTACTACCAATCGCTTCACGGGTCAAGTTATAATGAACGCTCTGTACTTTTGAATTTATTGCTGAAACTTCTACAATTCACCTCTTTAGAAAGAATCTGAACACATTCAAAAGAGCTCAGCAAGCAGTTCACACATTTAATAAGCATTAAAGTAGCTCTCTCTCTTCAAAGTCTTCGATACAGAATAACAACGATGCATTGTACTTGAGAGCAGTTCCGTGTCCGATGAGCTTCATAAATCAGCCGCTTTATTCAGATCTACTAAATATATATCAACCGACAACATCAAGGGTCTTGTTAAACTGGTCGGATTAATGCTCGTCGTTAACCGTCGGAGTTTTGCACAGTCGAGGGAATCTTTTGATCCCTTCCCATCGCTAACATTTTTTGTGATGGTAGATAGATACTTCATAATACCTACAATCTTTATGAATTTTACATTTTTGCGGCACGTGGCAAACAGATAAATAAATTTAAAAACTGTATAATGATATTCCTCAAGAAAATCTGCCCTTTTCCTCAGTTGAAGATAAAATTAATACATAATCTCAGAGCGGTATCTTATTGGTGAATAATGAAATCTAATCTTGTTTATAAACCGTTTATTGGATGATTGCGATCGATATTAACTTCCGACTTCAGTCGGATGGCAGTTTCGACAGTTTATTTGTAATTCAGGAAACTTCGACTTGGGATTAATTTTTTTTATCTGGTATTCGAACGGACGTCGCGCGTCGCGTCGTTCCGCCATATTTTCTCAGAAAATACATTTTCCTTTAACGTGATAAACTATTCAGTTTAACGTTTATTCGTCATAATGTTAACAAATTATTGTATGGATTACTTGCACGCTGTTTTGCCTTAATGTAATTAATGTAATAATAATTATGTAGTCATTCATCTGCAGGCACACAAATGACGATCATATAGATAAATGCACTTTTTGGACAATATATACTTTTACTCGTATGGTACCTATAGACTCATAGACGTACCTACTTCACCGTCACATTTGTCTCTTACCGTACCTCCCACATTTTCTTTACACCACACCTCTCACCTGATGGTAATCCAGAATCCTCAACCAAAGTGGAATTGGCTATCTTACCTCTAACTGCCGAAACACAATAATGCTGTTTGCACATTATTGCTATCTACCTAGGTGGTAGCTAGCCAGGCGGACTTAGAACAAACCCTAGCACCAACCAAATCAAGCAGAAAAGTTTGCCCCCGCCGGGAATCGAACCCAAGACCTGCCTGAGACAGGTAGTCTTACAACTGGACCACAGAGTTAAAAACATAGTAAGGATATCCTAGAGCCAGTAGCACCACCTCATTTGATTTAAGATCTCACCTTTGTTTCATCAGCAAAACTGAAAAACTAACATTATTTTTAACTGCTTAAATATAAGTACAAAATAACAGTGCATACAATTTACAAATAGGTTATAATGGTCATGAGTGTCTTCTCTATCATATTATTTAGGTACCAGCTAAGTCGCTGAACATACTAATAAACAAAATTCAATTTGTGACGATAGTGATACAAAAAAAATTAAACCACGGTATCACTAAGATCAGTATAAAGTAAATTTTGCCTATAATTAGGGCAAAACATAGCTTAAAAGCCGTCATATAAAGTTAGCTTTATAGCAAGGTGAAATCCCTGATGATGAAATCCCTGATTGGAAATTTGTTCATCATCCCTTCCCGTCGGGTAGGAATAGTTCTCATGATAATTATATCTGTGCCGGCCGGCCCTGATAACACAATAAGCCTTTTATACGATCAGACATCCGAACGCGAAAAACTTCTGATTCGACGGAAAAGGCTTTCAGTATAGCTAACGCCAACACTGCCTTTAATATTTTATTTATAGTTATGATGTAATATTTATGTAAGGATTGCATCAACGCGAAGCTCTTGACTGCTCAAGATACGTTTTAACCCTCGTCAAAACGGTAGTATTGGTTTTATTTCTGGAAGTATTTACGATATTTAATTGCGTTAGTATTCTAACTATATTTGCATTATGAAAACAAGGAATTGTAATGCAACACTGGAATATTAAATTAAATTGTTAATAACGATGTTTCACATCGTACGTTCTCTTAATACCTTATTCTGTGGCGGGGTGTTACAATTGTCGAGCTCGCTTCGCTCGGTCATTTTTGCATTCTGCATTTCCAAATTCTTAACTGTATTGTATAGTTCGACAAAGAAACTCCTGCTGTATGAATGTTCATAATAAAATTTTACATTGCCGGGGAGGGGTCGAAAGTTATTGAGCTCACTTTTGCATCCTGCACTTTTTCTTTTCTACATAAGTTGACAAAGAATCTCCTATTAAACTGTATCAATGGAGAGGAACAAAAACTAAAACATTTGCCCCTCTAATCTCCAAGAGTAGTGAGGGGTGCCACAGAAATCTCACCCGGGGCGCCGGTAGTGCTAAAACTCGCACTGCTTTGCGTTGCACTTGTTATAATGTCGATCTTTTATCATTTGCATGCTTATCATCGAGCTTCTACGAGCAAGTAAGAATTGAAATAGATGTTTAAAGGAATAACATATACCCTGCTGTAAGGGTTTAATATTTTGAGGTCAAACTCTGCTTTTATATAGATATGAATTTCATATAGTTCACTCATATATACGTTATGAATTCAGCTTCAAGGGCGGGATCAAATCGTAACATTTTATGATTTTGATTGAAACCCTTCAAGTCAACATGACCTGCCTTATCACTTTTTGATGTGTGATAAGATTTTCATTAAATCTGACGACAGACCGCTATTTCCTTTCGAATGGTGGGGAAATGAAATATAAGGTCGGTTTTTTTCGTTTTCCTATTTAATACATAGTTAGTTTTGAATTCTTCACAGTGAAAATAAAAATTTCAGTAGGTTTAATCGAAAAATCTGCCGGAGAAACAAAATACAATAACTATAAAAATAATTAAAATGGCCTTTTGTCCTTATTTCCATAGATTCGGATCAGTTAACCAGGAACATTATTCACCAGAGCAATTATACACGGTTCAGATATTTTTATACTGAACAAACTTACTGAAGAAAGACCAAAACAAACCCAGAGGGCACAGTCTCTTTTAAAGTCCAGACATAATCTTGGTCAGACCATATGAGGACCATGTAGATTAGTGTCTTAAATGGTATTTATAGGTACACCTCTGCCTAACCCTTCAGGGTTAACAGGCGTGATGTTAAGTTATGTGTGTGTAACTCATACCAAATAAAAACCAAGACATAGTGCTGCGAACATTACAGTGAAGCATGACAAAACTACACATCCGCTCTGGGCATACACGCTCACACGTACAATCATTTACCATCAAACGACACCTCACTAAGTGCACACATGCTTACGAAACCGGCTTCAGGTCACTATTGACAGCGCTGGGTTTTGGTTTTATATTTGGTGTGAGGTGTGTAAAGGTATACCTAATCAAGCATTTATTTTACAGTCCCAACTCAAAAAGTCACTCATATTTACACTTTCCTTCCTGATCTAAGTTAGAGAAGAAGAAAAATTGTTTATTTGACAAATTTACACAATATTTTCGCAGTGAAATGCTCACGGCTCTGGTAAATTAGACTTCAGTAGTCTGAGTAATTTATTTCCGACTGTCAATTCGGACGGCTCGTGGTAATGACACTTACAACGAAAAATGAAATGCAGAAATTGTAAAAAATACTGAATATATTTTCTGCTAGCTAACAGACATCGCACCTCAGGCCTTCATATTCAGGCTCTTATTTTTTTAGCGTTGGTGCTGAAATATATTACACACTGATATTTTGTGGGGACGTTGCTATGGTATTTTAAACTTTACGCGAGTAATAGTTAAGTCTATTTGAACTGTTAGTACAACACAAATAGTTTTCAAGATATTTTTTTAAATTCTTGTACTGGTGCTTTGTACTCCATTGTCTGACGTAACCATCTTCCAAGTTGCACTAGGACAGGACTTTTTCTTTAACCTGTCTACTAAAACCTGCGCACAGCTTCCTTAAGGTCATCAATCCATCTAACCGGGGAAGATCTAAGCAAAAGAAGCCTGAAAAGTATTTTTGAATGCTGCAATTTTCATAATGCTATAATTTTCTCTCCTCTACACGTTTGAATTGTTATTAGAACTTGAGAAAAGAATCGCTTGACATAATTTCAACCGTAACCACGGGTGGTACATCGAAACGCACGTTTTAATAATCATAAGGGGCAGTTTTCCGAGAAAGTCGTGGGGAACACAGTGCGGTTGCAGGCTACACACAGGTGTTATTAAATCGACTTTGCAGTTTGAAGTGCCTCCTCTTACTCTACAAAGCATAGCTCTCTTAATAAAGTACCTACATAAGTAGTCATATGCGACTTCTCACGAGTGCAGATTCAAAAATGATATAATTGTGAGCATGTTGCTCAAAGTGAAGATTTAGTAAAAAATCTTGATGCTTGTTTTATTTCAACACTAGCTTTTTCCCGCGGCTATCGGGATAAAAAAGTCTTATGTCCTAACCCAGGTCATTTTCTACCCATGTGCGAAATTTCATCCAAATCTGTTCAGCCATTATAGCATGAAAGCGTAACAAACAAACTCACTTTCGCATTCATAATTTTAGTTAGGATTGACAAAAAATACATAGAAAGGCACCAAGGTATATTCCTACATAGCTTCAACTCATTCCTGTGTAGTCCTGCCAATGGTCCACTTGAAGAGCTAAAACCAAGCCTCATAACGTAGAACATGGAGCTAGTTATAGAAGCTCACACATCTCATTAAAGATGATCCACCTAACTTATTATTCACTTACCCAACTATTAAAAGTTAGTTCACGTACTAAAGAAAGAAAATAAAGAAAGAAATGCGTTTGTTTGCGGTAAACATGACGCAAAAAAGAACACAAAATAGAAAGAACCAAGTTTAGGTATAATATGCGTCACATCCACGCCAAACGGCCATCGCTCAGCATAACCTCAAACTCAAAGCATTTATTTTAATTAAACCATTTATAGGCACTTTTGAACTGTCTAAGAGTCAGTCAGTTAGACAGAAAGTTGAAGCTAGTAGCCCATTCCAAAACGTAGATCTCTATGGAGTAAAATGGGCAAGAAACTCCAATCTCTTTTAATTATAGAAATTACAAAATACTACTGGGTATATTATTCTTGTTGCTTCTATGTAAGAACAATGTAACAAGAAAAAAAACTATTAAAAATATAAGATTAAAACCCATTCCAAAACGTAGATCTCTATGGAGTAAAATGGGCAAGAAACTCCAATCTCTTTTAATTATAGAAATTACAAAATACTACTGGGTATATTATTCTTGTTGCTTCTATGTAAGAACAATGTAACAAGAAAAAAAACTATTAAAAATATAAGATTAAAAATAAGCCCTGGCAGATAAATAATGCATAAGGCATTTCATTTTTTCATTTTCATTTTTCATAAGGGCATAATGCTGCGACCCTATGTGAGACAAAGCCCCAGCGCTGGTTTTCGGCGACAGCCAGCGTTGATGTTATGCCGGTGACCGGTGTAGCATACATCATCTGCCTAGCCTTCCTTTTCCCAACTACGTTGGGGTCAGCTTCCAGTCTAACCGGATGCAGCTAAATACCAGTATTTTATATGGAGCGACTGCCTATCTGACCTCCACCACCCAGTAATTGGGTAATACGATACCCCTTGGTAAGACTGGTTATCAGACTTTCGGGCTTCTGACGACCCGTAACGACTGTCAAAGATCCACGAATGACAGCCGGGACCAACGGCTTAACGTGCTTTCCGAGGCACGGAGGAGTCTCGGTACGTAAAGATGGTCACCCATCCACAGACCAACCCCGGCAAGCGTAACTTAACCTGACGGATCGACCCGTGCGGCAGTTATTACTTAGCTACGAGCTCTTCAACTCCGCTCCTCCGACCGGTGTAGCATACAATGAAATATAATTGATATAAAAATTAAATAAATATACAATAATTAATTCCACATATACTTAAATAATACTTTTAATATAATATTTAAAATGGCAACATTCCGTTCAGTCGGCAATCGACTCGCGCGCCACCGGCTAGCGAACAAGCCAAGCTAGTTGTAGGTATAAATAACCATCGACCTGAAAAATTGTGTTCTTATGTTACTATTAAACTAAAATAATACGTTAATTTTTATTAAGTTCTTCGTGGAAAGCGAATATATTCTTGTGCGAAATTAGCGAAATACATTCATAATTAACTATTTCATTATGAATGTATTAAATATTCATTAGGAAGTCTAGTAATTATTACTGAAATTGCGGGAATACTTGCGCACTGAAATCCAAAAGTCGTTCACTGGATCATAGTTGACTGATTAAATTTTTGAATAGGTTATGAGTTTCATAGTACCTGCGTGGTTGACTGAATCGTTGGTCTAGTGGTCGCAAGTGCTACTACTAGTCATGAGGTCCTGGGTTCGATTCCCAGGTCGGGCAGTATTATTGGATTTTTCTATTGCTTAGGAATTTCTCATTAACAGCTGGGAGTCTTGATGATAATAGACTCACCCCACATGGGAGTTATACATAACTGGCGAAATGTGGGTGTACTATAGGTACACCTCTGCCTAACCCTTCGGGGATTACAGGCGTGATGTTGTGTTGTGATGTATGAGTTTCATCATTATCAAATTCTGCCCCAACAATAGGGATATTGCCTGGGTAAAAAAAAACAACTATTTGGTACATCAGTCAGATAATAAAAAAATATTAGATACGTATTTTTTGCTTTATCATATGAATAAAAAGTGATATAGATAAAACGTATTAAAGTTAGGGAGTGGGGGCTTGCTACGTCAAAATCTACCGAAGAGTGACGTCATGCCACATTTTAATTCAATGTACCTATTTACCTAATCTTTTGATTACGTATAAAAGAAAAATACATGACCAATATTTTTTTAATAATAAAAAAAAATCGTTATCTTCCCTATTCCACTGATAGGTTATCCACCCCGCTCCTGGCAGGTTCATTAGCATAATATACTTACCTACATTAAATATTTTTATGTTGTCAGCCCATATATAAATCATTTATTATAACAAAGTAAATACCGAAAATAGTAGGCAGCGTAACCTACCATAAATAACTTTCTTCAAAGGAATAATATTATTATCTAGAAATACGAGTTACATTACACATTTTCCTAGTAAATGTTAAAAGGTAAATGTCGATTTGGATTTTGATATTTTTTCCATCAAATAATCAGGGTTAATAAAAAAATACCGGAAACACTCTCTAAAAGCTGGCAATTAGTCATGATTTTCATCACGTAGAACGTAACATACCGAAACTGAGCTCATTCTTAAAACAAAAACCAAAAATTCTCCAGTGCTCAAATAACGTCAATGTTTCCGGAACCCTTGTATTTTATAACATTTTTCACCTTAGCTGACCGCTTGACCGCGGCCCGGTAAAGCCCGTTTTTCGTCCCACTGATCCCTTTCATGCTCATAGACCCTACATTGTAGATTCAAGGTTTGATTCCCTTACGAAAGGTTTATCTTTACGCCTTAGTTGTCACAGGGTCTAAAACTGCGGGCTCTAAAATCTACGGGTCGCTTGTGTATGAATAGAGGTCCTTTTTTCTAGATTTTTCTTTTTGTAAAACTAGCTGAGTGACAAGAAATTTTGCTTGAGTCGTCTATCCTTGGTTCAATCTCAAACATTTTTACAGAGAATGCATTTTAATCGCCACATTGTGTCTAGCAAATTCAGTGTCAGCAAAATCTGGTGAATAATATCAAAATGTTGCCAAAGCTTGTTCTGAAAAACTTTCCGCTGTGGTGTTATTTTTAGGAAACCCAAGTTCAGTTCAATTTTACTTTGGAGATTACCTACCTTGCTTGTTAAGAAATTTCGTAATTAACTTTGATAACAATAAGACAATAGCTCGTCTGGCCGTGTTCGTCGCCATTGACTTAAGACCCGCAGCTTGAAAACAACAAATTATTAAGTTTTTGTTCTTAACAAGCTTTGCAATAATAATCCAGCATGAGTCGCTATTTTATCACCTGGAGTTTCATATTGTTAAAAGGTTTTGCTTTCAAAATATTTCATTTTATTCCGTCTCAATAAAACTATTGAACTGGAAATTCTCATATTTCTAATAGTATTTAATATCTGATTTGCATTTAAAAAATTGTCATTTTAAAAGTTTAGTAAACAGTTTCTTTACGACGAGACGCTTAGGGACACTTGCTCGAAAGAAAATTATCGCAAAATAAATGTGACGTATTGTCAAGCGCGCGTAATTGGCTGTGATTGGTTGAATGATTTATCAACAGCCAATAGCAGTAGTTTACGCGTGCTTGACAATTCGTCAGATTAACTTTGCGATAATTTTCGTTCGAGAAGCTGGCCCTTAGCCATGAAAATATAATTCATTCGATTAGGATGACAGAAGTCTCCAGTTACTACCTATTAATTATATACCTATTTATGCTTAACATATTTGATATTTTATTAGTTTCAATTGTAAATGCAAATTGATTTGATGTAGCAACCTATTTGTAACATCAATGGTTTCGTTTGATCAAACGTCCCTATAATCAATCATCTATTTGCAAACCGATCGGGCTTCATCTGTAATCCGATATGGCATCATTTGATATTCCTGTACGGCAGTAGTGACGGCATTTAGTAGTCAGGACTAGGAATAGGACCTTTGAATAATTCTGATTTTCAGAAAATAGCATACACATTTATGAATATAATACATATTATAAAACATTTTAAAAGAGTAACGGTGGAGTTTCTTGCCCATTCTTCTCCATACAAAAACTACCTTTTGGAAGGGGCGACTAGATAGAGACCACTTTTTTTGTATATATTGTCATTAAAAATTGCTTTTCATGTCCCTAATTCTGTAAATTATTTTAACAATGGACGTATTTACATGATTTAAAAACTAACAGACTTATAAAAATAATAATATGTATGCAACAGGAAAAGTGCCCAAAAGGCTGGCAGCATTGCCACGTTGAATGGCGCTGATGCTGATTCTTTGGCCAAAGAATAGGCCAGCCCTCTGGTCACGTGAAGAGTCGACCAGCCGCTTGGTGATGTCTTGAAAAACTAAATGGGCACTCGGACCCCATGGCCCTAGTGTTTCAACCCCAAACGGCTCAAACATATAAGTCCCAATAAGATTGGAGTATTTGTCCCTAATTGAAATAAATTATTTGATTTTGACTTTTGCAATCTTTTGCTGTTACTCTCGTTTCAACACAGGAGCTGCAGTCTCGACATAGATAGCGATCGCTTTACGACCTAATTTGGTGGCAAAGTCCTAATGGCGTCCTTAGACGGTCAAAACTTCTTGAAAATCACGAAAAAATCACGTGCTTGTCAAGTACGTCGTGCGCGTCTAGGGACGCCATAATTAGGACTATAATATTACTGACTTCTTAAAAGTTAGTACACGCGACTGCACGTCAGTAACACTTGACCTAGAGCTAGCCTAATAGCAGAGCCATACCAGTTTTATTACCAGTGACGTACGCCCTACTGTAGGTACCTACCTAACACATGCATACTTCATCTTCACACTCAACAGTCACCCCTAAGCCATTATAAATTCTTGTTTGAATTCCATAATGGATTTGTTGTTCTGTATTATATATTTTTATTATTGTTACAAGTTATGTAGGTAAGTGTTGTGCACACCTTTAAGTGAAAAGCTCGATGTTAATATTTTTGTGAATAAGTCATTGGTGTGCCCATAAGTATTAAATAAATGAATAAATAAACAAACAAATAATAATAAATAAATAAATAAATATAACGATATTCGGAATAATATATACAGGGTGTTAAAGTAATTGCGTGCCATAACTTAGGGTTAGGTTCAGTATCGATAAAGGAAGCCAAACTCAAATATCAAAAAAAAAAGATCAACCTATAAATTCCTACTCAAGATCTTTTTTAAGGACTAAATGACAACGCGTTCGATAGTAGGTAAGTAATTAAAGCATTTAAACAAATAAAATAATTTTAATTCTAAACGACTGCTATTTTAAGTTAGTAGGTACCTATTTTTTTTTTCTGGCTTCCTTTATCGATACTGAACCTACCCTGAAGCTATGGCATGCAATTACTTTAAAATCCTGTAATATACATACACACATACACATACATTAACTCACGCTTTCTTCCCGAGGGGGTAGGCAGAAAATACAGAACGCCACCTGCTACGATGATCCTTACATACTTATTTTACTTCGTTTACATTAATGTGGAATTATATAATTAGTTATTATAACTCCCCTTTTACAATAGAACAAAGGCAATTAAATATTTTGGTAGGATATTCCGTTTAATTTAATTCAGCGATCCTAGAAAAAAGGCGAGCGATAAATTAAGGCCACCTTCATAATGAAGGTACAAAAAGACAAATTCCCTTTATTTTATTAATTAAAACTTTACTCAGGTCCATGTTCCTTCAATCTTTGACATTTATAAGGATTTCATATAAAAGAAAAAATCCTTGCTGCTATCAATCCTGAAAATCCCCCTTCGTGCCTTGAATAACAATTTGAAATGTTAAACATTTATGCAAGATGAATTCATCACATACCTAATAGTTATTAAAATATGTTTAATGATGAAATTTTAAGAGGTTATTTTACAGAGATTATAGGTATTAGTAATCATTGAAGGGCTCCAGGTTCAAATACCTGCTCGGTTATGTAACTGTGATGACGCTCGATCTGTTTCCAAAACGCAAAAAAAGTGAAGTTTTTTTTCTATTGAACAACTTGTCCAACTCTAGATTTATAATTTTGTCATTTTGTGAAACTCGTTGCCTCGTTGGTCTAGTGGTCGCAAACGTTACTGCTGAGCATGAGGTCCTGGTTTCGAGTCCCTGGTCGGGAAAAGTTTTATCGGGTTTCACCATCTGGAATTTCTCAGTAGCAGCCCGGAGTCTGGATTTGTGCCCGGTTGATGGCAATCGGCTCGCCCCCTATTACATGGGACTTAAACATAACTGGTGAAATGTACCCACGTTTCGTTATACAGAGGTACACTTCTGCCTAACCCTTCGGGGAATACAGGCATGATCTTATGTTTATTGTGTTCATAAACATACGTGCTGTAGATATTAAAAAAAGAAATAAAAAATCTCAGCGAGATACGAATGACTCCCAAGAGGCGCGTTGCATGCTCGTTTATGACACTCAAATCAACAGACTTTCAAAAATGGATGGTGTTATTCAGAAATGTAACACGAGTTTTTAGCATTTTGCTCTCTTGCCAGCCCTCGGGCTCTCCGCGCTACTCGAGGTTAAGAGGTGCCCTTCAAGCGCCCGATTCAGCTGTATACAGCGAAAACACCGCTTCAAGCAAAACCTTCCGATCAAGTGTTGCTCTTATGAAAGTTTAATAAAGCGATCCCTTTGTCTATACCTACTACGACGACCGCCTCCGAAAGATTACATGCGTTTGTACAGACTACTTACTTTATCGATCTCTTTAAGCCGTTATGACCGTTATTGCTCTGACATAAAGGTGTGAATACTATAAAGAGATCGTATAAAGCCCGGACTGGTGTGAATATTTTATTCAGCGGTTTACAGCATTTATATGATTTTCTCCTGACCTCAGGGATTAGTGTGTTAACATGACCCTATTAATTTACATACATCTAGAAGGTACATAATTCGTTTAACATTATTTTGTAGGAAATTTGCGAAAAGCGCTCACAGGACATTTTAAAATTATATTGTTTTATATATATATTTTCTTACATTTTTAGGGGTATGAGGAACAGGGTGTAAAGTTCACTCATCCACCATAGAAAAGGGAGGATCCCAATGCATGTTTGAAGTCGGGAGCTTGTATATATATTATGTCGATCGCGCGGTAAACTCTAATTGCGCGATGCAGGATTTGTGTGACGTCTTTGATGCGTAGTTCGCATGTGGTTATGTAGATGCCGCCACACATTGATAAAGTTTTATTCGTACTACGTCCATATCGCAAACTTTTAAAATTCACCTAGGTACACTTATTCACGCGACTTAGAGGAAAAGTATGAATTGTAAAACAAAGCCTTTTCTTATTAATCGTTAGCCTCGGCAATCCTTTGAAATGTATATTAATAAAACTTTTCATTTACATATTATGCGAATGAAGGCGAAGTAATTCTAGAATTCCAAATATTGTACTATTAGTATTATGTAAAGTAATTCCAAATATTAGTATTATTAAGTATTAAAAATAAAAAATGGATTTAACAGCCTCGCCTATCATACATTTGGCTTTCACGCAGATTCTATAACTTTTACAAATCCTTTAGCTAACTCCATCAGTATCTGCCAAGCCAATTCCCAACTATGACGTGTAAACAGCTTAACGTTATTTCCGAGTCATGGAGGGGTCTCGATATGTAATGTATGGCATCCATGGACTGACCTCGGCAAGCATAGCTTAACCTTCAATCGACTCGAGTGGCTGTTATTACTTAGCCACGAGCCTCTCTTTTAGTTAGCTCCATATTTACCTGTATTGAACGACCTGTGTATTTGATCAAACTGAAAACTATAATTTGCAAGTCGGAAATTAGTTTGTTTATAAATTATATGAAGACTTATTCATAACTTGAAAAACTTGCCAACGTCAAACTTACAGGTATGTCGCTCTCAAACGGCCAAGCCGAAAGATTTAATAAAACAATTCTGGAGGTCACAAATACGAGTACTATGGGTGCAGATAAAGATACATTTATTTGTTCAAACATCTGTAAATGCTTGTTCATACTCGTACATGAATATGCACATATGGATGGACACAAAATTTTATCGACCAACATGTTTTGCCTATCTGGGCGTACAAAATGTTTATAATAATGTTATTAAAGAAATGGGCAATTATAAATTAGTTATTAATTTCAGTTTCATATAAAAAGTTAAGAGTCAGTGCAAAATATAATCAATAATTAAATATTCAATCAGAGTCAGTACAAAAGTAGTCAATATTAATTACAAACAAAATAATATGTCAATATATCCTAAAATTACGTACCGGCAAGCGCAGCGTAGGACGTCCGCCCACAAGGTGGACAGACGACCTAATAAAGGTCGCAGGAAGCCGCTGGATGCAGGTCGCTTCCAACCGGCCGATTTGGAAAACATTGGGGGAGGCCTTTGTTCAGCAGTGGACGTCCTATGGCTGAAATGATGATGATGATCCTAAAATTTAAATCAACAATGAAATTCAAAATTTATCATTTAAAAATTCAAGAATATTATAGTAGCACTTATCAGTACAGATAGTCCAACTTATCTGTGCGCGCGGCACCATGTGTGCGTGCGCTTGTAATTATACAGCTTTCATTTGTGTTGCACTCGGACGACGACTGCCGCGTCACTGCCACACTAATTCTAGCTGTATAATTACAGCGCACGCACACATAGCGCCGCGCGCACAGATGAGTTGAACTATCTATAAGAAGCTTTTTAAGTGTTATTAAATAAATTAAAATTCAACAGATTTGGATAAAGATTGTTCGGATAACTGTATTACGCCAGGCGATTATCAGTACCTATCACAAAACGTTCAAAGTACCCCCATGTGAGGTCATGTTCGAGTATAGACATTTTAGGTACCTATGAAGCTACAAGTATGTAGGTACGCGGCGGGCTCGACTTGTCGAATTCAGTAGGTGTAACGTAGTCAGAAGATATAAGAATTACGTGATAGAAAGAGAGATAACTTCTAGGTAAATATACCATAACCATAATCAGCCTATAATGCTGGGACAAGAGAGGGAGTGGGCCATAATCCACCACGCGGGCCCAGTGCGGGTTGGTAGATGTCACATATCTTGGGATGTAGGTGAATATAGGTGATTAGCGCTGTGCGACCGGAATTGCACTTTATTATGTCGTAGTTAGAGTCGCTTGTAATTTAAATAATTTTGCGGAGTGACCGATCTGTGCTAATCTGTGACTCTACTATTAACTGAAATGTAGGTACAATCTAGTCACAAATTGATCATGACAATGTAATGTACTTGCTAAATGCAATCGGAGTGTGATGTGTTCAGATAACTGAATTATTTATGAGCTGAATCCAATGCATTTGACATTATTAGAGAGTAATCATATTAATTATTGAGTTAATCATTGGTTATAGTGTTTGTGCGGTTTTATAATTTGTAACGTGACGATTTTACCGAGGACTTCCACGCTCATAAAATGTATGGAAATACTTGCATGTTATGTTATCGTGGACGGTTATATAAATAATTATATTTCTTATTATTATCTTCATAGATTTCCATTTATTTTATAACAGCGCACAATGATACAAATTGTACACTACAAAAATATCCGACTTGAATAAAACAAATTTGGTTGTATTTGTTTTTGCTTACTTCCTCAAACTACATTTTCACCATAATTTGTAGATTTTGCCAAATTAACATAACATCACGCCTTGTTTCCCCAAAGGGTTGGGCAGAGGTGCACCTCAGTACGCCCACGTTTCGCCAGTTATGTTAAGTCCTATGTAAATAGGTGGCGAGCCTTGCCATCCTATACATCATCCGTACAAATCCAGACTTCGGGTTTGGGTTTGCGTTTTTCTGTCGAAAATATCGCAGTAGCAGCCCGGAGGTTCCCTATCCATTTGCATAAAATTTTAAGACCTAATATAACTTAGCATAATTTTGTTTGGCATAATTATATTTTCGCATAATATAATTACGCATAACAGCTAACGCATAATTTTTTAAGCATAATTTCTTTAACCATAATAATGATTAAGCATAATATTCTAAAGCATAAATTTATTAAGCATAAAGTTCTAAAGCATAACTTTCTTAAGCATAATATCCTAAAGCATAAAGGAGACTGAAACGATTACATATCTTGGGCCTGGTTGTAAAAAGATGAAAGTGGTGTCAATTAATAGCTTATAAATATTATCAACCTTTCACTGAAAATTCTGCGGATTTTGTCAATCTGAGAACAGAGATAAAAGAGATTATGTAAAAGTGATGTTACAATCTTTAACTAACAGCTGATTCCTGAAGTGCAAAATATGTGCTTTTGCACTAATAGTTATTATATTTAGTAGGAAATGTTTGATAAATCATATCAATGAACGTCAATGACTTCAGTCCTACCTACCTATGTAGGTAACAGGTATGGAGTTATGGAAAGGATGTCTAAAATAATAAAAAAATTAACTTAAGTAATACCTATAGTGTTTTATTCGTCTTCAATTATAATTAAAATGTCGTCTAGGAATTGTGCAGGTGGTGCTATATGATCTTGGTACCTAGCCCAGCTAAGGTACCATAATATAATGCACAATAAATTATATGAGCGCAGCAGCCTACAGTTCGTCTCCCTACAATACAATTACAGTAATGCATTACTATAGCCTCCCTTCCTGTACGAGAGCCATTGCCGAATCACTGACAGAATTGTTTCATCGTGTAAGGGTGGGTCGTCGAGCCAGTGTATTGCAGTGATCAGTTGTTATCCCACAATTCACACAGCGATCCATAGTTTCAACAATATCCAATCCATAAGCCGGCGGTAAAATCCAAAATAACAATTCCAAGTCAAACGTGTGAGCGATCTTCGGTGTCCAGTGTGAAAGCAAGGGTCGTACGAGGTAGGCAGGGTTGGAATCCGTAAAATACGCAAAGGTCGTGAAAAATTTAAGAACAATCGGGAAAGCACTCAAAACGCATCGGAAAACACGAAACGAGTGAGCAAACAAGATCATTAGAGCAGTTGGCAACTGTCACAGACTACATAGGGATATGGCAACTGTCTAGTGTCCGTGTCAGTCAGCTGTCATGCCAGTGACATAGACTAAAAATAGAAAACTAATTTTAATCGATATGAAATCGATAATCAAACATATTGTTTTTTCAGTAATTAATTGATATTTTATTTATTAATATGACTAATTATATGCACTATATTGCACATATGTATATATAGTGCATTTAATTACTTTGAGTGAATTATTTAGTGCAAAGGTTTTATTTACGTAACTGTGTAATCGATTACTCAATCGGTAATCTCACGAAAACTATCTTTTCCATATTTCTCCGCTTCCTTGAGAATTGAGGTGATTTTTCATATTCTAAGATAAAAAAATATACTAACTAATTTTTTACTAATTTTTTAGATCATATCTTAACTTATTACATTTGGGCCCACCGTTTTCCATCTCCTTTATTTACACATAATGATATTAAAACATATTTTTATTGAACAATTTTGTGGGTTTTTTTTCGCTGTAGGAAGCATGAAGCAAGCAAGCATACAGCATGCAAGCAAGCATGCAAGCAAGCATGCAGCAAACAAGCATGCAGCAAACAAGCAAGCATGCAGCATGCAAGCAAGCATGCAGCATGCTGCATTCAAGCGAGCATGCAAGCAAGCATGCAAGCAAGCATGCAGCAAACAAGCATGCAGCAAACAAGCAAGCATGCAGCATGCAAGCAAGCATGCAGCATGCTGCATTCAAGCGAGCATGCAACATGCAGCAGGCAGGGTTTCTGTCACGGCTCCGGCGCTGCGGGCCTCCGGCGGCCCCACGCGTGCTAATCGTCACAGACGGCTTTCGCTCACCACCGCAGCTTCGGCTTGTTGGCCGGCTTCGCCGGCCAGCCTCAGACGCGGCGGCTCGCTCGCAGCCGCCTGCTCCTCAGCCCGCGGGCCGCCTTGCACCTACGCGCCTACGCGATTTTAAATTACACTCTAGGGGTAGGACAAACAAGACTACGTGGAGTCGGTTTTGAAGCAATTCGGTTCTGTCACTAACTTTTGTTGCACAGCATATTAAATTTTTAACCAACAATATTATTTAATTGTTACAGAAACTATAGCAAATTGGTTTGATCAGAATTATGTATGGGGCACTACAAGTTCACCACCACCATTTCCACCCAAAGTCTGGAGTACGTATCTACTAGAAAAGGAAAATATATATATTATTATTATGCTAATAGTCATTAGGCCTACTAACGTTATGCTAATAGTCATTAGACCTACTAACGTTATGTGAATCAAATTTATGCCAAAACAAATTTGTCTTTAAGATGATTATGCCAACATAAAATGTATGCCTAAAAAAATTATGCCGAATTATTATTATGCCAAAACAAATTGTGCCAAAATCGTTATGCCGAAGTAGGTATATTAGGACAAAGAACATTATGCGAAAAGAAGGGATCCCCAGCCCGGAGTCTTGCCAAAATTATGATACTTTTTAAATTAAATTTATGAGTCTAAAGAAACGATGGGTGGACTAAGTGAAAGATATATTGGCTATCTAGGGGTGACCAAAGACTGAGATGACGACTTATAGAGAGCTATGGAAGAAATAGCCATGCGTCGACCACAAATAAATTAGAATAACCCGTGTAAAGCTGAAGCGAGGTTTTGGTATCAAAAGAGACGATGCGTATTCTACATTGTTACTCGACTACGGCGAAGCAAATAGGAGAGTTATGATTTTGACCAGTATGTATGTTCATCTGGTTACCTCATAACTTCTAAACTACTTAGCATAATTTGACAAATGAGGTATCGTTTGAAGCGTCTTGATTGTCCGCTGGCTATGTGACGTTACATTAAATTGAATATGGCACCCTCTAGAGGACATAAATTCATGAACTAAAAAAAAAGATTAGTTGACGCCGTGTTGGGTATTAAATGAAAAGACTTAATCAGCACATTTCAAAAATATAATATAACCCATATTTTTTTTCAAATATCATCTAAAAAGGTAAATAAACAAGACATCACAGACAGAGAAATTAAAAATCCGGCATCACACGAGTTAGGGCATAGATTACGTGTGACTCCGGATTTTTTATTTGTATGTTTAGTACCTTTTTAGATGACCTTTTTGTCGTAGTTGGATTTTAGTTTTAAAACTTTTATTTTTCTTTATTCGGGTGACTACATACATTGACGAACAAATTTCATTGTCTGCCAGTATAATAATAATATAATACTTTAGGTCTTTGAATAGTCTTGAATGAAACAGAAAATAGTTGCGAACAAAACTTCGAACTTGTGAAATCAAAAGTGCATCCGACGGTATTGAAAAAGTGAGAAGAACGTCGTGGTACCGTGAACTATGCGTGGAACTTGGGTATTGGATAAGTTCTTTAGGGGAATTCAGCATTGTATTATAGTGTATATATATTTTACTAACTGCGCCCCGCGGTTTCACCCGCATAAGTCTCGATCCCGTGAGAACATCGGGATAAACGGTATCCTATGTCCTTACCCAGGTCATGATCTACCTATGTGCCAAATTTCATCTCGCCTTTGTTAATGTCTTTCATATTATATTAGTTAGGATGGACTGCCTCGTTGGTCGAGTGTTCGAAAGCGCTACTTATTTATAAGTCGCACTTATATAAAAGTTATTGAATATTTTGTTTCCCGAGATCTTTTTTCCCTATTCTCGCAAAAATTGTATTTGTATTCGTGATGATCAGGGAATTTTCATTTCCATGTTCGATAATTATTAACTAGATCAAAAGCTTAGTGATATCAGTACGGCATTATGCATCGATGCGGCTCAAAGCCAATGCAAGCCGTGACGTCACCGGCTGTAAAGATATGCATATTAAAGGCGGCGACAGAAGAGTTACTAATTAGAGCAACATGCATGACTGTGCACTGTGCAGGCCAATAGATTATAGAGTAGGAGTTTTATTTTATTCCTATACGTACGTTACGTACGTTTCGTATACCTATACAATATTTAACACAACTAACAATATTTACACTACGTAAGTATTTCATTCATATTACTAATTATTTCGTTATCGATTAAGTTTACCCACTGGAATCAGATACTTTTACTTTTATCAGGCAAAGTTTAGTTAAAAATGAGTATCTCGCGCACTAAACGGCCATGAATCCAGCCAGTCGTGGCCGTCTAGTGTTATTGTATGGTCTGTGACCAAGTGCCCGATTCGTATCGGTTTCTATAGTTTAATAGGTCGCTGCGACCACTCTGGTCCCGGTCGTGACCGTCTAGCGCGCGAGATACTTTAGTAGATATCTACTTCAACAGCAATAAAAAGACGCATAATTTGTAAAAATAAATGTTTTTAAGGACAAATTGCCTCTTTTCAAAGTTGAAAGAATACTTTTAAAAGGAGCTCACGTAAATGGTGTAAAATAAAAAGGGTAGTGAGGTACTTTGTCCTTAATTTAAGGAAGGCTGTCACATTTTTTGTTAAGTCTAGTCAAGTCATGACAGTATTCTTAATCGAAGTGTCAATCAATAGAAAAAACTCCATCTCGTAACATTTATTTTCTTCTCACGAAGTATGACAGAATTTACTTCTTATTAAAACTGCCTTTGTAATATAATAGTCTTTGTTCTAACTGCAAGCGTAATATAACAATCATAGAAACGGGTTTTCTCGACGGAAGAATAGACAACATGAGAGATTGTGATTGTTTATCTGTAATTTTGTCTATTCTTCCGTCGACAAAACCCGTTTCTATTGTAGCATGCTAAGCGTGCTGCAGTTACAACAATGAGTATTCTGTCTACCTGATAAACATAAACATAAGAATAAGCATAAGCAAAATCAGCCTATAATATTCCCACTACTGGGACACAGGCCTCCTCTCTGTGAGAGGGAGTGGGCCGTAATCGACGCGGTCCTAGTGCGGGTTGGGGGATGTCATATATCTTCGAATTTTATGTTCTAGGACATGTCGATTTCCTCACGATGTTTTCCTTCACCATTGTGCGAGCAGTGGTGATGAAATTATTTACACAAAACAATGAGCGAGCCTGGGTTCGAACCCACGACCTACAACTCGTAATTCAGGGCCATTACCACTGAGCCACCACTGATCTAGAAACAGTAACTTTATGTATGATGTTATTAATTTTAGACCGGAACAACGGGTTCATTGTTCCGGTCTAAAATTAATAACATCACAGAACAACCTAGTGCGGGGCAATGTTTATTGAAAAAATAAAAACCTATCCAGAACTAGGGACCGGCCTCCTTTCTAACTACCCACAACCAGTTTTTTTTTATTTTATGTAATCGTTGCCCCCGCACCAGGTTTTTCTCCTGTATCGTGGGTGCGTTTACAAATATTTATACTTAAATACACAAACACAGCCAGACCCGGACAAACTACTTGTAGGTCATACAAATATTTGTTCCGTGCGGGAATTGAACCCGCGACTTGCAGCGCAGCAGTCAATCGCTTAACCACTGCGCCAACCGTGCCGTCAATCGTTTCATATATAAGTTATTTTATAATTTCTCTCCTTAAGCTTAACACGTCTTCCTTAACGGAATTACGTTTTATTAATACAATGTCTGACACTGTCATTCGCAAAACTTTGAAGTTGGAAATTCAGTGTTAGGCCGTTTCCTCATTGGTCGGTGCGGTATACCGAGCATACTGAACATACCGAAACGATACCGCACTTCTTTTGTTTCCTGATTGGTCGGTAAGCAGTAGTGCGGTATACTATGCTCTCTACCGAAACAGTACCGCACTGCTTTCATTTAGAATTTTGGCCGTTACCACTGAGCGACCACTGCTCTCAATAAACGTGTGAGTATTTAATAACTACCACTATAACAGCTACTACTTAATTTGCTAGCGATTGTTCTGTGTAATGAATGATTGTTCTGTGCATTCAAATTGTTGAAATAGTTACCATGATTAATAATCATTGTCATCATTATCCCAATGTACGTGGGGTCGGTGCAACATGTCTTTTCTTCTATATTTTACTTTTAGTGGTCATCTCGATAGTCACCCTCTTACTAACCATATCATCTTTCACACAGTCCATCCATCGTTTCTTTGGTCTTCCTCTACCCTTATAGCCATCCTCATTCACACTCAAAACTTTGCTAGCGACTGTTCTATGTAATGGATCTCCATTTTGTATGTTACTCATTTCTGATTCCATTCAAATTGTTAAAACAGTTACCATGATTAATAATCATTGTCATCATTCTCCTGCTCTTATCCCAATTTACGTGTGGTTGGCACAACATGTCTTTTCTTATATATTTCACTGTTAGTTGTCATCTTGATAGTCACCCTCTTACTAACCCTATCATCTTTCACACAGTCCATCCATCGTTTCTTTGGTCTTCCTCTACCCTTATAGCCATCCTCATTCACTCTTAAAACTTTGCTAGCGACTGTTCTATGTAATGTTACTCCAGTTTTGTATGTTACTCATTTCTGACATCATCATTCTCCTGCTCTTATCCCAATTTACGTGGGGTTGGCGCAACATGTCTTTTTCTTCCACATTTCACTGTTAGTTGCTACCACTAGTCACCCTCTTGGCCTCCAGCCATATCATATTTCACAGTCCATTCATCGTTTCTTTGGTGGTTCTTCCTCTACCCTTATAGCCATTCTCATTCATACTCAAAACTTTCCTCACGACATTTTGCTCACTGCTCTGCATTACATGCACATTATTATGACAATAGAATTGGATTCATCAAGCAAAGAATGCTTCACGTCATGTAATTGTAAAGTTACTCGTAACTCAGAGGTAACGTTAGCGTTGACGTTAACGACCCACGTCATAAGGTTCACATAATTGTCTCATTACTAAAACCGGAAAGTTTTAAGCATTAGAGACGTTAGATTGTTGAAGGTCCCTTTAGACGAACATAATAACGAAATGCCAACCCATAGGATAAGATGGGAAAATAATGGTGGATGGATGGTGGTACAGATAGGCAGGTACCTACTTATTTACGTTAAAACAAACAAAGTTAATTATGGACACATTACGAGGAAAGCCTTGGTGCCAAATTATTTATTATTTATAAATTATTAATATTATTTATTTATTATTATTTTTTTTTATTTTTTATTTTTATTCTGTATTGTTTTCGCAAGAATTCCCACAAACGTTTGAAACGGATGGATGAGGGTTATTCTTGACTAAAAGGGATATTTTTTGCCAAGAATATCCTTTTACCGAAGCTTACCTACTATCAAAATCTTCAACTACTCATTGTCATCGTAAGATTGTTTGACAAGAACTGCTGCTTTATCAGCCCCTATAGGCTTATAGTCTTAAAACGATTGTTCATTGAACTTTACCAAAACTTTAATTCTCACGACATTCCCTCGTTAGATATAAGATCATATATTAATTTCGAATTTTCCTCTTCCCTGGTGAGTTGGTTCGTGTAACAAAGAAGATATATTTCACTCGCCTCCCTGTGGACCGACCTAAAAAGTGGCCAGTGCCCCTTATTTGAAGCTTACCGTATTTCCTCAAGCATTTCCGTTGAGAATATAAGCAGGAAAAATAATTTTCAACATTCTCCTTTCTTGTATTAACTGATGCTGAACTAACGAGGCTTGTGTAGTGGTTGTTTTCAATAATAGTATACAAGAAATACCTTTATTTGGGAAAAAAAAACTCGCTCATTATTTCTGTAAGACTTGCTCACTTTATTCAGTATGTAAGAGTGGCTTATATAGGCAAATCGTCTGGCAGAGTAAATAAAAATAATAATCTGGTATCCATGTACTCGTAAGCGTCTTTTGAGTTTATAGTGTCTTCGAAACTGAATACACAATCTTCTACATTTCCAGTGAACGAAAGTGCTAATTAATCTTAGCAAAATTTCTTAAAAGCGGTATGATATTCTTTGAGTATCCGTCGAATGAATATCCTCCTCCTTTTTTAAAGTCAGTTAAAATTTAGTTTTTGTTTTGGTAGAGCCACTCCATCAACCTATGAGGTTGTCGTCTGCTTAACTGGGCTATCATGTAGTAACTTAGTTCCGGCGATATTTTTTCTAAACTTATATTAAATTATAAGGAGAAAATGGATAAACTAGAAAAATATGTAACCGATTTTAAAAATTCTTTCACATCAAGAATCACAGGCGTGGCAACCCACACCTGTTACACGCAGCAATGCAGTACAAGGCCAAATCCAAGAAAATAGGCCGTCCTATTTACACATGGAACGACAACATTAAACAGGACTCAACCTATTTCGAAGAGAAACTCAACTTTTGGATGGACACGGCTACAGACCGATACAGGATCATGAAGGCTGCCAGCCAGATCTACAAGAAACCAGAAACGGATAGCAGCGTAACTTCTGACGAAGACATAGAATCGGCTAAATGCAACACAGCACAGCAGCGATATAGAAAGGCGACGTTACTCGTCGCCCCCAACGTAACCCCATCTCAAGATTCGAAACAACATAGCGCCGATGTCTCAAAAAGATGCTCGTCCAAAGACAAATAACACCCATCTCTCCACTAGTCCATTGCTTACTCAAGGATGCATATCCGGTATGGCTCGTAAATCCTTTCCTATCCTGAGGGCACGTCTTCCTTACCATTACCGCGCCCCCCGGTCTACTCCTTGATATGCAATGGCCTTTGTAGCCCCATGAAACATGAGACTTCATGGGCTAGTGCAAATCTTGGGGTTCATTCGATTTATCGAGTCTGGTTAAACCACGCTGGGATCGGTGCCTTTCATTCATTCATTCATTCAACCGATTTTAAAAATTCTTTCAAAAGAAGCTACATTATCAGCGAGGGCTGTATTTCATCGACTTCCACGCGAACGAAGTTTCGGACTAAAGCTAGAATTTTATAAGTACACAAGGATCGTGTGGTGGCGCTCTGTAGTTTCTGCCTACCCCCATCGTAAGAAGGCGTCAGTTTATGTATTTATGTACATCTTATTAGGTAATTATCTTAAACGTCTTCAACTTTACCTATTTACTCTTTCTCGTGTAGAAGATTAAGTCCTGCATCCCATTCAGGTTGATCTATTAACCTACTTATTTTATTGTCTCAATGTTTACAACTGTTTATCACTCTTGTTATATGGGTGACATTAACTTTTACTGCAGGCACACTTGAGCATCGATAATTCGATACAGAGCCAGGCGGACTTCGAATAGATTTTAACTGAACCTTGGATAAGACAGGTAGATAACAAGATAATCTAGTTTTATTTTATGAGCCCTTTTTTTACACTGTCCCACTGTTGAGTTGAGCTAAGGCTTCCCCCAAATCCTTCCAGTTACTTTTGACCTCCTCGATCCAACTTTTGTGGTATGCTTAAAGGTCACATGCCACCTCGTCCTGGGCGCTACTGCGTCCATAACCAGGCAGCCACCGTATGGAGACAGTTGACTGCCCAACGGATAGTTTTTGATTTAATCTGTATAAAAAGTTAGTTAGTTAATTAAGTCGATATAAATAGTTTACAATTTTGGTACAACTACGGAACCCTTTTTTGTGGGTGGTCCGACACTCACTTGGCCGGTTTTTTTTGTTCTCGTTGTAAAGAAAAATAAGTTATTGTTGACAAAAAAATACAAATTACTTACGCCTGTATTTCCCTGAGGAGCCATAAGTAAGTACCTCCACATTTCACCATGAAATTTGATGTTGAATTTTATTAGGTGAGAATCCTCAAGGAAGCTTTCATTTGTAGGCAGGCCATAGAATCCACATAAACTTTTGCTTTAAAAATCATGTACCTAGGTTCAGCATTCCTTAATCTCTAAAATGATTGTTGTTTCAGGTAAGTGCTCTAACGTGTACCTACTAGCACAGCACATGTTCCCGTGAACCACCGTACCGTAAGTTTTGAACTTATATTATACACTAGGAGCGCCCCGCGTGCCAAATTTCATCCGAATCAGTTCAGCAGTTGTAGCGTAAATGTGTAGCAAACAAACAAACAAACTCACTTTCGCATTTATAGTATTAGTTAGGATTATAAAGGAGGGGCTCGTGGCAAAATAATGACAGTCATACGGGTAAGCTTGCCGCGTTCGGTTTGTGGATGGGTGACCATTCATAATTACATTCTGAGACCCCTCTGTGCCTCTGAAAGCACGTTGAGCCTTTGATCCCGGCTGACATTCGTAGATCTTTCAGATCGTTAGACAGTCGTAAGTCAGAAGCCCAAAAGTCTGACGACCAGTCTTACCAAGGGGAATCGTGTCACCCCGAAACTGGGAACTGGGTTGATATAGGCAGTCGCTCCGTGTAAAATTCTGGTATTCAGCTGCTTCCGAATAAACCGGAATCCGATCCCAACATAGTTAGGAAAAGTCTATGTAGATGATTACAAAATTCTAAACGGCCAATAGAATAAAGCTTTGTTGCGACGCGACACCGTTTATTGTTATACCGTGAAGTTTTCTTAGAAACCGTATTGTTCGAGTCGCGTCGCGCGGTCGCGCCGCGCTGGACTGCAAAAAAATGTATCTACCCCTAGAATAATGAAGCTAGTATTTATCCAGAATTTTCTTATACCAGCCCAACAAAATGTATCCTTTGCTGTCATAAAAATGGTCTACCCTTTAAACATTCAGATCCTCTCGTAAACCGTAAACCCTCACAACATTATATTGTACACAAAAACTACCCGCCTCTTTGTTAAGCCGGAAAACTCTAAAATGAATTCCGTAAGCTGTAGCACAAAACAAAATACACAATAAACTTACCGCAGAACGACGTTCCATTTCACATGAGGACAAAGCAAATACAGAATAAAAGTTTATCTGAAATGTTAAAATTATGTTAAAATGTCCCAGCGCTAGAGAATTAATAGTGGGAGACAAATTATACGTTTTTCAGGAACCTACTATGTAAACACAGAATTTTAAAAACGTTTATGTTATCTGCAGAAAGACTTAGGGAAGGATCAGGCAAGCGTAATTTCCGTCGCTCAAAATAAGCTCAGTAATTTACTCGTAAGATCTTTAGGGACATGAGGAACAGGGTGTAAAGTTCACTCATCCACCATAGAAAAGGGAGGACCCTCCGACCAGACGGGTGTTGTGTCTGGCGGGCCGACTGCCCGACTGTTGATGTCGGATAGTCTTATATATGTCGTTCGCGCGGTAAACTCTAATTGCGCGATGCAGGATTAGTGTGACGTCATGTCTTTGATGCGTAGTACGTATGTGACGGTGTAACCGCTACAGATCTACCCAATTTTACGAGGATTCACCTCTACATCGAGTGTGGCACAAACCATGATATTGTATGGAATTTCGGCGACAATTTATTTGTGAATAAAAGATTATCTGAAATGTTAAAATTATGTTAAAATGTCCCAGACAGAATTTATAGTGGGAGACAAATTACACGTTTTTCTGAAGCTTATTAAGTAAACATGGAATTTTAAAAAGGTTTATGGTATCTGCAGAAAGATTTAGGGAAGGGTCAGGCAAGCATTATTTCCCTAGCTCAAAATAAGCCCAATAATTTACGACTGACCGAATTTTACGAGGTTTTCACCTCTGCGTCGAGTGTGGCACAAAACAATTGTATGGATTTTTGGCGACTTATTTTCTGTGACACATATGCGATTGGTTACGTTCGTTTGTCGTTGTCCTAATTCAAGGTAAGTACCACCATAAAATGATGTAATTTTTTAAATCATTACAACGCACATCCTTCACTTTTGTTACAAGGTGAAAACCTTCTAAACACTCAATTAAGCTGGGGAAACACGAAAGAAACAAATATACGTAGGTCTAGACAAAACAAATAAGACAACATTAGATAGTGCTCTTCCGACTCCGTTTGGTAATTTCGTTCACATACAATATGTAAAAAAAACCTGTCCGATCCAAAAGGGACACATAGGTACTGCAATAAAATTACCTAAAAGTAATAAATAATCTTATCATTATAAAAAAATAAAAAGTTATTGCTACCCCACACCACCCACATCCATAAAAAATTGCAAATAGAAATAAATAAATAAATAGATAGAAAAAAAAATCGTCGCTTTTTTTTCTTTTTTCTTGAAAATTACTACATAAATAGACTTTCAGTACCATACAAAAGTATACCCTCTCGGATCGGACAGGGTTTTTTTAACATGTTGTATAATTATTATACTCTAAATACATTTAATTTAATTAAGAATTATTCATGTTCTAAATGTTATTACTTGTATTTAATTTTAGTTATTTATCCTTACTACATTTGCTGTACCCTTACCTTAGCTTTAAGCCTATTTGTTTCTTTATTCATATTATGGTATGCAATTATATGAAATGAAATTAACGTCAAAGGCACAAAAGACGAATTTAATTTGACTAGTGTGACGTGTATCGATTAATCTATCTGCTAAGCCAAGCCGTAAATGGGTGACCATTTTTTACACATCGAGACACCTTCATGCCTAAGTGACGCGTCAGTCAGTAATACGGAGAAACAAAATCTGACAAGTTTATATTTGCCATAATTTGGTTGTGATAGCCACTCCAGAAACTTTTGGCCCCATCATCCATCTGTTCTGAGAGCAATGTGCCCTGCCCTCTGCCTCTTAAGTTTGGTAATTCTTCGGGCTATGTCGATTACCTTGGAATGTGTAGGTAATATGAGGATATTAATTAATAGATACGTTAGGGAATAATGACTGAAATTAAATATATGAACCTTATGAGATGCTAGTTAGGAAATTCCTAGCTCAGAATTTATGGGACATATTGTAAAAGTGATTTATTAATACGCAATATATAATGTGTGACAGAGGGAAGAGGGTGAAATGTGGGAAGATGAGCTATTATAATTATACAGAGGATATATATCAGTGGCAGTGGGCGGGGCACATAGCGCGCAGAACTGACGGCCGATGGGGCAGTAAGGTTCTGGAATGGAGGCCACGTACCGGCAAGCGCAGCGTAGGACGTCCGCCCACAAGGTGGACAGACGACCTAATAAAGGTCGCAGGAAGCCGCTGGATGCAGGTCGCTTCCAACCGGCCGATTTGAAAATCATTGGGGGAGGCCTATGTTCAGCAGTGGACGTCCTATGGCTGAAATGATGATGATGATGATGAGAGGATATTTTATCCTCTAATTCTATCTCTATAGAGTAAGAATTACTCTTATGGCAAAGTCAAAGTCAAAGATTTATTTGCAGATAAATATGGTTACAAAAGTTCTTGCAATGGAGTATAATATAGTAGCTTAACATATTTAATCATAACATAATGACATGCAAATTTTTGGTACAGGTACAAATATATCATTTAGATTTAAACTGAAGAAATTCTTTTACAGTATAGAAGGGATTTTCAATAAGCCACTTGTGTAAAGCCCTTCTGAAGCGGACCATTGGAAGTTCTTTAATTTGGTTAGGAATCTTGTTATATATTTGGATACACATAGGATAGCAACTTCGCTTATATAGCTCTGTTTTCGTTTGAGGAATAATTAATCTATTAGGATATCTAGTTTTGAACTTGCATTTATCTCCCAGTTTTTCAAACATATCAGGGTGAGATTTGGAAAATTTACATATTTCCTCGATATAAATACCTGTTAATGTAAGTATTCTAAGTTCTTTAAACAGTGGTTTACAGGATGTAAGTGGGTCTACATTACAAATCGCACGTATACACCTCTTTTGTGCGACGAAAGCTCTTCCGAGATGCACCGAGTTTCCCCATACCAGTATACCGTAACGTAGTATTGAACCAACATATGCATGGTAAGCCTGTAATGTGGCTTGTCTACTTATTAGGTTAGATATACGCCATAGAACATAAGCAAACTTACTGAGTTGTATGGTTTTTTTCACATCTAGCCGTTGAAATCACTGCAGCATGAATGAGAAGCAACCTTGTTTAAAAAATAATTACACTTATTTAGAAACAGTTTATGAAACACGAAATTCAAAATGAAAATCAAAAAGGAAATTCTTTAAAAACATTTTTTCACTGACACTTTTTTGGCAGACGTTTTTTTCCTGGTTACTTCTTATTTATTCAATTCCTATTTCCTTTTAGTTTTATTTCTTTCTCAGGTAAAAAGTCTCTAAGAAATCTTTGTAATTCATTCAGTGATACCTATTATTCAAATAAGAATCTTACGAAATTCAAAAGTAAATATTTTCAACCGCCCTATAATATCAAACTTAATAATTGTATCTCTAAAAGATATTTTTGCAGCCTATGAACGTAATTAGAATTTATAATAGGGATGAGGCCTGGGTCAAAAAAAAACTATTTAGTCCGTCAGTTGGATAATAAAAAAATATTAGACTCGTATTTTTTGCTTTATCATATTAGTAAAAAATTACATAGATACAACGCATTAAAGTTGGGGATAGTTGATACGTCACAAGTAAGTATGAAATCTACATACTCGAGACGTCATGGCACATTTTAACTCAATGTATCGCCGTAATCTTTTGATAATGTAAGAAAAGAAAAAATACGTGTAGGTACGCGATTTTTTTATAATCTACAAAACAGACAAAACAATGTTTTAGTCATCATCCCTATTGTCAGTTATTCGCAATGGAAATGAGTTTTTACTATTGTTACAAATGGATTTTCATATATAATTTTACATGGGATAGACTCGCCCAAGGCAGCTTTATTTATATTTCTGGATTCACAATTACATAGAACTAAATTCAACAAGTGGATTTCTGAAAATAACGTGTACTTTTGTTTTTATTTGTAAAGTTAGTAGGTACCTAGTTTATGAAGATTTTTTTCTAAATAGTTATATATAAATTTTGTATAGGTACACATAAATATTTAGATTTAATTTTATAAATAAATTGTCATATAGTTTATACACAAATACATACATTATACACAACATTAACCCTCAATCTTCGTAGTAATTAAAGATCTCGCTTTAATTATATTTTTGTTTAATTTGAAATACTTTTTCTCGTTTAGTTAAAGCATAGAATAATGTACTATGGTTACAGGTTAGTAGCTGATTATGTCTCCAGTCTGAAAAGACATTGGTTGCTCTTTAGTCGCTTTTAGAAGTAACTTATTTTTCATCACATCTATTCAAAAAGAGCTACTTTGTTCTTCGTAAACAGGGACCAAAATAGCACTTTGATCCCTAGGGAGCAAAGTAGATTTGAATTTGGAATGTGGATATTGTTGGAAAAAGTTCCAATCACCAAGGAGATCAATCACGAACATTGTATGAACAAGTAACAGGCTGGCAAGAAAGAGAGAGAAAGCGTGAATTATTATTCACACTGACAAGCCTGGTCAAAATGAAAATCCAAAATGGCGGCAACGACACATGACGAAAATTTTCCAATTTTTCGTCATTGGTGTCGTTTTCATAGTTTTCGAGGGCGCCAAAGCCGATAGTGAGGTCAAAATGAAAATCCAAGATGGCGGCTGTGAAAATTTTCAAATTTTTCGTCATGGGTGTCGTTTTCATACTTTTCGAGGGTTCTAAAGCCGATAGTGAGGTCATCACGTAAATCCAAGATGGCGGCTACGGAAATTTTCAAATTTTTCGTCATGGGTGTCGTTTTCATAGTTAGCCGATAGTAAGGTCATAATGTAAATCCAAGATGGCGGCTGTTAAAATTTTTCGTCATGGGTATCGTTATCATAGTTTTTGAGGGTGCAGACGTGAAGGCAGGAGTTTTTAAAGCTGCTAAATTCGATAAAGAGTTCAAAATGTAAATCCAAGATGGCGGCTGCGATAATTTTGTTTTGGTTTTAAATCATACATGGGAGATGAGGGTAGGACCGTACACGTTATTTTTTCTCATAGAGGGTGATGAAAAGTAGAGTGTTCACCTCGGGAGCAACACTATTTTAAGGTCGAGTGACGTACTTTGAATCCCTCGCTGCGTTCAGGATTCTACTCTAGAATCCTTCGCTCCACTCTGGATTCACAAAAACACTCTCGCCTTAAAAATAGTTGTTTGCTCCCTTGGCAAACAATCTACTATTCCTCTCAGAAAACTTCAATTAACCCTGGCAATCATGAACGCCTAACGTTAACATTGGTTATACCTTCAGTGTTCCTTACCTACTATTCAAAGGGGTATAAAACTTCAACGGTTGTTCAAAGTTAACGATGTATGTTACCGCTCCCTATCGCCCGTCCCAGAACATTGTACAAGTTTACAATCTATTATTAACTTGTAACTATACTTGCCTTTCCTTCGCCTTTCGAGTTAACTATTTTTAATTAGTTTTAGAGCAAAGAGCATATCTATTTTAGGTTCTCGTAGCTGGAGCAAACCCACAGTTTCACCACATCAGTTTGTCAATCCTACTTTCTTTCTTCTTCTTTTTTTCATGGGCCTCTGACTTGGTTTCACATGCCAGAATTATCTCTCAGGCATGCCCGGTTTCCTCACAATATTTTCCTTCAGCGTTTTTGAAGCAAGTGATAATTATACAATACGCACATGAATCCAACCCTACCTTTATTTTTGTTTACTATCAATCCAATTTATTTGTAACTAGCTGTTGAGCGCGACTTTGTCTGCGATCCAGGATGAAAAGTAGCCATTCAAATCATCCAAATCCGTTCGGCAATTTAAGCGTGAAAGTTAAACAGACAAAAGTCACTTTTGCATATTAGGATATACTAGTTGCGCCCCGTGGTTTCACCCGCATAAGTCTCGGTCCCTTAGGAATATTGGGATAAAAATTATCCTCTGTCCTATTCCAGGTCATGGTCTCATGGTCTACCTGTGTGCCAAATTTCATCCAAATCCGTTCTGTCGTTTTAGCATGAAAGCGTAATAAACAAAGAAACTCACTTTCGCATTTATTTTAGCTGCGCCCCGTGGTTTCACCCGCATAAGTTTCGATCCCGTGGGAATATCGGGATAAATGTATTCTATCTGTTAAACTAGGTTATAAACTATCTGTGTGCCAAATTTTATCCAAATCCGTTCAGTAGTTTTAGCGTGAAGAAGAGACAAACTTAAACACTCACAAACTTTCGCCATTATAATATTAGTGTGATTATTTAAAGGTAGTTAGGATAGTTAAGATTGCCATAGGTAGGTAGGTACGTCATTTCATAAAGTCCTACTACTCGACTTTATGAAAATTAACAACAACTGCCTTGTTGGGTATTAAATGTTTATTTATTTATCCTCCCACTCTGGAACACCATACAGCATGACACCAACGTTGTTTTCAATATAATTTTAGCTCGTTTATTCGTTGTATCTAATAAGTATTATATTATAAGTACTGTTTATTTTAATTTATTACCTATTTATTATGTCCAAATCACTGAACCTGACTTGATTTCCGTACGTCTTCTTACGGTGACCACTTAAAATAAGCGCTGTAGTGTGGGTCAGCATCATGCTGAGTAGAAGCCTTCTTGTCACAATCACGACGTGCAGCTGCCAATTATTTCTGTTTTATGCTTGTGATTTTATATGTACTTAGATCTATTTTGTTTTTAGATTACTCTTGTCTTTTTGTAAGCACGTGTTTCTGTGACAAATAAATTTAAGTTTTTTTTTCTAACATGCGACTGTAACTAAAATAGGTTCATCCATGACTTGACGTCAAAGTTTACCTCGTGTAAGATGGTTTTACATTTAATTCATACTAACTCCCACCCAAATACGAAGAAACGCACTCAACTCAAAATTAGCCCGTCCATCTTTCTTGTCATTTTACGCCCCTTATAACATAATTCATCATGTTAAGTAAATTTAACCTACATGTAGGTCTGTAGGCAAATGATTAAATGTAATTTTAATATTAAAATTACCTTTCTTCGTATTATTTTAGGTATCTGATATCTACAACGTATTTTTTTTTACCAAGATCCCAAGGTCTAGGTAAGTTTAGCCACTGGAGATTTTTCAATTACTTTTACGACTAAAGTACTTGAATACAGACTACTTCACTCTTTTATTAAAGAAAATACATGATATTTCTTTAGAAAGTTCGTTCAATTTAACTCAAAATTGATTTTCTTTGGCCGATCCAGCACGGTACCAGGGAATAGAATTTATTGAAGAAATTTTGTGTTTCAATTCAATTTGATTGAATTACCTAGGGCCATATAGTAACTTCTTTATTATTAATAAGCGTTTAATATTTGCAAGTGGGCACATAACAACATATAACTAATTAATTCATAAAAATAGGCAAATTATATACTAACTTAACTAAAACTATTAAAAACTAAATTATAGCATCGAAAAATTCATCCGCATCGCTGTCGACTGGTAATGTACCCAAGAGACTGGCCGCATTGCCACGTTGTATGGCAATGCTTAGCCTCTGCCCAAGGTAAAAATCTTGGGTTCGATTATAGCTGGGATGCCGGTGGTGACAAGAGCTCGTCGAAAGGTGTCGTTAATGTTCGCGTGCCGCGCTAAGCGACCCGCACTTTGGCTGCAAGACAAGCCGTGATGTCCGAGGCTGTTGACAGCTTCGCTACAGTGACAGCGAAGAGGAGAACAACAAGGAGCTCCTAGCTGAAGGGAAGCAGCGAGACGGAAGGTAGTAAATTGTAGTTAATTTAGGTAGTATGTAGGTAGTTAAGTAAATTGTTCTGTGATACTCTGCAGAGCGGCTCATCCCATCGTCATTGGGAAGATACAACCGAGTAGATCTGAATTTGGGCAAGCGAGTCTCCAGGCATCCATAGCCTCGGTGAAGCACGGCACATCAAAATCAATCAGTGTGGAGGCGTGAATTTTCCTGATTAATTTCTCAGTACCGTGGACCGAGGATATGAAAGCCGGTAAACTAATACAAGGATTTCGCGGACGCCGAGGCCTCCCATACGAATGGGAAGAGTAGCTTGCGCCTAAGCTCGGTCATCCATAGCCACATTTAAAATTGAAGTTAATGTGTGTCTGATAATTCAGTCCATTTTTTTTTTAAAGGTGAGTGTGCATAAGTGGGAAGTGCGAAGAAATTTAGGGCCGAAACAGCAGTAATGAATTAGGGTGATGGCCGAATGCATATTAATTTGTAACAATCTTTCCGAAACGTCGTTGAAATTTTGTATTTTTTCCTCGGAAAAGGAATTCTCGAAAATTGGAGACCCAAGGAGACGAAGAGAGCATTTTTCAATGATATTAATTTCTGGAGCTATTGCATTAAATTTAGGTAAATTGTCAGTTGTCTGTCGGTACTGTCCGCTACGTATAGTTCACATTTCGAAAGGTTTAGATCAAGGCCAAGGATAGAATGAAGTTCTTTTTTTAAGAATTTTAGGTATTTTAGACAGTTTCTACATCGCCTCCCAAGGTTCCATCATCAAGATACCAAACGTTAAATTTTGAATTTAGCTGTCGAATAATTGGGTGAATGACTAAACTAAAAGTTACTGGCCCGAGGGTGTCACCTTGTTGACAGCCTTGAAATATATTTTTTGAGTTGAAATAATAGAAAATTAAAAGAATTGATTTGCACTACCCTAATGAATGTTCGCTCGGATCCTCAGGGTCGTAGATGCTATGCCTATAACCTTCGATAAAAGCGCGTTCAAAAAAAAAAAAAAAACTTTTCAGCTTTATTATATTAGTATTGATTTCCTTCATTAAAAAATTATTTTCCTCTCCGTGATGTTGAAAAGATTCCTTTTAAAGGTACTTGACACAATATTTTCGTCGTTGTGGCAAACTTACTTTCGCTTCAACGTTATTATATTACAGGTTACTTACATCAAAAAGTTATATTGTAACGTCTTCAAGGGTACAGTATTTTTAATGGACTAAACCACGTTAGGTATCGTATCCCTAACGTGGTTTAGTCCACAAAAATAATTGTTGCTTGAAGATCGTATGGACCGCCATCTTAACTAATATCATAAATGGGAAAGTGAGTTTGTTTGTTTTTTTTTTAAGCATTCACGCTAAAACGGCTAAATAGATTGGGATAAAATTTGGCACATGGTAGACCATGGCCTGGAGAAGGACTTTGGCTGCTTTTCATTCTGGATCTCAGACGAATTCGCGGGCAACAGCTTGTACATTATAAGAACCATAAATCTGACGGGAAATGAGCCCATTAATAAAATAATTTTATTTAATAATTTTGATAATAGGCGAGTATTCAAATGAAAGAATTAATGAAAAGCCTGAACTGATTTTTTTTGGGTTACAAAGTAAGCGGTGTAACCTTAAATGGTCATTAAAACATCCCTCGTAATAAAAAAAACGGAAGAACAAATACTTCCATTCCCTCAGAACCACAGATAAAAAATGTTCCCAAATCAAATTATATGGCTACTCGCAATTACTAAGATCATGTTTATGGTTCCTTCAATTGCCTACTTTTTTTCTTTATTATAGAGTATAAAGTTACTTATCTTTTACGATCGTTTTCTTTTAAAAGTAAAATGAATTTAATTTATAACAGTTTCCTCGTTACGTCAGAAAACACTCAGGAATGGGATAAAAGCGTTGGATTTACGACCATATTGGTGTAAAAATAGTGATTTTTCTAGTCTGAAAATAACATTCAAGGTTTAGATGAACTAATAGATGACGCATCTAATACAAATTTTACTACCTCAATATAACCCGGTAGGAAATGGTCAATCATTGAAATCAAAACTACCGTGAACTGCATGGAACTTTGTAGATTGATCAAGCTCCTACCATCTTTGAGAGATAGAAATCTATGTAGTTATATTGGTAGGGCAAATAAACATAGTCATTCAACTTTAAATTGTATATTATTTAAAAATATAAAACAATATGGTCAAAAACAAAACCGACTTACAGCTCATAATCGTCTTGACAAAAAAACAAAAACTAGTTTTCTAATTATTTTTAAATCCTAATCCTAACTATATAATAATATAAATGAGAAAGTGAGTTTGTTGGTTTGTTACGCTTTCACGATAAAACGGCTGAACAGATTAAGATGAAATTTGGCACATGGGTAAACCATGACCAGGATTTTTATCCCGATATTCCCGAATCGGAATCGAGAATTACGGGGGTGAAACCGCGGGACGAAACGATTCAAAAATAAGCTAAAGCTAATAAAGAAAGTATAAAGATTCCTCTCAATTATTTCCTACATTTATATGTAGGAACAGTTGCACCAGGAATTGGTATTTCATTTAATACATTATTATCTCATTTAATTTTAATACATGAGGAACACCCGGAAATAATACAAGGAGTTGAAAACCTAACCACTATAATAACATTTTGTAAAGCTGTACAATGTTGCGGTTGGATAAATATGAAAGCTGTACCTACCATGAATGCTCCGAAAATTCCCAACTAAATATTTGGAGGTAATTCTGGTGGCAAGGCAGTTAGCTCACCAAGTGTGAAGGACCTGAACAGAATTCAAGTAAACATGTGACGGTCAACATCGAATGTTTTTCAAGAATACATTACTAATATAATTTTGAATAGAAGTTAGCTAACTTTACGACTTGTTACTGATATATCTATATCTATTATTATTTGTTGTGTCTTGTTTGTTGTTATTTGTTTGTTTTTTTGTGTATTGTTTGATTGTAGAGGAGCTCGTGGCTAAGTAATAACTGCCGCATGGGTCGATCCGTCAGGTTAAGCTACGCTTGTCGGGGTTGGTCTATAGATGGGTGACCATCTTTCCATACAGAGAGTCCGTCGTGCCTCGGAAAGCACGTTAAGCCGTTGGTCCCGGCTGTCATTCGTGTCATCTTTGACAGTCGTTACGGGTCGTCAGGAGCCTGAAAGTCTGACAACCAGTCTTACCAAGTGGTATCGTATTACCCAGTAACTGGGTTGTGGAGGCAGTCTCTCCATGTAAAATACTGGTAGGGTAAGTCCAGGATAGCTGCCCCACTTTTTGATAGGAAGCCATAACTTATTAATTAATAATCTATTGGCAATGTCTTTTGCATATGGTAACTTTGTTCTTTAATCTATGATGGTACTCCTTTTGTTTGTACATAAATTTCATAGATTTTGAGGAAATTATGTCTTTTTGACCCTCTCAAAAGTAGGATAGATGCCTACCGTGAGGGATAGAAGACTCGTAGTAAAAATGCGTCAAGGGATAGAAGACTCACTGTATGAATGCTTCAATATTAGATGCTAATTGAAATAAAACAGATGTTTCAATGTAATCAGTCCATATTCAATGTTTTAACATTAATTTGTGACATCTTTTATAAAATAATTATATAATCTATAGGTATAGAATTCTCCAAAAAAGATTTTTTTTTTATTTCTTGTGAAATAATAAGTAATCATCATATACGTCTACTTAACGCAATCAATATACTTTTCAGAACTAACATAGATAATTTTATCAGTCTTATTCTTCTTCTTAATCTTCTTTATTCTTCTTTTTATTATTATTCTTCTTAATTAATCTTCTTCTTATTTATCTTCTTAATTCTTCTTCTTCTTATTATTTTTTAATCATCTTATGCCTAACACATAGTAGGTATTAAGTTATAACTTAAGTTCAATCTGTGATGTATCTAAGAGCGGCGGATTTAGTCAAAACCTACCTAAGGTTAACTGTCCCTTGTTATTTTTTGCAAATCGTCTTCTTAATGTCCGAAAAGGTATTTTGTAAGTTCTGGCTATTTCATTTACACATTTCTCATTTTTGGTAATTTGTTGAAAAGCCACGCCCGGTTTGCTTTTATATTTTCGAGGCATTTCTTCCACCTGCGATATGAAAACATTAATAGAAATAGTTAGACATAGATGCCCCTAAGGGCATCTATCCCTAACAGCAGCTGGGGCAACTATACTTTTGGCACAGGATAGATGCCTTTTTATATAAAAAATAAGATAAAAATAAATCTATAATTTAAAGCATTATTCCGTGTACTTTAAACTGTAATATCATCAGATAAATTTAAAATAAATAGAATTTATAACTGTGTAAAAAAATATGGAATAGTAAGTACTTGCGATTATAATTTCAACGCTTGCTGAGGTCTCGCCGCGGAAGATTTTTACACACACGGACGAAACGCGTGCGCGTATCCGCTACGGTTGTCGTGGCACTAGGGTCTCCGGGGGGGTGCTTCCTATTGTATAGTACGATTTTAGCCTACGATATTTCTAACATTGAGTATTCAAAGTCGCGGCACCTATCCCATTGGGGCACCTATCCTGGAATTACCTATTCAGCTGCATCTGGTTAGACTGGAAGCCAACCCCAATATAGTTGGGAAAAGGCCAGGCAGATTGATTGATCTAATATTATTTGTTGTAACTCAAACGTTACGTTTGAGTTACAACAAATAATAGTCCATTTCACAATATGATTTGGTTACAATTAATGGTCCAACAAGGCCAAAAAAAATAGCAATCATCAAGACCCACAACAATCTTCCTTAAGAATTTATAAAATTTTCAGAAACACAACACAAAGATTTATATAACAAATAACTCATGACAAATTAAATTAATCAATCAAAAAGCTTTGTTTATCCGTTAGCAAAATATTGCAGCCATTTCAGATATTCAGTAAAATATCGATTGATATATGAACCAAATATGTCGTGGTCGCCTTTCAGTCTAACCAAATGCGCCGAAATATAGTAACTGCCAGGTCGGTTATTCCTATTCCGTTTACCCTTTCGGAATTCGTCAAAATATCAACCCTATATAACCATATTGGTACCGCTCCCTACATTGAAATAAACCTACTATATATAATACACTCTAGGTCATGTCAGACATGTCATCATATATATTCGTCTACCGTGTCAGATCTCACAAGATGTGCGTCTTTGTTCTAAGAAAGAAGAAAGAAAATATGTTTATTCTGCACAAACGAAGCGCACATTATAAGAAAAGAAAAAAAAATAAAGCAAAAGCCTCGTATTCAACCAACAAAAAAACGTTTCTAGTGGTTTGCGAGTTCCGGATCATCGTGTAAGTACTGTGGTAGTATCATATGTCACAGATTGATTTGATTGATAGAACATTGTTTCGTTCATAGTTATGTACACGTTAATAATATAACCGCCTCTGTGGTCTAGTGGTAAGACCACCCGTCTCAGACCCATAGGTCCCAGATCCGATTCCCAGTGGGGGCAAAATTATCTGTTCGGTTTGGTTGGTGGTAGGGCTTGTTCTAAGTCCGCCTGGGTTGCTACCACTATCTTATCTAAGTCTGTCGCCATAACAACAATGTTAACAGCATTGTTATGTTTCGGCAGTTAGAGGTAAGATAGCCAGTTCCTCTGTGGTTCAGGATTTCGAGTGAAGCTCACTTCCACTTTCGGCCTGATCAACACTTACCATCAGATGAGATGCAGGCCAAAAGCTGATGATAAAAAATAGAAAGAGAGATGATGTTCTTACCCGAAGCGATTTTTTGTTAGAAAAGCGGGTAATGTCTGACTACACTACACCATAGGTAGTTTATATATCCATAAGTCGCCATAAACAACTCATGACGATATTAAAGATTAAACCTTTATCTCCAATTAAAAGCTGGCGTGGACTTTCAACTGACCATTATAACCGAGTGTCTATCGATTAGGTAATACCGATACTCACCAGTCACCCACACTGTGCGTCGCAAGCGATGTGGAAACATCAGCCACAACTCAAAGGGTAATATGTATTGCAATACACAAGTTGATGGCATCGGTCATCTAGCCACGAAATATCTAGGCTGGAACTGTGTTCAGGAATTCCTATAATATAGTTTAATTGTTTCAAGTTTCTAAACAACATAAATTAAATAGACATGGGCGGAAATCTTACCAAAACACAAAGAAAGTGCTGAAAAACCGAAAAGATTCTTTCTCTTCAGTTATTCAGCATGTTTCAATGGGATTTTTCCCATTTAGTATCGAAACTATAATGCACAAAGAAACAAAACATCACTCAACAATTGGAAGGGCCGGGGGATCAATATATTCATCTGCATGAAACTTTAAAAAACCGGCCAAGTGCGAGTCGGACTCGCGCACGAAGGGTTCCGTACTACACTCGAGAGCAATGAATCCGGGTCACTTAAAGAATCCTAAAAATCTCGGAAACTAAAAATGCTAGGTTAATGCAATAAATTGTATTTAATAGACAATGTAATACTCCTTAAATGAAGGTATTAAAACTTCTTAGTTATTGTAAAGTTATATCATAAAAAAATCAAATTTGAAAAAGGGCCACTTTCGAAGATGGAACTACAAAATTACAGCATTTGGTTTTGCTTTTGTTTGTAATCTGTCATTTATGTGGGTACATAAACCATGTTGATAGTGCTCTATATTCATTATTCAAGCTGAAATTATGTCGCTTACGCCTGAAGAATGCACCAGAATACTTACAATGCTGGAAACCGGCCGGAGTCAGCGCGATACAGCCAGGACTGTCGGTGTGTCGCTGTCAACAGTACAAAGAGTTCTCCGACGTTACGAAGAAACTGGTTCTAACCTACGCAGACCAGGAACGGGCAGAACCAGGTGTACCACAGCACGAGAAGACCGATACTTGGTGAACACTATGCTTCGAAATCGCTTTCTTACAGGAACTGAACTCACAAATCAGTTTCGACGCCTCGGAGGAAGTAACCCAAGTGCATGGACAGTAAGACGTTGGCTTGCTGAATCTAACTTAAAACCCCTTAGACCTGCAAACGGCCCTAAACTGGAGCGTGGGCATCGTATTTCAAGACTAAGATATGCCCAGAGCCACGTAAATTGGAGTATTGAAGATTGGTCAAAAGTTATGTTCTCCGACGAATCAAAATTTATGCTCTACAAGCACGATGGAAGACACAGAGTGTATCGAAGACCAGGGGAAAGATTCAAGCAAGCATGCATCGAAGAAAAGTAGCCTACGGTGGTGGGTCTGTACTTGTGTGGGCCGGAATTTCTTCTGAAAGTCGTACAGAGCTGGTGGTCATAGAAAACGGCTCTTTAACTAGCGAAAGATATGTGGAAGAAATCCTCAATGATCACGTTGGTCCATTTATGGTCAATTTAGGTGAGGATGCTATATTTATGCATGACAATGCCCGACCTCATACAGGTAGGATTGTGAATGACTACCTTCAAGAGATGAACATTACTCGTATGGAGTGGCCAGCGCGCAGCCCGGATATCAACCCGATCGAGCATGCTTGGGACGAGCTAGGCAGATGCGTAAAACCACGAAACCCTCCCCCAATCACGCTTCGTGAGCTCAAAATTGCTCTCACAGAGGAATGGGAGAATATTCCCCAAAATCTTATAAGGAACTTGGTGTACAGCATGCCAAACCGCGTAAACGCAGTAATGGAAGCACGAGGAGGCAATACGAAGTTCAAGAAAATTCAAGAAAATCGTAATAAAGTTCAAAAATTTCATGTTTCCTATTTTTGTTTTAAGGAGAGATCAGCAGTTTTTTTTAAATGTAATTTTGTGTTAATAAAATGTATGGTGACTCATATTTTTTTTACTTTCATTTAAGGAGTATTACATTGTCTATTAAATACAATTTATTGCATTAACCTATCATTTTTAGTTTCCGAGATTTTTAACATTCTTTAAGTGACCCGGATTCATTGCTCTCGAGTGTATTATTTATAAAAACGGCAAAAAAATGATGTCAGTTGTATGGGACCCCCCTTAAATATTTGTTTTATTCTGTTTTTAGTTATTTGTTGTTATAGCGGCAACAGAAATACATCATCTGTGAAAATTTAAATTGTCTAACTATCACAGTTCATGAGATACAGCCTGGTGACAGACGGACAGACAGACGGACAGCGTCCGAGTCTTAGTAATAGGGTCCCGTTTCACCCTTTTGGTACGGAACCCTAAAAACAACAGTAGTATATTTCAGATTTCCGAGAGCTCGTTGAAAATGTTTTATTTGCGCCCTGTGTTTGCCCATAATCGTAAAACAATTTTTATTTAAAATAAAGCTCACACATGCCCTTGGTCCGTATTATATGGTTTGCTTTAGTTGATCTGTTTGTAACGATTTCGTTGTTTTCGTACTTAAATAAACTGTAGCACGGTATTTTCTACGCGTACATTTGAAACCGCTTGTCAGTTTATTAAAAAGATTAAAGAAAATGCTGATTTTTGTTCTGAAAGTAATCTCTCGTAATGTGTACAAACAAAACTACATCTTGTACTGTTATTATGATATTGTACAAACATGATGTCGGATGTTGATGTTGAACAGGTTTAACATTGTTTCTTACCAGATTATTATACCGGAAAATTACCCGGACAGACAAACAATGAAATTGAAAATAACTGACATGAAAATGTTCGAGACAAAGAAGTCGGTTGTAAATATTTAATTAAAATGATAAACATAACTTCACCGCACGCTTCCCTTGGGCTACAAAGTGATGAGCATACTATGGAACTGAATTCAAAAGCATTCCTACCTACATTGATAATTAGGCCGGTTCTATTCATGTTGCACGTGCTGCATGCAGCGTTGCAGCGCGTCAGTGGCTGAGTTCCAACACGGTTAATGCTAACAAGGGATTTCATAGCTTTTGTGTGCACCCAACCGTACTGATAACTGGACTGACGCAAACCATTCCATATTAAAACGTTGCAAAATTCTACAAAATGTCGACCAAAATTAAAACTGCTTTGCCGACCAAAAATGAGTTGGCAAGTTAATTGGTTCATTATTTTAAATTGCCTTTCAGACTCAGTGCAATTTATTAATTGGATATTGATGATAAAATTGCGTTATTTATCTTTTGATCACACTCATACTGGTTGTATTGTTTATCAATTTTAATAAAAACTTTTCATGTTACACGAAATTGCGTGTTAAAATTGAGTTTTAGATAAGCTTACGATCGGCCTTTCGTTGGCAAGATCATAAAAAAAATTACAATAAAAAAAAATGCGTTTGTGCCTAATATAATATATCTACAGCCCTTAAAACTCTTTCCCTATAGAAATAAGATCATCTATCTATATTATAAAGAAACATATAATAACTAGCTTTTGTCAGCGATTTGCAAATTCGCAACGCTTGCCTGATGTTACTTCGTTTTCACTTAGCGTTTTTTTTTCTAATTTTTTTCGGGTCATACCGTCATGATAATCAACCTTGATACAGATAGTGCAATCCACGACGACGCGCCCCACTCCGCGATTACTGTACTGTAAGCTGTACGAGTACTTTAGTACGGAGCGGAGCGGAGTGTGGCGGGTCGTCGTGGATTGCACTATCTATAATACAACTATTTAGATGGATAAGGATTAATATCACGATACGAATATCATCATCTTTCGATTCTAACCGTGTTTTGATTGACTAAAAAAACGATTATTGTGACTTAACTATAATAGACAGATATAATTTTTCAAGTTTTTGAGTTATCCATTACAAACAAACATACAAATATACAAAAAATGAAATCTTTTCTCTTTATAATATTAGATTTAGTTTTTATTTTCCAAAAAAATGGCCGAAACTTTTATTTTAGCAATGAGATTCCATTGCTAAAATAAAAGTTTCAGCCATTTTTTAAATCTACGAATATTACATATATAGGATTTCTGTTTTGTTGAAGAACTAATAATATTATAAGAGCGATTTAATTAATTACGGTCATTTTTTGATTTTTTATTTAGGGCATACTTTGATTTCCCGCGGGGTTCTTATAGCTACAAACATTAAATATAGGTTATTCTACTTCAATAATTTATTTTATTTATTTATTATTTTATTATTTATGTACACAGTAAAATAGATTCACATACGACATAAACGTATTGAGTACAAATGTACCTACTGCTTAGTTATTAAGAAATTTCTTCCAGCAGAAAGAAGAAATGAAAAAGAAATATTGACAATAGTGTGTGAGAACAAGAAGAGAAGAATATGATTTTGAGACGCCGCCGTCGTCGTCTACTTTCTTTGCAGAAGCCGCCAGTGAGCGCCATATTGCCTCTACCACATTTTTGATCAAGTTGATTAACAGTGTGTTCAGACCGTAACATTAATTACTTATTAATCTTCGTTTCATTAATCAAATATAATCTCACGATTTCTATTACCTACATCGGCTGCGATAGCTTTAAGTGAGCTTAATTTTCTTTCCACAAATAATTCTACAGCAAATGATCAAACGGTCGACCAAAATTAATTGGCTCGCGTTGGCTCGCGCTGGCTTGCGTGCAACCAAATGGCTTACCGTTACAATTCGAACCTAGAATTTCTGATTGAAGTTAAATATTCAAAGGGAATTTTGTTTCCAAACAACTCGCCCAACGGTATTTGTGTAACTGTCTTTTTTACGGCCGCCACACTGACGTGTTTATTAACTTCAAAATTGTTAACACTCCGAATGATCTACGAAACCGCAATGGGTTGTGTAAATATTTGCTAACAGCCGGTATTTTAATTAAAAGAACATGATACGAATATCATGGGAGATATACATTCATTTATGCAGTATTCATTGTTGAGTATATAAAACATGCGCTCGGAAAACTGGAGCGTCATTAATTAATTAGCTACCCACAAATGATATTGGCTTACGTACGGAATATCACGTATCATCTGAATTGAAAAACGTTTTCTTGCATGTCTTAATTCGCTATGAAACAATATTAATGAAATATTCAACTTGGTTTTTATTATGAAAAAAGTCATAAATTGCGAAGTGAAAAAGTTTCTTGAGAAGCTTTTCTTCAAAATTAGAATTCCAGGTGGCTTAAGTCTGCGTCTGAGAGCTCTCAGCCACCAATTTTGATGACAAATGAATTTTTCAGCTGTGTCGGTGCAATAAGTTTTTGTACTAAACGTTTACTAAGTTTACCCCTAGTTTCAAATGACGACTTTAAAATCGATCAAATATTTTCCCTCTAAAACCCCGTAGCTCTGTAGACAATGGCGTAGCAACAGGTACCAGGGCCACATAATACGTAGGCAGTTATTTGTCCGACAGGAGACAGGTAACACTAATGCAAATGGAATGGCCGACATTGTTGTGGCGAATCGTGAATGTTCCGCCCGAATAAACGCCCTTCGGAAACACGCGCCTATTTTTAACTTACAAAGTTATCGTTCCTTGCTCTGTTAGAGATATTAACTGTATTGATAGCTGAAAGTTTATGGTACATTTTATTTAAATTGGGTCGTTTTTTTTGTTCTATTACTGGCTGGGTTTTATTTTTCGTTCCTGAACAAGTATTTTGTTTGGAGCGAGTTAGAGAATAAATTTGAATAAGGATTTGACCTTTGGGGTTTGTACTTTTGAAGGAATTGAAAATAAATTTTATGTTAGCGATCAGGTGGTTTTGGTTGAGGTATTTTACTTCATTTTAATTTCAACTGGTTTTTACTGATCACGTCCGACTATGTTATTTTTAATGTGGGTGGGCCTTTTTGAGTTAAAGTTTTTCAGTTTACTCAGCTAACTTAACCACCTAATAATAATAATTTGACTTTGTTGTCTTCCATGTAAATATTATTTAGTTATTCCAAAGTAGGTAGGTATAATAATCTCCTTCAATTAGCTCAGCCTATCGCAGCCCACTGCTGGAGATAAGCCAGCGCGTGCGGCGCGGTGCGTCACAACACCCTGTCGTCCGTTGTTCGCAGCCTTTTTTATAACGTGATTCATATTTAGAATTTAGAACATAATAATTTTGTAATTTCCTAGTTTTATGTAGGTACGCTGGTTACAATTTTTGCATCCAACAATAATTTTCTGTAAACAAAACTCCTACGTCAAAAAAAGCAACCATAAACAAGGAAAAAAAGAATACTACTACTAATACTCGTGAAAATTGTGGCAGTTTTCTGGTTGCCGTTGGGCCATACATTTCAGAAACACTTTGAACGCAAAACGGGCACAATGGGAGCAAAACAAAAGGACTCGGCCAATATTTTTTCGCGGCTTAATATCAACAAGTTGGTTTGAATGGCCCCGTATTTTTTAACAATGAAAATGTTCATACTGAGGCTCGCGCACATTTGGGTGGGCCACGCGCATCGCGCATTGCTAAAATCCTCCATCCTGGGAGCGCGAGCCTCCTGGAGTGAAACAGTTCAAATTCAAATGGAATTCTGTTTGAAACAATCACTGCGATGAGGTACGGTCCGCCACACCACTCCACGTACACCTTCATTTGTACACGCAATTAGGTACCTCAAACGAAATTTTACAGTATAGTAATAATCAGCAGACTCCATTTCCAAAAAAGGACTCTTCAAAATTCAAGTCTCTATGTATCTAAGAAAGGTGATTGTCAGCCCACCGTGCGCCGCGATTTCTAATTTGCGTTGGCACATTTTTGTAAAGCGGCGCACTGCGGCTCCCCGTGGCTGTAATGGGCGCTTAGTTTTACTTGTATGGTTGTACACAAATTATGCACGAATCTTTTCGGATGGTTCCTTGCAGTGCGCCTCAGCAAGCTTCATCTGATTAACCGGACAAATTGGGGAGACAGAAAGGCTAAATCTAGACAAAGAGGTTATGTTAAGCAGCACTATGTGTTCATAAAATATGCAAGTTTACATTTTCCGTCGAACAAACAAACGATGGGCCACATAAGTTTGCATAAGCTTGAGATCAAAGTAAGTGGCAGTTGGGATGATACTCGTATAACTGGCTAGCAATTTTTTTAGTCATTAGTGCTCTGATTTCGTTTCAATTACCCGACTATTACGGCGAAGTAAAACGGAGGGATATGATTTTGACTGATATGTATGTATGTTCATCTGTTACCTCATAACTTTTAATCTTCTGATCATAATTTGACAAATGAGGTATCGCTGGAAAATGTTCTATGTGACGTCACATTAAATTCAATATGGCGCCTTCTAGAGAACAAAAAGTCATTAACATTTTTTTTTAAATTATGTCATTTTGGGTATCTAGTGAAAACTAAAACCCAACTACGACAATAATGGTGCCGATTCTCTTGTCACAAATGCGTCTAAACTAGACTAAAAATCACCTAAATTTAGTTTACTCCTGTCAAACGATGATTTCCCATTCTGAAATAGACTAAAGTGGCACAACTTAACTATATTTTAGTTTGACAGCACTAAGATTGTACTGAGATTTTAATTTAGTGAAAATGACAATTTCGCTATTCTGAATTTGACGTTTTTCACCTAAAAATTTAATTTTCTAACTAATTCTGACCATTTTTAATCGCCACTGAAAATGGTGTGGAATATTATTAGTTGTCATGAACTAAAATTCATACGAACATGTCGACTTCGGGTGCAAAATCAGTACTGTACTGGATTTTTTTCTTTTCTTTTGCTTATATCTCGAAAATGGTGTGTCCTATCGCAAAAATAATGAAAATTTCGACCCCCTTTAAGAAACCCTTATACCCGTAATCCTCAACACGGAGGTAATATTTTTTTTTTCCATACAAAAAGTGAAAAATTCCATATAAAACACGTCGAGGATGCCCCCACTGCGCGCCTCTGGCTCTAAAAAATCTAATTCACGGGGTAGGGCAAACAAGTATGTACCACGTGGAGTCGCAATTGTCAAATTCGATTTAGATTTGTCAAATTATTTTTTAAATTTAGAGACCTTTTACTACAGAATAGCGTTAAGATTCTCATAGCCAAAAGTAAGGAATTTTAGTGATAGTTTAGTTAGTTTAGTCCGGTGTACAAGAGAATCGGCACCATTATCAACTAAAAAGGTATAAACAAGACATCATAGACAAATTAAAAATCTGGAGTCACACGTCTTAGGGCATAAATCGAATAGATTACGTGTGACTCCGGATTTTTTATTATTCTGTCTGTGAAGTCTTTTTTATACCTTTTTAATTGACATTTTTTTTCGAAAATGGGATTTAGTTTCAATTATTCTGATTACTAGAACTTAGTTCCGGGGATTGGCACAAGAAAAGAGAGGCCTATGCTCCGCAGTGGGAGGTCCTGTGGGTGATGATAATGATGATGAATCTATAACGGATCTTTAGTTCTCAGCCTCATCCAGGTTCTACCCGCGATGGTAACCGACACTTCGTCTTCCAGTCCCTGGACGCCACTCGGTCACTGCCTTACTCCACCTGTCATCACTGCGCCTTTCGCAAGAGCGCAACGCGACTCTAGTAGAACTATTACTATAAAAACTTCATAAAAATTGACTTTACTCGTGTAGAATCTAATTAATTTATGTAAATTCTGTCACTGATTTTCTAATTCAGTGTTGCTGGATTCCCATGTTAACACATAAATATTCTAGTTGGCTTACTTAACATAGTATTACAGAGTTCTCGGAAAGTACCAGCTTTAAATTGACTTTACTTAGAATAAAATTAGTACCTATGTAATAGTATGCTGTTACATACTAATTTTGTTCTAAGTACTTCTATGTGCTACATATAGTACCTACTATACTAAATTAAATAATTACAATACCTATACAAAAACAATTTTCTTGACGGTACACAAAAATTAAAAAAAATAGATTTCATATTTACCATCGTTATTAGTCAAAAATTCTGAAAACCCGAGAGCAGAAATCGATTTTAAAAGGAAAATAAATCTCACAAACTGAGCGGGAAACATATATAAAAACATATTATAAAGTCACAAAAGTTTGGATATTTGTCACTCAATTTCGACGCAACAGCTATAGGGAATCGAATCAAATTCGCACAAAGGTGGAATACTCGTATATTCGATGGCGAACTACTCAGCAGTTTAACGAGAACTTTTGAAGCGAGCGGAGCTGGAGTCGCTGGCACTAGTAGTTACATTGTACACGATCTTTTCAGTGGAAGGATTAATTTGAAATTTTCTCGGGTACCATAAAAGCAGTTTTACCCAGAAGTTTGTTCAACGGTTTGCCAATGAATGTTTAATAAGTTTTGGTCTAGCCCGTATCGCTTTATACCAGCTGTATTTTTACTTAAATTATGTTTTTTGGCCAATCAGCATTGCAATACAAATTGGCAATGCTGCCAGTCTTTTGGGCAATGTCCTGTTGATGGCGATTCCGACGAACTTTTTGATGTTTTAAGACTTAGCTCATACATTATGTAAATATCTAGTTTTTTTTATATTGCTCTGTCTGCATAAGTTCGCAGACTCTTGTGTAGGCGACTGGCAAACATTTTTCGTCAAGATCAACGCGCAATAGGGAAATCTAAAGATTAATGATTCAACGTCATAAGGATTTGTAAACTTTTAATGTGCTCGTCACAAATTTAGCGAAACCCATGATGGTCTTTAAAAGTTCCGTCGAACACTTTTACTTTTTAAATAAATCAGACTTGGCAGTCTGATCTATTTCAAGTTGATACTCGAAATAACTTGACAAAGTTTAGCTTTGAAGTCAGAAACATCAAATTAGACTGGCGCCTAATATCATAACATTTTTCTTTCAACAAGTTTAACTTAGTTTTTTATCCTGTTAGGTTTGTGAAGCTAAAAACGGCCGATCGGTTTTGTAATTATCTCATCGTTAATAATGTATTTGAGCTGTCTATAATGTCAATCCCTAGTATCAGAGCAGTGGTAACGATAACCAGTGGTAACGATAACCAGTGGTAACGGTAACCAGTGGTAACGGTAACCAGTGGTAACGGTAACCAGTGGTAACGGCCGCGACTTACAAGTTGGAAGGTCGTAGGTTTGAACCCTAACAGGCGCTTTACTTTTTTGATTTCATCACTACTGCTCTCAAATTTGTGAAGGAAAACATCATGAAGTCGGCATGTCCTTGAACCAAATATTCGAACACATGTGACATCTACCAACCCGCACTTGGCCCGCATGTTAGAATACGGCCGATTCCCTCTCACGGAGACGAGGCCTGTGTCCAGCAGTGGGCACATTTTATAGGCTGCTTATGCTCTAGCATCAGGTGGAATTTTTACACAATAGATCGGCTGAATCATTTGTGTTAGACGTGAGCGTGAATCACATTCGACTCTGCACTAAAATAAATTTAGTGCCAATAAAACGCGCAATGGCTTTGATTTCTTTTTATGACGTCTACCACGCGCGTCATCCATGCTGTTAACGCGAAGAATATCCTGATTGTGATGATCTGCAAGGAGACTGTTAGCTTTCCTTTTTAAAATACTCCATGGCCTATGAACATGACGTTTTAGTTTAATCCGACGGCGCGTTTTCTCGTTGCTAACTAAAGGCGAATTTCGCCAATGAAACTGAACGCATTCTATTCTATTTTTATTAAATGCCAAGCAAAGCCTATTCTGTCAATGTCTAAAGTGCATTGGAAAAACAATAGCTGAAGACACAAGTAAAATTCTTCGGTTGGTACAGTTGAACACAATGTAGATCTTGTTGGGTTAGTACGGGACTGAAACAAACAAAAAATAAAATAAATAAATATTGTAATTGTTAAAACATAAAATATACGCATACCACACACAAAATAATCAGAAAATACAGTTTTATGTTATTGTGACGGATGAAAGTCATCAGCGCCACGAGCAGTTCTGGAGAACAATGTGCTAACAAGGAGGGAAAGTTAGTCGGAAGAGGGATTTTAAATTTAGGGAGACGGCTATAGAGATCTAGAGGTGGAACGTTGTTTGAGCATTCAAACAAAATGTGATCCAGAGTGCCCTCCTCCAACCCGCACTCGCAGAGAGAGGAATCCCTAACCCGAATTTTTGCAAGAACACAGGGGTACAACAAAACCCCAGGCGAAAACGACAAAAGACGGATATAACAGTTTAGGAAACTTTTTTGTAACCGTAGAACCAAGGTTTTGACTTTATTGTTGGTTGTACTGGATAATAAAACAAGATTCCAATAAAGCGACACACTCGCCTGTGAACAAAGAACACTCTTTATGACATTTGAATTGTAAAATAATACAGGAGCTTTGGTAATAAACCGCAGCACCAGTGACACTGAGGTCATTAAATTATGAAGCATCTGTAAAAAATCTTTGAAAGCCAATCCATCGTTCTTCCACCACCGCATTGAAAGCCGAATTTGCTGAAGGGGACTTTTGAGAAATTCCAATGTCAATGAAAATTTTTGGAGTGAAACATAATAATACTTCATAAGAAAAGTTAAAAAGAGGTAATCTGGGAAACTGTCTTATTGGACAAACTAAATTTTGAATTTGGCGAAATGCTTTTAAAATTAAGGGTATTTCTTTGTGTCTCCAGAAATTCGAGCTTCTACAAATGGCATCTAGCTCGATCAATCTTGCTACAAGAGGATGAGAAGATCTAGATATTAACCTAGCCACAAAACGTGAGGCCAGATACTGCCGTCTTAGGGCCAGGGGAGGTTCAGCAAACTCAACCTGCAACGCGTTCACGGGAGAAAACTTCATACAACCAGAGATGATCCAAAGGCACTTTGACTGAACTCTATCTAGGCCAGCCAAAGCACCCTTGTTGCATGGAACTTGATGGAACGTACCATAGTCTAAAACACTACGAATGAAAGCGTTATATACCAATTTCATAGTATACGGGTGGGCACCCCACCTAACACCCGCGAAAGCTTCAATTTTTTTTTTTCACATTTTATAATTAATAAATTTTTAAGTGGTTTACAATTTAATTTTGACTCTAGAAAAACGCCTAATAATTTTACTTTATTAACTAACGGGATATTATGACCTAAAATGTCCAATGAGATGAAGGGGATCAGTATTTAATTTTTGCACTGAACGCATTCAGCACATCTTAATTTTGACACTGACAGCTGTCTGTCAGTGTCGAAATTATTATGGAATATTGACACTGACAGCTCTTGAACGCTTCACTTTCATTGGTGAAATCCGCACTAAGGTTGCTAAACTTTAAAAAGCAGCACAATTTGCGATTCTAGCCTATTATTGGTGCGTTATAGACGTATGTTAACAGTAACGCTCTGTGCATGGGCTCTTAGTATTGCATGCTACATCGATTTTAACGACTGACAAAGTCAATGGAGTGGATTTTATTAAACTGTTTGTTTTTAATGTGTAGTCTTCTAGATGGATCTTGTTCAACGACACGAGAACGGTCAATAACAGCCTGTCTCTAAACTTATATCGTTTTATAAAGTTGGTACCCACATTTCCCAAAGGAACATAAAAAAAACACGTTTTATTAATTGTTAATAACGTAAACATCAACAGTTTTATGGCTGTGTAAAGTTTTGTAAGTTTTGCACGTGAGAGTAAATGACCCGTACAATTTACAATAGGAATGTTATGTTATTCATAAATGATTAAAGTAAGTAATTTTTAAATGGTGTGCCCTTTTATTTTTACGTACCTAAAACTTTAAGCACCATTTCCATATGCACAATATTTTTTCAAGTACGTAGGTACCTTATACAAATCCGCTAACTCGGCGATACTTTAAGGCGCGTGTTTACAAATTACTTGTACGGAGATGTGCTAAAGAAGCTTTTGAGTGGACAAATTGTAAATACGAGCTAATGCTTCTTTAACACAACACATGAGCTGTGTTGAGTCGAAGAAGGAAATGCATTCTGTTTACGTACACGAGTTTCCAAATGCTTCTTTAGAGGCATGAGGAACAGGGTGTAAAGTTCACTCATCCGCCATAGAAAAAAGAGGATCCTCCGACGGTGTTGTGTCTGGCAGGCTACTGCCCAGGTGTTGATGTCAGATAGTTTTATATATGTCGTTCGCGCGGTAAACTCTAATTGTGCGATTCAGGATTTGTGTGACGTCATTTCTTTGATGCGTAGTTCGTATGTGGCGGTGTAACCGCTACATCACTCCCCTCCGGAGACCGGAGGTCGATAGTGGGCTGTCTTGTATCTTACGATGCTTCACAGTGCCAGCTAAGGTTCCAGTGAGTCGGAACCGCGTGCTGCATAGTTTGCGGTGAGTCGGAACTGTCTGTGTTGATTCCCCAGTGAATCGGGGTGGCGCTGCGTCACGATCCAGTGAGTCAGATGTGGTATAGCGCCGGGTTGTGGCTGACTGCTTGCGTCGACCAGGAGAGGGTAGATAGAGCTCTGCTTGTGAGACCGGCCGAAAGTGCAGGTGCTGTGCCAAGGTTACTGGTGAGGCTGACGGTGATGACCAGACATGCGCGTTCGCTGCATGCTGGTTGTCAGAATACCCGTTGAAGCCGAGGGAGCTAGCTGTCTGTGTGACTCGCCTTACGAAAGCTTGCGGGAGTGATGATGATGATGACGTCACGCTGAAGTAGTTGCACGAAAGCTGCATTCACGTCACCAATTTAGGGGCATGAGGAACAGGGTGTAAAGTTCACTCATCCACCATAGAAAAGGGAGGATCCTCCGACCAGACGGGTGTTGTGTCTGGCGGGCAACTGCCCAGGTGTTGATGTCCGATACGGATAGTCTTATATATCGTTCGCGCGGTAAACTCTAATTGCGCGATGCAGGATTTGTGTGACTTCATGTCTTTGATGCGTAGTTCGTATGTGGTGGTGTAACCGCTACACTTCTTTATGCCTACACTTGCACCGATGTTGCGCTAAAAAAGCTTTTGGGCAGACATAGGTATGTACGAGCTAAGTAGGCTTCTATAACACAACACAACACGTGAAGAAGCATTTGTAAACATGCCACTATAATAAGTGCAACGACCCTTCTCGATTTAAAAGTCGATGCTAATGTAAATACAGCACAGCTAGTGAGTTAAAAACAAATGCGATGTTTGAGCACGAGTCACTGCTCGCGATATTTTCTTTGCAAACAGCACAGTGAACACAGCACAGTCAATGGGTACTTGAACAGTTATTGCTACTTGCTGTGTCGTGTCGTGTTTGCATTGGTATGCAAAGTGACATGGAAGAAATGCGCTTGAAATAACTTAATAGAGAATAATACGAGGGGTGGTTCTTGAAGGTCATAAGGTTAAAAGATATGTATAGTGGGAGCCAAAATCACTTGAAGCTGTAATTAAAGTTCTCAGTAGAGTCCAATTACAGAAATGCGGTAGGCACTGTTGATAGAAAGAGTTACCTTCTCAGAGTTACTAAACAATTTTTTAGCTCTAAAAAGTCGGAAATAGTTAATACACCACAATAGTTCAGCATGTCCTCCAAATTCTACTGAAAAATTGAATATAAAACCGGGAAACTCATGAAACAATTTCTAAGAGAACCGCCAAGCAACAGGTTCCGAATTCTGAAACAAGTTAAGGCCAAACAAAATTATTATTCGTAAACGTCTGAACGCACTAATTAAAGTATTGTTAACGTCACTTTGTTAATCATTCGAAACAAAGAAGGGAACTTGGACAATGCAAATTAAATATACATAACTTAACGCCGGGAACAAAACACGCCGAACAAATAAGATTTTCCTTAGAGTTCTCTTTCCAGCCATGATTAAAATTAATTGAGCACATAAAACATTTCCCTCGGAAAAATAATCGGATTTAAGCACTTCAACTGTATATTTCGAATAAATAAAGACCGTATCTGTGCTTACGTGCCGGTAATACTTAGCTCGTATACGTGTGACAAATTACTTGTGGAATAAAGATTATTTCTTTTCTTGTTTGTAAATCTGAGAATGAATGCCAGAAGGAATAGAGTTAATGGATCGTAAGTGAAGTGTGTGAAAGAGCGAAGGAGTCTGTAAGCCAATAAGGCTGAACGGTGTGAGGACATTAAAGAATAAGACGTATAGTACGATGTCATCGACATTTAACACATATCGATTGTGATTTTAAAATACTCAAAATAAACATGAGAATTAGAAGAAAAAAAAAACGTAATTTTTTTATTGAATCCCGAACACTACATTATGAATTTACGCTGATTTACTCAGAATAAGTTAACGTTTAGACACTTTCCTATCGCACGTATGCTGGAAAAGATTTCTTTAAAAATAAGCATCACCTTTGTAAGTATTTATCTGTTCCTTTTTTTTCTTGTCTTTTTATATGTGTGTACATAAACTGTTAAATAAATAAATAAGTGAAAAAGTTATATTTTAATTAAAGCGGATCCCGTTACGGGTCGTCAGAAGCTCGCATGTTCGACAACCAGTCTTAACAAGGGATATCGTGTTACCCAGTAACCTGGGTTGTGGAGGTCAGATAGGCAGTCGCTCCATGTAAAATCAGTATTTTTTTTGTATTCAGCTGCATCCGGTCAGACTGGAAGCCGACCCCAACATAATTAGGAAAAGGCTAGGCAGATTGATGGGAAACCACGAACCTACTGAAAATAAAATTAAAAAGCTGTGGACACCAAAATCATGAATATAATTTTTACTTTGTAACTAAAATATGAGGCCGTATCTAATTCCAGTGCAAATCCTGTGCACATTATCAATTAGGTAGCGACCGATCTCACGCAGACTTGAATCAAGGACCTAATTAATAGTAGTGGTCAAATAACGTCCCATACGAGGACAAACAACGTCCACATACTAAGACAAACAACTTAGGACATCTCACATATCCATCCGAAAACATTCAAAGGAACCCAGGCCTACTATTTCTTATTACCTTCTACAACAAATAAGTTTTTATTTCTTCTAGTAAGTCATTAAGCACTTTTTATGTTAAGGCCGGTTCGCACTTCATTATTGCAAGTGATTAGCAATGCACTGATCGTAACTAGTCCTTCGTGCACTTAATGTTCTTGTTCCAGTTTTACCTTGTACTAATTAAATTGTAAACGGGCCGTGAACATTTATTTTTATTTACATACTTTACGGATACGCCTTTATTTCTGAAGGCTTACTTATGTAATTATGATTTTAATAAAAATTCGATATTTATGGAATACCAGGTATCCCTTTCGGACTTTCCCGCAACCCCGGCAGGCATCGGTCCCATCGGACCCCTTCACCTGCTTACATCTCTTTGAGGCGCGCGTGGAACACAACGCACCGTCGACCCGGGCCTGGTCCTTACCGGACGGCGAGCTACCCATTGCTCACCGTCCGCAAGCCCGCGCCTACGGTGGCTGGGAATCGGATATCGATTCCCGACGCCCAGGGCGTCTCCTCCTGCGGCGGCTAGGGGCGTGAGGGCGCGAATTTTGCCTCTCCCTCACGCGTTCCGCCTCCTCCTTCGCGAGCATAACTGCTTCGCAGAAGGAGGTGACGGCCTTCCATGCCCTCTCGCTCCGTACCATGGCCTGGACCAGGGTCGGACGCGAGAGATCCCCGCCACTGATCGCCTCCACGAGGACACTGCGGTGCTCTGCCCAAGCAGGGCAGACCTCCACCGTATGCTTCACCGTTTCCTCTGATAATTATGGACCGCAGATACGTAATAGCATAAGCAAAGCATAATCAGCCTATAATGTTACCACTGTTGGGACACAGGCGTCCTCCCTATGAGAGGGAGTGGGCCGTAATCCACCACGCGAGCCCAATGCGGGTTGGTAGATGTCACTTCGAATTTTTAGTTCCCGGTCATGCCGGTTTCCTTGCGATGTTTTCCTTCACCGTTTTGAGAGTAGTGGTGATGAAATAATTTACACCAAGTTTTAGGGGCATGAGGAACAGGGTGTAAAGTTCACTCATCCACCATAGAAAATAGAGGATCCTCTGACCAGACGGGTTTCGTGTCTGGCGGGCAACTGCCCAACTGTTGATGTCGGATAGTCTTATATACGTCATTCGCGCGGTAAACTCTAATTGCGCGATGCAGGATTTGTGTGACGTCATGTCTTTGATGCGTAGTTCGTATGTGGTGGTGTAACCGCTACAAAGTAAAGCGCCTGTCAAGGTTCGAACCTACGACCTATAACTCGTAAGTCGCGGCTGATACCACTGGGCCACCACTGTTCTTAGATACGTAATGATAGTGCTTAAATATTTGAAAAATCTTCTTAGGGTTGATGGCGATGTTACCCAGAGTATTCTGAGTCACTGACGGAATTTGTCAGCGTTAATCAGGACAAGAAAGACAACATACAGGTGCGGAGCTTTCTTAGTTTCACATTTCCCCACAGGACTGGTCGCATTGTGTGCAAAAGAAAATTATTTTCGAAGAATATCTGCCGACTTGTACCTTGTAGTTTTATAAAACTACGATGTATCTAAAAGTTTAAAAAAATATATACTAAATAAACGAATCATTTTACCACTATGAGCAAACCTCTTGTGATAAAATTACTGGACCATCTACAAGCCGTAGATGGTCCAGTAATTTACGTTAGTATTTTATTATTTTCCGAGTACCTACTTATTTTTATAATAAAAAAAGAAGATTATTAAAGTATCTGACGGTTGGTACCAAAGGTTGGCGTCGGTATATCGTGTCTAGGGTTACCATCCATGCTGTTAACACGAAGAATATACTGATTGTAATGATCTGCAAGGAGACTGTTAGCTTTCCTTTTTAAAATACTCCACTAAGGGCCTAAGAACATGACGTTTTCTTTTTTTCCGTTGGCGCGTTTTCTTGTTGGTAACTAAGGGCGAATTTCGCCAATGAAACTGAACGCATTCAGCACATCTTAATTTTAAAATTCATAAAATTGTTATGGAATATTGGCTCTTGAACGCTTCAGTTAAAAAGATTATTAAACTATCTGACGGTTGGTGTCAAAGGTTGGCGTCGGTAGAAGTATTTCGTGTCTAGGGTTACCATCTATGTAAGGTAGGATGCCTGTCTAGGATGTGCAAAATACATGATTTTTCTGAAAAATTCCTGTCTATTGCAAAAAAAACTGTGGGTCTTAAAATAAATAATACGCAACAGATAGTTTTAAAGACTGACATTTATTCAAAATAAACAATTTACGACCACTAAACAGATTTAGAAAAAACGTACTAACTAACTTCACTGAGTGATATTTTTCAGATGACATTTTTTTTTTCGGACTGTTTATGCATGATTATATGTTATGTTATGTAATTCATTATTTTATTTGGTACAACAACAGCAGTAGGTACGTAAAAGAAAATTAAACAGAACAATCCTACTATATAATATAATACATATAATCCTGCTATCCTATCCTACTAACAAATGTGAAAGTTTGTATGTTTGGATGTTTGTTACTCAATCACGCAAAAACGGCTGAATTACCTTACTGTAACCTGGATTAACACATGGGATACTGTTTATCCTGGTAGTACGTTCCTGTGGGATAATTGCCTACCTCCACGCGAGCGAAGCCAAAGCTAGTATTTTTATAATGTGCAAAATATGGCCCTTATTTTATTTTTTTGTTCATGACTTTATGTCTTCTAGAGGCCATATTCAACATAATAAAATCACTGGTATCTATGCCTATTATTAGGCATTCACCACAAAACATCATCGTAATAAACTAGAACAAACTTATGAAAACACAAAATACAATTAGTAAACAGAATTCAAAATAAAATAGTATAAGAAAATCTGAAAAGAAAATCTAAAAAAAAAAAAAAACTCGAATGGTGAAAGAGTATGAGTGATATTTAAGGTTTAATATGAACATAAATTGTAGGTATATATGTATAAATATGTTATTAACATTCGTGGAGGTTAGACGAGAAAGTCATCTTAATTTAAACCTCTACAGTACTTAGATACACCGCAACCAAATCTGACACATTATTCTAAAACCGACCACAACATGACTTATTTGTTATTAGCTTTGTTCCAAGGCAGGGTGCTGCTCGCTAGTTAGCTACGCAAACCAATTCTACTTAATTATTTACGTCGGCTTCCGGTTTACTCAAAGCTGGGGATGTATAATCGGATCTTCAAAACCAGCAGGGCAATGTGGCAGTCGGAGTACAGAGCTATCGATGAGCTCCTAACCTAGTAATTTGTAATTAGTTTCCACAAGACATACCTACGTGGCAAAATAATTATTTTGCGCTGGCAAATCATACGTCGCACGATGATGACAAACTTCATTGGTTTTCCGTGAATGGATACATTTGTTCGATATGATATTTAATCTACTATCACATTCCTGACTTAAAGTCAAGACAAACACCATGAAAACAATTATATGGTCAGAAATTGCTAAAAAGGTCCATATTATTATTAGAGGGCTTTACCATGAACAACTACAGGCCGACTTCAGACTCCTATCCATACTAATATTGACGTCTTTGAGTGTGGAAATTGTGACTACACTGTTGTATTAGATTCCTACTATCTTTATAAACAAAAAAATATGTAATAAATAAATAAATTAATTAAAATTGCGAAAGTTATACTGTCTGTCTGTTAAGTACCCTTTCACGCGTTAGCGGCTGACAGGATTTCAATGAAATTTTGCAAACAGGTAGACCTGGGTTAGAAAAAAGAATATATTTTATCCCAGTAGTAAGTTCTCGTGGGATTATATCTGACCTCTACGTGGGCGAGCCAAGCTCGTTTAAATATAAAAGAATTGGCAACTCAGCACACATACAACTCTTTAAATAATAGGGGAGTATGAAATTGCCGTTTTATTGTAATAGGTACTTCGAATTGACATAGAACCTTCATGGTTTAAGATTTTTGAGTGAAACTGTTTCCACATGGTACCTAAGAAGTTGTTCTTTTAAAAAATGTGCAACATTCGATTATAGACTATCAGTTGTTTTTTTTATTCAGCTTAGACAAGAAAGATGGATACTTCAAACATTCGAGTTATTTTTGAATACGAGTTCCGACGCGGAACTAACGCGGCAGAAACAGCTCGCAATATCAATGTTGAGTTTGGAGAGGGGACTGCTAATGAACGCACCGTGCGATTTTGGTTTAAACGCTTTCGTGATGGAAACTTTGATTTGAAGAACGAACCACGTGGAAGACTACCCACACAGGTGAATAACAATAAATTGAAAGATATGGTGGAAGCCGATCCGAGCCAAACTACCCAGGAATTAGCGGCATGGTTTAACGTTACCTTACCAGCAGTAAACATTTGCGTCAAATCAATAAAATATAAAAATATGAGAAATGGGTGGCCTCATGATTTGACTGATCTGCAGAAAGAAACGCGTGTTGAAACTAGTGTTGCCTTGTTGAATCGATACAGAAATGAAGGAATATTGGATCGAATTGTGACATGTGATGAAAAGTGGATTCTTTACGATAACCGTAAGCGAAAAATGCAATGGCTGACCCCAGGTCAAACGCCAAAACAGTGCCCTAAAGCAAAGCTTACCAATAAAAAGGTAATGGTAACTGTTTGGTGGTCTCAGCATGGTGTTATTCACTATAGCTTTCACCGATCTGGTCAAGCAATAACGGCAGATGTCTACTGTGCCGAACTTCGAACAATGATAGCAAAACTAGCAGTGAAACAGCCCCGACTCATGAATCGATCTTCACCATTATTGCTCCATAATAACGCGAGACCTCATACAGCACGAGAAACCGTTTTAACTCTACAGGAACTGCAATTAGAAACCCACCATTCGTCACCCTCCGTATCCGCCAGACCTTGTTCCAACGGACTACCATTTTGGACAATTTTTTACGGGATAAAAAGTTTTCTTCTCAGGAGGCAGTACAAAATGCTTTGACACAGTTTGTTGAATCTAGATCACGAGAGTTCTATCGCAAAGGCATAAATGACCTTCCTATTAGATGGCAGCAATGTATAGATAATAAAGGTAATTATTTTGATTAAATACTTATATATATTATAATAAATTAAAAAAAAAAACGAACTTCAATTTTTCAGTACAAATCGGCAATTTCATACTTTAACCCCTAATATTAATGTAGTTAGCCGTACACGGAGTTTTTCTTTTTCGGTCACCCGCACCGTAACCTGTAAATTACAAGTTCCTTGTACCTAAAGTTCGAGAAAGTTCCTTAAAAATTGCCAAGAAACGTCGCAGTCATCAGCACAGCGTCGCCAAAAGTTTGATTATGTGAACTAATGAGCCCCGAAGTTACCGCGGCACGTACTTTATCGACTCACGTACTTACGCTACTTTACCTCGTGGAATTTAAATAAAATTGTGCTTGTAGCCGGAAGTTTCCAAATTTTCCTTTAATTTTGCAACCAAAGTGCGAAAGAAAACAAGATGGCGGTCTCTGCAGTTCGGTTGTAGTCTTATGTGGTGGATGTGGTGATGATGATATTTGGTTCTTCAACGGGGAAGCTCTTGATCTGCATCATCACTTACCATCAGGTAAGTGATGATGCAGATCAAGAGCTTCCAGATCAGGCCGAAGGATCAAGCAGTAAGAGTTTGCAGATCAGGCCGAAGGTGGAAGCAATGCTGTTAACTTAATTTTAATGGCGACAGACTTAGACAAGATGGTGGTAGGTTGTTTTTTAAAACTAGATGAGTTCGGTATTTCCTATCCAAAATCATCTAGTTTAGTTTAGTTTTCCTACTTTGGGAAGAAAGAACGAAATAAATTCAGAGGTCACAGTCTCCTTTAAAGTGCAGACATAATCTTGGTCAGGCCGTATGGACCATGTAGATTAGTGTCTGATATTGTTTTTTGACGCAAAAAACCACACAGCTTTATTTGGGCTGAGTTTTGCAAAGGTCGATTTCCACATTACTCAACGCAAAAAAAAAAATCTTTAGCAAATAATAAAACGAAACGAGAATTTGCAATAACAAAATACTACATAACTTCTTTAAGACTAACTTCCTAATAAAACATTTTTATTGCCTTACTTCCACCTTATTCCAATCTATTTACGCGAGCCATCTTTCCATGCAGGCTCGCAAACCGTAATCGGATTTGCGCGGATTCCGTTCAGGTAGTACCAACATTATCGCTAACTGCTAAGCAACAACGTCTCTTGAAGTTAGTCACTTCAGTGAACGCGAACGAGCAACAGGTATCTCTCGTCCTTCCTTAGTACTGGTGAAGACAGAAATAGAAGGTTGTTAGGAAACACTGGGGTGATTCTTGGAAAGATACAATATAATTTATTGGGAAATACTGTATGATAAAAAGGTTTTAATGTCAAGCTTACATAGGATAAACTTAGGATTGACCATATGCGAAGACAATTTTTATTTTCTGTTTCTACACTTCTAGCTTAGTACACCTAACACTACGCAATGTGTCCCTCGATGAATAAAATCATTCAATAACGTGATTTTTATCATGTACTGATGACAGCTTGCGGACGAGAGGTTATCTAATACATCACCAGTTATTATCAAATGTGTTGATGAAATGATAACCATCACAACGTAGGACGATCGATAGCGTTCACTCGTGTATCTTTAAATCCACAAAGACACCCACATTTACAGTAAGACACGTTCCTACCTACGTACAGTCTAATAGGTACCTTACCGAGTAAACAGAACAACAAGAAAAACAAACACGGACCGGTCTGTTACCGTTTGATCTGACGTTTTATACTAACGCGATAACGTATCGGTCTAGAAATGTACCAGTATACAAGTTAAGTAAACTCCCTTTGACCGACTCAAACACTTACTGGGCTACTGGAAAACCTAGTATTTTCCTTTAGTTCCGTGGAAATATTATGAAACAATAAGCCCCTGTTCCCTCGGGCGTAAAAATATCGCGGCGGGATTTTATCGCGCACTGGATTTTCAACTCTCGGTGTTATGTGTGATAGGTGAACATTGAGAATCCAACAGTGTGCATCCCAAAGGTTAAAAACACACTGTTGGATTTTCAACTCTCGGCGTTGAGATGCAGTGCGTGCGCGAAAAAAAAATCGCCAATAGAAAACATCGGCATGCATACCAGGGCTAAGTATAAAAGATATTTTAGTACCACAGAACTGCACTTGTTCAAGTTTATTTAGTCCTCCTGTTAGTTAGTCTTTCTCTATTTTCATTTACCTTCTTCAATTACGGCATAAAGCGTTTCGCAGCGGCTTTGTAAACATTGTTGCTGAGCTATTTACGGCAATTTGTTTGTATGCGAAATAGAAAATAGTTGATAGATAATGACTTTGTCGTGTCACTTGATATTTTCACGGAGAACGCGATAATTATTTCTTCACGCCAAAATAAATTAAACTAAATAAACGAGTTTTGGTAAAAATAAGATTCATTATGGTCTTTGTCTTTGTAAAATGTGTCTTTGAAACATAATTATCTATTGTGATAGATATTTAGGTTTTACTAAAGTTCATTATTGTCCAATTACTTTCAAGAGTGACAAAGTAATTTACGACAGAGACAGTCATTAGGTATAACCGACGAAATATTGCCAAGATCCTCTCTATTTCTAAACTCCGGAGTACAACAATTTAGGTGTAATCATTTTATTATTATTATTAAATAATTAAGAACACAGAAAAAGATCGTCATCAAAAGTCATCTGTTAGACTCATTTCCAATAATAAAAGCACACGGCAAATAAAAAAATATTTTTTGGAAAACGTAATGCTAGTCCATAAAACCATTAATTTAAAAAATTATACGCATTTAGTCGCATGACTATTATTTATGGCCATGTTCTGTATTGGAAATCAATGTGCTTTAAAATCCATGGATCTCGGACTCGTTTCGTCCATCACCTAAAAGAATTCAACAAAAAAAAAACTAGTCCGCGCTTCCCCACAAACGGGTGATGCCCTGTCTGCCCTGCCCTGCCTCTCTCCACCCCTTCCATCCTTAACGAGCCCGCGCGTCCTACTTCAAATTTTGACGGAACCTGCAACTATCAATAGTTTTGTTATATAGTAATGAATAGTAATAGTAATTTTATTTCCAAACTTCAGTAGCCAATACATCAATGAGGCCTCGACCCCTGAACTAGGACATCCTGTATGACAGGGGTCGAGGTTGAATGTAACTAAAGTTTAAGTAAGTTTATATGTAAATAGTAAGAAGCCAACTAATTCTGAACAATCAGTTCATAATTTATCAACATCTGTTACTTGAATACATCGGTGCTCCTTGCCCCGTAATCAATCGATCAAATTACGATTGATAGTTGACCCCTCTTAGTTGTAATATTATGCAATCGATATCAATCAGATATCAAGATTGATCTGATCAATCGGTTATTAACTTGTTCGTTAACTATCGTGTATTTTGCTCTTTAAGACGCCGATATATGCCAGTGGCCTTGAGTGGTTAGCTTGCGTGTTCTGTGCTGAGCTCACGCAACGCGTCCTACGTCCAGCCAGTAATAGGACTCACACATCAAGGAGCGCTGTCCCAAATTACACGCATTATTAATGTATTATACATAAATCAAAAAGTATTTTAATAAAACACGTATACTAAAAGATAAATAATTAAATAATCTTTAAAATGGTGAAGGTTTTAGAAAAATGCGCTTGATAGTTTTGACGTGATTCTCAGTATTTTATCCGCGTTAGACATAACAACAAATTAATCAACACATTGTAATATAAACATAATCTTTTAATATTCACAGATTAAGTTATTAAGAAAATTTTCTTATTTAACTTATATTTTTTCCAAATCATTAACACCACTCGTTTAGGCGTGATATTTAGTATAAAATCATTAAAAGTCGCTTAGTGTTGCCTTAAAGGTGAATTAACTATATTGCTCTGTTTATATTGATATCTCCACGTATGGAAGCCTTCATTCTTAAAATGAATAAATACAACACAAGAAAAAGAATTTACAACATAAAATCACGCCTGTTTGTCCCGAAGGGTTAGGCAGAGGTGTACTGCCCTCCTAAGCCGGAAGGCGCTATCCCAATCGAAGTATATTGAGAAAATTAACGTTTTTGTAAATTGTTATTTAAAAAACATAAGGATATTTAAAAAAAACTTTTGAGAGGTTTCTTTTTATGTTTTAAAATAGATAGCGCTATTTGGCATAAACCATTGGATGCGAAATTTTTATAGCTATTGAATGGTATAAGAAAAACTAAAAGGCCGTATCTCAGAAATTGTGCCTTTCGGCTTAGCAGGGCAGTATAGTACACCCACATTTCGCGAGTCAAGTTTAAGTCTCATGCAATAGGGGGCGAGCCTATCCTTCAAACCGGCACAAATTCAGATTTCGGGCTGCAACTAAGGAATTACTGATGGAAAAAGCCAATAAAACTTTGCCTGACCTGGGAATTGAAGCCTGGATCTCATGATCAGCAGTAGCGCTTGCGACCAATAGACCAACGAAGCAGTCAAGAATGTATTACAAAATAAGGAACTAAGAGACTTCTCTGCTCCTCTCCTCTTAGGGCGTGCATGGAGGCTGAGGAGACCGTTGCGCACGCGCTCTATGAATACACGGGCGTTACCCAGATCAGAACAGACACCCTCGGGTCACCCACATCATACAAAGATGTTCTAGCTAGACAAACCAAGAGACCTAATTACCTTCTGGAGGGAGGTGGGCTGGTTGGAATAATCCCCCAAACGGCCGCTATGGCCCACGCACAATGGTCCACCTTACGGACTACGGACACTTACATAGAACGTAGAACATAGAACTCCTCTGCTCCTCTGCTTTGTCTTCTTGGTAACACATCCACATAATTTCAAATAATAAGCTTTCCTTCTATTAACAAATACAAGATCGTTTCTCAGTATTCTACCTAGCAAATAATTTCCAAAGATCCTATGTTAAAACCCTATTAAGAAAATTGAAAACAATGAACGCAAGATAAGCCAGCGTAGCTATTAGTTAGTTGTCTGTTCTCATAAAGTTATTATCTTCTTTGATCTTTATGAAGTTGTACTACTTCCTTACCTATTCAAACATTCGTTTGTCCTATAACTTGTACCAATCTCCTGTTTTCCTGGTAACTTGTAGCCTCAATATGTCGTTTACTGGTTTACCGACAATGTAGGTTACAACCACATTGCGGTCTAATAACACTCGCAGTTATAATTTCTGGGACAGCTCTTAGTTCTAATGTGATTCTGTTTTAGTATGGGACCATCTTGGTAAAGACTATAATTACATGATCATCATCAACGTGTTGGTATTTTGATACTATGACAGAGATCTAGGTCGCCATAGTTCTTGAATAAAGGCAATATCAGTTTCCATATCTAAAAAGTTGGTCAAATGCACCTTATGGTAAGTGATGATCAGGTCGAAGGTGGAAGCGAGCTTCACTCGGAATTCTCAACCACAGAGAAACTGGCTATCTTAGTTACCTATAACTGCCGAAACACAACAATGCTGTTATCATTGTTGCTATGGTGACAGACTTAGATAAAACAGTGGTAGCAAGCCAGGTAGGCTTAGAACAAGCCCTACCACCAACCAAACCGAACAGCAAATTTTGCCCCCACTGAGAATCGAACCCGGGACTTCTTGGTCTGAGACAGTTGGGCTAACCATTAGACCACAGAGGCGGTTAAACTAATTTAACACTTTGAGGGACACTTCTAATAGGCGGTATAACAATAAAACTTCTATTGTGTCTCGTTCAATGTCCTTGAAAGCGTTATAGCGTTATCATCGTTCTGTTTCAGACAATTGTTGGAGGATGAAAGCGACGGAAAGATGTTTTTATATATTTAAATATGGATTATAAAATATCGATTTTGTGGGAAGCCTTTGTCGAAAGCCTTGCTGAAGTCAGTATAAACGACGTCAGCCTGATGAATAGCATCAACAGCTCCAATTAAAAGTTCTGCAGAGGGAACCAGATTAGTAATAAAATCTGTGCTGATGATCTCTAATGAATAGCTTTAATAGATGGTTTGTATCTTTAGTGACTCAAACACTTTTTCAAACGTTGAAAGAATAGTTGAAGAAGTTTTAGAAGAGGCTGACATTTTTCATTTTAAAAGGAACCTGCCAATAGTCTAGGATTTTCTGTATATGAGCATAAGTAGACGAGCTGTAATAAATAATAATATTACCTTTGTTAATATCTAAAAAAAAAAAAAAAAAATTGATCTTTGGCAGCATCTATGTCTAAAGATTGATGTCGGGAAGTTATACGCTATACGCGCGGTAAACTCTGTTTACAGGTTTGTGTGACGTCAGATCTTTGATTCGTAGTTCGCATGTGGCAATGTAGATGCCGTCACAGATCTCAAAGCTAATAATTGGAACATCCCTTGACAGCCTTCCGTCTCCAACATCAGACCCTCGATGACAGTCATTCCCCAGCTATGACTAAAGTTTTCGAAAGGTGAATGAAATAAGCCCAAACACGATGTAACTGCCGTAAACTGTTGAAGAGCTCTCAACAGTTTTCCATCTCCTTCAACAGATCAACAGGTCTGTACGTTGTTGAAGTGTCATCAGAACTACAACTTGGTTGAAAAGTGAAAATTCCGTATGTGGAAAATCAATTAACTCCTATTTTTCTACCCTTAGGGGTAGATTTTGTATATCAATTTAAAGGTATTATACCCTTTCCAATAAAAAAGAGAATTATCAAAATTAGACAACGCTTTAAAAAGTTATTCGTGGTCATACATTCAAATAAATGTATCCGCGTCGTCTTGAGAACCTATTCTTTTATTCGTCGGCTAAATATATCAACCTCCTCGCAGATTATCACAATGAAACACCACCTATCTTTTCTTGACACCTGGGGCAAGAAAGACAGGCGTCGAGATAGCTTCAAGGCATATACTATTTATTTTTTTAAAGATTCAATTCAGGCATGACCACATTCTTATTACGTTTAACCCCATTACTTACGAACTTACTGACCGCAGAAGTTCAGTGGAACATATGAAACATACTAACTACAATACAGTGTGCAGCTCGAAGTTTCACGGACAGCGGTTAGGAACTTTCCACATGCACGGCGAATGTCAATAGGGCCACAGGGAACAGCTAACTTTAATAACCGCTCTTCGTATATTTACATGTGTCAGTTTGTTACGCTTACGGTTACCGTATGAAATTGTTTGCGAACAATTTCGTGTGGCAGGGTTTATGGATGATTAAAATTTGGACAATGATGGGAGTGAGTTGATTAAAAATGAAGAAAGATAGCTTATTCTGGTAATTAATAATTACGAAAAAGGGATGGTATAAGGGAGCAAAATTGGCTTAGTTTTTAACTTGAAACCGCTTCGAAAAGTTGTGGCTATTAATTAGCACAATTAATTTTGTAACTGACTATCGAAAAAGTTTTTTTTTTTAATTTTCATGTTAAATTAAAAAATCATGGATTCTCAATAAATATCAACGACTCTTTCACTAGGCAACGGACTCTGTCCTATGGAAAGTTTAAGTAGTTGCTCTTACTGAATTTATGAACAGAGTTGGACGTCAAAAACAGTTTCAGTTTCAGGATTAGGTCAGACTATAAACTTATAAATGCTGTTATGGTTATCCGTATAATATTCATAATAAAAATAAAGTTAATAATAAACAGATAAATTGTACCTAATATTTGTTTTTTTTTTTTGTAATAATATTTAAAAAAATTAAACAGTATAAATTTTATAAGCCAAATAAAGCAAGTAATAAGTTTTTAAGAGAATGAAACCCAACAACTGTTCTCATTTACTCGAAGCTAATTAACTGTGTACTAACTACCCAATTGATCAGATCCAGGAATATTCCAGCGTATTCGTAAGCCGCTTATGAGAGAAACGGAATATTCCCAGTGGTTTGTAGTTTAATGTGCAGATAATATATTATATTCATGAACACTAATATTTGAGTTTAAGATTTCAGAAATTTGTTTGCTTGCGTTTCGTTTGATTATTCGACACGTCAGTCGTTAATTTTATTAAAAAAAAATATCGTGGGGACAAGTGAACCTGTACCTATGCGCCATTGAAAGACGAAAAGGTATCCTAGGTGTGAAGTCCACCATTCAATAAAGGCAGAAAGGCACCACACGACAGCGCGACGCAACACTTGTAGAACAATTTTTATGAAATCTTCATGGAAATTGTTCTACCAAAATAGCGTCGCACGAAGTCTTAATTCTAAACTTGAATACTTACACCCTTATCTTCTGGATATCTATTTACAACTAGTATATAACCACCAGAATAAATGTTTCAAGGTTAAGGTTTGGCGCAACTTTACTATGTGTTTATTACTAAGGGGTTAGATGTTTAAGACAAAATGGTACATACTCGAGGTAAATGTTACTTGTAGGTACCCATAACCCCTCTGTAAAAATAACCATAGTGAGTTCAGAGCATCACGAAAATGATGAAGTAGCCCTAAAAAACACAGATAAAAAAATAGCTTTTACATTTAATGTTTGAAAACAAACGGTTAATAAATCATCAAAGAGTACAATGTTGGCCTTCAAAGTTTACTGAATAGAAAATAATTTCTATTACTTAGGGTATTATTATTACAAACATAAGAATTCTTGAATGTAAGGTTTTAGCAGTGAAAATTAGTCTGAATGTTTATTGCGTTCATTTTGGTCGGCGAACCCAAATTAATGGTCGCGCCGCGCAGGAGGCGCCTTCCGGTCTTCCGAACAAATGAGCAACATATGAACGCAACGATCGCGGATTCGCGCAACCGAAAGCTTTTTATTAGGACACGGGGGAACAAATGAGTGAGACAATTATGAACGTTATGATCGCATGTTCACGCGACGATCGCTTTGGTAAGACACGGCCTTAGAGTGTCAAATACCAAAATTCCTTCGGCGAAAACTTTAGTCAATTAATTTACTTTAAAATTACTGAAAAGTGGTCAGGTTAGTCAAGGTCGCAGAATTAGTGGGTTTAGGTACTCCTAACGAAAACACTCTAAATTAAAAGGCATTAACGCAAACCTCTATTTCATTGTAAATATATTCATTATGCCTGTAGGTAAAGATAAGGCTTTCATAGTTCAAAATATATATAGATCGGTACCTATACGCAGTTAAAGGCTCCCGCAGACAGGCACGACGCGAACCAATTATTATAAAAACTAAATTGAAATTGTTCTACCAGAATCGGGTCGCGCTGTAGCGTCGCGCCTGTCTGTGGGAGCTTTAATACTAAACCAGACTTATCTCTAGACCCAGGTTTAAACGATATAACCATTTTTAAATCTATGATAATGTTCTAAATCATCATCGTAATCATTCTCCTGCTCTTATCCCAATGTACGTGGGGTTGGCGCAACATGTCTGTTCTTCCATATTTTACTGTTAGTTGTTACCTCAGTAGTCACCCTCTTACTAACCATATCATCTTTCACACAGTCCATCCATCATTTCTTTGGTCATCCTCTACCCTTATAGCCATCTTCATTCATACTCAAAACTTTGCAAGCGACTGTTCTATGTAATGGAACTCCAGTTTTGTACGTTACTCATTTCTGATTACATTTACATTGAAACAGTTACCATGATTAATAATCTTCGTCATCATTCTCCTGCTCTTATCCCAATGTACGAGGGGTCGGCGCACATGTCTTTTCTTCCATACTTCTCTATTAGTCGTCATCTCGGTAGTCACCCCCTTTGTAGCCATATTATCATCTTCCACACAGTCCATCCATCGTTTCTTTGTTAAAGTTCTAAATATAAAAAATAAAAAAAAACCCAAGTTTAAGTTGTCAATTTTATATTTAGATCTTTAAGACTGTCGAAATAAGGTTCAAAATACAAAAACTGGCTGAAAGGAGCTTAGACTAAAGTAATCGTTTTGTAATGAGACAGTTTGTTTTTGGTTCTTTATGCAATTCCCGACCTGGGAAACCTTGTGCTCAGCAGCAGTGCCTGCGACTACTAGACCAACGAGGTAAACAATATTTATTTTTATTTTTAAATATTACTTCTTAGGCTGGAAGATGATATAATACGTATAGTAAATTACTGTCGCGACCTGCAACCAGAGCATTGATGGACGATCGTCAAAATGTGGGCCCAGGCGATGCCGAGTCACACATACGTGAGGCCATCAATGCCTGGTTGCGTTTTTTTTGTTCTTTGCTTTAAACAGCTCTATTTGCAAGCCAAATAAGTAGTAGATAAACACAAACAACAAAATAAAATAGTGTTGCTCTCGAGGTGAACACTACTTTTTATCACCCTCTATGAGAAAATAAGTACCTAATGAATAAGAATAGTACGTTTTATTCTCACTACTTGAAGAAGACACACTTATTTTTTTATAAAACTAAGTAAAATCCGAATTTCAGTAAACAATTACGAACGAAGGCGGAATGCATTTTGCGCGTTTTTTTATTTTTTCAGTAACTTTTTTTTTTGGCTCGCTTCTGGTTAATTTTTTCATACAGCCTGTTTACAGCACGGTTTACTTTATCATTCAAACAATGTTCCTGATTATTCCTCTTTGGTAATTAAAACTTTTACTAACAATATCCACATTCTAAATTCAAATCTCTTTTAGTCCTCAGGGATTAAAGAGCTATTTTAATCCCTGTTTACAAAGAAGCAACTAGCTCTTTTTGAAAAGATGTGATAAAACGAAATTTAAATAAAATCTTTGATAAGTTACCTCCTCGGTTTTCATGTGTTGAAGAAAAATTTCGTTCCATTTTTAAATAACGCGAGTTTTCATAGTAGTTAATTTGGCCCCTAAACACGACAGATATGGATTTTCATACAAACATTGCCGGCCGAGCGCTCGCATGTATCCGACCATTACCGCAACTTCGATTTATCACGAAGAAGGTTTTCAAAATATTATTCGAATTTCCAAGCATGTTTGAGGTAAAGTATTTTTCATTCATATTGATAATACCCATAAATAGGTACCTCATTATTTTGTAGATAATAATTTCATTTTAAATCCTCTTGAAACACCTGACTTTTCGCTTCCACAGTGAAATTATCATGTTCTGCGTAAAATGTTAATTTGCAAATTAACATTTTCTCATGGAGTTTTCCGTGTCATACGACCCGGTTTCGACTTATGCTTATATAGCCCCAAATGGTAGGTAATTATTCGTACTTTACTTTGTTCAGAACTTCTCAGGCACTTTTCAGGTAGTTCTTGCATGTCCGCTATTATGAAGTTTTATAAAAACCATCATCATAATCTGCATAGCCGTTTCTAAACTATGTTGGGTTCGGCTTTTAGTGTAACCAGTAGAATACCAGTATTTTACATGGAGCGACTACCCATCTGACCTCCACAACCCAGTTACTGGGTAACACGATACTTCTAAGTTTTATATGCATACGATAACTAAATACTACCTACTTATAGTACTGCTTCTTTGGTCTAGTGGTCACAAGCACTACTGCCGAACATGAGGTCCTGGGTTCTATTTCCAGATCGGGAAAAGTGCTCGATATTGGGTTTTTTCCGTTACGTCACCGGGTGGTTACTGAGAAATCCCTCAGTAACCACCCGGTGTCAGTGTTTGTGCACGATTGATGGGAAACTCGCCCCATGGGATTCAAACATAACTGGCAATATTTGGTTGAACAATAGGTACACATCTGCCTACCCTTTTGGAGATTGCAGGCATGATGCTATGTTCTGTTTTGTAATTAAAATAACAACTTACTTAACCTGTAATTGTTTACACGCTTATATCTAAGGTCTGCCTTAATAACATAGTCTACTAGTTAGTCCCTTGGGGCGTAAGGTCGAAGCTAATGCGTTTGTAGATAATCCGGGCTTAGACTGAATCGTAACAAACTTCATTATTATTTGTTTTGAACTTTCATAACAGTTATTAGAATGAATAGGTAAGGCCATCTAACGAGCACTAACTTCTTAGACAGCCCATCAAAGGAGTAAAGAATTTTTGATAAATCGAATGAAAAGAGGTTCTTTACAGTTTTTAATCACTTGCTACCTGCCTATGCCTCGCATGGACGACTTGACAAAACATTGAGATTACCTTATAATACGGTGAGGTGACCATCTTAAGCCACCCTTCGCTTGATTGAAAGCAAAATAGATGTGGGCCCAGTTAACCATTATACATTTTAAAAAGGGGTAACTGGTCCGCGGTCCCAGTTCCATAGTGGGCCGAACGACCCCTAACCCGTGTAAACAGCATCAAAATCCGTTGTGTAGTTTGGAAGAACACCGCGGTCACACAGTTATATAAACGTTACTCAAAGTAAAGTAATAATTAGCGACTGTTTAACTTTCATCAAGTTTATTTAAGTAGATGTAGAAGATTTCTATTACCACAAACAAGCCATTTAACCCTTTTGGACTTTCCCCCAGCAGGCGTCGGGCCTAGCGGACCTTCCCGTTTCAAACTCCGAAACAAACCCAGTCTAGCCTACCACAGCTAAGCCTAAATAAACCCCAGGTCTCAGGCTTTGCTTCTATTTTTATTTGCCAGTCGTATGTGGGACGTGTCTGTCCGTATCTTTCCATTCCATTCACCGACGACGATGCTAACGGCCTTAGGATGATAGGCTTACGGCTAAACTCAATGCAATCTCTGTGCGATCCGCGTTAGTGCAACTAAATGGAGTTTGTGCTATTTATACAGAGCAATTTATAGAAGATGTTGTTTTTGTTGACGTTACACTGCGTGGGAGTGTCTTATTTAGTTAGCACAAAGCGGAATCCCGGGCCTTAGGAAGAAAGCACCGTGACGACATAAACGTAACGTAAATTGGAACGATTTCAAAATTGAAAATACCTGTTTTGCACATAATATTTACCTACTTTTAAGACGTTATTCATATAAATAACAGCTTATGGTGCTTGTCCAAAAAAAAATGTAGAATTCAGTTTATCAAAGCAAGTTACTAAACTAAAATAATACTAACTTATGTATACGTACCTATATGAAAAATATCCTGAACTACTTATTTTATGGTGTATAATAAACAGTATTGAGGAGTTGAGGAGCTCGTGGCTAAGTAATAACAGCCGCACGGGTCGATCCATCAAGTTAAGCTACGTTTGCCGGGATTGGTCCATGGATGGGTGACCATCTTTACTACTCTGTGCCTCGTAAAGCACGTTAAGCCGTTGGTCGCGGCTGTCATTCGTGGATCTTTGACAGTCGTTACGGGTCTTAACTACTTCAAATAGGTCACACTTTCACGTCCTGGGGCCCTATTATGACTTATAATTGCCACCATTTTTTCAGTGTGAGTGAGAGACGGAGTTATACAAGGCCGATAGCACCATCCTTTTTTCGCAGTGGAATTATGATGGAAATAATACGGCCCCTGGAAGGAATACGTCAAATTACAAGTCACTATGTATATAATATGTCGTTCGCGCGGTAAACTCTAATTGCGCCATGCAGGATTTGTGTAAGGTTAGGATATTTTGTGACGTCAGGTCTTTGATACGTATTTCGCATGTATGATGTAGATGCCGCCACAACCTCATATCGCTAAAGAGACCCATAAATCGTCTACTGCGCAAGTCATACCACGTGGTGTATCAAGTCTCATCTTTAGTGGCACGAAAAGAACGTACGCATATCAGCGAGCGATCGCTCGTCGCCGCCGCACACTCGCTACTTGTTGCTTGCCAACTTGGTTTTACTTACTAGCTCTATTCGCTTTTCGGGTAGTGGAGAGGTGCCTAAGAAGCTTACCTTTCCTGCTCCTATAAAACCTAAAAGGAAAAGCTTGGAAGGCCAAGCAGAATTTAAAATCACCTAAATCCCTTTAGCCCAGTCAATATCGACACCCAAGTTTGCAACCCTGAAAACCTTGTGCTACTCCCAAGTTACCCCAAAAACTGCGAAATTCCGGCACTCGGTTCAGGTTTTTTGAAGGTAACTTTATTCATTATTTTTGTGACGCAAGCTAAATATGATACAATTTGAGCCCAACCCAAGCATTCTAGGTATATTGGTTGCAAAGATACAGCTAGTCAAAGATGAGCATTATTTTCCATAAAATGAAAAATTATCGATTTTGGGACATTTGCCAAGACACGTACCGGCAGAACTGAACTGGCGAAATGTGGGCGTACTATATGTACACCTCTGCCCAACCCTTCGGGAATACGAGGTGATGTTGTGATATTATTTATATAGGTAGTTTTATAGAATAATAGCTTTTGGTGAATCAGTTAAGTTTTATCATCACTTAAGTTTATGTTAAATTAAGTTTTATCCCATAAAATAGAATTGCATTCGCAACCCTCGCGCAATATTTTGTCTCTTATCATGTATTCTACAAAAGCTCGCTGAAGTTTTTCTTTGCATTCCTGTCTCAATACTTTATCCTCAGCACATCTGACGGTACCCGCGTTATCTATTTTACTACAAAGAAATAGAACGTGCTAGGAATATTCTGGAAAGCAAATCTCTTGTTACTATGATTATATTTAAACCAAAGACGTTTTCCCATGAACTTTCATGGAAATAGGAGTTAATTAAATTCCTTTTTACAAGGCTGCAACGAAGATAAAAGGAAAAGCGAAAAGGATTTTTTTTTGCATATTCGAGACCGTATATGCAAAAAAAAAAACACCACCAGGTTTTAAAACCATTATGTACCATTATTGTCTAGCAAGTTTTTATTAGTAGAATACTTTCAAAACTTCAATCAATATTGTGATTGACTGTATAATATTATTTAAAAATTTTATTCTATGATGATCGAAGATTGTCATCATGTCAGAGGTCGCCAACTATATTTTGTTTTCGATTGTACACTAGCCGTTCTTATCTGTAAAATTTTCAGCGTGAAAACTAAGGTACTAACTACGTGAAGTAAGCTGTCATTAGTGTCAATCCCTAGCATCAGGTGGAATGACAGGTCACTTCAAGCTCACTTCACCTGTTTTTAAGATGAGATTTTTACAGAATCGATCGCCAGGAAAATTTCTTATACGGCGGGGACAAACCAGTAAGAGTTACCTACCGTATGGTGTAACTCTTGTTTGTCCGCTAATGCTTGTTTTTCAATTTTCAGTTATGCATTTTTGCAGTCGGGTTTTTTGTTTTTTAGATTATTTTGTTTATTTCTAGCTTTTTAGTTTTAGTAATATATTTATAGAATTTACTCATTACTAGCGACACCTCGTCTGCTAAAATCCATCAAGGCGTTTAGGCTACAGAACGTGCCAAAGAAATAGTAAAACATACATACATATTATATACACTCGAAAAACATTACCCTCCTTCTGGGACAGTCGGATAAAAGGACTCAGCTAAAATGTACTAAGAAAAAGGATTCAAAGAAAAATAGAAAGGAAAACAAAAGTTGAACAAGCTCTTATTTACATGACTGAATCGGTGTGAAAGGTCCGGGCATTTTTGTTAGAATATAAAGCCCTTATTTGAAAGGCTAAGAAGATCAGATCTTAACTTTAGGACATCGGTTTTGCTCGGTAATTGGGGTCGGGGGGTTAATCTGCGTAAAATACGGATATTGGATGCCATTTTAGCTAGGTTATTTAGCATAAGAGCTGATACCCTAGGTATTATGGAGGAACCTAATTCCAAAGATTTAAATAGATAGATTTTCCCTCACCGTATCTACTTAGTCGCGCGAAAGTGCCCATCCACTGAGAAGAGTGAACTCGCATATTATTATATAGCGTTGACATTACAATCAAGTCAATTCACTGCGTCATTGTGTGTTAGAGGTGTCAAAACGAAACAGAAATGTGACTATCTTTTGACGCGGCCGGGCAAATCTAACGATTTAAATCTTTGTCAAATTCAAGAAACGGTTGGGAAGAGTAGTTGAGGATATAGAAAAGTTGACATTTTAATACCTACCACAGATCTTGTTAAAGACTTTTACTTCAATTTTTGAAGTATTTAATTATCGCAGCGAAAGGTTGATTTTCTTTACTTTACCTTCATAGCGTTTTACCTTGAACTTAAATATTTTATTATTTCTAACACATTTACATGGTAACTTAACATCATAAGTCATAACTATGAGTATAACCTTAGGAGATGGAGTAATAAAAGTAATGAAATGTTCGTTTGCTAATAAAACCGTCATAACTTAGGCTATTCCAGTTATTTGCATAGATAGGTTTAATGTTGCGAAACGTTGTTATTGGAAAAAGTCAGCCTTTCTTACTTTTTCGAAATGCCTATCTATGTTTACGAAACATGGCGATCTTGCAGCACACTTCATAATTCTGTAATTTACACGAACACCCACTCATATGCACATACTCTCCACACGCACCCACACATACACAGAATACGAACTCTCTGTACCTAACCTACTGCTTTCGTGCTGTACTGGTATAATATGAGAATTTTGCAATTTGCTAACATACATAATTCTTCCTTTATTTTTTTTTCATTTTGTAAAAAATATTTATTATTTTAGTAATTATTCTGTAACTTTGTAATTATTTTCTTTAAATGCCTAATACGATTCAAAATGGTTCGTCAAGTCTTTTATCAGATGTATCACATCTAGTGATAAAACTGCAAAGTTAAGAATGATTCCATACGCGCCTCCTATTGGATACTCTTGTAGCGGTTACACCGCCACATACGAACTACGCATCAAAGACATGACGTCACACAAATCCTGCATCGCGCAATTAGAGTTTACCGCGCGAACGACATATATAAGACTATTCGACATCAACAGTCGGGCAGTCGGCTCGCCAGACACAACACCCGTCTGGTCGGAGGATCCTCCCTTTTCTATGGTGGATGAGTGAACTTTAACAGTGAACCCTGTTCCTCATGCCCCTAAACTCTTGAGTTCTAACAAGTGACAACCACCTTTGGAAAAACAGTATGGTGTCATGGCGTTTGGCATGAGAGCCCACCTCTATAGTGAGTATAATAGATCGGGAAATAATATTTAAATAATATTAATAATAATAATATTGCAGGAGGTGAAAACACGTCTAACGGGCCTCTGCGAGTTGGCTTCGGCCCCTCGTACGCCTTCCAAAGGTCCGGGACTCTAGGGTCAAAGACGTAAAAATAATATTTCAGGAGGTTACTTCAATTCAATACAGTCGAATAGGTTCATAGAACGGGAGAAGCTTTGGACCTTCTGGGTGACCGAACATATTCTCTAGAAACTTGGTAGGTACATAATATTAACAATTCCGAGAGAAATTGGGCTAGAATTAACTAGTATTTTGGTTAAATTTTGTACTGAGAATGGGAATCCCGTTTATTGAAGCATAGTGGTTTAAATGATTATTATCTCTGAGTTCTTCGGCCTCGGGTCGTAGTTCCGAATGTTATTTGTAAGAGCAACGATCCATAGATAGTTAAATAACAACAATAGGGTTGAAAATTCACAACGTACTAGAAGATATAGACCACATACCTTTATCTCCTTATTACCCACCTCCTCCCTTCCTTGATAATAGTAAATAAAAAATTCATACGTGATTTTTTCAAGTTTTCTCCTAGACATAGCTCAAATTAAAGCTCAAAGCAGCATCGTTGAGAACGATGAGACATAGTTTAAAGTTTCAATCGTGCCTTCATTATAACTGAAGAAGGTTCAGAAAACATCTAAAGGTTCTATACTTTCTAAAGAGTGTCATGAAAAAAGTTAAAAATATTTTGACAACATCCTAACTAATATTTTAAATGCGAAAGTGAGTTGAGTTTGTCTGTTACGCTCTCACGCTAAAACGGCTGAACGGATTTGGATAAAATTTTGCACATGGATGGACCATGACCTTGGTTATGCACATTACATAGGATACTTTTATCCTGATATTCAGGAGACATCGCGGGACGCAGCTAGTAATAAAATAAAGCGGTCGGGTCAGGTTGCACTTAGGTATTTATTGATGAGATACTGACTACAATATTGGTTATATCTTCTACAAGATCGAAACCTATTGAAAGTTATATCACACATCAGCCTTTGTACAGTACAATGGCAAGTAATCTGAAAAACTCTACACAGGTGGCGCTGGCTGTGTTGGGGATCATAAGAACTGTCAAAGATTGACATTTACATTCCAACCACCGTATCTATAAGTTATTTTTTCATCAGTAAATCTGGAATTTCCCGGAAATAAAATCATAATTCAAATTCACTTCGAGACCGCCAAACACACCAGCGCCACCAAACGGGAGAAATGGCGGACATCCCTACCATTACTTACAAGTGAAGAGCATTCCATGAATCTTAACCATGTTACTAAACCTTCATATAAATGGGTCTTCGAACTTTAACGACTTGATTGTTCATTGAATGAGAGATTTTCTTCAGGCTATTTACTAGAAATAAAAGCGGGAAAAAATTAACATTTCAAATGAAATCTCGGAAAATATAATATCTTTTCTCTGAAAGGATTTAATAAGTATCTAAAAGGTTATAATGTAATCCAGACTTAGCCAAAAAATCCTACACACTACTGTAGAGCTTGTATGAGCCCTGGTATCGGAATATAATAATAACATTTAATTTATTCTCTCTTCACAATAGCTTGCTATAGAATAGATTCGGCATTGCCGCTAAATATGAATTATTTACTTCAAGAAGACGTGTTAACTTTGATATTATAAAGATAAAGATAATGTTTTTATAAAAAATTAATGCTTCTGTACAACTCTGAAACTGATTCTAGTTTCGCTAAAGTGATCGAATGCAACCAGAATCATTTGCTGCCAGCCTGCTGATGTAAGGTTCCCTTTTGCGGACAACCTGACCAGTATGTTTGCTGTAAGTTCTGAGTTGAGCTACACGATTACTGACACATATCTACGTGCACTGACCGGACAGGTTTCCGACATTAATCTAAATGGTCTTCACATGATCTGACCAAAGTTAATTTCTGGACTTTAAAAGAGACGGTGACCTCTGAGTTAGTTTCGGTCTTTCTTCTCAGAGCAGTTGGATAGGAAAAACCGATCTCATTTAGTTTCAAAACATAATTTATTTTTGTGTAAGGGCCTGGCACACTGGCGGCACGGCACGGCACGGGTCCTTCAGCATCACTACATGTAAGCGCATACTGACGTCAACGATGCTGTGGTATCCTTAGGCATACCGCGACGTCCTTACGCGCGACGAAGCGTACCGACGCAGCATCGCTCTCGTCCATCCTTTTCCAGCAGTCCTAACTCTTTTTCAGAACAGTCAGCCGAAGCATCTCGAATGATGCCGAAGCATTTCGAGGGATGCCGAACGCTCCCGACACGGCATGCCTAAGCATACCGCAGCTTTACATTGGTTTTGTACCTACGATGATTGTCATTGAAATTTCAATTATATTGTCATACTTTTTAAGTTATAATCCTATTCGTCGTGTTTGTACAAGCCTACTTACAGAAATAAAATCATTTATCTCATATCATTATTATAAGTACACAATCTATTCGAAAACGTTTGGTTTAGTCCCAATAAAGCTTAGCGCTCACTAATACGTATTAGTAGGTATAATAGGCATTATATGAGCTCAATTTAATGCCAATTACACACAGGATGACGTAATGGTTTACGCTTGATTTAGTCTTGTATCCGTATTAAAGCAGCTGAAACTATTGCTTGATTAAATTGCGCTAAGATATTTTACTGCTTTTTTTATGAGGCACTTGTTCTTACTTAACTTGACACTTTACAAACTAGGTAATTTATTAGTCAGTCTTTTAGGCTGCCTGTCCATTGACGCGGAGCGAGGCAGTGGCGCAGAGCGAGGGAGTAATGCGGAGAGGAGTTGTGGACTGTGTCTGTCCATTGATGCGGACTGTGCGGAGCTAGGCCGAGTTCAGGTGACGAGTAATTTGAACGGGCAGAGGCGGGAGATCAGCTCCCTGCTCCGCTTTTCCGCTCCGCTTCCTGGTTTTGTAGGATATTTTAAAGCAGTTCGCAAATCCCTGTCCACTGAAGTGGAGCGGAGATTTTATGCAATTCCATTGGTTAATATTGGCACAGCTCCGCTCCGCTCCTTTCCTCTCCGTGCCAGTGGACAGTTAGCCTTAGTGGAGAAAGTTCCGATACATAGTAAAAGCAATTGAATTAAGTAGTTTATTTTGTTGATCGTTTTGTGATTATTTAATTAATCTTACCACTAGTTATATCAAATAAAATATTGCGATTACAAACTTACATTTGCTGTTGGAGAATTAAATCGATGTATAACATATTTTCAACTCAAAAATTAAGTTTGTTCTTAGAATAAATTCATCCCAAGAAGCACTTGGCCGGTTATATTCTTGTAGAAGGCAGAGTTTTCTTAAAAACCTTACATCCAACACAAACATACTAGCGATGCTATTTACATTAAGTATTGGTTTCTGAAACCGAAGTCCTTGTAGTTTTAGCAGCATGCAACCTTCCAATAAACCTTTATTGGAATTTAATATTATTTTACAATATTTGCGCCGGATACACCTAAATATCCACAGGTATTCTTTCGAAACCTATTTGAATACCTTTACATTTTACATCATATATACCTTATATATATACCTTAGTAGTAGGGGAGCTCGTGGGTAAATAAAATCCATGGTGCTTGGAGGTCAGATAAGCAGTTGCTCCATGTAAAATACTGGTATTCAGCTGCATCTCGTTTAACTGGCAGCCGACCCCAACATAATTGGGAAAACGCTAGGCAGAATTCCTATTTTGCGTGATACTATAGGAATAAAACCATATGTGGCTCCATTATTATAACAAATTTTGAACTTTGTGAGATATGTACGAGGGATGCATGATTTTTAAAAAAAAAATAAGCAAAATTAAAATAATAAGCAACATTAAAGGGATGGGGCCTCGTCAATGTTGTTTCTGATGTCCAACTCTAGCTCCGTGCGGGGTCACATAAAATAGCGTGCGCTTCCCCGGCTTCCTGTGACACGTTCACGAAATCACTCCCACAGATTCACAGAACGCTGGTCCAGCTCCACAAGGGCGCATAAACTAATTGATTAGCATTGGAAAATATTATTGGAGCTGCTGAAGATTGAAAAACTATATTTACATTGTATAAATTCAATCTCTTAGTATTATATAATTGCATTGCACATGTGTGAGCACTGTTTACCTACTTTAAATCTACCATTTACTGAGTACGTCTTTCATTGACTTGAATGTACCCTGGCGGCTGAGAGTATGTCATGCTCACTCAAATGTCTCGCTGGTGGTGGCGTGTGTGTTGGATCATTAAGTTCCCTTCAAAATGGTTGAGCTAAATGATGCTGATCCATGCGTCATGTTCGTGAACGGGCGCCGTCAGTGGGGACTGGTCATCTCTTAGCTGCCATGGCTTAGCTGCCATGGCTTAGCTGCCATGGCTTATTTTAATTATTTTTGTTTTTTATATTTTTATTATGGTCGCTTTTAACGTGCACGATTTACTACATTGTTCTCACATGTATAATTTCAACATGAATGATGTAACCAATGTTTTGTAACAATATTCTAATTTAAAAGAGTGTCCATGGAGTTTCTTGCCCGTTCTTCTCCATAGGAACCTACTACGCTTTGGAATGGGCAACTAGCTTCATCTTTCTGACTGACCGACCCCTTGACAATTCAAAAGTACCTGTAATTGGTTTATTTGGAATAAATGATTTGAGTTTGAGTGAGTTTGAGTTTCATTATATAGTTTTTTTTAGATTTTGATTGCAGGAAAATGAGAGGAAAGATGTTCCAACATCAAAATATTTTACCTTGTAAAAACATATGAATCGAAGCACAAATATTAAATTCAAAATTCAAAAGTCATTTATTCAAACTAGGCTGAGAATCAGCACTTTTCGAACGTCAAAATTACATAAGACAGTCCCCCAAAACGCCCACCCTTCACCACTTCCTAGTGCTTTCCAAATGTTCATCCAAATGTAAACCGTAGCTGCAAAATAAAAGAATTTACAGACGAATTTTGCGTTAGTATTCAAGATTTAATGATCTTGTGCGTTTAGTTCAACCTAAATACGTACTAGCTAGTTTATTCACATAATAAATACAAGAACTATATAGGTAAACCTATTATTAATTCCAAATTCTATAGCGGTAAGTTTTGAGCATTTACATATTTAAGTTTCAGTAAAGTCAGTTATTTATTCACTGAAATACATAACTTTACAGTTTACTAAGTTCCTTTGAACTAATTCGTATTTGTAATTAATCCATAACTATTGTTTTCTTTAATACTTTATGAAGATTATAATATCCCTTTACAGCTTTTCTTCTAGGTAACTTTTTCAAATAAATAACTAACTTTTAATGTTTTGTTTCAGGTAAATCCAAAATTCTGATGTTAACGACTCGGCTACAGGTAACAAATAAGTACGAATAATGCCAGAACTCCAATTATGAATAAAAACTATGGATATCATGCGCTAATAACATAACGTCACGCTTGTTTTACCCAAAGAGTTAGGCAGAGGTTACTGTGGCGGCATCTACATCGTCACATGCATACTACGCATCAAATACCTGACGTCATACGAAATTCTGACGTCACAAAAATCCTGCATCGCGCAATTAGAGTTTACCGCGCGATTGACTTATATGTATACAAGCTCGCGACTTCAACCATCGGGCAGTTGCCCGCCAGACACAACACCCGTCTGGTCGGAGGATCCTCCCTATTCTATAGAGCATGAGTAAACATTACACCCTGTTCCTCATACCTCTAAAATACCACAGTACACCCTCATTTCGTCAGTTATGTTGTTGTTTTCTAATCTTGAATTAAAAATTGTCAGCTTTCATAATCTCGACTTAAGTCAAGATTAAATTAATGAGTAAGTCGTTAACGACTGGAATAGTCATCTCAACTACTAATAAATTGTTTAATTATCTTTAACAAACGACACGCCTTTGCGAGATTTCGGATTTCTTTATTATATACTAGCTGCCCGCCCCGGCTTCACACGGGTAGCACTAAGTACTTATCTACGGCACACCTACCTATCTACCCACCCTACCCTACCTACCTACCCTACCTACCCCACCTACCCTACCTACCCCACCTACCCTACCTACCCTACCTACCCTACCTACCCTACCTACCCTACCTACCCTACCTACCCTACCTACCCTACCTGCCCTACCTGCCCTACCTACCCTACCTACCCTACCCTACCTACCCTACCTGCCCTACCTGCCCTACCTACCCTACCTACCCTACCTACCCTACCTACCCTACCTACCCTACCTACCCTACCTACCCTACCTACCCTACCTACCCTACCTACCCTACCTACCTACCCTACCTACCTACCCTACCTACCCTACCTACCTACCTACCTACTTACCCTAGCTACCTACCTACCATACCTACCTACCCTACCTGCCTACCTACCCTACCTACCATACCTACCTACCTACCCTACAGGGATAAAAAGTATCCTATGTCCGTCTCCTGGTTCTAAGCTACTCCCCCCCCCCCCCACCAATTTTCAGCCAAATCGGTTCAGCCGTTCTTGAGTTATAAATAGTGTAACTAACACGACTTTCTTTTATATATATATAGATAGATAGATGAGTCTAATATTAGTGCTTTGTAACCTTCCGGAATAAATATCTAAATGATGGTGAAATTCGAATCAAGATCCGTTGCGTAGTTTAGAAGAACAACGTGGTCACACAGACAGACATGAAACGCAACTTTAATATAATATGTATGTGTAGTACAAAGTGCTGAATTCCAAGAATAAAATTATGATAATAATATCTAAAATCTGGTGGTTTGTTAGCAGAATGCGTGTAGGCGTGTCTGTTACATACATTCATTAGGTATTAATAACATCAAAGTCTCGAGGGATTTGTATTATCAAAGTCTAAAATTAACACGGTCTTAGTATATCCACCTATGTATAATATATGGCAGTATATTAGGTCTAAACGAAGTAGGTTAAACAAGCAAATTATCATAAAGAATGGTCAACATCTTTCTGATGAGGAGTGTGCTCGACAATTTGCGTCATTTTTTGAATCGGTGTATAATAAAGAGCGGCCGCGGCTGGAGGCGCGGGCGGCGGGGACGGATGCGGAGGCGAATAGTGCGCGAGTGCACATCGAAACCCTCAGTCTCCAAGACGTAAGGGAAGCGCTCATAAGGCTCAAGCCCAAGCGCTCATCTGGTCCCGATGGTATTCCGGCTTTTCTGTTCCGAGACTGTGGCAGGGTGCTGGCTGAGCCACTGCATCATATCTTTAATACTTGTTTAAAACAAACAACGTTTCCGTCGAGGTGGAAAATCACGCGAGTGATTCCGGTTCCCAAGGGTAAGTCAGGCCCGGATGTCAGTGGCTACAGACCGGTGGCAGTGTTGTCGACACCTGCAAAAGTGTTCGAGTCTGCCATCCAACGCTGCGTGCAGGCTCAAGTGAGCGCACAGCTATCGGACGCGCAGCACGGGTTCCGGCCGGCACGCAGCACTGCCACTAATCTGCTTAATTTCATGGCGAGGGTGGTGCCGGCGGTCGATGCTGGTGTGCAGGTAGACGTGGCATATTTTGATTTTAAGAAGGCGTTTGATACCGTCGACAATGATGTACTGCTAATGAAGCTGGCAAAAATTGGCTGCACTCCGACCCTCTTACAGTTCTTCGCCAACTACTTGAAAGACCGACAGCAGTACGTTGACTACAACGGGATCGAATCCGAGCCATACTACACCAGGTCAGGCGTGAGCCAGGGCAGCAATTTGGGTCCTCTCGAATTTAGTTTAATGATAAATGACTTACCAGACGTAGTCAAACATAGTTTATGTTTATTGTTTGCAGATGACCTCAAATTGCTGCTCGAGGTCAGGGGTGAGTCGGATTGTGAGAAATTGCAGGAAGACATAGATAGAGTGGTAAAATGGAGCCATGAAAATAAACTCTATTTCAATACAGCGAAATGCTCAGTGATGACATTTACGCGAGCGAAGACTGCCTTAGCCTACGAATATAAAGTAGAGGAAGTGCCGATGCAGCGAGTGTCTCAGGTACGAGATCTAGGAGTACTGCTTACCCCGGATCTAACTTTCCGGGATCATATAGTTAAAACTTGCAAGAAGGCGTACAGGAACCTGGGTTTCGTGCTGAGACAGTCGCAGGGATTCACCAACATTACCACGCTCAGAGTGCTGTATGACGCTTTGGTAAGGAGTCACTTGGAACACAGTGCGGTGATTTGGGCTCCCCATGAAGCGAAATACAATGTCATGCTGGAGCGAGTGCAGAATAAATTTACAAGACACTTGTACTTCAAAATTTATGGGGTTTACCCATTTTACCCGCTGATGTATCCTACACTGTTTGTACTGGGTATGGTGGGGTACAACGAACTCAGAGTGCGCAGAGAATTTACTCTCGCGGCGTATGCGCTAAAGCTCCTGCGTGGTACTCCACGCAGGAGCTTTAGCGCATACGCCGCGAGAGTCGCCGCCAAAACCAACCTGCTGGCTAAAACACCTCTCACCCGGACAATACGGGTTCTAAACGAAGTGCATGAGAGGATTGACATATTTTCGTGCAATCGGAGTGAATTCGCAAGAATTTTGTTGAATTTTGTTAGTTATATTTAAATAGGTTAGGTTTATTATTTTAAATTTTTTATTGTGTGTACATAAATAGTAAAGTAAATAAAAAGGTATTATTAATATTTGTATTTTAGGTTAAGATGTAACACGCAAAAAAAAAAAAAGAGTTTATTTTATTAATACATTGTGTTGCTTTATATATTATTTTGAAAGTTTAGTTCGCAAACCACTATTGTATTGGGTCTTCCTGTAATGATAGTGTGTAAGTTTAATAAATAAATAAATAAAAATAAATAAATAAATAAATAAGCTTTTCAAAGAGAAGTACTAATAGTATTTACTTACGACTATATCCAGTAGCTTCTACTATCCGTTTTTCCACGAATAGCCATATAAGTAATTATGTACCTGATTCATATTTCCCAGATCCACGTACTACTTATGTATTTCGTACATACGGGAATTAAAACTATAGTTACTATAAGCTTTATTCAACACACATTAGCGAAACCGGTAGAACAATTTCCGTGAAGTTTTCTTAAAATTTGTTCCACTAGAGTCGCGTCGCGTAGGTACTAATTATTTACTTATTATTCAGTACGAAGGGCGAATTATACAGAACGCTATCTATTTTTTTTTTTTATTGGTTTCAGTCATTTCTGTAGTGGATACCTAGCTGGTTGTATCTTTAGGTAAATCAGATCAGATTGACGAAAAGCCTCAAATGAATATATTTCAAAAGTGTAACATAATATTGTTATTAATAATATTCATAAAAGTATTTTTTTGTATTAAAAACACATTCCCCACTTTTGTTTAAAGGACGGCCAGGGGGCCAACCACCACCTCTTTAAGCAGTATTATTTTAATGGTACTTCAGTGCGAGAAAGAAGTGGAGCTATACAGGACGTCTAGCTCCATCTCTTTCCCTTGCTCAACTAAGATTAAATAATACTGCTAAAAGAGGTGGTGGTAGGGTCCCAGGGCCTCAAGTCTGCTATTACAATAGTGTCAAAATGATCATTGATTCCATAATTTTGACAATTTTGGTAATCTACTAATATATTGGCGTCATTATGACTTTCCAATGATCAGCCACTTTTTTTTTTTTTTTTGGTTGGGAAATCATCAAAGGACTCCTCCCGCTCTGGGTGGAGCGGGAGGGCGTGTCAGACTCTTACTGACTAAAACCCACCCGTGTTCCTTCTCTTGCCTGTGCAATGCCAGGGGGCCACGGTATCCCTTTCGGACTTTCCCGCAACCCCGGCAGGCAATGGTCTCATCGGACCCCTTCATTCGCTGACATCTCTTTGAGGCGCGTGTGGAACACAACGCGCCGTCGACCCGGGCTTGGTCCTTACCGGACGGCGAGCTACCCATTGCTCACCGTCCGCAAGCCCGCGCCTACGGTGGCCGGGAATCGGCAATCGATTCCCGACGCCCAGGGCGTCTCCTCCTGCGGCGGCTAGGGGCGTGAGGGCGCGAAATTTGCCTCTCCCTCACGCGCTCCGCCTCCTCCTTCGCGAGCATTACTGCTTCGCAGAAGGAGGTGACGGCCTCCCATGCCCTCTCGCTCCGTACCATGGCCTGGACCAGGGCCGGACGCGAGAGATCCCCGCCACCGATCGCCTCCACGAGGACACGGCGGTGGTCTGCCCAAGCCGGGCATACCTCCACCGTATGCTTCACCGTGTCCTCCGGGCGATCCACGCAGTGATGACACCCGGGCGTTTCCTCCCGCGTTATCCGAAACAGGTACCTCCCGAAACAGCCGTGTCCGGTGAGGACCTGCGTCAGGCGGAAGGTGAGGACGCCGTGACGCCTCTCCAGCCACTCCTCAAAGAGGGGACTTATCGCCGCAATAGTGGCGTGCCCAGCACTGGGTTGCGACAATCGCACTCTCCATGCCGCCATGAGATCCCGTCGGAGCTCTATCCGCTGTGCCGCGATTTCTCGCGGCATTGGAGTCAAGCCCCGGCGTTTCGCCTCCTCGCGCCACTCCCAAATATGCGCGAGGACTAATGATCAGCCACTGACACTCCATTGAAAGAAATGGCATCTATTGGTAATCTCGTATGTACATAATGACAAATGAATGACTGACTTAGGCGGTAATCTCATCAAATTTTGACAGTTCTTTTGATCAGTGACCTACAATTAGAACGTCATTGTGCAGTCATTACTTAGAATTCGTGACGAGTATCGTGTTTGTGGAATAAAATGATCAACCAATAATCGACCATTACGAATTTAGCAGATTACGAATTTTTTGCAAAATGACAATGGGATCGTGTTGGAATGACGAATTTATAAAAATACTTGCAGACTTGGGCCCCAGATTGGTCCCCGCTGTTTGCTTGTTTTAATAATGGATAACTATTTACCTTATACCCTCACTGTAATTTCTTTGTTGTTTATTGTAATTAAGTTGTTTAACTACATCTGAACAAATATATAAAACATTTCACGGCACATTGGAAAGCACAAAAAATAATATTGACGGCAAGGTTGGCGCAGTGGTTAAGCGATTGACTGCTGCGCTGCGTGTCGCTGGTTCGATTCCCGCACGGAACAAATGTTTGTATGACATGTAAGTAGTTGTTCCGGGTCTGGCTGTTTGTATGAGTTAGTTTAAATGTTTGCAAACGCACCCACAATACAGGATAAATTCCTAGTGTGGAGCAACGTATTAAAAAAAAAAAAAAAAACCCCGCCGTATCTCTACGTTGTCGTCGTGTTGGGACTTGCGCGCTCCGAAGTCCAGGTCTATGCCGGTAGAGTTTTTTTCCGGAACAGGCCTGGGATAAAGAGCCAGACCAAGAGAGATACAGAAACCCACAGGGCAGCATGTGGCGAGCTGTTGGGCAGTAGCGACCCCACGGACCCTATCTCCCGGGACAAATCTTGTTCCTCATCTCTGGTTTGCTTTTTTTTATTGGCCGGCTGGAGTGAACACTGACGAGGAATAGAGCTCCCACCTCTTTCTTGCCTTTATTGGCCGGCTTGAGTGGAGATTCGTAAGAGCAAATGTGCTCGGAGGAAGGAAGTATTCCAGTAAAATGCTGGTAGGGATCTTGACCGTACTTCCGGGATTGTCCTGATAGCCGTGAAACAAATAATAATAATCTGTGCGTGCCGCCTGCAACAAATGAATACACAATATCTTTATGTTTAAGTAAACCAAACACTTTTGATCTAACAAATAATAATACCTACCAAAAGTACTCTGTGATACCTACCGTTTATGTAATTTTTAATCGAATTTATTTATTTTCAAGCACCACGCTATAAAAGGCCTGTGAAATTTTCATTCTGATTCTGCATTTGAGGTGCACTTTGCTATAGTAATATTACCTAAAACACAAATTTATCACTACATATATTTAAAACAAAGTATTCCCGCCGTCTGTCTGAACGCGATAAACTAATAAGTACCGAACGGATTTTCATACAGTTTTCACCACTGGACGGAGTGATTCGTGAGGATGGTTTTTGGCTCAAATATGACGATGTAAAATACTGCAAGTTGGATGAACATCAGATACATTTTAATATAACCCACATACTCGATGGAACAGCCTAATACGACACTACGACAAAAAAAATTAGGCATAATATACTCAGCTACCCGTGCGACGCAGGGGTTGGTTGATAGTATCAGATAAACGATGCGGCAACGAGCAAAATGGACAGTGTGAAAACCAATATGGTAATTAAAATTGTAAACTAACTTGGAGCAGACCTCGAAGTTCAGACGGTGATTAAATATTCTGAAGCAGCTACAGATCATGGAGTAGCCGCGCTGGCAGCGACTATAACTAATCATACATAGCATACCATCACGCCTGTATTCCTCGAAGGGTTAAGCAGAGGTGTAACTGGAGGTGAAACTCCTTCATTTCGCCAGTTATATCTATTGTCCTATGTAATAGGGGGCGAGACTATTGCTATCAACCAAGCACAACTCCTAACTCCGGGCTGCTACTGGGAAATTCAAGATGGAAAAACTCAATAACTTTTCCCGACCCGGGAATCGAACCCAGGGCCTCATGATGCTCAGCAGTAGCGCTTGCGACCACTAGACCAACGAAGCAATTAGTACTAATCAAATTATTATTGGCGCCGAAAGTAGGACGTTGAGCGCACAACTTCTGATTCAGATCGCCTTCGAAGCCGTTAGTCTCTATTCGTAATTTGAGTCGTAGTGCGAGTAAACGGTAACTTGGTTTGTTTGGAAAATGTTAACCATGGCGCTTCTAGCAGCAACCACCGAGGCCACTCCGTGCTCTGCTCAACTATTTATCATGTCAACTAAAAGTGATAGATAACTACCTTAGTACTAACTTTACTTTACTTTTAACGAAATAAATGGGGATCATGAGATTATCATAACATTTAGTAGAATTCGTTTAAAGAACCCTGTAAGTGACAAATAAATAAGTAAAATAAAATATTGCCCAATCCAATGACCCAATCATTCCGCACAATTTTTACATAGGTAGTCAAGCCTAGGTATGTATAGATACGTGTTGATTTCATCTTATTTTATTTCAACCAAATATATCGGAATCATCCTTTCAAATCAACTAAGAAACTTTAACCCCGTGGCCGTCTAAAACGCTCAAGCGACACGCGTCTTGCGACAGCGAATGCGAAGAAATCAGTCACAGCGACGCGACTTGCGGTACTCGTTTCCGTCCATCGGAAACAATTGAGGCGCGTGCTGCGTTACGCTTGACGCGAGTCGCATCGCTCAAGGCCGTAAGGAGGGGGGGGGTCGGGGTAACGACGTGCCCAGAAAATCCTTCACAAGTTTTAAGTTACGACAAACGAATGATGCGAAGAACGGAATCAAAAGCAAAGTTGGACAACTTTTCCCCTAAAAAAATGTTAATTCAGTATCCAATGACAACTAGATTAATTTCTCTTGGAAAGCGTTTCAGTACCATTAAAAAGGCGTCGTGGTGTTCTTGTAATTTAATTTAAAATTGATAGGTACTTACTAGAGGAGACAACAGAAAGATACTGTAACTGTGACTTGTTAATTCAAGTTGATTAAATAAATATAATTTCTTCTTTGTTTTTATTGATATATCTAATATAAAATAAGCCCTTTCATGCTGAGCATTTGGCGTTGTGGTATTTTCAGTATTAGTTTACCGAATGTCTCTAAGTTCAGAGTACCTCTAGGCAAAAGCCTCCTCTAACAACTTCCACTGATTCCGTAACTTTTACCGTGATCTCTCGCAACTTTTCTCCAATTTGGACCCGCTGTGATCTTTAATTTGTCTTCCCATATTTTGTATTGTCTTTCCCTGTTTTTTTTCCATCTCTGGTTTACCATAACGTTTTTATTTACCTTGAAATTAAAAGCATGAAGGCACAGGATCAGATATATTGTAAAATAAAAGAGGTTCTTTAAATAATAAGAATTTAGATTTTCTTATAAATTATTTAATCAATTAATTTTACACGAAACTACACTTAATCAGTTTCAAGACACAAATAGCCATGACACCCAGTAATAGCTTAGTTTACACAAAAATAGTAAGAATGTACAGAGAGGCAGAGTAACAATAATTGAAAGCAATACAACCTGTGCACCGGGCAACGCCTGGAGGTAGAATCCCATTGCGCCTTTTTTTTTTTTTTTTTTTTTTAACTAGGGCATCTCACAGATATACCACTAAGGTAGTTACTGCTTAACCGGACTGTCCTGTGGCTGCCTTAAGCTACTACACTCAAAGCCTCCAGCCAGGGGCATAAACTATTCTAACTTATATTAAGCGAACGCTCGCTAAGGGCACCCCCTGTGGGGTACGAACCTCGGCTTAGGGCGTCGCTGAGGGGAGGGCAGCAAGGTGGGACAGGCTGGATCGAATTTATGTTTTCATTATTATTAGTCGGGGAATTTAATTCTACATTTCTCAGCGTAACGCGGGCTGGCGCTTCTGCGAGCAAGGGTCGGGCGGGTCCCATTGCGCCGCCATGCGGACTCTTTTATACGGTAGTATTGTAGGTGGGGCAAAGACGTAGCGCGCTACGACGTAGCGATCACTAACTCCGCCCAGCAGCGAGGAGGTGGGAGAATGTCGTAGCGCGCTACAGCGCCATAGTGGTACAGCGTAGCCCGATGCACGTGTTGTTTACAATGTGACGCCGACACGGCCATGCTGACGTGCGGACGTCCTGGCACGCTTAGCCCACAATGCCACATCTAGAACATGAAAAACTGATTAAGTACCGTTTGGTCATCCTGCTATTGTTTCTGGTCCGGTCTACTTATACCCTTCAGATATTTAACCACTTGGTCCAGTCAGCTATGACTCTACAAGGCTTGGTCCGGTCAACTTCTGACCCTCCAGATATTTGACCACTTGGTCCAGTCAGTTATGACTCTACAAGGCTTGGTCCGGTCAACTTCTGACCCTACAAGATCAGTCCCCTGGTCCGGCAATAGTTTTGCCCTTCAGGTGTATCCCTTCAGTTAAACTGGACCGGATCTAGCTAGGCCGAACAAGTATCGTTCCTTTAGCTTAATTAACAAATAGCTCAATACTTTGGTTGATATACAAGTGCTTCTGTTACAATGTTAATTGATTCAGGTCCAATAGATTCTACTGAAACAGCACGTAAACCAGGGTTTCTACAATATGCATTACTATGAGAACTGGTAGATATAGTGTCACTTTTAGCAGACATGGTATCACTATTGACAGAGGTATCACTATTGGCAGACATGGTATTATTATCGGCAGAGATAGTATCACTATTAGTAGACTGAATATCATCAAAGTTAATATGTTGCCTAGTCTCGTGAACAAGAACCTCTGTGTTGTTATTATCCGCTGACACGTCATCCTCATCAAAATTTTCTGTGATTTCCAAAAACAATGACTGACCACGGGGTACTTCTCGCAAGTTTTTGTGAGAGTATTTGTAGACTCTATTGTTTCCATTAATGTGTTTTAATTCATACCCATCATTTTCCAAAATAGCGGTTATTTTAAAGGGGCCTTTGCATTTACGGTCTAGTTTCGTTTGGTGTCTTTCTTCGCTTTTAACAAAGACAGAGTCACCTACTGAAAAAGGTTTAACTATAGCTTTACCCTTGTTAAATCGACCTGTGTCATATTGAGCCAACTTTTTATACTAGCAGAAGCATCGGATAGAATGGTTACGAGGTTTAACCTATCTTCATTAGGATTATTAGTAGATACTCTTGATATTATTATCCTTAATGAACTGCCCTTAATAACAAACATTAATTCCAAGGGCGTGAACCCTGTTACTCTAAAACGAGTACTATTGAGAGTTAATTGGATGTCGCCTACATGATCTTGCCATAAGCTGTCCGAATATGTTTCAACTATAGTGAGCATACGCTAGGCCTGACCATTTGCCCTACTGGAACCAGTGGCTATAATATGATATGATTATCTTTACAAAAATTCTTAAATTCAGCATTGTCGTATGACCTACCACGATATGCAACTATTCTTTTAGGAGCGCCAAACAAGTTCACTGCATTTTTAAGTGATTTAATAGCATCAGATGCATTTGGGTTAAGGTATGCTCTTACAAGACGAATTTTGTAAAAACCATCAATAATCACGGAACAATACTCCTTACGCTCGCTTTTTCGGCTGAGTTTGCCAGTTAAATCCAAATGAATTGTATGCCATGGAATGGGCAATTTAGGGATTGGATATAGATGGTCCTGCTGGGCACCCGACGGACCTTTGGAAATTGAACATTTTTTGGAACCAATAAGGATCGTATAATTTATCGAGCGTTTTTTCATAACCATGGTGTTTTATTTCGCTGTGTCCATGATTAATCATTGATCAGGTTAAAGATTGTGGCAATATTGGTAACCATTGAGTGGTTTTATTACGTTAGATTTTACGATAAAGTATGCCCTGTCTAATATCGTATGTGTGTGATATTTCAGACGGCAAGTAATTTGATCAGAATTTGGAAATACCTAATGTCTGATATTTCAGAATCAGGTTATTCTATAGATAACGCAACACCTCTCTAGTTCAGCCAAATTTACAATTTTAGCTGGTTTATGAATAAAAGATGTGTCAGCATGATTTCGTGAAAGAAAGACTGCATGTGCTATATTTTTTCCCTCTTTATAAATTATATAAAAAGTCATACGACTGCAAAATTGCCCACCACCTGTGTACTCTAGGTATAATGTTATTTTTGGAATGAGAGGCCTTTAAGGCGTTACAGTCCGTAAAAACCGTAAATTTACGCCTATACAGGTAATGTTGAAAACGTGTGTTGCTCCACAGATTTAACTACGGCTAATGTTTCCAATTCATACGAATGATAACGACTTTCAGCACTTGTGGTTTTCTGACTAAAATAAGCGACAACATGAGGTAGACTTTTTTTTTTTTTTTTTTAGTATAACCCCATATCCTTCCCTTTTTGCATCAGTGTGGAGTTCGATGGGTAAAGGGTCAAATTTTTTAACTGTCTCAGAAATGACATATTTTACTATTTTCTGATGTACATCATTATGTTCACAGGTCCAATTAATAGTAACCTTTTTGACCGCGGTTAGAGGATACAAAGGTTTCATCGATTTTGAGAAATTTGGAATTAATTGTCGAAAATATGTGGCCAGGCCTGTAAATTGATGAACCTGAGTAGCAGTGCTTGGAGGAAGGATATTTTTTAGGGCTTCAACCTTATGAGGACTTGGTACAACCTCTCCAGAGGATATTACGATACCCAGATTAAAGTTAATCTATTAACGAACCAACCCTTCTTGAACGGTCACTGATTCAGGAGATTTAAGTGCCGTATTTATAGCCCTTTGAAAAACCTGTGGAGCGTTTCGTAAAACAAACGGCATGGTTAGGTACTCAAATTGACCCGAAGGTATAACAAAAGCAGTTTTCTATAGACTCCTTATGGACGCAAATTAGTGAAATCCAGTAGCCATATCCAAATTAGAGAAGAAACAGGCCCCATGTAACTTATCGATTTGATCACTAATTAGTGGTAAAGGATAGCTGTCTGGTCGAGTATTGCTATTAAGTTCCCGATAATCAACACACATGCGATCGCTACCGTCCCTTTTTTTTTTAATTAATAATATGGGACTCGCGAAAGGCGAAGAATTTTCTCGAATTATGAAAACATCTAGTTATTCTTGAACCTTGTTATTAACGATTCCTAACTCGGTGTAAACTTGTGTTGTCTTGTTTTCCTAAATAGCCTGTAAGGTCGCCTATGTACAGTTTTATTTGGATTTATGAGATCGATTTTAGCTCCTTGGTAATACGCGTAATGGGAAGATTTTGTATAAAATATGAGGAATATTTATTTCAATCAAAAGTTCCTTTTCTTTACCGGTAAGATCTGTGTCAATCGAATTAATGTCAAGAGGCATTTCCAATTTAGAGCTAAGATTTGAAATTGTATTTTTGGAAAAAGTTAAGGCATCGTTACTAACTACAACGGATATTCCTTGCTCCAAAATGACGCGACCTCATAATACGTTTTCATTGAGAAATTTGTCAGGCAAGACATGATATAATATGTAACATCGAGAAGACAGTTTTGTACCATGGTTGGTAATTTTATTTGGAGTGAGCAATTAACGTTATTAGAACCGATCGAATTGCAATTTCTCGGAAATGGTGTTGACGGACGGGGCATTTAAGTGTACGATTCAGACGTACCTGGTTCTTCAATTCTTCTCTTTAATGAGAAGCTGCGCAGTATGCGGAAGAGTTGATTCTTATCGTTTATAACGACAGAATTGAGTTTAGGCCAAATTTTGTCATCGCACTGTGACAGGATAGATATGCCAAAACCGGTTAGTACATTTTCCAGTAAATTCGCATTCCTGCCTCGACTTTATTATCAATTTGAATTTTGATAATTAAATCAAAAGGATCTTTAATTGTCATGGATTTGGAAAATTTAAAGACCAGAATTTCCTTAACAACAACCCATGAAATATTATCTGGCTTGATTTTAACGCACACCATTTGATCATGTCAGTTTCAGGTGCATCAGGATCGAAAGGAACCAGCATTGACTGCGTACTGGGTGTCATGTAGCTAGGTGTCATACTATCTGCAATTTTTTTTTTTTTTAATAATTGATTCCATACTAGCCGAAAAAAATTACATTTGTTCCTGTATTAAATTACTGGCAGTCCCAGATAAAGGTGGGAGTGGGTCTGATCCCGCTTCTGATGAAGGCACAGGATCAGATATATTGTAAAATAAAAGAGGTTCTTTAAATAATAAGAATTTAGATTTTCTTATAAATTATTTAATCAATTAATTTTACACGAAACTACACTTAATCAGTTTCAAGACACAAATAGCCATGACACCCAGTAATAGCTTAGTTTACACAAAAATAGTAAGAATGTAAAGAGAGGCAGAGTAACAATAATTGAAAGCAATACAACCTGTGCACCGGGCAACGCCTGGAGGTAGAATCCCATTGCGCCGCCATGCGGACTCTTTTATACGGTAGTATTGTAGGTGGGGCAAAGACGTAGCGCGCTACGACGTAGCGATCACTAACTCCGCCCAGCAGCGAGGAGGTGGGAGAATGTCGTAGCGCGCTACAGCGCCATAGTGGTACAGCGTAGCCCGATGCACGTGTTGTTTACAATGTGACGCCGACAAGCACTTAACTGTTTTTCACAACGGTAGCCAATCGTGCATGTTTTGTAATTTGTAAAATTACCAAGGGTTCTAAGGCTCTAAATACAATGAAAGAAAACCTTATTTCTGATAACCGATTTTTCGCTGTCTCTGAATGTATAGTAAAAATATAGGTAAAACGAAAATTAAATATAACTTCATTCGTTTGGACCTCAGCCAACAACATACATCCACTTTCAGTAGGGGTCGTAAAAGACGACTTATGGATTTTACTGAATAAATTCACACCAACAGAAAATAACAATAATAACAGATTCTGATTGCTGAATATTCTGTCCTGATTTCGCAAAAAGGTCAAGTATAAGAAAGCTTGTTTACAATAAACTTATATCCCTTGTCCTTAAAGTTTCATTACAAAACCACCGTCAGTTTCTGTCTGGCATTAATGCTGAAATGGACCTTTTTGGCGCAGCCTTGAAGCAGCACTGTTGTTTTTTAACTTTTTTTTTTTGTGTTTACGAAGTGTTGCCAAATAAATGTTATTCTTTCGATGTATATTTATTTATTTAATACTTTAAACACACAAATTTACAGAGGCGGACTTGATGCCGTAGACATTTTCAACCAGTCAAACTTTGGGTATATTACTTGTCTTTACCGCACCCTTGTCTTTAGGCTGGTTTTATAAAAGTTACATTTTTGAAGTTTGCACGTACGGATATAAGAACGCCCTTCTTGCTGTACGGCTGCTACATATCCACCGCAGTGACGGCTGTCATGAAAATGAAGGCAGCGGGGTTTAAATTAGTAATTACACCAACTTACTTTCAAAAATAACGTTTCAGTGACGTCATTCGCCGGTAAAATGCAGACAATATGTGGCCGCTCTTCTAGGAAACCGTAGCTTAACTTAACCCAGCGGCAAAAAGCGTCATTCGAATCTTCATCACGAACAGAATAAGTAACTATAAGTTTTAACTAATCGAACCACTGTAAGAGACAGAATACGAAAAACAAAAATAAATTGGTAGGTAATCTTCCGTAAAGGTTCATTTGAAATTCAGCGCCAGACAGCATCTGTCTAGCATTATTGTTAAAATGAACCTATTTGAAGCGGCCGTAAGGCACATAATCGTATTTTTATTATAAGTTAGTGTTTAATTTCGTTTAAATGTGCTCCTGCATAAGGTAAGGTACCCTACTGTGGCAAATAAACATTTTCCTTTATTTGTTTATTTTCTTTCTTTAATCTTTTTTACAGTATAAATACGGTTTACAGATACACAAAGCCACATCCCATATAAATACGTACACACGTACGTATATCGTGCGTATGACAACATATCCAGTATAAATATGCTGACTTCTCATCGTACGAAAAGCAAAAATGTGAGGTCAGCTAAAACTGGAAATGTATAGCTTGATATGTACCACATAATATTGGTCAGTAACTTACGTGTACGTAAATAACGTGGATTACGTAGATTTGAAACTATATCTCCATTTGCAACATCTTCACAGACGCAAGCCAGTCGTAAAGATTTCTTTATTAATGGAGGCTGGCTCGGGTCCAGCCATGTTACGCTCTAGTTTTAACTTTCATTTCACTTTTAGGGAATGGAAAATGGATATTATAATTGCTTTGTTGATGTCGCAAGTTATGTAATATTATATTTGTCTTCAGACAGTGATGTTCTTCAGGAAGGTCAGGTGCGCAGAACTCGCAACTGACGTGCGTGAAGATGTATGTACGTTAACGAAGCGAAAGGACTATGTAAGGATCATAGCAGGTGGCGTTCTGTAGTGTCTGCCTACCCCTATGGAAAAAAGGCTTGAGTTTATGTATGTATGTATAGAATCTTTGAGTAATGCTGTGGCCGCATCTGCGTCTATCTTAAATGCGAAAGCAATGCGTGCCAAAGCTTCGTCTGTTTTGTTCGCAAAAATATTATCGCGCTAATGCGGTGGTCACATTAGCGGCTTCGCCAAGTTTATTATGCTGCCACCCGGGCGATAAATGCCACGCAGACCGAAGTATTGCGACGATAACCGATAGTGGTTGGTCACATGTGCGTTTATCGTATCACTGTGCGAAGCTTCGTCACGATAGACGCAGATGCAGCCGCAGCATTACGTTTTTAGTATGGTCCGATGCGGGAAAGTTAATTGACAAAGAAGTGTGTATGCTCGTAGAGATCGAATTTAAGCTTTCCATTAGTGTATACAATACGTAACTCAATGTTGGTCGTTGGACTAGTGGTCGCAAGCGCTACTGCTGAGCATGAGGTCCTGGGCTCGATTCCCGGGTCGGGCAGTGTTATTTTGTTTTCCATCTGTTTCTCAGTAGCAGCCCGGAGTCTGGATTTGTGCCCGGTTGGTGGCAATAGGCTCGCCCCCTATTACATGGGACTTAAACATAACTGGCGAAATGTGAGTGTACTATATGTACATCTCCACCTAAACCTTAGAAGAATACAGGCGTGATGTTATGATAAGTTACTCAATATAAATTCCCCATCCAACTATTGACCGTGGCACCATCACTTTACTCCGCAGATCGATCGCCGCGACCATTAAACCACAGACCTAATTAAAACACAAACATATACATAGCCATCCATTGGATACATGCAAACGGTCTCTGTATAGGGCAGTCCTGTAATCACAGGTTGATTGGCTTGTAAACCTAATTATACTGTAACCAGACTCCTAATACTCGTACAACATAAGGTAACGTAATTAACGTATAAATATAATAAATGGAAAGCAAGTTTAATAAGTAGTTATTTTTTAAATTTATTAATATTTATTAAATCTAAGAGGATTCAGCCGTACCCTTTAATAAAGTGAAAACGGAAAAACGAAGTTTTCAGTAAGGTTATAAGGTTTACGCTAATTGCGATTCTCCGATACGTTTGTCTCTTCGTAATATTGTTTTTATTTTTGTTGAAAATCATTCCAAAGTGATTCAATTTTGCGGATTCATTTTTCTATTTAATTAAGCATCCAAACTACCTTTAATTGACATGATCATTTCGTAATACTGTGGTTATATTCGTTATGTAGAAATAAGACACTTTTTAAAATAATTAATATAAGGTGTCAGGCTCAAAAATTCCGCCTGAAATGTATGAGATTTTCCCGTTAAGGTGAATGATCTTACAATATATCGCCTTAAGTGGGCTTACCTACGTCTTTTGCGAATGCTTTTCATCCCTTCTCCTGAAGACCTGAAAAACCGAAGTGTATGTAGGTAGGCATCGAAATTCATGGTCTTCATTCAATCTTCCAGAACACATAAACATTTCTCCTATCTCCAGCCAAAGAAATAAATAAATTACGTACCAACTATATAAATCAAAGGAACTTAAGTACTTCATAATTCCTGGTCTTGCGCTCACCTGTGTGATACTCGTACTGAACATATATCTACAAGGTAATATATTTACAGTGCCTCCTTACGGCCGTAAATAATATCTTACTAACTCGCCATGTGAAATGTGCCCGACATAAATGTTTCAAAAGTGCTCACAACATAAATGTATAAAATAAACATTGCTCTCGTAAATCTAATAATTCCATCGCAATTTATGCTTTAAGTTCGTGCGTAATGAGGATGAAAAAAATCGAATTAAGTTCGTTTTTTCCCGATAATATGGCGGATAATTTATATACACTGTATCAAAATAAAAATACGTGTTTTGTGCTTTGGCTTTGCTGCATTCAATGGGTGAAGGTACCTCAATTAATCTGCCTAGCCTTTTCCCAACTATCTTGGGGTCGGCTTTCAGTCTAACCGGATGCAGCTGAATACCAGTATTTTACATGGAGCGACTGCCTATCTGACCTCCACAACCCAGTTACTAGGTAATACGATACCTCTTGGTAAGACTGGTTGTCAGACTTTCGGGATGAAGCAAACATCCACGAATGACAACCGAGACTAACCGCTTAACGTGCTTTTCGAGGCACGGAGGAGTCTCGGTATGTATAGATGGTCACCTATCCAAGAACCAACCCAGGCAAGCGTAGCTTAGCCTGATGGATCGACCCGTACGGCTGTTATTACTTAGCCACGAGCTCCTCAAGGTGAAGGTACATCAAGGGTATATAAATAAGCCGAGCAATTTTCAAACTCGTGACAACATTTTACTTTTTAAAACTGCTTATCATAAACCACGAATTCAAGTAAGAAAAAGAAAAGAAAGAAAATATTTATTTGCGTAGTTTATTTGCGGTACATATGACCCAAGCAAAGGAACAAACACTAAAAACAATTTGGGGGAAAATATGAGTCACATCCACGCAAAACCGCCATCACTCAGCATAATGCTGGGACCCTATGCCAGACGGAGCCCCAGCGCTTGTTTTCAGCGACAGCCGGCGTTGACGTGATGACGTCAAACCGGTGCAGCATATACAGAAATAACAAAATAAGACAAAAATAAAATAAAACAAACACAATAGTTCCTAAATATATAAAATATAATATTTAAAGTAAAATTTATGTTCATCTGTATAAACATTACGAGTACGTTCAATTTCAAAAGATTTTCCTTCGATACATTAGGAACTCTTGTGCAAACATGCACATTCTAGACGCAGCGGTTCTAAAGCTGAGCGTTATCTGTCAGTGAATCAATTAATTAATTAATTGATGTTTTTTATTCAATAGAAGAAGTTGGATCTTTTACCAAACAAAACAAAGTGTCCAGAAGTTCTTTCGAAAAAATAAACTCTTTAAAACTGAACAGAACACTTTTGACACCAACAAAAAAAACTTTTTCAGCTGTAATTTATCTTTTCCGATGTTAAGATTGACCTGTAATTAAAAATACCGAAGTTAGCAGTGCTCAATTTCAAAGTAACACGACGTGGGGCGAACTTAGACGGAATCGGAGTTAGAAAACTTATCAATAGAGTTATGTATATGTATATAGACCATTTGTATGGAGGGGCTTAAGTTTCGTTACGTAAGCGATCTTTCTTGTTCGAGTGACTATTCAAGTCCTTATACACGTGGAAGATACAACTAGTAAACTAGGTAAATTCATGACTAACAGGTTGGGTACACACAAAGAATAATCAAGCTGAAGTCGGAATGGGTCAGCCATATTAGCCGTAGAACCGAGACCGTTGGAAAAGATTGTGTTCTTGAGTGGAGACCGCGAATCGGCAAACGTGAGGTGGGACGCGCTCAGGCTAGGTGGAACGACGATCTTTGCACGGTGACTGGTAAAATCTAGATGAAAATTGCCGAGAATCGAGATGAATGGCGTGCGAGTGGAGAAGCCTATGTCCAGCAGTGGACAGTTTTAGGCTAATGATGATGATGCCGATGAATTTGGGTACCAAAAGAATAAACTTGGGACTCATCTGGGGAAATACTTTTCTTTTGCTTATATGTCGTAAATGGTGTGTCCTATCGCAAAAATAGTAAAAATTTCCACCCCCTTTATAGAACCCCTAAACCCCTTAAACTCAACATGTAGGTAATCATTTTTCATATTTTCTATACAAAAAGTGAAAAATGCCATATAAAACACGTCAAGGCTGCCCCCCAGCGCACCTCCGGCACTAAAAACTCACGGGGTAGGGCAAACAAGTATGTACCACGTGGAGTCGCGATTGTCTAATTCGATTTTAGTTGTGTCAAAATTATTTTATAAAAGAGATATTTTTTGCAGAATAGCTTTAAGATTCTCATAGCTAAAAGTAAGGAATTTTACTGATCGTTTAGTTAGTTTAGTTCGGTGTACAAGAGAATCGGCACCAGTGGCTAATAAAATATCACTTAAATTAACTCAACAGCCTTTACGATCTCAGATAACGTCTTTAAATTAAAAGCGTCTATAACAATCAATGGACCACCTACGCCGGAGATTGTTCATAATGACCGTCGCAGCGTTACGGCGAAAGTAGTAAATAAAGTTTTTAAGAGCTCTTCATTGAGCGTGACTTCGAGTTTGCATCGAAGAGAATAATGTCAAAGTTCCACACTGAGTTATAATAACTGAACTTTTTGAGTTTATTATACTTGTTCAAGAATGTGCTCCTGTGATTTTAGAACCGTGAACTGCTTGATAATTATTTGTCACTCAATAAAAAAAACGCCTTGCGATATTATAAAAATGTAATAGTCTTAGCTTCGCTTCAATAACAATTCATCGATATCTCGTCATTTGGCCCATAGTGGTGATTACAGTAGTATCCATAATAAGTACGAACATGTAATTGCAGATTACTGGAAGTCCATGTTGGTGAAGGGCACTGAGCTTTTGTCATTGGCTCAATATTATGTTGCATCAAACAAAAAAGGTAACTTTAATCAGACTTTCTGTTTACTCTTGATCAAAGGCTTTTCTATTTTGAAATCCATTTGTAAAGAACGTTAAAAATACCTCTTTGTAAACAAAGAACCATATTATAAGGTACTTACTGGATGGACTTAGTTTAAGTAATCCAGATTACCTACTCCCTCCCTCGCAGAAAATCCTTCAGATTATGAGAAAAGCCGCCCATCTGTTTTGTTAAACGTACTTTATATCAATCCTATAATATCCAGGACATGACGAACATAAATAGGCCTCTTAGTAATCGCTACAATTGAAAATACCGGCTGAACTATCACAAACATCACGTGATGGATCATTTATAAATCAGCCAGGTAAGTTAGGAAGAAAAAGGCCATAAAAAATACTGTTTTACAAAAAAATTACCGACGCAAAAAAAAACTGAAAAGCGAAAAATAACCCTTTAGTGTGTAGTGTGTGTTTAGGAGCTTAGTTCGGTAACTAAGCTCCTAAACTAATTTAAGTAACAAATTTTGAAGCGTCGGCGTTGCCAAACAAACAAATTAATTACCTACTTATAGCGTAAAATGGTAGTTTGATGGATCTTCGTTGAATGTATGTTTGGCGCCGCTTCAAAATTTGTTACTTAAATTAGTTTAGGAGCTTAGTTACACTAAAGGGTTATTTTTTATTTTTCGCTCCTCAAGTTTTCTTGCGTCGTCGGTTTAATTTTTTTTTTTTTTTTTTGCTTTTGAGTTACCATTTAATTTTATTGTTTTCCTCAAGTAAGGAATTTCTTCAACAGCCTTCGTCTCCATCGTCAGACTCTTGATGACAGTCATACCTACCCCAGATAGGTCTAAAGCTCTCATCAAGGTGAACGAAATAAGTCCAAACACGATGTAGCTGGGAGCTCTCGCGACTGTCTTCCGTCTCCATCATCAGATCAACTCCAGGTCTTTATTATGTGGTTGTGTCATCAGAACTACATTGAGTGGGCGAAATTACAACAGAATCGGTTGGCAGTTCAATATTCAGTAGGTGAAAAATCAATTAACTCCAATTTGTTTACCCTTAGGGGTGGAATTTAGTTTTCAATTTTACATGAGACCAACTTCGGCGTATACCCTCCCCATTAAATCAAGAATCGTTCAAATCGGACTACTCAGTAGGTAAAGGCCGTGGTAAAACATAAAAAAAAATAAAAAATACGCGTTTACTTGAGAACCTCCTTTTTTTCGTCGGTTAAAAATATAAAGGATTGATACAAACTAATAAATAAATCAGGTAATCAGTTATTTAAAAAGTCGAGTCCGTAAAGACATCTCTTATTAATAGCGACTCGCCCCGGCTTCGCACGTGTGCATTAGATATCCGAATTCAGTGCACAAGTTCTATTGGCCCCCCCAGTCAGGGGCCAACCACGACCTCTTTAAGCTGTATTATTTTGATGTTACTGCAGTGCGAGAAAAAAATGGAGCTATACAGAACGTCTAGCTCTATCTCTTTCCCACGCTCAAGTAAGATTAAAATAATACTGCTAAAAGAGGTGGTGGTAGGGCCTGAGCAGTACCTTTTTTTTTTTTTTGTGTGGGGAAATCATCAAATGACTCCTCCCGCTCTGGGTGGAGCGGGAGGGCGTGTCAGACTCTTACTGACTAAAACGCACCCGTGTTCCTTCTGTTGCCTGTGCAATGCCAGGGGGCCACGGTATCCCTTTCGGACTTTCCCGCAACCCCGGCAGGCAATGGTCTCATCGGACCCCTTCACTCGCTGACACTCTTTGAGGCGTGCGTGGAACACAACGCGCCGTCGACCCGGGCTTGGTCCTTACCGGACGGCGAGCTACCCATTGCTCACCGTCCGCAAGCCCGCGCCTACGGTGGCCGGGAATCGACAATAGATTCCCGACGCCCAGGGCGACCAGTAGTACCTAACCTAACAATAGTTCTGGGCTTGCATGAATTCAAGATAGTATTTCAATTGTATTATTAAGTTCTTGTTTTGTATATGTTTACATAATATTAGCCTATATCCATCTGGAATAATGTACTATTCTAATGGTGAAAGAATGGTCTTAATACAAGCTGTGGTTCCGGAGACTATCCTGCAAAGCTATACACAAACTCAGACAATGTTCTCTCTCTATTTAGAATATTAGTATAGATAACTATTATCTGAATCTATTTATAATAAAAAAGCAGATTATATAAACCTGTTCCTAGATATTAAAAAAGATCCCCCAGAGCAATAGATTACTAGGAGAACATGAAAGCGTCGGGAGACGCGGCCGCTGCTAGCAGATTGAAAAAGTAGTGCAATATAACGAGCCATACTTTGCTATAGCACGTCCGTCGTGTCTGAATAGATGGACAGATTGCCTGTCACGTAGAGCATCTGCCAGTAAATGGAGCTAGCTTCATAGATAAGTCACGGACTGAAGGTATTTGAATGTAAATCAGATATCAAGTACATGTATTGTGTAGTGACGATTTTGAAGGATAGTGGGTGAAAATGTGATTAATAATTTGGAATACAAATCATCATAAAAACTTATCCTTCCACAGGTTTAGGTACCTATACAGTATCAGAGAGGTGTTGGATATGGTTAAGGGATTGGTACAAACCATCAAACTATTAATAAAGATTGAGAAAAAATAATCAACTGTCCCATACATTTATGTACGTACCTTACATTTCTGATACATTCTGTAATACAAATACGATTGGTGATCTCTGTAAATATACTTAGCTATCAGCTTATAGGAGAATTATTTGATCTCTACCTTTTATAACCCTCTTATGGAGACGAGTGGTAAAAAGGTGCCAGGTGGTCTACGGATTTATTGCCGGGATCGGACATACATTTATATTGGAAACTCTTCCTATGTTACATTGGTAACCACACTTAAAACTTCAGAGCGACCTTAGGAAAAGCGTAAAAGTTCATTAGGTACATACGAGTTTAATCAATCTCGTTCAACTTGGTCTCTCGTCAAACATATTAATTGAATTTATGAAGTAATGAGCGTCAACAGCTGCCGTTTTCGAGTTTTAGATCGTAAGCACATTATATACTATAACTTCATACGTACATAATATTAAAGCTGTATCACAGTCTCCGATCACTAAGTCGTTGATGTCATTGAATAACCAATTTTATTTTATTATTGGATTAATGGGATGCATAAAATAATAGTCCTAGAACTAATACAATACAATACAAAACATTTATTCGACACAGACACAACACAACAGCCACAAACACATTTAAAAAAAAAATAACAAAAAACATATCAATAAAATTGCAGTAAAATTTTGCTGGGCGTCAGACACCCAGCGCTGGTTTTCAGTTGGCACCCCGCAGTGACACACGGACGTAGGTAAATGAAATAGATACATACTTGAATATTAATAATAAAAAATGTTTAAGAATACGTAAATAAATAATGCAGGTAAAAGATTTTTTGTGTGCTACTTAGTTCAGAGTTTTTTTTTTTTTAAAGCACCTACGAATCTACAATATAAAACAACGCCTGTCGCTTGACGCGGGGACGCATCATCGAGCAGCGACCAGTGTCAGTAAATTTATATTTCTATGGCTTTCTAAAGTTTCTATTGTTGTTTCTAACTAATAACCCTTACTTTTGGCTTTTCCGTAATAAAAATAGGAAGTCATGTGACATTCATCAACCCGTACTAGGCCGGCGTGGTGGATTACGGCCCGGGATCTCACACAGAGGAGGGCTGTCTCCCAGCAGGGGCAACATTATAGGCTGATTATTCTTATGCCTATAAAATAAAAGCTATCACAAATGGTGGTAGGATACTATAATATACTTCCGACACTGCCTCGCCAGAACCCTGGTGACTGCTGGTGATTTTTAACACGTGTCAGTTGACCTCCAAAGCCCCATTTACATGATGCAAGTATCTTGCCTGTGGCATACCATAAAGGTAAAGAAACAAATGACTGTTCAAATGGATCGTCTTTTATTATTGCTACAACTAGCACGCCTCAGGCAATCGAACCACACCGTGTATCAGGCTTCACATTATTATAGTGCAGTGCCTCCGATGTTCGCGCAAGCTCATTCTGACGATTTCCATGCCGTCATTTGGAAAAAAGTCGTGTCACTTATGAGGAGGGTGCGCGGCAATCACAACAGCATCCTGAAAACAGTAGCTGAAGATGTTCGTGCACCTGTGCATTTCGTTCGTCTGGTACTCTAGGGAGGTATCTCCGTATTGTTTATCTTGACGGGGCGGGGTGTCTCAGCACAGGGGTGTTTTATTTTATTTTTGCGTTTGTAATTTTATTAGATGGATAGTATTATCACAGTGTAAAGAGCAATTATGATGAGTGTTATCCTTTGTAATTGTATTTAAGTACATACTAACAATAGTTTCTAAGTTTTGTAACTAGCCCTTGGATCTAATTGTCCCAAATAAATATATATTTGAATTTGAATTATATCCTGCCAAGAGAAAAAGAAGACGGAATTAATATTAAAACACGAATTAATATTAAAAGCATGACGTAGTAAGCACATGCGAATGAAAGTTTTACCAGAGAGCGTACTTATTACAAAGTGGTTAAACTTTCAACGAGGCTGAAGTCTGGTTCAGCCCGTTCAAATATTTGTAGTCTAGAAATGTTTCAAAGGTCTGCCCCACTATGTTATTCTGACAGAAATTCAACAGTTGCTTTTTGTGTAACTACTCACTATGTAGTTACTCAAAAATTATATTTAATCCATAACAGAATAGGTATTTTACCTATGCCATTTTTTTTTGCAGACCCATTCAATGATTTGACCAAGATTATTTCTGAAATTTAAGATAATCGCTATTTCTTCTACGGAAAAAAAAATGTCGACTCATCTAGCTTATTTTTTATTATATGACGTGTAATAGTAGATTGTTTGCCTAGGGAGCAAACAACTATTTATAAGGCGAGAGTGTTTCTTTGAATATAGAGCGGAGCGAAGTATTCTAAAGTAGAATCCTGAGCGCAGCGCGGGATTCAAAGTACGTCATTCGAACTTAAAATAGTGTTGCTCCCGAGGTGAACACTCTACTTTTTATCATCCTCTATGAGAAAATAAGTAAGTGCAACTTATGAATATGAATAGTACGTTTGTTTATTTACATAAAATTAGGAACAATAAAATATAATAGAATAATTATGAAGGTAATGTTTATATTTGAACAATTATTGAAGTGCATCGTAAGAATTTTACTACTACCATCCGTTACAGTTGTAGATTTATTTACAGACTGAGAATTATAAATAGTCTCATAAAACGGTATCTCAGAATGTAGTTTTTGAAAAACTGGATTATTTTCTGGCACGGGTGGTGATATATGATTCACGATGTTTTTAGACGTAGATGGGCGCGAAGACGCCTCGTTTAAATTGATATTTTCGACAATTCGGTGGCAAATTTTGGCTTTGTTTTCAATAGATTCTTCTATATATCCTTCAGCTACCGTAGATGATATCCATCCTCCATGTCTCTTTAAAACATACATGTCCCGAATCTGCTAAGAGAGTGGCAGACGTTCTTCGGTAACAGTGGCCTGTATACTGCTTAACATCAGGTAACTTTAAATAAATACCTAGCGATTTTCTGAGGCATACCCGAAAATTTATTTTTTCCATCGTTTTGTCATGTACATTTGCCGTTTTGGTAACGGTTAATGAATCGATTGGTTTTCATATCACAGGTGCGAAGTTTCTGGTATTTTTCAACAATAAGTTTGTATACTCCTCGGATAATAAATGATCTGTCGATTTTGGTGTTTGTGTCTTTCAACTTTATCAAAAGTAATTCATCGAGTGGGTCTCAACATTATCAATCGTTAGATTAAGAAGCTCATTGCTACGACAAGCCCCATGAACTCAAAATTAGATACGCTGCTATTAGCAACTAAGACACTTTATACAAAATTGTTACGTTAGTTTATCAGGTGATAGATTTCATTTTAAAAAGCTTCGACATTTTGGCAAGAAAACACCTTGGATTTCTTCGGTCTTTCAGATAAGCTGATAATTTTTAGTAGGTATGTTTCTATTTTAATGTCGTTATTGGTACTAACTGTAAATTTTAGCATTGAATATATACTCCAAAGAGTTGTAGGTTGTTTACATTTGGCTAAATCATGAAAACAGGTCAATTACACTTCTTCCGAAAAAGATTTCGCTTTTCTTGCATTTTTCCATAGGATAAAATTGTATTGCTCTCATGCAATGTGAAGAAATGTATTATTTTATTCTATAATCAAATCTATTTAGTCATTTTAGTTATTAAATTTTTAATTTTATAAATATTGTAATGATTTGAAAATTTAAATTTAGTTTATAATTTAATAGTTGTTCATCCTTTAATAAGAATGTTGTGCATGCCTATAAGTGATGTGTTAAAGATTTGTGATTACCTTTTGTTTATTCTTGTAAATATGTCGTTGGTGTGCCTTGCTCAATAAAATAAAATTAAGATACCTAACTTTAATTCACCCAACCTTTACCATTTCCAAGAGTTTTAATCAACCCTGAAGTACCCTGCAGTCGTAGTTACTAATAAACTTTCATTTTCTTGCCAACAAAAGACGTCTTAGTTAATTTAATATGCAAACATAATTAAAACAAGAATTAATAACGTAAGGTAGTATGATGCTAAGTGAGACGAAATTCAATCAATTTCATTAATACCGCGCAAACTTTATCAATCTATTGATCGACGTAATTAAATTCAGTGCGTAGTGATGTGACGTGCAAACGATCGCGATGGATGTGTATCATAGGGGTGGTGAATCTGTATAGCTATGTTTTGTATTCTCAGCAGAGGTGTACCTATAAGTACACCCACATTTTGCCAGTTATGTTTAAGGCGAAATGTCGTCAAGACAAGCCAGCCCGCGAAATTCAAATTTTCTTACCTTTTTTGCAATTTGTAGGTCAGTGTCAGGTATCTAGATCTAAATATGATTCGTGGCCATATCAAACGATTTATTTATAGAATTATAATCATAAAAGTCATCAATACAACTCTATAAGTTCATGTAATCCTATTTCATGAAATCATGACCTCCTTGATGTGCTGGCGCGCTTCTTTGTCCCAGACAATTACGGCCGGGGCAGAAGGCACAGGCTGTTTGCCTTGCCTCCATGTCGTACTGTTGCACGTGCTAAGTCGCCAAGGCCGCGCTTAATGATCTCTTGGATTCTAACCCAACAGGCGACCTGTTTGCGGGTGGATGGACGAAGATTTTATTGGTATGTCTCACAGTACTGTGAGAGGAATTTATGACAGTGTTGTTAACCTTCTTTTATTTGATTAATGTTTTCATGTTTTTATTCTGTATATTTTAATGTGGTTTATAATTGTCTCTTTTGTTTTTATAATTTTTGTTACTGTAATTGGTTGTAACCGTTGTAGCTAAATAAATAAATAAAATAAATAAATAAATGACATTTGAGGATTATGCTAACTTCAGGAGTTGTATTGCTGATTCTAATGATTATAATTCTGTAAAGCCATATTTGTTACGGTCGCGAATCATATTTTAATCAACATACAACTTGACACTGACCTGGAAATTGCAAAAAACTAAACAAAATTTGAATTTCGTGGGCTGCCTTAGCGCATCCCCCTTAAGACCCATGTAATAGGGGGCGAACCTATTGCCATCAACCCAATAACACTTTGCCCGATCTGGGAATCAAACCTAGGACTGCTCAGCAGTAGCGCTTGCAACCACTAGACCAACGAGGCAGATGATATAAATATGAGTCATGCCATAACTTCAGCTCGAATATTTCTGTTTAAGTTGTATTTATCAACACTTTAGAAGGAAAATGCAAAGACGCACTCAATTTGTAAACAACGGCCACTAAAAAATCTTAACCCAACAGCGTGATTTGTTCACTCAGCTCATAATTACACAAGATTAAAAGACATACTTCAAGAAAAGAGAGTTTCATAATTACTTCAAACTTAAATTACCAAAAAATATCAAACAAAAAGTACCTACCAAAGACAAACTTAATTAACTTGAAAACAAATTACTTTCATTCATATTGCCATCACGCCCATCACCAAAATAAATCGACTGCTCGCAAGCCCTGTCAAGGGAACTAGACACTAAGGGTTGACTCCCCACAGCCTGCATGTGCCAAGATTGGCTTGTTAGAACTTAAGAGGTCAGCCATCTCGCAAACTTAGTCATATATCCTTCACTGCTACACTCGACGTACAAAGAGTGTTTCGCATAATTTAAACTTTCAAGGAGCCGACTAAAGAGAAGAAAGGCCATTAGCAGAATCTTAGGATTCCAGTTTTTGTGTCAGACTTACGATCGTCCTTTGTTAAAAACTTTTAAAAGCGGTGTCAGAAGAGTGATTTATTTGAAAAGTACTTAGTCTAAAGGCTTATGCGTCAGGCTGGGAGATTTCTTTTGCATCGTTTAGCATCTTGTTATTATCTGTAAGTGCGATGACAACTGTAACGTTTATGCTAGACTAATGCCCGTTTTCACCGACAACTAAGTTACACTTAAATGAATCCCTAAATAAAAGTGCACTGTTGGATTTTCAACTCTCAGCGCTTAACCTAGCTTTGAAAATCCAACAGTGCATTTTTATTAGGGATTCATGTAAGTGTCACTTAGTGAAGGTGAAAACGGGCATAAGTTAATTAATACTTTCCCAAAAGGTTCAAGGTTCTATAATAAATTTCCCCAAAAGCTTATCAGACACAATCATGTTTGCCTATTATCAAGTCTTGCCGATATTAATAATGGAACAGTCTGGACGCCGCATGACCGGCATGACTCTGCGGGCACGCTGCCACCCACAAGCCTGCGTAATATGTGCCTCTATAACATATACAAGCCAAGAACAACAAAACTCAACGTTTGTATTATTTTACGAGCGTTCAAAGAGAAAGTAAACATTTTTAAGGCATGTAAAATTCATAAAAGAGACTTTAAAATTTAGAATGTTCAGAAAGAAAAATAGTTTATTCTACACAAATAAGACGCACATTAGCCACTTAATACAGCCAAGCCCAGTATTCAATCTATCAACTGCCGTGCATTAGTCTCGCAAAAACTCGAAAATAGCTCGACCGATTTCAATATTTATAATTAATAATATATAATTTTTGGAGAGGTAGTTTAGGTTTTTTTTTTAACCCAAAGGAACAGCCATAAAATCAAAATTTAAATTTTGACAGGACATCGTCTGACGGTTCAGCTAGTTGGAAATAAATAAAAAGATTTCAAATTAGAAAGTTTAAAGCTATAAAATTGTCCATGTCAGGTTGCAATGTCGCTGTCGTTGTTTCAGAAACTTTAAACATTTATCTGTACCTGACTCAAAATAATATGTCATTGCATAATGCAGCAAATCCTGAGCTACATTTGGGATAGGTACTTTTTTATCCTAGATAAGCAAAAGGTTCCCACGGACACACAACATACATTGCGTTATTTACGTTTTTGAGCAGACAAATTTTTCAAACATATGAAGCAATGGATTAGCAATAATCTTTAAACTGATTCGGATTGTGATAGAAACTGTGTAACGCATTTAGAGAGCTGGTGGGCCGACTGCTTGATTGCCACTCTATGACATAAAATTATTGAAAAAAACAAAAACCCGACTGCACAAACACAGCACATAGGAACTGAAAAGAGAAAAACAAGCATTTTCTATAGAATTTTGGTATTGCAGGTGGGACAAGCAAAAGTTACACCATCATTTCCGGTTATTGGTTTGTCCCCGCGTTTGGTTCGAATCGCCCCGAATCTAATGGACCAATTGAATTGAAATTTGGTACACATATGAATTTCTGTGACCCAAACACGGACACCCCACTTTCGAAAATTAAAAAAAAGGAATAGTTTTAGATTACAGAAAAACCTTTAACAAGTCTATGGTCTTAAAATAACACGGTAAACCTCCTAATATTATGCGTACAAATTTACATTTACATTTAGAATGTATGGGAGAACATGTTTTTCAACTAACTACAATGTTAAGTTTGTCATTGGGATTAATTCATCCCAACTACAGAAGCCTTCATTGTGCGCGGTCTGAAACGCACTTGGCCGATTTTAAAGTAACTTATAAAAAATAACGTAAAGTATTTCATTTTGCTTTTGTGTTTATATTGTGCCAAATAAAAGTTTTACGCTGTACAGTTTTCAACATAATGACAATATAGATTAAATAATGACAGTTAGTTGCCTTTGATAAAAAAAATATAATTTAATATAAAATAATTACAGAGCAAGTATTGATTGGGTTCTCGTCAGCATGTATTCATTCCGTATATATTTGATTAATAGTATGTTGAATAAAAACTGATTGTATTTGACTGTAAGCAATTAGAGTTCCTCTTGTTTCGCTTTTTATTTTCATTACATTTTCGTTTTTTTCAGTGTCAAATTGAAAATGGACGGTTGTATTTACGAGAATATTTCAGGAGCAACCAACACTTTATTTTTTTTGCCGCAAAACCTACTTATTTGATACTTCGTAAAATAAAATACTTATAAAAAATATTTAGATAAGAATAAGATTCTGGAAACCTGTTGCTTGACAATTTCTCAATAAATTGTAATTAATCTATTGTATCTTCTTGTACCCAACCGGAACTACGTCATAATTGTATCTGGTTAAGCGTGAAGCATTCTCATCTCTTCAAAGAAAAGAGGCTGACAGAATAAACAAACAAAAAATACACGAGGTTCATCTATATCTACAGGGTGTATCAAAAAGGTGTGGTCAAATTAATATAATTAATTGCAGAAGGTTTATGTGTATAATACATCAATAAACTTAAATAATAAGAAATAAATCTCAAGTTTTTTTAAGTCGTCAAAATCGTAAGCAGGAGCGGAACATCTCATTTGTCGTTGGAAACGTTTTGACGACCCTGTTTTTGCAACAAACCGTAATCAAATCAAGCGATTGACCCCGTGACCCCCAGAGTTTGTCTGCGGCTCACGAGATCAATTACTTCGTCAATCGTCAATCAATACGAAAAACTATACTTAATTCAACAAATATTGTTAGATTCTTTTAACTTATTGATAAAAATATGCTTTTTTTTTTGTTTTAAAGGAATTTGATATTAGCAAAGAGAAGGTTGGAATGCGGTTTGTGTCTTTGGACTTGGTGATTTATCTGGACAGGTACATAAGGTGGAATCTAGGGTCACCTGATACACTTAACAAGTACCTTACAAGTGACGGTGATGGAACAGTTTTTTTTTTTTCTTAGACAATTTTTTTTTTTTTTTGTTTTCCCTGAAGCGTTAGGCAGAGATGCACTTGTAACGGTTACACCGCCACATACGAACTACGCATCAAAGACATGACGTCACACAAATTCTGCATCGCGCAATTAGAGTTTACCGCGCGAACGACATACATAAGACTATCCGACATGAACAGTTGGGCAGTCGGCCCGCCAGACACAACACCCGTCTGTTCGGATTATCCTCCCTTTTCTATAGTGGATGAGTGAACTGTACACCCTGTTCGTCATGCTCCTAAACACTTATAGGAAACCCACATTTCATTTTTTTTAAACTGGATTTTATTGTTCTAAATAGTTACTAAACAAAACTTACATTTACATAACTTTAATATTTTCATGAAAGCTTGAGGCGTGAACGTCCTTCTTATACTTAAAGATAAGCCTCAAGCTTTTAAGAAAATTTTACAGTTTTATATAGTAGTTACTTTTTAGCTCATTAAAATATTTCTTAATATAAGTGAGCGACATATGCCATCCTAACTTTCCATAGTCTAACATTAACGGTCTACTAAAAGAGTAACGGTGGAGTTCCTTGCCCGTTCTTCTCCATACGAAAACTACCATTTTGAAAGGATGACTCTTTTTTTTCTTTTTGTAGACTTTGACGTTTTTTTTTTTTTTTTTTTATTCTTTTTAGATAAGGGTTTTTTATCCACACGGATACGTCAACCCCATTGTACCTTATGCTCTATTTACACACAACTATACATTTGTAATTATATTATATTTAACTACACTACTATCTACCACCACTGTACATACTTTGACGTTTAAAAATACCTTTTTTGTGCCTAATTGAAATGAATAAATAATTTGACTTTGACTTTACAAAATAAGTTACATAATATGTCAGGCTCATTGTGTGTACCGTTTGCTTTACAAAGGTCAGAAATAGGCGAACGAATATGACAAATGTTTTGTTGAAGTTTTTTGTTACGAATGTAAAAAATATACCACTGATCAGTCTATTTTTTTTTATACTACACTTTCTGATATATATTCGTTGCCTCACGTTCATTTCAATCTACTGGCTAATTTTAACCTCAATTAAAAAACTCACAATATTTACAGGATGGATCTTTGAGAAGATTCAGCAATTCTTGTACCTTAACCGTTCTATTTACAGGAAAACGGTCTTAAGAGACTGTCCTTATTTTTTTGAGAATTTTTTATCCCCATTCACTGATTTTAAAAAAAACTGTAAAGTCAGCAAGATAATTGAAAATTTTCACAAAAACTTTTTTTGATGCCAATCTATCCTGTTTCATGTGAGGATCAAAAATCTCTTTTGGACAAACTAAGGTTTGAACATCCAGCCTGTATATGTCGCAGTCAGACGGTTATAGTCGTGATATAGTTATATACCTAGGGATATAGCTATATACCGTAATATAGTTATATGAAAGCGGTCCGGCATGTCCTAGAACCAAAAATTCGAAGACATGTGACATCTACCAATCCGCACTGGGCACGCGTGGTGGATTATAGCCCACTCCCTCTCATTGAGAGGAGGCCGTGTCCCTGCAGTGGGAACGTTATAGGCTGATGATGATGATGATGAAAGCGGTTCATAACTCTCGGAGTGCCCTAATTTATAGCTATATCCCTAGGGATATAACTAAATCACGGCTATAACAATCTTACTGTGACATATACATAACATAAACTCACGCATTATTCACATGTGGGTAGGCTAACACTACAGAAAGCCACCTGCTACGATCTTTACATACTCCCTTTGATTCGTTTACGTTCATACACACGCACGCCGGTTGCGAGAACTACGCACTTGATATTTCTGAAGAACATCACCAATAAGGTCTCACCTTCTAGGTCAATATAGGTTTACATTTTAACAGTTACCTAAAAAGCGAAACAAAACTACTCTGAAAAATCTTCATAAAATCATCATAATGACATCAATTTTACTATAAATTACAAATTCACTCATACGCTACTGGTTAGAACAGTACCAAGCGTCAATACAGACCACATGTATCCTTACTTTGCATTTAAATCATTCCAGATTCGATGAATAATCGTTATTTACTGCATCGCTCGAAGGCGTGTAATTACCCCACCCTCTAAATGTGGTTACGAATGTCAGACACTGCTGTTGTTAAACACGTTTATAGGGAGCGTTGTATATAATGTTCCATTGTATCCCGTGTATGTATCATTGTTTCATTTCACTACCTAACAGCCCAACACGCTACTGTTAACGTGACAAGAAATATAGTAATCAAATATTTATCATAGTCTAGCTGATGTCCATGTTTTTACTTTTATACTACTACGTTATTTACGATACTACCTACATATATACGATAAAAATATCTTATACTTATGTATTTTAATGTAGGCCACAGTCTGCTTGTCTTCCAAATTTCGTTAAAAACCAATTTTTTTATTTAAAAAAATATTATTTTATATATCTACGTGTAACGTGACACTTGGCTCAAAATGTATCGATGATTGTTCGAATTGATATTACTGAAAGTCTCATTCGCCTACGACGTAGACGTCGCGTAGCCGATTGCTACGAAACTGTCGTAGCGTAGGTTAGGTCACTTCCCGTAGACTTTGTAACAATATTAAGTCGGCGACTATGGATGGTGCTATTTTAGGAGCATGGAAAACTAAGTCATACCACGAAGATTAGCAGTGTGTGTAGACGTTATCGTAAATTAATAACACTTACTATAAATATTATCATATACAGGGACAAAACCTTTTACCAAATTTGATGTTTAAATCAACCTAAGAGAAACATCTTTTGCTACGACTCCGAAAAGACATTGGTATTATTAATACAATAATGAAAAAATAAACGTGTTTCTTCATTATTGTATTACTAGCGAGGTATAAAAAACCAAGACAGCGCTGTCGAATGCGTCGTGAGGTCGGTTTCGTAAACATGTGTGCACTTAGTGAGGTGTAGTTTGATTGTAAATGTGTGCGAATGAGCGTGTATGCACAGAATGGAGGTGTAGTTTTGGCATGCTTCACTGTATTGTTCGCAGCGGTACCTATGTCTTGGTTTTTTATTTGGTCTGAGCTAGCGACCCGCCCCTGCGTCGCACGGTTGTACGACTTGACAAAACCACGAGATATCGTAATTATTTGTAAGTTCACATGAGGTGTAACCGCCACGACTTACGAGTTGTAGCTTAGGTTCGAACCCAGACAGGCGCATTACTTTGTGTAATTTATTTCATCACCACTGCTCTCAAAACGGTGAAGGAAAACATCATGAGGAAACCGGCATGTCCTAGAACCAAAAATTCGAAGACATGTGACATCTACTAACCCGCACTGGGCCGTGTGGCTCACTCCCTCTCGCCGAGGAGAGTTCCAGCAATGGTAATATTATAGGCTGATTTTCATATACACATAAACCTTCCGGAATTAAATCTCTAAATGATGGTGAAAACCACACCAAAATCCGTTGCGTACTTAGTTTAAAGGAACAACGCGGTCACAGACCTGACCAGAATAACATGTTTATAGACTATCAGAAGTACTGAAACACACTACATCTCAATACCATAATAAATCAAGACAAACTTACCTCGGACATTTGATAATATTGACCGTTATGTCACCGCTTCATAAGATATAGTTTTAACGATTTCATAAATACTGCAGTTAGTTCGCCGCCGTCACTGCACAGAGAAGATAACGGCACGTCACGTTAATGCCAATAACCTCACTTTAATGCTTTTCATGACATTCATTCAGCACTAAGGATATTTAGTGTTTCACGTAAAATGTAGTAAAAAGTTGGTATAGATTCTTCAAATGATTTTACGCTTGTGACCCATTGATATAATATAAATATCAATGTTGTGACCCCTTTGTTTTATTAAAGTCACAACTTCTTGCGTCGATATATAATCAAAACATTCACATTGTAGTTGTTATTTTCAATAACTACAATAACAGCTGACTTGGTTACCGTACGTCATTTTCTGGTGACCACTGAAAATCAGCGCTGTGAGCTGTGGGTCCCACACAGCACAGCATCATGCTGAGTGGCAGCCTTCTTGCCAAAGTCACGACGTGCCGACTATTTCTGTTCTGTGCTTGTGATTATATACTTTTTGTTTTTATTACCGGGTACACATATAAATTTCGTAAATAAATTTTAAAATGCATTTTTAATATGGGGATCATTTTTTAAAGTGTTGTACGAGCTGTGCTGTGTGACATATCAAATGAAAGGGCTTACAACCTGATCAATGATCAGGTTCTCAATTATATTTTTTTTTATAATTTTAAAGTTATTAAAGAAAAATATAATGAAAATTGACCATTCCTTCCGTTATCACCTAAAATAGTCAGACTAAAATTAAAAAAAAAAGTCATTTTCTTATAGATTAGGTACAGAAAAACCTATAAGAAGTCTATGGTCTTAAAATAACATTGTAAATGTCCCAATATTGTGCGTATAAACTTATATTTGCAGTTGGAATGTATGGAAGAATATATTTTTCAACTATAATGTTAAGTTTATTCTTGGGATATCCGGAAGCCTCTATTGTGGGTGGTCTGACACTGAAGCTGATCTTATTGTATGAACGTGTTTCTGTGTCAAATGAAAATATTTTTCTTTTTTTCTATCATAATAAGTAGTTCCGTTCCATTCGGTGGCCAGACTAACAGTATCAGCACTGTCACTGAAAATTCTGTACATACGATAACAATCATCAAAAGCGTTCACAATTTGACTGGCAGTATTACTTGAATCGTAACTCATATTTTTTAAATTTATTTTTATAAAAAACGTTGCCCCACACTAGGAATTTCTCCTGTATTCTGGGTGCGTTTACAAACATTTAAACTCACATACACAAACAGCCAGAACCGGAACAACTAATTGTGTTTAATAATAATTAATATCACCTTTTACATAACATAATAGTTATAACATCACGCCTGTAGTCCCCGAAGGGTTAGCAGAGGTGTACCTATAGTACACCCACATTTCGCCAGTTATGTTTAACCACCATGTAATTGCATAGCACCATTAGCATGTATCACCTTTTATTCCAGTCATTATAGACCAAACAGTTCTCTTTGTGTAACTAAACAGTTTTTGAATGTATCAATAACCCGTTCAATTTCTCATTAAAATTTCAGCCGAAACTTTTCTTGTTACCGTTTAATCTGGTGCTGTGTTGGCCTTGGGGAAAGAAAACATCTGAAATGTCTGGAAAACGCTCCGGAGACTTTAATTAAGATATAAAATATTCCAGAATAAAGCCTAAAGACCTAAGTTCATAAATGATTGAATACCATGAAAGTAGCAGATGTACCTAAACAGCCAAGAGAAAAACCAGGCTAGGAATCTGGGAAAAGTTTATTTATTCTACAAAAATCCGGAGGAAGTTCTCCAGATTTCTTTAAAAAAATATGAGCAGAATAAAAATACAGTAATAAATATTCGTAAATCTTACCCGAAACAGGGATTGTCTTAAACCAACGGTAGTCCGTGCAACAACCCACAAACTTCGACGAACCCTGAACCCTATTCTGTATTCAGACATATTTCGGGACTCCGAGGTCTGCACAGATGGGCCCAATACTTGTATAATATTCGGCCCCTTCCAAGGTTCACAAGCAGATATCAAATGAATCAATTCCAGTTCGTCTCCAATTTGACTATGAATGAGGATTATGTAACTTGTTGAAAGGCAATTTCAAAGTCTGTACAATGACTCGTACCTCGGTTATAATTTTAATGATTTCCTGATTGCAATTCAATCAGAAATTGAAATGATTTGTGATTTGACTTATAAGCGAAGTCAGAATGAAAATGGTGGTCATAATACCTTAAATGCCCTGTATTATTTTAATTATAAACTAAGATACATTTTAAAATCACTTTGATAGATCGACCCAACTCACAAGTTGTATAAATCTCATCGGATTAACCCCATGGCTAAACACTGTCTCTTAAGATAAAACTAGTTTAAGAAGCATGGCACAAATACAAATTTAGAAAAAAACGCTAATACAACCCTATTTTATGTCCAGAAAATTATTGTCCATTCCAAGGTTGCCTGGAAGAGATCGCAGTAGGCACGCGATAAGGCAGCCCATTGTATATAATTTGTAGTGTATAACTTTTTGTAACGTATAATCTGGTGCACAATAAAGTATATATATTTAATTAATAAATAAATAAGTTGTAACCTTGTGATACTTTATGGTGTAATCATTTTTGGGGCTGTCTAATGTATCATTAACGTCTGTAAAGAGCTGTTGTTTAAAATAAAATGAATGTTGATTTTAATTTAAAATTACTTAAGAGTACACTAGTCGACGGCTCGAACTCGTTGGTGGGCGGACTAATATGCATGCTTATTAGTCAATTAGACTAATAAACTAAACTAAAATTAAACTAATAATTTATTTATTTAGTTTTATTTGCTTAGAATTTATTTATCTAGTCTATTCAGTGAAACAGACGACGATTTATATCGAATACGAGTGTGTAAAATTTCATGAACATTGAACAGACCTTTGGGCGTATAGATATTACGGAAAAACTGCTGGATGTATTTGCACGTTGCATAATATTTGAACTATAGAATAAATTATCTATCCTAATACTTCTATTTGGCCATTTTTTTGCTACATAAGTTATTTATTTACGCCCAAAGACGAGTTAATATTAGTGTTGAAACATGGAAGTTTCGACTCTCATAACTTAAAAACAATTTTTTTTTCCAATTCTGCTTCCATACAGTGCTAGATAATCACAAGACAAATTGATATATTTTTCATTTTTGTACTTACACCGTCGTAATTACTATACTACGTTTGTATGGAAGAATGACCGACTAGCGTACCCTTAAGTTCTTTTTCAATATGTTTTACAAAAATGTCTGCCCAAAAATTGAAAGAGATTTGTAAGACAAGATAACAAAAAGAAAAAATGCCAATGTTAATGAGTGCTTTAAAAATGCGTATCGCATACTTTTTGGTCCTTTTATCGATGTGTTAACAGCAAGTTGTAGGTATCTGTCACAATAATAGGTGAAAATAACAACAGAAGATAGTACGAGTATTAGTGATCATGACAAATATAGTAATCTCAGCCGTTATCAGCCAGTTGAGTGTGACTCAGTTGATATTGATCTTCACAAATGATACAAATGTCTACGCACTTGAGGGCTTTGGGTGAGATTACAAAGTATTAATTCAGTAGCACCGTATATCAATAAATCTATACATACTGGAGAACAACCACATTTAGATTTGAAATATACTCTATTTGGCAGAATCATAGACGGATTTGAAGCACTTGATGATTTAGAAAAAATGACAGTCAACCCAAAAACATACCGGCCACTTACAGAAGCGAAAATAACTTCAGTTACAATACATGCTAATCCATTAGCTGGATAACAATAAATATATTAACATATTATAAAATTAAGTCGCTTTTTGTGTCGGTCTGTGTGACTGTTCTACTAAACTCCATCATGGATTTTGATATGATTTTCAACAAACAAACATAATTATAACACGTGCGAGTTGGACTCGTACACGAAGGGTTCCGTACCACCGTTCAATATTAAGCAAAAAACGCTTAAAGAAAACTTTTATTTCTATCTATATTTTATTTTTATTATTTGTTGTTATAGCGGCAATAGAAATAAGTATACAATCTGTGAAAATTTCAACAGGCTACCTATTACGGTTCATGAGATACAGCCCGCTGACTGACAAACGGACAGCGCAGGCTTAGTAACAGGGTTCCGTCCGAAGGGTGCCAACCCTTCGGGTACGGAACGCTAAAAACAAAATATAAATATGAGAATTATAAGGCGTATTTTACTTTGAAGCAGCTGGAAACCATGTCTAATTAGCCTTAAAGAAAATTCAGTGTAATTATAAAAGCCTACTCTTTCTTTGATAACAAAAAAAATGCTGTATTTTCTTTGTTTTCATTATTTCAACAACAAAGAGGAGAATGTTAATTGTAGCTCCTAGCTTAAGTTATCTTTTAAAGTGAATGAAGAAAGAAAAATATTCTTCATCGATGCAAGTGACACGCAAAAACAGAAAAGTAAATGAAAACCATCTTTACAAAACTCAGTTGTGTAAAGATGGTTTTCTTTTATTTTTACAAAACTCAGTTGTAACAACTGAGTTTTGTAAAGACGTCTTTTTCCCTTTTTTCTCAGGAACGCGTGGAGGTATCCAGTTGAAATTAATATCAAATACGTAAATCTACGGTCCCTTGAGCTTTAAAAAATTCAAGCTTTTTAGTCAACGCAATAAAAAATAAGGCCATTTATGCGACATATTTTGATACTCGTAAATAAATCTCAAGCCATAAGGTACATAGGTACTTCCCGTTAACCTAGAATCATTTGCTTCAGAAATACGTATCATCTCTGCAAGAAATCCTGTAACCGCAGGCATAAGGGAATAAATTAAAGTCAGCCGTTGCTAGCTCAATAGCTTTCATAGACAAGTTACAAAACCACTCTATTCTCAATGGCTGTTGTAACTTAGAATAGCTTAGATTCTTACCTGAAGTGTTGCTTGATTCTTGTTGTTGATGCTGTTCAGGACTTTCAATATCTGTGCTTTAAAATAAGGCTTGCAAGGCAATAACTTTTGTCGATGATAATGAAACCCAGGGCCCTATTTAATAAAATTGACCAATCAATCTGCCTAGCCTCTTCCCAACTATATTGGGGTCGGCTTCCAGTCTAACCGGATGCAGCTGAATACCAGTATTTTACATGAAGCGACTGCCTATCTGAACTCCACAACCACTTACAGGGTAATACGATACCCCTTGGTAAGACTGGTTGTCAAACTTTCGGGCTTCTGACGACCCGTAACGACTGTCAAAGATCCACGAATGACAGCCGGGACCAACAGCTTAGCGTGCTTTCCGAGGCACGGAGGACTCTTGGTATGTAAAGATGGTCACAGACCAACCCCAACAAGTGTAGCTTAAACCTGGTGGATCAACCCGTGCGGCAGTTATTACTTAGCTACGTTATTATTTAATATAACTGACCATGAGAAATATTTGTCTAAAAGCATGGTGCTATAAAGCAGAAAATGAGTGTTGTCAAATTGTCGCCGGTCACCCGTCGCCTGTCGGCTTAATATGCCCCTGCGTGTCACACAGAAGCCTCGACATAGACCATTACTATAAATATAAAAGAAAAACATAAGACAAAAAAAATTAAAACACGAACCACGACGAACATGCCCTGACAAAACACGAACTAAAAAGTAATTATTCATGCTAGGTGGCTTTAATTTAAGCACAAAAGGTGGTTTCGTCTCACGGCGAGGCGAGGCGTAGATAGGATGGACGAGGACAAGGACGGCTCCCGTTTAGTCGCGCGTTCGCACTTACTCGCGACGGCTAGCTCTGGGTCGTGCCGGTATGGCCTAACAAGTCATTTTTAGGGTGATTTCACAGATTTCTCAAGCGAATCGTTTGCACAGCCAAAGATGAAATGTTTATTTTGCACGTACACCGTACCTAAGTAAAAGTGGTGCCCATAAATTATATATATTTGGAATGTGCTCATCAAGGCCTTCATACACATATTGTAATAATTGAAGTTTTTTTTTGTTTTTCACTTTTCAAAATGAAGCCATACTGCCGCCATAATGATTTAAAAAAAAAAACAAAAAAATATAGCCGGTGTCACTCGGGATGATGTAAGGATTCTAGCAATACCCCATACATCCAAATCTGTTCAGGCATTTAAAAGTTATGGTGGAATAAAGAAACTTACATACATACAAACATACATCAACCCAGAATACATTACACTCCTTTTTGGGCATTTGTGTAAAAATTGACCAAGTACGAGTCGTACTCGCACACAAAGGGCTGAGTTCCACCTTAAAATACTTCACACTACGATTTTTACTTTAGTAACAAAAAAAAACACGTTTCTTGTATCCCCTATATATTTGTTTACTTTATTTTATTTTTATTATTTGTTATTATAGCGGCAATAGAAATACACAATCTGTGAAAATTTCAACTGTTTACCTGTTACGGTTCAGGACATACAGCCCGCTGACAGACCAAGGACGGACGGACAGCGGGAGCTTAGTATTAGGGTTCCGTTCAACACAAAAAGTTCATATCATAACATTTCCAGACGTCAACAACATTTTGAGAGCGTTGCAAGCTCTTTCAAACACTATCCATTTCGTGATCCAGTCCCCTAAGCCAAAAGTATATAACTTCTATAATGCTGAATGCGGCTAGATACGAGTAGTTTCAATACTAACTTAATGTGCTATCTGGGCGCCACTTTATGTCTAAACGAGACAGTTATTATAAGTTAACTTTAATAACGTTATAAATTGAAACGGGTTTTCACAAACACCATTATGAGGAGTGGTTGGCTGGCCCTCGGATCATTTATGACTTGTTGAAATCCCTGATGCACACAGTTTTGTCTTGTTGTTTGTTTGGTATATTATTTTTATCGTTTGTCGTTCACTGGGTGATGGTAACGTTTATGCTTTATCGGTAAGACGGTTATGGGGGTAAGCGTTATGGATTGTGTAATATGCAGTGGGGTAAACATTTCTCATTTGCTTTACTCCCCCTATTAGTTTTCTGTTCACTGTCCTCCCATACCTAATAACACTGTTATTTGAAAATATTGTAAAAGCCAATTATTTTTAAAAGAGTAACCGTGGAGTTTCTTGCCCGCTCTTCTCCTTAGGAAACGACCAATTGGAACCGTGCACCTAGCTTCTGACGTTTCTTAAGTGCCCATGTAGGTTTATGTGAAATAAATTATTTTGAATTTGAATATTGTTCATTTTCTTATTTTTGAGTTACTCGGTATTTAGTACGATTACAAATTAGTCCACAAAAAAATGTGTTTCGATTTTTATTGGTATGATATTTATGAAAAATTCTATAAAAGTCACACCACACAATAACATTAAAACGTCTTTCTATTTGCATGAGGCGCCAGCTAAGTAATTATGCAAATCCGTCGCAAATGAAAAACCTGTAGATCCGTTCGTATGCGATTCAATAGGTAGGTACTTAGGGTGTATTCATGTAATGCCTGCATGCATGCCAGCGCTTCGCGGCGCCGACAAGTGCTGGTTGTCAACGCTGGTCGGCGCTGGCAGTTTTCACAGTTTTTGCCAAATCAGCGCGAACCGGAGCTGACAGGAACTTGCCGGCGCTTATCGTTAACTGCCTACTCCGACCAGCGTTGACAAGCGGCGTTTGTTGGCACCGAGAAGCGGTGACATATCGACGCCAGTTATCAGCATTTAACATGAATACATCCCAAGTACCTACCTTATTCAATCACATACGAACGGAAAATATCAGGAATGTTATTAATTTTTCAATAGTTAAGGATCTACAGCTTTTTTCATTTGCTTGCGCTGGTTACCAGCGTTCTACATGAATACACCCTTCCACCATGAATATTCACGAGTGGAACGTTAGCCGCTGCGCCCGTCCGCGTTTATTAAACGTTCGGAATTGTCCGAAACCACTCGGCATCAGACGATTGTCAAAACGAAACAAACGTCACGAAACGGAACGATTACGCTTGAATACGGGCCAAACGACTTTCCATTGTATATATCTATTGTTCCCACCGACACTTTTACATTTTGCGCTCATTTTCAGTCCTATTGTAACAGTGGAAATGATGCGTTTTTTTGTTTTTGTATACTTTTGTTGTCCATTTTCATAAACAAATAGATAATGCTAATGACATATATAACAGCCATATTAGAAGCAGACTCTCTGAGAATATACAAAGCGGTTATAAAACAATATCTAATGAGTATTAATTTTTAGATTCAGGTGAACCAATTCTCTAGATTAATTCTTCATAAACCTAATTGAATAATCCGGACCCAAGATTCATCTTCCACGCTTTGAATAAATAAAAAATATGCATGAACAAATTGTTAATTTATCATCTCGAAACCTCAGTTTTGTAGGTACTTAAGTATAAATAAGTAGGATTATTAAGGACCTGACACTAGGCCGAAATAATACGAAAGAATAGGAAATCAGCGCCCTCAATAAATAATAATAAAGAAAGCAGGATCCTCTTATCTTGATTAGTATTATAATTCTGTACGTAAACATAGTTTATGGTAGAGACGAAGAATATTTGTGCCCCGCCAATGTAAGAATTACGGGGAGGACATTAAAAAGTATTGGCATCGAGACTGTGGTCTGTGGAATTCGGTTTCAAAGGCAACTTAGATTATCGCCAGTACAATACATATTGTAGTTAGATTTTATTACCCCCATGGTTCCTTGCGATGTACAATCGAGTACAAGCGCAACCACTCGAGATAAACTGCGATAAAAGTCTACTTAACTGTACAGACGTGCGATAAATCAAATCATATCAACATCAAACAAGATACTGGCGTGGTACAGTCGTGACCTACAAGTATTTGTTTTTTCGCCAAGGAGTGTCAAATAAAAATAAAACCAATAAAAGTGGGAATATTTCCATTGTGTGCCGACTTGCGAACGGCAATTTCCTTATAAATTGACGGAAACAAGACGAAATTCACGTCCCCTCTGTGAATTAGTTATTGTTGGCTTTACATCGGCTATTCCCTTTGTTGCGAATCGTGCCAACAAATTGTCTCTCGAGAAATGAAATGTTTTTAATATTTGATCGTTTTGAGTATTTTTCTTACGTCAGTCTCAGTGCTTCGCCAATGGTCTAATAACATTCTGTTATGTCGTTTATATTATATGCTTAGTATGAAGATGTGACGGGATATGGAACTAATTGAGTATTTTTTCCAACTCAAACTCAAACCATGTACCTATTTCAATTAAACCATTTACAGGAACTTTTGAACTGTCAAAGAGTCGATCAGTTAGCCAGAAAGTTAAAGTTTATGGAGAAGAACAACCAAAAAACTCCAAGGACACTCTTTTAAATATAGAAATGACAAAATCATGGGTACATTATTCTTGTTGCTTCTATTTAACCGAACAATGTAAAAAAACATAAACGATTAAAAATATAATATTAAAAATAAGCCCTGGCAGATAAGAGATGACCAGTCTCAACTGACGGCGCCCATTCACGAACATGACGCGTGGATCAGCACCATCCAGCTCAACCATTTAGTAGGTAACCGAATGATCCAAGACACTCGCCAACATCAGCGAGACATTTAATTGAGCATGACATACTCTCAACTGCGATGTTCTTTCAAGTCAACATACAACATAATAACATACATAGTTAACCGCTCCATGGTAATCACATTTAGATTTTTTTTTTTAATCTTCTTAATTTGCAATGTATTTGTGAGAAGAATGTTAGTATTAAAAAGAAAGAAAATCATTATTTCTATTATTTATTATCTGTACGATTGGCAATCATGAGCCGTTCTATAATATGAATGTGAAATTAAATCGAGCGCTACAAAGGCTCCAGAAAATTGCTTTTACAAAGGCTATATAAATACATTAACATAATAACTCTTTTATTCCTCTCCTATTACTTTGTTTAGTTGTTCTTCTTTTTTACGATTAGTGGTTACATTAAATTATACAAAATTATTGTGTTTTACGATGGTATTTTCATGTTTTGCCTGCTTTTATGTCACAAAGAAAACAACATTAATGAAATGTTTACCTTCTTAATTATATTACACAGCTATTAATCAGACTACTTAGACGTATTTTTCAAAAAAATGTAGGTAGCCTAATAATACCTTGGTTATTTTCGTGATACTTACTTATTTATTTTATTTATTTATTTAGATAACATGGGAGACTTATAGCTAAAACAAACAGATCAAGGACAGTAAAAAAGCCTGAAAGCCAGTAAATAGACCAAATAGCTTTATTTTATTCGTTTATAACGGTGAGTTTCTGAAGGAGAGAAACTAATTTCACTCACGAAAATTTGTATTTCCCTGTAGGCCTTTAGAAAATTATTGAAAAAGGTCGGTAGTAAGTTAAACGGGTTTTTTTCGTCGTCCCGAGGGCTTCATTCGGCTGGTTAAAACGAAATGTCGATTTTAACTGGTATCCGATGGCGTGCGTATTTTTATTTTCAAAAGCTGTCCGATGTACCTAACTTTTTCCAAAATTAAAACAGTCCGTTGGGGATTGTTATTTACATATTTGTTCATGAAACTGAAACTTTTCTCGTTCAAATAACTGCTATGGAAAGAGATAGATTAAATACATTCATCCACGGAACCGGTTTATTAGCGAACGGATTTTTTTTTTTCGGATTTCGCAATATCTTGGTTTTACAGATTCCAATCCATTTCGGCCGGAAAAACCAGAAACCATTTCGGCTTAGGTAATAGGTAATACGGGCTGGTTTCCGCAACTCCACGTCAAAGCGCGTATTTTGAGTACGGGTGAAACCATTTCGGCTTTTAAACACTTCCAATTTCAATGTTGCTTTTTATTAAAAAAAATAACATTTAGTTCCTCAATTTCTTCCATTTATTTTATACGTAAATTTCCGAATCAGAAATATACTTTTCTACACAGAATTTAATTTTAGTAGGTAAATATTCCTGGCCTTCAATTTAAAGCAGACTTACCAATCCATGATGGTTTACTTTTATAATTATACAAACAGCAATCAGATGCTATCAAAGACTTGTAATTGGCAATGCTTGAACATTAATTAATGTTGAACTATGTGCCATTTACTCGTTAAAATAAGTACTAGGTTTAAATAAGTACTAATACAAAGACGGATTTTAAATAAGACCAAAAACTTTATAGAATGACAGAACAGAAACATACTTATTAGATTAAGGTACTTAGTTAATAAACCTTTTTCTGAGTGCAGTTTTCATAAATAAATAGGCTAAGTGATAACTTACGGATTCGCTTCGTAGATATTTAGTGTAACAACGACATATTTAAGTAGGTACTAAAGTCTGGCCATACTGTTACAATTAAAAATAAGAAAGATATTACATTTGTATCTGGAATCTGTCATTTTTATACGATTGTTGATTGAGTTTTCTAATTTTGGCGCCAATACATTGTACAATATTTTGCGATATTAAAAAGGAGTGGGGTGATAAAGAGAACCGAATCGCTGTGATTGCATTACACAAAGTTGGTATGGAGCCAAATGCAATTTTTAAAACTCTCCATACGCTTGGTATTAGTCAAATGTTTGTGTACTGGGCTATTAATAGGTACAATGAGACCTCCTCTGTTTGTGACAGAAAAAGATCTGGCCGTCCACGTAGCGTTCGTACGAAAAAGGTGGTCAAAACAGTAAGGGAAAGAATTCGAATATATTGTATTCTATATTGCTCACTTGGTTGGAAGTGAACGTTTTGGACTTCATCAGAGCTGAAGACTGGCCGTCGTCTAGTCCCGATCTTAATCCGCTAGATTATGATTTATGGTCAGTTTTAGAGAGTACGGCTTGCTCTAAACGCCATGATAATTTGGAGTCCCTAAAACAATCCATACGATTGGCAGTGAAGAATTTTCCCATGGAAAGAGTGCGTGCTTCTATTGATAACTGGCCTCAACGTTTAAAGGACTGTATTGCAGCCAATGGAGACCACTTCGAATAAGCTTTTTATATTTTATTTTATTAAATTGTTTTATATTTATGTATTAAACAAACACACTGTAAAAGTAATAAATATTATATCCAATAAAAAAAAAATCTTCGTGACAATATTTATGGCAAGACTAGGTACCTATTCACATCAAACCAAAACAAACAAACTTATACACACTCATTTAACTCTTTATAGACTCAGTGATTTATGTTCAGTTTCACGATACGTTGTTATCATACGTAAATAAAAACGTATAAATCAATCAGCCGGTATCACTTGCCAGAACTACAACTTAATCACGAATGAGTCATTGAACTCTAAAAATAAGACCTACCCCTGACCTACATAATGTCATCTGTAGTTAATTCTTACAAACAGATGCAGAAATCGTGGCATAATAACAGCCGCATGGGTTGATCGAAGGCTACGCTTGCCGCAGTCGATTCGTGGATGGGTGACCTTTCATTACACATCAAGACCCCTCCGTGCCACGGAAAGAACTTTAAGCCGTTGGTCCAGCCTGTCGTTCGTAGATTTTTGACAGTCGTTACGGGTAATCAGAAGCCAATAGTTTGACTATCCGTCTTACCAAAGGGTATCGTGTTACCCAGTAACTGTGTTGTAGAGGTCAGATAGGCAGCCGCTCCATTTAAAATACTTGTATTCAGCTGCATCCGTTAGACAGGAAGCCGACCCCAACATAGCAAAGCTAGTATACATACTTTAAAATGTAGATATAGCATCATCAAATAAAAAAAAATGTAATGTTCAAATGTATTGTATTGTTTCACTAAGTTTTATACTTAAACTAATCTTAAAGAAGGACGTTCCTAAAATGACCATAATAAACTCAAAAAATATATTTATGTTCAGTCAGCGACAAAAGTCGTTTAACTTCCCGGGTCGGGCTAACTGTTATTGAGTTTTCGGCAATAGGTCCGACACCCTAGGTACTTGGGACTTTAACATAACTGACGAAATGGTGAAAATGTGGGTGTACTATAGGTGCACCTCTGCCTAACCCTTCGTGGAATACAGGCGTGATGTTATTTGATATTTATTTGAATATGCACCTGTGTTTAATATTATAAATCCACATAGGTGGATCTACAAAGACAAGTCGTTATTCCCACAATTTATTCGCCCAAAGAACTATTTGCCAATTATACATTCACATACATAATTCACATCTGTATGTTTACCCACCTAAATTACGTTTGACTATTACTAAAAACCAGGATATTTTTAACGTACTTGTAGTTATGTAATAAAAACGTCTCTTTTTAGTCGAAAAAAAAAACTCAAATGAAATCAAAGCAGGAAAATTCGATAAAAATGTTGAATTGTCTTCCAAGGTGCGTATAAATCAAATTATAATAAGCAATTATGTACAATCATGAGCATAAATACACAGTCCCCGCAACAGTTACACAATATTCAAAAACGTTTTTCTCGTGAAATAAAAATTGCAACTTTGAGAAAAAACCTATTTCATAATAGTGGTAATGTCGAGAATACGATGTTCGTAACACCATCAAATATCTATAAATACTTTAGGACTAAATCGTTTTTGAATGTTGCGTAAATATAACTTCTTTAACATTATTGTACCTATTGGTTCCGTCTGTCCGGTATACCTCTTCCTGTCCAACGCGACGCCATTTGCAGCACTAGCCAAATTACACGCGAAATGCTTTTAACCTTGTTTAACTTTTACCGTCCATTAACTGTGGACTGCAGAGGAATAAAAGCTTAATATGATTATTCATGGGTTTTAGAGTATAAAATGGAAATTCTATGGCAGTGATGCACTAACTTAGTTTGCTTGGCGAGCAAAAATTGACGTTTTTACGCATAAATGTTACGTTCAACATAAATTCTATAATATTAAATTAGCAGTATTTGTATAGGTGTATATTTGTAATCACGTTCTCGAAAACAACTCTAACGATTTCAATGAAAGTTGCAATATAGGGAATTATGGGGGCGAAAAATCGATCTAGCTAGGTCTCATATCAGGAAAATTTCGTTTTCTCTATTTTCACAGCCTCGAGAATGTGATAAAACGTTAGTATACCTGGATGATATATTTATCTATTTTCACCCGAGCATAGCTCGGTCGACCAGCTACTGTGATACTGTCTAGCTATCTACTCACATTTACGAGTACGATGTGTAGAGCAGAAAAGTACCTGAATATTGGGTTAAAATGAAAATCTCAAATCATTTCTTTATTTTCTGAATTTTAGTTTTAGAGATCCGGTCGATCCGTCAGGTTAAGCTACGCTTGCCGGGGTTGGTCTGTGGATGGGTGACCATCTTTACGTACCGAGACTCCTCCGTGCCTCGGAAAGCACGTTAAGCCGTTGGTCCCGGCTGTCATTCGTGGATCTTTGACAGTCGTTACGGGTCGTCAGAAGCCCGAAAGTCTGACAACCAGTCTTACCAAGGGGTATCGTATCTCCCAATTACTGGGTTGTGGAGGTCAGATAGGCAGTCGCTCATTATAAAATACTGGTATTGAGCTGCATCCGGTTAGACTGGAAGCTGACCCCAACGTAGTTGGGAAAAGGCTAGGCAGATGATGAGTTTTAGAGATCCGTTCGATTCCTCGGTGGGGAAAAGTGTTTAGAAATTTCTCAATAGCAGCCCGGAGTCTGGATAATATGTAGAAGTAGTCCAAAATTCGAAGATGTAACATCCACCAACCCGCACTGAGCCCGCGTGGTATATCAGCCCCCTCCCTCTCACAATGAGGAGGCCTTTGTTCCAGCAGTGGTGAATAGAATAGAATACTCTTTATAATGTACCTACACCATATGAATTACAGATATCAAAGTAGAATTATAAATAATTTCAAACAAATAAATAAGATTCAGGTAAGTACTAGATCTGATTAGGTTACACACCAGTCTTTACCAAATATGCTAGGGTCTTATTTTGGGTTTCTGTCCGAAATGTGAAGGATGCCTGGTTCAGAGATTTAGATAAATTTATTCTTGAGGTCATATCTCAAGCCTGATGATAGATGATCAAATAAGTTTTGGCAACAGCAATGTAATTCTATCGTTCACCATGTGAGAACTTCCGATCAAGTTCACGAGTGCTATTGACAATAGCCGAGCCACAGTATAATAATGTAGCAGTATCTACGGCCGCTCTGAAGATAAACCTTTCACGTCCGTGCGTAACTGCCGCGCGCTCGAGCGAGTCTGTTGCGTGCTGATATACCATTGATTTATACTAAAACCAATGTGATGTGATGTGATATACACAGAGATTTCGAAGCACGTCTGAGCGTCTGAATCGTTGAGCTCCTTAAATTCTGAGTTGAGCTGCACGATAACTGACAAATGCGTGCACTGACTGGACAGGTCTTCTCAATCTGAATGGTTATTTCCTCAAAAGACCATTTCAGACATCAATCTACATCGTCTTCACATGATCTGACCAAGATTATGTCTGGACTTTAAAAGAGACTGTGACCTCTGAGTTTGTTTCGGCCTTTCTTCTCAGAGTAGTCAGATAGGAAACGCCGACCTCATCTAGTTTTTAAAATATGATTGACGTGTAAAAGTGTTTGTACAAACCTACTTGCAGAAATAAATCATTTATCATTTATTTATCATTTATCACGTCGTTTCGGCCGTTTTCTATGAAGACATAATACTGTTACTTATTTATACTGTGGCCGATCTATTCTGTAAAAATCTCACCGTGAAAACTTATCTCAAGTGACTATCAATAGTGTCAATGATGCGAGGGATCAAGTGGAATGACATCTGGTGCAAATTTGTTGTTGTTGAAGTTGTTAAAGTTTCCCTCACTAACTCATTCATGTTAAGTCGTAATTGGTATACCTTATAAAGCCACCTGCAATCCAACCATAAACTACATAATAACATACTCGAATGACTAAACACAGCCTCAATCAAGATACAATAACACAATATAATTACATGCTGCCTGTTCACGATGATATCATCTGTCGTGTTAATGAGCAGCGCACTTATTTGCATTTGGTTACAGCGGATTAACTAACCGATACACGTCCACATTTGCATAGTGCTCATGATATTTCATCACACACCAGGTAATACCTGGTAAATTAACTATAAATATCGCGAGAACTTTTAGTGTTGTTCTCAATGATACCTACCTATAATAAGTAAAAAGTGGTAGATAGGGTATCCTATCTACCTCTTTTTAGGGTTCCGTACCGTACGTCAAACGGGACCCTATTCTCTGTCTGTCTGTCAGCGGGCTCTATCTCATGAACCGTGTAGGAGTTCAACTGCTACTAATGAGACACAATAATTTTAATTGTTATCGATCTCCTGGAGTCTTTGTAACGGACGGGAGGATAAACAGATAATTTTACAAATTGTGTAGTAGTAATTGTGTATTGGTATTGCCACTATAAACACAAAATAAAATAAAGTTAAAAATTAAAGGGAGTTCCCATACAAGAAAGGTGTTCTTATCGGCGTTTGTTTTTTTGCTGTTAAAAAATATGTAGTGTTAAAATTCGTACGGTGGTACGGAACTTTTCACGTGCAAGTCCGACTCGCACTTGGCCGGTTTTTACTTATAATATCATTGGTTCAAAAAAACACTTCCACAACTGACTGCCTGGTCAACCTTCCCTACCTGCACTTTTCCTAACTTCAACTTTAAAGTTCACTGATCCACCATAGAAAAGGGAGGATCCTCCGACCAGACGGGTGTTGTGTCTGGCGGGCCGACTGCCCGACTGTTGATGTCGGATAGTCTTATATAATATATATATGTCGTTCGCGCGGTAAACTCTAATTGAGCGATGCAGGATTTGGGTGACGTCATGTCTTTGATGCGTAGTTCGTATGTGGCGGTGTAACCGCTACAAAATAAAAGGAAAAGTGGACAACCAAGCCTCATTCAATTTAGACTCCTAGAATGGATAATCAATGTCGTTTTTGGTAAATCTGTCAGAAGTTACTAAAAAGTTTGCTGTACGAATGGTTTTTACTTAGGTATATCTTGGCATTCCAATGACGACGGTGACGACCGATTACTCCCTGGTATGCGTGTGTACCAAGCGTGAGTCTCTCGGCGAGTATTCTGCCCGCAAAGCGAGTGACACTGAGCGAGTAATCTCTTTGATAGCTCTTGTCTCTGCGACAAACGAGTACTTGCCGCCCCGGAGTGAACAATCATCGATCAACTATTAATACTTACCTACTAATCCTTTGTGCATGTGATTCAGGGAGAAAATCGTTGAAAGTGATTCGCTTCCTCATCAGCGATGGGACAGGGGCGACAGGCGTTCTTTTAGTGCATTTACCTTAACATGGTACTAATAGAACGGTGAACTAATCCTGTTAGAACTAGTTTCTAAGACCATCACTATCTATTTACGGACCTGCACTAGTCTTTGTTTACATGAGTAAACGTTTTAGCATCTAGGATGAGATCTAATAAGTACTGTATACCTAGTGATTATAATTAATTGACCGTATCATGCGTGCCACATTACTAAATATTAATTACAATTAATGTATGTAATTACGCATTACATTTATATTCTTGTTTTTAAACATTCATACAAACATAGTGTTAGGCATAACAACTGTATAGACCCGTAGTTAACCTAAATAGAGACAGACCTATCGCCAGGAAAACCTAATTACTTTTTTGGATGACCTGACGACCGAAACCATCCATGACCTAAATACAGCGTTGGCATTCGCTACCGCTATCCCATAATATTTCCCCTTAACGTTGGTTCAATTATTTAATTAAATATCTCTATTATAAATAAGGCTCTTAAATACTGCAATCAAAAAACTGCCATTCCTGTTTAACATTTATGAATGTTATGTTACATGAAACGGTGATAGTACCACGTATTTGTTATCTGTAGCACGCTCCTTGAATACTGAGACCACATTTCGACTGTATCAAATAATAACTCATATAAGTGTGAACACAACTTATCTACAAGATAACATGACCAAAGGTGTCTCTTTACAGGTTGCACGGACAACAAGGCTTAAATAGGACGAAGGAAATTAAATTAAAAACTAAAGTTCCTTGCACGATACGCAAATACTCGCACAGACTGCCGATGTTTGCTCGCGGAACGTTATCACTTGATAAGTTAGAACACAAGCCGAGAGCAAACAACGTTATCATGGTAACGTTCTTACCGGGGACTGGGAGGCGCTGCACAGACTCCGCTCGGCTCCGGTGCGCCGAACGAGACACCTGAGGCTCGAGCCACTGTAGTGCTGCACACCACTTGCCAACGGATGGCGCGATGGAAGTTGAACACAGATAGACTGGTGACAGTGACTCTTGATGTGACTAAGTGTTAATGTTAGTGTAAATAGCCAACCAAAGAACAAACCAAAGCTAATTAGCTCAAATTCCTAGTCGAGAGAAATTTTACGTCGTCAAGCTGGAGGACCTAACGACGTTACAAAATAAGGAGATAGTAGAGAATGTCAGTGAGGAGTGCGCGGCGAAGAATGAGCATCTGGGGCAGCAGGGGCTCTGCCCCGCGTACTTCGACGGGCTGCTGTGCTGGGACCCCACGCCCTGGAACACGCTGGCGGTGCAGCGCTGCTTCAGCGAGTTCCACGGCGTGCAGTACGACGACACACGTAAGTTAATCTGTAATCCTGTATTACGCCGCTCTTAATGAATGTAAACAATGCGATCACGTGGTGTTGACGGATCTGTTGAAGGATTTCGTACAAAATCTCTCAAAGGATTTTGGCGTGAAAACGCTAGCTATGAAATGTGAAAGGAATATTACGTGATTTTGTAAAGTTATTCCAGTTTGTTTCGACATTTCATTAATATCTCCGAGTCTTTTGTTTTTGCACAGTCGATTTTGTTTTCACGAATATTTTAGAAACTGTAAATTCCCAAACAAAAGGTATATGTTTTCTGTTTCTCTCTCAATTTTTATTCCAATATTTGCCAATTTCCACCAGGTCGGTGAGTACTGATATTTTAACAGATTGATATTTTTCGAATGTGGTTTAGTTTTGTTTATCGTGTTATTGCTAATCTAATCGCAACTTTGATCTTATTTCCGAAAAAGACTACTTATTCATTTTTAACACACTATAAGTAGTTGTAAGCTATCAAGACAAGGCCCACGATAGCAGCGGGTCATTCAAAATTAGAAAAAAAACAAATTAAATTACTGTGTTTGTGTGACACTCCGCGGCTATGTTTACAAGGACTATCTAATGTATTCTTTCCCAATATTATTTTATTGTTCATAGTAATTATGTGCCTTTGACGTAGCAGCAATCACGTGACTTAGCCTGTCACTCAAACGAAAGCGTGCCGCATACATAATTGTGCCGTGTCCGATCCATCAATATTAAATATCTTTAATAGAATCTGACATTAAAAAGAACAGCTCAATTTCTCAACATTCTCCAATAGCAGCAATGTACTAAACGTTTTCAAAAGCTTTGTTCGTCGTTCTCAGTCTTACTAAAATATCTTGAAAACAAAAGCGATACAAATAACAACTGTTCCTGCATCGTTACTTTTGTTGTGAAAACAGATAGCGCAACTGAAGTGTTAAGTGCAACGATATTGACTACCGCGTCTGAGTGCAGCTCTATTCGTTTTTACTTCAAACGGGTTTACTCGAACGGACTGCGAATTTCTTTGAGCCGTACTTAGTTTTGTGTAGCAGACGAAATAAACACGTGTTTAGTAGAATTGGTATATATGTGATTTGTTTTCTGTTAAACTTTTTTAATATACGTTCAGTATCTAGGTATTATTTCTGTACTAAGGTATTCCTCTAGGACTTTCCTTTGTTTTTAACTTTCAACACAAAAAGAGGAGTTTTATAAGTTTCACGCATAATCATTTCAAGAGATAATACCCTGATGAAACAAATACATAGTTTAATAGCTAAAAACTGTCAAAACATTTTTGTAGATAAAATCATTAAATAACTAATAGGTTGAGGCGTCTAATGCCAAAACGTATTATATACAAAATACAGGCAGCTGTTCCATACATTTTGACCGCGTAGATATTCCAGTTTTCTACGAAACAATTGTTTTTTTTTCTAAATAACCGACGAATAATTTCAACTCAAGGGGGTTTAGAATCATGTAGGTACTCAATCCATGGTAACAGTTTTCGCGTCGATTTCCCTGACACCATATATAACACAAAAACGAGTTTTTGTCAAACAATTTCTTCTCCATATTAGTTGTTTTTAATTCAATCCATAAACCACTAAAGCATATATTGAGTGCACCAACAGGTTTACCTAAACCAAATTATTATCCATTTTAATATTAGAAGGTTTACACCACACAAAAATCTATATATAGAGCAGTTCCCATATCTCTTTGTAAAATGAAAACAAATTGGAATATGTTATTGATAGAAAAGCAAAGCTTGTGGTCAAGTGGTATAAAGGGATACCTTTGGGAATCTACCAGATACTTAGGGTTATTCAATTTCAATACAAATTATACTTAACCTATTACTAACCTAATGCTTAACTATACCTATATCGTGCCTCGGAAAGAACGTTAAGCCCCTAGTCCCGGCTGTCATTCGTAGGTCTTTGACAGTCGTTACACTTACGGGTTGTCAAGCACAAAAGACAGTCAACCAGTCTTATCAAGGGGTATCGTGTTACCTAGTTACTGGGTTGTGGAGGTCAGATACGCAGTTGCTCCATGTAAAATTCTGGTATTCACCTGCATCCGGTTAGACTGGAAGTCAACCCCAACATAGTTGGGAAAAGACTAGGCATTGGTTGATTACGGATTATTTTTTTTCATTTCACAATATTTTGTGGATTTAATTTATGACTGCCACAAAGTCAGTAGTAAAAATCGTTTAGACGTTTTAGTAGTTCTAGTCGATTCAAAAGACATAGATTGCATGCACAATAGCTAGGCTAGGTAGGTACGTCTGTGTTCATAAGTAATGTGTCCAGATTACAAAGTCTTTTAGAAATAATGCTAACTCTGTCCTAGTTGATCTTTGAAACCTACCAATACTTGAGAATCATCCGATCTAAATCCTACTAATATTATAAATGTGAAAGTTTGTGTGTTTGGATGTTTGTTACTCAATCACGCAAAAACTACTGAACGGATTTGGATGAAATTTGGCACACAGATAGTTTACAACCTAGGATACTTTTTATCCTGGTAGTACGTTTCCACGGGATAATTTCTGACCTACACGCGGGCCAAGCCGCGGGCAAAAGCTAGACAATAAAAAATAAAAAAATGCATAGTGTTGCAGTCAAAAACGTAACAATATCACCGTGAAAACAGGTGAAGTGAGCTTGAAGTAAGCTGTCATTGGTTTCAACCCCTAGCATCAGATAAAAAGATAGCTCATTTCAAGCTCACTTCACCCATAGATTAATAAAGATGGTTCAATCCACAAAATAATTTAAATAAAAAGCGACTCCTGCTACTACACAATAAAGTGCAATTCAGGTGGCACATTACCTACAGATTATATTCTCCTAGAAATTGCCTCTCTTTCTATCGCGTAACTCTTAGATCTTCTGACTACGTTACAGTCACTGAATTGTCCCAACAAGTCGAGCCCACCGCGTGCTTGTAGCTTCATGCCTAAAAAGCGGAGTGAACCATTTGCATTCATCAGCGCTTCACCTAAGTTTTCACCTTATTATCCCTCTGATAATAACCAAAGACAAAATATGTAAACAAAAGTGCTCAACTACAACAGAAAAGAAAGATAAAAAGCATCTGTTATAGTAAAAAAGTTTAACCTCGCAGAAAATCCCTCCATCGCGTTTTCTGAATAATATTGTACAAACAAGTCGTGAGAAAATCCGCTTTGTAATCGCTGAAATATTTTGTGCGCGAATGCATCAAGGCTAGATTTTTTCCTTGGATGCATAATATTACGTAAGATATTAAAGCTACCTATATTATCTGCTATAAGTACCTAATTAAAAAATAAGGTAGTTAATCATTTCAATAAGTGAAAGTATTGCTTGCTAGGTGCGCCTCGTTGCACCGGTTTCACCCGTGTAAGTCTCGATCCCGTGGGAATATCGGGATAAAAAGTATCCTATGTCCTAACTCATGATATGGTCTACCCATGTGCCAAATTTCTTGTCTTTCTTGTCTTAGCGTGAAATCGATACAAACAAACAAACTCACTTTCGTGTATATTAGTTAGGATTGTAATCACTTGAAAGCCTGCAAAGAAGACATATTGTCATGTTTATTATTTAATCTTGTGGATTTAAAGTCACTTTCAATAATAATCACTGTAATAATTATAAAGCAAATGCTCTATTTTTTATATAACTGAGCTTACACACCATTGCATTATTCATGGAAATATGTTTAGTATGGTATTTCATTCCTCTTTATGTTAGGAAATTAGTTTCGCTTTTCTTTTCCAAATCTCACGTAAACTGAAATCATAAAGTGAACAACAAAACTCAATTTGTAACATTTAATAGATTCCTACTATTTTAATACGTCACTCAGCGCGCTATGGAAAGGGCTATGCTCGGTGTTTCTTTGCGAGATCGAATCAGAAATGAGGAGATCCGCAAACGAACTAAAGTCGCTGACATAGCCCAACGGATTAGCAAGCTGAAGTGGCAGTGGGCGGGGCACATAGCGCGCAGAACTGACGGCCGATGGGGCAGAAAGGTTCTGGAATGGAGGCTACGTACCGGCAAGCGCAGCGTAGGACGTCCACCCACAAGGTGGACAGACGACCTAATAAAGGTCGCAGGAAGCCGCTGGATGCAGGTCGCTTCCAACCGGCCGATTTGGAAATCATTGGGGGAGGCCTATGTTCAGCAGTGGACGTCCTATGGCTGAAATGATGATGATGATGATGATGAATAGATTCCTACCTTAAATGTTACAAATTGAGTTTCTGATAATGTCATTAACCTTGCTGAAACATTTGAGACCTCATTTAAGTGACTAGTTTTTTTTTCTTTCAATTATTTTGCTGGTGTTATCTTCCAGCTATTATATGTGATCTTTTTCAACACTCACAAGTAATCGGAGAATATTCGCAAAAGATAGGGTCAGGTACCATTATAGTTGAACAAAGATCTTTTGGCGCGTGGCAAAATTCGGAACTTAAGGCGCCATCTTGTTTTTCAATCAGTTTTCACAAAACAAATGCACAAATGTTTACCGACAGCGCCCCCTATCAACGTCATTCGAGCGCCAAAAGATTCTTGAAGTCCAGTTCAATATGAAGTCAAACTGACAATTATTGTCCTAGCCGAGGAGATCGTACAACAAAGTTTTCGAGCTTAACTATCCTACTATCTATTTTAAGCTACTTTCAAACTGCGAAATTCTAACATAACTTTATTTGTGACACAGAGAACGCATCTCGATTTTGTATGGATGGCGGCGTATGGCGGAACTACTCAAACTACGCGAACTGCACGGAGCGCATCGCCAACGTGTCGCCGACTGACGTCACGAGCCTCATCTACCTCGCCGGCTACTCGCTCAGCCTCGCCGTGCTGTCGCTCGCCGTGTTCGTGTTCCTTTACTTCAAGTAAGTGTACTTGTAAAACATCGCTAACGCCTCATCGATTTCCCTAGAGGGTAGGTACCTGTGCAAAATATAGCAGCACGTGTTCATATCTTAAATAATCGTACGTACTTCCTCCCGATATCTTCGAATCAAAGTACAAAAAGACACTATAACTTGAAAATATTGGGAGTAAGCCAGCAGATTTATTTATTTATTTTTATTTATTTATTTATTAGGCACTTCAACGACTTACTCACTAAAACATACATAAACAAAAATCACTTAAAGTTTTAGGTATAGTGAATACGTCACTTAAAGAAGTGCACAGCACTAGCATGGAACGTAATGACTATAGGACGTATGTGATACCGTTAGTTGAGTTGGTTGCAAGTTACATAATAAAGTGATAATAATCGTTCACAAGTACAAACGATAAGAAGCATTTAATTAACAAAACAATTTAACAAAATACAAAACAAAATAAGATAAAACTGAAAAAGAAGTAAATGGAAGTGGATACAATTTTATTATGTTAAAAGATAATTAGGCGGCTCGTGTTGCACAGAGGTCTTGAGACTCTGAGCTGGTTAAAAGTCTCGTACGAAATTGACGGAAAGGGTTAGAGTAGATGTCGATGCTATTGGTTCGTGTAGCGAATTTATTATAGTTTCCCATTAGACGGTTCATGGGTGCGGTGCTACCAAGGTTAGTACGACTTGCAGTTGTGGCAAAGGTAATGGTTTCGCGACCAGATCTAGTAGTTATCTGTCGAGGTACAGCTATGTTTAGTTCCGCCAAAAGATCAGGAACATTTAGCAAACCGTTAACGATCTTATAAAGTAGGATTTGGTCCGTTACGTCTCTTCGGTGTTCAAGTGAAAACATTTTAAAATGATTTAGCCTATGACCATAACAAGAATCACGTGGACAGCTAGGACTTCTAAAACGAAGATATCTGGTGAAGATTTAATGACTCTGATTAAATTAGGACTATGAACTGTTTCTCTGCGACCACAGGTAACAGGGCCATTAAATACAACATTCTTATTTTCGAAAAACAAAAAAAAACGTTTCAGTCTTATTAAATATCGTTTTATAAAGGATCTTCTAATCTCAATTGCGAAAAACTAGCAGAAAATTTGTAGACTTTTTTTTTCTAAGATACAAATGGCCACACTTATATCTAACAAAACGCGCCAGACAGTTCATTTGACATTAATAAACTTGAGAGACACTAGGACGAGACCCAATAGTTTCAATGGTTTTTTTCTCAACAAAAACAAAACACAAAAGGATATTATCGTATCAAATATTTTCTGAATTCGTGTTATTTTAACTTACATATTAGAAATATAATAGGATGAATACTACTTTGTGGTGTTAGTGTTTTGTAATTCATCTTATCATTTTTTAAGTAAGTGCCGTAGTAAGTATTGCAAAATGATATTCATCTACGGGACTTGCATTGTGCGTCAACTGTCAGTCACCAATGTGTACACAGCCTATGTAAATTCTATATTATCAAGCTGATTATGAAACTATTAGTATTTATTAACTTTACATATTAATACAATAATTACACACATTATGATTTCTTCAATATACATACAAAGTGTATCTCATAATATGCGTGGTCATAATAAAGGGCGTGGACAGACCATCAAACTGAACCACTTTCTCCATGGGACCAACATCGAAATCGTGATTAAATTATCACTTGTCCCAAACTCAAACTTAAACCATTTACAGGCACTTTTGAATTGTCAAGGGGTCAGCCAGTCTGAAATATGAAGCTAGTTGCCCATTCCAAAGCGTTGGTTCCTATGGAGAAGAACGGGCAAGAAACTCCACGGACACTCTTTTAAATCATAATATTCTTACAAAAGTATTGGTTATATCATTCATGTTGAAATTATACATGTGAGAACAATGTAGACAGACGTGCACGTAAAAAGCGTCCGTAATAAAAAGATAAAAACAATTCAAAAATTAAAATAAGCCGTGGCAGATAAGAGATCACCAGTCCCTACTGACGGCGTCCTTTCACGAAAAATGATGACGCATGGATCAGCACCGTTTAGCTCAACCATTTTGAAGGGAACTTAACGATCCAACACACACGCCACCACCAGCGAGACATTTAGTGAGCATGACATACTCTCAGCCACCAGGGCACATCAAGTCAATGAAAGACGAACCCAAACATTTGGGACGAGTAGGTATTGAAGTTTTGTATGGAACAGATGGTTATTTTTTCGCGAATTCGAGATTGTTCAATTTGATGGTCTGTAAATGTTTCAGTAGACGGTGTAGATGCTCAGTGACAGTCTTTGAAAAGTACACATAAATATGTAGTTTTACATAATTAGTAGTATGATTTGCGAATTATCTACAGTGCAGATAGAAAGACATGGTAAGTAGGCTACTGAACTGAGATCGAACCGTGAGATATTACATTATTACATCGGTACATTTGCAGATCAATCATACTTGTCTTGTCAAATGATAAATTATATCTATTTCTGTAAGAAGGTATACAAACACTTTTACATATCAATAGTATTTAAAAAAAAACTAGATGAGGTCGGTGTTTTAGGGTTCCGTAGGTAAAAAATCAAATTGAAAATAAATTGAACCTTTGAAGGGTGTTTGTCACTTTGCTGTTCATCTATTTGTACTTAGTTATTTTATTCGATCTACTGAATCAATGCCCTTAAAACATATTTACAGTTATTTAGCGCAGAAATCGGCGAATATTTCAGTAGAAATTTATTTTTCAACTATGTAACTAAAAATTAAATGCTGTTCGTTGGTAAATGCATCAATTTTATGTTTAAAAAAATCTTTATAGTCCGAATTACGTTTTTACGGACAGAAAAAAATTAAAAGTTGTCAGCCAAATTGGATAATTCGAGAAAAACTGAAAGTGTTTTTTTCTATAGACTGATCTTTTGACAGGACATCGTCTGTAGGGTCAGCTGGTTTACAATATATATAAACACAAAAAGCTTGGACTATGTATGTAGCCTCAAAACGTAAAACTAAATTAAATTAAAATTAAAATAAACTAAAACAAACTAAATTAGATTATCGTTAGACACGAAGCTGACTCTACAAAATGTCTGGACATTTATGTAAATGACCGGCTGCTTATGAATAATATCTCTATTTTGAGAAAGTTTTTAGAACTGGCAGGTTAGAAACAAATCAAATGAAAAAAATATTAAATTGTCGAATTTAGAACTCTTTGGAAACCTGTTGATGTATATTGAATTGATCTGTCATTGATTCCTATAAATTGGCGGCAATTTGAGAAGTGTCTGTTGGTAGGTCACTCTCTTATCAGCTTCTATCATGCACCGCACAGTAATGATGTTATCGTCAGCTGTCGCCGTTGCAGGACGTCCCTCACGCAGGTCATCAGTAAGATGCCTACGACCACGCTTAAGCTCATTGAACCAGTTGTAAACAGTGGCAGGTGATGGGCCTTCATCATGAAAGGCTAATCGAAGTGTATATACTTTGTTTGTTGTTTGTGGATATACTCGTACTTTGTTGTTGACTAATACTACAATGAAAGTCGTAATAAATCATAGAGTGAAAATTTTCTCGCGTTTAATTCATTTTGACGAGCTATACTTCGGGCAAGCGTAGGCATTGTTATAAGACAGGTGGAAAAAAAGTCATATGAGCATTGATCAACGTGAACGTTTGGTCCGTAACTCAGTGGTTCCATCGAATGCGACGTTGCTTAGAAAGGAATGGAGAATATTTCGAAAAATAGTAAAGGTATTAGCAACTTAATGGTTCATTCTGTTTTTTATTTTCGAAGAACTTCCGGTGTGTACCACGTCTATAATAATTTTTAATTTTATTAACATAGTTATTAGTTTCTATGTACGTAGGTAGAAACTTATAACTACGAGTATGTTAATAAAATTTAATATATTTATTTCAGAGCAAGCACTCAGTAATTGGTACAAGTCCATATTATGTTACTACTAACATAGTATGGACTTGTACCAATTACTGAGTGCTTGGTCTGAAATAAATATTTTCAATTTCAATATTATATACAGGGTGGATTTTTGATGGGGCAGTAAGTACAGCTAAATTAACCGTTGTAGCTACAGAAAAACGGCCTTAAAAGACTGTCCTTAACTTTTTGAGACATGTTGATCTGCATTCGTTAAGAAACAAAACCGGTTGATATCAAAAAAAGTTTTTGTGAAAACTGCCAATTTTCTTGCTGACTGTAATATTTTTTCAAAATCTGTGAATGCAGATCAAAATGTCTCAAAAAGTTAAGGACAGTATTTTAGGACCGATTTCTTATAACTACAACAGTTAAGGTAGATAAAGATAAACTACGACGTGGCTGCCTCATTGGTCTAGTAGTCGCAATCGCTACTGCTGCGTATGAGGTCCTGGGTTCGATTCCATGGCCGGACAACGTGTTATTGGGTTTTTCTATCTGGGTTTTGTCAGTAGCAGCCCGGAGTCTGGATTTGGCAGGCGTACTATAGGTACACCTCTGCTCAACCCTTCGGGAAAACAAAGCGTGATGTTATGTTAGCTGATATACTAACGTGTTACGACTAACTTGACACACATTTCTTTTATAATAGGGAATATTGACTTTAACCTGTAGTATGTATAAGTTAATTGCATATTTTAGAGATAATTATAGTAAATTACTGTCATGGGATGCAACACGGGCATGGAAGCCGAGGCACACATACGTGAGTCCAGCAATGCCTGGGTGCGTTTCATGCTTGTATAGTACTTTTCCAAAATAATGCGAGGAAATTCAAACTTAGTAAATTAATTATAAATTCCAGCCAATGACGATCAACGATGATTTTTCTCGCGCCAATATTTTCATTTGTTTCTTCTTTACTTTGAACAGCTCAATTTGCAACCCAAATCGGAATTTAAATAAAATCATTGATATGTTACCTCCTCGATTGCCATGTGTTGAAGTAAAAAGTTCGTTCCATTTTTAAATAATACGAGAGATATGATATATATGATATAGTTTTATAGTAATTTATTCGGCCGCTAAACACGACAGACATAGATTTTCATACAAACATTGCCGGCCGGGCGCTCACATGTAGGTATTCGACCAGTACACCATTTTTCGATTTGGCTCGAAGAAGGTTGTCAAAATAATGCCCGAGGTTAACTCGGATAACTGGCAGCCCTCTGTTTTGAAAAAAGTGACCTATAAAATAAAATAAGTCTCTATAACTCAAGGCATATCAAACTACACATAAGTACCTATAAATTGACGCCTGATTTCCTAACTCTCAGACAAACCAGATGAAAGTCAAATAAAGTACAGTTTACATCGTCGAAGGCGACGCTCACTAAACGGATAAGTTCAGTCGCACTTATTTACATTGAAAACCAACCCTAGTGCCACGTATGTTTATTTTCTAAGTAGTTTGGCCAAAAGCTATCATTAAGAAGATCCTGGCAAAGTGTACAGAATGGTTAATCCCGGATTTCAGGCCCAAATCTCGGGCTCTATCAGAATACCAGCGCTGCTACACTTATTTTTAAACGTCGCAGCATCATGCTGAGATAAGAGCCTTTTGGCCTCGTACAGGACTTTTCTTTTTTTTTTTCATTTTACTTTTGGGGGTTTTTTTAATGTTTCTATGAGTGTGTTTTTATACAAATTATTTTATGATCATCCTGTGTAAGTCCCGATAAATACTTTCTCTATCCTTTTTTATCTCCAAAATTCTTAAGATGAAATTTACGTCATTTGATGTTGCTTCTTTAAATAAGGGTAGGGAATCTATTCCGATTGAGAACCCGTGTTTGCATTAGATAACGATAACGGGCATGATTTCTGTTTCTCTTTGATTTTATCTTTTACCCTGTGATAAGGTAAAAGATACGAAATCTTTTTCTTTTACCATTCTGCATGATCAAGAGTTTAATTTCAAGTTAATATGTAGTTAATAAAGTTCTGTTAATTTTTTTATTTTTTTATATATTATGGCACTCCAACAACTAGTTCACAAGAACAAACAGAGAGCTTAGTCTTACTCGTATTGTATAAGTACTACAGGCAACTTGTCACCTGAAGGTGTGCGCACAGTACCTACTTACAGTTCACGTCAAATAACTTTGCCGCTCTGAAGTTAGGTCGCGCATAGGCGCTAGCATGCTCGCTACTGTTTTATAAGTACTAAGACTACTGCACAGTCATTTGTAGTCTACTTCAGAGCGGCAAAGTTATTTGACGCGAACTGTACATAGTTTGCCTATTAATAATTAAAGAGATAAAAATAATAATAAAATCAAATAAATTAATAATAAATTTAAAATCGATATTTTATGATTGATACAAAAATATTTAAAAATGTATTTAAATAAACGAGATAAAATCAAATAAATCAATTCAAAATATTTTATTTCACATAAACCTACATGGGCACTTATGAAACGTCAGAAGCTAGGTGCACGGTTCCAATTGGTCTTTTCCTATGGAAAAGAGCCGGCAAGAACCTCCACGGTTACTCTTTTAAAAATAATTGTTTTTCACAATATTTTCAAATAACAGTGTTATTAGGTATGGGAGGGCAGTGTAGGTCTTTCAACAAGTACCAGGTACTTAACAAAATAATTATGGTTTACAAATGTACAGTCCACTAAGCCTACAGCGTTCTCACATTCACAAAATAGAAAATAATCTATGTATAGATGAATAAATTATTAAAAATAAAAACGTATTATAAACGAAATAACGTGATTGACAATTCTGAATAATTATCATGTTCACAAAAGCCACTAATAAAGAGTTGAAGTTAAATTGTTGCAATAATAATACAATCAAAGGAATAAAACAAATAGATAAAAATCCGGACAAGTGCGTGTCGGACTACGCACAACAAACTTAACTCTGTAGTTGAAATGTATGGGACAACATATATTTACAACCGCAAATGTAATTTGGTCGATTATTACTCGTTAACTTGTAAAGCCTACTCAGCTGTGATAGTTTTCCTTTTAACTTCGTTATATATACTACTGCCGTGATTTTTTTCACATTTCTAAAACCAACCATTTAGCTGGCAGGGGGAGGACACTTGACTCTAACAAAATCAGCACTTTCGAAAGTTTGTGAAACCATGAATCCAAAAATGGTTTAAAAAAATTACAATATTTTTGAACGATTTATTCTATTATGTCTCAAGTCCCATGTAATAGGGGGAGCGCCTAGTCCATCATCTTTCCACAAATCCAAAATCAAAAACTAAAAAAAAATGAAAAAGCGTACTTTTATACAGAATGTAGTCATTTGCACACCAACTGAATACTGGGTACTGTTTATTATTAGGTAAGTTTATAAATGAATCAGGCAAAATACTCCCCAAAATATGTCCAATAGTAACTAATCATCGCTTTAGCATTATTTACTTTAGCTAACTAGTTAACTATATACCTGAATGTAAATGGCGTTTAAGTCTTCCCTTGCAGTACATTACATTAGTAAATGAGTTCTCCAACTATTTACTGAGACTGCGCCATTGAATAAGGTTAATACAATAGTTTGTAAATGTAATGCGTATGTCCCTCTATTTGTACAATGCCCTTGTCATTATTCTTGGCTTTGAATGAAATGCTAGTCATTACCGAGGGTCAGCGAAGGTATGCGACATTTGAAGGGAAATCAAGGGTCCCAGTCTCAAAGTTTTGAATATATAGGGTGGCTGGTAATTAGTGACAAGTTTTATTCGTCAAAACGTAGGGAACAGCTGATTTTATTTTCGCGACTTCAGGTTTGGTCCCTTAGTAAAACTGGTTCATAATGATGATTAAAGTCACGTGTTTAAATATCGGTCACTAATTACCAGTCACCTTATGTTTCGTCTCACCTCCATACTTAAAAAAAAATAGTGCAACTATACAGGCGTTTAAAATGTATCGGTAGGATTTATTCTACACAATAATCATCATAATTTCAGCCGAAAGACCTCCGCTGCTGGACATAGGCCTCCCCCAAGGCTTTCTGACATCCAGCATACAATTATAATTGACAATAATCCCATTTATTATATCAACCATTTCGAATCATAAACTCAACACATTTCACTGATTAACAATTGAACGTCACCTCAAACAGCCGGTGTTGTCACATTTATGTAATTTGTTTGCACAAACTGTGGTTCGTAATGATATCAATTTTGCGTCTAACCAACAGCGAATCGCGTACCTACCTCTTACAATTTCACAAATTGAATTTCAAATGAACCGTCAATGAATTTCGTTATATTTTTTTTTTCTCAAATAATCTTTTTAAAAGAAATTTCTTTTTTCCATTTCATTGCGAAAAGAGGTTCTTTTGTGCAGGTGAAGAGGTGAAAAAACGTAGCTAAACAATAGCCATATCGTAAAATAGAATAGAATAAAATTTCTTTATTTTGCATAAAGCATGTACCTACATTTGCATGGTCAGGTCTTAATTATAAATAGTTTCACTTATTTTGCTAACTTGTTTCAGCAAGAAAAAAAATACTTTTAAATTCAAATTCAAAATTCAAAATATTTTATTTCACATAAACCTACAAGGGCACTTATGAAACGTCAGAAGCTAGGTGCACGGTTCCAATTGGTCGTTTCCTATGGAGAAGAGCCGGCAAGAAACTCCACGGTTACTCTTTTAAAAGTAAATGGTATTTACAATCTTTTCAAGTTACAGTGTTTATAGGTATGAGAGGACACTGTAGGCCTATCAACGAAACAAAAAAAAAACAAACGAAACACATTATTACTACTGATATCATGTTATCAAAAAATACTTTAAAATTAAATTATGCAGGGTGGAAGGGACATCGACGCGAAATCATCTTCTGAATCCATAGTATCAGTTTTCGCGTTGATGTCCCTTCCACCCTGTATAATTATGTATATTACTAGTGAGATCAAAGTGTACTCGTGTTAATTTAAATAACTTAGCTAGGATAACTTAATTATTTTGAACTTTGCTTATAATTTAAGAATGCACTAGTACTGTAGTAGAGCACAATATTATAGAGTTGAAATAATTTAATGGCAGCTCTCGTATTTGTTTATAGATTTTGACGGACATATTTTACTATAAAAATAATTCTGAAACTGTGCTTTTACATCTTGTGACAGCCAGTCAGGGTTTGATCTCTTGAAAGGGTTTTTTTTTTCAATGTCTTTGATAAATAGCTCAGAGTAAAAAAAAAACAGTATTAATTTAATACCCTGGTTCATATTTTTGCATAATCCGCCTATATTGTTACGACTGCTGGGATAAAGGCCTCTTTTCGGTTAGGGGGTGGGCCGTAATCCACCACACAGGCCCAGTGCGGATTGGTAGATGTCACATGTCTTCGAATAAAAAATAAAAATTGGAAAAATACGACAGAGTAATTGAAAATCGGCAATTTTCCGGCGAAAATTTTTCCAACCGTATTTTAAGTTATTGAATTTAATTGATCAATTATTTTGTTACACGATCCTTTACTTCTAATCATTAGATATGATTAGAAGTAAAGGATCGTGTTTATTACATTTACTCACGTAAGTTATTATATTTACGAGAATCTTTAGATTGAAAGCCTTCTAACGTAAAATCTGTGGATATGATCAATCGAGCGAATAATCAGGTGAAGCAAATTGGTAGACTACACATTTTACCCTTCGGAAACCTTTTCATAATTAACATATATAATACTAGCGAGCCGCTCCTTCTTCGCGCGGTTTTTGACAAAACATCGATTTTTTTTAGGTAAACGTAACTTTAAGGTTCTCCGGAGGGTTATGCAGAGATGTACCTTTAGGAGCATGAGGAACAGGGTGTAAAGTTCACTCATCCACCATAGAAAAGGGAGGATCCTCCGACCAGACGGGTGTTGTGGACGGGTATGTCGGATAGTCTTATATATTATGTCGTTCGCGCGGTAAACTCTAATTGCGCGATGCAGGATTTGACGTCATGTCTTTGATGCGTAGTTCGTATGTGGCGGTGTAACCGCTACATACCTATAGTACACCCACCTATTGTATGTACACAAAAATATATCAAATTTTAAGAAAATTTCCGATATTCATAGTTTCACAACCTTGATGTACATCGCACTCGTCTCCACAGAGTAGGCAACTCGTTCATGGGTCAATATATACGCTTTTACAACAAACTTCCCATCGACATTCGAAACTTACCCATTAAACGATTTAAAAGCTGTATTAAAAACAAACTTTGTGAAAAAGGGTAGGTACTATAAAATTTCAGATTATTTAGAAGATACAAAAGCATGGGATTGATGTGCTCGCTCTGCTAATTATTATTAATTAATTTATTTCAGACATGGTCCATACAGAATATAAAAAATTAAAACACATGTACATTAAAATAATCAATAAAAATAAAATTACATTTACACATTAGAATTACATTATCAATAATTATCATAATCAAACAATTGTATCGATTTAAATTAAATATACTTAAATTTAAAATAAAAAATGACATTTAAAACAATCAACACAATATACACACAAAACAGTCACACACATGTCAAATAAAACTAGGAGAGGCGCTAACATGAAGCTGCATCCACCTCTGTAGCAGGGATAGGTCCCACCGCTCGGACAAAACCCTCAGGAAACTGTTGGAGCTGCTTCGTAGGCGACTTAATAGTGAAGCGCTCCGCTTCCTCATGATCGCGAAAAAATCATCGGTCCGCGCCTCAGCAAACATAGTCGAAGCACTACAAAACCGCGGAAGCCCCAAAAGTATCCTGAAAGCATTGTTGTACTGCACGCGCAGTGCGCTGTACGCCCGCTGCGTAAAGTGCTAAGCCTTGTGATAAAACCGTACAATTAGTTTTTTTTATTATTATCTAAAATCATTAAATATACCAGTTTTATATACATATTGGCTGAAAATTATAATACAAAATGACACGATTACTTTGTAAAATATTATATTGTTTTACTTATTGTGAATGTGAGGACTATGTGTTTTTATTTTCCTCATATTTTTTTTTCTTTCTCTGTTAGTTTTAATGATGGTCTGGCAGTTTGAGTAGTTTATGCGGCCTACCCAAATGCCCTTTATTTGGTATTGTTCGTCGAGTTGAGCTCCATGATTACTGACAAAAGCTGGCACTGACAGGACAGGTCCACTCAAATCTGTGTGGTTCTTTTCTCAAAATACCATTGCAGACACTAATCTACATGGTCCTCATATGTCCTGACCAAGATTATGTCTGGACTTTAAAAGAGACTGTGACCTCTGAGTTTGTTTCGGCCTTTCTTCTCAGAGTAGTCAGATAGAAAACGCCGAACTCATCTAGCTAATTATTTTTTAATTATTTTTTTAAGATGACGTGTAAAAGTGATTCAGATATCTTCTTTACAGAATAAACAATTTCATTTCATTTCCTTTCGCCAGTTATGTTTAAGTCCCATGTATTAGGGGGCGAGCCTATTGCCATCAACCGGGCACAAATCCTGACTCCGGGCTGCTATTGTGAAATTCCTGATGATGAAAATTCCAACAACACTTTGCTCGAGCTAGGAATCGAACCCAGGACCTCATGCTCGGCAGTAGCGCTTAAAACCACTAGACCAACAAGGCAGTTAAAATTACCCCGTAGCAAAAGAAGGTTATGCCTACGTTATGTTATGTGAGTAAAGAGTCGTAATATGAGATAATAACGACCAACTACAGATACAAAAATAAGGACACTGTTACGAATAAATAAATCTACTTCATTTTCCTTAACAATAACAACTAAAATAAAGTTTTCAAGAAACTCCAATGTGTTTTTGCCTTCTATTTATTACACTGTCTTCTATCTCTATCTGGTAAAATAAAAAGATTTTGTTTTCAATTATTTTCATAAAAATATTTTTATATAAATGCTTTACTGTGCTATAATTATACTTAATACAGGGTGTTAAAATAACAATAATTTAGTTTAAAAGCAAATTTTGATACAGTAGGCGGGTTTTTTTCTGGGTTACTTGGCGCCTTTCGGTATCTAGACTATAATCATTACGGCCTAAATAACTTGCCTTAAAAGTTAACGTAAGTTGCCTTAAGAAGCACAACACATACCGCGCAAATCGTGCCTGTGGTAACCTACGGTAGGAGGATTTCATATCGGCGTCGAGTCGACGATGAAGTACTTAGGACTCGTCCTCGATAGCCGGTGGAACTTCGTGGAGCATTTTCGACGTTTGGCTCCCAGACTGAAGCAGGCCGGGGCTGCCTTGAAGCGGCTCCTGCTCAATCTAGGGGGTCCAAACGCCTCCTGCCGGATACTCTACGCGGTGTCGTGTGGTCCATGGCCCTTTACGGGGCACCGGATATGGGCGCGTTCGTTGAGGCGGCGGCCAACCCGCCAGTTGAACGCGTATCAGAGGGTCATTGCCATCCGGCTGATCCGGGGATACTGCACGGTCTCCGGTGAGGCGGCGACCCTCCTTGCCGGTCCTCGCGCATATTTGGGCACTCCCAAATAATTTCGCGAGGAGGCGAAATTCGCCGGGACTTGGCTCCGATGCCGCGAGAAATCGCGGCACAGCGGACAGAGCTCCGGCGGGATCTCATGGCGTCATGGAGAGTGCGATTGTCGCAACCCAGTGCTGGACACGCCACTATTGCAGCGATAAGTCCCCTCTTTTAGGAGTGGCTCGAGAGGCGCCATGTCGTCCTCACCTTCCACCTGATGTAGGTACTCACCAGAGACGGTTATTTCGGGAGGTTCCTGTTCCGTATAAGGCGGGAGGAAATGCCCAGGTGTCATCACTGCGTGGATCACCTTGAGGACACGGTGGAGCATACGGTGTAGGTCTGCCCGGCTTGGGCAGAGCATCGCCGTGTCCTCGTGGAGGTGATCGGTGGCAGGGATCTCTCGCGTCCAGCCCTGTTCCAAGCCATGGTACGGAGTGAGAGGGCATGGGAGGTCGTCACCTCCTTCTGCGAAGCAGTAATGCTCCCAAAGGAGGTGGCGGAACGCGTGAGGGAGAGGCAAATTCCCCGCCCTCACGCCCCTAGCCGCCGCAGGAGACCTCCGCCCAGAGCGGGAGAAGTTATTAGATAATTTCCCACCCAAAAAAAAAAATGCATAGTAACCTAGCTAATTGTTTTTTTTTTATATATATATTATATTAACGCTGTACCTGCCTATCCAGATGAAATTGTAATTAATAATAAATAAATAAATAGCCATTCCGATATAATTTCCTACTTATTTCAAAGGCAAGGAAAACGACTAAATCATATTTTTGTCGTGTCTGAGACTATTTAAGCTGAAATATATATTATTATCCTAAAATTCTCTTTGTTGTATTTATAAATCATTTCCACATTCTGTTTATTCCCCAAATATGTACTGAACAGTTACTGTAGCATCCAGTGTCAATTTAATGGCCATCTAAAATTTATACTTCCATTTGTGAAGAGTAGATACCGTGCCAAGATATTATTGCCGCTATAATATCGTACTTACGTATACTAAAGTTTACGATCTATCCATCAGTGTATCAAAACATCAACAAACAAGATTATTATTGAGAGTATTTTGAGATTTAAAATTTCTTCAAACAAAGACATGTTTTTAAATAAGTTTAATTGTTACACTTTTGAATGATCATGTAAACAATTAGCAACTGTTTATTATATGGATGTTCTAAGATATAAATGTATGGGATATGATAGGGATATGGGATATATATTGGGTTGGTTGGTTGCAAGTCCCAATATATACGTTTTCTTTCTTTCTTCTTCCTTGTAATTGATGTACATTCAATAAAAATAACGCAGAATGCTTAAGGTACAATTCCGTACTCGACCGCAGGAGGCAACTGCAGGCGACGTGTCGTCGCAACACGATTGGTTTTTATGAATTTCTATGAAATACCTTCCGTAGCTAGCGACACGTCGTTGGCAGCTGACAGGCGACACGTGCAGCCCGACCAGCAGTGCCGCCAACGCTCGAGCGTTAACACGTTTTTTTATTTTCTATCTACCGACTGTAACACGTTCAACGTTCACGTTCACGCCTGCGGTTGGGTTCGGAATCATGACTGCAGCGACATGACACCGCGTCCAGTTGCTGCTTGCGGTCGGGTACGGAATAGTACCTTTAGAGTGCAACTAAGCTAAACACCCACTACTAATTACACTAAACAGACCATTGCGAATGAGTGCCACAGCCCACAGTCAAAGCGGTGACATTACCCTTGACATAATGGCGATAATATGGTGAATGGTGAATATCACTTTTGGCAAGCGAACGAGATATTATGACCGTTAACTAACATCATATATTTGAACGATGCGATCAAAGCATAATAACATCTGATATCGTACGTGAAATGACTGTTATGGACGAACGAAACTGCTTCCATTAGTACTTAGTGCCAAAATAGTTTGAGATTCTGTGTGTTCCTTTTTGTTGTTAAAGTTAACCGTTATTGATTTGCTACATCAATTCTTTAGGTACCCATTACTATTCGTCAGCAAACTAAAATCAATAAGTTTTATATTTTATTTGTAAAAAAATATATCAGTAATATCAGTTACACATCACTAGCGTTCGCGTTAACCCCTATGTCAATCTGAACTTATTCGTTTATTTCTCAAAATTATTCCCGTCAATTTCAGTTGATTGATAAATAAAATAATGCTCACACACATTTCACCGCTTGTAAAGAAACTGACATAAAATATTTTTTCTTAAGTAATTTAAGTTACGAACTAAGTAGTGGCACTAGGGGGTAGTTCTGCCTGTCTGCAATTTGTCACAACTTTTAACTTATACTTCATTATAACTTTGAGGCAAGCACAGTCGTTACTTTTTGTCTTTACTGCATAGCCATCAAATATTATTATTTATTTATTTATTACTTTATATTTATTTATTTATCAACTTACATTTACCATTACAGGGTAACCCAATTCGGTAAATGCGCTTATCCTAACTTAATAAATACTAACATCTATAACTAATTACAAACAATGCATTCCTTGTGTGTGTGCTCAAAAATAGCGTTTTGTTGCTTTACTGAGGTCGAAGACCTCGCTATTAGAGCACTCTTGCAGTAAAACAGCTTAAATTCATTGCTAAAATACAAAGTGCATTTAGAATAAATATTGATGCTACATGATCTTATTTTGTCATTTTTGATGGTAGTTATCTTTTATCATTGTGATCATTCAAATGCGTTGTGCGTGAGTTTACTGAACTAAGAGGTGCTGAAAAAAATGTTCAGACTTACCTATGCAACCTAATGTCAAAAATATATTCCCCACAAAATAGCCAGTCCCATTGTTTAAAAAAGAAACCTAATAATTTTGATAGCAGACTTGTAGCATCACTATGGAAATGCAGAGTTAACTTTTCAACATGAAAATCCACTTTTGCTGAAGCTCTTTTACATAATGTACAGACACAGAACGTGGCAGACACATGTCGGCACTGTACAGACGCTGAATCTAAAGTTGCATATTTGTTATCTAGCACACGTCTGTCGTGTCGGTTTACGTACGACAGATTCGAAAATATCATAGATAAACCAGTCTGTTTGAGTCACGTCTGCCAGCATAAGTAACTATAGTAGTAGCAGACGACTAATTAGGGCCTTTTGGCACAAATGAGGGTTAAATATACTGAAATTCTCTAACGCGTTAAACAGAGCAACAATTAGTACCAGAGCTCCAGGGGACTACTTAGAACCATTTTGGTGAAGCCAAAATTGTGAGGGCCTAATGTTAGTACTGAGGTGTCATTATGATGACGTTAGATGTGTCCGCTCATTTTCTATTCATTCATAGTTAAGGCTGGCTCTAGCTAACACGAAGTCGCTAACCCCTGAGTAATGAAACGACGCTAAACTTTAAGACGTTCTTAAAAGTTTTTTTGTGGCTACAATAAATGTAAATGTGACAGGGACAGCATGAGACTTGAAATGGGGACTTAAAATTGAGTTACAAATTGTTCTTAATAAATAATGATGCAAAACTTTAAACTAACAACAGATATTTGTACCTACTTTCCATATAAATATATCTATTCTATTCTCAAACGAATCTTGATTCAATAAATAATTATGTGAGAAAACTGACAGATTTGTACATTTTGATACAAGTAACCAAAGTTTGTCATTACACTCTTTTCACTCATTAAAGGACTGCACTGACTCCAAGCCGCCAAACAACCTAATACTAAAAAAAATAATAACAAAGTGGACAAAAATAAATAATATGAAATATAATGTTTGTCATATTTTATTTATTTGCACAGTTATATATTTTAGGCATAAAAAGAGACGTAGGCTCATTGCTGAGATTTAATAAGAATTCACATCTCTGACTAGTATTTAACTTTCTGTGGCGTACTTTTCCGCACTAGTGCGAGAATACAAAGTAAACGGCAAACGCTTAAAAATATTGCATTGTGAATCTAAAAGCGGCTTGTGAGTCTATAAGAGCCACTTTATTTCATAAAATTGACCGAATCACATCGATGCTAGAATTTTGCTCTCAGTAATTGTACTTAGCGAGTGGTTGTGCAAGCATGCCTCTTCTTTATAAAACCTCCTTACTTCAGCAACATTTGCGAATTATGCGGGTCTCAACTCAACTTTAACTCGTCGTATATAAAACGGAACAAAGCCGTCCTTTAGCAGTTATAATTACGTGAGATATTAACTCAAAAGACGTATTTGTCTTACATCTCGCCTTGTCTGTACTAATATTATTTTCTCATTTTCAGGGACCTGCGATGTCTAAGGAACACGATACATACCAACCTCATGTCGACGTATATACTGTCTGCTTGCAGTTGGGTGTTAAACTTAGCTTTACAAGTAAGTACTGGTTTATTATCTAATAGACGTTATCTGTAGATAGTGGATGTAAACACTGGCTTAACGAAGGAATGAGAATTAGGTTGAACTTTGATTTATACGACGTCGTGTAGTGGCGAAATTCAATTTGTTTAGCTTGTCCACTCGAAAAGGACGCGCCCCATTACCGCATTTTACGTACAAGTTGCGGCACCGTGTACGTAAATAATGCGGTAATGGGGCGCGTCATTTCAGAGTGGACAAGCTATACAGTGTAGCTGCGGTGTTCTGATTTGGATAGATTTATTAAATTTAATTCATCATCAGCATCATCATTGGCCGCCTTGTTCCACCCACTGTTGAGTATAGGCCTCCTCCCATTTGTAAACTTTTTATTTATTTATTGCCTTTATTCAGAGTTACATTTGTGTTACAAAATCGTTTTATCTCAGTTCTGAGTCTCTGTGTGCCCTTTGACAAAAGCCTTCCAGTTCTTCCTGTTCCTTGCCAGTCTAGTCCATGTCTTTCCCGCCATCCTCACCAAGTCATCCTGCCTTCTTTTCAAAGATTTCCCTTTCTTTCTCTTCCCCTCCCTAGGCTAGTCATTTTTTTATTCCATTTCTCTTGAACTTCGTAAACTTACATTGTATTAAATAATTTTATGACTTTTGAATATAAACTAAATATAAGATACCTACGCTATTACTTTCATGTTGATAAAGTAAATAAAATCACTATATTTCTTTAATGCATTCAGTTTTGGTACACAGTAGGTATAATACTTATCTTTTTCATCACAAAGTTTTCGGTCAAGATGCATTAGCAACATTGACACAAAAGTAATTTATCAAAAATGCTGAAAAGACAAGATGTTTTAATATGAAAACTTGTGTTTGACACGCAAGTTTTCATATTAAAACATTTTAGAAATTCAGAAGTCAATGGACTAGAATTAAGAATACAGAGATAAGTTTTCTTTGTGAATTCAAAAATATTTTAACAAAATACTTATGAACATTCCGTTTCAGATTTTTTCAACATTGAACTGATTTCAATAATCGTTTATTTTCGTTTTTCTAGGGCTACAATTGATTTATGTGCGTTAATAAATTATAAGCACTTACATTTAGAACAGCGATAATAGCTCTTTTCAAACAAAACTATCTCACTCTCAATCGGTACAATAATAAAAATAAAGGCCGATGTAATAAAAAATCAATAATGAATCATACTCCGTACTTTTGAGGATTATTGCTCTTTGTATAAAACCTTTTGTATAAAAACTTTTCGACAGATCCAATACGACATTTTACAGGCGCTACTGCATGAGGTCCTGGGTTCATTCCCGGGTCGGGCAAAATGTCATTGAGTTTTTCCAACTGGAAATTCTTAGTAGCAGCCCAATCTGGATTTGTGCCCGATTGACGGCAATAGGCTCGCACCCTATTACATGGGATTTAAACATAACTAGCGAAATGTAGAAGTAATATAGGTACACTTCTGCCTAACCTTTCGAGGAATACAGACGTGATTATATGTTATCTATCTAAGCATCAAACGCTCCAGAAATAGGGTTTTCTACGGAAAATGTTATCTAAATTTTCCGTGCAACGAGTCACTCGTTTTGGTTTCGTTTTGTTCACGTAACGGTTAGTTTTGAATTTTCTCATTACCTACTTGACGGCAGAGGTTTAGTTTGCATTTAACTCATTCTTAGTTTAAGTGACAGCAAACTTCACTACAGAAGAGTAATGGGTTTTATTTATAAACATTGCTTAAGAGGCGCAACAGCTAAAACGCGGTCACTGTCGGACTGCATAGAAAAGAAAGAGAAGCGCGATGTTACAAAGATGGTAATTTATTGCAAAATTTGCAGCAATTATCTATTTAAAAAAATAAAACACTATTACGGTAATAAGTTGCTTGTAGAATAATCTGACAAAAATCTGAATGATTGTGTGTACATACGAGTATTAATATGATTTTTAATCGTTAAAAGTAAATTTTCAGAGATATCTTCCTGATTTTGTTATATCGTATCAAATTAGTTGTAATATGTTTTCAACACACTATCTTACTAGCATATATCCTGAAGAATATCATACATTTATCTGATTTTGTTTAGTGCAATCAATCTGCCTAGCCTTTTCCCAACTATATTGGGGTTGGCTTCCAGTCTAACCGGATGCAGCTGAATACCAGTATTTTACATGGAGCGACTGCCTATCTGACCTCCACAACCCAGTAACTGGGTAATACGATACCCCTTGGTAAGACTGGTTGTCAGATTTTCGGACTTCTGACGACCCGTAACGACTGTCAAAGATCCATGAATGACAGCCGGGACCAACGGCTTAACGTACTTTCCGAGGCACGGAGGAGTCTCGGTATGAAAAGATGGTCACCCATCCACAGACCAACCCCGGAAAGCGTAGCTTAACCTAATGGATCGACCCGTGCGGCAGTTATTACTTAGCCACGAGCTCCTCCTCATTTTGTTTACTGCATTGCATCATAATTATAGTTTTAGGCATTATAAAACTTTCGTTTAGGCACGTTTAGGTCCTGTAGTCCCCTTATAGGTAAGTAACGATTAGTGACTGTTCAACCACACATATTTTGACGATTAAAAGTCTATTAACTTTTAAGCAAAGTTGATGAACAAATGGGATTTTTAATTAATTTGTTTTTCCTCGTAATTTTCCTCAAGAACTTGCCATAATACTAAATTTTAGAAGATATTATCGAGTCATAAACATTTTCACGATGCACTTTGAAATTCAACATGAAAACTGCAAACAATAAACTTCATTTAAATGTATTTATGAAACTTCTCCAGCTTCGTAGATTTATGCAATAAATGATTAAAACTCAACTTTTCAACTGGGAATATTTAACCACTCTGCAAGCTGTTTATTCGACCATTTTTATTTGATATTAACCAAATAGACTAGAATTTAAGCAGTTGTCAAACAAAACAAAGGTGATTAACTTCAATGAATAAGTTGTAACTAACTAGTAGTTAATACCTTAAAGGAACTTTAAATGAAATCACTTCAATCTACTCTTGAAGGGCACAAACTCACAACGCCATTATTATACGCTGCAACTTCATTTTTTTTTATGACTAGTTCAACAGTACCTACTAGTCAGTCTAAAAACAATTTTATTTACACTAGCATTAAGTTTGTTTAAGTTGAAATAACATAAATTGGAAACAATTAGGTATTTAAATAGACCTTATGTAGTTTCTTATTTATTTAGATGTTTTGAAATGATGTATTAGGTATGTTGAAACTGTTGGAACTCACGGTCACTTGTCCATAGGGGTTCATTAGAAAACCAGCGTCAGACAGCATTTGTCGGGCATTAATGCTGAAATGAACCTTTTTGGCGGAGCCGTGAGGCACACACTATTGCTTTATGATTATTTTACCTTTTTATTTTGTTATTGTGTTTCACGAACTGTGTCCAAATAAATATTTTTCTTTCTTTCTTTCTATATAAACTCAAAAAATACCGAACGGATTTTCCAACAGTTTTCACCAATGAATGGAGTGATTCTTGCGGAAGGTTTTGGTCTATAGTTAATTAAGGTTTTGTGTAAATTAGCTGAAATATTATATGACGATTATTGTTGAAGATGTCGGAAAAAATCATGCCGTGTCATGAGATCATGGGAGCTTTACTGACGTGCGCCGCGTAAACCGTACCAACCGTAAAATGAAAATCATGTTCTGTAGAACATAATTTTCATGTACATTTTACGGTTGCATAATTTTCATGTACATTTTACAATGCTATAGCATTGTTCATCTCAAAAAGTTCAACAAAAAAAACTATTATTGAAAATTTTTTACAAAAAATAAAACCGTCTTCCAAAATCTGTTATTTTTCACTTGGTAGTGTTTTTTTTTTGGACGATGTTTTTATTTTTTGTAAAAAAGCTTTTATTTTTCACTTTTCAGTTGTGGTACTTACACAAACCCCCCATACAAATTTGAATACCACTACCTGCTATGTAAATTACAGTGACAGGAACTATTAGAACATCATCCACATATACTAAGTGGGAAAAATACGTATTATTGAAGCTACCTCAAAAATCCCTCATCAGATCTTGACCAAACTTATATGGGAGCACTTCTGAAGTATGCCCTACCAAACACAAAAAGAATCATCAAAATCAATTCATATATGGCGGAGTAATCGCGTAACAAAAAAAAAACATACTACTGGAGTGAGAACCTCCTCCTTTTCAAGCGACTAATAATGCGCGAGATAATATTATAATAATATTTTTTTATTTTTTTTATATACGTTGCCCCACACTAGGAATTTCTCCTGTATCGTGGGTGCTTTTACAAACATCTAATCTCACATACACAAACAGCCAGACCCGGAAAAACTACTTGTAGGTCATACAAATATTTGTTCCGTGCGGGAATCGAACCCGCGACACGCAGCGCAGCAGTCAATCGCTTAACTACTGCGCCAACCGTGCCGTCTCAATTCGTCTCAATTCGTCGTCTTAAAATTATTGATTATCTTTCAGAATTTGATAAATATGACATTTTTATTTTCAAGGCTATTTTGACCGGTATTATATTAATCCATATCCAATAAAATATGTTATTTAAATCGGTCATTTAATTTAGATTAAAATATGCCTTGACATCATATCATTTAAATTAATAGTTTAAAAGATATTACAGATTCAAAATAACTAAATAATTATGGTTGATGGCTACGCGGGTGCAGCGGTAGGAGTCAATGACCTTTTCCTCGGCTATTAGGTATGTAATCTCGGTAGTACGTTCCCTTGGGATATTTTGCGACATTCAAGCGGGCCGCGGGCAAAAGCTAGTTTAAAATAAAAACAAAACTTTCGCAACCGCCATCTTGCATTTTGACCTCATATAACAACTCTGGAAAACCATAAAAACGATACCCATGATTAAATATACAAAATTTTCACAGCTTTTCGTTACGTGACAATTTCTACCAGTTTACTGGTAGAAATTGTCACGTAACGTAATTTAACGAAAAGCTCCTATCGCAAACCACATGAAAAAACTTCGTTCTAAAAATTCAGGCAAATTAAATATATTTTTCACGATTCGGTTTTCACCAGCCGCATCTTTTAGTGTCTTTCTATTCACAAACCGCCCAACCGCATGCAGGGATTAGAAAGTTGGGTCCCTCAACACCCGATCTATCAAGTATATCAGCATACGGAGATATATAAAGTTGCTTGAAGTCCCTCTCAAGCAGCTGTGGTTTTCGCTCCACCGGATTTATATCAACTCTCAACAGTGCAAGGGACTTCTAAGCTATGACTGACAATTCCGCGAATTTATCTCATCTCGTTGAAAACTTTCCTGTTTTCCAATACAAACACAGGATATATTTCAACGGTAAACCTTTCACACATTTTCGTCACAAACATTATTTGTTGTACTTTCCAAGTTTCGCAATATAAAGTTAATTATTCTACCAACAACTGCATAAATATGTAAATTTACTCATTTGAGAATAGTGGTAGAACGTACTGCTTGGCATGCGTACGTACCCAATTTGTATGCATCAACAATTTATAAAAGAACTATAAACCAGAGTTGATTCAAGGAAGTTGGTTACCAACATAGCCAACATTGCATAGAATATTCTAGTAGGTACGCGAAGGAAGTTTTTGAAAATGAATTGCTAACCATTTGGTGGCTAATGAACCAGACGTGAATTAAAAATACGTGCCGCGGATAAAAGAGATTCAAAAGTTAGAGCTTTGATTATGGAGCTACAAACTTAAACGTCGCCGTCGTTAATTTTGAATTTACTGCCATGAAGGATTCATTTACGTCTCAAGCAAGTCTTTGAACTTACTTTTATTTTCTAAAGTTCAATCGCTATCTATAAAATGCACGCGAGTTATTTCGTTCAGTTTATCTAGATCTAAAAACTTCATTGTAAAGAAAATATGCGATGAAAATGTTTTTAAAATAACAAAGAAATCACGAAAGATTTTTATTTACTATAAGTAATATCTGATCAGAATATTTGTAGATTTAAAACGTACCGAATAAAAAATTCCACACTTTTGTGTACCTGACAGTAAACATGCCTTAAAAACTGTTTATAACAAAAGTCTGGGTTCTTTATTCATTTCATGTCAAAACAAACCGACTTTAATGTGTGGTACTCTTCCAAGGCTATATATTATCCATTAAATATGTTTTCTAGAACTAAATCTATCAATCACACAGATCTTTTTCTGGAATACTTTATTACCCGAACGATCCAATTTCATTGGGCCGCTTCGCAAATATCTTCATATGTTTGACGTCACGGGTGAAATTCTTATAAATGATGTAACATGAGGATACGAGTATTTCCTAAGTAAGGTTACTTATATTTCCCGCTGACATTCGTTCCCCAAATAAAGTTATTGAAAGTTTTTTCCAATATGTACATAGGTGCGTACCTACTAGAGAAAAACATCAGAATGTCGAGTCGTTTCTTGTCTACCGAAAAGGAGATTCACTCTTTGTTCTGGTATTTTTCCCGAGAATGGTGCCGACTCGACCTGTCTTTGGATCGTTTTGCCTTAATCCACTTCAGGCATAAAAACATAACCAACGAAGTATTGAAACTCCCTAATTAAACCCTAAATCAAATAAATGCTCATGAAACAAAAGTTCATCTGTAATAAGGCATCATGCGTGGACAAGGGTCGTGACTATGCTATTAATTAATCTAGAAGAGTGCCCTCCGCGTTGACAGCTGGCTTTTCATCTCCCACAGCGTAATTGAATCCATAACAGCCTACAGCCTGTAGGCTGTAGCTGGCCTGGCGGCCGGTGTGTACACCGGAGATAAAAACATGTGTAAGCCTCTGTTTGTTTCCTAAAGACCTTTGTGTAGAATGGAGCTTGGAAATATTTCAATAGAGTATGCATTAATGGATAGAATCATCTAGAGATAGGTCATCATCAAGAAAATGGACCTCTTTAAGGTTAGAGGAACTAAAGAAATAGCGCGTTAAAGTTTGAAAAAAAAATGTTTTTTAGTCCCAATCTTGAGCACAAGAGTAAAGTGGAGACCCTTTTCTCGATGTTTTTGCCACTTCTCGCCAACTCTTAGGAAAACACCTAAATCATCCCGCTAAATCTTCCGTGGTTCCACAAATATTTGCAAAGAAAAAATATTGGCGTCATCTTAAATGTCAAAGAGGTCGAAGTCTACGACTGAAGGTACAGATAAAAATACAGTAGGGACATATCGGACAATATTTCCGCATATTTTATGTGGAACAACCCACTATTCTTCAGTGCAGTACAATTTGCCATAATTATAAATGCAAAAAAGCTGTTCTGCTAAACTACGCATTTGATATTGATGCGGATTTCACCATCATCAAGATAATCTATTACATTCATTTTTACATCCAAGCTTACATCCAACTGTACCTATTTACAGTATTACTAGCTTTTGCGTGCGGCTTCACCCGCAAGGAGTTCAAAAATTAACCCACGGGAACGTACTATACGAGTCTTCCTAGGAAATAACCCACTACTTTTTGTTACCGGGAAGCTGCAGTTAACTGCCGGTAATTAATAGGGCACTTAAAGCGAATAATGGCTAGTTTAAATCTCACATAAATGTGCTTAAATACTGCCGGATTACATCTATAAGTTTCATGTTTTAAAATACTTGTTTTAGATACTTTTGAGTGACGTTACCTAGAGCTTTTGACTTTTGTTCTATTCAATTTCAATTCAAATTCAATTATTTCAATTTATAATTTTTCTGTTTGACATTTAATTTTGTTTTCATTGTTACGAATTATGAAATATCGTGGATGTTGGATTCATGGCGTAATTCGGATAGACTCTTGATCATGAGACCCTTCATCCTTTATATTCAATCAGAATTTTATGTGCGCTTCATAAAACTAAATGTACCTACCGAATTTATCCTGTCCCAAATCGTAAAAGGTCACTTTAGAAACAAGGGTGAACATGAACGTGGCTGACACACTTGTTTAATGCCTTTTACAGATCGCGGCACATATTAAGTTGAAGCAAAAATGCGGTCGTCCGCACAGGTAAAACTATGATTATACTTCGATTGAGACCTGGATATGTTTTTCTGCGCATTTAAGGTCATAGTTAACTTACGGTGCCGCGATCTGTAACACATTTTCGGTTCTCAATCGAAGTATAATCATAGTTTTTCCTGCGCGGACGACTGCCATTTTGGTTCAACGTACACGCCGCGATCTGTAACATAAACGTATTATTATCATGTTAATTAAAAATGTCATTGAATTGAGTAACATTGAGGATTATACAAGCTACTTGGCGAGACATAAACCCAACAATAGGTAAAACTCTCTATTGTTTTAAGGTAGTCCGAATGGCTGGCTTGTGTCCATCGCGGGTAGGGTCTAGATGAGAGGCTATACCTAGCAGTTGTGTTTTATCATGGCAATAAATAGCGTTCATTGCCCTTTCCCTAATATTTCTCCGTAGGAACCCAAGCCATAAACTATGTATGGTTTTTCGTTATTACAACATGTTGAAGATCACGATAGATATTGATTCAGGATGTTACAGGATTTTATTTTTGTAAAATGCAGGTGGGACACTGACCGCTATTGTCATACTAAAACACGCCAACTATAGCACAGGGGCGTGTGAATCGGCACGAGCAAAGAAAGACCAGCCCAGAAGTGGGTGAAGTCGGGGTGTGGATGACGACAATGATGAGCCAGAACAATCCTAACTCGATGTGTTTTATTTCAGAATTGGTCTGAAGAGGCCCAACAAGATCAAACGTCGTGTATGATTCTGGTCATATGTATGCACTACTTTTACCTCACTAATTTCTTCTGGATGCTTGTAGAAGGTAAGAAGAAAAGTTTTGTTATCACAAAAGATAACAATCTGCGCTCGCCGTGTACGTAACTCTAAAGATCAGCTAGTCTGATAATGTTCTGCTTTTATCGAAAGGTCAAACGATTGATCCAATCATGACTATGCATGAAACTCTATATATTCTATGCCGATCAGATTCAAAGAATAATAACTACATACAAAGAATTTTAATGCAATAAGAATTACATAAATAGGGACTTAGAATAATGATAATCATTAAACATTACACTTCAAATTGGAATACAATGACAATACATACTTACATAATAAAACATTATGTAAGAGTATACAAATAACTTCGTTATCTACCACGTAGTTCATCAGTGTTTATTTACTAACGAGTATATCCTTGCAGGCCTGTATCTGTACATGCTGGTGGTCGAAACATTCACCGCTGAGAATATTAAGCTGAAGGTGTACACCACCATTGGATGGGGTGAGTTGTACTATTAAAGTTTTTTCATTCATCTACATTTAAAAAAAAATGTTCAGTCAGTTATGTGTGTTGTGTGTGTGTTTTGTGTGTTTTGTTCGTTTGTGTGTTGTTGTGTGTGTGTATATGTATAGGATTAGAACAAAAAGTGGGGGTAAACAATGTAACATCTAAGTAAGCACAGTGATGTAATAGATACGTTTTGTTTTGTCTTCATTTACCGTAAATTCCCATTGGTACAACACATAACTACGTTGAATAGTAGTATAACTTTGAAACTGTGTATTTGTACTAGTACTGGGTATTGGGATCCACACAATTCAGTGCTTTTAAGTTAGTACCTATCTATATCACCTACAAGTAATCGTTAACAGTTAACTTTTCATAACACTTGCCTAATTACTTATATAAACCTTTAACACATAAGGTACCTACTAATTAATGAATGATCATTGGCCACTGGCTTGATCATCAGAATAGTGAAAATCACAATTTTGGAGTGTTTATACTACTTGTAGTTTTTATCGTCGTAATATGTATAAGATATTATTGAATTCCCCCTAAATTATTCGATTATAAAAGAAAGCAACGATATTAAGTAGGTAAGGAACCCGTTTACGTAGCAAACATCCACTTAATGAAAAGACGCACAGCCTAAGCCGCTGGCTCAAGAAACATGAAATTTTGCACAAGAGTTTCTTTTCAGCAGCATTTTTTTTAATTCATCCCTTAATGATATATTTAAAATTTTATGGGTTAACATACGTTTGTTGACAAATCTTAAATATAAGATACTATCTAACACTAAAATATATATATATAAGGAGTGTGCCCAAAAAGCTGGCAGTGTTGTCACGTTGGATGGCAATGCTGATTCCTTGACTTAAAAATTGGCCAGCCCCTCTGGTCACGTGAAGAATCGACAAACCACTTGGCGATGTCCCGAAATACTCGATGAGCACTCGGACTACACGGCTCTGATGAGGTTTAATAAGAGATAAAAGTTTGTATGGAAGTTCGTATTTCGTTGAGAAATCCCATCGGCCACATGGCTCGTTCGAAAGAAATTCTTACATTTATTCTTGTTCACAGGTGCGCCCGCGGTGTTCCTAATAGTATGGGTAATATCGCGCTGCTTCGTCAACGTCGTGCCTTCCAACGGCACGGACGGGGTGGCAAGCACTGTAATTATAAAATTTATATTAATTAAACAATACACGTGGCAAAGTTTTAGTATAGCCAAGTTTAGTATAGCACTAAGATTCTTGCTTAATTTTATGAAGTTTTTAGTCATTTTAACAGCTTTTAAGTAAGTATTCTGTAGTGAACACCGGTAGCCTCAGAGATTTTTGGTAAACTATACTTGTGAGTTGTGAATAGTAGATGCTTATCCCTCAAAAATAGTTTTCTATCTTACGAATGATTACACCCGTGTCATGCACTGTTGTATATTTTTATTACCTAAATCTTTTAGCAATGCCTACAAATTATTATCCTTTTCAAATTACTTATATAATTTATCCTGGTTATACTCAACCGTTGTGCTACAACTATGCTATCAACCAATGTTGAAAAACCTTCATTTCAGCGCGATCCAAGGTTAATTATGCGGTTAAGCTATCGGGCTCGCCAGAATACTGAAAAGGGTAATCAAGATTGGTTGATCAAGGTTGGGTGAAGACGCATATGCCAAACACAAAGTTTTGATCCATTTCGCATTAGTATCAGTATTTCTCTGGCATCCGATTGTGTTAGCATCCGCATTGCTCATTTAAAATCATATAACTAATGTACATATACAAAATATTGTAAAACATTTTAAAAGAGTAACGGTGGAGTTTCTTGTTCAAAAATTTGAAATAAATTATTTGACTTTGACTTTAACTTTTTTTTCATTGTACTGGTTTTCATCACTACTCAGGGGTCGCAATTTAAAGTCCAGACATAATCTAAATCAGGCTATATGAGGACCATGCAGATTAGTGTCTGAGATGGTCTTTTGAGGAAAGAACGACACACATTTTAGTGAACATGTCCAGTCAGTGCACACATTGGTCAGTAATCGTGAAGCTCAACTAAGACCTCTAGGAGCTCAACGACTCAACGACTAACTCTACGTATACCAGTGTACTATTTACTACTATGCATTACAAATAAATGTTATGGTGATGTAGCCAGCAATAAGTATGTGTACCTATAATAATGATGATGATCGCTCTTTGTTTGCAGCTGGCCGGCGCGGGGGAAACCAAGATGTGCACTTGGATGCACGAGCACCAAGTTGACTGGATACATAAAGCTCCAGCGCTTGCAGGGCTCGCCCTTAATCTATTCTTCCTTATAAGGATTATGTGGGTGAGTAGGTTACAAATACATCAATATTAAAAACTCTTGTCTCAAACAATTATCGGAAATAAGTGAGCTAAAATACCTACAGTTCGAAAAAGAACAGAGACAAAGTAGAGACGCCTTACGACAGAATATTTTTTCAGGACCAATCCCGGGTTTCGGAACATTACTGGAGTAAAACTTAAATTAATAAAGTAAAACAACTATCGAATTAATTTCCTATTATTGTTAAAAATATTATTGCTAATTTAATTTACACACCAGCTTTAATCATTTTATACATAATAAAACAATTTGAATATGGGAAATTAATCAAGAATAGTTTAATCTTTAGAATGTCTTAAAAGTCATGTAAAATTCATAAACCAAGCAGTTTGATTACCAGAGCAAATGTCAGTATGTCAGTCTTTGCGTTAAAACGTAGTCCATAAAATTAAGACAAGGTGGTCATGTGAAGCAGATCCAATAAAATATAAAACAAGTATAGGTAAAAAAAAACAATTCACGAATCAAATATGCGTACACAACTTGAGGAACTACAAGAGAGTGTGATACACGCACGACGACGCTTGGAATGCGAAACACTCTTCTACCTAAACCTTAACCCTTTTGTCATTGTTTACCAGTGACAAAAAAAAGATAAAAAGAGACAGCAAGTTTTGGCTATTCTGGGAAACGAAAACATGAGGTGGACCTAGTTCTTTTCCTGCATTAATTACAATAGGAAACGTATCTACTGGTTTTTTAAGAACGTTCTCATAATAAAAAATAAAAAAAATATATAAAATGAAATCAATTATTTTACTCTATTAATAACATTAATATTAAATGTACGTAAGTGATGTCCCGAAACCCCGACATTAGTCCTGAAAAAATATTTTTGTCGTAAGGTAGTATCCACTTTTGTCTCTGTTCTTTGAACTCTAGGTATATTAGCTCACCTATTTCCGATCACTGCTTTTAACTATATCTGTACAAGAAGCTCTTGACGCGTGGCTAAAATTGGAACTAACGCCTCCACCTTGTTTTTTCAATACACTTCACAAAACAATTGCACAAATGTTCACCAACAGCCCCTCCCTGAAAATGTCATTCGAACGCCAAACGATCCTTGTATCTGTTAGCTATTGTTTAAGATTTTTTAAAATCAACTATTTCAATTTCGAATTAAATATTTTTCTTCTCAAAACCCAACTCAAGTTAAGTCAAGCTTACCCCTTTCAAAGCAGTCCGCCGATATTTTTTGCAGTCGGGTTAAATTAATTTGAAGAAAGACAAGTTAAACGTCCCTCGGGAAATAAGAATAGCGTATTAAGCACCAATCAGGACGTAATTGAAATAAATTGACTACATTTTTTTTCCTTCTTTCCTCCAAATTGATGGAATTTTCGAAAAAACGAAAACCATTTTTGTTGAAACCTAGAAAACTGTCTAAAGCAGACAAGCCTTGCCAGTTGCCGTTTTTAGAACGAGAATGCGGTTGACCACGTACCTGCCTTCGGTCTTCCACTCACTTGCTTTGCACTTACTTGCTTTGTTACCTCAGGGTTTTGGTTCGCCATTTATTTTATGAAGGTAGATGTAACTTAATCCACCACGCTAGCTATCTGCAGGGGTGACCGTATTCCAACTCGTAGGGTTCCAGATGCAAGTTGAAATGAAACTTTATATCTGGAAGAATACAACGCAACACACTATATTTAAGCTACGCTATTCGCCATATAATTAAACTAACTCTAGCCTATTTTACTAGGTATTAATCACAAAACTTCGGTCAGCGAACACGTTAGAAACGGAGCAGTATCGGAAAGCAACCAAAGCGCTTCTAGTCCTCATCCCACTGCTGGGCATCACAAACCTGCTGGTGCTTTGTGGGCCCAGTGATGACTCCTGGTTCGCGCATACCTTCGACTACACAAGGGCGCTAATGTTGTCGACACAGGTAAGCGACAAAAACTTTAGGAGCAAGGTGGAAAATTAACGTCTACGTACAAAAACAGACAACAGGCCGCGTCCTGACCTAAAGAAATCATCACGCACGTTTATATGATATGACATACTCGCGCGAGCAAGCAGATCGCGTATGTAGTATCGAAGAACTTCACATTAAGCAGTTTGAAAACAAAATCCCGTGAACATGATGACCACATCTGTTACCGCCCCGGTTCTATAGTGGCCGAGCGCTGCAAGCAGAAATAGTGCTTACGGTGTACAGATATGAACTTCTTCGATGGTATGTCATTATTCAGGTAAATAATCGTGTTATCGCGTATTCGCGCGACAGTCGCTTTAAGTTAGGACGCGATAACAAGACGACATCATCAACAAGAACAACCTGGAATTTAGGTTTGTGATTTTTTATTTTAAAGGTTTATATTTTTGCACAACAACCATAAAACCAATTCAGTTAAATACTGCCTAAATTGAAATACGATAGCATTTAAATCAAATAAAGGAAGTGACAAACTAAGCGGAAAAACTGTTCCTTACTTTAATACATTCTGAAGCTTGATCTCCACTATCACTTTATAGATACTGACGATCACAAAATCTATTTTTGTTTTCCAAGACTTGTAGTTTATTTCAGTTATAAAACCCATTTTTCATACAGATGACACGGTCATTGGTCGTGAATTCTAAAAGTTGGCAACGTCGTAAATAGCTGTCAAATATTCATCAGTTTTTATTAATTAGTTATTATTATAAGAAATATCTCTCTATAGTGCACTAAAATATTAATAATTAATTCCAATTATAACACTGAATTTGATTAACCGTTTTAGGTGTAAAAAGGGCATTTGGAATGTTTCCAAATACTTTATTACATCTAAAACGAAATATTCAGTGTTACTATATTAATTATTGCATTTCATAATCAATATTTTAGTTCACTATAGAGTTATATTTCATATTTCCATGCAGTAGTATTGCCAAATTAATCTAAACAGCGAAATATTTAACAGCAATTTGCGATGTTGCCCCACTTTCATAACGCTCGCTCTATATAATTCTAGTCTGGCAGTACCACTCAGCTCCCGCAAAACCATTGGCGTTGTAAATCGTCTTTTGAAACCGCAAGATCACTTCAAGCTGCTTGTATTCTAAGTTCCATGTTTCTCTTTGTTTTCGAATTGTTACCCTTTGACTTCGAAACATGGAGCCTCAACAATCAAACGTAAGCCTGAAGTTGTGGTAAGTTCAATGGTGTAATGAAGTTTCGAACTAGTGGGCATGTTCGCCCCCTCGCGTCGAGTCATGCTTACCTTTCGAACTGCGATGGATTAATGCTGAAGTAAACTTTAGACGCGGTATCTTCTGTATACGTTGTGTTGGGTTTTGCACGTAGTTAATTATGTAAAGAAGAAGTAGTTTTTAAGATAATGTAAAGTAGAATGGCAGGATTTTCTTGACATTATGGAGCCTCCTTTAGACTTCGCGTACATTCGTACAAATATGTACCCTCAAAACATTTCCTTCAAATTAAAATAAAACGTAATCACAGCAGCATATCTTTGAAGTGAACTTCTTAGGCGGCGCCGGCGAATCGATAATTGGACGAGAATTAAGAGTGACATTTCAAGGTAACGTAACGTTTAGACACATTTCGTTACATGAGAGAAGAAATATATAACTCTCTCTGTCCCTCACGCTAGATCCTCTTATTCTTTATTTTTTAAGTGCTGCACGTGCAAAAATTATGGCAATATATAGTAGAATCCATGCCACGTTCAAGACGACCATCTTCTACTCGTATATCCGACTCCTGGCCCAATGCTTAGCGATATTACTATTCTCATTGTTCTTGATTCTTAGTTGAACTTCATCGACTATCTAACTGAGCATCCGGCGTCATGCTCACATCGTGCTCGGCGTCACTATACGATGCTTATCACATGCGAGCGACCACCTGCTGTGAGCAGATCCAACAAACAATGCATTTACAACAGAATCTATGATGACATTTCCAGGACATCCCAGTTGACCCTCCTGCAGATGCAAATGCATATCCGAGAATCCCTCATAAACCAGGGGACCCAACGGGAATATCGAAATTAAATTTATTCAGGTTTGGCTCCTTTCCGACTTGATCCCGGTTAACAGAAATAAGCAAAAATAGACTTATTCTCTCCGACAGGTCAATTCAGTTATCTCTGTACATTTGGATGCGTACACGTGCTGGTCAAGATCTGCACCTCCGCCTCCACTAAGATACCTCCGTTACAGCCCTATTTTAAACGACCAAAACCCGTCGTTAATATCCTACTAATCAGCACTACGCTTATGAATATGGTAACTATTGCTGCCATCAGTTATTTAGCGTTTAGTTATTGGATAGGTTTAATTAATTCCGATTAAAAAAAATATTTATTCCTGGTGCAGTTTTAACAAAATTTAACTAAACAATACGGCATTTCATAGATTTATTTTTACACAGATCCACTTTTACAAAATATTAAAATGTATCTACGTATCCTACAGTTTATTGCTGATGAAAATTATTTAATTCCAACTTCAAAGTATTTCAATTACGGTAGTAATTGCCAATTTCTTATCAAAAATATTGAAAGAACGGTGAAATGGCCGAGAATTTTTTTTTTTTTTTTAGAAAGTATTGGAATATTCGAAAGAGAAAAATCTTTGTTTTCCAGGGTTTCACAGTGGCTTTGTTCTACTGCTTCATGAACACTGAAGTACGGCACGCGATCAGATACCACGTGGAAAGGTGGAAGACGGGAAGGACCATAGGAGGGGGTAGGCGGAGGGGGGCCTCTTACTCCAAAGACTGGTCCCCACGATCACGGACAGAGAGCATACGGTAAGAACTTACTATAATATGTCAGATGCATGCGGCTGCCAGCTAGTAACAAAAACACACTGAGGTTTTAGTGCACGCAATAACTTAAACCCAAACAAAAATACCAATTTAATATCTGGGATTAATTAAACTTTCATCAAACATAGACACAAAGGGTTTTATTGGCCACCATTCCATTTATTTCATCACAAGACTTCATGGGACACCAACTTTTGAATCAAATTAGCGTAACTTTTCCAAAACGGCCCTTTGCACTTTACGCTTGATACACGGATCGGTTGATAAGCAAGTGAAGCGTATTAATTAAAGGTAATTGGAATTATTAAGCAGTAGGTACCTACCTATACCGGCCAATCAAATTATCATGGTTCCGTAAACATAAGACAATGTTCTAAACTCAAATGTTGCTACGTTGCTCACTACCTTATTATGCTTCAAAAACAATAAGTATATTATATTTAGTTGTCCTTTTTTTTCTTCAAATTATTTTTCTGAATACAATGTAACACGAGGCGTGAAATATACATTTTAATTTCCAAATAACAAATAAATCTTCAAGTTTAACACTTCGAACGTCACCCCAACCAATTTTAACTCTTGAAGGATGTCACATAACATCTGTTGCGAATATCATATTCTTACCAGCACCATCGTTGTAAAATGTATTACATATTGCGTTCGGGATTGACTATATCACTTTTATTGCGTAATAGTAACCAAACCACGACAAAACAAATTAAAAAAAACAAGTTGACTTTGAATAAACAAACCTACGGTAATGTAGAACCACTCTCTATTAAAAACGTTTATTCCAAAAGTGGGCAACGTCGCAAAGAGATGTCAAATATTTCGCTGTTTTAAATAATTTGGCAATATTACTGAATGGAAATATGAAAAAAACTAGCGAACTAGAATATTAATAAAAATGAACTGCAACCGTGATTTGTTGTAACCGTTTTAGGTATAAAAAAGGAATATGGAAAGTTTCCAAATACTTTTTTTCCATTTAAACGAAATAGTCGATGTTATGATATTAATTATTGCATTTCATAATCATTATTTTAAGTTCACTAGTTAGCCATTTTTTTAATTCCATACAGTAATAATGCTAAATTAATCAAAACAGGTAAACATTTGACAGCTATTTGCGACGTTGCCAACTTTTAGGAAAAGCATTTCCAAATACTCCATATTTTCCGAGTTTGAGGTACTAATCTAGAAGGGTTCGTAATAGTTACCGTACCCTTTCAAGAAAACGAAGTATCTTTGTAGTCTGATAATAAAGCTCTGACTTGCAGAATACGTTGTAGCTTCATTTCTAAACCGAACGAAAGTCACGACTCAATAGACTACAAGTGGCACTTTAAAGAATTTATAAAGGAATAAATTGCAGAAGAAATTTCTAGTGCCGTGCTCGTAGCATCGCTCGAATAACAAAACAATATAAAATAGGTAACTGCTGTGAGACCAATCCAGTGACCTTTTCACAATGTCGGTTTGATAGTAGACATAATATTATTATTAAAGATAAAATGTTTACTGTACACAACGTTAAAGAAGTTACTCCTAAAAATTGAATAATTAATATTATTATCTGCAGTCCCAGCTCTTGTGGTTATTTCCTTGAATTAAAATTTACTGGAAGAGTTACAATATTTGAAAAAGAATAATCGAATATCCTTAACCAATGGTGGTTTGGACCAATACCTTCACAAAGTTGTGTATAGGAAGCGCCTTATTGCACGCTTGACCACGCATAAAATTATATGCATCCAATAACAGTTTTCCAAATCCATATTTGATCAGATATTTTTATTTCCCAATAGACTCACAGTATGAAGAGGCCCACGGATTCCAATCTGGATAGACATTCAACGAATTTACTTACTGGAATGGACTTTATGCATTTAAGAAGATGTTCTAAGATATAATGTGGATTTGGATGAAATTTTTATTATTTTATTTTTGTAACGTATGTTTTATTAATTTTACAATAAATCAATGTTTAATCAGCTTTATTTATTCTTCTTATTAATTTTAATACCTATCCCTTCATATTCTATTTTACTTCTCATTTTGTGGAAACATTATTTAATTTTGGCCCATCATTATTCACCACCTACCTACATCATTAATTTTAATATAATTTTGCATTGCATAGTTTGTAACCTGGACGCTATTTTAAATGCTTGCCTTGATGTTGTAAGCGAACCATCTTTGGGATTATTCTCGCAAGTGTGTTGAAATAGGTAAAACGTGTGAGCATTTGTCATTTCACTCTTGGCTCCATTACGCCATCGCCCCACCTCGACTGCAATGACGAACTTTGCCCACTAGTATCAAAATATACTATTTCACTATCTTGTAAACTAATTTTAGAAGGTGATAATATATTTTATTTCCCATGATACCTTTCGAATTTACATTGATATCGTTTCTAAAGGGGGTAGACTTCAAAAGGGCTTACCTAAAAGGGTCAATTTCCATACCTATTGACAACAAAGTGCGAGCGAACGGAAGGAAAGTAGAATAAATCTTGGTATACCTTTTCCAAATATCTTCGAGTAGGTAAGTACCTGCTATTGATGAATCCATTCGAGAACTTAATAAGAGCATTTATTATCGGTTCTTTCTCTTCGTTCGAACGATAACTGAAACCAGCAGACCAAATAAAGTACAGTAAAAATTAATATTTTCGCCAGTTTCCAGACAATCGCTTTCGGAAAATAATGGCGACTGAGAAAACAATACACAACAAAGTTGATTTTCAAAGTGGAGTTGGCTGACAAACAGAGTCAAACTTGTGCAATATTGTCCAAACATTGCAATTCCATCCTCGCTTTGATGTTTCAAAACAGCTGAAAGTTGTATGACATAGCAAACAATCTACTTACATGTATCATGCATTTATTGAAGGCAAATAAAAGATTCTGAGCAATGTGTCACTTACTTCAGTAAATAAATTATAATTCTAACTAGAATAGTTACGTGACTGCCGTTGGTTAACTTACATCAATATTACGAAGAAAATTCCAAGGAAATTCTCTTTACCCAAGCTCTTCATATACAAGAGTGCCATGGTAATGAGTAATTTTATGTAACTTTATCTTTCTCGCTGGTTTGAGAAATAATCCTGGTTTTAAGGCGACTCTACAATGCATGAAAAGCTTTGTTCATTTCTGAAGCCTCTAAGTCTTTGCCCTAAAAGTTGATCATACTGGAAGAGGTAGTTTTTAGAGCATTGAAACAAAGGGGAGGTTTGTTAGGTATGTAGTTTTAGTTCACTTTTGATGTAGTGTTTGAAAGACTGTTTCGTTTCAAGATGAAAACGATTATGCCAAGCCCGAGCATATTATTATTAAAGGGATGTTTATTGTTTCTTTGCCTGAACTGTTTCTTCCTTGTTTTCTTGCTCTAAAGAATAACTATAGATTGAATTTTCTCTTTGTATAAAATTGTTCTTTCTTTATTTTGTTGTCTTATAAAACCCATGGAATGTTCTACATAGGTGAACTATTGTAAGAATTACTTAAATATTAGCGTATATGCACAGAGAGTGTTTGAATACGGATGTTAACAAGAAGCCTGTGGGGCAGGTTGTACAGCCACCCATCTAAACGAGAGTCGGCAGCTTCGGAGACTACTACCACTACACTGCTGGTGCCAAGAACATCACTGTTGCCTCCTCTTGATGGCAGGCACCTTCATGCTGTAAGTATTTCCCACATATAAGCAATAATATTATATCGTGTTATATATAACATTTCGTATTTTATCAACTCCTGCGATGAATGTACCTTTATAATTAGAAGTATTGTTATTGTGAATGATTTTCTGGTTCCAATAAATAACTTTTATTTTTATTACTAGATATATATTTTATCAGGTTTACAATGATAACAAAAAACAACCTGTCACTTAAGGAATTGCGACGTTGTCAATTTTCAGAATGCACCCTCATTCTGAAAATATTTCGCTGTTTTGATTAATTTTATAATTTATCGTTACTGAATGGAATTGTGAAATAAATATTCTACTAAAATATATACATTTGGTGGTGTACACCACTACCTGGAAAGGAGAATAGCTATCCAATTATAAGAGAATCGTCTTGGCCTCATTACGCCAAATAATAGCATACTTATTTGTGTTGAGCCCGCCAGTTGGCTAGTTTAATTTTGGGGTAGATACTGCTCATTAGTGCTCATGCAGGATTTCGATGTCCCGAAAACTGGCTACTCTAAAATTTTAAACTTGTGTAAATACGAAAATAGCAAATAGCATGTACCTGCGCAGGATTACATCACGAGCGGCAGCGCGAGCGGCGACCAGTCCCCGGTGTGAGGCGGGGGGCGGGGGAGGCTGCCGCGCCTGCGCACCCTGCCCGAGGACGACGCACCCCCCGCCGCTGGCCCGTCCGCCCCCGCCGCCCCCGCCGCCCCCGCCGCCCCCGCCGCCCCCGCCTCTCCCGCCTCTTCATCGCCCCTCTGCCCCACCGATAACCAACGATGGCTCGTCACTGCTTCTACCACCATCTCAATCCTACCCATCTCTAACTACCACAACGGGTACCAGAAAACCGATCCCCTCAGTCCTAAAGACATGTCATCAACTAATGGACCCTTCTCACTCACCAACAGACTAGATACAGTATCCAATGCCACCACTCCCAATTCTTCAAACTCAAACCCGAACACAAAATATTTTGAATATTAAACTGTACGCATTTAACGTTCCTGTAACTATTGTAAAATAATAATTATTATTATAGCGAATATTTATTATGTGATGCATGAACGGACTCAGTCATAACGTATGAAATACATTTATTAGCATAATAATTATTACTTAAATAAATAAAAAATAGAATATTCATTCACAGATAATTCCTCAAGTTAATATTATATCTATTTAAAAATAAATATAATTATTAAAGTTTAATATAGAAAGTTGAGTTTTCTTTAGTAATATAGAAATTTAAAATTTTATATCTTTTATTTGTAACTATACGATTTTATAACAAGTCAGAAATAACTTTTTGTACGTATCTCACCTAATGTAAGCCAGTCTGTAAAATGTTGCCAAAGCTAACGGCTTATATAGAATTATATGAAATAATTATTATAGTATTTAAGTATCTAGTTGTAAGGAAGAAATTGGGAAACAATGCGCTATTTGTATCATAAATTTTATAGCATATCTTAAATTTTACATACAAAGACGTTATTTTCTGTGTAATTACTATCCATAATGTGTCATTGAAACTTATGAATGTAACATTACTACCAATTTATTATTACATTAGATGTTTTAAGATTCAGAATTAAATAAAACTAGCTAAGTATTGTGTATTAGATATATATATATATATATATATCTCTGTATGAGTAATCGATGAACAACTTAATAAATGTATGATACCCTTTACGATGTACATGTAAATTCAAAGGTAATTTAATGTTTGTACATTTATCTGTAATAAAATTTGTGATTGTCAGTGTCTGTTTTTAATTTTTACCACTCAATATTAAGAACGCTTGTCCTGAAAGTTGGCAACGTCGCAAATAGCTGTCAAATATTTACCATTTCATGTTTCCATACAGTAATATTCCCAAATAAGTCAAAACAGCGAAATAATTGACATATATTTGCGACTTTGCCCACTTTCAGAATAAAACACTAACCAGCAAAACACTATAAAAATTTATTGAAAAAAAAACATTTTGATGCAGCTTTAGATTTTATCTAAAACTGATTATTTTTCGCAATTTCTTATAGTTTCGTATTTACCCATCAACTTGGGAAATCCCCATGTATAAAGAAGGTATACCTTCAATAGTAATAATACCAGCGTGTTACTGTCTCACTGCAGGGCAAAGCCCTCTTCTCATACAGAGAAGGCACTAGCATTGATCACCGCGCTTGCTCAAGACGGGTTGGCGATTACAATACTTAAGGCCTCTTCAGATATAAGCGATACTGTCGCGCTCGGTAGCGATACCACCCCGCCTTCTGGGTCTACTCCCTAAGTGATATCCGTAGTTTTGGCTGAAGTAACGGGCGCTTCATTCTCCGTCTAACTAACGATATGTCCGTAAGTGAGACAGAGTACGAAGCGCCCGTTACTACGGTTTTCTCTTAGGGAGTAGGCCTCCTGGTTAGTCAATTTGGCTGCTCCAAATTGACTAACCAGGGGGCCTATCGCTACCGAGCGCCTTGGCTTAAGGCCTTATGAATAGGCCTTAAGTCTGTAATCACCAACCCGTCTTTATACTTAGTCTGGCCATAAATACTGTTACAATTAAAAATAAGAAAGATATTACATTTGAATTTGGAATCTGTCATTTTTATACGATTGTTCATCGGGTTTTCTATTTTTTGCGCCTATACATTGTACAATATTTTGCGATATTACAATGGAGTGGGGTGATAAAGAGAACCGAATCGCTGTGATTGCATTACACAAAGTTGGTATGGAGCCAAATGCAATTTTTAAAACTCTCCATACGCTTGGTATTAGTCAACTGTTTGTGTACCGGGCTACTAATAGGTACAATGAGACCTCCTTTGTTTGTGACAGAAAAAGATCTGGCCGTCCACGTAGTGTTCGTACGAAAAAGGTGGTCAAAGCAGCAAGGAAAAGAATTCGAAGAAATCCTGTCCGAAAGCAAAAGATTTTATCTCGGTAGATGAAGATAGCAACCAGAACCATGTCGCGTATTTTAAAAGATGACTTAAGACTTGCAGCCTATAAGCGACGCACCAAACAAAATGACCGTATTTATGCTCAAAGCTCTAAGAAAGCTTCCCAATTAGACGACAGAGTGCAACGTAGGCATTATCCGACTTCAGTGATGGTTTGGTGGGGTGTTAGCTATGAAGGAGTGACAGAGCCATATTTTTGTGAAAAAGGTATCAAAACATCGGCACAAGTGTATCAAGATACCATTCTTGAGAAGGTAGTTAAGCCCCTTAACAACACCATATTCAATAACCAAGTATGGTCCTTCCAACAAGATTCGGCGCCGGGTCATAAAGCTCGGTCCACGCAGTCTTGGTTGGAAGTGAACGTTTCTGACTTCATCAGAGCTGAAGACTGGCCGTCGTCTAGTCCCGATCTTAATGCGCTAGATTATGATTTATGTTCAGTTTTAGAGAGTACGGCTTGCTCTAAACGCCATGATAATTCGGAGTCCCTAAAACAATCCATACGATTGGCAGTGAAGAATTTTCCCATGGAAAGAGTGCGTGCTTCTATTGATAACTGGCCTCAACGTTTAAAGGACTGTATTGCAGCCAATGGAGACCACTTCGAATAAGATTTTTATATTTTATATTGTTTTATATTTATGTATTAAACTAACACACTGTAAAAGTAATAAATATAATTGGCAATAAAAAAAAAATCTTCGTGACAATATTTATGGCAAGACTAGGTATTAACAGTAAGTCCTCACGATAAAAATCTAAAATCATTGGACGATTTTACGGTTAGAACGATGTTGACGGAGGTTGAGACGTTATAAGGAGTAAAGTAGGCTACTTTTATTCGCGGAGAAAGATTAAAGCTTCGTGCAGACTAGCGCGACGCGACACCGGCTATTGTTATACCGTGAAGTTTTCTTAGAAATTGTATTGTTCGAGTCGCGTCGCGTCGTCGCGTCGCGCTGGTCTGCACGAGCCTTAAACGATCAAACTGAGCGCCTGCACGAGTGTATTGGAAGCTGCTCCTGTAGAAGCTTCTCAGGAATACAAGCTCGGAAAAGGTTAGTATACTATTTTTATACACATACATAAAATCACGCCTGTGGTTGCTGAAAGGTTAGGCAGAAGTGTATCTACCTATAGCAAACCCACATTTTAAGAGTTACATTCAAGTCCCATGGAATAGGGAGCGAACCTATTGGCTTTAACCGGGCACAAATCCAGACTCCAGGCTGCTACTGAAAAATTCCTGATGGAAAAACCCAAAAACACTGCCCAACCTGGGAATCAAACCCAGGACCATGCTCAGCAGTAGCGTTAGCGACCACTACTGCAGTGAGGCAGTAGACTGTACTACTGTGTCTACTGCGTATTATTTTTATATTGATTAAAAATGGTTTATCGCAGATCAGTAGTCATACTTAGCTCGTACTTTAGTACAATTGAGATTTAATTATTCAAATTCAAAATATTTTAATTCACATAAACCTACATCGGCACTTATGAAACGTCAGAAGCTAGGTGCACGGTTCCAATTGGTCGTTTCGGTCGGCAAGAAACTCCACGGAGTAACCGAGGAGTTTCTTGCCGGCTCTCTTTTAAAAATAATTGGCTTTTACAATATTTTCAAATAACAGTATTATTAGATATCGGAGGAAAGTGTAGTCTTTCAACAAGTACCACAGAATAATGATGGTCAACAAATCTACAGTCAACAAAGCCTACAGCGTTCGCACGTTCACAAAATAGAAAAGAATCTATAAAGAGATAAATAAATAAATAAAAATAAAAACGTATTTTAAACGAAATGACGTGATTGTTATTACAGTTGTAACAAATCTGAATAATTATCATGTCCACAAAAGCCACTAATAAAGAGTTTAAATTAAATTGTCGGTATATAATGTAAAATAATAGGGTGATTATGTCAAGGAATAATGTAAAAAATATAAACATTTCATATCATATCATAATTTGGGAGCAGTTAATAGACTCTTACATAATTTGCCGTTAATGAGGTACCAGGGAAGCCACATGTGCAGAAGGAATTATTGCCGAACTTCAAGGGTCTTCAACGTATTCAACCGACTAGATGCTGATTGAAATGTGTTGTCGGTTAGGAACTACCTATTACAGGACATTGCTATAAAGTTTCATAAAGAAAATGATGCATTGTTTATGGTATCCACTCACATCAAATGGTTTATATGGCCGCAGTATAAGAACGTTATGAAACTTGTGCAGACCTACGTCAGTTACAAATCATGCACAGGTATTTTCCCCCCGGGTATTAAACCGTTTCAGGCCAGGATACAACAATAACATGTAATTATAAGAACTGGTTAAAGTTTTGCGACACGAGGAGTCAAAAAAACAACAACAATATAACATCACGACTGTATTCCCTGAAGGGTTAGGCAGAGGTATGTACCTATAGTACACCTACGTTTCGCCAGTTATGTTTAAGTCCTATGTAATATGGGGCGAGCCTATTACCATCAACCGGGCACAAATCCATCAGAGTCCAGGGCCGGGCTGCTACTAAGTCAAAAAAACGAGATGGTGAGATATGTATAAAAGGATATAAAGTTGAAACCTTCTAATACAGATGAATGTGTTACTAATTCCCTTTATTGAGTAATCATGCAAGAATTAAACCTGAAAAAGGTTTGTTAACAGTATCGTCTGGTACTCTTGGAACACGCTATAAGAATGTTCATTGTTTATTCCTAAACGAATGTAATCAACGCATAATGATCCAGTTAGAATGAATAGAACGAAGACGTTTAGTATAATATCTTGTTTTCGTGAAACAACCTATTAAGGAGGTATGAATACCTCCGCACGTTATTACCTACGTCGCGTTGATATCTGCCTTACTTAGAGCAAGGTTGTTGTGAATAATGCTCTGCTACATTAGAGAGCAACCCTAAGTCGAAATTCACTCATTTGCTTTCAATGCGGTATTACAAACCTAGCTGCCCAGCCTTTCCCAAAATATTTTGGGGTAAGCTTCCAGTCTAACTGGGTTTGGTTTGTCATGGAGCGACTACCTATCTGACCTCCACAACACAGCTACTGGGTAATACAATACTCTTTGGTAAGACTGGTTGCCAAACTTTCGACTAATAACGTTTATTCATCAAAAAGTAACATACAATGTGACATATTCGGTGAACCACAAACTAAGCGTCGCTTGTATCTTGTGGCTCTGGAGTGCGAATTTTTCAGTTGTAAAAGTTACATTACAGTTTAAGAATGTTAGATAATTATTACATACTAGCTTTTGCCCGCGGCTTCGCCCGCGTGGATGTCGGAAAATATGCCACGGGGACGTACTACAGGGATTAAAAGTACCCTATATTATGTTAATCCAGGTAAACAGTGTCTTCTCACACTGCTTATTATAGTATTCGAGGTGCGGTTCGCGGATTGATATAATATGATTGCTGGAGGATAACAAATCCTGAAACCTAGCAATAGTAACGGAATTTATAACGGAATGGAAAATTACCTACTTGAACGCCAAATTTGAAGGTAACTGTAGAACGGAAATTTTAATTCTATAAAAAAAAAAGTTAAAGTTAACGTAAATAGTTACCTAAATAATTCAAATTACGCTTATACTTATATAGTTAAAGTACCTCTTTATATACCACATTAGAGGTTCTGCCCTCAGGTGCTAACACAACCAGGCTGCTAGATGAGCTCACTCTCGAGCAGGCCACGTAAAACTGGCCGTGCGAGAAGCAGTCCCCTCTAAGATCAATTCCCGCTGTTTTCAGTGACTGACCTGACGTCTCCCGCTCTGGGTGGAGCGGGAGGGCGTGTCAGACTCTTACTGACTAAAACCCACCCGTGTTCCTTCTCTTGCCTGTGCAATGCCAGGGGGCCACGGTATCCCTTTCGGACTTTCCCGCAACCCCGGCAGGCAATGGTCTCATCGGACCCCTTCACTCGCTGACACTCTTTGAGGCGCGCGTGGAACACAACGCGCCGTCGACCCGGGCCTGGTCCTTACCAGACGGCGAGCTACCCATTGCTCACCGTCCGCAAGCCCGCGCCTACGGTGGCCGGGAATCGGCAATAGATTCCCGACGCCCAGGGCGTCTCCTCCTGCGGCGGCTAGGGGCGTGAGGGCGCGAAATTTGCCTCTCCCTCACGCGTTCCGCCTCCTCCTTTGCGAGCATTACTGCTTCGCAGAAGGAGGTGACGGCCTCCCATGCCCTCTCGCTCCGTACCATGGCCTGGACCAGGGCCGGACGCGAGAGATCCCCGCCACCGATCGCCTCCACGAGGACACGGCGGTGCTCTGCCCAAGCCGGGCATACCTCCACCGTATGCTCCACCGTGTCCTCCGGGCGATCCACGCAGTGATGACACCCGGGCGTTTCCTCCCGCCTTATCCGAAACAGGTACCTCCCGAAACAGCCGTGTCCGGTGAGGACCTGCGTCAGGCGGAAGGTGAGGACGCCGTGGCGCCTCTCCAGCCACTCCTCAAAGAGGGGACTTATCGCCGCAATAGTGGCGTGCCCAGCACTGGGTTGCGACAATCGCACTCTCCATGCCGCCATGAGATCCCGTCGGAGCTCTGTCCGCTGTGCCGCGATTTCTCGCGGCATCGGAGTCAAGCCCCGGCGTTTTGCCTCCTCGCGCCACTCCCAAATATGCGCGAGGACTTTTGCCTCCAGATCCCATGGCGGCAATCCAGCAAGGAGGCTTGCCGCCTCACCGGAGACCGTGCGGTATCCCCGGACCAGCCGGGTGGCCATGACCCTCTGGGACGCGTTCAACCTGCGGGCAGGCCGCCGCCTCAAAATTAACAGGGAACACAAAAAAAAAAAGTTGAAAGTGACGCATGCGTCACTGTGACGTTCGCCATGGTGACGCTCAGTACAGTGACGATAAATGTCGATCGATACAATTATAATGGTATTTAATAACGAGTTAGTGGTAGATATCCGTCAATAAATGTATAAATAGTATCCTAGTAAAAAAAAAAATATGAAATAAGTCACTGTAACTCGGATGTGAGCATTGTGAGCCGCGCTGGAACGATATCGTTCCACCTGGTTCACGCGGTAAAAATCTCTAAGTATACATGGAATTAAGGGTTTATATCGTTTGTGGCAATTTTTGTCTATGGGGAGAATGATATTCTAGTACACTGAATGCTTCACTACCGAAAAAATTAACAGGGAACACTCAAAAAAAAGTTGAAAGTGACACATTCTTCACTGTGACGTTCGCCATGGTGACGCTCAGTACAGTTACGTAAAATGTCGATCGATACAATTATAATGGTATATTATTACGAGTTAGGGGTAGATATCCGTCAATAAAGGTATAAATAGTATCCTAATAAAAAAAGTTATATGAAATAAGTCACTGTAACTCGGATGTGAATTTTCAAAGTTACGCGTAATAGTACAAAATGGCTCCGCGCGCTATGAAGTTTGAGTTTCAATCATTTGAAAATGTTACGTAGGACTCTCAACCAAACGCTTTTGTTAAATTACTTATCTATTCATTATGTAACTTGCAAAGTTTCCTGTAAATTGAAACAGTAGTTTTATCAGAAATAAAAGTTACGCGTAATAGTACGCAAACTCACAAAAATGGCTCCGCGCGCTATGAAATTTGAGTTTCAATCATTTGAAAATGTTACGTAGGACTCTCAAACAAACGCTTTTGTTAAATTACTTATCTATTCATTATGTAACTTGCAAAGTTTCCTGTAAATTGAAACAGTAGTTTTATCAGAAATAGCCAAACAAAACAGGAACAAACAGGTTTTTCCCGCCTTATCTGATAATAACATTTTTTTTACAAATACGATTCTCGTCCTACGAGCATTGTTTATACGTAATATGATGCTCTATGTATTCAACAACACAACAAAGTTTACATTGTGCGCCGAGACCCAATATAAACAGCAGGAGACCATTTTTTGTGCCCATTGTTTATTCTTATCGCGGCATCTGTCAACGCACGGTGCTTGGGCGCACTTATGACGTTTTGCGTCTCGCAGCTTCTTCGGAACAAAAGATGAGTGAAAATGAAATAAAACATTCGTGCGAATCTTAACACAACGTTGAAACAAGTTGGGCTTGCGCTGTGGTGTGTTTGTGTGTGCATGTATGTATATGTGTGTGATTGTGTGTGTGCAGGTGCTATATCAAGGCTTCGGTGTCGCCATATGATAATTTTAAAAGAGCTGATGTTAGGATTTTTTTAGAGGATATGGTTGAGCAGACGCAGATCGCAGATTTTCCAAACTTTGTTGTAAATGTTGGGGAGGGAAGAATAGGTACAGCGTCTAGCTATTTCGGATTTGACATTTGGTATGGGTACTCTAAAGATACGCTTGTTTATTATGTCGCTATAATCAGGCCGTTTTTTTATTGTTGCGTGATATTTAAGCGTTGCTTGGAGTACGAATATTTTTCGTACCCTGAATACTTGAAACTCGTGGTAAACAAGGTTTGTGGGGAATCTGAAAGGTTTTTAGTGCAACCTTGATCAGTGCCCGTTGTGCCCTCTCTAGTTTTATAAATTTGCTTTTACCAGCACGTCCCCAGATGCAGATATAGTACTGTAGTGTATAGGGATTGCGCTATCTGAGAGAGGACTTGTTCCGCCAGTTGATACACTCGGTCCCATGACGTGTCGAGGAATACGATAGCATTGTCGTCAGCGTAGGATATCACTGTAGCGTTTCTAAGAGGGAGGTTTACTGCGTCATTAATGTAAGGCGTACACAATGTTGGGCCAAGGGTACTGCCCTGTGGAACACCGAACGTGATAGGGAGTGACTGCTTTGGTGACTGCCTATTTTACAATATCGATACCTCGATGTAAAGTAGCTGCGAAACCATTCTAGAGATGTACCTCTTATACCTGTTGCCTCGAGTATCTTCAGAAGCAGTCCAGGTAACTCGAGGCAACAGGTATAATATATACCTATACAACTCGTAAAGACTGACAAAGATCTACAAAAGACACCCGGGAACAACGGCTTAACTTGCTCTCCGAGCCACAGAGTGGTCTCGTTATGTAATGGATGGTCACCCATCCACGGACCGACCTCGGTAAGAGTTGCTTCGATCAAGCCGTGCGGATGTTTTTATTTAGCCACAAACTCCTCTGCGGTAACACAAAAGGTAATAAAAAATGTTCTTGTGCGATGAAACATTTCGCCACATTTTGAGATGCAAATATTAAAATCTAAGGTAGGTACGAATTTAAATAAACAATTATCTGTCCAATTGAAGTTAGTTACTAAATACTACACATATACAACATATGATATTGTTAAAAAAAGACACATTTGACACAACATATCAAAACTATACCTATCTATCTACAATCGCAGATTTTAATACCTGTAATTATCTCTAGTCTACAATGCATGTATATCTGTAATGATAGACATTGTTTCCCATAGTTCAGATAAAAGCGATATAGTCTCTATAGAGTATAGTCCCTGGTTATTAACTTTGGACCAGTATCGCTACCGAGCGCGACAACAATATCGCTTATATCTGAATAGGCCTTTAATTAGTGTGATATCAGCCCATTCTTCTCTCGTATCGGCTTAACTACTTATATGTGAGATGCTCATGCCTGCATGACGTGATCAAAAATATCACAAAAGGAGTCCTCTGGATGCGAGAAGCACAGTACCTATCAGTCGACGAGGTGACGCCTGTGGGGAGGCCTAAGTCTTTCGGGTAAAATTATGTTGATGGTAATTTCTTTTGGCATAAGTTTTTATTACCATTAAGTTGCGTTATTTATACATATTTATACCAACAAACGAATTTTCTTTCCTTCTTTCTTTACGTAGTCAGAATACTTATTAGTCAAAGTAGCGGAGCTGACTGCTCAGGGAACGCCGGACGAATGTAATCTTATTATTGCTATTTGTGGAGGCGTGTGTTGGTTTGCATCCTCTTGACGTAATCCGAATGTGTTGGTTTTTTCTCTGCTTGTTCTCAATTAAGTAAGAATCAGAATCAGAATCAGAACTTTATTTGCTATGAATGTAGGTACAGGTATAAGATGTTCATAAATTAATAAGATCGGCTACAGTCTACCTTACGGCGTGCAAATTATTACATTAATTAAAATATCAATACATACAAAACAATGTCAACAAAACAAAACAGAAATTATAGGGAAGTCAATTAATAATATTATAATCAGCTAGATAAGTCTTACAGTATCAAATTGCAATTAATTATAACAATCATAATCTGGACAAGTTCATATCATTTAGAAAGTCTTTCACAGTGTAATAACATTTGCCTAAAAGAAGTGCAGTTACCTTAAATTTAAACATGTAAATTGATGTAAGTATTCGTTGTATTTTGTATAACAAATGCTATAGGTATCTAAAATACAATTGAAAAGAGTATACTATATTGTTAGTCTGCACATTTTATGAAATAACACAACATCACGTCTTGCCTGACTGAGAAAATCCAGATGGAAAAACCCAATAATACTTTGCCCAAACAGGGAATCGAACCCAGGACCTCATGCTCAGCAGGGGCGCTAGAGTGACCGGGTGGTCGGTAAACTCATTAGTCAATAGAGCCAAATATCAATTCTATAACGACTACGATTTCTTATGAGAGCCAATCCTTTCTGTGTGTCCAAACTGTCTCAATACACTTTTCTTAATCGTTAAAACACCCATCCTCTTTCACTCCACAAAAAATAACTAGCTGAGAAGTAGGAAAGGCCTTCGTCGTCACCATCATATCGGCTGATAATAATATGATGAAGTCATCTTACTTATTAACAAGTTAACGTTGGAAAACTTTGTAAGGTAAATGATTTATTTTTGGTGAAAAATACTTCGTAAAAAATCTTTGAAATATAGTTTGAATTTTGAATAAATTTTATGACCCCCGCGTGTATCTACTTTTGACTCATCGACATTTGTACAGACAGAGCCGCATTGTATAGGCCGAAGAGCCGCATGCGGCTCGTGAGCCGCGGTTTGCCGACCACTGCGCCAGACCAACGAGGCAGTTTCAATAAATAAATTGGTTACTATCCATGACAAACGACAATGTAGGTAAAACACGTACATTACATACACCAGCGATGGTCGCGTCATGTACAAAATAACAGTTCATTCACTAACTAATTAGCGTACCGGTAGCTTTATACAATGAGAGTAACAATGGCTCGAGTAATACTGAACTGAAATGTTACTTGCAAAGGGCTTGGGGCTGAATATGTATATAGATGTTTCAATACTCATATGTGACGTTTCATTACCTACTGGCAGCAAGCTTTACGGTAGCTAGATGCTGGAAAACCATTGTTTAAGGTAAGTATTAGCCATAGGGCGTAAAGTGTCGATTAAGAATTATAACCCCGCGTCCTAACCAAAAGCGATCGTCGAGCGAGTACGCGATCGAAGCGATCGTGTATGCAACATAGATCGCGTGACTATGTCATATTAAATTTATAAAAATAAAAGAGCGTGACGATTGCGTAGGTACTCGTAGGGCGATTGCTTTTGGTTAGGACGCGGCCTAAAGGACTAGTACGTCGCCCGTCTTCCAAATTCATTATTTCTAGTCTTAAATGAGTTTCCAGTTTATCGGACAGCGCGTTAAAATTCTTGTTCGTTAATCCCCTTTTAGGAGGTAATTAAAAAAAACTTAAAACTTTATTATTTAATTAGATAATTATTCGTGGCGTGTATGAATGAATGCCGCCCCACTTTTCACCCCCTTAAATAGACAGCGCTGCGAACAATACAGTGAAGTATGCCAAAACTGCACCTCCGCTCTGGGCATACACGCACTCACGCACACATTATTTGGTCTGAGATGTCACTCAGTCAGTTTTTCCTTTTATATATATCATTTAAAAAAGAAGATAGTAGAAGCAGTAACATTCTTCTATCTGTATGGATCACATCTTTTTCTTTGCTTGTTAATTAAACTATGTAAACGCACCCACGATACAGGAGAAATTCCTAGTGTGGGGCAACGTAAAAAAATAAAAATAAAAACTACTGAACATTGCAAGCCTGCTGGGTGCATGATCTCTGAAACATGTTTATTTCTGTAACAACTAACATAACATGGAAAATGTTGTGGGTAGTATATTTGTTAAGTTTAATTTTAAGATTTTTATGTTTACTGTTTGTTTTCCCTAACGTAATAAATAAATAAATAACATAACGTCACGTCTGTTTACCCGAAGGGTTAGGCAGAAGTGCCGGTATGCTTAAGTCTCATTTAAAAGGGCGAGCCTAGTGCCATCAACCGGCACAAATCCAGACTCCAGGCTACTACTGAGAAAATCCAGATGGAAAAACTGCCACCACCATTATTACTGGTTTTTTGGCAACCATTTCTACAAGTAGAATACCTTGAGATTGTGAAAAATTATTCCTTATCGTAGACATGAGATCCGATAACATCACGAAGTGACGCGACAGCTGTCTAGCGAAAAGCAATTTGCGGCACGGCAGGGATTACTACAGATTTATGTAGATTTATTAGACTTACGTAGCAAATACGGAGAGATACCCGGAGTATCTGGTCAAGGAGACCGTATATTTTCCTTAAAACTAGATCGTCTTACAGGAGTACCAGAGTAAAACAAATCACTTTTGAAACATACCCGTTATGTGTCGTGTTTCTTTTTTAATCTCTGAAAGTCTGGAAATACAATCACAAGTCACATTTTCCGAATATTATTTCGTAATTCTGTGGCCTTCCCGGTAAAGAATAACGCAATCCGTGATCTATAACCATTACCTTGAGACCCCAAAAATTACCGTATAAGGTAAACCTACCACCAAATAAACTGCTATCAACATGCTTAGCTGTCAATCCGTGGTTATTATTGCAATACTCTAAGGCTTGTTGAAAAATATCGATGTTTCGATATCAAATAACGAGTATCGGAAACATCAAAAACCACATTTCATAAAGTGGTTCACATCAGTAAAAATACAACACCCGCGCCGCACGCGTCCTACTTAAAACTTGTCTTTGATAGTTGAGTAGGCTTGTTCAATTGAGAACTTCTTCAATATTTCTGGAACATATCGAAAGCACAATCAACACATTAAAAAAATATCATTAATATGTATATCGACACTTTTTGCCACTTCCGACCTCCCTACAATACTCTCTTGACCGTCCCTTCCAACCATTTAATTCGGAGTTTTGTTCACTTCGTGTCCGTTTTGCTCACTAACTAATCCACTCAACCATCTCTCCATAGTTACGGCTATCACTCAAGATGCGGGATCAACTAGCTTAAAGTTCGGTAATTAGTTTAAAGCACTTGATCCACTCAAATACGGAAATTTGTAGTCAGTGTCTCGACCGTCACAAGTTAATACCACGGTGTTTAATTGATATTGAAAACGTACTGTGTAGTAAATTTTGCTTCGTAAATTGGATTATCTGTTATGACTTCATTAAATAGATATAGATAGTGGATAGTGGAGTTTATCTTTATAATAGATATGTAAATACTAATAGGGGTTAAAGTATGAAATTGCCGTTTTATTGTAATAGGTACTTCGAATTGACATAGAACCTTCATGGTTTGAGATTTTTGAGTGAAACTTTTTTCACATGGTACCTACAAAGTTCTTCTTTTAAAAAATGTGCAATATTCCATTATCGACTTTCAGTTGCTTTTTTTATTCAGCTTAGACAAGAAAGATGGATACTTTGAAAATTCGAGTTATTTTTTAATACTAGTTCCGACGCGGAACTAACGCGGCAGAAACAGCTCGCAATATCAATGTTGCGTTTGGAGAGGGGACTAGCGGGAGCGGGCTAATGAACGCACCGTATGATTTTGGTTTAAACGCTTTGATTTGAATAACGAACCACGTGGAAGACCGCCCACACAGGTGAATAACAATGAATTGAAAGAGATGGTGGAAGCCGATCCGAGCCAAACTACCCAAGAATTACTGGCATGGTTTAACGTTACCTTACCAACAATATTGACTCATTTGCGTCAAATCAATAAAATACAAAAATATGAGAAATGGGTGCCTCATGATTTGACTGATCTGCAGAAAGAAACGCGTGTTAAAAAGGTAATGGTAACTGTTTTGTGGTCTCAGCATCGTGTTATTCACTATAGTTTTCTCCGATCTGGTCAAGCAATAACGGCAGATGTCTACTTTGCCGTACTCCGAACAATGATAGCAAAACTAGCAGTGAAACAGCCGCGACTCAATTGAAATGGAATTGAATCGATCTTCACCACTATTGCTCCATGATAACGCGAGACTCATACAGCACGAGAAACCGTTTTAACTCTACAGGAACTGCAATAAGAAACCATTGCAGACTGATAGAAAAACTATCAGACTGCTCAGTATTTTCCCAACTGTGTTATGGTCAGCTTCTAGTCTAACCGGATGCAGCTGAATACCAGTATTTTACGTGGAGTGACTGCCTATCTGACCTCCACAACCCAGTTACTGGGTAACACAATACCCCTTGATAATACTGGTTGTCAAACTTTCGGGCTTCTGACTACCCTAAAAGACTGTCAAAGATCAACGAATGACAGCCGGCATCAACAGCTAACGTGCTTTTCAAGGTACGGAGGGGTCTCGATATTTTATGAATGGACCGACCCATCAACGGACCGACCTCGGCAAGTGTAGCTTAACCTTCGATAGACCCGTGGGTCTGTTATTTAGCCACGAGCCCTTCTTCATAAAAGAGGAGTACACACAGTATTACAGTTTTAGTAAACCAAAACTGTTATTGTGTTATTCTCTAAAAACCGTATAGAAATTCGCTCAGTGTCCAGGTATATTTGGTATGATTTTAAGAACAACAACAAATAAGTTCGCTTTAAAATCAGGTTGGTTAAATGATTGAAGTTGGAAGCCAACTTTGTGGAATAACTCTGCTAATTAACAACACTCTTAAAATATAGTAACAAACCCGCCTAGCGGCCGGTACACACATGCCCTTCGGCTAACTGGCCTGAACAAATAATGAACCTTAAAGGCTCGCGCACATTTGAACGGGCCGCGCCGCATCGCAACGCTTAGTAAAAATCCTCCTACATCACTTTTTTTTTCATATATACCATCGCACACTAGAGGCGGGCCGCACCGGGCCGCAGCTTTGCAGCCGCTATCATGCGATTCGATGCGATCCTCCTGTACCTAGTGTGCGATAGATTTACGAAAGTGATGAAGGAGGATCTTTGCTTTGCGTTGCGGTACGGGCCACTGCGGCTCCTTAAGTCCTTTGGCGGTGTTCAGACGATGCAAGTCATTTGTTGTGTCAATTTTATTGTATGCCACAGGCAAGGAACTTGCAGCGTGTGTAAATGGGGCTTTCATCATCATTTCAGCCGAAAGACGTCCACTGCTGGACACGGGTTTCAAACATCGCCACATCGACAGGTTCTGTGCTTCTCGCATCCAGCGGATTCCTAGGGCTTTACACAACTTTTTCTCTTATGATTTTGAATACCCTATTCTTTTAAGAGGCCATCGACGACGATTTTTTTAGTTTCGTATACTTAATTTGTAGCGTAGCTAATATCTATATCAACTTTAAGGAATGAAAACGAAATAAAGACCACATTATAAAAATAAGATATTAAATATATTTTACTAGCTGCGCCCCTCGGTTTCATATGTTATAAGTTTCGATCCCGTGGGAATATCGGGATAAAAAGTCCTATCATATGTGTTAATCCAGGTTATAAACTATCTGTGTGCCAAATTTTATCCAAATCCGTTCAGTAGTTTTAGCGTGAAGAAGAGACAAATATACACACTCACAAACTTTCGCCTTTATACCTGTACCGGCCATAGAGCTAAAGGTCATTCATAAAAGAAGGTCAAAGGTCATTCACAAAGGAATTCTGATGACACATATTTAGTTTAACACAAGCAACGGAAATTGAAATAAAACTCCTCCGATCTTTGAATGGCCCTTAATAATATTAAAAAATTGAGAAGGAAAATGAATTATATGAATGATATATTTATTTGCAAGAATATAGGTAGCTAACATAAGTTCTTAAGATCTATGGGTTTCACTATATTCGGAATTTTAGCCGTGCAAATATTTATATTTTACATATTGGTTATACAATTATATCATGCAGTACACATTTAGTAGTTAGCAATAATATAAAAATACTAATAATAGTTTCATAATTTAAATTCAGATTACAATGCAATTAATAAAATTAAAATTAAATACAATTCTATTAATTTAAAATGATAATTTATATTAAAAATATCGACCAATAATAATGATGTCATGTCAATAAAAATAGCAAGAATAATGAACATGTTTCAATATTATTTATGTAGATGGGACTCTCATTCACGTCAGAATCACTGAAGTAGGTAGTGTAGGTACAGACGCATGCAGGTCAACCTACTCGAAACTGTAAATTTTTCCCAATCAACTTTGAACCTTTTACTTTAATGATAAAGTTGAAAATCTATTTAACAAATTTGACAGAATGTTGTAGGTTGATGTGCTGGCGTTTGTACATGACAACAACCATGAAACGACCGCCCACGGAAAATGTTATTTGTCTGATTTTCTTAGGAATTGTTAATTTATTTTATAGAAAGAAAATACGTTTATTGGCGGCAACACATGACGCAAAGAAAAACGAAAAAAGAACACTTTGGGAGAAAACATGCGTCACATATCCATGCAAAGCCCGAAAAAGGCATTTAAAATTAATAAACATAGAATATTAAGCCTTACGATTGAGTTACTTTTTATAACCAATTGACTTAACCAAGTTAACTTTTTTCTAACTTCTAACTCTTAACGTTTTTTTTCACCTTTTCCTGTAATTTTGTTAATTAAATGCCCTTCCCTTTTCCTTCTGCTTATAAACTGCAGAGAAACCTCAATTTTCTTACAAAATGGCAAAATTTTCTCTCTAACCGATTCTTTACTATGGAAGATTCGTTTTTTTTCTCTAGGTTTTATATTTAATAATAACGAAAACCAAGAATATAGGTTTTACAAAAATTTAATTCATTTCTAAATTAACAATCAATGGAATCTTTCATAAAAACAGAGAAATCACAAAAACAGTCGCTTTAAGCTTAAAGTTTCATATTACGTCCCTTTAATCTTAACATTACTCAAAATGATAAATGGACTATTACTTGAACTGAAGGTAGGTAATGGAGCCATTCCATTAGGAGTGACCGAAACAATATCTTCGAAACTATCCAGATAATGTAGATACTTAGAGTCGCATTACCACAAAGTAGCTTATCTCGGCTACATAACCTGGTATCTGCCTTGCCCTTTCCCAACAATGTTGGGGTCGGCTTCCAGTCTAACCGGATGCAGCTGAATACCAGTATTTTACATGAAGTGACTGACTATCTGACCGAAGGGGTACCGTATTGCCGTTACTGGGTTGTGGACCCAGTAACGGCAATACGGTACCCCTTGGTAAGACTGGTTGTCAGATCTTCGGGCTTCTGCCAACCGTATCGACTATCAAAGATCCACGGATGACAGCCGGAACCAATGCACGGAGGAGTTTCGGTATGTAAAGACAGGCACCCATCCACGGACCAATCTCGGCAAGCGTAGTTTAACCTGATGGATCGACCCGTGTGGCTGTTATTACTTAGCCACGAGCTCTTCGAGGTTTTAGGCAATAATGTGTAAGTATTTTCAGACACGATAGCAGTAACCAATAAATAAAAAGTTGATTTAATTATTCAAGACTGATTCAAGAGGTTTTTAGAACTTGAATTTCATACAATAATAATAATAAAAAATACCAGCCTATTATTGTCCCACTGCAGCTCTCTTCTCATACAGAGAAGGCACGAGCATTGATCACCACGGTTTCTCAAGACGGGTTGGAGTAAGTAAGTACTCTTACTTTACTCTCGATCAGACTTATATAGTCCAATTTTCCTCACAAAATTTTACCTTCACTGATGTCAATAATGTCCAACATAAAGTCAGAAAGTAGTTATGGATTGAAAAAGTCATATTGGTACTTGCTCGGATTTGAAAAATATTAAAATTTAGCTATATTTTTACCAGGTATTTTTGAACAAAACTATACTAGCGTACATTTTAGCAACTCTTCTGACATAGTATTTCCTCCCGGGAGAGAAGCACTGGCTCTTGTAACACAGGGTAACTACGTAGCACAAGTGTCAGGGACTATACCTACACAATTTTTAACCACTTTCTTATGTAATAAAGATTATTATAGATATTTTTCGGCATTCAATTCAAAAGCTTTCCTAAACAGCGAAAGTATGCACTGAGTAACATTTCTCCGTTGAATGGGCAAAATGCAACGATACTGCACAATACAGTGCTCCCCACCGCAAGCCCATAATGAAACAATTACTCGTACAAACAAGTCTACTCTCGAGTACAGTACTACTGATATTGGTAGTACCTACATCAGGGAAGTACTAGAATATTTACTAGTTTGCTACTTTGATTGGAACGAAGTTCCTTATTTATTTATTAAAACATTATGCATAAGTAAAAAAATACTGTACAAAGGCGGACTTAATGCCTGATGCATTTTCTACCAGCCAGCCTTAGGATGATGCAAAGACAAAACATGGCAGGTGCAACATAATTGATAGATAACTCGAAAAAGAATAAATACTAATACAAAGATACATACAGGGTGTTTGGCAGAACGTTGAACATACGAAAATGGTGGATAGGTGGGGTCATCTGCTACTTACTCAAACCATTTTTTTTTAAATGCAAGTTGATATTTTTTTTTTTTTTTTTTATTTCAACAAAAGTTACATAGGTGTATTTCACAAATCTTCTTCCAAACTGCAGGACAGTTTGATTTAGATTTAAATATTTTTTAGATCTTTCTGTAAGTTTGAGGACTCATAACTTTTTTTCTAGCTAACATCTGAATAAAGCAATAATTTTATAAGAATCTACCAACATCAAAGATTAAAAAAAAATGCCTGTTTTATCCATTTGTGATAAAAATTACACTCTAAAGTTAAGAAAGTGGTGAAACTAGAAGAAAGCAAAAAAAATATTTTTTTAATATCCTGGGGTCCAGGGCCAATTATATTAGGGCTGAGTAAGTAGCAGATGACCCAACCTATCCACCATTTTCGTATGTTCAACGTTCTGCCAAACACCCTGTATATACATTTTAAACAAAATAAACTTAATCAGGAGAATGAACGATATGTAGGCGAGAAAACAAATACAGCAAATCAGTGCTGCATTGATTCTGCCAACTTCTTACAAATATGTTCACTTTTACTTTAAAAGATAACTGACTGTTTGCCGTCCTGATTATCATAGGGAGCGTATTCCAAAGAATGAAGCTTGGACAAAGAAAGAAGAGTGAATGAAACCATTGTTTCATTATTTTGTTGTTTTGTAACACAGTTTTATAAGATCACTCGTGTGTCTGTCTGTCTGTCTCAGCCAATTTGCTCCGAATCGAATGGAACTATTAAGTTGATATTTGGTACCAATTTGTATTTCTGTGACCCAAACACGGACGCGTAACGTAAATAAATGAATTTTGAAACTGGGGCAGTTTTGGGACCAAATAAGAAAATAAAATAAAAAAGTTTTGCTAACTGTACCGTGTGACATCAAATGAATGGGCTTATTGCGAAGATTTCATTTTTTATTTTTTAATAATAATATAATACTTTTAAAAATATTTTAGAAAAATTATGAAAATACCCCATAACTCCGAAACTATTGAGCCTAAAATTCTGAAAAAAATACAGAGAATGGTTCTTTTTACGTGATATAATTAGTCTATAATTAGTCTCTGGTCTTAAAATAACATGGTAAATCTCTAAAATATTATGCGTACCAACTTACATTTACAGTTGGAATGTATGGGAGAACGTGTTTTTCAACTACAATGTTAAGATTGTTCTTGGGATAAATTCACCCCAACTACGGAACCCTTACGCGTGCCTCTTGATTGTTTCTTTCGGTAGAGGCCCGTGTGCTACCGCGGTCACGGCACGACATGCTTTTGTTCGAATGATTTAGTCGATTATTCTATCCTTCAGGCGGCCATAAAGTAAAATTATTCACAGACCATATTAGCCCTCATTTTATAATAGAGATTTAAACAGCGTGTATGCGTGTCCGCATGGTCACATTCATGCTCGAAGTATGTCGAGTTGCCGTGACCGCGGGAGCATAGGGGGTCTCTAAAGAAACTATCACGCCATTTATTAGCGACCCGGATTTTTTGCGCTCCAGTGTAGTATTTACTTGAAATATAGATCGGGTTTGTATAGTATCATTCATAATAATGAAATGTACATTTTTAACCGCGTCTGTGGTCTAGTGGTTAGACCTGTCTCAGACCTAGAGGTTTCGGGTTCGGTTCCCAGTGGACCAAAATTTTCTTCTCGGTTTGGTTGGTGGTAGGGCTTGTTCTACCATATTATTCTAAGTCTGTCATCATAACGGTACGTACACCATAAATTTACGGGCGAAATCAAAACCGAATAAATTCATCACAAGCTCTAATATTGTTATTTTGTCTGTTTCTGTATATCCAAATCTGAATTGTATAATAAAAACCTTCGGGCAGAGTGACCCAAAAATATTCTTTATCGACCTCAGAAAGTTTTGCGACTAATATTTTTTGTCTATGGGAAACTGGCTGGTTTTGATGTCATTTAAAACTATGACTACTTATTTATTATTTCAAAAACACACCATTCCAAACTCGAAATTCCCTCCACATTTTTTACGAGCAAAATTAAAATATTCTGGCTCGCTGTAAAATGGATTTAAATAAAATGAGAACATTTTCACGCGATGATTTTATTCGATTTCAAATGTAGACTAAAACCAGAAGAATTGTTTGAAATACTTCGAATGGCGTCTATAGACACAAGCCCTTCTATAGCGACTGTTTCCCGCTTGTTCAGCGAATTCAAGCGTGGTCGAGTAACTTCGGCGGTCGAAGAAAGTGGCCGTCCTATGACGGCTTTTACAGAAGAAAACGTGCTCTGGCTGTGAAATATTTTATTCAAGAGAATAGGCGAATTAAAAATTTTGCTTAAATTGTCTTAAAGGACCTGATGCGGGGTAAGTCTCCTGGACATGACAGCTTAAGTGTAGAACACATACGATATGCAGGTAAGCACTTACCACGTGTCTTAGCTCTCTTGTTAAATGTGTGTATGAGTCACTCGTATCTTCCAGAGGACCTTATGAAAACGATTGTCGTTCCTATAATAAAGAACAAGACAGGAGATACGAGTGACAAGAACAACTACAGACCTATCTCCTTGGCGACCATTGTTGCGATGGTGTTGGACGGTCTGATTGACAGGCAGTTGGATAAATATGTCACGCTACATGACGCCCAATTTGGATTTAGGCCACACTTGTCGACTGAAACAGCGCTCCTCTGTCTCAAGCATACTTTCCAATACTATCCAGTAAGATAAACACCTGTATATGCGTGTTTTTTGGACCTCTTTAAGGCATTCGACCTAGTATCTTATGATTGCCTCTGGAAGAAATTCTCCCATGACACTAACCTTCCTGGGGGAATGATTGCTGTACTGAAGTACTGGTACAGCAACCAGGCCAATTACGTTAGATGGGCAGGTGCCATGTCTGCTGAGTACAGGTTGGAGTGCGGCGTGAGGCACGGGGGGCTTAGCTCACCCAGGCTCTTCAACTTGTATGTCAACGGGCTGATATATGAGCTCAGCAACACCCAAATTGGTTGCTCCATTGACGGGCAATGGTTCCGATTCTCTTGTCACAAATGCGTCTAAACTAGACTAAAAATCACCAAAATTTAGTTTACTCCTGTCAAACGATGATTTCCCATTCTGAAATAGACTATAGTGGCACAACATCTATATTTTAGTTTGACAGCACTAAGATTGTACTGAGATTTTAATTTAGTGAAAATGACTATTTTGCTATTCTGAATTTGACGTTTTTCACCTAAAATTTTAATTGTCTAACTAATTCTGACAATTTTTAATCGCCACTGAAAATAGTGTGGAATATTATTAGTTGTCATGAACTAAAATTCACACGAACATCTCGACTTCGGGTGCAAAAACAGTACTGTACTGGATTTTTCTTTTCTTTTGCTTATATCTCGAAAATGGTGTGTCCTATCCCCATAAATCCCTTATACCCCTAATACTCAACCCGTAGGTTTTTTTTTTCCATACAGATAGTGAAAAATTCACAAAATACAAAACACGTCGAGGCTGCCGCAACTGAGCGCCTCCGGCTCTAAAAAAATTCACGGGGTAGGGCAAACAAGTATGTACCACGTGGAGTCGCAATTGTCAAATTCGATTTAGTTGTGTCAAAATAATTTTTAAATTTAGAGACTTTTTACTACAGAATAGCTTAAAGATGCTCATAGCCAAAAGTAAGATAAAAGATAAAAGATAATTTATTTTGCAAATATGGGTAACAGCAATTGATGACAAAAATATTAGAGTTCAGCCATATTTTACCACGTAGGCATGCAAAAGATTTAACACATTAAACTTATAACTAACTAATTAAAAACAATTTTAAAATATTACAACTTACTACTACACAGTGAAGTACAAAAAATAATAACTATATAATATTACACTAGCTTAAAAATTCTTTTTCAGTTAGGAACTCCTTAATATTATAATAATTATGCTTTCGCCACTAAGCTTCGGAGTTTCTTTTTAAACATTGGAAGCGGAAGCTCTTTCCAAGTCTTTGGCAATTTATTATAGATGACTGGAGCCATGCAGTAGACACTTTTGCGCATAAGTGCTGTCTTGGCTGACTCAAGACATAGCACACTATTATCGCGTCTATTGCGGGGTACTACATCTGATAGACGTCTAAAACGACTCGGATTTGTCTTTACAAACACAGCTACTTCTAATATGTAGAGACAGGGTAGTGTTAATAATTTATAATTTTTAAAGTACTGTTCACAACTGTCAGTGGGTTTAAGTTTAAACATCACGCGAATGCATCTTTTTTGTACCTTGAAGGCGGTCTCTCTTTCAGTTGAGTTTCCCCAAAATATTATCCCATAGCGTAAATGTGATTTTACTATCCCATAATAAGCAGTAAGAAGAGCATCCGTGTTTATTATATGTGATAATGTGTATAGAGCGTATGCAGACTTACTTGTTTTGTTACATAAAGTATCAACGTATGATTTCCAGTTTAGTTTTTTATCTATTCAGGAATTTTGTCGTTTCAACTTCTTCTATGGTATCATTATCATAGTTTATATTTAAATTAATACTAGAGGTCTGTTGTCTAAAATGGATAACTTTTGTTTTACACAAATTTATTTTTAAATTATTTGCGTCTAGCCAGTTTACCGTCTGTTTTAAACTATTATTAATTTCCCTCTCATACGTATCTCTACTTTTACAAGGTATTGTAATCGTGCTATCATCAGCAAATAGTGTTATAGGTCGATCAATAGATTTCGGTAAGTCATTTATGTATAAAATAAATATATAGGGACCCAAAACGCTACCTTGCGGTACCCCAAATAATACTTTACGCTCTGATGACCGAAATATCTCTTCATGTTTACTTACTATATTAATTTTATTGACTTCAGTTATTTGTTTTCTGTCTTGTAGGTAGGAATTAAGCAAATTAAGGACATTGCCTCTAATCCCGTAGGCTTCGAGTTTTTTTAAAAGAGTAGCATGATGTACATAGTCGAATGCCTGCGTCATGTCGCAAAATATGCCACATACAGGATTCCGGTGATCAACATTTTTAATGACATTGTATAAGAAATCATATATAGCCATATTAATAGTCCTGTGTATACGAAATCCTTTCTGTTCCTCACACAGAATGTCATTTTTATCTATGAATTTACCAACTGCCTTATAAATATATCTTTCAAAAATTTTAGAAATAACTGGAATTAATGATATTAGTCGGTAATATTCCATCACTTCTCTATTTTCTCTTTTAAAGAGTGGCTTAATTATTGATATTTTTAACGCATCAGGGTATATACCTGCGCTAATACTTAGGTTAATAATATGACTTAAATGACCGCTTATTTCCATTGACACGTGTTTCAGTATTTTTGTAGCAATACCGTCATATCCAACACTATTTGTATTATTTAATGAGTTGATGATTCTCTCTATGTCTTGTGGTATACTAGGGGCCATGAACATTGTTTTATTATTTGTATCAATTTTGTTACATTTAGGTTTGCTAGTCACATCCAGTTTCCCTTGTACTTTATCGATAAAATAATTGTTAAATGCTTCAGCAATGTCATTAGGATTTGATAGAGTACTATTATTATTTATAATTTTAGTAATACTAGATTTAGGTATGTTATATTTTGCACGATTTATAATTTGCCACGTGGTTTTAGACTTGTTTTTGGATGATTTTATTTTATGATCGTTCTGTGCTTTTTGTGTTAGGTGTATAATTTTTTTGTGTAAACGAGAGTAGGTAGTGTAGGAGTATTTATTATTTTTGTTTGGGTGTAATCTAAATTGCCACAAAAGTTTTCTTTTTTTTTGACTACCAAGTTTAATACCTTTTGACAACCATTTAGGTTTTTTTAAGACATCTATTTTGATCAATTTAGTTGGAAAACACAAGTCATATATTAATTTAAATAGATCAAGAAATTTGTTATAGGCTTCATTCGGATCGACTGTGTCATAAATCTCTGCGAAAGATAAGTTTTTTATATGATTTTTAAACTTAGAAATATTGTCAAGACTGTAGTCCCGTAGCCGTGTACCAATAATTTATGAGACATTTGGTTTGAACTGGACAGTGAAGCAGCTGTGCTGTATGATCGGACAATGCCAATTCTATTACGTCAGATTTACAAATTTTTCTAAGGAAGGAATTAGGAATAAGGAATTTTAGTGATAGTTTAGTTAGTTCGGTGTACAAGAGAATCGGGAGCAATGTCTCAATAATCTCAGGTACAACTCCACCAAAAGCGAGCTCTTAGTGTTTAGGACGCAAAGTAAAGTACATGACGTTGATCCACCGGTCACTTTGGGCAGAGTTCCGCTGAAAAGAGTGACTCGTTTTAAATACCTGGTGCACTGGGTCACCGATAGGCTGTTGGATGACGCCGATGTAGAGAGGGAACGTAGAGCGTTGGCTGTCCGGTGTAACATGCTGGCCCGCAGGTCCGCACGGTGCACGCGACAGGTTAAAATAACGCTGTTCAGGGCTTACTGCCAGTCGCTGTACACGTGCGCCCTGTGGGTCAGTTATACACAGGGCTCCTACAATGCTACAAGTCCAATATAATAACGCGTTCCGGGTAATTCTGGGGTTGCCGCGCTTCTGTAGCGCGACGGGGATGTTCGCGGACGCACGTGTTCCGGATTTCGGCTCGCTGCTGCGTCTGCGAATCGCATCACTGTCGCGTCGGGTGCGCGACAGCCCCAACAGCCTCGTGGTGACTGTAGCCGGCAGGATGGATGGCCTTCTAATATCTCACTGGATGGCGGAACACAGACCGGCATTCAGATAAGGGAGATAGTAGGAGACCTACATGATTGTGTGTGTGCCTAATTGTTATTCTAACATAGATTTTAAGTAATTTGTAATACTAACACGCTATGGGCCTTTGAAGCCTGATAATAAAGTTCATATACCTATATATATTACATATAACGAGATTCAGCATATAGGTACTGCAGATTGGATTGGGAAGTGTGCATGAAATTCTACACGGGCATCTTCGGGTAAGGAAGATAGTTTCACGCTGGGTACCGCACCATCTAACGCAGGCTCAGAAGAAGGCGTCTTTGATTGTTCGGGTAAAATGGTGCCGAGACATGATAGCAAAATTTGAAGCAGGCTCATCTCGCGCCTTTACGATATCATTACGGGTCAGTATGATACAGAAACGAAGCGTCAGTGGCCCATGTGGCTGTTTCAAAATGAACCAACGCCTACCAAAGTGAAGCGAGCGAGAAGTGCAGGCAAATTTTTGATCGCAAGTTTTCATTTAAATCTTCTGGCTCCCGGAAACACAAATAAAGAAAATTACCCTGGAATTTAAATTAACACGCGCTGGCGGAATAATGTACAGTGGTAAAAATCATACGCGCCCTACTGGCCAATGCAGTCGCGAACTCGAGACACTCGAAACTACGTTTTGTCCATATCTGTATCAAACGCCGCGCCGCCTGCAATCGTTTTAGTATAGTATTCTATTATGGACAAAAGAAAGAAACCGCTTAAATGAAGAACATGTCAAGGCAGAAAAAAATCCACACATTTTACAATTATAAATTGGACTGTCAAGTTTTGAAAATTTGTTAGTTGAACTTATATTTTCTAATTGAACATACAGAACGTTAAATTGCAAAATATAAGTTCAAAATAAAATAAGAAAAATCGCAGATTTTTTGTCTCTCAAATTTATCTAACAAGACGTGGCAACTCTAGTTATCTGGTGTCAGTACCCTTACGAGTTTAAAGGAGCATCAATGCTGATGGTATGCTACCAAATGCTTGCCAGAAGTTTTTACTGCTGCAAGCAGTAAGCGATCGAACACCGGCCTTCGTGGGCTAATGCTTCACCAAGACAACGTGCTGGTTCACTCGGTGCTCAAAACAAGGGACTTCCTGGACAGCGCACCGGGCAAACTTATAGTTCATCCTCCTTGCGACTTTTTTTTGTTCCCCAAAATAAAAAGTCAACTCAAGGGAAAACAGTTTTCATCACTGGAAGTTGCACTGACTGCATTTGAGAAGGGGATTGAAGAGCTGTCTGATCCGGACTAAAAAATGAGTTATGAAAATTGGTTTAAACATATGAAACTGTGTATAGACGCAATTGGAGTGTTCTTTGACACATAATTTAACATCATGTCTGTAATCCCTGAAACGTTAGGTAGATGTGTACCTAATAGTACACCCACATTTCGCGGAATTTTGCCATTTATAGTTACGTCCCATGCAATAGAGGGCGAGCCTATTTCCATCAACTGGGCACAAATCCAAACTCAGGGCTGCTACTGAATCGGTGGCGGGGATCTCTCGCGTCCGGCCCTGGTCCAGGCTATGGTATGGAGCGAGAGGGCATGGGAGGCCGTCACCTCCTTCTGCGAAGTAATGCTCGCGAAGGAGGAGGCGGAGCGCGTGAGGGAGAGGCAAATTTCGCGCCCTCACGCCCCTAGCCGCCACAGGAGGAGACGCCCTGGGCGTCGGGAATCTATTGCCGATTCCCGGCCACCGTAGGCGCGGGCTTGCGGACGGTGAGCAATGGGTAGCTCGCCGTCCGGTAAGGACCAAGCCCGGGTCGACGGCGCGTTGTGTTCCACGCGCGCCTCAAAGAGTGTCAGCGAGTGAAGGGGTCCGATGAGACCATTGCCTGCCGGGGTTGCGGGAAAGTCCGAAAGGGATACCGTGGCCCCCTGGCATGGCACAGGCAACAGAAGGAACACGGGTGGGTTTTAGTCAGTAAGAGTCTGACACGCCCTCCCGCTCCACCCAGAGCGGGAGACGTCATTTGATGATTTCCCACCCAAAATAAAATAAAAAATAGGGCTGCTACTGAGAAATTCCAGCTGGATTACCCCCAATACCTCACTTTGCGTCAAAAAAGTCTGGGAATCGAACTCCATGCTCAGCAGGTAGCGCTTGCACTACACCAACGAGGTACTCGACAACTGAAGTTGGTCAAAATATAAAAAGTAGTACAATAATAAGAAAATAAATAAACAGAATCTTTTAACATCGATAGGAAAACCAGAAAACTAAAGGACCGAACGGTCACTGTCTCTAATATTATTTTATGCGGCCAGAGAAATCTCGGGTGCAACGCACCAACACATTCCTTCTAAAGAGTTAAGTGTCTCACTAGAATATTGTCTCGCTTTCAGAAATATAAAATTCAGTTCCAATTTGCTTAAAATTGTTCACCCATCACTTCAAGTTTATTCTATACAATTACATAAATTGATTCTGAAACATTAACTTGGTGTGAAATAAATAAATAAATTGACCAAAAAACTGTAATATACTTGAGCACCTCCAGACTCAACATAGATAAATGAAGTGTCAAGTGGCTACTTCAATCAGTCACAGTGTTGAATAATGTATCACTGCTCGCCCTCGAAAGGACACGGGTTGAAAGCTCGGCGGTATTAATCACCTCTCATGTGACAATTAACGGCCCACTCCTTATTTAGACGGTTTGAGCCTGATAGATTAATTTACAAAGCCCTACATAACTATATTTAAGTGTTAACTATGTGTCAATGAAGTGAACGGAGTTAAAGATTTATGTAACATAACATCACGCCTGCATTCCCCTAAGGATTGGGCAGAGGTGCACCCATAGCACATCCACAACCGGGCACAAATCCAGACTCCGTGCACCTGAGAAATTCCGAGTACAAAAACCAAATAACACTTTGCCCGACCTAGGAATAGAACCCAGGACCTCATACTCAGCAGTAGCGCATGGGGCCACTAGACGATCGCCTGGGACAGTCCTAAGATTTAAAATAAAATATTTTTATATTAGCAACATAAATGAAATTGAACCAGACCACACCAGGCAGTCGACACGAGCACGACTACCAATCTTGTTGTCTGATTAATCTTGTCCCAACAACATATTCTCCTACAATTCTAACTTACACGAGATAAATAAGTTAAAGTAAGAACCTACGAAAAAAAAAGACTATATATTGTACGTTTAAATTAGATTTAAGGATTAGCTTTCGAGAAAAATAATTGAAAACGAAGCCTTAGAAAATAGTAATATAAATCACAAAACAAATGATACAATAAAAACCGAAATGGCTCCAATTATTTTCAACTACAAATCTAAAACATAAAAGTAAAAAAAAACAGGATCGACATCTAAAGTAAGATTAAAAGATTAACTTTATTGCCGCCTAAAGTCATTAAATAGGGACTATGTTTACTTTGCCTTAACCCCATGGTTTTATGGTGTTTCAAGTACGTCCATAGTTGTAGATAGGCTCTCGAGTACGATTAACGACGTAAGTGGATTTATTTGAATTGGGTTCAATAATGTCTCTCAAAAATATTTATTAACATATATAAATTGGTTGCTCTATATTAAACCTAGTCATGGAAAAATGGGAACAACTACAATATTAGCCATTTTAAGTATCTACAAAAGAACACGTACCTACTAGATTTTAAAGAGGGGCAGTTTTAATACGAAACGATTGAAGATAAAGGGACCATGCATGAGAATTAATCCATCAAGCCGTTTAGGTTACAGAGCGTGCCAAAGAAACAGATATACATACATACTCACGAATAACATTACCCTCCTTCTGGGGGAGTCGGACCCATCAGACCCAAAGAGTAGTGTTATTTTTTCGTGTTAATGCCAAAAATGTAAATTTTACTGTACTAAACGTTTAAAACCCTAAGGAATAAAAGACAGTCATTGAAGAAGCCTTGACCTTAAAACCCCAAAACATAAGACGCTTATTTATAATTAGTTAAAGGTGCTACGGGAAACATGTTTTCGTAGCACTGTCGTAGCTCGTAGCCTCCACGTAGGCAACGTAAAATAAAATGTGTAATTTCGTACTACTTAGCTTGATTTATTATGACTTATCGTAGGTTAAATAATAAAAAAGCGCGCCGTCGTCTTACTTTTTGATTACTTAAAAGTACTTAAAAACAAGTTACAAGCCACGACGAAAAAATACAAAAGTTGAGACAAAAACCAATTTAAATTAATGCTTGCAACATTGATCTTTAATATCTTTGACTGACACATCAATGTTTCATTATAAGATTTTACGAGTTGTGTACAAAGTTTTTTTAATAACTAATGTACTTAAAATGGAAAGCACTATGTACGAACTTTTTGAGTTATGTTCCTACACAAGGACAGATGTGCTGTAAAACGGACATTAATATCGTTAATCACCTTTGTTTGCCAGCAAACTGAAGAGCTTTATAACTTTTGTGCATGTTAAATATGCTCTTTGCTCAGTCATTTGTTTTCGACACTGATGGGATTTTTGCCGAAAAAGCTCTAACATTGAACGTTAACGTCGATCTCAAATTACTCATTCTGGACATTCTCACTGTGCTATCGTAATTACTAAGCCTATCGACATAATTTGCACGAGTATAAACACGCGTGCGGTGAAAGGCGTCTACAACTAATGTAAAATATAGGTTTAGCTATTCTCGATGGAGAGATGTGCAAACGTATCGATGATTCTCGATTGTTTTCACTCATAATTGAAAACTCGCGTTCGATTATCGGATTCGATTGAGAATAGGCTTAAAGTAGTTTAATTACCTATTATTATTTGATAAGCTATCCACTAGAGAAAATAGACACTCAATGTTTGAACTAAACCAGTTGCGCTACGCCGAAACATAAAAAAAAAACTAGATTTGGTTTGAAAATGAAACAATAACGCGAGTCATACACCTAATATGTCATTGGCCGAACTATGCTCGTACATCGTCGGGTGAACTCGGCCGATCGTACCAATGTAAAAGAAAGTGAGCTCGTACCTTCACCGTGTTGTCGGACGTCATCAGATGATGTGATGGATTGAAATAGTGGACGCACTCTCACGTTTTTTGCATGAGACCGGGCTATCAAATTCGATTCAGTCAGTTTCTGCGTCACGGCTCTAAAGATTTACGATACTGTAATACTATTCGAATGGGTTTTTAAGGTACACTGTCCAATACACAATACCTATTATATTATAATGTAATAGTTGTTTATGCAACTGTTTTTGACAATAGTATCACATGAGTATTTTAATACCTTATTATGTACAGTTGCATGCAAGACTTTATCAACACCCATGATATGAATCCTCTATAAAAACCATAGGGTGTTGTACAGTGTTGTAAGAACTCTATGTAAATTCATGGAAAGTTTAATTGCTGAGTATCTAATACAAACAAGTACTCAATTCGTGGTATCTTTATACCACGAATTGAGTAGTGAGAATGTGGCTGTTTGATGAGTAAGGAAGGGATCGAAAAAGCAAGGAGTTGCGTAATGAAAGTTTGTACAACATTATAACAGTCGTTTGGATGATATTATGGTTACTGGTTGTTTTAATGTGGCAAAAAGCTAACTGTTTCAGAAACTTTTATAGAGGATTTCTATCATGGGTGTATGTAAAATAAATTGTTGAAATTTTCCCTGTATAATGCATAGTTTAAATTTTTCATGTTTATCAAACTTGCTAGTAACCAACCCATGACTGAATGTGGAAACAGTTTTCTTTCATTACCATTTTATGAAACAGAGTTCAAAAACCAGCATTTTCTATTGCTTTAATAAAAAGCTATGAAAACTTTACAATAAAACATAATACCCTTCATTCAAGAAGTTTAAAAACCATAATAGCAATACTGAGCTCCTTTAAAAACTGAAGTACAATGAGTACAATCAAAGGCAATTGCAGCTAAAGGTCGTCGTTGAGCGGAATCGAAAACTGTAAAGGTTTCAAAAGGACGGAAACTGCGGGCGGCTATGCAAAGCGCAGGAAATGGCTGGCTCGAGTCGAAGCCACCACAAAAATAAGATCAGAGTTCTTATCTCTTTGGAGAATGGGCAAGCTGTGACGTGATGTTCTCTAGTTTATAATTGTGTGTTTTTCTAGCTGGAGATACGAAGATTTTACTCTTGAATTTTTGCTGCAACGGAAAATAGATTAATAGATTCCTTTACTTAGGTACAGGCAAATATTAATAACTACCTTTTCAATTAAATTTGAAGACAAATTCGGTGACCGGAGAGTAAAAACATAGTGACAAGTAGATGTATATTAGATACTAGTTTCATACTGCGACTTCGTCTGCGTGGACTTAAATTGGGTCCAAAAGTATCCTACATGTGTTAAATCCAGGTTATAAACTATTTGTGTATAAAATGTATTATCCGTTCAGCCGTTTTTGCGTGATTGAGTAACAAACATAAAATCTTATTCACATTTATTATTAAAAATGTTCGCCCCCCCCTCTACAAAAAATTGCAATCATAGTTATTGAATCAAATAATTTTTATTTTATGCATTTTTATCGAACGCATAATAGGCTATCTGTCATTTCCAATCACGGCTACCCCAATCTGACATTAAGTTGGTTTTTATTTTAGGTTTATAGATCACCACACGATCAGTCTCAGAGACAATCACCTACTTACCTAATGAAATAAGAATAACAGAGTGATGGATAACTTTAAATTTAACTTTTTTTTTTAAATAGGTACACTTAAATAGTTATTTGTGCAACAAGAGAGCAAAGTCGTTTTTTGCTGCGAGTGTTGATTTTGAATCCCGAGTAAGCGAAGGATTCTATAATTGAATCACGAGCGTAGCGAGTGATTCTAGGTTAGAATCCTGAGCGCTGCGAGGGATTCAAAGACACGAGATGCAAATAACTTTGCTCTCGTGTAACACATACAACTTTTCACCTCAGCAGCGAGAACTTACAACTTGTAAAAAAAACCCTGTCCGATCCGTGAGGGTGTTGTTAGGTTAGGTTAGCGTACTGTTACCATATTTATGTGGAAATTTTCAGGAAAAAAGAAAAAAATAATCCCTACATTTTTTTTCAATGGTCAATTTGACCGAATTTTACATTTGGTGCGGGCGGCGGCCGTCGTTTAGCGGGTGTCTAAAAGTCATAAGTTATGAGTTTTGCAATTTTTTTTATGGATTTGGGGTAATTTTGAAACTAAAAATGTGAATTTTAAATACCAATAAAATAACTTTTTTACTATCAATAATAATCAAAAAATACTGTTTTGTAATGTTACTGCAGTACCATATGCCCATTTTCCCCAGATTTTCGGATCGGAAAAGGTTTTTTTTTACATAATCTTCATCACCTCGTATTTTGCAGCCACCATCTTGGATTTATATTTTTTTTAAAACAACTTTGCTCTCTTGTTGCACAAATAACTATTGTGCAACAAGAGAGCAAAGTTGTTTTTTGCTGCGAGTGTTGATTTTGAATCCCGAGTAAGCGATGGATTCTATAATTGAATCACGAGCGTAGCGAGTGATTCTAGGTTAGAAACCTGAGCGCTGCGAGGGATTCAAAGACACGAGATGCAAATAACTTTGCTCTCGTGTAACACATACAACTTTTCACCTCAGCAGCGAGAACATACAACATGTAAAATAAAACCTGTACGATCCGTGAGGGTGTTGTTAGGTATCGTACTGTGAGCATATTTATGTGGAAATTTTCAGGAAAAAGGAATCCCCACATTTTTTTTCAATGGTGAATTTTACCGAATTTTACGTTTGGTGCGGGCGGCGGCCGTCGTAATATGAGTTTTGCAAATTTTTTATGGATTTGGGGTAATTTTGGAACTAAAAATGGGAATTTTAAATACCAATAACTTTTTTACTATAAATAATAATTTAAAAAATACTCTTTTGTAATGTCACTGCAGTACCATATGCCCTTTTCGGGTCGGACAAGGTTTTTTTTTACATAATCTTCATCACCTCGTATTTTGCCAGCCACCATTTTAGAATTAGATTTTGACCACACTATCGACTTAAGCACTCTCAAAACTATGAAAACGACACCCATGACGAAAATGTGAAAATTTTCGCAGCCGCCATCTTGGATTTTTATTTTGACTTCACTATCGGCTTAAGCAACCCTGAAAACCATAGAAACGATACCCATGAAGAGAGATTTGAAAATTTTCGCAGCCGCCATCTTGGATTTACATTTTCTCCTCACGATCGGTTTTAGCACCCTTGAAAACTATGAAAACGACACCCAATACGAAAAATGTGAAAATTTTCGCATCCTCCATCTTGGATTTGCATTTTGACCAAATTCACACTTAATAACTCACTCCGTCTTTCTTTCTCTTTGAATTAGAAGAAGACAGTCGCAAGTGACTTTTCCCGTGACGATTTCTGCCAGTGCACTCTTACCACAAAACCACAATTTATTTCAATTAGGCAAATAAAAGGCATTTTTGAACGTCAAAATTTACAAAAAAAAAGTATTGATTCTAGTCGCCTCTTCCAAAAGGTAGTTTTCGTATGAAGAAGAATGGGCAAGAAACTCCACCGTTACTCTTTTAATATGTTTTCACAATATCTTGTATACAATAATTATACATATAATTATATGGAAAAACGATGCACCTAGAATAAGATTACTATACCACGATGGGTAAAAAGAATGAAAAATGAAGCAATGACAGATAAATTAATTGTTTGATAGGTGCATGGTGCTCACATATTTACAAACATTGTAAAATTATACGATATTCCTAACATTTTAACAAGTAATACTAATGAGTCAGTGTGTGAGTTCTAGTAATCACATAATGTAAAATCAATGTTATAAACAATAATATTATACCATTATATTAGCAACCAGTTTGATTTTGTCTAGACTAAATTGTCCTATGGAGCAGGACCAGCATGTTTCCAAGCATTTTATCTTAGATATAATCCTCTAGTTTTTAATATGCTTGTTTACAAAGTGTACTTTTTATATGATCTTTCTATATATCTCTTTTTATATGGTCAAAATGCAAATCCAAGATGGAGATCTTGGATTTGCATTTTGACCAAATTCACACTTAATAACTCACTCCGTCTTTCTTTCTCTTTGAATTAGAAGAAGACAGTCGCAAGTGACTTTTCCCGTGACGATTTCTGCCAGTGCACTCTTACCACAAACCGCCTAAAGAACTTCGTTCAAAAAAAAAAAACAGAATTTACGTAAAACCTTTACAGATGATTTGCAATTTTAAGGTTATATGTGAATCCGAACGTTTTATTGTTTAATTTTTGGGCCTACTAGTTATGGAATTTTGAAATCGAACTTCGAATCGACTTGTTTCTATCTCTCGCTTTTTTCGTATCGAAGTGAAAGTGACAAAACTAATTGAAGTTCAAATCTTTAGAATTTTGTGAGTAGATCCAATACAATACACTGTTCACGGCATTTAAAAAAAATAGTTAAAAAGTTACTTTGTCTCACGCTCGCAGCAAAATCGAATTTTGCTCACTGTTTTTTGACAGCAAAACCTGCTTGTTTGAGGTGCTGAGGTGAAAAAGTAATTTCGCTTGAGATAAGTGTAAGCAAATAGGAGCTTCATACGAGATACTGCGTTTAAATACTAGAAACTAAAACTTAAAGACTAATTTTCAGTGTCACGTAACAAAGTAAATGTGAGCCGCGCTTTCCCGCGTTAAAATAGTCAAAGTCAAATAATTTATTTCAATTAGGCAAATAAAAGGCATTTTTGAACGTCAAAATTTACAAAAAAAAAGTATTGATTCTAGTCGCCTCTTCCAAAAGGTAGTTTTCGTATGAAGAAGAATGGGCAAGAAACTCCACCGTTACTCTTTTAATATGTTTTCACAATATCTTGTATACAATAATTATACATATAATTATATGGAAAAACGATGCACCTAGAATAAGATTACTATACCACGATGGGTAAAAAGAATGAAAAATGAAGCAATGACAGATAAATTAATTGTTTGATAGGTGCATGGTGCTCACATATTTACAAACATTGTAAAATTATACGATATTCCTAACATTTTAACAAGTAATACTAATGAGTCAGTGTGTGAGTTCTAGTAATCACATAATGTAAAATCAATGTTATAAACAATAATATTATACCATTATATTAGCAACCAGTTTGATTTTGTCTAGACTAAATTGTCCTATGGAGCAGGACCAGCATGTTTCCAAGCATTTTATCTTAGATATAATCCTCTAGTTTTTAATATGCTTGTTTACAAAGTGTACTTTTTATATGAATTTTAAATATTTCTTTCATTTAATTGTAATATATCACAAGGTATGTTTTTGTATTATGTTGTAACATTTAACAGCATTTAACACAGTACCCCATAAAAGATGAATACGTACCTACTTACTTTAGATAGTCTGAAAAATTGTTAATCTATTTTATCTTTATTTCTAGTATTAAAATGATATCTATCACTTATTTTACTAAAAAGATGTAGATTTTTTTCTCACATACATAATATTGTCATAAATTAACTGTGTGCGTTACCCCAGCCAGCAGGCCTAACATGACACACACGACAATTACTCGCTCTCGCGTGAGTAATTTTTGTCTATTTCAGTCACTTTCTCGTTTTCTGACAGCACTTCCATACAAAATAGTCGACTCCTTCTGTCAAAATTGATGTTTTCTCTACAAACTAACATGGCAACATAGTTATCTCGATTTTTGACAATTCAACACGAGATAATCTCCGATTTTTCTATCATTTAGTCGTATTTACTCGTCGTCGATTTTGACGACGAGAAGAGTAGACAAAATTATGATACAAAAAAAAACTCCAAAATAACATGGAAGTTTCATAATTGTACTTATTTTAGTCATCATTTTATTTTACAATATATTAATAATGAAAATACTTAATTTTAAACTACTATTTATATTGGAACGACGTGTTTTATATGGAATTTTTCGTTTTTTGTATGGAAAATATGAAAAAATATTACCTACATGTTGAGTGTTAGGGGTTTATGGGTCTCATATCGGTGTGTCCTATCGCAAAAATAATGAAAATTTCGACCAAGAGGGGTCGAAATTTTCATTATTTTTGCGATAGGACACACCGTTTTCGAGATATAAGCAAAAGAAAAAAAAAAAGACAGTATTGTTTTTGCACCTTCGAGGTGTTGGTGTGAATTTTAGTTCATTTTTTAATCGCGATTAAATACTTAGACAATCAACATTTTAGGTGAAGAACATAAAATTCTGAACAGCAAAATTCCCATTTTCACTAAATTAATAGCTCAGTGCCGTCAAACTAAAATATAGTTAAGTTGTGTCACTTTAGTCTATTTCAGAATGGAAAATCGTCAGTTGACAGGAATAATCTAAATTTTGCTGATTTTTAGGCTAGTTTAGAGGCATCTGTGACAAGAAAATCGGCACCATTGAATGAATGAAACGGAATCTCAAGCCGATGTTGCTATCATAAAAATAATTTGTTTTTAATAACTTGCAACATCGGTTTCTCGTCGCGAGATATAGAACTGTCAAAGTGCCTTTTTCGAGATATCTCATCGTTTACGGTCATGTTAGGGATTAGAATGACGTCAGAATCGTAGACAAATTTCGACAAAACGAGATAAAGAGCTTTCCCGCGCTTGTCATGTTAGCCCTGCAGATAATGTCGAAAATCGATATCTAAGTGCAATAGATAATTAGAAATACAGCTTCTGTAATTGATAAGCAGATTTTTAAATTTGGTAAGCTGATAAATTTCTTTACGAACATACCAATAGAGGTTACGAAATCTCTCCCCTCATCATATATAAGAAAATATCCAATTTTTTTTTTTTTTTTTTTGTGGGTGGGAAATCATCAAATTACGTCTCCCGCTCTGGGTGGAGCGGGAGGGCGTGTCAGACTCTTACTGACTAAAACCCACCCGTGTTCCTTCTTTTGCCTGTGCAATGCCAGGGGGCCACGGTATCCCTTTCGGACTTTCCCGCAACCCCGGCAGGCAATGGTCTCATCGGACCCCTTCACTCGCTCACACTCTTTGAGGCGCGCGTGGAACACAACGCGCCGTCGACCCGGGCTTGGTCCTTACCGGACGGCGAGCTACCCATTGCTCACCGTCCGCAAGCCCGCGCCTACGGTGGCCGGGAATCAGCGATTGATTCCCGACGCCCAGGGCGTCTCCTCCTGCGGTGGCTAGGGGAGTGAGGCTCCTCCTGCTCCGTACCATGGCCTGGACCAGGGCTGGACGCGAGAGTTCCCCGCCACCGATCGCCTCCACGAGGACACGGCGGTGCTCTGCCCAAGGCGGGCATACCTCCACCGTATGCTCCACCGTGTCTTCGGGTGATCCACGCAGTGATGACACCCGGGCGTTTCCTCCCGCCTTATCCAAAACAGGTACCTCCCGAAACAGCCGTGTCCGGTGAGGACCTACGTCAGGCGGAAGGTGAGGACGCTGTGGCGTCTCTCCAGCCACTCCTCAAAGAGGGGACTTATCGCTGCAATAGTGGCGTGCCCAGCACTGGGTTGCGACAATCGCACTCTCCATGACGCCATGAGATCCCGTCGGAGCTCTGTCCGCTGTGCCGCGATTTCTCGCGGCATCGAAGTCAAGCCCCGGCGTTTCGCCTCCTCGCGCCACTCCCAAATATGCGCGAGGAAAAATCTCCAATCTGAATCTCTTCTAAAAGAAAACTTCAGTAAGGACATTCCAAGTTTTGAATTCAAGCCTATTTCTATTGTCACAACATAAAAAACACTGAAGACTTATGAGGGATTTCCGTTAAGGTTCTTGGAGATATCATTGACTCAATTGCCCTAACAGGAATATTTAATCAATGTTTAGATAGCGGTACGTTTCCTGATTTAATTAAACATAATAAAGTAGTACCAATTTTTAAATCAGGTACTAAGAGTGATCCCTCTAATTATAGACCTATATCTATGCTACCAGCATTGAGTAAAATATATGAAAAAGTCATGCTAGACCATATGTTGTCACATTTTAATTCAAATGGGATTTTACACAGTCACCAGTTTGGTTTTACGAAAGGTAGGTCGACGACTGACGCTGGAGTAAAACTCATCAGTCACATTTTGGAATCCTGAGAGAAGTCCCAGGATGCAATTGGCATTTTCTGTGACCTCTCAAAAGCGTTTGACTGCGTTGACCACAAAACACTGATCTGTTAATTACACCACTACGGAATTCGTGGACAAGCTGGGGAGCTTGTTCTTTCCTATCTATCAAACAGGCAGCAAAAAGTAAACATTAACGGGGCGACATCCTTGGGGTCTCTAGTTAAGATGGGCGTGCCTCAAGGATCAATTCTTGGCCCTTTCCTATTCCTAGTTTATATTAATGACCTTCCTTACATGATGGCTAACTTATCAGACATAATTCTATTCGCTGATCACACTTCTCTTATTTTTTAAATTGATAGAAAAGATACGGATTTTATACATGTCAACGATAGTCTAGCAGTTCTTTCGAAATGGTTCGCAGCTAATAATCTTTTACTTAATGCTAACAAAACTAAATGTCTTAAGTTCTCATTACCAAATGTACCTCAAGTAGGTCTAAATTTAAAACTTGATGGTAAGAAACTAGATGCTATTACGGAAACCGTATTTCTAGGAATTACTTTAGATTCGAGATTGCAATGGGGCGCCCACATTAGAGCTCTTTCAGGTAGATTAAGTTCGTGTAGCGTTGTGAGGATTCACAACTAATAATAGTCGAGTGTTGCTGAAATATCACAATTAGTGAGCTCCTAATCACATCACTAGAATCGGGGTGCAACACTAATCTACCGGAGACTCTCTGTCATTTCGCCTCCGCTTGCAGAACTGGTGAATACTATTCCCTGTTCCTCGAAATCCTGTGTGCCCCGACCTAGGGTGAGTTCCTCATTAGTTTGGTAATAGTAACAGACCCTCTGCGCTGGATAACCTATATTGATCTTATCACCTAAGTACTATTTGATTTCGCGTGTCATTCTCGGACACGCGGCTTAGAGTAATCCAGCGCACTGGTGATGGTAGTAATATATATTACTGCTGCTGCATCAAGGTGGTGTAGTACCTTGCTGTGCTATTGTTAGTGATCCATCTGCTAGGATCACGTTACTTTGTATTTTGAGCACGCGTGCACGCATACTTAACCTAATCTTGGCATCTGTCAATGCGCCACGCTTCTCTCTGCCTGTAAACCACTGCGATGTGCTGAGCGTCTACCTACTATGCTTCCCACACCGTTCCTTGGCTTGAAAAGGGGAAAAAGCTGGCACATTGCATGCGGCTTGCTGCTATCTTGCACTGCATCTAACGCGCGCTCCCTATGGCGCTTCCAGGGTTCCTTGTACGGGCTGAGGGAAAGCCCCTTACCAATTCCTGCTGCATTACTGCACGCCACCTGCGGACGAGTTGTACTGACAACCCTTAGTCTGCCGCCACGTGCCTGTGCTGACAGGCCTGTGACCTGTGCTGACAGGCGGCCTCCAAGTGCTACCGCCGCTAGCTACCTCCGCAACCTGTGCTGACAGGCCTCCGCGCCCACATCTGCCACGTGTAGCCAAGGACGGTACCCTACCTCTATTTAAGTGTGCAAGTGCTCAGAACCACAGTGTACCTTACCCGCGACCTAGCCATGTTACCTAAATTATTAATATATGTATTAACTTTTCTAGCTGTTTTAATTCTACCTACGTTTAGTTAACGGCCTGCGCAGCCTACTCTGTGCAGCCCTAGCCGTTACATTCGGCTGCATATGCAGTAAGAAAAATAAGGCAGATGACTGATGTAGCCACAGCTAGGTTATTATACTTTGCTTATTTCCACAGTATTATGTCTTGGCGTTCTGCTGTGGGGATCGGCAGCTGACGTAGATTCCATTTTTATTTTACAAAAGAGGGATTCGCGCTATCTATAAAATGGGTCCTCGTGAGTCCCTTAGAAATAAATTCAAAGAAATTGATATACTAACTCAGCCTTCTCTTTATATCTTAGAAAGTATTTTGTATGTTCGGAAAAACTTAGCACTTTTTAAAATTAGAAGCGATTTTCATTATATAAATAAACGTAGTAAACATGAAATTGTGATACCCAAATCATTTGTTATAAACAGTATTCGATTTTATAACAACGTTAAAGAACTTAGTGATGGAAAGTTCAAAACCCACATCAAACGTGTCCTTATCAAAAAAGCATATTATAAGATTAAAGACTACGTTGAAGACAAGGAAGTTTGGCATTAATTCCTTATGCACATGTGGCTTCCCTGGTACCTCAATAACGGCATTACTATTAATGTCTATTAACTGCTCCCAAATTAAGATGATTATTTTATTTTACCAATTTTTCTTTATTTATTTTTTTCATTTACGTACTTTTTTCACATAATCTTTTCGTTATTTGACATTATATAACTTCAATATACTATATTTTTTATTAAATTAGATTTGATAAAGCTTTAGTGGCAGTCATGTCATTTGGTTTAAATAGGTTTTTAATTTGTTTTTTTTTTTTTTTATATAGATTCTCTTTTATTTTTTGTGAATGTAAGAACGTTGTAGGCTTAACCGACTTGTAGATCTGTCGATCATTTTCTATCTTGCTAAGTACCTGGTACTTGTTTAGGCCTACAGTGTCCTCTCATACCTATAAACACTTTAACTTGAAAAGATTGTAAATACCATTTATTTTTAAAAGAGTAACCGTGGAGTTTCTTGCCGGCTCTTCTCCATAGAAAACGACCAATTGGAACCGTGCACCAAACTTCTGACGTTTCATAAGTGCCCTTGTGGGTTTATGTGAAATATTTTTTTTTTTTTTTATGATAGTTTTTTTAATTATTTGATTTAAAAAAACACTTCCGGCTGGAGTAACGTTACCCCAGCCAGATCTTTTGTTTTCTAATGGATATTTTGAAATAAATTTTATCTAAATAACAAGAAATAAATGGTACAAATTAATTTGTATTTGTACTTGCTATAGTTGCGAAGATATTTAAAATCCTGCTGGAGTAACGTTTTCACATTCGCTACTTCTAACATTAGGTAATTTAAATCTAATGCATTTGTTTTTTTTTTATTTAGTACCAAATTATTAACCGTAAACCAATCTTGTAATATTTTGTGACCGTCGGCTTATTTTAAAGATCAATGGTGTGTCATCTGCAAATAACACCATCGTCGGATGATTTTGAAATAATTGGGGTAAATCGTTAATATAAACTAAAAAGAGGAATGGACCCAATATCAAACCTTGAAGAACGCCCATTACCATTTCAGACACTAATGAGTTTGTGCCGTTTGACTTGAACCTTTCTTTCTTTCAGGTATGATCTTAATAAATCAAGAGCTATATTCCTAATCCCATAGTTCTCCAGTTTCAGCAGAAGTGTATCATGGTCTACGCAATCGAACGCCTTCGAGAGGTCGCAAAAGTTTCCAATGGCATCTTGTGCTTCTTCCCAGGCGTTAAAAAAGTTCTTTAATAGGGTGACACCGGCGTCATTGTTACAACGCCTTTTAGTGAAACCGTACTGTTGATCGTAAAAGATGATTTTTTTATTAAAGTGACGTAACATTTGATTGAGCATCAACTTTTCAAACACCTTGATTCAGAACTGGCAGAATTGACACAGGCCTTAATTGTTGGATTTCTTTTCTATCACCGGATTAGAACAAAGGAACTACTTTACTGTTTTTCATGAGATCCGGAAAGACTTCTTGGTCTACACTGGTGTTAAAAATGAAAGCTAAATAAGGCGTAGTGGTTTCGATGATCTACAGACTTTTACAGACATTCCCATAGATCTTCTGTTGATTTAATTTTAAGATCTTTAAAAGCTTTTATAACAGCCTGGGGGTTTGTATGCTGAAACCTAAACTCCAAAGGGTATGCCTATACATTCTTTCTAAGTAAGGCAGCAGAAAGCACGGGTTAGGAATTGAAAGTTTCAGTCGTTTTATGGGGAATATTAGCAATACATTTTTCAAATTCCTAAGCTATTTCTACATCTGGGTTGATGGGGCCATGTGCAGTCCCTAAATTAAATTCAGTATTACGCTATTTTTTCCTATAGGTTTCATTATTAATTAATTGACAATTAGTTTAATTTTATCATCACCTGATTTTATTTTATTGCTATTGATCTTTTATTATGCACATACTCGTACTCCTAAAACTTTTAAAATATTTTGCAACATACTGATGAAAGCTTGTATTATTCATATATTGCTTTAGGCCATAAAGTTCAAAAAGCGTTTCCCGGGTTTTACGAATACCTGGAGTCGCCCAAATCATAAATAAAAACTTTCTTAGTTTTTTTTTTCTTTTCTTTATGTTAAATTGTCCCTAAAACTGTAAATAAAATACTTTTTTTATGTTTCCTTGTTGTTTATCTCTCAATCATCACGTATCACAAGTTAATGCACACCATACGAATCGAAATACATTAATAAAACCTTACGTAATCTCACCCTGTAATATAATTTAATTCGTAGCCCATTTTCGGTAATGGAAGAAATAAATCGGCATGCCCAGTCCAGCATGTCCTATCCATTAATCAAAAGTGCGTGAACGGTGAACAGTTCAGGCCTTTGACGACGATCGGAATGTCCATTACACACCTGCATCGCGGCTTTCAGTCATATTTGGAACGTTTTACATACGTCTGGATCCGTAGTGGAACGTGAGCGTATTATGGAAAAGCTATAAATGACTGGACTGAAGCATACCTGAAATCACTTGAAGGATTTGAAACGTACGAAAAATACATGAATTCACATGGACATTCAACTGCACATGGACATTCAACTGCACATGGAAACTTCGGTATCTACATTTTTTTTTTTTGGTACTTCTTTTACTTACTGTATGATTTTTATAGCAAGAAAATCAAAGAAATAACTGCAGGATTATGATGTAACCAATATTTCGTAACAATATTAAGACCAGCTTTCTAATTACACAACATATTTTCGTAAACGATAAAGACAAATCTGTTTCATTTTGACAGTTCAACAACATTCATTGCGTTATTTACGTTGCTCTGCAGATTTTTTTTTCGAACTTACGGAGCAATGGATTAGTAATCTGTTTCAAAACGATTCAGTACCCTAATTACGTAATGCAAAATCAATCCGAATCTGAATCGTTTTGAAACAGATTGCTAATCCATTGCTCCGTAAGTTCGAAAAAAAAACTGCAGAGCAACGTAAATAACGCAATGAATGTTGTTGAACTGTCAAAATGAAACAGATTTGTCTTTATCGTTTACGAAAATATGTTGCGTAATTAGAAAGCCGATTTGGATTGATTTTGCATTACGTAATTAGGGTACAGGCACTCCAAACACAATTTCCACGCTAGCTCTGCCCCATGCACCCCGCCACTCTGCTATGTGCTAAACGCTAACACATCAGTAATAAAGTTGAATATCGCGTGCGCTCTTTGATCGTGTTCAAGCATGAAACTAAATGGCGTAAGTCTCAATTCTTATTTCGCTTATAACTAAAGTAATAATTGATCTAGAGAAAAAATATCTTGTAGCTGGATATTAAGCTATATTTTCTGGATAAAAACTCCAGATTAATATTCATTTTATTTAAATAATCTTTTTTTTTTTTTTCTTTCTTTTAGCTCGTGGCTAAGTAGTAACTGCCGCACGGATCGATCCGTCAGGTTAAGCTACGCTTGCCGGAGTTGGTCTGTGGATGGGTGACCATCTTTACATACCGAGACTCCTCCGTGCCTCGGAAAGCACGTTAAGCCGTTGGTCCCGGTTGTCATTTGTGGATCTTTGACAGTCGTTACGGGTCGTCAGAAGCCCGAAAGTCTGACAACCAGTCTTACCAAGGGGTATCGTATTACCCAGTTACTGGGTTGTGGAGGTCAGATAGGCAGTCGCTCCATGTAAAATACTGGTATTCAGCTGCATCCGGTTAGACTGGAAGCCGACCCCAATATAGTTGGGAAAAGGCTAGGCAGATTGATTGATTGATTTAAATAATCTTTAAAAAAAGACATTATTTTCGAATAAAAAATGTGCAATTACATAAAGCCTCGTTCAGACCAGCGCGACGCGACGGCGCGACGCGACTCAAACAATACAAATTCCAAGAAAACTTCACGGTATAACAATAGCCGGTGACGCGTATCGCTGTCGCGTTGCGCTAGTCTGCACGAAGCTTAACTGTCTTGTAGATGAAAAGAAAAATATCCAATGAATCATATACTAAAGTTTCATTTTGATTATATGCGTGACTGTTTCAGAATAGTAATGCAAACTAACATACATTTTAGGGAGCCTCCTATTAAGATATAAAAGAGTGTCCATGGAGTTTTTTATTTGTGTCTCCATAGGAACCTACTACGCTTTGGAATAAGCAACCAGCTTTATCTTTCTGACTGACCGACTCTTTGACAATTCAAAAGTGCCTGTAATTGTTTCAATCAATAAATGCTTTAAGTTTGAGTTATAAATAAATTTTCATCAAACAATCGTCCATTTTCGAAACAACATCGCCCACTGTTAATTAGAACGAGCCATTACTTGAATGACAGCTGCCTGCTCTTTGTCGGTGAGTTACCTACATTTCAGGAAACACTCGTGTATAACTTGATATTTTGCCTCACACAATGGAGCTATCACAATAATTATATTCTTTTCTTTGACAGCGTCTGCATATAATTTCCTAGCCCACATCTTACGTCATGTAATACTTATGACCGTTTTTATCAACACTACATAGGTAACACCTCGCGCTCTATTGAATTTTCAACGCTCGGCTTGGCACTGAGAGTTGAAAATCCGAATAATTATAAATATTATTAAATTGCAATTCTTACCTAACTAACTTACCTCAGTTTAGGTTTTAACGCGATAAAGAAGCTCAATGACAAGACTAAGTGCTTAACTAAGTAAATCTTTAACTCCACAAACGGAATTGTTCCACAAATAAAGTTTCGTATGTAAGCGTTTGTATCGGATGTGCAATTCGACGGAGCAGTTTTGTCGTATGGCTGCATATCTCGATGATTTATTACTTTAAACTTTCAAGGGATCGGTTTTAAGTTACAAATACCGATTCACCTTGTCTTTAAATTGTAACATAAAGTTTTCCGCTGAAGCTTCTTTGTGTATTGCGAACACGTTGAATTTCAATACGAAAGTAACGTAATGCGGTCTTTAGATTGGACTTAATCTTCATTAAATCCTTACAGCTTAATCAATGTTGCTCGGTTCGTGTTTCGCTCCGTCGCGTTGTCTTTACTCATGTGGTTGATGTTTGCCATGTTTATTTTTATTTCTTTCATTATGGCGCACCAATAAACACTCGACTTTATTATATAAACATTGACTGAACAATAAGAGATATTAATATTCAGAAACAATTGGAAAATGTTTATTTTGTTTTTGAAATGCAAATAAGTTGATTGGGAACATTGTTTATTTTATATGTAAATTTATCGTTGATACGCTTAGTGATCTGTTAAATTATTTTATGTACATTATAAATTACTTACCAGCAATTTTTTTTTTTTTACTTTTTTTTCGTTTGATTTTCACTTACCTACGTTAAATATTATTCTATCAAACATTTCATATTGAATTTAGCAACCAAAAAACAACCACAAGTCAACCTAGACCTTGACCTAGTTCGAAGGTCAAAAGCTTTTTAGTAGATGTAACCATGACTTGTCATCCTGCAGACTAGTCAATTAGTGAGTCGCGTTTGACAGCCGGCCCTGATGCAATTGATTATCATTAGTTTCAATCCCTTGCATCAGGGTAATGACAGCTCTCTTCAAACTTACTTCTCAAGACGAAGTGAGCTTGAAGTGAGCTGTCATTAGTGTCAAGCCCTTGCATCATTTAGAATGACTACTCATTTCAAGCTCACTTCACCTAAGTTTTCACGTTGAGATTTTTACAGAATTAAAATCCGCAGGCTTTTTATCTTAGGGGAAGTCACCTTGTAGTGAGCTTTCAGTGAGATTTTCACAAAATAGATTCGCAGATCGTGAGACGTTGTTTGTAACGCCATAAAGAAAGATACTATGTCTTTGTCTTATACCGATGCTTTTAGACACATCTATCCATTCCCGTTTTATTTTCCCAGATTAAGTATTATTTTTATTTTTATTATTACGGTATGTTCAAACACGCTGTATGTGTAGGCAAAGTGGTGTGGTGTGTATAATAATGATAATTATGTGGAAAAATTGTGGGTAAGGTAGCCACCAAGGGTAAGGTAGTACCTACTGCAGCATTCTGCTGCCATTTAGGCCTCTTTATACGAAAAAAGGCCAATCACTTTTTATTAAGTTTAGCACGGTTGACAGAAATTCAAAAATTGATGACATAAGAATGGTGAAAAAAGGTTCGGTTTTGTTTGAGTCAGTGGCCAGCACAGAGTACTTTTTTACGTGGCCAGCTAGCCTTGAATGGAAAACGAGATCATTTTTTATTGATAATTGTGAGAGTAATGGAAACTAATACTGAATAGTTAATTCAATAGCTTCTCTGTGAAGTAATTCACAAATTTTTGGTTCATGAACCTAATTTAAAACAAGCTCATTGTGTTTATTTTTTTATTAAAGGCCGGTTTCGGCCATTCCCTCCTCCCCACCGCCTTAAGCCTGGACTGCCAGGGCTCTGCTCATCACCTGTTCCTGCGCTATCGCCGACTGCTTGGATTCGGGTGCCGCACCAAACGACCAGTGGTGTCGCGGTTGGTCCTACAGGCGTGATCAAGTCTGCAACGACAACTAGCACCTCCCAACGCGCCTCTCCTCGCTCCATTGTATCGTCCGGATATAACATCTTACAGGCTCATTTTTTATTATCTCTTATATTGTACCCATAATTTTAAAATATCTTGTTTTAATCAACGCCTTTTAGTAAACTTAATTATTTCGCCTTCGTTATATTATCGCGGGTTCAACGCGGTCTTTTTTTTTTCTTTTTTAAAAACCACAGGGGGGCACTGATGATCAATGTAGTTCACTATTGCCAAACTCCGAGTTTAATCTCGGCTGTCGATGAGCCTAGCGCCTCGTTTAAAATTTTAAACATTTTGGTTTATTGTTAATTTAAAAATCACCGCTGACGACTGATTTCTATTTTTTTTTAAACCACCCTTTGTTCTTTTTTATATATTTTGTTATATTTGTGTGTTTTTGACCTGGGATTCTGTGTTTAATTTTTTTGGTACTAAGTCGTCACGGATTCGAGTCCCAGACGAATTAATCTAGGCGTAGGTAGCGTTACATATAATTTTTTTTTTTTTGCGCTACACTACCTACTCTTCTGTATTATCGAATATCGAAATATCCTCAAAGTACCTAATAAAACATTTGAATTGAAACAAAAAAAACTTATTATGTTGGCATATTTATCAAAGGTTGTTATATTTATTAAACTCTAAATCAGAATACTCATATTTCCGAGATTGCCGTATATCTCTGAATTACAAGATCCTGTGAGCTTGACAAACGCCTTGTCATAAATTGAGCTAAAATTAAAGCGGGTAAGAAATTACCATCGTCGCTATAGCTCCGTCGTCGCCGGCGAAATTGCTGTCAACTTGAAGACGCATTGTGAACAAAGAAAAATAAGAGCAAATTCTGTTTTCTTGATGCAAATAACGCCAACCGTTGAGGTGTAGGTTAGATAACATACAGTCCTTTCACAGCTATTTTTTTTACCTCGGATTTCCATTTTTATGTCTTAGTACCTATTTGGGAGTTTTTATACTAACGGCTGGATGGATTTTTAATACATGAGATGTACTCGTCCAGATCGCCCCATATTATTATGGTTCAGGCTAGATTTTGTTTTTATAAAATACAAATGGCGGATTTTAAACGTCAATAAGTGAAAAAAAAAGTTGTATAGAGTGCCGTGCTGGCCAGCGGCAATTTATCCCCGTCGGATAAAGTGTAGCTATTTGCGGCATATTAGTAGCGCTGCCTCGGCTCGGCTAAAGTGCCGTAAGCATTGCATTGTCATTGTCACTGTCACTGTCACTTGTTATTTTGTTGAGCACTGCATTGTTATTGTCACTGTCACTTGTTATTTGGTTTTTGATGAAAGGCTAATGTTAATTTCTTTCATCTATAGCCGGCTAAACTTAAGTGTAGCCATAACTTTAACTTTGGCTTAGCAAATGAAAATGGCTGAAAGTTAGGTTAGAACTGTGACCACACAACGTAAGGGTCCGTTTAGGCACAAGAAAATGTAATGTTTTGGGAATGGTGGTGTTTTACAGCGAACTAACCTCAACAATCAAACAAAATAATAAGTGACAGTGACAGTCACAATACAATCAGTGTTATGCCGCTAACGGCACTTTATTCGAGAGGTGTATAGATAACCGCTAGCGGCACTATAACGAAATAAGGAGAGATAGTGACAGTGACAATGCAATGCTCAACAAAATAACAAGTGACAGTGACAATGACAATGCAATGCTCAACAAAATAACAAGTGACACTGACAGTGACAATACAATTCTTACGCCACTTTAGCCAAACCGAGGCAGCGCCGCTATTATGCCGCTAACGGCACTTTATTCGAGAGGTGTATAGAGTGCCGCTAGCGGCACTATTACAAAATAAGGAGTGACAATGACAATGCAAAGCTCAACAAAATAACAAGTGACAGTGACAGTGAGAATGACAATGGAATGCTCAACAAAATAACAAGTGACAGTGACAGTGACAATGACAATGCAATGCTCAACAAAATAACAAGTGACACTGACAGTGACAATACAATTCTTACGGCACTTTAGTCAAGCCGAGGCATCGCCACTATTATACCGCTAATGGCACTTTATCCGAGAGGTTTATAGAGTGCCGCTAGTGGCACTCTATACTCTCCTGCTACTGCTACTACTTTACTGTCGGCATCGGCGTCGTCGCGTCGTCGGTCGGACCTGTCAACGTTCTCGCTCCCGCATGTATGCACGTCCTTTTCATTTTGCATGATAAGTTTGCCTAATGTGTAATCATAATAATAGATAAATTGGTGAGATTTTTATTTGTAAGCAAGTGTTTGTTGTATTTTATTATTTTAGGTTAGGTTGTCTTATTATTGTGTTAGATATTATTTTGGTCTGAGGCTTATTTAGTCAATCAAATCAATCAAAAATAAAATTCAATTGGGTATTTGTATTGTAAGTTTGCCAATGTTTGGGTACCTAGTGTGTTGAATTTTATCTGTGGTTCAGGTTTTTCTTACTTTATTAGTTAGTGGGATGGTGGATTTTATTGCGTTGATTTTGAATTAAAATTTGAAAACATTTTAAACACGACTGGACCATGCGAACGGCCGCGAAAGAAATGTGCGTGCGTCTCGCTCGCACGTGCAACTTTCATTCATGCGCGATCGCAGCCTACACCGTTTACTATCTCCTATTTTGGGTATTATTAGTTTTACGCACGGGTCGTAGGATGGATAGTTTTCATGTTTTTTTAAGGATGTTTGGAACTTTTGTATCTCAATGGTACTTAGCAAATATTCTCGGGCATGGCTTCTGTTTCACTTACACATCACACCATTTTATTCTCAAGACGGTAAAAAAGTCAACCGGTATAAAATTAAAGGGTTATATAAAAAAAAAAAAATTCAACATTTCAAGGAGTCCAATGCAATCGTTTCGACTTGAATCAAAGACAAACCACAAAGATAAGCCACTAATGGCTTCTTTTGAGCGACTAATATTCGAAAATATTCCCAAACAGTCTTAGTTGTAGATAGTACTATAGTATTAGCTGTACTAAAAACGGATCACCTTTGTATATAACCAGAACACAAGTCCACCTTGCTATTATTCCACCAAATGTTGTCTGTTTTGCCCTGCACCACACGAATAGACCGGAAATATTGGTTTTTTTTCATACCCACACATGTCCTATGCACTACAAAGCACTAAGCTTTTTAAAGCTTTCATGCTTCAAATGGACAAAGCAAAAGCATTGTATTCGATACTATTTATAGTCGGCATAAAATAAAACAACAACCTTGTCTACAGTATTTTTATTCGGCCAAAGGCAAGTGAAACAGAAACTACATTAGCATGATACCAGCATACATCAAACTTAATTGAAAACCGCGTATATTTTGTAAACAACCTGCGCCACGTCGCCGAAAGTCTCCCTGTTCATAACAAAAACATCAGCCGCAGTTAAATACAGGGGGCGCTGCGATACGCAGAGCATCAGGAGGACGACCTTCGCTTGTTTTGCCCCCATTAGCTCCCAACCACAGCCGTAAACAGATGAAGACATTTGCAGCCCCGCGGATATGAGCATCTCGCCTCCGAAGCAGTACAAGAACAATGGCATGGTACCCGTCACTCCCGTCAGGATCGTGTTCCTCACATCCCACACGTTCATGGTCTGCAGAGTCGTCACCAGGACTATCGTCATACTGAGGAAGTGAGCCCCGAATATCACTTTATACAACTCTCGTATCTTGCCGTGGTAATGCATCAGAAACTGGTGGTGCTTCAAGCAAAATGTTAATAATTCATCGATGGACTCGTTTTCTGTATCTTCTGAATTGTTCTGCGATTGTTCGTTCTTGATCAAGATTGTGTGTACCTCGTTGAGAGCTTCTGTGATAGCGCGGAAGTGCCCCAGTTCGTGGCAGATGAGGGTGACGAAGAGTACAATGTAGCCGGTCTGATTAATGGCGGAGAACGCGGTCGCGACACACGTCAGGACAAATGTTATTTCGAAAAATGGTGTTTCGTATTTTGGACTTAAACCTGTAAAGGACGGGAATGTTGTTACTTTGATTTCTTGTGACACTGGGTACTGCTACGATTTATCTTGTATCAAAAACATACTTGCAACATTTCAATGTCAGCATTTCAGGTCTGATTTATACCTATTACGGGCGAATAAAAGTATTTTGGAACCTTTTTTAACTATATGTACTATTGTACTTGTAGGTGACTTAGCATCTAAAATAGTTATTTGTGCAACAAGAGAGCAAAGTCGTTTTTTGCTGCGAGTGTTGATTTTGAATCCCGAGTAAGCGAAGGATTCTATAATTGAATCACGAGCGTAGCGAGTGATTCTAGGTTAGAATCCTGAGCGCTGCGAGGAATTCAAAGACACGAGATGCAAATAACTTTGCTCTCGTGTAACACATACAACTTTTCACCTCAGCAGCGAGAACATACAACATGTAAAAAAAACCCTGTCCGATCCGTGAGGCTGTTGTTAGGTATCGTACTGTTAGCATATTTATGTGGAAATTTTCAGGAAAAAAGAAAAAATAATCCTTAATTTTTTTTTCAATGGCGGCCGTCGTTTAGCGGGTGTCTAAAAGTCATAAGTTATGAATTTTGCAATTTTTTTATGGTATTGGGGTAATTTTGGAACTAAAAATGTGAATTTTAAATACCAATAACTTTTACTATCAATAATAATCAAAAAAATACTGTTTTGTAATGTTATTGCAGTACCATAATGTCCATTTTCCCCAGATTTTCGGATCGGACAAGGTTTTTTTTTTAAATAAGCTTCATCACCTCGTATTTTGCAGCCACCATCTTGGATTTATATTTTGACCTCACTATCGACTTTAGCACCCTCGAAAACTATGAAAACGACACCCATGTCGAAAAATGTGAAAATTTTCGCAGCCGCCATCTTGGATTTTTATTTTGACTTCACTATCGGCTTAAGCAACCTTGAAAACCATAGAAACGATAAACATGAAGAAAAATTTTAAAATTTTCGCAGCGGCCATCTTGGATTTTTATTTTGACTTCACTATCGGCTTAAGCAACCTTGAAAACCATAGAAACGATACCCATGAAGAAAAATTTTAAAATTTTCGCAGCCGCCATCTTGGATTTACATTTTGACCTCACGGTCGGCTTTGGCACCCTTCAAAACTATGAAAACGACACCCATTATGAAAAATGTGAAAATTTTCGCAACCGCCATCTTGGATTTTCATTTCGACAAAGTTCACACTTACTATCTCTCTCTTTCTCTTTGAATTAGAAGAAGACAGTCACAAGCGCCTTTTCGCGTGACGATATCTGCCACTGCACTCTTACCCCAAGCCACTTAAGAACTTCGTTCCAAAAATTTAATAAAACAGAATCTAAATAAAACCCAGATGATTTGCAATTTTAATGTTTTAAGTATATCTGAACGTTTTATTGTTTGTTTATTTTTTGGGCCTATTAGGTAGTTAAGGAATTTTGTAATCGAACTTCAAAAAGTTACTCTGTCTCACGCTCGCAGCAAAATTGAATTTTGCTCACTGTTTTTAGACAGCAAAACCTGCTTGTTTGAGGTGCTGAGGTGAAAATAAATATTGTCTAGACCCTTAAAACCACTTTCCTTACCATACGTTTCACCAGGCGTAGTAGGCAAGTACCTATCATTCCCAAAAACAGTGAAGAGGAAAGGCATCAACAAGTAGGTAACGTGAGTGACAGCTTGGTTCGCAACCACCAACCAGGAGAAGTAGCGCGCTCTCTGTAAGGTACTCAGCATTTTCTTCTTTGATGCTGTTCCAGCTGGTATTGAATCTAATCCGTGGCGGCTCAGCTCAAACACTGTCCTTAAACGAGACCTTTAAAAGTAAAAGAAATAATGCAATCTACAACACAAATTCATCTAAACAAACATATTCCAATTTCTATAGGTAGGTACCTCGCAGTCCACATGAAAAAGAATTTAGTCAGAGGCACAGAAGACGCGCTGATACAGTTTATAGCTTTGAAGGTCTCGATCTTATCAGGGAAGACCTGGACCAGGTAGATGAACTGGCTCAACTGTCCCACGTATATAAACGATCCAGCATATAACAATGTAGCAATCACCGAAAAAACTGTTATACCTGAAATACAAGATTAAACTGAAACAGTTTTAAAAACCGAAATATGCCACTAAACATATCAGTAAAAAGGTCGCACTACAAAATATTTTCTTCTTTCTGGCTGTTTTTATATAGAAAAAAAAATGCCACTACGAAGTACCTACGATGTCATTAGTCACAAAAGAAGAAGAAAAGAAAGAAAAATGTAATGGCATCTTCTGAATAATTATGTTCCACAGAAAGAGAGAGAGCGGGGGACTACTACAGAAAAATTAGAATACAAACAAAAAAAATATGGTTGGTAAGGTAAATGACGACTAGAACTCATTTTAATTAAGTAGCAAAAAGCTGCAGCATTTTAACTTTTCAGTTTACTTTGTCCAACAGATCATTTCATATAGGTAATCGTCTTCATAAAATTTTACTGCAAAAAACGACAGTAGACAGATTTTAAATCAAAACCTTACTACGTTTATTATCGCCAAAAACATTACGAATCCCAACGATTTTTTGGATAGAGCTGATCATCGCTTTCGCAGCCTCAATGGGATCCTCCACGTAGGAAATCCTCTCCAAATGTTTTCGTATTTTATCTTTTAGAACGTTCATTGTTACAATAGTCGAAACCGTACTGTGAGTAAAACTAAACTTTTTAGTGTTTTGCCTCCAATTAACACCCAATTACGAGAAAACCATTTGACTAAATTTTTGTAAATATAGTTTTCAAAATTGCTCTCGGTATTATTTTAATATCGATAGTTACATTCTGTTAAACGGTATTTAGACGATCGTCAATCAATTGTTGTTATAATAACGGGTCCCCAATTGACAACAATTCAATCTTAGCATAGTACTCGTAAGTACCTACCGAGAATTACATTGCTAGAAAATAAGAATGCAAAACTTCTTCTTCCCAGCAAAAGCACTTAGGAAGTGGTGAAGGGTGGGCGTTTTGGGGGACTGTCTTATGTAATTTTGACGTTCGAAAAGTGCTGATTCTCAGCCTAATTTGAATAAATGACTTTTGAATTTGAATTTGAAAAAACGAATAATGCAAAAGTTGACTGCCTAGTCACTGCCTGGTCTAGTGGTCGCAAGCGCCACCGCTATGCATGAGGTCCTGAGTTCGATTTCCGGCGAGGGCGGCTAATGGCTGATTTTTGCGTCAAGCCAAAATTACATTTCGAAATTAGTGACCAAATTATAGGGCGACTTTTCGCTAGTGACAGTCCCATGGCTGACGTAATGGGGGGTGGTTACAAGTGTCAGACTGACACCTGACTGACTGACTGTGTGACGTGAACGGGAGGTGGATTTATTGATTTCCTACGATGGTCCTAGTTTATCATTTGTAACTTCAAGTTATAGCTACCTATACAATATGAACATAATCCAACATTGCACATGCATGCATGCCTGGAGGCTTTTATTTAGGTGGTACTTATTAAGTTCTATTTACGTTTTTATTTCTGCTTGAGTATAGTTTTCGATGTTTTTGTTGCAAATGGCAATTAATTTGACTAAATCATTTGTGTTTATTTGTCTTGTAAATTAATTACTTCGCATATTGCAATTTCTTCAAACTGGGCGCGAGCAGGTTATCTGATAACCCGCGCGCGCCGACCACGCACAAGACACGCGTTGTAGCCACAAATTTCAAAGTGAGATAGACGCGGGTGTAGACGCGCGTGGCGTGCGCGTAGCGGGCGCGTGGCGTGCGCGTAGCGGGCGCGTGTCGTCTGAACAGGCCCTTAATTGTGCTGTGAGCGCCACTTTTTCCCACCTAAAGCACTAGGAAGGAAGTGAGGGTGTTTTGGTGGAAATTTGATTTTGATTTCGACGCGAAGAAAAAGAACTATAATTGTGAGAATAATGCTCAAATGAGTAGTGTTAGTATAATATGTTACAAAACTTCGTGAAATTACTGGAAATGACCTTCAAACATCGATGATAATAAAATAATTGACAGCACCCGTATGTGTTGACAATATAATTGAAAACCTTATAGGTATCTTCTCATCTATCACCAGCACAGACCCACAAAAACTCAGTAAATACACCTTTACCATGGAACACAAGCTTCCCCGAAGCATGGCTCTATTTGGCGTTCATTTCCTAAATGGGTGTAGAACATGTGATTGATTCTGTAGTACATTTGTTACCTCTGCCGCGGGCGGTGGGTGCGGTGTCTAAATTAATCACTCAATTTAGCGAAGTGCTTGCTCCACATTCGTTTGGGGTCAGGTAGAGGTAGAGGTAGGTAATAGCAGTTTGTTGAGAAGATAGGCTGGTTTTGTTAATGCCGATAGTTGTAATACGGTCTGGATGTGTTACCTACCTACTACTTTAGGTCTATCGTGGAAGAAATATGTTCATTGCTGATATTTTTAGGTAGGTAGCTCCTACTTAAAAGAAACTGAAATTAGCTGTTGCCCGTGTATTTTATATTACCTACATATTTTTTTTATTATCCAAGATGAAAGTAGCATATGTCCTCAGGGTCCCAAACTACCTAACCGTCCAATTTCATAACGATTGGTTTAGTGGTTTCGGCGTGAAAAGTAAACATGCAAGTTTTTTTTTTCATATGGGAAAAAATACTTATTTACAAACTACATAGGCCCAAATTGTGTCTAAATTATCTTATAAACTATGTCAGTGAAAAGAAACAGTAGTAAATTAATAAAACAGTACTACGGTACTTTTGTATTTATAGGTGGTAGGTATTAAAAGAAATTGAAAGAATTTGGTTCATCATCAACCCAACGTCCAAAATTGAAAATCATGTCTTTACCAATGAGATTTTTTTGTAAAAAACAATACAAAGTAGTAAGGTATACATAAAACATAGTCGGTTGTCGTATCTGTCTGTATGACCGCTAAAAATTAACTTAGATATTTCACAGAAATATCAACGTTTTGGCAGGCCGCTAGTACCTAATTTATAACTTCGTTATCGGGTTACCTCAATTACTTTCCATAGTTTGGCAGTTATGGGGAATAACGACCAATAAATAAAGATAGGTTAAATAGGTAAATTGTGAGCACTAAATGAGTCTTTAAAAATACAGTTCATTAGTTCTAAGTAAGTACCAGTGAAAGGAAATCCGTCTTCATTTATCACTTCCACAAAAAGAATAAAAACCAATTTTGTATAAAGAAGTTCTGCTCCACGGCATGTCTAGTTTCTATAGAAAAGGCTTTAATTTCCGTTCGGGAACGAGCGGTAGGTAATGGAATGAATCGAGAGAGGTAATTACTCTTGCAACCGTTACCTACGTATTGTGTCCTGAAGTGAAATAGGTACTAGTACTATAGGTAGTACTGCTACCACAATATAGTATGGTAGGAATGCTTACACATTATATTTTATATGGTAGGAATGCATACAGGAGAGACTTGCTTGACACATTAATACGGCAGACGTAGGCGTTTGCCGTATTAATGTGGCAAGCATTCCTGTTGTGGTGTTGTAAACTCTTGTGTGTAATAGATTTGTTCAGGATTTCTGTTAAATTAATCTTTGATGTTAGGTTAATCTTAATCTTCAATAACCTTTAACCTTTAACCTTAATCTTTTGATTCAACCAAAGGTGTTCTACAACATTATTTAGGCATATCCGTAAATTGGGCTCTCTGCCAAAAATAGACACAATTTCGCTTCAAAGTTAAAATAGCTGAGACATTAATCTCGCCAAAAATAAAACGAGCACGCTCGTAACGGCTTCGTCAAGCTTACACGTTGATCCCTAAAAAAAAAACTTGATGCTTTTTACCTGCACGGCGTCCATGTTCTAAATACTAATTGCGGTCTATACTTCATGATCATAAAACTATAATAGGTAAGTAGGTATTAAGCAACATTGAAAATCAGAAGAAGAATTCATCGTATGATTCTTTCAGGTCCAGAGTATTTGGAAAATTTTGGCACTTGATAGTGGGTTTTCTTTCTTGATATTTTAGTCAAATGAAGCATCGCCCGTAACTTCAGAGTCGTCGATAGTTGATACGTTGTCTTTAGGTAAGTGCATGAGGAGAAAGAGGCATAAAGTGCCGCGTGCACGTGAAGAACGAGTCTATAAAGCAGCTTTAAACTATACTTCAATATGAGGCAAACCTGGGATCCTAAGATTCAGGGGTGCCAACTCCTCGGGTGCTCGGGGGCTCTAAAATTCGGCGCTCCTGCTAAGATTTGTATAGAATGAGCAGAGCTTCGAGCCATTTACACCTAGGTCCGAGAGATTCCCTTCGAGAATAATTCAAAGAAATAGATATTCTGACTGTAGCCTCACAATATATTTTTGAAAACCTATTGTAGGTATGTAGGTACACAAAAATATATTAAATTTTAAGAAGATTTCCGATATTCATAGTTTAAATACCAGGAATAAACACAACCTTTCTGTACATCGCACTCGTCTCCATAAGGTAGGCAACTCGTTCATGGGTCAATGTGTACGGTTTTACAACAAAATTCCCATCGACATTCGAAACTTACCCATTAAACGATATAAAAACTGTATTAAAACCAAACTTTGCAAAAAAGGGTACCTACCTTCTTTAAATTTCAGATTATTTAGAAGATAAAAAATCTTGGGATTGAGCTGCTCGCTCTGATAAGCCTTGTGATAAAATCGTAAAAATTAACATTACTTTTATTCAGTAAAATCATTCAAAATATACCAGTATTATATAAACATTGACATTGTTTAATATATTATACAAAATGACAAGATTACTTTGTAAAGTATTATACCTATTACCTATTTAAATTTTTGTGAATGTGAGGACTATGTGGATATTTTTAGTTTATGCGGCCTACCCAAATGTCCTTTCTTTGGTATTGATCGTCGAGTGTTGAGCTCCTTAAGTTCTGAGTTTTAAATTAAATATAACTTAAACTACTAAGTAACTATAAAATTAAGAAATCTATATAAAGTTCTGAGTTGAGCTCCACGATTACTGACAAATGCTAGCACTGACAGGACAGGTCCACTCAAATCTGTGTGGTTCTTTTCTCAAAAGACCATTTCAGACTAATCTACATGATCCTCATAATGGCCTGACCAAGATTATGTCTGGACTTTAAAAGAGACTGTGACCTCTGAGTTTGTTTCGGCCTTTCTTCTCAGAGTAGTCAGACAGGAAACGCCGAACTCATCTAGCTAATTTTTTATTTTTTTTTAAAGATGACGTGTAAAAGTGTTAAAGTGTCAATATCCTATTTACAGAATAAACAATTTCATTTCATTTAGCTAATTAGGTGAATTTGGTAGGACCGAATTTTATCAAGACCTTTCCATTGATATTTTGATTGCGTAGTAATACAGTACGATTGATTTTAATCAAGCAGCTCAACTGATTGATTAGGAGAGCCGACAGAATATTGGTTGGCATTTGATCGCATTGTCCAGACCGCTGATTGATCTATTGTTAGCATTGGCTGTGTTCAGATATCCGTGGTACTACATCTGTTGGGTACGGTATAATTTAGTTTAATCCAGCCCGCAGCGTCGAATAGGCCAGATAATAGGAATTATACCTATGTATTATGCTCATGAATAGGATTGAATTCCAGACTAATATAGATCCCTGTCCAAAAATAACTCCTCATATCCTGAACGGGTACGGAAATTTAGTGAAACTGGTACCAATATATTGCTAATCTAAGTACCTATTTACTTTTCACTTCTCCTCAGAGAGCAAAGCAAATAGATCAAATATCAAAATTATCAAAACAATAGGTAGATATTTGTGCAAGAAGAGGGCAAGATTGGTTTTTGCTGCGAGTGTTGATTTTAAATCCTGAGCGCAGCGAGGGGTTCAAAGACACCAGATGTAAATAATTTTGGTCTCGTGTAACACATACCTACAACGTTTCACCTCAGCAGAGAGAACATAATACATAATTATATGTCTAAAGTTAAACAAGTCAACATGATAAACTTCGTATTTTTTTCTTCATCTTTCTTTTTATTTGATTATTTTTAAAAATTACCCCCGGTCAGGAACGAAGTACAAAACTATGAAAACGCACTCCTACCGCAAGTCGCGAGACCTTCGTTTCAATAATAAAACAGCATTTAAAAAAACCTTGGCATATGATTTGCCATTATATAGTTATACCTGTGTATCCGAACGTTTTATTGTTTCTTTTTTGGGCCTACGTGGTTAAGGAATTTTAAAAATCGAACTTCAAATCGACTGTTTCTATCTCTCGCTTTTTCATACCGAAGTGAAAGTGAAAGTTCAAAACATTCGAATTTTGAAAAAAAGCTAATGTGAAAAAACAATAATAAAAAATAAAAAAACTAACGACGAGCAAATAATGAAGCAGCTTCATAGGTAGATATGTTGTAGGTACTTACAAAGATGCAGGGGCCTTATTCATCATCATCATTTCAGCCATAGGATGTCCACTGCTGAACATAGGCCTCCCCCAATGATTTCCAAATTGGCCGGTTGGAATCATCAATAATCCACTGCGAAAAAAATATGGTGCTAGCGGCCTCATATAGCTCCGTCTCTCACTCACACTGGAATAATGGTGGAAAGGCTCGTGTAGACCGTCGCGCCGTCGTCGCGTCGCGACTCGAACAATACAATTTCTAAGAAAACTTCACGGTATAACAATAGCCGGTGTCGCGTCGCGATGTCGCGTCGCGCTAGTCTGCACGAAGCTCATAATACGACCGCAGGACCGCTGATTCGATACATCCTTATTTTTTTATCGGTGTGCTAATGTGCGGGCTATGCCTTTACGCTTTAAGGTGGACGCGCACCTAGATGCGCCGCAGGAGCCGTACGCGCCGCAGTCATCACAAGACATTTTCGGATGGTCCCGCGCATGTCCCGCGCCACTATTCGCGCCGAATTACATCCATTATTTTAACAGCACTTATTTCTGATCAGAGCAAACGTGTTCTATGGAACTTGAGACTATTGATACACATGGGCACCGGGAGCGGGTGCAAGAGGCTGCACTTGTACCTCCCTGGCTTCAAAATTAAATACCTGTAGGTGTAAAAACATTCTGAACTAAAGACATATCCTAAAATGACTAACCCAATAATAAAGAACATAAACTAAGAGGCGAGAACCAAAAATTTGATAAGGTTTTCTGCAACCGCCTACAAAGTTACTTCTTGTGTGAATGGACAAACGATAACCTAACATATCCGAGGAGAACTACAAAAATGATCAGCTCGCTTCGTAGAGCTGAAGATGCACCCCTCTGAATATAAACCTGCCGGCGCGGCGCCCATGTTGATACTCGTATAAATTATTATATCAGTAGGTTGGTATAAGTACCTAGAGGTATTACTGTAGAGTACAGTACAGTATCTACTATGGGACCTGATCCTGTTATTTTTGTCGATTGCCTGTCGATATTACAAAAAGAACAAAGTGCGAACCGATCTTGGACTGAATACGGATGACGTCATCCGTCATCCAGCATTTTACTGAAATGTGGGTCGTTCGACGCGGATAAGTGCGCGACGTTGAATACGCGATTCGGCATCATGCCCCCGACATTCTTGACGTGGCGCTCCTTAAGAACGTCAACCTAAGACTAGACGCAATAGAAATGGTCCACGAGCTTACCTCGGACCACCGACCAATAGTCATACGACTGGCTCCCCGCATAGGTCCCTCTGACCCCAACCAACCCCCAGCCACCAAAAGGGTGACGGACTGGAGGCAAGTAGGCGATAAGCTGAAAACCAACACGTCCCCCCAATTGGACTCCATCCCAGATTTATTCGACTCAATCGCGGACACGACGGCTGCGATCGACTCGCTCACTGACCATGTGCAAACCGTCCTGAACGACTGTTCAAGGGAATTTCCTGAAGCGGATAACCGCTACTTGAAACTCCCGGACGATGCGCGTGCTCTGTTGACCGAGAAGAACGCGGCCACCCGTGCATACAGCAACTTTCCCTGTCCCGCCAACAAAGCCCACATGCGCTACTTGCAGAGATCTGTAAGGACACGCATGGCGGAGCTGCGTGACGCGAGCTGGGATAAGATGTTGAGCGAGTTACAGCCCACCCATCAGGCCTTCTGGGAACTCCAGAGAAAACTCAAATCCAAGCAGATAGCTGCCATGCCCCCCCTAGTACGCCCCGACAAAACCATAGCCTTCGACGACATCGACAAAGCTGAATGCCTAGCCGACAGTCTCGAGGCTCAATGCTCTCCCAGCTCCCTACCAGTAGACCAAGCTCACCTCTCAGAGGTAGACGCTGAAGTCGAACTTAAAGCTTCTCTGCCCCCCGTCGAAGACCCCGAAAGTCCTCTGCCTCCCGTCACTCCAGACGAAGTGCATGACATTATCAAAGGTCTCCACATCCGTAAAGCCCCCGGCTCAGATGGAATCACCAATAGGGTGATCCAACTCTTCCCCGCCCACCTTATTATGCTACTGACCACCATCTTCAATGGTGCTCTAAGCAACAATATCTTCCCCCAAGCGTGGAAAGAAGCCATAGTAATAGGTATCCCAAAGCCTGGCAAGCCCAAAACCGAACCCTCCAGCTACCACCCCATCAGTCTGCTCAAGGTATTAGGCAAAATCTATGAGAGGCTTATTTATAAGCGTCTCAGGGACTACGCTGAAACCAAAGGCCTCATCCCCAATGAACAGTTCGGCTTTCGAGCCCAGCACTCTAGCGTGCATCAGGTCCACCGTATCGGCGGCGGCTTCTACCGCGGCATGTCGACAGGTGCGGTCTTCTTCGACATAGCGAAAGCATTCGACAAGGTCTGGCACAACGGCTTAATCTTTAAGCTCTACAAACTCGGAGTGCCCGATCGTCTCGTGCTCATCTTACGGGACTACTTGTCGAATCGCACTTTCCGCTATCGCATCGAGGGAGCCCTATCCTCTCCCCGCCAAATCCGCGCCGGAGTCCCTCAAGGCTCCGTGCTCGCCCCGCTCATGTTCTCGCTGTTCACAAGCGACATCCCCAAAAGCAATACGGCGCAGTTGGCTCTGTCCGCAGATGACACGGCCATATATTGCAGGGGCCGGTCGCAGACCCAGATCCACCTTCTCTTACAACGGGCTGTCAATAACCTTGGCGCCTGGTTTAAGAAATGGAGAATTGAGGTGAACCCCGACAAAAGTCAGGCGGTTTTATTTATAAAACCGCGATCTAGACCCCCTCACATTCCCCGACCACTCACCTTGTTAGGCAAGCCTATCCCCTGGGAGAAGCGAGCCAAGTACTTGGGAGTCATCCTCGATCACTATCTCAACTTTTCAGAGCACATAAAGTCGGTTCGCTCGCGGGCCGCCTTCGCTCTCAGTAGGTTATACTACATCGTTAATGCACGCAGCAAGTTGTCACTCAAGTGCAAATTGCGCATCTACACAGCGTGCATCCGCCCAATCATGACCTATGCGGGTGCTGTCTTTGCACACACATCCCCCAGAAATATCCATAGGATGCAGGTGATCCAAAACAGATTTCTCAGAAGAGCCACGGGCGCTCCCTGGTATGTCAGGAATATTAACCTCCACCTCGATCTTAAAATCCCCACAATCCATCAGTTCCTAAAACGCATTTCCAAGCGTCACTTTGATTCCGCCGCCAATCACCGCAACCCTCTGGTTGTTGAAGCGGCCAATTATACCCCCTCCCGTATTAGTCGATTTCGCCGTCCTAGGCATGTCCTCTCCGATCCAGATGATCCCACCACTCTCCTCCAGGAGAGCAATAGGGCCACCAGTACAGTGCACAAACACACCCGACACCCGTCGTACCGACCTCGCTGCCGAGGTCCTCCGCGATCGCGACCCTCTCGAGTAAATAATACTAAATATTTCTAAATTATGTCTGTGATTTTTATGGTGTACAATAAAGAGTATTCTATCTATCTATCTAATACTCCCCCCCGACCCTTGTCCGATGAAGCGCCAGCCCGCGCCGCAGCTGAGCGCGTAGCTTTAAATTCCCCGTATAATAATAATGATTCATCCTTGATCCAGCCTGTCCCATCTTGCTGTCCTCCCCTCAGCGACGCCCTAAGCCGAGGTTCGTACCCCACAGGGGGTGCCCTTAGCGAGCGTTCGCCTAATTTTAATTTAGAATAGTTTGCTCCTGGCTGGAGGCTTTGAGTGTAGTGCTTAAGGCAGCCACAGGATTGTTCGGTTGAGCAGTAAATACCTTAGTGGTATACCTGCGAGATGCCATAGATCAAAAAAAAAAACGCGATTCGGCGCGTACAGCGCGTACGACGCGAATAGGTGCACGGGACCATCCGAAAATGTGATGACTGCGGCGCGTCTAGGTGCGCGTCCGCCTTTAGCCAAATTCTACAACCGCTCTCTTGCCGAAGGAATTATCCAAGAAGAGTGAAAGAAATCTATAATATTGTTAAACTATGTATAAACCCATTGCTATCCAACTTTGGCCATAATTTGGAATCGCTACTTTATCCTGTTCGATACCTACCTACCTTTATATCGAAATGTTAGTACCTACCTACTTAGGTAAATCACAACTCATCAACACGGTTTTAGGTGGTAGTTCCATTCAAATTTTATCTCAGATTTAGAAAAGACATTGATGGAGCATATTATTATCATTAATGTGATTTACCTAATGGAGGTACACTGACTTTTCTAGCGCTTTTGATAAGGTCGTCAATTACCTACCTATTATTACAGGAGCTGGAATTTTATGGTACCTACCTACCCCGCACGTAAGTCCCGCTTTTGATTATATTATCTTGTTTTGAGATAATATAATATAAGATCACAGACAAATACCTTAGTATAATGGCTATCATAATGGCTAATTCGCTGAGACTTTTCTTTTTATGCTAATGATATCAAAATATCTAAAAGAGTAAGTAGTAGGTACTCTCTACTCCAACACGACCTTGATGAAATCAGTCTATACCTACTGCCTGTTATCTAGTTTCCCAATTTATGGAAGGTTATGTATGCTGTTGACGTAGTACTTATCCTAAGATCCATAGAGGAAAGACTTTCACTCATCTGTTCAATGAATTTAAGCTTCGTGCAGACCAGCGCGACGCGACACCGGCTATTGTTACACCGTAAAGTTTTCTAATTCTAATTCGTATTCAGGCTTTGGTAATATTTGCGAGTGTCAAAATATCGGTATAAATGGCCGTATTTTTTTATTTCGTTGACTTGGAAATTTGATTTACGTTCAAGGGACCGTAGATCTAAGTTTTTTATATCTATTTCAACTTGATGCCTCCACAAACGTAACAACATTTGAATTTCGCGGGCTACAACTGCGCATCCACCATTGATATAATAGGTCTTTACCTATGCAATTGGAGATTCTATAACCAGCATTTTCAGATTTAATTATCTGTGGATTGGCGCGCAATTCGAAATTCAAATGAATTTTATTCGAAAGACGTGTTAATTTTATTTCAAATTCAGTCATTTATTTTTAGATAGTTTTTTTGTTTTTGTGACATTGTGGCTTGTGGTAATTTTTGGTGCCATGGATAAACTGAAAATTCGTACAATTTTCGAATATGAGTTCCTTCGTGGAAATACCGCTGCGCAAACAACAAGAAACATTAACGACGTGTACGGGGCTAACACTGCTTGCATAAACACGGTCCATTAAATTGGTTCAATCGTTTTAAATCTGGAAATTTTGAGTTGAAGAACGAGCCTCGCGGTCGGCCGGTAACCATTGTCGACAACGACGAATTGAAGGCGATAGTGGAAGCGGATCCAACTCAATCTACGGGCTTAGTGTCAAAACATCATTAAAGCACTTGCGTCAAATCGGAAAGATAAAAAAGCTAGTGGTAAAAAGCTAAGTGGGTGCTACTCGAACTAAGCGACCAACAGCGAGATTTACGCGTCGAAGCATGCATAGCACTATTGAATCGGCATAGAAACGAGGGAATTCTTAAACGAATTGTTACCTGCGATGAAAATTGGATCCTGTAGGTACGACAACCGTAAGCGTTCGTCTCAGTGGGTGGACCCGGGTGTACCCACCGGACTAGGCGCTGTAGCACCTAATCAGTGCGCTAAAAAAAAGATTACTCATAGGAAGATGATGGTGACTGTCTGGTGGACCAGTGCCGGACTTGTACATCACAGCTTCTTACCGAATGGCACAACAGTGACGGCAGATGTCTATTGCCAAGAATTGCAAACAATGATGGAGAAGCTCGTAATTCAACAACCAAGACTAGTCAATCGCTCTTCCCCAGTGCTTCTCCACGACAACGCGCGAGCTCACACTTCACGACAGACCATCGCAAAGCTACAAGAATTACAGCTGGAAGCTCTACGTCACCCACCGTAGGTACTCACCGGACCATGCCCCAACAGATTTCTACTTTTTTCAAAATTTAGATAATTTTTTAAGTGGGAAAAAATTCTACACCCGAGAGACAGTACAAAACGCTTTCGCTGACTTCATCACCTCCCGTCCGGCCGACTTCTACAGTAAAGGGATAAACAAACTGCCATCAAAATGACAAAATTGTATAAGTAGATAATTTGGGCCAGTACTTTGATTTGCTGAAATTAAAAAAAAAACTTTTATATTTTAAAATTATCATACAAATCTCCAATCATAGGTAAAGACCTAATATATCATTTATGATTATTGGGCGCCAAGAACATTCCTAAGTTTAGGTGGGCAAATAGTCACCTATTTTTTTTATTTTTTTTAAAACGTTGCCCCCACACTAGGATTTCTCCTGTATCGTGGGTGCGTTTACAAACATTTATGCTCACATACACAAACAGCCAGACCTGAAACAACTACTTGTAGGTCATACAAATATTTGTTCCGTGCGGGAATCGAACCCGCGACACGCAGCGCAGCAGTCAATCGCTTAACCACTGCGCTAACCATGCCGTCGATTTAGGTCATTAACTATTGGCAAAATTCGAGTTAGTTTAAACTGGACAGCAAATAAACCGAGCCACCCGCTACCTAGGCACTCTAATTCGATTTTCTCAAAAACTAAAAAACCTACAATTATCAAAGTTGTACCTACAGAAAGTGCGTTTCATGGTGATTAAAATGAAAGGAAACTCATTGGGTTTAATCAATATTTCTGTGTTTATTAAGGATTTTACAAAGAAGAGTCGTTTTCCAGTCGTGACAATCGTTAGTAATGATAAAGTGAAAAAAAAAATTAAAGCTAAAAACAAAGGAATCAAAAAAAGTTTTTGATCAATATTCCGTATTCCCTCCCCTTGCTCGGATAACTGCCAGCATCCTTGTATTCATCGACCTTACGAGCTTGACGATAAAATCTTGAGGAATTGTATTCCACTCCTCTTCAAGGAGCTGGAGCTTGGAGCAGGTACCTACCCGGGCTCGAACCCGACGTTTCAGCTCATCCCATAAGTGTTCTATCGGATGCAAGTCCGGGCTTCGAGCTGGCCAGTCCATCGTACGAATGCTGACGTCACGTAGATACTGGGTCACCACATGAGCAACATGAGGCCGTGCATTATCATGCATCAATTGTATCTTGCAAAGATTTAAAAAAGTAAATTTTCTTTTTTTTATTCATCACAGTCTTCCAGGACTTTTTTAGCCAACCCATACTAAATTTAATTTAAAATAGGTACTTTTCATCCATTAAACAGATGGGTGAAGGTAGTTCCCCTGGGTATCCTCTACTATTAACAGGTAACTATACGAAACAAAAAACCCTATAGGTACAGAATTACAGATTGAACTTTTGTATTAAGAGACAAGTAAGTACCTACATGAGCTATATTTGTATAGCAGAAACGCAGTGTTAGTGTTAGGTTCCCACAGACAGGCACGATGCGACAGCGCGTCTCTGGTGGAATAATTTCTATGAAGACTTCTCGGAAATTGTTCTATCGGTGTCTGTTTGTGGGAGCTTTTAGGTTTAGGTATTGTACTATTAGGGGCGGCGTAGACCTGGAAAAGCAGTTATTATTTCCGGTACCTACCTACTTACTTCATTATCAACTACATACGTTGAAATACTAACATCTTACTTTTATGTAATCGTGGTGTAGTGTAATTGAAGTTTACACTTAGGTAAATAAGCAAATTATTATGCTTGGGAAAAATCGTAGAAAAATGAAACAAAAACTCATTTTATCAACTGTTCATCTTTATTGCATTTACCACGGACTCAACATACAGACAGTCAGGTTAACAAAATATAAATAAAAACCATTACTTTGTATCAAATCAATACTTTATATTTTATTTAAATAGGAGTTATGAACTCTTTGCAATGTCAGTGAGCGCTTTTAATAATCATCGACATTTTTATACCATTTTTATGCGCATTATTAACAAAAATTAAACACAAGTTTATATTAGGACTCCTGCAGCCTAATTACGCAATACCTTTTATTTTGACAATTAGTGGTTAGCATAGTGGATTAAGGCTCTCCATTCCCCGTCAAAATAAAAGGTATTGTGATAGTGAGTTAATCTATTGGGGAGCTGATTCTTTCTTAATTTTATTTTATTTCATTCTCACGATCGCAAAACAACTATGTACAAACCAATAATCTAATAACAAGCTACTTTTTAATTTTTTTGTGTCAAATGCCAAGCAAGTACTTCAGTACCTAGGTAGTACTAAATATTATACAATTCTTTTCTTCTGACGTGGTCCCAATTGCGGTCTCTTGAACTGGAAAGGAACGCGTGATTGCTGAGATTGGTCCATAGGTTTTTGTTTTTGTATCTCAGAGTTGAGTAGCTGATCCATGGACTAAAAACGAAAGGAAAATAATATATTTTATTACAATAAATATTATTACACTAATTCATATTGGAGAGCAGCGGTGGCCCAGTGGTGGCGGCCCCGACTTACGAACAGTAAGTCGTGGGTCCGAACCCAGACAGGCGCATTACTTTGTGTAATTTATTTCATCACCACTGCTCTCAAAACGGTGAAGGAAAACATCGTGAGGAAACCGGCATGTTCTAGAACCAAAAATTCGAAAACATGTGCCATCTACCAATCCGCACTGGGCACGCGTGGTGGATTATAGTAGCCCACTCCCTCTCATTGAGAGGAGGCCGTGTCCCTGCAGTGGGAACGTTATAGGCTGATGATGATGATGTTCAATTCATATTAATAATATATTGTTTCACAATAAATATTTAGCTCCCAATTAGGAAATGCAATAACTGCATTTTAGATTGATGCTTACATTATTACTATCAATAAGCCCTCTATCTTTCAAAGCTTTCTCGATGTCATCAAACTCTTTTTGCACATCTTTGTTTTTACTTTTTTCTACAGCTTGTCGAACTCTTATGACCTGGAAAAGAAAAAAATATTTATCTCATTTTAGGATGCAACTTTAGATTTATATAAAAATAAGTAAAAATTAACATACGGTTTCTTCAAAGAATGTGTGTTTATCCTTTTGCATAGGGCTTTCAATGTCCAAGACTGTCCTCAATATGGGCAATGTATCTTCCACTCTGCCCATATCTGCTAATGCCATAGCCTGTTGTACATAAAAACATGCTAAAATATCTATAGAGGAATGTAAATAAATTACTAATGCATGATGCACATATATTCATGTGAGCACCTACCTTTATGTTCCTTATAGTAACATAATGCTGTTTTTGTGACGATATTGATTCCATGGCTATGTGTGGAGCTCCTTGTTTCAAAGCCAAAGCTATAAATAAAATAAAAATAGTTATTTATGCAACTGTTGTATAAGGGGTATTTTAACACGAATGTGGGTTATATATTATGTGGATAATAGTATCACATGAGTGTTTTAATACCTAATTATCTACAGTTGCATACAAGACTATCTTCACCCATGATATTATGAATCCTCTATAAAAGGTTCTGAAGCCATAGGGTGTTGTACAGTGTTTTAAGAACTCTATGTAAATTCGTGGAATGTATAGGTAATAATAGAATTATTTATTGTAATAATTATTTACATTTTTTAAATTAGGGCGCTGTGGTAGTGAAATGCGCTGTTTGATGAGTAAGGAAGGTATCGAAAAAGCAAAGGAGTTGCATAATGAAATTTAGTACAACATAATAACACTCGTTTGGATGATATAGATAGTGCAATCTACGACGACGCGCCCCACTCCGTCCCGCTCCGTACTAAAGTACAGCTTAAAGTACAGTCCCCGCGGAGTGGGGCGCGTCGCGCGTCGTCGTGGATTGCACTATCTGTATTATGGTTACTATGACACTGGTTGTTTTAATGTTGGCAATAAGCTAACTGTTTCAGAAACTTTTATAAAGGATATAAAGCATGGGTGTGATACAAATTATAATACCTTATACTAACAAGTTACATAATTTAAATTTTGTTATGTGTAAAATGTACAAACCAGCAAAAAATGTACATGCTCTTCTAACTGGCACACTCCCAGCGCTGGCCATATCAGACCATAGTTTTGATGCATACTCTAAACTCTTTGGTGTGTTCTGAAAATGAAAATTTCATGCTATTATTTATAGTTGCATTCATAATAGTCGTAAGAAGTTGTAACAATAATGCATTATATCTTAACAAATATGTAATTTGTGTTATCTATAGGTACTAATATAATAAGATGAAGTTGCTTTTGTTTGTTAGTTTGTTTGTTTGAACTCGCTAATCTCTTCTCTGGAACTACCAGACGGATTGAAAAATCCTGATACAAAAAATTCAAAATTGTTTATTTCTTCCACAAAATTACAACAATTGGTTTGTGATTGGAGCCTTCCTTTAAGCAAACAATGCCAGTATTAGCAGACTCCGCTCTTCCATAACAAAATTAAGAAAATACTAATAACATATTTAACATAGGTAAGTAGACAAGATTGGCATGTAAGCATAGTTTGTGTAAGTGAGTGAATGTGTGTTAGTGTGAGGGTGCATGTGTGCGAGTATGTGTGTGTGTTGTGTGTTTGTGTGCCTGTGTGAGAGTATAGGTTATATCGTGGGTTTCAAGAGCTCTTCCGTTTCGTTATAAGTAAGTGGTTTGATCCATTTCAGTATATTTTTTTTTGCATTTATAATATTGGTTTTTATATATACATATTTCTTTATTTATTCTATTATTTAACCGTGCAGATCGTGTATTAAATTGCATGGAGGCAACCATAGTTTTTGTTTGGGGGACTTCTGCAATAGCATGTTTTCTTCGATTTGCAAGTTTAGATGCATCATAAGGTAGGGTCTTGTGTTTCTTTATTAAAGTTTGAACTATGTATAGTTTTCTTACTGAGAGTAAATTGCTTAATTTATAAAGACTATCTGTTGGATATCTAATTTTCTTAAAATAATTATTTTTATCAAGGCACGTTGTGCACTCTCTACTTCTATGAATTTAGTTTTTGCTGACCCTCCCCAGTTAGGAATACAGTATACCAATACAGACTGAGCCAAAGCGACGTATATCTCATTAAGGAGATTTCTAGAAGTGTTATTACGACTAATTATATTTTTTGGCACAAAAATAATAGCCAAGGTGTTGGACGGTATGCTTGATTCGTGTTTAAGTAAGTATATATATCTTCATGATGCACAGTTCGGGTTTCGCCCCGGACTATCAACTGAAAGTGCTATTTTAAGTCTCAAGCATACCGCTCAATATTATAAAGATCGCAGTACGCCGGTGTACGCCTGTTTCCTTGATCTCTCCAAGGCCTTTGATCTCGTTTCTTACGATGTGCTCTGGAGAAAGATGGGAGACAGGGGTATACCCGCGGAAATATGTTGGCTGTTCCAGTATTGGTATGGTAACCAAGTCAATCAGGTGAAATGGGATGATACAGTCTCTGAGCCGTATGGGTTGGAGTGCGGGGTGAGGCAGGGTGGTCTGACGTCTCCCAGGCTCTTCAACCTCTACGTGGATGACCTGGTAGTCGCACTCAGCAGTATGCGTGTCGGATGCAGTGTTGATGGGGTTAGAATTAACAACATCAGCTATGCAGATGACATGGTGCTGCTGGGTCCGTCAGCGGGAGCAATCAGAGAGATGCTTAGAACGTGTGAGACCTACGCTGTCGCACATGGATTAAAATATAATGAAAAAAAATGTGGATACATGGTCTTTGAGGTCAGCGGCAAACGCCGTGGAGAGGGACCCGAGTTGCTTATTAATGGGTCACCAATTAATAGGGTGTCAACTTTTAAATACCTAGGGCATTGGCTTGCCGCTGACCTCAGGGACGATGTAGACATTGAGAGGGAGCGCAGGGCTCTAGCGGTCCGGAGTAATATGTTGTCCCGTAGATTTGCGCGGTGTACAGACCAAGTTCAAGTAACACTTTTTAAGGCTTACTGCCAAAGTTTGTACACGGGCAATCTATGGGTCAATTATACTAAGAGATCGCTGGATGCCCTGCGCGTCCAATATAACAATGCTTTCAGGATGTTGTTGAGGCTGCCTCGATACTGTAGCGCGTCTAATATGTTTGCGCAAGCCCGCACCGACGGCTTCTATGCTATTGTACGTAGCACATTGTACACACAAAAAAACAGCGTCGCTTCTGAGGAGAGTGAGAGGCAGTCAAAACAGCATCCTGAAAACTGTAGCCGAGAGCTTCGGCTCTCCGATTGTACAGCAGTTTGTGCGGAGGTTGATTGTTACTAACACTAGGCAATAAGTTATTTTTTGTATGTTACTAACACCATATGGATAATTGTGTCCGAAATAAAGCAATTCTATTCTATTCTATTCTATATGTCTTAGTGAACTAAATAACCAACACAGTTTTCTAACCCTGTTAGCAACCTGTTCGATATGGGGATACCAAGATAGTCTCTGGTCTACTACTACCCCTAAATATTTGGTTTGTTTTACTTTATTTATTTTTGGGCAATTACAATTTTTATTCTTGAAGTCCTCACAATCGTGAATTTTAATTTTAAAATCATCCGTACTAATTTCATGTGTTTCAGTATTAGTGCACGAACTGAACCAGTTCGTGCACTAATACTGAAACACATGAAATTAGTTTTACCTGTATTCAAGGTAAGTATTTTTTTTCTTCCATTTGGCTATCGTAGCCATGCCTATTTCAGCTGTGTACTCAACATCTTCCCAAGAGATACCAGAAAAGACGATAGCCGTATCATCGGCATAAGAGAAAAATTTTGGCGTTTTTGATTTTTAAGTTGCAAAGATCGTTGATATATATTAAAAACAATGTTGGACCCAATACGCTTCCTTGCGGTACGCCGTAAGTTATATCCGCGTAGTCACTGGTATACTTTCCAATCCCAACGCTCTGCCTCCTATCACATAGATAGTTTTTTATAAGAGATAGCGGAGTTCCTCTTATTCCGTATTTTTCTAATTTACTCACCAGGGTTGGAACAGAGACGGTGTCAAACGCTTTTTTTAGGTCTAAGAAGACAGTAACACATTTGTTGCCACTATCCATAGTATCAGCTACTAGCGATGTTAGAGCGGTTTCTGCATACTCGGTTGATACACCTTGTCTGAACCTAAATTGTGTAGGCGACAGTAAGTCGTATTTACTTAGGTAGTTAATGACCCTGTAATTTATTAGTTTTTCAACAATTTTTGAAATAGTTGGTAGTACTGATATTGGTCTATAGTTGTTGACATCGTCTCTGTTCCCTCCCTTGTGAACAGGTGTAATAATAGATCTTTTTAGTTCTTCCGGAAAGACGCCTTTATCAAAGCACAGGTTAGTCAGATGAGTTAAGATTGGAACAGCTACCATTTTTATATATTTAAGAAATTTTGTAGTTACTCTATCCCAGCCGGGGGCACTATCAGTTTTTAAGCTCATTAGAATTCTATCCACTTCATCACAGTCAGTATCAAAGATAAGAAAGTAAAAGTTATTCAAGATTGCATTTGATACTCCAATTCTTGAGGAAGGTTAAAGGCTATTTAACATCACTCTAAGACCCTTAGGTGCCGAGCTAAAAGAAAAAAGTCAGAAAGAACGCTAAGCGAAAACGAAGCAAAGTTGCACAGCTATAGGATATATTTTAGGTTAAAATGAGAAATTTCACGCGAAGTCGCGCGCAGTAGCTAGTCTCTCTATAATATTACAGAGACTAGCTTCTGCGCGCGACTCCGACTTCAGTCTTTACATAAAAGACAAGAATTGTTACTATGGTCTGTTCCAAAAGCATCCAAGTAAAATGTAAACAAATGGGTCAGATAACATAATTCCACTTACAAATTGAGTGCTTTGATTTGATTATTTGAATACTTAAGAGGAAACAGGGCCTGCTATTCTCCATACAAATGTATTCCCCTTTTTTCTTCCTGAATAATGCCTCTAGAGCAATCATATTTTTTTAATAAAATCGAGGTCTGCTATAGACACGTCCCTGTTATTTCCTTTTTTTCAGCAACTTATTCGTAAAAAAATATGACCCTCCAAAATTTACAAAAATGCCCCATTTTTACCGCCGTGATTAGATGGCTACCAGGCAAATTTGGAGTTTTTAACATAAAAGAAAATGATAGGAACCTAAACATACTCTTTCTTAAAATATTAATGTATGAAATATTTGAATCGGCTCAGTTTTTGAGGAGAAAAAAGGGGAATACGAAACGTCTTACGTTTTTTTTTTTTGGGATTGAATCTGTCTGAGCTGCTTCTGTCTAAGTCTGCCTCCGTAGAGTGCGATAGGCCCTCTACGGAGGCAGACTTGAGGTAAGACGACGATAATAGTTTCTTCAAATACCTATTTTTCTAATTCCTAGCAGGCCATGTTCCCTCCTAAAAATCAAAATTCTAATTTTAAATCATTAAGATATTTTTAGAGGTTCCCAAAATACAAGCCCTGGCTCAGTTTGGGTATCAGTTTCAGTACCTAAGTTAAGAATAAATACTGTATCTACAATCCATGTACCAAATTCTTGTGAATGCTCTCATACTTTTTACTTAACTTTATAATGTTTTGTTGATGATTTTTCAATTATAATTCAATCATGTTATTCAAACATTGGTGAGATAGAAAGTCGAACCTTCTAAATAAAGATGAATCTGATACCTAGATCTAGTGCATTTAAGAACTTAGCCTCAACAGAGTTTGTTTACACTTTCATCAGAACTTTTGAACAGATATTAAATAGGATTGATTGTCAGCTAAATAAATAAACAAAACGACCCACCCCTGTTTCGCACGGGTGCAATTTACTGATGCATACGTCAACATCCCAAATTTATACGGTTAAAAACAAAATGCATTATGAAACGTCGGATGATCCCAAATTATACAGTAACAAAATATCGTTCTGATCATCGCCGTGTGAACGGGCCTTAGGCGTTCAACGCACTACCGGCTAGCCGCATCGCGGTGTGCCGCAACGGTACGGCGCACAGTGGATCGAAAATCGGCTGTAGAAGACATAGGATCTCGATTTCTTAAATGTTATTTTTTTTGCTGGAAATGACTTCTGCTGATCATTACTGTTCTATAAAATGTCATATGAAGTAATTGTGTGCACAAATGGAAGACTTATAATTTTTATAAGAAAAAAATGTATGGAGCTTGAAAAATGAGGATATCTCTGGAATCGAAAGGTTGGCCGTCATATCCTTGCACACTATTATAGTACTATTTATTTGTGAATTTTTGACATACTTAATATCGCGGCATCACTTGCGATTTTTTTTTTAAATCATCAAAATAAAAATAAAAAAAGTATCTGATACATTTTAATGCTTAAATATGGCTATACCAAGTGTAATTTACAATATGTTTTATGCTTAGACCAAAACATTCTAAGAAATCACAAAGTCGTATTACCTACTTTGTGATTTTCATTTGAAATGACATGGTAATTATGAATTACGTAATACGTAATCTTGTCTAATGCCTCAAGTCCACATTAGCTAATGATTAATAAAACTTAATACCTATATACCTAGTTAAAAGGATACGTACCAAAATAATTTGGGGTACTCGCTAATTTAGTAATTAGTGCAGGATTAACTTAATGAAAGTAATTAGATAAATGTAATACCATCATTAGTCAATAACAATAAATAGTCAAACATTGGATTCACAACTTCAGTTCATTTAGAGCATTTCTAATACTAACATCTATCCTACCGTGTCTTTTTACTCAGTGATCGTGAATAATGGAAAGCATTATTACAAATTTGGATTTGTTTGTTATTCTGAGCAATCAGGATGCTTCGTCTTTCGATCATGAAATATTGTTCAACACACTTGTTATTCTAATGGGCTATCATTAGTCAATAACAATAAATAGTCAAACATTGGATTCACAACTTCAGTTCATTTAGAGCATTTCTAATACTAACATCTATCCTACCGTGTCTTTTTACTCAGTGATCGTGAATAATGGAAAGCATTATTACAAATTTGGATTTGTTTGTTATTCTGAGCAATCAGGATGCTTCGTCTTTCGATCATGAAATATTGTTCAACACACTTGTTATTCGAATGGGCTCTAGCCTTTCAGATGAAGACAGTGTTACCGTGAAAGAATTTTGTCGAAGATTTACTCGGGCAGTTCAAAAGAGATGGTTACGATCCCACAGGAAAAGTGAAGTTTTTAGACGTGATTACAGTAATTGGCTTGAGGCAAATATTGTCTGGCCAAACTGCGTGCAAACCAATTTGCTCATTCAAGAATCAACAAGTGAAAATATTTCTACTGAACCTGTACCTGAACCTGTACCATCAACTTCAACAATGAAATCAACTTCAACGATGACAAAAAGATCTCGAAAGCCGTTTGAAGATCTAAGTAACAAGCAGAAGAAGAGACGATCTGATGAACATATAGGCGATGACCCTAATGAAGTAGCTTATTCAGCTGCAGCACTTTTGAAAGGAGATGGTCATGAGGATATTGCATCTGTTATTGAACATATGCTCCAAAATCCAGAAGCAGCAGCAAAAATCAAGGAAATGTTGAACAAACCAGCTCCTTCAACAATATTTTCACCAGAAAAAGCACTGGGTTTGCTACTTTCATTAAAACTATCGAAATGGCAATATAACACATTAAGGGAAACGACTATTCGAGAAGGTTCAAAGGAGATATATCCGTCTTACTATAAAGTCCAAAAAGCTAAGCTACAGTGCTACCCTCCGAAGACATTTGTGACTGTAACGGATTCATTTGCTAAGATTGCACTACAAGCGTTACTAGATTTAACAGTGAACAGAATTTTTGAAACTATTCGTAGTCCTGATGCGATACAAGATAAACAATTGATATTAATATCAAAGTGGGGATTTGACGGTGCATCTAACCAAAGTAGATATAAGCAAAACATAGAGAGTGGTCAAGATGATTCCAGCATATTTATGACCTCTTTGGTTCCATTAAAGTTGAGAGCTGACGGTGATACCGTATGGGTGAATCCAAAACCCTGCTCACCTAGGTATTGCCGTCCAGTCCAGTTTAGTTTTGTGAAAGAAACCAAAGACGTCATAAATGAAAAAACTGCAATGGATAACGAAATTGAAGCTCTCGTTCCCTCAAAATGTCAAGGACATGAAATTAGTCACAAATTAATGATGACGATGATTGACGGCAAAATTTGTACATATCTGTCTGAAGCCAAGTCAAATGCGGCCTGCTACCTGTGTTTGGCTAAGCCTACAGAGATGAATAAGTTAGATGTCATTGCGTCAAAAACCATTTCTTCTGGTGTGTATGAGTTCGGATTATCATCACTTCATGCCCGCATTAATGTGATGGAATGTCTTCTACACATAGCGTATCGTCTCGACTTCAAAAAGTGGTCTGCAAGAGGAGAAGGTCATCAAGAGTTAATGCATTCACGAAAAAAAACTCATTCAAGATCGATTCAAAGATGATCTCAACTTTTTGATTGACATCGTTAAGTAAGGATCAGGCACAACTAACGATGGGAACACAGCAAGGCGGTTTTTTGAATTTCCTGATAAAACTGCAGCGATCACTGGATTAGATGAAGACCTAATACGCAGATTTGCTGTGATTCTGCAAGCTATCACATCTGGAGAGACTGTAGACGTGCCGAAATTTAAAGAATACGCTAGAACAACCGCTGAAAAATACGTGGAACTGTACGATTGGTACTACATGTCACAAATTGTTGATTCACAGAGGGGACATAATTGCAGAAAATGCTATTGTACCAATTGGAAGTCTTTCGGAAGAAGCTTCAGAGGCCCGAAACAAAGACTTTGGGAGGTTCAGAGAACACCATTCGAGGAAAAAGAGTAGACAAGCATCAAACGAGGATATCCTCAATATACTTATCGTCTCTTCTGATCCTCTAATTTCTTCCACAAGACCAAAATTAAATGCCCACAAGAGGCAGACATACTTTAAGGAAACAGTAGAACTACTGAAACTTCAGGATCAGGAAGCTTCGACAGAGTTCTTAGAAGTTATATCTATTGTAGAGCCTGATTCTGAAGTGGATTCTGATGGTGACGAAGTATAAAATAAGTTAACTTTTATTGTTTATGTTAGGTTAGGTTAAGTTAATATTTTTTTTTAATAATTTGCTTTTATTTTTAATCATACAATAGTTTACCATTTATTGATTAATGATCACGTTTATCTAATTACCCTCATTATGGTACGTATCCTTTTAACAGGTATATAGGTATTAAGTTTTATTAATCATTAGCTAATGTGGACTTGAGGCATTAGACAAGATTACGTATTACGTAATTCATAATTACCATGTCATTTCAAATGAAAATCACAAAGTAGGTAATACGACTTTGTGATTTCTTAGAATGTTTTGGTCTAAGCATAAAAAATATTGTAAATTACACTTGGTATAGCCATATTAGCATTAAAATGTATCATATACTTTTTTTTTTTTAATTTTGATGATTTAAAAAAAAAATCGCAAGTGATGCCGCGATATTAAGTATGTCAAAAATTCACAAATAAATAGTACTATAACAGTGTGCAAGGATATAACGGCCAACCTTTCGATTCCAGAGATATCCTCTTTTAAAAAATTATAACTCTTCCATTTGTGCACACAATTACTTCATGTCTTAAGAAGTAATGTGTGCACAAATGGAAGAGTTATAATTTTTTAAATGATGAATTTTATAGAACAGTAATGATCAGCAGAAGTAATTTCCAGCAAAAAAAATAACATTTAAGAAATCGAGATCCTATGTCTTCTACAGCCGATTTTCGATCCACTGTGCGCCGGGCGTACTCCGGCTAGCCGTATCGTCTCGGTTCAATTGCGGTCTATGGACTAATGGAGGTCGAAGAAGTTGCTGCAGTTATTTATTTATATTATAGTGGAAAACGCCTTCGTAAATATTGTTAAATTGTTGAGTCGGAGTGCTCCAAATTGGCCGCGAAAGTTGACCACCCTGCTGGCAACTGAGGAGCCCCGCGCGGCCGGCCGTACAGTGCGTAGAGGGGATGCGACACACCGCAATATTCAACCGGCACGGTGCACCGCAGTCTCGAGTTAACCAGATATAAAATAGTAGTCTATGATAATAGTAATAGTAGTAGTAGTCTATGGTAATGTTAACCAGAGCCGTTGACGGCCGGCCGCAAATCAGTGCTTTGGAATAGGGTGTTTTACTCTATATGAGAAAAAATCTAAAAATATATTATTGAGATAGCTTAGGCAAAAAGCAGTCGGAAAACGTTAACTTTAGTTCATAATATAGCAAACTAAATTTTAAAATTAAATTCAAAGGTTTCAGCTTTTTTAATCTGTTTCATAACACCATTAGATAGTAGTCGCCATGTTATTACGTCATACGGCTATGTAAACTTAGAAAGTGTTAACTGTCAACTATCAGCGTACCTTTAATCTATAAAGGCTTTTTATTATTTTCGTAACCAACGTAATTTTTATTGAAATAATACCATGGAGGACGGTTTTGTAAAAGGAGACAACACATATTTATAACTTAAAAAAATATCACTGTATTTGTTTACACAGCCAACTGACGTCATGACCACAGAGCAATATGGCGTCCACTGCGTCCAGCGTTTTAACGAAAACGCTGGACGCAGTGGAATTACGTGCGAAATTTGAAAATGAAAAATTTTAATGCATATTTGTGGCACATACTGATTGAAAAAAAATGTGTTAAATTTTTTAGTGGTTCATTAGCACCATAGAATCTAATTGAGACACTTTTCAAAAATGGGTGTAATATCCTATTATGCCTGACGGCGCGCGACGTGGCGCCGTGACTTATAGGGGGTCAATATCCTTTCCTTGGCTATTAGGGAACTGGGATTATTAAAATTAATTTATGAATTGAATAAATAGTTTCATGACTGTGCTGGTGTTTAAGAATTTGGACGTCCAAACTCGACATATGAAGGACTCACCATTTTTTTCATATATCCAGTTTAACGACATAGGGGGACCATCCATAGGCAATAGACCAGTTTTGCCTCAGAAAACCGGTTTTCTGAGGCACCAGCCGCCACTGCTTAAAACTCAAAATCCGTGATGTCATTAATGAAATAGACCCTCCATTTTGCCAAAAAGTGATTTAAAAAAATTGCCAGCATGGTTGTGGTGGACATTTGCCAGATATCATTTTTCATTCATAATTGCCAAACTTTTCTCTTTGTAATACAATAAAAAATTTATTCATTTTCCTCTAAATTCTTTGTTTTATTTTGTTTTAGAAAACAAAGTTCTTGTTGAAAAAACCTGCATAAACCTTCCGGAATATATTTTACCGGTTGTGAAAACCTTATCAAAATCCATTGCATATTTTAGAAGAACTACTCGGACATACAGACAAATGCGAAAAGCGAATTTGTTTTATAATATTGAGAGATTAGAGATGTTTAAAAGATACTCACTTGTTTATAGCATGCTGCCAGTACCATTACCACAGAATATTTAGGGAACTTGCTCATATTAATTTGTTTCTGTTGTACCCTGTCAAATATTTTGTACATCTCATCATACATCTCGTGACTATACAATAGGTCAAGCAGAATGTGGTATGACACATGCTGGTCAAAGAAACCATCATTCTTTGCATCATAGAAGCACTGGAATAAATTTTTATAAAGGTTAAAACAAATGTTTTTATTTTGGCAATGATTTTGTGAATCATAACTTCAAATGCCATTGACCGTTTTAAGAAATAACTGGTTTTTATAAAATTGAAATAATTTGTTCCAAAAATCAATATATTTTACCTCTAGTGCTTCTTTTGGTGCATCCAAGAAATGAAACATTCTCATTACAACTGGTCCAAAGACGTAGGACCCAAATCTTAGCTCTGTGTTCTGAGAATTGAACCTGGAATACAATTTGAGAACAGTTAGTTTTACACTTTGAGGCACAATGAGATTTAAAGAAGTTCTTACATTGTCCTGGAAAGTGTTTGTTGTGTGTGTTGGTTTTCAAGATATTATTTAATATTTTCTTAATTGGTATTTAAAAACGATTTAATATTCTAGTATGCTATTCTGGGAACCAGAAAAATTAACTGGATACAAAATAGGTAAATAGTTGTTTGTGTATCCAAATTAAAATAATGGATGGTATATTTTGAGTGACAGAAAAAAACAATTTCTGATCATACCTTTTTATTAAGATAATATATATTCAAATTACTCAAATCTGATATGCATCCCATACTAATAGATGTTTCTTACTTTTGGATCATACTCAAAATGAGTTTCAAGTCCGTAGGCTCTGCTAAGTGCACCATATTTTTCAAGTCTTCTGTAAATATCATATTTTCTTGGGATGCCGCGAATTCATTCATCTTGGTTCTGAACTTGTCGGAATAACTGGTGAATTGCTCCTTGGCTCTTTTTCTCGATAGTAAGAAGCCATCGATTCCTAAGGCGGCAGGTGAATAGAGGTTTTTGACTGGAAATATAAAAGATAAAAGCTTCGGTAACGCCACAATTACTGTTTGTTTATTTAATTTTTTGGCCCTTTTGAATACACATGCCGGAAAAAATATTAGGAAAATAAAGACTAGGGAGACGAATCTTCAAAATAATGAATAAAATCACAAACCTTGAGTCATGTAAACGCCTCTATAAGGTGCTACTAAACGTAAATTTGAATAGAAACTAGTTCTCGCAAGGGAATTCGCTATTAAAGACATTATATTAGAAAAACCCAATGAAATGAAACAAATTTTAAATGTAATTTATATTTTTAGGTTATGTGATAGACTAGACAAGTAAATGAGTGGCACAGACTGTGCCATACAAATATGAGTGGTAGACAGACCGGACCGTTGACACTTTTCGCTATGATTTTATTCTGACAGTTGACACTAACACTGACAGCAAAGCCCGCCCGCTATGGAACTAGTATGTACTATGTACAACTGGAAGGCTTACTGGTAAAGTCCTGTCAAATTAAATTGAACTCTATTTGTAAGACAATATCGTTGTTTTTAGAATATCCAAATACAAGGTAAAAAACGGGCTCGAGAGAGAACGACTTAAGCTTCGTTGTGTCCCTTTCATATTTAATTCCTATCCTATATTTGTTGTCTGTGTTTGTACAGAATTGACATATAAATCATTTTATATGTCAATTTCTAAGACCAACGAGAATGTACGTGAAAGTGAAATAAAGCATAGAGTAAAAAAAAATTGTGACGTAACAATACAAATGGAGGTGTTTACGTGAAAATGCAAATTTTTGATTTTACCATTTAATTTATTTCAATTTGTTTGATTGTTAGCGTAACTTCAATTGGAATCATCATAGTGAGACTTTCAAGTTATAGAATTTCTAAAACGGAAGATTTGTGTGAAATAATTTGGGCTAAGATATTATTTTAGTGTGACACGAAATGTAACAATGAATTTATTGATTTTTGATGAATCTCTCAGAGTTAAACAGTTTTTGTACGATTCAAGAAATTGTGAAAGTTTACAATAAATTGTGTAACGCAAGAAACCACATTACAATGACTACCGAAAGGTTTCCTGTGTTACACAACTCATTTTGCCTTACAAGTTACAGTATTCACATCATGAATTTCGTTTTTTTACCGTGTAAAATTTTATTTAAGCTTGATTTTTATGGACAGAATATTAAAGTAGTTAAAAATTCGTTTGTAATTCGTATATTCAGTAATAATTTTAAGTTAGCATTTGAACATCAAAAAGAGAAGTTTCCTTGTTACGTTACCAACAATAGACATGCGATAGTGTTGACCAGGTGTTATTTTGCAAATTTTTATTTCATGCTATGAATACTGTTTTATTTAAAAACCAATTATTCTTAATATCTACATGTTTGCTAAAAACAAACATGTTTATATTAAGAATTAAAAGTAACCGCAGGTTTATATTGTGTATTTCAAAAAACTTGTAAAAATTGTATTGGTGTAATATTTGTGTATTTCACTAATTAGCACAATTTTTTCTAGCTAGCACATAGACATTATGATTTGAAAGTCCATGACAAGTAAATAGTCATGGACGGAAGTGTTAAGTGACACATTGATCACAGGACTTGTGACTGGACAATATCATATGATGGACAATATAAAATGAGATGAGAGGTCAACAATCAACATGAAAAGTATTGACGACTGAGTAATGTTGGACCTGATGATAGTGGCAGGGTGGAAATGTAATCAAAGATATAGTTAACAATACTTATGTCTAGATGCGCAAGCAGTCAACTTCATGAGGGTTGTGAAATGTCCTTCTTACACTCTTTATCATAACAATACTCATGGTCTTTGAATAACTTTCATGAAAGTGACCCAAGGCTCATGCTTTTAATACACACATGTATTTTTTATATATCCAATCAACTTCACACCCTTTTTATTGAATGTTGGCTTCAGTAGTTCTAATAAAATTTGTTGAGATTAATAATGATAATGTATCTTTACAGATAAGTGGTGCTGTTGTTACAGAATTTATAAAGTGCTCATTAAATCATTAGGAGTTGAAATGGCTGAAAGTTACAGCAGACATTCTCAAAGCAAATCAACAAGATATCAACAAAAAGACAAAGACATTGTGATGAAATCAAAATCTAGGAGATCCAAATATTCTGATCATAAATATCACCATGTGGAGTCAAAAACACCTCCTTTACCCACCAGACATACCTCCACATTAGAAGAATTGTACCAAAAAAGGGAATCTCTTAAACTGGAACTAAAAAACATTGTAAAACATTCTGACACATCAGCAACTAAAGAAAGCAAAAAACGTAGGCATTCCAAAGAAGACTATGCTTATGAATTACTAATTAATAAAAAAAGCTACAAGGAGAAAGAGACTAAACCTAAAATAAATTCTTTAAGAAAATCTATTCATGAATCTTCACCAGAACTAGACCATACACAAGCAGATTCAGAGGATGAGGAAAGTATTATTGAGCTAAGAAGGCAACAACGTAAACAACTTCTAGAAAAGTTCAAGGTTTTCGATGATAAAAGCAGTGGAAGCAATGAATCAAACAATAAGAACACTTGTTCTGAATCTAAAAGCAACAAAAATGTTAAAAACCAGGTTGATCAAAATATTTCTAAACAAATGACAGACATGTTTTCTGAAAAAGATGAGTTTGAATCTAACAAAAGTACATTGAATAATGTAACTTATAACAACAACGAAGCTAATTTAAATTTAACTGATAATTGGGATGATCCTGATGGATACTACAATATATGTATTGGAGATGTTATCAACAATAGATACACCATTAAAAGTATTTTAGGACAAGGAGTGTTTGCTAATGTTGTTAGAGCTCAAGATAACACTGAGGGAAATGATTATGTGGCCATTAAAATAATTAGAAACAATGAATTAATGTATAAAACTAGTCTAAAGGAGATAGCCATTTTAAAAGAAATAAGGCATGCTGACCCTGACAACAAATATCATTGTGTTCGGTTCTTTGGCCAATTTATGCACAAAGGACACCTTTGTCTTTTACTAGAATCTCTGCACATGGATTTAAGAGGTGTTATTAAGAAGTATGGCAAAAATCATGGTATCAACATAAAAGCATTAATGAGTTATAGCAGACAGTTACTTCTGGCATTAAGGCTGCTCAAGAAACTTGGAATTATTCATGCTGATATAAAACCTGACAATATTTTGGTGAATGAAAAGAAAAATGTCCTAAAGTTGTGTGATTTTGGCTCAGCAGCAAAAAGTGATGATAATGAGCCTACCCCTTATCTAGTTTCAAGGTTTTATAGAGCACCTGAAATCATTCTTGGAGTGCCATACAAACATGGTGTCGATATATGGTCAGCAGCATGTACCATTTTTGAAATGGCTACTGGTAAAATTATGTTTACGGGAAGTTCCAATAATAAGATGTTAAAGTGTTTTATGGATTTAAAAGGAAAATTCTCTAGTAAGCTAGTGAGACGCGGTAAATTTAAAGATCAGCATTTTAATTACATTAATAACTTCCTTCTTCATAAAAAAGATGAATTTACTGGCAGAGAAAAAGTTGTTGAAATGAGCAACATTAATATTAGTCGAGATTTACTTTATGAACTCAAAAAATCTTATAAGAATGTATTTGTGAATGAAGAAAGAAAAGTTGCACAACTCAAAGACTTGCTTGATAAGATGACAATGCTAGATTCTAGTCAAAGAATTTCGGTGACTGATTGCCTAAAGCATTCTTTCATTTTAGAGGAATTAAAGAAAGATGCAAGTAAAAAATAATAAAGCTGTTTATTTTGTTACAATAAGATAAAGTTTAATAAAAACAATTTTTCAATAAAAGTATTTACTTTATTAACTTCTAAGAGACGAAAACAACAAAAATATACGCCATCAACCAAAATATCACTTAAGGTTTTCATATAAATATGGACTATCACAATTTAAAAGGAAAAATTGACTTGGTCATCAATGGCAATAAAACTGCTGTAGTGAATTGACAAGACCACTTCAGACCTCTGCTTATTCTGAGAGTATTTTATAATTACAAAAACTGATACTGAAAACGGATACTGTGTGGAAAACCAAAATTAGTACTTATATCAGATAATTTTAATTTGATTTCAAATAAATAGGCTTACTATATACAGCATTTTATTGAAGTGCTTCTGTATGAAAATGATCTGTACTTACTTTCCAGTTAAAGTATTACATAGTATTTTTAAATAGAATAAAATTTATTTAGAGGTGGGAAACGTAAATAATGTTGGTAACGAAATTGGAGTTGGCAAATAGTACTTACATATTTAAGTAGTCAAATTTGTATGTTAGATGATTGTTACAAATGAACATAAAGTTATAAATATCAATTAGATCACCACTTAAGACATACTTATAAATTACAATAGAGCCTTCTTTAAAACTATAAAAAAAAAACATTGCTTACTTTCCATTTTTCGCAATTTCGTTAGGTACATGTACTCTTCTCCATTAAAAAAAAAATAACAACAAAAGTAAGTAGATAATACAATGCATCACAGTACAATAACCTAAAAACAAACCAATTTGTATCTGTTACTGGCAAAGTCTGCAGAGTCCACCGTAAGTCTGACTGCCTAGACCCTTCGTGCAAAGTACGGCATTCGCATGAAGCATGCAGTCTGTATTTTGAGTTATGTTTACTATTGGCAAAATAAATTTGAATACATTTCAAGCTCGATAACTGCTGAGATTGGTTGAATGATTTATCAACAGCCAATCGCAGTAGTTTACGCGCGCTTGACAATTTGTCACATTCGTTTTGGGATAAATTTCGTTAGAAAAACCTTAAATTGATACACAGGTGTAAAAGACCAAATGTTAAGCGGTGCCAAGAAGATAAGTGTACGACGACCCTTAACATTCATTATCTCCATATCCATTCGGTTCACAGGTATGGCACAGTCGGCTACAGAGAAATGTCACCCCCTAGCAATATATTTATACATTGCTGCAGCCGACTGTACAAATAAACACATGACATGAGGAATATGTGACTCAGCTTTGCGAAGTATCTTAAAACACCCGTTATTACTTAAACTATAAATATTTAAAATTAAAAGAGTAACTTATTCATTGACAATTTATACCAAAAAATCCTACAACTTACAGACTTTGCCCGTACCATAACAATCACACTTATAGAACAACATCTCTTACAGTAAAGCATCTGTAGCACATTTTACAGAATAAAAGAGATATAATTATCAACAGTTCCCTAATACTTGTAGTATGAATACTGTAGCAATGAGTAATGGCCTATTTAAGTGTAGTTATTATTACAGTCAATTTAAAGCCAAACACTGAAATGAATAAATGAACACTAGATTTCAATAATGATTGCTTTATACTGATTTTTATTTATTTACTTTATTTCAGATATGTTCAGTGTACTTACTATAATAATAAACGATATGGTCAAATTAAAGTAAAATTGGTTTTGTCTACATACTCAACTTAAACCAATCAGTCGATCAAATACTTCTCATGCAATAGATTCCATTTTGATGTAGTCATAACCAATAATGTACAATCACAAGTGCTACAGAATAGTTTAGTTTTAATAATATTGGAGGATTTGTGAATAAACCTTTGCCAAGCTGCCCCATACAACTTCTTAAGTTCTTTTCTTGCAATATCTAAAAACTGAACAAGGCAACTAAATATAAAATCACAAGACAAGTCACTAATGTCACAGTAACTTTTATAATAAATCTAAATTTTAACCACTATCATATAACCTACTGTCAAAATCTTATGGATGGAGCCATTACACAATGAATTAGGTAGTATAGTTAGCAGAAATGGGATGAAATGCAGTCTCAATTAATTCGATTTGATCACTGGCTTTAGTTATCACAAAAGTAATGGTACGCAGTACGCAGACAACATAAATGTGTTGGTAAATATAAAAGAGTTCCCTATGAGATTCTATAAAGTAGAAAATAATATCGACTATTTTATTAAACCTCTCTTTAGTTTAGTTTCTACCGTAACGCGACTCTAATCATATAGTTAATGTTTTTTCTTTGGATGTGTGGAATTGGATAACACAATGACGAGATTTTTATAGTGTTGTTATGTTGAGGGTATGTTTTGGCTCTGAAAGCCCGAGTTTGGAGCGCCGATCTCTATAGACTGACCGGACGCTATCGAGTCGGGGCTCTGCAGCGATGCGCTGTACACTGGGTTCATGGGAGTAGTCCCACCGGCCTCGAACAATGTGCTGTCGTATACACTGTTGCTCTGCTGGAATATACAAACATTTGAAGTTCAACTAGAATTTTTTTTCGGAAGAGAAAATAAAAATTTGTTTGAAGTATTACAATCAGTCCCTCGGCCCCTATCGCCGGTAGGCTCACCCTGTGCGATCTAGCATATAGCCAAAGAATTGTTGTGATTATGATTGGGTGTAACAACTTGATTTTGTAAAAATATTAATAAAGAGTGAAAAATACTTTTGTTGAAGAGATGATATGGCTTCACTATCTTCTTTCACTCGCAATGAATATGAGCAAGGCGCAAATAAGAGGAACCTTTAAATATTAATATTACCTGATAAATGTAATCAGAATCTGTTTTCAGTGAGCTGAAGCTCTGCTGGTGCGGCAAAGAAACCTGATCTTCGTCCATAGGCTCGTCCATTTGAGCCTTGTACGAGAACATGATGCTTGGTTGAGATACACTGAAACCACAAAATTGACAAATGTATAATTTTGAACTTCTGTTATGTATGTTCAATCGAACGTCCGTTCAAGTGTTTACTACTGACGCGTCAGTAGTAATAATCACTCACTGCTACGAATTATAGGCGCTGTCAAGGGCACATTTATTTATTTCATGGTCATTTCTACAAAAATCTTACCGAGGTGGGGGCCCTGGTGACCTGTAACACAGGTTTTTATTCCTAAAACCTACTTCAGGCACCAGTCTCTCACAAAGGTGGGAAAAGTTTTACAGTTTTAAGTTAGCATTATTTTAAAGACTTAGTACTTATTGTAAAGAGAGAATAAATAATATATACTTATATATAATATCTTCTATATTAAATTGGTACATACCAATTACCATGGACTTGCGGTTGACTGTACTCACAATAAGTTACAATTTGCATGATTAAAGTTGAATAAAGTAAACAAGCTGTTTCTATAAATGGAAAATGACGTAACTAAGTATTAAATAAATGCGTCATCTCATAGGTACCTGTAGCGCTGCATGTGAGACAAACTGATAGTCGGTTCCATTTTCAAAACAAGACTTGAACTATGTCTCATTTAATTATATTTTAAACAAGTTATTGATTTTGGCCTATAAGTTTTTTACACCATAGGTACTAGTTATTCCTCGTGAGCCGGCCATGCCTGAGATATTTTTCGACGTCATGTGAAGCCAAGTCACTGGCCCATGGGCGGCTTTAAAACTCTGACACCAGCATCTAATTACGCAACACATTTTCGTAAACGATTACGACAAATTTGTTTCATTTTGACAGTTCAACAACATTCATTGCGATATTTACGTTGTTGAGCAGATTTTTTTTTACGATCATATGTAGCAAATTAGCAATGGATTCAAATTCCGATTGATCGTGTATTACCTACGTAATTAGGGTACAGGTTAGTCACTAACCGCACGAAAAGAAAAATATTCAAATCAAACGCACTCGCATTTGCAAACAAATCTCATGTACTATCGAAGAACTTCATATCTAAGCAGTTTGAAAACAAAATCCCCTGAACACGATGACCACATCTGTTACCGCCCCGGTTCTATAGCGGTCGAACGCTGCAAGCAGAAATAGTCCTTACAGTGTATAGATATTAACTTCTTCGATGGTCATTACATTTTTTTTTTAAACGTGCTGGAATCGAACCTGCAATCTGAAGCAACCTCCAATAAATTGATGCCGACATCATTGAAAAAATCAACCTTTCTGCGAGACTGTGCGTATCATAGCCCCGAAGGAATTGGATAATTGCGCGACAGGATCGCACCAGGTTCAATGTTGAATAGTAATAAGAATAGTGCGTTTTTATACTCCTTTTCAGTGACAAAATAGTACAGATAGAACTCACCTGAAAAATTCGCTTAGGAATGTGTGATAGACGAGGGGAGTGTAAAGTGAGAAGTAGAGCCAAGTAGTGACGTCAACGACACACAGGCCGGACTGCATGTTGCCCCAGGCCAGGAGCCCTGCACCGACGGCCTGCGTCGTGTCCAACAGTGCCAGTAGCAACACGTATAGGTAAAACGATAGTTTACCTGCAACGAAACAGGTTTGAATGGTTTATTTTTGGTGGTACTGGTCCTGGCTAGAGATATAGTTTAAGGTTGGTAAAAGGTAGGTAGAAGCCCAAAAGTCTGATAACCAGTCTTACATTGGGGGTATTGTATTACCCAGTACCAAAAGAACATTCTCTGGCTAGCTTTTCCATAAACTGATACAATATCTCATAAGCTCTTTTTCCCTTACACTGCAAGACACGTTATTAGCGTTCGAAGCCATACACAAATCACGCACGGAGTTTAGCAGTGCATAAATTTAATAATAGCCATGTTTAAATACTATCTGAATCTGCGTACAACCAATTTTTTTATAGTAAAAATATGTTTTTATCTACAGTTTTCAACAGATAAGTCTGGATTAAATGAGTAACATAATATCAGAATCATTGAGCATGGGATCATGTTGCTTGGTCAGTCAACCAATAAACCAATGGTTGAATTGATCAGTATTATTAATATTCTTCCAGTACTTTTATTTCTTACTAGCTGACCCGACAGACGTTGTCCTGTCGAAGTTTCATTTCATATATCATATACTTATATCCAAAACTATTGTAGAAAAAGGCACTTTTAAATTATATGAATGTGTCTTTTCCTAAAAACCTAATTCAGACTATAATAAACAAATTCAAACAAAAAATAGCCAAATCGATCCAGCCGTTCCTAAGTGATGCACTTACCAGCAAACAGCATTTCAGTTTTACACAACTATTACGGCGAAGCAAAAAGGAGGATTATTATTTTGTTATTTATATAGAATTGCAGATTCAGGTGAGGATTGATTGGTCTTCAATCCAAAATTGTCATATGCATGGTAATACTTACATAGCAATAACAGGCCATTTTAGGGTTGTGATACAAAACTCAAATAATTTGTTCAGGCTGTTAAACTATAATGTCCATATTATACCCATCATTTTAAAAAACCGGCCAAGTGCGAGTCAAACTCGCGCACGAAGGGTTCCGTACCATTATCAATAATAACGGCAAAAAAAATCATGTCTGTTGTATGGGAGCCCCCCTTAAATATTTATTTTATTGTTTTTAGTATTTGTTGTTATAGCGGCAACAGAAATACATCATCTGTGAAAATTTCAACTGTCTAACTACCACAGTTCATGAGATACAGACTGGTGACAGACAGACGGACGGACGGACAGCGAAGTCTTAGTAATAGGGTCCCGTTTTTACCCTTTGGGTACGGAACCCTAAAAACCAGCAGATTCCAGTACATTTTAAGGATATTAGTCTATAGGAAGATTAAGTACTGTACAAAATCAATGTGCACCATTTCTGAGTACATAATGTTGTGCATATTTTGAATTGGTTACTGAGACATTTCGGATACAATATATCCAACGATACTATCTGGTCTCAGTATTCTCAATATTAACTATAAATTACTGTCATATTTTATTGTAAACCAATAAATAATGATAACAGAAAGAGGAAATAATTCTCATTATTACCCTGCTATCAAAAAGCTATAAGTGCACTTATAAGCAATTTGAAACAGGAATAAAACAACTAAGTACATCTTAAGTAGTAATTATGATTGCTAAGATTGTAATTCTCTAATGTGGTGTTCCTACAATATTGTTATACTACAAAAAAAAAACGCATTGTTATTAGTCTAAACGATTGTTTGTTTTAGTTCATGTTTATTCATCCATTAAATAAGTAATTAATGTGACCGTGATGAATTTTATTAATGATACCAAAAGGATAATTTATTTAAAAATAATTTAAAATACTTACTTGGTAAAGCAAGATATTCTCTCAATGGAATCCAGGGCAATAGTAATATTAAGAAGTAAATGAGAGCGAAGACTAAAGAAGATGTAAACCAAAACAGCATCCCTCCGTGCCCAAAAAGATCATAATCTCTGGTGTCAACATGAAAAATGTCATCTGGCATGACTATCTCAAGGGTGCCTTGCGTGACAGTGAAAGCAAGGGATAAGAGTGACGTTGCCAATAACACATATCTAATACTGCTGCGACTGTCCAAATGGCCTGAAATATAAGTACAACAATATCAAAAATATAATTAAGTATTTTTTTATTGGGTTATTTAGACACTACAACTATTAAAAACTTGCCAGGATTTAAAAATGTATTTGAAGTTTCACAACAAGTACCTTTGAATCCTAATAAACAGCTAATGTCTGTCTACATGACAATGGACTAACGGTCATGGAAATTAGAACAAGATTAGTCATTTAAGCAAAAAATAAGAAGGTCAACACTTACCAAAAGCCAAGCCAAAAATGACAACACTCATCTCTGTGGCTAACAGGAAAAATCTGACCATGACCCATAACACCTTGTCCACCAGTCCACCAAGTGGCATTGCCGCATTCACTGTCATGGACACAGCGCATCGCACCAGGCTTATGATCACATTGCCCCAAACCAATGTGTAGAACGTCAAGAATATAGGACTGCTTGTAGCACGTAATTTCAACTGAGCCTTGTTAAATCTTACCACTAAGAAAAGCACAAACAATGCGTTTGGTATCAAAATAATCAAATCCCAAATACGGACCCTGCGAAAGAACAACAAAGTGAGCACAAAAACATACGCAAAAAATACCAAGGACATAGAACATTTACGTACCTTGAATTATTTATCTCGTAGTATAAAACATATTTACAAAAGGTGTCCTCCGTAACGGGAGGTAAATCTGTACCGTTCATCTTCATATTTATCTACAGTTTAGCCATTTAGTTTGTTACGAAATCGTCTTGAGCCCGTGGCAGCATTGCTCCAATAATCAAGTTATTGGAATAGGCCACCGTTACGTCAACTTACTCCTATCATAATAAACACACGCTTTGATTCTGCACCAGTAGTTCTCTAGCTTTCTAAATTCTAATTCAATTTGCAATGACGACTCTAATAAAATGATTACACCACGAGATATATGTATTGTGTGAAATAATAAATTCTTTTTTCATTCATTCGCTTCGCTTCTTCGCTTTAGCTTGACATTGACAATTTACTTTTCTGTCTTTTTCATTCAATTGACAGTTGACACTATTGACAGAAACGTCCTGTCATCCTGAGTAGAGCTGTGCTCTCAGAACACAGAATAATAAGGCTTTGCCTTTTGTTGCCTTTGCCCTCCCCCAGCGACGACGCTCTAAGCCGAGGTCCGTCCGTACCCGACAGAGGGTGCCCTTACTATGCGTTTGCACTGGCGAAACATTCACAACAAAACCTGTTGTAATCTTTAGTTTCTGTCAGAGTTCCATACAATATTTGACAGGAACTAGAGATTTCAACATGTTTTATTGTGATGTTTCGCCAGTGCAAACGCACAGTTAGCGTGAAATCACTTTAGTTTTTAAGTTTTTTTCCCGGATAGCTCGAGCCGCCGCCGACAATCTCCTAGGTTGACCTGAAAGATTTTTAGAAAACAAAAGGGGCTGACCGCACTGCAGTTGACTTGACTTCGAGAGGTTTTTAGTAAATTCACCTGCAAAATGTAAGCTTATCTTAGTTATTATTATTTTTTAAACTTATCCTTTTGGTAACATCAATCCATCACGGTCAAATTAATTACTTATTGAATGGATGAATAAACATTAAATAAAACAAACAATCTTTTAGACTAATGGCAATGAGATTTTTTAAATTTTACTATAGCAATATTCTATGAACAACACATTATAAATGTGTTCAGCTTTCACATCGAAGGAGCGCTCTCCTCCTCCACCCCGTACTCGCGGGAGTCTCTTCTCACTTTCAAGCTGTTCACCAGCGATATCCCTTAAAAGTAAAAAGGCGCGGTTGGCTCTGTTTGCAGACGACACCAAACACACACGACACGAAAGACCTGACGCGATAGCTCTCACTCTCCAAACCGCAGTCGACAAGCTCGACGGCTGGTTCAGAAAGTGGAGAATCAAAGTCAATCCCGATATGAGTCAAGCGGTTCTCTTCAAGAAACCGAGACTCAAACTCAAAACCCCTCACGAGTCACGACCAATCACCATGTTTGACAAGCCGATCCTCTGAGAGCCAAATACATATCTAGGTGAGGTCCTCGATCAGAAACTCATTCTCGCTCGGGTAATTTTTCCTTGGTACAGTATGCAGTAAGGTAGTTTTTTTGTGTTTGGTCAAATTTGGAACAATGTGCAGTAAGCTAGACTACACATTTTAGGTGTTCAAAAATATCTGCTACAACACTTTGGGCGATCCTATTTAAAAAATGTTAACTTTTGTAGGCAATCACCACTTAAAGTATCAGATATTTTATGTACTCTATAAAGTATGCTTACTTACCGACTGACTTAACTATTTTTTATTATTTGCTAGACAACATGAAGACTCCTGGGCGTAAAAATTTACGTTATTCCTGACGAGAGCGATGATGAACATCTATCAAACAAAGATGGCTATTGCGTATCTCGGTTGACAGTTCATAATGATGATCACTTGGCAAAGTGTCCAACGATTAGCTGTCAAACAGTTGGTTTCATATTGGCTATCTTCAGTGACTAACTAGGATGACGTCATAAGCACCCAGTATCGCTGATAGCCACCGTAACATATTTTGACAGATGTTATTGTATCGATACTTCTCAGATTGCGATTGTCTAAGCTTAGTGGACATCAAATTGATGGTCATTTAGTTAATCGTGACTTTCGTGAAAGACACTACTCAAAGGTAGTGTTTTTGAAATTCTAGTGATGAACACCGAAGCCGGTATTATGTGAAACTTGTAAATATTACGTCTTTCATTGTGATTCTTGTTCATGGCAGAAGTATAGCACGTCTATTATTGCTGATATTTGCTGAAGAAGAGCGAATACATAGTCGTCTGTGAATGAGAGTCGCCGCTTACGCGACGCCGCTAGTAACCCATTTTGCAGTTGCCGAGAAAGTGCTAGTGATAATTTTTACCTAATAATTCTATTGTGTGTTGTAATGTTGCTCACAATAATAAAAAACTCATAGTTTCTTGTATTAATCAATTTTTTATTGATTATGTAAGTGAATATAGTCCAAAGATTAAGGAATCCTAGAGATCATGTATTATTTTATTGTATGTAATATTTATTGCTCACAATGTAAAATTCTTATTTTCTTGTAAGTACTTACTTAGTCATGTTCGTTTTTTTAATGATTAATTTGTGTGAATAAGGTGCAAAAAATATGAAATGCTAGAGATAATTTATAATATTCTATAGGTCTTAATTAAAATGTTTAAAAATGCAATAAAGAAAAAAGTTATCTAAAGTTCTTATTTTGTTAACAATCTTTTTTTAATTGAATATTTTATGTGAATAATACATACAACTATACTTAATTGTTTTGTGAAACATATTAAATAAAAAAGTTAATAATATGATGTAGGTACATACTTTTTTATACTTACATAAAATATTATGGTAGTTACAGTAATGTTTTAATTAATGTATAATTACAATAATTTCTAAGTAGCATTGCGATGTATGTTTTACCAACAGCTTCTATAAACAATATATCCTACGTATAGATAACAATAAATTAGCCTTGGACAAGGATATAAACTGCTTAGTAAAAATGGTCCCTAAAATCAAGTATTGCAATGCTCAAAAGGTGTCTCAACTTAGCCGCATAATAGTCGATAAAAAATAGAGGTGTCAAATGCTGGGACGAAGAGCACTGTTCCCGATCTGTTGGCTTGACCTTTGCATGCTGTGTTTATATAAGAAAGTGACAGCTATGACAATGGTTCTTTCCCGCCCTATAGCGTCAACCTCCGCGCAGGTTGCCCCCACCCCACCTACTTCTGGGCCAAAAAAGGTCCCCCCGCCACCACCCGTGTTCGTACAGGGGCTATTGCGTATCTCAGTTGACAGTTCATAATGATGATCACTTGGCAAAGTGTCCATCGATTAGCTGTCAAACAGTTGGTTTCGTATTGGCTATCTTCAGTGACTAACTAGGATGACGTCATAAGCACCGACTATCGCTGATAGCCACCGTAACTTATTTTGACAGATGTTATTGTATCGATACTTTAAGATTGCGATTGTGTAAGCTTAGTGGACTTCAAATTGATAGTCACTTAGTTATTCGTGGCTTTCGTGAAAGACACTACTCAAAGGTAGTGTTTTTGAAGTTCTAGTGATCATCACCGAAGCCGGTTTAATACGTGAAGCGTATAAACATTAAATATTTTGTTGTTATTGTGATACTTGTTCGTGGCAGAATTATGGCACGTTTATTATTGTTGGGATTTGCTGAAGAACAGCGAAAACAAAGGCATCTGCGAATTCAGAGACGCCGGTTACGCGACGCTAGTAACCCATTGCAGTTGCCAGAGACAGAGTTTATTGCGAATTTTCGTTTGAATAAAGCTGGATTTCAACAGGTTTTGGAAGAACTCCGCCCATACCTACCACAAATTCGACGAAAAACAGCTATTCGCAATGAAATAAAAGTAAGCACTTACCTAGTTATCTACTTACTTCTAAAGTAATTTGGTTTTGTTGTGACAATATAATTTACCTAAAGCACTATTAACTTGTTTGACTGAGCAACAAAATGATGTTTTTCATAATTTTCTGTTGCAGATCTTGGCTGCATTAAACTTTTATGCTAATGGGTCATACCAACGCAATGTAGGTGCCTCCTATCTGTGTAACATGTCCCAGCCGACGTTTAGTAAGTGTCTGCATGAGGTTACTGATGCACTCAATGTCCGGGAAGTACTCCTAAACCACATAAAGTTTCCTTCATCCCAGCGAGAAAGGGAAATCATTATGAAAGGGTAAGAAATTATAGTTAGGTATTATAAAATAGAATTATTATATTCAAATTAATTTAATTTGATCTATGATTGGTTACAGGTTTATGGAAAAGTTTAGCTTTCCAGGCATTATTGGGTGCATTGATGGTACACATGTGGCCATAATCCGTCCTACAGATCATGAGGAGGCATTTTTTAATAGGAAAAATTATCATTCTTTAAATGTTTTAATAGTAAGTAATAAGTAGTTATATAATAGTACATACCTATGTGAAAAATCTTTTTAAAACAAGTTATAGAACTTTATTCACAAATTATCATGTGAATAAAATTTACTAGGTTCAACAATTGAGTAGGTACCTACTTTAAAATTAAAACTTGTTTCAGATTTGTGATGCATATTTAGACATACTATATGTCGATGCATCATTTGGTGGTGCTTCACATGATTCCTTTGTCTGGAACCAATGCCACTTAAAAGCTCTTTTAGAAACACTGCAAAGGAATAGAGAGAGCTGTTGGCTATTAGGTATGATATTGATACATTAATTTGGCTGGTTATTGATAATGGAATACTCATACTTAATAAATATGAGATGGAAACTGCAATGAAACAGAAATATTTATATTATTTTATTAATGTTTTAGGTGATTCTGGATATGCACAGCGCCCTTGGATGATGACACCAATCTTAGGCGCGGCTCTGGGTTCGCCAGCAGAATATTATACAGAATTTCATTGTAAAGTCAGAAACACTGTTGAGCGTTGCATTGGAGTTCTGAAAGCACGTTGGCGGTGTTTGTTAGCACACAGGGTACTTCACTATGACCCAGTTACAGCAGCCAGGATAGTGAATGCATGTGTTGTTCTACACAACATCGCCAATGCACGGAATGTTCCAATGCCTGAGCCTCACACTGATGAACTCTACAATGATTTACAGAGCCAAGTCTTTAGAGAGGTGGCAAGAAATGAGGCACCAACGGACAACACTAGGGATATTCTGGTCCAAAGATTATGGAATGCTAGAAGCAATATGTAATTAATATTCTATTGTGTTTAAATATTCTAAAATTTTCTTATTTTCGTGTATTATGTAGTATTTTATTGAATATTTTATGTGAATTAAGCCCAAAGATTATAGAATGCTAGATATAATTTGTAATATCGTATTGTGTGTACTGTTGCTCATAATAATCTGAAACTCTTATTTTGTCGTAGTAATATTCGTTTTTTTTATTGATGATGATGATTTTATTTTATGTGAATAAAGTCCAAAGATTATGGAATGCTAGAGATAATTTGTATATTTAACTGTAATATTGCTGATAATAATCTAAAATTCTTATTTTGTTGTAATAATATATATATTTTTTATTGATTAATGTATGTGAATAAAGTCCAACGATTATGGAATGTTACAGATAATTTGTAATATTCTTTTGTGTAATATGGGTCAAAATCTAAAATTCTTATTTTATTGTAATTTTTTTTTTAAATTGATTATTGTATGTGTACCTATATACAACTAAGTAAGTACTTATATTTGTTTTATGAAACATGTTAAAATAAAACAACAATAAATAATATGATGTAAGTATAAAATAATATGGAAATGTTTTAATTATTTTAATGTTTACAATAATTTATAAGTAGCATTGCGATCTTATGTACATCATCATAGACGATGTACATAGCTATGTACATAATTCCGTATCTCTCTCATTAACTGGACCCCTGCTTCCATTGCTGCTGCAAGTCGCTGGATCCCCGCTTCCACTGCGGCGGCAAGTCGCTGGATCCCCGCTTCCACTGCGGCGGCAAGTCGCTCTTCAGCAGCAATACGCCGACTTTCGATTTCATAAGCCCAGAGAGGCGCCCTTTCTTCACTAGAAACTGTAATTTATATAATTTTACATTGACTTCAGGTTTTGAAAAAAATCTTTATAACACTAATATACTAACACCTGTGCCTTTGTGACCTCGATCTTCGGGCCGAAAGAGTAGAGTGCTGAGTTGGTCCTAAAAAGAAAATTAATTTTTAATTTGGCTATTACCTACCTATCCTAGTTTTTTTATTTACACAGGCTTGTGTTTGACTAACTTCCTTACTAATAAACGTATTATATCAGCCTTTGACCGATACGCGAACGGTATCGGATATGATCGCTTTATGAATGGAGGAACCATTCATAAAGCGATCATATCCGATACCGTCAAGGGTAGGTAGCAAATTGCAAGGTCATTGCTAATGCATTTCTCCTTGAATCTGCAGCTTTGCCCTTTGTTTTTGCCATAAACTCTATCCAGTACTAGATTAAAATAAAATAAACTTAAACAGAAAAATACTTACGCCTTCACAGCAAAACTAATAAAAAAGTAACGTAAACATGCAAGCTACGTTTAGTGTATTTTTTCATAAGTAGACCGCGGTACTAGTTGAGTCTGGGTTCTAACTGGGGTATTTTAAGGGCCCTTAAAAGGGTCCAAAGGTCATCTGACAAAAAAATGTATGAGAATGCAACATTATGATGAAACAAATTTAGTCGTATCTACCTATTTATTATTTAAACTATTTGTAGTAACTAGTAAGTAATGATTCATAATTACTTTGTGGATGGAAATCTATGTATTAGATTGGTAAGTAATATTTTAAATTGATAGCGAGTTTCTAGAGGATATATTTTATTGAGATATAAACTTACTCTTCGCCAGTGCTGGTGTTTTAGTGGTTCCGTCTGCTATAGAGTTGAGTTTAAGCGATACGGATTCCCACGCTACTCGGGTGGCTTGAACAGCCTGTGCCCTCCCGGAAAGCGACCCAATGCTATGTCGCGATGGGACTCCGCATACTCCACAAGTAATTCCATTTGCCTTATGGAAACTGTTCTTCGTGCAGGCAGCTTAAAAAAATATAGGTATTCAACATCATTTGTACTCTAAATCAGTTCAAAAACTTAGAAAATGATCTTCTGAAACTCAACTTGCACATAATAAACGATATATTTTACGATCTTTAAGTACCTACTTACCTTTAATTTAAGGATTTATTTTCACGGTTACACTAATATCATAAGTAAACACACATACTAGGTATTTAATTGAATTCCGACTGTCGAGTTACAACTGCGAAAGATTGAATTTACCGCCAGCTTCACGTTTCAAGTAGGTAAATATAAACCGCTTAATACAAATGATCCTTAGAATCAAGTATTGTAACGCTCAAAAGGCATTACTCAACTTGGCCGCATAATATAGTCGATAAAAAATAGAGGCGTCAAGTGCTGCGACGATGAGCACCGTTCCCGGTCGTTCGTCACCGTAACGTGATAGCCACTTACGGCGATACGCAATACCAATGTTATGAAATTCTCAGTTGTCATCAAAGTTCGGTGTACAACTGAAGCCTGATGGTCACTGACCATCAAAAAGATAGCCAATAGCCCTGAGGGGAAATGGACGGACATTTCAAAGTGGTGTTGCGATCAAAAGATCGCATACACCAGCGCCAGGAACACCCAGCAGGGTATTAAAGTTACCGTCCCTACGTCCCGTGACTATAGGGCATTTACAACTCTACTGAGAGAGAGACGAGTGTCATACCACTCGTTCTCCCTCCCAGAAGAACGTCAGATCCGCGTAGTAATAAAAAGAATCCCGAAGGAAATCCCCCCTTCGGATATCCTAGCCGACCTTCAGTCGCAGAAGATCCCCGTAGATGAGGTCCACCGTATGCACCGCGGCAAACGCGGTGAGGCATACGACATGATCCTCGTAGTTTGCTCCCCGGTAGAGGGTCACCACCCTGTCTTTCAGTTAAAGTCTCTATGTTCCCTCGTGGGTTTCTCTATTGAGAAGCCCTGGAAAAGCGGTGCTATTGGCCAATGCCACCAGTGCCAGCTTTACGGCCACTCACAGAGGAACTGCCACGCAAAACCCAGGTGCGTCAACAGGGACTGATCAAGAGTTCTGACCGCCCTAGGCTAATTTATCAGGACGCGCCCCCTAGGTGCCAGGTGTGTTACGAGTTTACGACGGTCGGACTAAAAAGCAGTATATTAGTTTTGACTTTGCTTACTAATAGGAATAATTTTATCATGGTTCATACTGTCTATAAAAGTTTTCAGATCGAACTGCAAGCGAAAACAACGTTGTCCTTTAACTCTATCTATCTGTCTGTCTGTCTGTCTGTTACGCTTTCACGCTTAAACCACTGAACCGATTTTAATGAAGTTTGGAACAAACATAGGTAATAGGTTAAGAAAGAACATAGGATACTTTTTATCACGAAATTCTTGAATGTTCCCGAGGGCGCACGATATAGCCGAAATCCACGCGGGCGAAGCCGCGGGTGGAACTCTAGTCATTAATAAAAGATGAATGGAATGAGATCATACCAGTGAAACATTATTTCAACTGATTAATTGTTTATTTTAAAAATTATAGTAATTAAGTACAATTATTATTAGTTTATATAAAAGTCCTTTTTCGTGCTTTGGCGTTTGCAAAGTTTTCGACTATTTTTTCAAATTTGATAGTTTGCAGAAAATTACTTTCTATGTACAATAACGAGAGCGCTGCAAGTTTTTGCTGACGGAGTGTGGAGCGCAAGTAATTTTTAACTCTTTTAAGTGCTGAAAAAGACCTTTCGCCGCTGCAGTTGGTAACACTCATTGTCAAAAAAATTCTTAATATTATCTCTACATTCGGGAACAGACATGAAATATTAAAACTCTTTATTAACTGCAACAAACCCTTTGGGGTTCTGGCAGAAATAAAATGCTCGGTCTCGGTGTCAGATTTTAAAAACTGCGCCAAATGGACGCATTCTTCTGCAAAGGTTTCTCCTAAATCAGTGGCATATAGTTGTTGTAACTCCTTTGCTTTGCTTCTAATAAATTCACTGTCGTCTAGTTCATACAGTTTCCATAAGAAACCAAACTTGGTGCTTACTGTATTATAAATAATTTGCCGGTTTTTTAAGTGCACTTTAAGACAGTCAATAGCTGCATAATAATTATCAACGATGAAAGATCGTCTCCCTTCTAACTCAATATGTCCCGTTTGAACTTCATCAAAATGAAATTTTGGTTTCTTTCTTCTTCTTAAATCTTTTTTGTATGTGGTTACTTCGCATCTCTTGATTGCCTCTGATTCAAAATTTTCGAACTCTTTTTCATCACGCAACGTATCAAGATAAGCATGTAACGTCTCATAAAGAGTAACAACGTCAGATAAATCAATAGAACTTGCTTGTAGCTGTGCACTAACGATTTGAAACTTTACGAGCACACAGTTCCAAAAACACAACATTATAGTAATTTCTAGAGTTTTCATTTTTTCTAATATTGCTTTTGCTTCTATTTTGGTCTCTTTACTTTGATTTTTATCTTCGCAAATAGAGTTTAATGCTTCCAAAACTTGTTTGTATGAACTGTATAAGGCTTTGCTTGCATCTGCTCGTGCACTCCATCGAGTTTTTGATAGATTTTTTAGCACTTTCGATTCTTCATCCAATTTGGATACTAAAATTTGCCATCTGCTTGTAGATCCAGAAAAAAAATTGTATAGTTGTTGTTCCAGTGTAAAAAAAGCAGCTGATTCCACACTACTTTCCGCGGCAGCTGATCCCACAAGTTGGAGAGAATGCGCTGCACAAGGAACAAAAGTAGCCAGATGATTTACAGCTTTAATTCTTGACTGAAGACCTTTGTATTGACCAGACATATTGCTAGCATTATCATAACTTTGGCCACGGCAGTCTTTAATATCAAGTCCCAAAGTTTTATCGATTGTCGTAAGAACAGCTTCCTCCATGTCTTCACCTTTATGACCGCAATTGGGTAAAAATGTGACAAAGCGTTCGACAGGTTCTCCATCAGGCAAAACGTAACGGATAATAAATGTCAACTGATCGGTATGTGAAATATCTGGAGTAGAATCAATGCTAATCGAATAATATTTTGCTTTTTCTATTTCTCCTACAATCGAAAGTCGAACTTCGTCAGCGAGCAGTAATATAAATTCATCGACTATAGAGGATGACAAGTACGATGGAGATCCTCTGCCTTTTTGTCCGAATCTCACCAAATGTTCAGCCATGAAAGGATCAAATTTAGATATAAGCTCAATACAGCCAAGAAAATTTCCGTTTAGTGCAGATCCAATAATTTCATTTTGACCGTGAAATGGAAGCCCACGAGAAGCTAAAAACTTTATTGTTTCTATTACACGTAGTAATACATTTCGCCAATAAGTTATTTCTTCGTTATATTGTTTGACTATTTGGGTATCCAATCGCTGTAAAAGTTTTCCTCTGCATACATACTGTCCCAAACACTTACGATGATCCGGAGAATTGTCATGATCAATTATTAAGTGAGAATTTTTCCAATCGTTAAATCCACTTCTGGCAAATACGGATGTTCCTCCATATAATTTACAAGGACCACAAAACACGTGACCTGTGGATTCTGAGTATACTAACCAGCTTCTCTTCACAATTTCGCCATTAACAAGCTTCATCTCAAACATATTTTTAGATAGAAATCTTTTTTGATTTTTATACTGCCTTTCTGATCGGGAAAAATCTAACTCTTCGTTCTGTTGCAGTCCTTTTTTAGCAATATAATCTCGAAATTCATCGTTGACTTGCCACAGTGCAGGGTCACTTGAGGGAACGGACGACTTTTCTTCTATTATAATTTCGTCTTCACTCCTCACTACTGTAGAGCTAGTGTTGGACGGAGAAACGTGTGAACATTCCGCGGTAGAGGGACCAGGGCAAGAAATCACTGAAGATACTGCAGCATTCTTCACCGTTTCGTTCCTTTCTGTAGAGCTCGTAAAAAATGTTTCAAGTTTACGAGTATGTTTTAAAACATTTTCTATCTTCTTTTCCTTTTCTTTTGCTTTTTTTCTGTATTCTGCTCCACTTGGCTTTTTTACTATCGAACTATTCTCATTAACACTCATAGTCTTAAAAAAACACGGTAACACTAACGATAAAGGACAATAAATATCACCAAAAACGAATACACACGAGCTATAATATGTATGACGGACGAAAAAAGGCAAACATATGAAACGCGACAAAGTATAAACACAGATTACTAAATAGTTACTACGTATAAACTATTAACCGCCGCCGCCGGGGAGTCCCCGCGAGTCGTTGATTTGTTTTTCATGGCGCGCGGTGAGCTGCGCTGTTGCCGCCTCACTCGCTCGACCACCGAACGATTTGAGTGACAAGTCAATGTTGATTTTACGCGCGCTTTTTAAAATTTCAAAATGTTTCGTTAAAATCAGGGACTAGTAAGCTTTTTCAGTTCACAGTTCATTTAGTGTTTTGTCTCAGTCTAGTTGAAAAATGTAGACACGATTTCAGCAGCGCGCCCGCGCCCCCCTAGATCCTCGCGCCCTAGGCTGCAGCCTAATTAGCCTAAGGGTTAATCAGGCCCTGTGCGTCAAGTGCCTGGGCGAGCACGGCACTCCCGAGTGCACCCGGCCAAAGGACCACTCCTTATGCCCCGACCCACCCAGCTGTGTCCTCTGCGGGCAAGTAGGTCACCCGGCTAATTACCGCGGCTGCCCAAAAGCCCCCAAATCCACGTCCCCCAAGCTGACCAAACGTTTCGACGCTCGTCAGCAAAGGGAAGCTCCTTCAGGGTTTAAAGTACCCTTAGCTCAGTTGCCCCAGCGACTAAGCCCTCAGAGGCCAAGTCCGTGGAATTACCTCCACCACCAGCAAGCTTTCTCAGCCCTGGCCCCCTCTCAACCCATAGGCCCCTCTCAACCCATACCCTCCTCTCAACCCATACCCCCCTCTCAACCCATACCCCCCTCCCAACCCATTGCCCCTACCCCCCCCCCCCCCCCAAACCACCACCATCCCCCGTCTCATGGACCCCCGCATTCGCATCACCGCGCCCCTCGTCAAACCCGCACCTGCTCCAGTAGCATCGCGTCCCCCAACCTCAGCCCCCACCACAGTCGGCCCTAGCATGGCCTATAATATCATTAGTTCGACTTTTATAGCCTTCCTCTCCCCTCGCGCTATCCAAATGGCCCAGGAAATCCTGGCCGCTCAGGCCGCTGGCGACCTCTTCAGGTTGCAGGCCATCTACAATGCGTATCCCGAGATCACGCAAGCCCTGACCTCCCTCAGCACCCCTACTAGAACCCATAATGTATAACACCATCAATACTAGGTTCAAACCCCGATCCCTCAAGTTAGGTTTTTTCAACGCCAATGGCATTAGAGGCCAACGGGATGAGATCGCGACTTTCCTTCGCGACCATCAAATTGACATCCTCCTTATCCAAGAGTCTTTTCTCAAGCCATGCAACCGCGACCCGTCAATTGCCAACTATCGCATAGTTCGCAATGACAGGACGCGATGTCACTTGGGCGGCACCCTTATTTACTATAAAAAGTATCTATATTGCATCCCAATAGACCCTCCTCCCCTCTCACGATTAGAAGTCTCAATCTGCCGCTTAGGCATGACCGGCCATCAGCCGATCTCACTAGTATCGGTCTACATCCCACCCCTCAATACTTCGGAGAACTTCCAACTCCTCTCAGACGACCTCTCTATCCTACTCGGCATGAATGACTCTGCTATCTTAGCGGGCGATTTCAATGCCAAGCATCCCGCCTGGAATAGTTCCAGAACCTGTACCAGAGGGCGACACTTGTTCGACCTCTCAAATTCTCTCAATTTTGACGTCATCGCCCCGATGACCCCAACTCACTTTCCCCACGTTACCCATCATAACCCCGACGTCATAGACGTGGCGCTCCTTAAGAACGTCGCTCTAAGGTTAGGATCCATAGAAACGGTGCAAGAGCTTAACTCTGACCACCGCCCAGTAGTCATAAAAATGCCCCCCCGCATAGGTCTCCCCGACCCCTCTCAACCCGCTCTCACCAAAAGGGTAACGGACTGGAAGAAAGTAAGCACCCAGCTGAAATCCAACACGTCCCCCCAATTGGACGCCATCCCCGACAAATTCGACTCTACCGCGGACACGACGGCCGCGATCGACTCACTCACGGAGCACGTACAATCAGTCCTGAACGACTGCTCTAGGGAGGTTTCAGCGTCGGGCGACCCTCGCTGGAGCCTGCCGGACGATGTACGCGCGCTGCTGACTGAGAAGAACGCGGCCGTTCGTGCCTACAGCAATTTTCCCTGCTCCGAAAACAAAGCCCATATGCGCTATTTATATTTACAGAGAACTGTAAAGACACGCATACAGGAGCTGCGTGACACGGGCTGGGACAAGATGCTCAGCGAACTAGAGCCCACCCACCTGGCATTCTGGGAACTTCAGAGGAAACTCAAGTCCCAGCAAGTGGCCTCCATGCCCCCCCTGACCCGTCCCGACAAGACCATCGCGTTCGAGGACTTAGAAAAGGCTGAATGCCTAGCAGACAGTCTAGAAGCTCAATGCTCCCCTAGCTCCCAACCGGTAGACCAAGCTCACCTCCTAGAGGTCGACGCCGAGGTCGAACGTAGATCCTCTCTCCCTCCCGTTGAAGATCCTGATAGTCCTCTGCCTCCCGTCACTCCTGACGAAGTGCATGACATCATCAAAGGTCTGAAAACCCGCAAAGCCCCCGGCTCTGATGGAATCACCAATAGGGTGATCCAGCTATTCCCTGCCCACCTGATAATGCTATTGGCCACCATCTTCAATGGTGCCCTAAGCAATAAAATCTTTCCCCAAGCATGGAAAGAAGCCACGGTCATCGGCATACCGAAGCCCGGCAAGCCCAAGACCGAGCCGTCGAGTTACCGCCCCATCAGTTTGCTCAAGGTACTCGGCAAAGTCTATGAGAGGCTTATTTATAAGCGCCTCAGAGATTATGCCGAAACCAAGGGCCTCATCCCCAACGAACAGTTTGGGTTCCGAACCCAGCACTCTAGCGTGCATCAGGCCCACCGGATTATTGAAAGCATATGCGCGGGCTTCCAGCGCGGCTTGATAACCGGTGCAATATTCTTCGATATAGCAAAAGCGTTCGACAAAGTCTGGCACAACGGCTTATTATATAAGCTCTACAAACTCGGTGTGCCGGATCGTCTCGTGCTCATCTTACGGGACTTTTTGTCAAACCGCACCTTCCGCTACCGTATCGAAGGAGCCATATCCTCCCCTCGTCCTATCCGCGCAGGAGTCCCTCAAGGCTCTGTGCTCTCCCCCCTAATCTTCACGCTTTTCACCAGCGATATCCCAAAGAGTAAAAGGGCGCAGTTGGCTCTGTTCGCAGACGATACGGCCATTTACTACAAGGGTACCAGCACCGACTCGATAGCCCACACTCTCCAGACCTCAGTCGACATCGTCGGCACCTGGTTTAGAAAGTGGAGGATCGAAGTCAACCCGGATAAGAGCCAAGCGGTTCTCTTTAGGAAACCGCGCAAAAGGTTCAAACCCCCCCGACCCATCACCATGTTCGGCAAGCCTATCCCTTGGGAGAAACGAGCCAAATACCTAGGTGTCGTCCTAGATCAGCATCTCACCTTCAGTGAGCACATAAAGCAGGTCCGCTCGCGAGCCGCTTTCGTTCTCGGTAGACTCCACTCCGTCCTGAATGCACGTAGCAAAATGTCACTTAAGTGCAAATTGCGTACGTACACGGCGTGCGTTCGTCCCATCATGACCTATGCGGGAGCCGTATTTGCACACGCAAAACCCCGCCATATTCATAGGATGCAAACGCTCCAAAATAGATTTCTCCGGAAAATCACCGGTGCCCCCTGGTACGTTAGGAACGAGATCCTCCATCTCGACCTAAAGATCCCCACAATCCACCAATTTCTCAAACGCAATTCCAAGCGTTTCTTTGAGTCCGCCGCCAAACACCGCAACCCTCTGGTTGTCGAGGCCGCCAATTATGTCACGAGTAGAATCAGTCAGACCCGCCGCCCAAGGCAAATCCTTACCGACCCAGACGACCCCATAACCCTCCTCCAGGAGAGCAATAGGGCCACAAGTACAGTGCACAAAAAACACAGACACCGACCCGCATTCCGACCTCGCCGCCGAGGTCCTCCGCGATCGCGACCCGCCCAAGTAAATAATACTCCCCACCGACCCTTGCTCGCAGAAGCGCCAGCCCGCGTTTTGCTGAGAAATGTAGTCTTAAATTCCCCGATTAATAATAATGAATCATCTTTGATCCAGCCTGTCCCAACTTGCTGTCCTCCCCCCAGCGACGCCCTAAGCCGAGGTCCGTACCCCACAGGGGGTGCCCTTAGCGAGCGTTCGCCTAGTTTTAATTTAGAATAGTGTTGCCCCTGGCTGGAGGCTTTAAGTTAGTAGCTTAAGGCAGCCGCAGGATTGACCGGTTAAGTAGTCATCACCTCAGAGGTGAGCTACGAGATGCCCTACAAAAAAAAAAAACAAAAACAATGGTTCTTTATTATACTTTAGAAGTTTATATTAAAAGATCTTATAATAAAGTTGATTTCTGTAAAAAATATTATCTTTCTATTATTTAAAACAAACGCTTTGCAAAAACACAAATGAATTTGAAAATTTGGTATGGTTGCGAAGATATTTAAAATCCTGCTGGAGTAACGTTTGCACGATTGCTGTATCTCGGAATTGACTATAAGGATGATTGTAATATTTGTACATGAGATCTGGCTAATTAGTTATAATTTGTTACGTATTAAACGAATCCATTAAGATGCACCGTTTTGAAGTTATTTTAGTAATGTATTGCGCGCCAGCTTTATTATAACATTCTAGATTTGGTCGGGTTACCACGCATACATCATTTTTTTCGATTATCGTTAATTAATTAGTGTACGAGTCTGAAATTTCACATTTATATAATTGAACTGTATTTAATTAAGTTGTACCATTTATATCAAATTCATTTCTAATTATTTAGATAAAATTTATTTCAAAATATCCATCAGAAAACAAAAGATCTGGCTGGGGTAACGTTACTCCAGCCGGAAGTGTTTTTATCAAATAATGAAAAATCTATCAGCTTACCAAATTTAAAAATCTGCTTACCAATAAAATTACAGAAGCTGTATTTCTAATTATCTATTGCACTTACATGACGATAACTTATCTGGCGAAATGTGGGTGTACCTACCTACTACAGGTAGGTACACCTCTGCCCAACCCTTCGGGGAAACAAGGCGTGATGTAATGTTATGTGTTACATGACGATTTTCGACATTATCTGGCTGGGGTATCGCACACATAATTTCGCCGTGGAAATTCGATAATTTAAACCACAGACTACTTATAGATACTACGTATACTTTTGGAGTTGGCAGCACTAGTCCTGTCAGCCAGCTGTCTGTTATGAACAATGACCTCTAAACATCGTAATGGACGGGCGGGAAACCTCAAACTTGGCGGACGCGTCCCTTTATAGATAAATTTTTAAAACTTAAAACGTTGTAATATAAGATCAGTAGCCGTAGTTTTTAGTGTTCTATTCTCTTTTATTTGTAATCTAATTTTAGTTTTGTATATTTTCTTCGGTAGTGGTAAGTTTTTTTATTATTTATTAGAGCCGGGATAATGAAGGACCCGCCTGACCCGGGGGACTCCGTTCCCCCGGCAGGCAATTTCGTCACAATATCCAACGAATCGGGCATGGATACCGATGGGTCGTCTTCGGCTCGTAGCTTAAAAAGAAGCCGTGTACATATTTGTAAGCACTGCAATAAGCGTCGCCGTACCCGTAAAAGCCACGGTACCGTGTCTTCGGGTTGTGGTTGCACGGATTTTACACCAGAAGTTACCGTTTTAGAAACTAACTGCTCAACTTCTACAACGACTAACGAACCTACTAACAAAGTGCCCGATGTTCCTGTTCCATCTGCAGTTGTTCCTACTCAGATAGGTCGAAAGACTTATGACAAAACGGACAGCGCGCCTTTTGTCATTCATGTACAAAGAAACATAACTTCACCAGACGATAGCACGACACTGCACCCAATCACATTTGGCAAGTTTCTTAAACATAACGCCTTCCAAAACATAATTAATGGTAGCGTCAAAAAAATTGGGCGCAATAAAATTTCACTTTCCTTCTCGAATTTCCTGGACGCAAATTCTTTTATTACCCATAATAGTCTACAATCTTATAATTACAAAGCTTTTATACCTACTTTTAATGTTACTAGAATGGGTTTAGTACGTGGTGTACCTGCAGAATGGTCTCCGGAGGAAGTTATTGATAACATATCAGTACCAATTGGTTGCGGTCCAATTTTAAAAGCCAGACGTCTTAATTTTAAAACCATTGTGGATGGTTCTACCACTTGGAAGCCATCCCAATCCATAGTGGTTACATTTGATGGTCAGGTTCTACCTAAAAGAATTTTTATGTGCTATAATGCATTACCTGTAGATTTATATATTTTCCCTACTGTACAGTGTTTCAATTGCTGTCGTTTCGGTCACACTAAAATGCAGTGCAGGTCCAAACCCCGTTGTTATAAATGTGGCCAAGGTCACACTGGGGACAGCTGTGAAAGAGAACAAGAAAGTGCATCTTGCTGCCTTTGCTCTGGATATCACTATGCTACTAATAAGTCTTGCCCTGAATTTTCTAGACAAAAATTAATTAAAACATACATGGCACAAAGTTCAGTATCTTATGCTGAAGCGGCTAAAGTATATCCTGTAGTAACTAAATCTTATGCTGATACACTTTTATCTTCTCCTTCCAAAAACTTTACAGATACTCCATCCATCTCTTCAACTAATAGAATGCCTGCTTCAAGTAGCTATAAAAAGACTGTCTTTCTCAAACCACGATCCCCTCCCAAATCTGTACAAGGATATAATAAAGAGGCTCACAATGCCATTATTAAAGATTTTAATATCCCCCAACCATCAAATGGTTGTGCTTTTTCTAATGATCATAATAATGACAAAAGTGACACTAATTTTTCTATAAACGATTTTCTTTCCGCATTACATAATCTTCTTTCTCAGTTCAACATTTCACCGTCCAACGTTGCCCCTTCTTTCAATGTATCTCAATCCATTCATAATGGACAACACATCCAAAATAATCCAGTGGAACTGCCGCAGTCTAGTAAACAAAAAGAGTGATGTTATATATCTTTTAAACAAATATGAGCCATTTGCCTTTGCCTTAGCAGAGACTTGGCTCAAATCTAATCATATTTTTAAAATTAATGGTTATTTAACCATTAGAGAGGATAGATCTGATGGGTATGGTGGAGTAGCTATACTTATCAAGAATACTATACCTTTCTCTATCATTAGATTACCTCCTCATAGTGAGGAAATTTCAATTGTAGCTATTAAAGTACATCATACTTGTATTGTTTCTATTTACATTCCTCACCCTTCTTCTTCTGTTCTTCAAGAGATTAATAATCTCTTTTCATTTCTTCCAAAGCCATTCTTAATATTAGGGGACTTTAATTGCCATCATCAATCATGGGGTTGTTCAACTTCTAATTGTTATGGTGATGAATTACTGGATATATTAGACTTACATAACTTATGCATCTTGAACACAGGAGCTGTCACACGTCGTTCAGATCCCAGTCAGAACCAAAGTGCAATTGACCTTTCTATCTGTTCTCCAAACTTGGCCTCTTCATTAACTTGGCATACTCTAACCTCGACTCATGGTAGTGATCATTTTCCAATCGTTATTTCTTATCCTCTTTCCAAACCAAATGCACCATTAAGGAGATCAACATTAAAACATAAACTACCTAATAGAAATAATAATGACTGGGACAAATTTAGAAACATTGTTGACAGCAAGCTTTGCTCCTTGCCTGTTATTTCTGATGGCAATGAAAATAGTTGTGCGGAAGCTTTAGCTCTCATATTAATTGCAGCAGCAGATGAAGTTTTTCCTGTAAAAAATAACAATATTAATACAATTCCCTCGCCACCGTGGTGGGACTCTGAATGCACAGAAATTATTCACAAACGTAAAGAGGCTGAATACAATTATAATCTCGATATGTCGGATAGTAATTTTGAAATCGTTACTAACGTAATTAACGAAACTTATAAACTTTTTAAAAAGAAAAAATTTGAATCTTGGCGTAACTTTTGCACATCAATTTCACCGAATACTCACCCTACGATTGTCTGGCGCAATATTCGTAGATTTAGGTCCATTTATAAAAACCCTTCTCCTATTCCGGATTCTTTAGCCAATGAATTTTTAGATAAATTAGCGCCACCTTGGGTTCCTGAGGCTATTGACCTTAACCTGTCTCTTGCATCCAGTAACCAAGACACCCCTAAGACGCTAGATCTTCCATTTACTCTCACTGAATTAAAGGGTGTTATCCATAAAACTAAGGATTCTGCACCTGGCATTGATGGCATCCCGTATTCCTTTTTTGCTAATTTAAATGATGTCGTCCTCAGCTACTATTTAGAGCTTATTAATTCTATTATGTTTATCCCTTCGACTGTGGGAGGTCCGCGTCGGACCGTAAAAATTTGGATACCCTCTGTTAAAGGTCCTTTCGGGGTCGCGCGTGATTACGGCGTGTCTGGTTAAAACGACGATATCTCCGAAATTACGTTAGTTAGCTCGCTACCAGTTATATTATTGGAATCGTTATTAAATTAGCTTACAAGATATGTATACATTAGTATAGTTTTGCCTTGTAATGTATTAGTAATTGTAATGTATGTTCAGTGTGAGGGAATATTTCCCAGTTTTTCGTGTTAGGGTCATTATAATTAAAAAAATAAACCATTACTTTAAAAAGTGTTTGTTAAATTTCGATAAATACACCCTATTTCACATAAATAAAACAAAAGAACACACCATCCTATACATTTTTTTCATGCCACAAGCAAAACAAAAGAATGACGTAATTTGCACGTGCGGCGTTCCGAACAAAACAATGGGTATGTTTACGGTTCTATTCTGAGAACGCGATAAGCCTAGTGGCTTGGGTTTGTTATTTATAATAATGTTTGGCCCTTAAACTTATTACATTCAAAGTCTCAGCTGTTTGAAGTGTTTAGTTTAACAGTATCGGCTAACCGAACCCAACACTAAAAAACGGGCGCAAAAAACACCCACTCAAACTTTGGATCACTGTTTAAATTCTGTTGCCTAAATTTGAAATCTAAATCAACATTCTACATTTTGAAGATATTTACAAATCGATAGGCACATAAAAAAGGCATGCTGCCTAATAAAAAAAATACACAAATCAACAATCAAAACGAACAATTTCAAAAAAAGAATCACAAAAAACACAAGTACTTAAACAAGGATGATGGAAAATATGGATGCGGCCAATACTGTCACATTTAAACAAGAAAAATATAATTTTAAATCAAAAACATTTTACGTACTTGTACATAATATTATTATTATTTTAAGTATTTTAGCGTATATATTATGTATAAATTAGGTAAATAAAAAAAATAAAAAAACTTAAAAACGAAGCAGTCCTCGTTGTGGTCTTCGAGTGAGAAGAAAAATTAAAAACATGTATGCCTTTCCTGTGACAGACAGACAGACAACGAAACAACAAACAAACAACCAATCTTATGTATATATACATGCACACACGAACACACACACACCCAGCTACTATATTTTCAGTTCCAATACGTTCAACAGTCAGACTCGATTTCAACCTCCTTTTTTGAAGTCGGTTAAAATCACGAATAAAAAAAAAACTCAAAAATATAAATATATAAATATAAAAAAAATATTCGAATTCAAATCTCGGATGCCGCATCCATATTTTCTATGATCTATAAAATCGTACAAGATGGCGGTTTATCCCTGTTCGTGATTGGTCCGTTCGGACCGATGACTAAATGAAATTTTCATTTCAATAATTTCGCTACTAAAATACTTTAATATTATAATTAAACGCCTAATATCAATAATACGATACTTAAACACATACGTAACAACCATATTTTGCATTTCTGCTAATAGTAATACCGCGAAAATACCACGAAATGTTCGTCGACCACGCTTCAAATGTTTTCCATGTTTGTTGAAATGACTATTTCTGCCCGAAATCTTTATGAATTACACTGTTTAAATAATCAAAAATGGTTATTACTTACCCAGGCATGTTATATAACTCGCAAACCACACACAGTACACTCACAATAAAATATTTTTAATATTTACGTAAACACGGCGCGCGTGCGAAATCTCGACTGCGGAGCGGGTGCGGGGCTCGTATGTTGTCAGTTGGTACCGCGTCATTCGGTATGTTACAGACTTGGACGGAGTTAATATGTCTTTCTCATTTCGTCTTCTAGACTCTGTGCAAGTTTAAACGAGATAGGCACAGTTTTAATATGCCATTTATGTCAAAATATGGGACAGATAAAAACACGGTCCGCGTCGGACCTGCCACAGACGATACCCAAATTTTGCCGCCCGACGCGGACCTCTAACAGTCGATGGGTTATAGGAAACATCCCTGATGAATGGAAACGTCAAATGGTGTTGCCATTCCTTAAACCAAATAAAATTCCGTCGGATGCTTCTTCATACCGTCCCATAGTATTGTCTTCAATTCTGATGAAATTAGCTGAACACCTAATTAAAAATAGTCTCGAATGGTATGTTGAAAGTAAGGGTCTTTTGGCAGATTCACAATATGGCTTTAGAAAAGGTAAAAGTACAACTGACTGTTTAAGTATTTTAACTTCTGATATTCGGCTGTCCTTCTCTAATAACCATTCAACCATTGCAGTTTTCCTTGATATTAATGCAGCCTATGATAATGTTGTATTATCAGTTTTACAAAATAAATTAAAAGCCTTACAAGTACCATTGAATTTGTCGAATTTCATTATTAAAATCCTGACTGAACGCTCTGTTATTATGATAATAGGAGATAATGAGGTATCTCATCTTGTATGGAGAGGTCTCCCACAAGGTTCTGTGCTCAGTCCCCTCCTGTATAATATTTACACTTTTGATTTAGACTCATCCTTAGCTATCCATGTTAAGGTTCTTCAATATGCCGATGATTTAGTATTATATTCTTCAAGCCAATCTGTCGAACAAGCTAGCTACGCTATCAATTCTGCTTTATCTACTTTGGAGTCATGGTTACATCTGAATGGTTTGGATGTATCCACGTCTAAAAGCGCTGCTGTTTTGTTCACCCGGAAGAGAAACATTCCCTTAGTAAACATCTCCTTTAAGGAAATACCTATTCCAGTTAAAGATAATTTCAGATATCTAGGTATAATACTGGATTGTAAATTAAGTAGTGTTCCTCATTGTGATTATGTTGTTAACAAATGTGAAAATCACCTAAACATGCTTAGATGCCTCTCTGGTGTGTGGTGGGGTGCACATCCATTTTCTTTGAAACTTATTTACAATGCAATCATCAGAAGCACTCTGGATTATGGATTGTTCGTTCTAGAACCTGGTAGTGTTATGGCTTTTAAAAAGTTGGATCGCATCCAGTCCAAAGCATTACGCATTATTTCTGGAGCCATGAAGTCTAGTCCTATTAATGCACTCCAAGTTGAATGCGGGGAAGCTCCTTTATATCTTAGAAGACAATTCCTATCCGACAAATATTTGTTCCGGATTCTTCAGTTCTCGACTCATCCTCTCATTCCTAAACTGGACTCTTTAGTGTTGCAGATTGAATCTTCAGATTACTGGTCCCATAAACGTGCTCCTTGTCTAGTTGTAAGCTATAAAAAGTTCCTTTCACTTTCATCTCCTATTCACCGCTCCAATAAACTTCCCCTATTTAGCAGTAGTTACGAGAGTTTACAATTCAGTCCCACCATCAAATACTGTGTAAGTAAACCAGGTCCCGATTGCAATTCAAGTTTTAACCATTTTTTGGCAGAACACATAGAGTACCACCACATATTTACGGATGCTGCCAAGCGTTCTCCGACGGGTTGTGTTGGGATAGGCACTTACCACTCTCAATACAACATCGTACAAAAAATTAAATTGCCTCCGGAGACTTCTGTTTTTACGGGGGAATGTTTTGGCATTTTAAAAGCTGTTGAATATATTCGTGTTCTAAAGCTTAAGAAAACTATAATTTTCACAGATTCTCAAAGTGCTCTTCTAGCCATCAATAAATCCCCTTTCGAACACAAATCGCAGTGTCCTATAATTTTTTTAGTAAGGGAATTTGCGTTCAGAATCATTTCAGAAGGTAATACACTTCAATTTGTTTGGATCCCGGCCCATGCTGGAATCCATGGCAACGAAGTGGCAGATACAATAGCCGGTGATGCGGTGCAGTGTGGTGACTTAGTTCCATATCAGAATTTTAGCAAAGACCTTGTGACATTACCAAAGACTTTTCTCCAGGACACCTGGAGGGTGGCCTGGGACATCGGTAGTAAAAGAAAGGGCCGTTATTATTCAGCTATTCAGCCCGACGTCCCGGAAAAACCGTGGTTTGGCAGGGCAAAGTTTGGCAAGACGGAGACCTCCATCCTTATACGGATGAGACTGGGTCATGTTTGCTCTCCAGCTCATCTTGCCAAACTTCATATCATCAGCGACCCCATTTGCTCGTGTGGCTCAGATGTAGGCGACTTAAATCATATTTTTTTCTCCTGTCCCCTATACGACCGTTCTTCTTTTCTTAGTAATCTCTTGTCCCTTCGTACTCCTTTTCCTACATCAATACTATCCTTACTTTGTACAAATAGCTTTCCTGTATATAAATGTATAGTCTCATTCATTACCCTAAATAATATTAAGTTGTAAATTTTCGTCATTGTAATTTGCTCATTATTCACTGCTTTGATTCATCCTTTTCCTTTTTATACTGATCCTATATCCGTCCTATCCTAAATTCCGATGTAATTAATTCATATTCTTAATAATAATATTTTTGTTTCCCCAACGTTTTCTCTTCGAAGTCCTAATAAAAAACTCGACACTGGCTAATGCACAAACCGTGCGAAGCCAAAACTAAAAAAAAAAAAAAAAAAAAACATCGTAATTATGTCACATGTCATGTCACCACTTTTGAGTGTCAAACAAATGAAAATGTTAAAAAATGTTTCTCTCTTTCTAAAGTAAAAATATAACACAAATTTCCCAGTTTCTTACGTAAATAAAAATTTGTCGGTGATCGAAGAATTATAATTTGTACTATAAAATAATAATTAGTCTGTTGGAGTTTATACTGACTGCAACGTTTCTGTTAAAACTTCCACGTTTATGTAATACGCCTTGTGTACACAACAGAATATAATTTATACAAGAAAATGTCGAATTCATACAGATTTATGTGGAGCCAAATTTCTCGAGTATCCAGAAGTTTTAGAACCATGCAAAATATGTCAGATCATGTTTCTAACATTCGTAAGACGACAAAACCATATTTACTGGGATTTACCCTATTTTCTTGGCTCGGGTTCGATAAAAAATTGAGTGCAGAAGATGAACTTATTCACACCATAAAGCATTGCGTATTATTTATCCAAAATAATGAATTTGAAAAGGCGGAACAGCTACTTCATGTAGCATTGAGACAAGCTCAGCAAATTCATCATCAACTTGGTACTACTTACATTTATGACGTCATGGCAAATTTAGCACTTCAGAGGGAACAGTTAGAAAAAGCAAAGCATTTATTTGTTGCAGTAACACAAAGGATTATGGCAGATGGTGTTACAGAAGATGATCCTAAAGTGGTACATCTCAGTGTTAAATTAGCTAGAGTCTGCCACCTGCAAAAGGACTATGATACTGCACAAATAGGATTTGACTGGGCTTTAGAGAAGTTACAGAAACTATTAGAAAGAGATCCATCAGATAATACAAAACAACTCCTAGCCATGGCTGAAGACTGGTATGGAAGGCTGCTTCTAGATGTTGATAGATGTGAAGAAGGCCTAAAGCTCTTGAAGAGTTCCTTAGACAGGATGAAAGAAGTGCCAGACGTAGAAAAAGAACATTTAGTTGTCCAATTGAATGATATAGGCACTGTGTGTGATCGCCTTGGTCAGACAGAGGAGAGTATAAGCTATTTCAATGAAGCTATTGGAATGGCTAATTCTCTGGAGATGGAAGACTTAGGAACCATGTATGTGAATCTGGGGAGAGCCTACATGAAAACTAAACTATTGGATGCAGCAAGAAAGTCTTGTGGTCATGCTTGGAAACTAGGAGTAATGTCAAAAAATCAGGAAGTCAAACAAGAAGCTGAATCATGTATCAATCAAATAAACAGCCTTAAGTAGACAATCTTTTATTTAAGAAAAATAGTGTTGGCATGTTTTACTTATGATATTAATGTATAAAGAAGATAAAGTGAACTAAAGTAATAAATCTCAATATGTCCACACCCTGTGGCAAAAATTTGTGGCACAAAATTAATACCGTTTTTATTTTTACTTGAGGTTATACATTGCAAAAATGTTACAAAGTATATAATGTATACCTAATACTATTCTATTTATACAGCACTTTCTTTTGTGACACTGAAAGGTTCCGACACAACTTCTGTTTTGGTGTCTGCAACAAGCACATCTTTAACGGGACGGTCATTGGCTGCAGTAACAGTTTTTTCAATCTTACGAACAACATCCTGTGAACAAACATTATTGTCATTAATAATAATAATATTTCCTAGAAACCAACGTGATGTGGGATGCATCGAGATGTGGTCACGGTGGACAAGGGCCGTACCCCACTCTCCTTGGCTAAAGAGAACTGGCGCAAGCCTGTAGTGCTTGACACTAACAATTGCAAGGATGTATGGCAGAGTAAGGAGCTTTATGGACACTATTTCTGGGCCCAACATGGACCCGATGTAGATTTACTAGCGTCCGTAGCCTGGCTACGTTTTGGTGACCTCTTTGGGGAAACTGAAGGTTTTGCCTGTGCAATTATGGAAGAAGTTATGATGAACAATTACTGGAGATTCATTGTGAAGGATGGTATGGTTGACATCTGTCGGGCATGCCACCGTCCAGGAGAATCAATCCGATACATTATCTCTGGGTGTTCTCGTCTAGCTAACGAAGAGTACTTTTAGCCAAGATTATCCATCAGCAACTTGGTCTGAAATACAGCCTTGTGGAGTCGGAAATGCCGTCCTACAGTTATGTGCCTGACACAGTTCTCGAAAATGGAAATATCACATTGTACTGGGATCGATCCATCATCACTGGCAGTACTATTGTTGCCAATAAGCCTGATATACTGGTGGTGGATCGGGGAGAGCGGCGCGCAATGATTATTGACATAACGGTCCTACATGACGGGAACCTCGTGAAAGCCGAGAAAGATACTGTATCTTGACTTGACTCCCGAGTATTTCGACATGTGGGATGTGGACTCAGCGACCATTGCGCCGATAGTCGTATCAGCCAATGGCTTAATTGCCAAGAGCCTCGACCAACACCTAAGGAGGCTCTCGTTGGGCAGCTGGAATAAGGGCTTGATTCAGAAAGCAGTTCTCCTGGACAGGGCTCGCATGGTTAGGAGGTACCTCTCTCTGGAGCCCTGACCGATAGCTTAGTACCTGTTCCCGATACCGGTGGGCTACTATTATTTATTCTGATATTTAAAAATATAATTTATATGTATAGTGAAATAAAGGAAATAATAATACAAACAGGCTTAGGAAAGAACTTTCCCTAGAATTGAATTTCAAAGAAACATCAACATAGCTGTGTTTACCATTCTTTGTTTGGTTCTGATTACAAAATCAATGGTAACAGCATGATACCAAGAATTTTAAATAAAAAAGAACCGGGGTTAAAATAAATAATAATACAAATTATGTGATCTTGATCATTTTCAACAGACTTCAAAAAGGAGGAGGTTCTCAATTCGGTTGTATGTAATTTTTTTTTTTTTTTTGTGATTGTTACGCGATTACTGCGCCAATTATGAATTGATTATGATGATTCTTTTTGTTTTTGGTAGGGCATAGTTCAGAAGTGGTCCCATATAAGGTTGGTCAAGATCTGATGAGGGGTTTTTGAGTTAGCTTCAATAATACGTATTTTTCCCACCTAGTTTAGGTGGATGATGTTCTAATAGTTCCTGTCACTGTAATTTACATAGCAGGTAGTGGTATTCAAATTTTTGTGGGGGGTTTGTGTAGGTGCCACAACTAAAAAGAGAAAAATAAAAACTTTTTTTACAAAAAAATTAACAGACTTCCAAAAAAAAACACTACAAAGTGAAAAATTACTTTGATTTCGGAAGTCGGTGGCAAAAAAACGAAAATACAAAACCAAGTTTTTATGGGTTTTATACAAAAGGTTGACCAACAGCAACATGTAAAAAAGTATGTTTAAATAATTATTATTTCTCAGTTTATCTGCAAAACTCAACATCATTAAAAAATTTGTTGTCATTACAAAAATTTAAAATATGTTAATTTTGTAAATGTTTGCATTCATTAGATCTCAATGGATATTTTATTTATCTGTGCCACCTGTGTTTAAACAGCTGCCCAAAAATAAGGTAGTAAGTAATTAGTATCTCTTATTAAGGAATAATATTTATTGTTGTGAGTCTATGTAGGTATGTATGTATTTATTGTTCATGATAATGAAATGTGGTTTATTAATTTGTTGGTATGTACTCTTACCATGCCTTCTAAGATTTTCCCAAAGACTACGTGTCTGCCGTCAAGCCAGGGAGTCTTGGTGGTGGTGATGAAGAACTGGGAGCCATTGGTGTCTTTGCCAGCGTTGGCCATGGACAGCCAGCCAGCGCCATAGTGGCGGAGCTTGAAGTTCTCGTCTTCGAAGCGTTCGCCGTAGATGCTGCGTCCTGTGTTTAAAATTACGTTCAATTAGTTGTTCAGTAACAAAATTGTTACTAAGCAAGGAACAGAACATATTTATGTTTTATTAACAGAGAAAGCCATGGCACCCATAACACAAGTTAAATCTTAGCTTGGGTGCCATTGGAATAATCAGTGATTTATGCAATTTTAAAAGAATATTGTCATAGAATTAAGTTATTACCATAGGCAAATTGTAAAATTGGAAAATAAAGTTATTATTATTCATCATGTATCTTTTTGAACAAGATAAACTCTGAGACAGATAAAGATAAGGGTACAATGTCCACCGTACAAGTAGATACAAATAACCTGAGAATGACCTACCTACCTACTTCTATTTGATTTCCTAAGTGTTATCATGTTTATATGTAGGTACAGACGCCAGCACGTAAACCTACTACAATCTGTCAAATTTCTTTTAATAGATTTTCAACTTTCTCACTAAATTATAAGGTTCAAAGTTGATTGAGAAGATTTGCCAGTTTCGGGTAGGTTGATGAGCTGGCGTCTGTACATACCTTTATGTAAAGCATGTAACTTTCTTGAGTGTTTAATTTGCTACCATAAACTGTAACTGCCAATTAGAAAGGTGAACAGAAAACTAATTGGAAGTTTATCAATTCAATTTTTATGGACATTGGATAAAAAATAACACATGACTTGTACAATAGCCACACTTTGTGTAACTGTAATTGTGCGTTTGCACTGGCGAAACATTCACAACAAAATATGTTGAAATCTTTAGTTTCTGTCAAAGTTCACACTATTTGACTCGGAACTAGTGATCTCAAAATGTTTTGTTGTGATGTTTCGCAAGTGCAAACGCACGGTAAGGGCTCTATTACGGAGACGCGGGGCGTCGCGCGTCGCGTGCGGCGTGGTGTATCGCGGCGCGTCGTACGATTTTTCTGTTTACGGAGCGGCGGCGCGTCAAGCGGCACTTATCATCGCACGTTTAAACACAAACGTATGGCAATATAAGACGTTGTTCATAGAGATGCGGGGCGGGAAGCGTGGCGGTCCACCTCTGCGCCCGCGGTGAATCCTCAAGCGTGTAGCCAAAACACGCGGCGGGCAACGCTGCGGCGCACGCGGGATACTCAATCGATATCCGTGAATCAAACCGACCAGCTTTAGGTTAGCGGAAAATGGGACACTGGGCCACTTCTTATATTAAATAATCCACTTTTTAAAATAGAATTTACTTCCAATAAAAAATCGATCATATTGTACTTCATTGTGACGGTGACTACGTCTTTTGCAATCGGCAATTCTTGATGAAGCGATGCCCGCGGCGGAATCTTCTGTTAGTCATAATTGGAAGTTTGCGTGCGATGATAAGTGCTGCTTGACGCGCCGCCGCCGCACGGTGGATCGAAAATGGGCTGTAGAAGACATAGGATCTCGATTTCTTAAATGTTATTTTTTTTGCTGGAAATGACTTCTGCTGATCATTACTGTTCTATAAAATGTCATATGAAGTAAATGTGTGCACAAATGGAAGAGTTATAATTTTTATAAGAAAAAAATGTATGGAGCTAGTATGAAAAATCGAATTATCTCCTAAACGGCATGTTTAACCGTACCATCCCTGGAGGTGGTCATAGTGCTAATTATTTATAATTTTTTGGTTGCGGATTTGACGAAAAATTTAATGCCGTTTTTTTAAAAAAAATCGTCAAAATATTTTTATTTATTTTTACATGTAAAACGATCCCTTTTAGTGTCCAAGTTAAAAAGTTCGATATGTTATTAACCCAAATATTAAGAACACACAAAACAAGAAAAATTAAATAAAAAAATTGCTGTTTTTTGACACATTTTTATTAATTTAAATAAAAAAAGATTACCAAACTCTTATTTAAGTAACATATAAAGTTATATTATACACAAAATAATTTAATTGAAGGAATTAATACTAAGCATTTGTAAAATAAAGTAAAATAAATAAAAAAAAAGACAAAATATCATTAAATATTACAAAAAAAAAAACCAAACAGACTCAAATACAAATTTACAAATGTATAATTTTTTTACAAATTTTCCTTATCACTCTCGTTGTCAGACTCCAATTCTGAGTCAGCATCCAGATTGGATATGTCCAAAAACTCGAACTCAGTTTCCTGAAATTGAATTAAGTCGAGAGTTTCAGCAAAAAAGCTCTGCTTTTTCTTGGCATCTAACTTAGGCCTTTGTGCACTTAGCAAAGGATCCGAAGAAACAACAAGCATATTTAAAATGTCTTGATTGGAATCCTGCCTGCTTCTTTTCCGCGAATGATGTTCTCGAAACCTCCTAAAATCTTTGTTTCGAGACTCTGAGGCTTCTTCCGAGAGAGTCCCAATCGGCACAATATTATTTTTCTCGATTATGTCAGCCCCATGGATTAATAATTTATGAACGGTTGACGACATGTAGTACCAGTCGTATAATAATACGTACTTTTCTGCTGTTTTGCGGGCATAATCTCTAAATTTTATTATATCGACCTGCTCTCCAGATGTAATTGCTTGTAAAATTACAGCAAATCTTTTGATGAGGTCTTCATCCAAACCGGTTATAGCTGCGGTTTTATTAGGAAACTCAAAGAATTTTCTTGCAGTATTCCCGTCATTGGTGGTTCCCGAGCCTTGTTTTACTATATCAATCAACAGATTGAGTTCATCTTTGAATTTATTTTGAATTATTTTCTTCCTTGTCTGTAGCATTTCTTTGTGCTCATCACTTCTCGCTGCCCACCGTTTGAAGTCGAGCCTGTATGCAATGTGTAACAGACATTCCATACAATTTATACGGGCGTGTAGGGATGACAAGCCTAATTCATAAAGGTCAGAACACACAATTTTTGATGTTACAGCATCTAAGCGGTTCATTTCTGTAGGCTTTGCTAAGCACAGGTAGCACGATGCATTTGATCTAGCTTCAGAAAGGTAAGTGCAAACTTTAGCGTCGATCATCGTCATCATTAGTTCATGAGTCACCCTATTATTATTATTGCACTCTGTGGGGATAAGGGCCTCAATTTCTTCATCCATTTGTTTTTTCAGCTCAAGGACAACTGCTTCACTCTCCTTTACAAAAGTAAACTGAACTGGACGACAATACAAAACTGAGCATGGTTTTGGGTTCGTCCATAAGATGTTGTCTCCATCTGTCAGTTTAAGTGGCACCAAGGAGGTCATAAAAATGCTCGAGTCATCTTCCTCACCCTCCATTTTCTGCTTGTATCGGCTTTGGTTAGAAGCACCATCAAATCCCCACTTGGATATCAGCTTCAACTGCTTGTTATGCTCTTCCTTAGAAAGGCTTTGAAGGATTCTTGTAACTGTGATATCAAGTAAAGCTTGAAGTGTAATCCTAGCCGATGAATCAGTAACTGTCACTGATTGCTTCGGAGGGTAGCAATCAAGCTTAGTTTGTTGCACTTTATAGTAAGATGGATAAATATCCTTAGCACCTTCCCGAATGGCAGCCTCTCGCAACGTAATATATTGCCACTTTGAGAGTTTTAGCGAAAGAAGCAATCCAAGCGCCTTTTCTGACGTAAATATGATTGTTTTCGCTGGTTTCTTAAGCGTTTCATTTAATTTAGCGGCTGCTTCAGGATTTTTCATCATGTATTCGATGACAGAGGCGATATCTCCATGCCCTTCTTCTTTTAAACGTGCTGCAGCTGCATATGCCAATTCACTGGAATCTTCGCCTGTGTGTTCATCAGATCTTCTCTTTTTTTGTTTACTTCCCAGATCTTCGAATGGTTTACGGGATCTTTTCGTCATTGTTCCAATGGACGTTGATGTCAACGGTTCTGGAGAGACTGAGGGCGCTCTTGGTATCTCATCAACACTTGGTTCTTGATTAACTAAAGTTTGCACAAAACTCGGCCAATCAATATTTGCTCCCAACCAATTCTCGTACTTTCTCCTGAAATTATCAAGGAATCGGTTGGATTTCTGCCACCTTTGTAAAGCGGCTCGCGTAAATCTCCGACAAAATTCTTTGAGAACAACACGATCTTCGTCAGACAGGCAATCGCCTATGCGGGATACAACTGCACTGAACAATACTTCATGATCAAATGAAGTACTCTCACTTCGTAGAAGAACAAACAAGTCTAAATTCGTGATTAAACTTTCCATTCTAAGATTTTATAGTCGCAGATTTAGTGTTAGCAGTTACACAGTTGTGAACAAACTAAATTATAAAACAAAACTTTAGCCCTTTTATTGCAAAACGCCAATAATTAGGTAACTACCCTCATTCGTTATCTTCTCATTAGCTAATGAAAATTTATAATTGTCACTAACTATTCTTAGAACTCATAGCACTGCTAATTAACAAATTAGCTTACTTATCAAGAAAAGTTGAATGTAATCCATAGTTGGCATTGTCGTGAGATATTGAAAATCATTAAATCACCTATAAAGACTCATTAGAAGACCTAATCAGTGTAGTTACTTAATCACTTCTTTTCGGACTCATTAGAAGAGTAAACAATTGGTAATTTGGTTGTATGAAAGGTTTTAAAACTCATGATGTGTTGATAAATATCTAGCTCAAACATAGTTGTCTACGTGTGGGTGTACTATAAACCTCTGCCAACTCCTTCGGAAATATAGGAGTGATGCTATTTTATGTTACGTGTAGTTAAAAGTCCGTGTTCTTCAACATAAACACTAAAATGAATAGTTTCATATGAAAAAACAAATAAAAATATTTTGACGATTTTTTAAAAAAAAACGGCATGAAATTTTTCGTCAAATCCGCAACCAAAAAATTATAAATAATTAGCACTATGACCACCTCCAAGGATGGTACGGTTAAACATGCCGTTTAGGAGATAATTCGATTTTTCATACTAGCTCCATACATTTTTTTCTTATAAAAATTATAACTCTTCCATTTGTGCACACATTTACTTCATATGACATTTTATAGAACAGTAATGATCAGCAGAAGTCATTTCCAGCAAAAAAAATAACATTTAAGAAATCGAGATCCTATGTCTTCTACAGCCCATTTTCGATCCACCGTGCGCCGCTCCGTAAACAGAAAAATCGTACGACGCGCCGGGAGACGCCGCGCCGCACGCGACGCGCGACGCCCCGCGTCTCCGTAAACGAGGCCTCAAGGGTATTACCCTAACGTGTAACTTACCACCAGTGCCATCGCCTTTAGTAAAGTCTCCTCCTTGGATCATGAAGTTCTCGATAACTCTGTGGAACTTGCTGCCCTTGTAGCCTTCACCGACATTTTTCTGTGCCAACTGGAAGAAGTTTTCGGCAGTCTTGGGGACAGTCTTTCCAAATAATCCAATGACAATGGTGCCAATATCTTCATCACCCAGCTTCATCACAAAGCTGACCTAAATATTAAAACAGTATTTAAGATAATTATATCGAAACAATGCTCTCATGTTTCGAGCATCTTTGGTAGTACCTAACTAATGTGACAAGTGACAAAGTACTTAAAAAGAACCTTGATCTAATACATGATGAGTAACGATAGTAACGAATATACGGGACTATTTTTTTTCCCGACTACGGCAAAGGCAAAGGAGGGAGTCACACGTAATATGTACCCCCGGGTCCACATTCTCCCGGAGGCAAGACGAAGTGAAGCGAGCGCGATAGTGTGGATGGCGCCCTCGCCTCACGCGCGCTCCGCTCGGTGTCGGTTTTTTTTGACCGAAGTAAAGGACGCGAGGGCGAGGCGTGGAGTGGTGAACTGAATGAAAATAGAGTGTAAATGGGTAGCACTCTTGTAGCCTCTGCTTGCCGCGGCTCGAGCATGGGCCACCACGAGGCGCACTCGCGAGTGTGTGGACCCGGGGTAGGATTTAACATTTTTATTTGTAAAAAACTAGCTGCTGCACGCGGCTTTCCCGCGTATACCCTAAAAGTTACTCCATATAACATCAGCTATCTGCCAGTGAAAGTCCTGTCAAAATCGGTCCAGCCGTTTCGGAGGAAACATTACAAAAATACACTTCAAATTTATTTATTTGTATAAAAATGTATAGATGTAGACTAGCGACCCGTCCCTACACGCGATTCCGGGATAAAAATTCCTATGTCTTAACCCAGGTCATGATCTGAGTCGGTTTTTTTTTACCTGAGTCACAATTTTATCAAAATCTGTTCAGCCGTTAAGGCGCAAAGAGGTAACTAGCAGACGCATTTTAAATTATAATATAGTGGTCTTCAGATTCAAGGCAATCATCAACAGGGAGCTTGAACATAAAAAATACCGGCCAATTGCGTGTTAGACCCCGTACAATGATTCCGTAGTTGGGATGAACAAACTTAACATTGTAGTTGAAAAACATGTTCGCCCATACATTCCAACTGCAAATGTAAGTTTGTATGCACATTATTGGAAGATTTACCATGTTATATGTATAAAGACCATGGAGTTTTTTAAGGTTTTCCGGTAATCTATAAGTAAGTTTAGAACAATTTTATTCAAAAGTTTAGGCTCAGAAGTTTCGAAGATCGGAGGGGGGGGGGGTCCGTGGTAAATTTTCATGTATTTTATTAAATAAAAAAATACAAAAATATTTATTGGAACAAATAAACAATTTACAAAAAGTTTGGGATTGCTAACAACCGTATTAGTATAGAATACTGTGTAGCAGCCATTAAAATACCCTTAACATTATAAAAAAAAATATTCTTGACACCCTTGCAGTAAGCCCTTTCATCTGTTATGTCACATGGTACAGAGTGCAATGGTTCTCTCCCAAAAATGAACCCCATATTTAAAAAATATTTATTTAAGTAACACACCTAGTTTTGGGTCATAGAAATTGATGTCAAATTTCAACTTTATTGGTCCATTAGATTCGGAGCAAATTGGCTGAGACAGACAGGCAGATTAGACACACACCAGTGATCCTATTAGGGTTCCATTTTTCCATTTGGACATATATGGAACCCAAAAAATCTAAGACGACCTACCGACCAACAGTTGGTTTCTCAAACATTATTATTTATTTGTTTGTTTGAGAAAACAGAAGCAAGTAGTTTTTTTTTAAATAATCATTAAAGAAATTAAAGTTGATTATAAGGAAATCCTGAATCCCTATAATATAATACACAATACATGTGATGTGGCACATTTTTAAGAGACAAAGGAATATAAGCTGGGACAAGTTGGCAACGCTCAATGTTATTTTTATCTACTACATCCTTTTGTAGATACAACTTGATGGTCAGTTGTTTCCTCTTATCTCAAATGATTTAATTACAGTAGGTAATATTATAAATAAACAGTTCCTATTCATTATACAAAACATTGAACATCATAGTATCAATATAATTTTTTGTTGAGATTGATTGGCTAATTGCATTGGCCAATCACAGCGCTACACATAATAAACAATGCCACATGGCATTATCATTAAAATAGAACAAATAAAAATATAGGTAAGACATAGGTACTTTCTTCCATTGATTGATTTCATAAAATAATATCATAGGTATTGTATTAAGTTTTGTGAGATAGAGTACTCGTAGAGACGCTTGCTCACTTGAATAAATTGCATAATTATTCTGAGCAGGATACAAGAACTATAAAAATAAATTGAATACCCACGTGCATTGAATAGCGAAGAGCTAATTTAACTTTGGCCAGCAAAAAGTTGTAGCGTCATCACAAAAGGTCACCGACCGATCATCGGCAACCACAATCACGAACTTTACGAAAACTGCGCACCGACAAAATGTTACACGGGTGCTTTATTGAATGACAATAGCTAGACAAGTAGACAACAATGCTCACCTTGTGGGTTACTTTGGGTCCTTTGGGAGCATCTTCTGATTGGGCCGCGGCGATTATGAGAAGAAGACCAAGAGCTGCTGCGAAAGCGCTCATGATTAAAATAAGTTTTATCTTTTTTCTTAATATTTTTACGAATTGACCCTAACTGGTAGGATGGCGAGTAATTTTATTTAATTCTATTTGGACGGACCCAAATCTCGTGCTTCTTCGCCGGCGAATGAACACGCAACAAAAACGAACGAAACGATTTGATTAGCGTGTGTTCGTCACTCGCTGCTGTAAGTGTCAATTCACTGTGTCACAGTGTCAAACTCAAGGTTGTCAGTTATCAAACCACGTCATGTTGAACTGAACGTTCAATACGTCCATAGATAAACAGCTTTTTTTTTACGGGAAGACAAATCTTTCCCGCCACTGACTAAATCATATTTATAACTGTGCGTTTGCACTGTGGCGAAACATCACAACAAAACATGTTGAAATCTTTAGTTCCTGTCAAATATTGTATGGAACTTTAACAGAAACGTAAGATTTCAACATATGTTTTGTTGTGAATGTTTCGCCACGCCAGTGCAAACGCACAGTAAGTCAATGCTATAAACCGTCAAAAACAAGTAAGATTTCAATGGCTTTAACTACAATTTTTTTTGTGCTAGAGTAGGTAATGGTTGAGGTCATATTATTTCTAAAATATTTGAGGCAGATTTTGCCTATGACGTCACATCGCAAGGGCAGGCGCATGCGCGCGACCCTATATTTTTCACTTTTTATGTCGAAATTCCAATTATAATAGTGCAAAAACGTATTCAGCTAGAAAGGTGCTTCTGGCGGCCAACCACCACCTCTTTAAGCAGTATTATTTTGATGTTACTTGGAGCTATACAATAATACCTACTGCTAAAAGAGGTGGCGGTAGGGCCCCTGGTGTCGTTAAATAGGAGATAACCACAGACTACTTAGAGATTGGACATAACACTGGCAGAATAGTCGACATCGGATAAGTTGCCAAAAAGGAAATAAAAAAAGAGATAACAAAAATATTTCGTAAAATATGGGTAAAAATCTCAGACTACTTTTTTCCTTAGTCTGAGGTAAAAATGAATATGAAATTGACAATAGCAAAATAATTTTATGACGCGAGTCTATTGAATTGAACTGTTGCGGTTTCGCTGCTATGGTTTCGTGGCGGAGGTATGCTACCGGCGTGAAACCACAGAATAATTATAATCTAAGGCGAAACATTCACCTGTCAAACATTGTATCGTAAATTACTTTCCTCGCTTTAGCTTACTGCTTAAGTCTATGGAAGATAAATACCGCAACAAATGATCCAAAACGTAGCCGTGAATTCCATGATCCAAATTTAACTCGAAATATCCTAACCTCACTTGAATTCCAACGGATTAGAAACACTACTAATCAAAGAGTATAGTAACTATAAACGACTAATTTAAAGGAGTGTAAGAGAGTATATTAATCTAAGAAGGAGTGAGCGTTGCGGCGACGAACCGTTTACAAAGACCGTTTTGTGTGCTGCGACGATGAAACTGTTTTACGTCCCGGGTTCAAACAGTCTTCGTTGCACAAACCAGTCCTCGAATTACTTGGTATGATTTTTTATTTTACGCTCATGAAAATACAGTCGAGAACGCAATGGAGAACTGAATTGCACACGGACGACGCGACACGAGAACGAGTGTGATAGATAATTGAACATCTATCACACTCGTTCGTCACGTTACAATAAAAAATGAACTTTTCGTCACTGAAATACAGTTGATAATCTATTACCAGTTGTCAATGTAGTCGTTCGTGATGGGACGGTCAAACCCGTGCAACCTTAGGATTGTTAACTTAAAGTTCAAAGTCGACTCGCATGAACGATGAATTGGGATAATCGCTAAATTTCCTGGAATTCGCAATATTTCATTAAAAAAATAAGTTTATCCCAGCCAGTCCTAATAAGCCTGGAAAAGTATGAAGGAAAGTTCATTTCATCGTATACTTAGTACCTAAAGTCGATCGATATAACGAATTATGTATTTAGATAAGCCGCGACTGTCAGCTGCGGTTTACTGACACTTCCGATAATTTGTTCCAAGTTTAACATACAAAACGGCTGATGAGACAATAAACAATGTCTCCACCAAAAAGTCACATTAGAAATGCTTTTCACGAAAAGATCACTCACTGAAATCAAAGAAAACTAGGATTCATCCCTCGGTGAAGCCTTCTCAAAAGAAAACAAAAACAAACAGAGAACAAAAAATTTCTTTCAACTAAGAAAAGACTTGTAAAAAAGAAAAGACGGAAAAAAACGAAGATGTAACTGTGCGTTTGCACTGGCGAAACATCACAACAAAACATGTTGAAATCTCTAGTTCCTGTCAAATATTGTATGGAACGTTGACAGAAACAAGATTTCAACATGTTTTGTTGTGAACATTGTGAATGTTTCGCCAGTGCAAACGCACGATAAGAGCCGAAGTAACTAAACAGAGCAAAGAAGGAAGTCACAAGTTAAACGAAAGTTTTTTTTTTTAAATTCAATGCATAAATGACAGCAAAAACAGGAGGCATCAAAGAAACTCTTAAATAACTAGGCAATAAAAAAGACTGGATCTCTAGCTTATATAATAAATTTCAAAGAATTGAAGCTATAGAAAATAAAAAATAAAAAACCTATAGGTACTCTATCCAACACAAAGAAGAAGAAATCAATCTAGACAACAATAACGATAACATCCCACCAATTTTAAAATCTGAAATAGAACTTGCAATTCATGCACAAAAAGATGGCAAAGCGCCGTCCTCTAAAACAATCTAGGTACTCGTATAATAAAACTCGACGAACAGCAACCCGTGGATCAGGTAGGCCAGAGCAGGATTTTCAACGACAGATCACATGCATATCCTTGCAATCAGCCCATTCATTCGTTATGTCACACGGCACAGTTTGCAAATCTTTTTTTATTTGCTCCCAAAAGTGACCCTCATATTCAAAATTTATTTATTTACGTTACACGTCCGTGTTTGGGTCACAGAAATACATATGTGTACCAAATTTCAACTTAATCGGTCCATTAGATTCGGAGCAAATTGGCCGTGACAGACGGATAGTCACACGAGTGATCCAGGGTTCCTTTTTTCCTTTTGAGTTATGGAAGCCTAAAAACACAAGAATATAAAAATCTAGCATTTGTAGAAATTATTGATTCTTTAGACCACAATAGCATTTGGGAAGCCTTTAAAACACCAATAACGGATAGAGCAGAAGTATATCCGAATCATTAAAAATATGTACACAAATTCTACAACTCGGAAAAAACTTGAAACTTTAGCAGAAGGATTTCCGATTTTTAGAGGAGAAAGACAATGCGACCCTCTATTCCCGAAGATCTTCTCGGTAGTCTTGGTAGGTAGGTATTTAGAAGCATGGACTGGCAAAAATAAAGCAACAATATTAATGAAAGATAACTAAAGCACCTACGGTTTGTAGATGATACACTAGTCTTAATTTCTGATAGATGGTTAGCACTAGCACACTACAAGATACCTGAGCTTGCAGAAGGAAGCATTCAATTGGGACTCTCAATGAACAAGGAGAAAAGAAAGTTAATGACAAACAGCACTGAAGAGACCATGAGTTGATCACTCCTCTCAAAGAGGCAGAAAAAAAAAATCCTCTATATCCTCCAAAAGAAAACTTTTAATGCATGTATTCTGCCATGCGTAAACTCAAACTCAAAGCATTTATTTCAATTAAACCCTTTACAGGCACTTTTGAATTTATTGTCAAAGAGTCAGTCAGTTAGTCAGAAAGTTGAAGCTAGTTGCCCATTCCAAAACGTAGATCTCTATGGAGAAGAACGGGCAAGAAACTCCAAGGACACACTTTTAAATATAGAAATTACAAAATCCTGGGTACATTACTCTTGTTGATTCTATATGTGAGAACAATGTAAAAAAAATATAAAATCAAAAACGATTAAAAATATAAGATTAAAAATAAGCCCTGGCAGATAAGAGATGACCAGTCTCAACTGACGGCGCCCGTTCACGAACATGACGCGTGGATCAGCACCATCCAGCTCAACCATTTTGTAGGGAACCGAATGATCCAACACACTCGCCACCATCAGCTAGACATTAAGTGAGCATGACATACTCTCAACTACCCTGCTCTTTCAAGTCAAAATCAACATAATAACATAGTAAACGACTCCATGGTACTCACATTTACAAAAATTGAAAATAAAAATGCGTCTAAGTTATAAAAAAACGTTTGCATTGTATTTAAAGAATTTTACCACCAAAAGAAAGAAAATCAATATTATCTATTGGAGTATTCAATAATTAAAACTTAGTTTAATAAAAAAACAAAATGAACAATAAGTTCGTAGTCAGAAAAAATAAAAAAGGGGAAGCAACTCTACCAATTTTTTCATTTTTAATTAGTGAGCCCAAGTGGCTGTGGAGCAGGTCCAGCATTTAGCCAAGCATTTTTATCTACGATATAATCATCCAACTTATAGTATGCTTGTCTACATAGTGTGCGTTTAATGCAAGTTTTTTTTTTCTTCTCATTTAGTTGAAGAATATCGAGTGGTATTTTATTATAACATTTTACACAGTACCCCATAAAAGAAGTGTGTACTTTATACAATCTGAAACGTGGTTGATCTAACTTGTTCCTATTTCTTGTTTTAAATTATGCCTGTCACTTATCTTACTTAAGAGATTTTTTCGAACATACATAATGTTTTCATATACAATGTGGAGCAGGACGATTGACATTCCTTAAAACCACATAAAGAGTGTCATGTTCTTTACCCGTATACAAAAAATCAATCAAATCAAATGAATACTTTAGCCACAGGAAATTATTAATACTACAATTAGAAAGAAAAAGAAATATTACTTACGCAAATTATGCATTAGTGGTGCATAGACAATTGCGAGTGTGTGTGTGAGCGGAATTTTTTCGGCAAAAAGTCTCGGGACTCGGTACAGTCAGTGCATAGCGGCGCCCTTTGCGGAGCGCACACGGCTACTTTTTTATTACGAGACGAGCCGCGCGAGCATTGTCGTGATTTTGTGAAAAAAAATAGTTGTTATTTGTGATTAAAGACGATTTAGTGTGACTTATTGTTCAGTGTTAATTTAATATTAGTTAGTTAGTTAGGTATCGATGTCGCTTGTGCATAATGAACAACGGTGGAAACCTTGAAAATTTAAAAATTTGACTATTGATGTAAATTCTGATTGTGATGTGATATTATGTGATTAATTATTCAATCAGGGATCTTTTAATTAACAACGCGCAACTTAGTGAGTTTATGCCGCTAATTTGTTGTTTTCCGACTAAACTACCTACTCACGTCCACCTACGCCCCGCACCGCAGCGCAGGCACCGCCCCCCGCCGCGACCCGCATCGGGCCGCGCAACAGGTTAGTGACTTTTCGTAGATAAAGCGTGTTTACTTTTTATGCAGTTGATTCTGCTATTTATTTTGTTTGAAAATTGCAATTTTTCAATTTTCCATTAACTACTAATCTTCGTCTTTTAAAATGTTTCTATGGACTAGTACTGTGCTTGTTTTAATTTAATGTCGTAAGTCCAGATCCACATTGTATAAACTGACAAGGTACCGTCATGATGTTAATTTTCTTAAACAGTTCCCTTAGAGATTCGCGTCTGCGGAGGTTCTAGATAGCTCTAACAGCCCTCTTTTGCAGAATAAAGATAAGACTCAGTATCTGCGGCCCGTCCCCACAGCAAAATACCGTAAGACATGATGCTATGAAAGTAACTCAAATAGACCAGTCTCGCGGTATCCACGTCTGTTAGTTGGCGGATTTTCCAAACAGCGTAAGCGGCTGAACTTAGCCGCCCTGCAAGTGATGTTAAGTGAGGACCCACTGTAGTTTTGAGTCAAGCGTGATTCCCAGGAAAACCGTTTTTTCGACGAATTCTAGTGTCTCCTTATTCAGTACAACGTGACATTCACTACTTCTAACATTCGGTAACGCGAATCTTATGCATTTAGTTTTCTTCTCATTTAATGCTAAATTATTTACAGTAAACTAATTATGGACCTTTAGCATAGCGTTATTTACGTCGTCAAGCTCCTGTGCATGTCTGTTTACCTTAAAAATCAGTGATGTGTCATCAGCAAATAACACCATTTGTGGTCGGTTTTTCAGTAAATGAGGTAAATCATTTATATATACTAAAAAGAGGAATGGACCCAATATCTAGCCCAAAAGTAACTTACGAGTATTAAACATGGGCATTGGACTCTAAAGATCCTGCAAAAAATTAAGTCTTGCCAAAGAGGCATTGGACGCAGCATACTGTATTTCAAGAGAGAAAAGACAAAAGGAGAGCTAAAGGTCTGAGGAAAATTACCAAACTAAATGATGCTACAATCACTGGGACGATGACAAAAAATTTCACGCTAAAACGGCTGAACGAGATCCGCCGGTCGATTCTGTAAAAATCTCACCGTGAAAACTTAGGTGAAGTGAGTTTGTTTTTGCTTGGAATTGGCACTATTGACAGCTCACTCCACGCTCACTTCACCGAAGTTTTCACGGTGAGATTTATACAGAATAGCACCGCTGGTCAGCCGTTTTAGCATGCCTGTATCATTCATTACTGATAAACTAAAACAAATGAATAAAAATAGGCTTTTTTTTATTAAAGGTTTTATTATGTAGGTATAGGGTGAGTTATACCATGAAGTGAGTGAAGACGGAGAGTTCAGGATGGAGTAGGTAAATCATAATCCGACTCTCCACGCTGGAACACCTCTGAAATGGTAGGCAACGTTAGCTACAAAATATAGATACTAGGTATGTACATAGACATACTACAATAGAATGCGAGATCTATACTATCTTACAGTTTCTTGATGTTTTCAAGATTATTGATATTTGTTTCAATCTTATTGTCTGTACTGTTTATCTTAAAACACCATTGTTTTGTGGGTTTTTGAAAATGCAGCAGTCCATGGTCGCCAGAGACTTCACGGTGTTTTAGTGCCAAATTTTCTACATTGCTTAAATTACTGTAGAGATCATCACTCACATAAGTTCCTCGTTGAACGTTTTCACCGTAACATTTTCTTATAAACCTGAAAAGAAACTTTCAGATAGATATTTCACAGTTGACAGCAGTAACCCAACAGCAACATTAATGACATAGCACACATAACAACTTGGAAAGGGATCGTCACCGCATCGCGGCGGTTCATGAGCTTGTCCCGAGGCGATTACGTTACGATTCCGATTAGTGTGCGTTGCAGTAAGGAGTTTCATACAAAGAATACTGAATGACTCGAGTTCACACGGTGACGATACCTTTCTGAGTTGATATGTGTGCTATTTCCATTACAAGGAAAAAAATATCACTGTAACAGTTACCTGCAAAAAGTTTGACAGTAGGTAGATTATAAAGAGATTTAAATAACTGTGAAAGAAACGTAGTACCCAGACCTAAATGTTAAAACAGTAAAAATATATCTTACCGAATATCATCTTGATTTGGGGATTGAGGAACAAAATCTTTTATTACATCCAACTCTTCTGAAAGTATATTACAATACATAAAATAAATGTAGTAAAGAATGATAGCTAAATCCGCTAAATCAATAAAAAGGTTGCTGCAAATTATTATAATAACGTCAATCAACATTAAGCTATGCTGCGTTGTGCTGTGCTTAGCTAAGCAAACTTCCCGTGTTCGGTCTTTGAACTGCATGAGGTTTGGTTTGCGACTGCATTATTAGCTCACGTCCTTTAGGGTACCTGTATGTTCTGTCTGTGGCTTACGTCATCATGTGCAGTCAACGGAAGACCGAGCGGGGTGGGCACGCGTTGAAGTGCGAGTCACCATGATGTATCGCGTGATCTCTGCTTTGGTAATAAAGCGTAGCTACACGAAGTGCAGAAGATTATATCCTCGTCGTCGTCGGTTTTATTGTGCAAGCCAACTGAATAAGCTAAATGCTGTGCTGTGCTCGTACAGCGCAGCATAGCTAAATGTTGATTAGTCACCCTAATATTCTTACCGGTACTACCTAAGTCAATATTATAAACGGTTTTCCTTCCCTTATTCTTTTCGTTTCTTATGCTACTATTCTTCCTTAATTCCGGCTCTGCCTGTATTAAATAGAAAGAATATAATGGGAAAAATTTACCCGGGATTAAAAATAATATCAGTACCAGTACCTACTAAATCATTTCGTATTGAAAAATAAGACAGTTTTAATGAACTAATCTGCTTTCGCAATTCTTTTGCCATACATGTAAACAAACACGAGTTTTAGGAAAATCAACTGTAATCCCTACATATAAGGTTCAGTTTGGGCTACAACTTATATTTTTTTAATGACTATTTCAACAGTACTAGTCGGTCTAAAATCAAATTTACACTAACATAAAGTTGATGTTTGTCTAAGGGGAAAACTCGTGTTTGTTTACATGTTTGTCAAATAAATTGCGCAAACAAATATGGATGTAATCGCAAGACAAGTCTGAAATAAATAATTATTTATTTATTATTTATTTATTTATTGCGAACGCAGATTATCTACCTTAGCTGATTTCATAATTTTTCTATTAGATCGCCAACTATCTATTGCTTTCTGTTGCCGCTCCTTCAGGTAGATGTACTTTGAATACCATTTCACGTGCGATATAATTTCTTTTTCACGGATATCTGTGGATTTTTAAAATACTTAACATTTTAAGAACCAAACCAATCTAATAAAGATAATCTCAAACTGAACTTAAAGATGTGGATTAAAATATTTATTCGTGCTTTCGTAAAATGGTAGTGATTGATGATAAGATTCCCTAAATACACATGATTCGAGTTAGAATTTTAGAAAAAAAAGCTTCTTCTGAAGAAATTGTACCTTGTAATTTCGGAAGAAGTTCATACAGAAACAAATGATATGCTGGAGAAGATTCCACGGGATTATCCATTCCATCGAAATAAGTATCAATTTGAGATCCATAATGTTTTTGCCAGTGGTTTACAAATATATTATGGTGATATTCATTCCATCCTCCATATCGGTTTGCACTGTTCGTCATGAATTCTTGAAACTGTTGAACTTCCTAAAAATCAATACGTAAGTTAGTTTAAATAATAATTTATCAAGAGGAAAATTAGAAACTATATTTTACTAGAATAATACTTACTAAACTCTTGAATGGAGATGTCATCATCGTTTTTACAGGACTTGGTACAATCTCGTTGTATTTTGCTGTTTGAATTCTCGGCTGTCTTTTCAACTTACTATTTAAAACTGGATGTTCACTAGCCTAAAAATATATTCAGTCTTAATAACTACTAGCTGCGCCCCGTGGTTTTACCCGTATAAGTCTCGATCCCGTTTGAATATCGGGATAAAAATTATCCTAAGCCAGTACCCTAATTATGTAATTCACGATCAATCGGAATTTGAATCTTTTTGAAATAAATTGCTTATCCATTGCTTCATAAGTTCGAAAAAAAAATCTGCTCTACAATGTAATTATCGCAATTAATGTTGTTGGACTGTCAAAATGAAACAAAGGAGAATGAACAAAAGTGGTCCAAATATCCACCACTAACGAGACTTATGTTCACTTATAGTCCACTAAACAGAGAGTAACTTTCAGTATGAGACAAAAAAAAAATAAGCTGTCAGTAAAAAGTTACGACTATATGAAAAATAATAATAGTTTAATTTTGTTTTACTTCACTATTTATTTAAATCAATTTTAATTGTGCATTATTAGCTACTCTTTCTGCGCCTCTAATGATAATTCATCGATAACCCCGCGCAAGTTGGAGATGTCACTATTTTTTATCCCTTTCGCTTTCTGTTTTTGCTGGTTGATTTTTTGTGATAATGCAAGTAGAAAGTAGAAACTGTGTTTGTTGCTATCATTCATTGTTACGAAGAAGGAATTATCAGTTACTTGAACAGTTTCTGGATAACCACCCGGGAACCGCTGAGCATATTCAAGGACTTCTGGCACCTCGACAGGTTAGTACATATATACATGATTTTTCATATATACTAATATCTTTTTAATATTTCCGTTAATTCATTACTACCCGTCGATCGCAACACCTATTAAAATATATCTGGCCTCAACGTTTAAAGGACTGTAATACAACAAATGGAGACCACTTCGAATAAGCTTTTTATATTTTAAATTGTTTTATATTTATGTATTAAACTAACACACTGTAATCTGTAGTAATAAATATTATTTGCAATAAAAATTAAAATAAATCTTTGTGACAATATTTTTGGCATGACTAGGTATATGTTTTATGTTGCACTGTAATTCACGAATAAAAATATTATGTAGTATTCTTGTGTTTTCTTTCTTCTGGGCCTTTAAACAAAGTCTATTTCAGCGAGAACCTAGCATGGGACACCAAGCGGCATGACATCATGCGTATCTGCCAGGGCTTATTTTTAATCTTATATTTTAAATCATTTTTTTTTTTTTTTTTTTTTTACATCGTCTCACATATAGAATCAACAAGAGTAATGTACCCAGGATTTTGTAATTTCTATATTTAAAAAAGTGTCCTTGGAGTTTCTTGCCCATTCATCTCCATAGAGATTTACGTTTTGGAATGGGCAACTAGCTTCAACTTTCTGGATAATTGACTGACTCTTTGACAATTCAAAAGTGCCTGTAAAGGGTTTAATTGAAATAAATGCTTTGAGTTTGAGTAGATTAGTCCCATATGTGATATGGACAGAATGGTATTAACGATATGTTTCGCATAAATAGGTAAAAAAACATGACTTTTCACTCAGTCATAACTTTTTTCAGACAGCATAATTTTGGTTACGGTCTGGTTATAATGACTGAGTATTTAGTAGACTATTCTATTACATAGGTCTCGTTAGTGGTGGACATTTGGACCAAGCTTCATACATTGTTGGTCATTCTCCTTTGTCGCTGGTCATTGTCTACAATGTGCCAAATTTCATTTAAATCCGTTCAGGCGTTTTAGTGTGAAAGTGTAACAAACATACACAAACTTATAAAGATACCTACAAAAATCATATCTTAGTTTAGAAAAAGTCAAGAACTAGGACCATGGTTTTGGTGCGTTACTCACGGTTTGATGCAATTTTTGCTCAGCGGATTTAAGACCAGTTAATTCTGTTTGTAAATATAACTTGAATGTTTTGATACGGTTTTCCAACTCAAGCGTTTTTTTTTTTACGTCATCTATGTCTGAAATAGAAATATAGGAAAGAAAAAACTTTAACAATTAAGCATCATGATGCTGATGAAGTAGGTATAAAGACTATATACTTATGTCTTAGGAGAGGGTTTAGGACGTTCGATCTGTTAGAAGCACTAGCTGTACCTCTGCAGTAAAGAAAAATTTCCCTTTAATTCTTTTCTCTTATAAAAGTACTAAGGTAATCATAAACAATGACGCCGGTAGCCCACCCCTTCCGCGAAACCATAGCAGCGAAACCGCAGTTGTTCAATTCAACTGGCTCGCGTCATGTTCCGCTACTCGAAATTCGAGTAGCGGAACTCGAGTAGTGGAACATAACGCAAGCCAGTTGAAATGGACAACTGCGGTTTCACTGCTACGGTTTCGCGGCGGAGGTGTGCTACTGGGGTTAAGAACGTTAAACACCATTGAATTGAATAGAAAACCTAAATATTATGGAACTCTATGTTTCATTTTCGATATCAAACAATATGTGCTTGTATTTAGATATTGGCAGACAACATAGAGGTACTACATATGGATATTTGTTAGAAACTACTCATACATACCAAGTGTTTTCAGCAATTCTTTGGATGACGTACTAGTCTTTATGTCCTTAAATAATAATTTAATTTCTCTATATGAGTTTTTAGTCTTTCCTAAAAAAGCTTTGAACTTTGAAATTGTTAAGTAACTTGTTGCATCAAAACCTCCATCCGGTTGTTGCGCTTCTGGTACACATTTATGTATACTCTGAAGGAGAAGACTTTCTTCAATTTGCAATCGTTTCATTTTAGCAGAAACACTGGAGGTTTCTATAATATCAGACGAACTACCGGACTTTGTAGACGTTAAATCCATTTTTATATTTCGTAAAAGTTTCGTTTTTGTTTAGAATATATCTGATTTCTAATATTCATATTATTCACAGATTATGTGGTACTATATTATTGATCAAACTAGCAATAATTTGAATTTAGCCCCGCTTGACAACGCTCATGACCATAGAGGCAGTGTACTTTGCATGCTGAAAGGTAAATTATGTTACCAGATTATATTATTAAGTTGAACTTGTTTACTTATTAATACACTGCTGTTTGTTGTCCATAAATGAAATAAAATAAAATATTATTGTTACTTGAATGTAAAACATCTGCATATTGTTTACTCATATTTGCTTATAAATTATGACGAGGGTGAAAATTTATTACCAGACTCGACTACATTTTGTCGAAGTTTTTATAATAATTATGTACATCACTTCATTGACAAAAAATTATATTTGACCATTAGGGATGTGACGTTGTACATAAAAAATAGATTATTTTGGGATAGTAAAAAAATGGATTAAAAAATAATCGATATTTGTATTGATAATAATCGATTTTTCTAAAATAATCGACATTCCGTTATTTTTTGTTGACAGATTAAATTAAACACCTGTGTTATCGATAATCACACTATCACAGCATTAAAGCTCTGTTTTATTAATTTATTAATCAACAAGTTATAAATTTACATGGGCATTGGTAAAAAAAATATTTTTTTAATATCGCCCGTCTAAAATAAATAAATTAAAAGTCTGGGCAGTGAAAGTTAAAACAAATAAAAGTTTTTGTAAACGTTTTGATAGTATTCGGCTCCTGGTCTTTTTTAGTATGACGCCAGCTTTCGAAAATTATATTTCCACTGGAGGCGAAGAAGCCGGAACTAGAAGGTGCCTACACGCTAATTGTGATAATTTAGGTTTTCAACGTACAGAATTGATGACATAGCGTTAAACGCACAGATGGCGTTAGCGTCATTCATTGACGAACTTCGTAGTTAGTGGTTCGCGGCATAGAGGAAAGTAATTCTCTTTGCGGCTTCGCGCTTCTGACTAAAAAACTGAGTGCTGCGGCCGTTGCGGGTGAAAAAAAACGACGGTGAAAAAGAAATCCATTATTTATTAGTCGATTTTTTTAACTATGTAAATCGAATAAAAACATAGATTATTATTTTTAATATTTAGATTTTTAATAGATGTTTACTATAATCGATTATTTTGTGACATCCCTATTTGACATTTCATTTCATCAATCATCATTCTGAAATTCAGTTTCTGTTCTGACTGGTTGGAAAGCCGATAGAGAATTTGTGGAATGGAAAGTGAAATTTCAAGGGAATATTCTTAAAATATATAAAAATGTTCAGTCGTTCGAGATTCTTTTTCACCAGGACTCTTCCATTACGGGTCAGTATTGTTCGATAAATATTTATTTACATAATAACCCCATTCTTACCCGTGTTATGGCAAGTACATAGATCGCATTGCGAATATACTAAAAAGTTTTAATCATTTTCTATGTTTTCGGCTACGTATACCATACCATTCTGATACTTACATAAATCTTTGCAAGAAATTTCATTTACACACATAAATCGTCGTCGACTAGCAGATTGCACTTTCCTTTTAAAAATGATACGTTATCCAACGAGATTGACTGTCCTGATCTCCTACTTAAACTATGTTTCAAAGTTCCTCAGGGATCAGTTAGATTTAATTAAGATTTCTACAAATTTTCTATTTCTACCGACTTGTAATTGGCTTTATGTTTCTTAATCAACTGTTATCAATTTGTTATTGCTGTAGGTTCTCCTTTTAATAAATAAATAAATAATTCCCAAACAAGCATTGACTTTTTTTTTAATTATTATTTATGTACCTAACCTTACAAATGATGAATTGTTTTCAGAATGTTTTTAACGTGGAATATCAAAACAATGCCAGATTTACAGCAGTACACATAACAGCCACAAGAAGTCGGTCTACTACTCCGCTCAATACTATTGTTATGTTCGTCCCCCAACAAGAGGTATTCATAATTTTATTGATATTTAATAGGTAACAGATTGTTATAAAGCTGATCAATAAAAAAAATATCTCCTGAATTTTTTAGTATAATGCGATAACTAACATGTAAATTTGTACAACTTGTGTGAGAAGAACAACATCATTATTATTTCAGACAAAATCTCATGAAATCTTCAAAAGCAGATATTTTTAATCTTCTTGAATAATTTTAGGCATGGATTGTGGAGCGTATGGGAAAATTTCACAGAATCTTAGAGCCTGGGCTGAATCTGCTGTGGCCCATAGTGGATAAGATAAAGTATGTGCAGAGCTTGAAAGAAATAGCTATAGATGTTCCCAAACAGAGTGCCATTACATCTGACAATGTTACGCTGAGCATTGATGGAGTGCTTTATCTTCGAATTATTGACCCTTATTTAGGTAAGATTATTAATTTAAACATGAATCATGTAGATTTTATTTAAACATCATAAAATAATACTTTTTTATAAAAATAAAAATAAATCCATCAAAAAAATAATGTTTTATTCATGGCACTAAAATTATGTTTTATTACAAATATTTATATTTTACTATTCATTTATTTAAGGCATATTACAATTTATTACCTATTGCCCTGCACTAGGTTATTTACTTGATATGGGCTAGTTTTTTTATTTCTATTAAAAAAAAGGATCTTACGAATGCAAGAGCGAGCAAAGAGAGCTCGAGACTGACTTTTTAAAACCTTTTTTTTTTAAACTGGGGCACCCTGACTTTTTTTTAAACCACACAGAAATAGAAGCCCTGCGAGGCGGGGCTTCATCGACTATGTCTTACATCAAAAAAGTTATATTTACCATGTAATATTCTTTTTTTTATTTGTCTTTTACAATGACCTTGAAAATGTGTTTCCTGTGCCCCATGTCCCGAGCTCGCATCCCTCGCTCTTGCATTCGTCAATAAGTAGATTGTTTAAAACTCATCTAAAAAAGAATAATTTATATCTAAAAAAAAATTGGTCGCCGGCAAAAAAAAAAATATGTGGAGGGTTCAGGAGACCTTCTAGAACCCCCAAATAACCTTACATTCTTTCTAGCGAGGTGGCACGTTTCTAAACTTTAACCAATAATTTATTTCAATTAGGCACAAAAAAGGCACTTATGAACGTCAACATTTACAACAAAAAAATTATTCTAGTCGCCCATTCCAAAAGGTCGTTTTCGTATGGAGAAGAATGGGCAAGAAACTCCACCGTTACTCTTTTAAAATATTTTCACAATATCCTGTATACATTAATTATATAATTATATGTGAAGACGATGCACCTCGAATAAGATTACTATACCACGATAGGTAAAAATAATGAAAAATGAAGGAATGACATAAATTAATTATGTGATAGATGCATGGTGCTCACATATTTACAAACATTGTAAAATTATACGATATTCTTAACATTTTAACAAGTACTACTAATAATAAGTCAGTGTGTGAGTTCAAGTAATCACAGAATATAAAATTAATGTTTAAAAAAATAATATTATACAATTAAATTGGCAACCAGTTTGATTTTGTCAAGATTCTAAATTGTCCTATGGAGCAGGACCAGCATGTTTCCAAGCATTTTTATCTTGGAAATAATCCTCTAATTTGTAATATGCTTGTTTACTAAGTGTACTTTTTATATGAGTTTTAAATTTTCTTTCATTTAATTCTAATATAGCACAAGGTATTCTGTTGTAACATTTAACACAGTACCCCATAAAAGATGTATTTACTTTAGATAGTCTGAAAAATGGTTGATCTATTTTATCTTTATTTCTAGTATTAAAATTATGTCTATTACTTATTTTATTAAAAACATGTAGATTTTTTCTCACATACATAATATTTTCATAAAAGTCTCGATCCTGTTGCAATATTCGGATAAAAAGTATCCTATGTTCTAATCCAGGGCATTTTCTACCCTTGTGCCAAATTTCATCCAAATTTGTTCAGCCGTTTTAGCGTGAAAGCGTAACAAACAAACAAACTCACTTCGCATTTATAATATTATAGTTAATACATTGCTCTTTCATGCTTTAATGCTTAACATATTTTGCTCGTAGCTATGCTACAATTCGTCGCCCACGCCGCAAAGGGACGAACCTCATACAAACTTTGTACACAGTAATATTTATGATAATATTACCGTGCTTTGTATGAGGTTCGCCCCTTTGCAGCGTTGGCGACGAATGAAATGTTTTTTTATTATTATGGAAAACAAAGAAGAACTTGCAAACTTTTCTAGTTTAGTTCAGTTTTATTTTAATTTCAGCATCATATGGTGTTGAAGATCCTGAGTTTGCTATCACGCAGCTTGCTCAAACAACTATGCGTTCTGAACTTGGTCAAATTTCTCTTGACAAAGTGTTCAGGGAGAGAGAATCTCTGAATACAGGCATTGTGGATGCCATCAACAAGGCTAGTGAAGCTTGGGGCATCACATGTCTGCGATATGAAATTCGTAAGTGTGTTTTAATAATTATGATTTACAGTAACTAACAGACAGTAAAGCCTAAAATTAAGTAAGCATTGAGTGTAAATAAAATGTGATTCTTCATGAGCCTGATCTTCAGATTCTTTGGACCTGTTTGGGAGGCTCGTAATCATGAGTTTAACTACAGTAAAGGACAGTGGGCAAAATACACCCAGCTCCGCCAGCCATATATTAAATATGACTCGAAACACCTAACAAATATAAGCATTTTTAATAATCGCGCATAAAAAAATATCCCCGAGGTCATTAGAAAAAACTGTTTACGTATCTAAACTGAGTAAAATATTTTTCTCTCTAGATACCGTTTTTTTAATATTATTATTAACTACAATAACGTGAGTCTTAACAAAAGGTATGGGCCAGAGACACGACAAAGGCTGGCCGACCATAAAACCTGCGCTCGCACTTACCCCCCCGCCGCGCGACCGACGGGTCGTTGCAGGTAGTTGATTCGTAATCAACACAGTCCTTCGTGTTACTTCGTTGTGATTGTGCGCTCTCTTATTACGATACCTACTTAAATAACTGACTACACGCTTCGGACTTTGAAATACGTTTATCTGCTTTGTGATTTGGTTTTTTTTAAAGTGGAATTATGTTTCTTCCTAGTCGTGGAACAGTTTGTTTGATTTGTAATCGGTCCGTATTACGTAGAAGACGATTGACTATAACGAATCAATTGTTCGAACAAAATCCAACGGCCGCAAGATTCATCTTAAATAACGTTGGATCGGACCAAGTAAGTACCTACTTACATAATAATTATGTTATTATTAAACATACACCCTTACTATTATTGAATGAATGTTTGTAAGATACGTCAATATCTATAGAACTATATAAACATCTTTACTGCTCTTAAACAAAATGTAGAAAAAAGTACAAGAATGGTATAACGTCACATTGCCACGTTCTCGGAATTTGAATTATAAACACTTACCCAATTTTTGCGCGCTCGGCGCTCGGTTAGTCGCCTTATCGGTTATGAGTCATGTTATTGTAAAGCTTGTGGTATTAAAAAAGTTTCACCTTTCTATAGGTAGCTAGGTTGATTCCTTGAATTGAGTTACCTAAACTTGCAATCATAAAATAAATAGTTACTAACTCTATTTTGTTTTATTACAGATTGCGTTTAACAATGCAGAGTTCATTTGTCGTCCTTGTTACCAAAGAGCTACGGCATCATCTGGGGCTACGCCACCAACAGCATCAACATCACACACTCCTCAAGGTCACATTAATCCACCATTTGCCCCCGGCGCTGTACATCAAGTTGGTATTCCAGCACAAGATGTCTTTGCCGCTCCACATCAAGTGAATGTGCAAGTACAAGATGGCCCCGCAGTTCCACATCAAGTTAGTGTGGCAGCACAAGATGCCCCTGACGCTCCATATCACGTAGATGTACCACACCAAGAGGATGCACCAATGTTAGATGCTTCTGATATTGATAATACAACAATTGTATTACCGGATGTTTCTCGACCACCGAATTCAGCCAGAACATGTATGGTTTTAGGATGTCAACAACATTCACTACATCGAATTCCAAAAAAACAAAAAATTCGTTTGATGCAAGTTTATAATTACTACATTCCAGAATTCGCAAGGATTTGTGAGATACATCTGCAATCAAATGACTGGGAAGGAATGACGAACGCGTCAAACGTGATGCATAGTTTTAATGCTGGTCAAGTGACCGACATAATAAATATGATGAAAAAAGCTGCCGAAAATGCATCGCGGTTAGATTTTGAAAATATAGAACAATTTGACGAAGACGAACTTTACTACTTCACGGGTCGAACGCGCGAAGAATTCTTTACAACTATGGAACAGACTCCGTCACTATCTATAACTTGCAATCGGCCAAATACTGCTCTTGGAATAATGTTAACGAAACTGAGAACGGGAGAACCTAATGAGAGGTTATCGTTGTTATTTCACATGAGTCGGAGAAGCTTAGAACGACTAATGAAGTCCGCCCGTGATGCTCTGATAAGAGACTTTGTTCCGACACACTTGGGTTGGGATAATATTACAAGAGAACAAATAGCTCAGCGAAATCTGCAAATACCGAACGCACTATTTGGAAATGCAGAGTCGGTTATTGCAGATAGAAAAGCCATCATTATTTGTGATGGGACGTATATATATATTAATAAAAGTTCGAATTTTTTGTTCCAAATTGAAACCTATAGTCCCCACAAATACAGCAATCTATTAAAACCGTTTATGTTTGTGTGTTCGGACGGCTTTATAATTGAGGTCACCGGTCCACATGGTGCTAAAAAGTCCGATGCATCAATAATTCAGGATATAATAAATAACGAAGACCATCCGTTTCATTGGCAGTTCAGGCCAGATGATATTTTTATTTTGGATAGAGGATTCAGAGACGTTTTTTCAGACCTCGAAGCGTTAGGTTATGAAGTGCATATGCCACATACCGTTCACAGTGGGGAAACACAGCTGACAACATCGCAAGCAAACGAATCCAGAAAAGTCACGCTTATCCGATGGGTCGTTGAAGTAGTGAATGGCCGTTTTAAACGTGACTTCAAGCTGTTTCGCCAAGAATATTTCCATAGTGCAATGCCACACATGTTAGAAGACTTTCGAATTGCTGCTGCATTATTAAATTGTTTTCATGTGCCTATTACTGATTATGAGTATGCGGTGGAGATAATAGAAAGAATAAATGAAAGACAAGACATGCAAAACATTTTAGGTGAATTCGTCACAAGACGTGGCATGAATAGACAACGAGTAAGATTCCAAGAAATGAGTGCTGAAATTCCGGGCTTAGAAACATTTCCTTTGCTTACCCAAAGGGAACTGATTATTTTTGCCCTGGGTACATATCAACTAAAGTTGGCAAAAAGTTATTATAGTGAGCATGTTCGGGGAGATGGGCACTTCAATATATCGCTTTACCGAGAAACCGAACAACTCGTTGCCGAGCTCAATAACACTGGCATTGAAGGAACGAACCTGTGGCTTTTGAAAGCAAAGATACATTCCAGGTACACGAGGTCGAAGTTTTATTACTCATACGTGGTAATAAACGATGATGAGAGTGGATTGAATGCACTGAAGCATTATTATTGCTCATGCAAAACAGGGAACCGTACCTTGGGGTGCTGCGCTCATGTAATGGTCATAATATGGTTTTTGAGCCTGGCAAGATGTGAAGAGAATATCCATAGACCGGCTCTCTTCTTGGACTCAATAATAATAGATCACGAATCTCGATAATAATCAAACCACCCAATGAGAGAAGCAAACTATGGAAAGTATAGCATCCACCTCCCAACTTCGTTAAGCCCCGGGAATATGTAACTCCCGGACGTGATCTGCAGTGGTCTATATGGAAAGCTCTTAACGCACCCAATTGGGCCGCTGCAGACACAATTTGTTGAAGTGTAGGATTACTGACCCATCTAACACCCGGTGCGAGTGCGGTGCTTCTGATAAGAGCATGTTCCACTTTGCCACTGCTACTGATGCCGCGACCAATGTGGCCACCTACTGGGTTCAATCAATATTAAAACATCGAAGAAGAGTGCTACCGACACGAAAAGAAGAAGAAGAAGAATTCATTTGTTTCAGTTTATAACGCAGTTATTGAGATTTTTTGTTAAATATCAATAATATAAATGTTTTATAGATGTTAAGTTCGTTTCAATAATGCTCAGTAAGTTAAACCTATTCGACTTAAAATAAATAGAGAACCCTGGGACAGAATTGAATGCCCATTGGCACAGACAAACATGGCTGTGATACCTTCCAAACAAAAGTAGTCTAAGCTCTGGCGGACGTGGGTGTGCCGTCCATACATTTTTGCCCACTATCCTTTGATTCTTCATGAACGTTGGGCCTGTGTGAGCAAAAAAAAAAAAAACCGTACCATCAAACAATATTTAGCAAAAAAACGTCGAAAAAACACGTTCCTTGAATGGGGAACACTCTTTAAATTTTATTTTATTTTTATTATTTATTGTTATAGCAGCAATTGAAATACACAATCTGTGAAAATTTCACCTGTCTACCTATTACGGTTTTTGCCGCTTTAACAACTGGAAAGCCATTTGACATGGAACGAATTCGCTTATGATCTGACGACCGATTGCAAATAACGAAAAAGAAATAACAGAAAAAAAAAATTGGGTCCCTATATGAGAAACGTTTTTTCTCGGCGTTTTTTGCTCAATCTTAATACGGTACGGAACCCTTCGTGTGCGAGTCGACTCGCACTTAGCCGGTTTTTTTTTACATTTATGTTTTTGGTCCCCTGGTGTTTTACAGACATATTTTCTAGTGTAAGCAAGGAGCTGAGCTATTCCACAATCCGTGAATATGATGGTAGCACAAACAACAAGCATTTGTTCCCCATACTATTAAATTAATATTTACAGGGGATATTAAACTACCGACGCGAGTGCACGAAGCTATGCAGATGCAAGTGGAAGCGGAACGGCGGAAAAGGGCAGCCATCTTGGAGTCCGAGGGAGTGCGAGCCGCCGATATTAACGTCGCCGAGGGCAAGCGTCAAGCTAGAATATTGGCGTCAGGTAAGTAAGCATAAGAAGAGAGAAAATAAATTTATTTGAGCCATGTTTCATGTCCAATCATGTTTTTGTGTATAAACGTAATATAAATTATGTCTTTTTATGCATATTATATTACAAATATTTGTTTTTTTTTTAAATAAAAATTATAACAGTACTTATTGTATGCCTCACGGCTGCGCCAAATAGGCCCATTTCAGCATAAATGCCAGACAACTAGTGCCCGACGTTGGTTTTCTACTGGACCTTATGTTACGAGGACGTATACATAATCAAACCAAGCAGTGTGCTTCTTAGCTTTGCTCTTTTTAATTTGCCAAAATTTATTATTAGCATTTAATTTCTAAGCTACTAAATTGACAACATGCTTGGTCATAGTAGTTACTTAATTACCAAAAAAATATGTATCGAAATGAATGTTGAAAAATTGTAGAGGCTGAGAAACAAGAGCAGATAAACAAGGCGTCTGGTGAAGCGCAGGCGATGCTCGCTGTAGCGGAGGCGCGCGCAAAGGGACTCAAGGTCGTTGGCAGTGCGCTCGCCCTACGGGTCAGTTGGATTTACCGTTATTAGATTTTTTCCTAGGCGTCGATGAACACGTACTATCGAAGAACTTCATATCTAAGCAGTTTGAAAACAAAATCCCATGAACACGATGACCACATCTGTTACCGTCCCGGTTCTATAGCGGCCGAGCGCTGCAAGCAGAAATAGTCTTTACGGTGTATAAATATGATTTTCTTCGATGGTTCATGGGCGAGTTATGACCGCTGAAATCTATACAGCATTAAAATAACGACCCTGAGTGCGGCAGTTAGATTAATCCAAAGCAGTCTGGTTAATTATTTCTTGTTCAATCTCTACATGGATGAATGGATGTAAAAACTTTTTATATTTATGTGTGGGTAATAAATGAGAAAGTAAGAAAAATAGGTGTATTTGTCAGACGTGCATATAAAAAAAGATAACATGTGTTTTTCCACCTAAACTATAAAAATAAATAAATTAAACATTGTGCTTATGGGTGCATACAACGTTACTGGAGTTGTAGTATTTTTTATTTATTTTTATTAGTATACCACTTACAACATTTTAAATTTGATTTTGTGAAAAAAAAAAAGTTGTAACTTTCACCTTCAATATCTATAGCCACAATAGATCAATATGCCATCCCGAGTATTTAAGCGACTCTCGGCTTCGTTAAGCGTCCCGTTCTTAAACACTTGAAGGAGGTAATAAATAAAACCTCTGTTTACAGGATAGCAAGCATGCCGCGTCGCTGACGCTGGCTGAGCAGTACGTGTCGGCGTTCAACAAGCTGGCGAGGACGAACAACACTCTCATCTTGCCGGCGAACGCAGGAGATGTCTCCAACTTAGTTGCTCAGGTACTTTGTGCATTATAAACACAAGCAAATAGTTAATAACTATTTGTTTTAAATTTAAGAAGATTGTGAACTTTGCGGGGTAATTGCATAACACACTTAGAATGGCAATGTCTTTCATTTTGGCAGTTCAACAACATTAATTGCGTTACGGTTGCGTTGCATTGGGATTGTGATTGAAAGTGCGTTACGCAATTAGAGTACAGGGGGCCAATTCTCGATTTTCGCCATTTATCTCGAGTTCGAGATCGTAAGTCTATCTCTATGTCTATTAAAAATATCTCTATCTCTACCAAAAAATCCGTATTCTCAGTCAAAATAGAAATAAATGTCACGAAAATGTCGAGTCGAGTGAAGATAATGTTACCATTATGAAGAATCGCACGTTCCGTTTTAGGTAGCTATGAGTTAATGAATGATTTTGTTTTAAAACGCTGACTAAACCTAATTATTTAAGTATAAAACGAAACGTTTAGTGTAAAAATAATCAGTTTGACAAATTTACAGTTGACTGTATAATTAATTTAGGTATTTTAGGGTGTGCAATTAGTATTTTTTGTGAAAAAAAATTGTGAAATGTAAAACAGCACCCAATAATGATGTAACACAGAGTACATGTAAACATAACAAAAGTTTTGAAGGAACCGCAAAAAGGCGCAAATTCTGACGTGTGCGTTACCCCAGCCAGATAATGTCGAAAATCGTCATCCAAGTGCAATAGATAATTAGAAATACAGCTTCTGTAATTGGTAAGCAGATTTTTAAATTTGGTATGCTGATAGTTTTTTAATTATTTGATAAAAACACTTCCGGCTGGAGTAACGTTACCCCAGCCAGATCTTTTGTTTTCTAATGGATATTTTGAAATAAATTTTATCTAAATAATTAGAAATGAATTTGAAATAAATGGTACAACTTAATTTGTATTTGTATTTGCTATGGTTGCGAAGATATTTAAAATCCTGCTGGAGTAACGTTTGCACGATTGCTGTATCTCGGAATTGACTATACGGACGATTGTAATATTTGTACATGAGATCTGGCCAATTAGTTATAATTTGTTACGCAATAAACGAATCCACTATAATGCACCGTTTTGGAGTTATTTTAGTAAATAGAAAATTGCTTCAATAGGTCCTAGCACTTCCATTATGCGCCCCAAAGACTAAACTTAAACGTTATTATATAGATAATTACTGTCTTTAAATGGTACTGAAGTTTCATTAGTATCCTATACGTAATTAAAAAGATAAGATGATTTTCCGGCCACGGTGCGCAGCTCAGTTATTTGACCACCGATTAACCGAGTTTACTGTAGTAGTGGTAACTGAATTTTAGATCAATAATTAGAAATACAGTTCAATTATATACATGTGAAATTTCAGACTTGTACACTAATTAATTAACGAGATAATCGAAAAAAATGATGTATGCGTGGTAACCCGACCAAATCTAGAATGTTATAATAAAGCGGGCGCGCAATACATTACACCAACCTTCTAAAATTATTAGCATAATTGTACTTAAAAGTTGGTACAGTCACGAATAAACTAGTTTGATTGAAAAATTAAACCTACCATGCTAAATGTTTAAATAAACTTTAAATTGCTCAAAGTAGTGTCCACTATGCCATTTTTCATATACCTACCTACGTTTAACCATTATATCGATGAGGTAGGTAGGTACCTACTTACGTACATGTTGTAAGTAGCAGAAACATCTTGATAATATTATATGATTTACATGCAATAAGACTTAGTTAGTCAAAAAGTACGTATTGTAAGAAGTTGACTGCAATGTTATGTCGTTTATTTTTAGTATTGTAAATGTTTTATTTTTATATAATAAAACTCAATTAAGAATACGGCTATCTTTATGTAAGACATTTGTGATTTTGTAAATCATATTAGATAAAACAGTAGATCCTACCTACCTATCTTCTGTAAAGTTCTATGATATGTTAGTACTTACTGCACTGTGATGTTATTAACACATTACATTTTATTATTGTTGATCTGTGATTTATTACAATAAAACTTAATTTTTATTTGAATTTGAATAGTTCTTAATTTTAATTTCAGATAAGCAAGCGACGTTGCATATTACTCCATAAAAAATATCTGTGATTATTTTTGAAGTAAATTTATATACTTACTTACTTACCTTAATTAAAATAATTATCTGCATAGGATCATCATCATCTACATAGTTAGATACTCCATATTTGTTATTACCTACGCATTATTATTTTTGAAATGAATATTCCATTATAAATATGTTTTACTTTACCACTTGTTTACCCGTCTGTACTAAACACGTAATCATTCTCACGTATGATCCTGTAAGTTTTAAAAGGTTGGTGTAATGTATTGCGCGCCCGCTTTATTATAACATTCTAGATTTGGTCGGGTTACCACGCATACATCATTTTTTTCGATTATCTCGTTAATTAATTAATGTACAAGTCTGAAATTTCACATGTATATAATTGAAATGTATTTCTAATTATTGATCTAAAATTCAGTTACCACTACTACAGTAATCTCGGTTAATCGGTGGTCAAATAACTGAGCTGCGCACCGTGGCCGGAAAATCATCTTATCTTTTTAATTACGTATAGGATACTAATGAAACTTCAGTACCATTTAAAGACAGTAATTATCGATATAATAACGTTTAAGTTTAGTCTTTGGGGCGCATAATGGAAGTGCTAGGACCTATTGAAGCAATTTTCTATTTACTAAAATAACTCCAAAACGGTGCATTATAGTGGATTCGTTTATTGCGTAACAAATTATAACTAATTGGCCAGATCTCATGTACAAATATTACAATCATCCGTATAGTCAATTCCGAGATACAGCAATCGTGCAAACGTTACTCCAGCAGGATTTTAAATATCTTCGCAACCATAGCAAATACAAATACAAATTAAGTTGTACCATTTATTTCAAATTCATTTCTAATTATTTAGATAAAATTTATTTCAAAATATCCATTAGAAGTCAAAAGATCTGGCTGGGGTAACGTTACTCCAGCCAGAAGTGTTTTTATCAAATAATTAAAAAACTATCAGCATACCAAATTTAAAAATCTGCTTACCAATTACAGAAGCTGTATTTCTAATTATCTATTGCACTTAGATGACGATTTTCGACATTATCTGGCTGGGGTAACGCACACAATTCTGACACTGACAGACAGTCAAATCTTCACTCGACTCGACATTTTCGTGACATTTATTTCTATAGAGAATACGGAATTTTGCTCAATTCGACATTTTTTGGTAGAGATAGAGATATTTTTAATAGACATAGAGATAGACTTACGATCTCGAACTCGAGATAAATGGCGAAAATCGAGAATTGGCCCCCTGATCAGCTTTCTAATTACGCAACACATTTTCGTAAACGATTACGACTATACGGTTTAATTTTGACAATTCAACAACATTCATTGCGTTATTTACGTTGTTACACACTTGTTGTTGTTACTTATGAAGCAATGGATTAGCAATCTGTTTCAAAACGATTCGGATTCTGATTGATCGTGTATTACGCAATTAGGGTACAGATTTACATAATGCTTAAATCGCGGCAAGAATGAGGGCGCGTTTATTTGATCACATTTTTTGAGTTGCGATCGCGTTAATCACGCTTTTACAGAAAAGTGAGCGCTATTTAATTCTGCTCTATTTTATTCTTCATTCTTTTGCGGAATGTTCGAGCGTCGACGAAAACTTTCGCGCATTCGGTGGGTCCAAGGAAATTCAATACTATTGCTGCTTCTTTATTCTATGTATCAATCAATCTGCCTAGGCTTTTCACAACTATGTTGGGGTCGACTTCCAGTCTAACCAGATGCAGCTGAATACCAGTATTTTACATGGAGCGACTGCCTATCTGACCTCCACAACCCAAGAACAGGGTAATACAATAGCCCTTGGTAAGACTGGTTGTCAGACTTTGGCTTCTGACGACCCGTAACGATTGTCGAAGATCCACGAATGACAGCCGGGACCCAACGGCTAAACGTGCTTTCCGAGGCACTGAGGAGTCTCGGTATGTAAAGATAGGTCACTTATCCTCAGACCAACCCCGACAAGCGTAGCTTAACTTGATGGATCGACCCGTACGGCAGTTATTACTTAGCCACGAGCTCTTTATTCTATGTATGTTTGTGCTATATTAACATAATTTCTCTTTACAGGCTATGTCAATATATTCTACAGTGACGGCACACAACACACAGATTAAAAATCGGCCATACATCGACGATTATGAGGAGCCTCTAGTCAAAGTTAACTCATTAACAGACAAAGGTTCCAGTTTGGAGGGCCCAGTCATAGCCAACTTTGATGACTCCTTAGCAGAATACTTCTCCGACGATGAAGAAAGAGAAAAGGCATTGAGGTCTCACAAAGAGAAGAAAGACTACCACACGCAAAAATTAAATAAGCTAGAAAAACTTGAAAAGGACACATAGAATTGTTACCTGAAACTGTGTAAAAAAAGTTAAGATTGTCTCTGCATTTCAAATGTAGCTATTAAACTTTGTTGTGTAACTCGGTGCATTAGGGACTAGTTCTGAATGAAAATTAGACAGTTGCAATAAAATGCATTTATTTTCATATATTGTATAATACTGCAATACAGCCAGTTCCAAGTGTATTAAATCTGTACAGATATACAATATTTTTAAAGTAAATCATATGTCATTAGATGTCATCTTAAGTTATTTATTGTGAAATAACTCTGGATAAATTAAACTTAAAAATTTCACATAAAAATATTTATTTTCATAACTACAAAAATAGCCAAAATCAAAATAAAAATAAGTCTCATAAGCTTCCATAGGGTTTAACTAAATTGATATCTAATGGAACAATACACCAGGGTATATCATAAATATCAAGTTACTTGTTGGAATGTTGTCTTAACTTTCCATGTGGCTAAATCCGTGAATATCAATTCTTCTCTAATAATATAATTTAGATGGTATAACTTTTTTTTGTGTGTTATTACTGAATTTCCTGTAGGCAAACTGTTCATTCTTTCAGTTCAAGGTAGATACAACTATAAAAAATATCTTATATTACATTCATGGTCACCCTTTTCTATTAACCCTTTATATCACCATGTGACAGTCCTGTAACAAACCATTCAAGTCCTTATAAAATCCAAAATCTTATTTTTGTTCCGTTTTACATCAATGTATCACAACGGTTACAAACAGTTCTATGCATTTCTAGTACACATCGTGAAACACAGATGGCGTTAGTAGTTTGAAAATTCGTTCAAACTTTAGTTGGTGACAATTCAACGGACTTGACGTTGCGTAGTTTTCAAAAATCGAAAATATTATAAAAAAAACAAAATAACTGCGGCTTGTTTGGTGATTCTAGTAGGTAAGTTCATGGTTTTCACTGTTTATTGTCGGTAACGCATAATTTTAGCCATTTGTGAGAGTTCGAGTTGAATTTCTCTTTGTAACATTTCTGTCACAATGCAGAACAAGGGTCGTATTTTATAGTACATTGACCAAATGTTGGTTTCTTCACAGAATGACTTCCCGAAGTATAGGAGAAGATGAAATTGAACAATTTCTTTTGGACTATGAGGCCAGTGAGGATGGGTTTGAAGACGATGACGACAGCGTGGCAGATCCCGAATATTTGCCGGATTTGGAACCCCCATTCGAGGATGAAACTGCAGAAGAAATTGAAGGTATGAACATTGATAGTATTATTGAAGATCTGGAGCGCGGTGGCAGTAATTCGTCTCCACCACCCTCTCCCGTTTCTTCTACTCAGCCAGGACCATCAGCACGTCGTCAAACCAAAAAGAAATTGAATGTACGCTGGAGGAAGAAAAATATTGAACTAAACGAGCCACAGCTACGTTTTACAGGTGATGAAACCTTGTCGCCTGAGTTTTTAGACCTCGAAACACCAATCCAATTCTTCTTCAAACTATTTCCCAAAGAATTGATTGAAGTCATTGCTAGCCAAACAAATCTTTACATAGTCCAAAAAGATCCCAACATGAGTTTTCGTGTCACAGAGACCGATATTCAACAGTTCATTGGACTAGTGTATATCATTTCGTTGGTACATCTTCCAAGGGTTACGAAGCATTGGCACGGTTGTATAGGAACACCTTTAGTAAAGGAAACAATGGCAGTCAACAAGTTTGAGAAGATCAGGCGATTTATTCATTTCAATGATAACACAAAAAATGTTCCACGAGAACACCCTGATCATGACCGAATATTCAAGATTAGACCAGTAGTCAAAAAACTAAATGAGACCTGCCAGAGCATCCCTCTAGAAAAATACCTATGTGTAGACGAGCAGATTTGCTCCACAAAAGCAAGGCAGAATTTGAAAAGATACAATCCCAAAAAGCCAAATAAATGGGGATATAAAATATATGTCCTTTGCGGCGTGAGCGGATTCGCATACAAATTTGAGCCTGAAACAGGAGCTGAAAATGTGGTTGCTTCTGGTGAGCCAGACTTGGGTGCTGCATCGAATGTGGTCGTCAGGCTTTCGCGTGAAATACCAAGAAATCAAAACTACCGGATCTATTTTGACAATTATTTCACGTCTCTGCCGCTTCTGGAATATTTAGCCAAACAAGGCGTTCTTAGTCTCGGAACCATACGACGAAATCGTATACCTGACTGCAAACTACCAACAGACAAGGAAATATCTAAAAAAGAACGCGGGTACTCGGTCGAATATGTTGGAAACCTGGAAGGCACAGAGATATCGACAGTAGCCTGGAAAGATAACAAAATAGTCACACTCGCCTCTAGTTTCGTGGGAGAGCTACCGAAGACACAGGTTTCAAGATACGACAAGCCGAACAAAAAATACGTGACTATCGACCGACCCCATATCGTAGGAGAATACAACCGCCATATGGGTGGTGTCGATTTGATCGACAGTATCATGGGCAGGTACAAAATACGCCTGCGAAGCAAGAGATGGCAGATTCGCATGTTCTATCATTTTTTAGATCTTGTTATGTCCAATGCCTGGCTCTTATATAAAAGAGTACATAAGGCCAAAAAAAAAGAAGACCCAATGCTGCAATCAGCTGATTTTCGTCAGGATATTGCATTGGTTCTGTGCAAGCTCGGGACCAAAGCCAATCAAAAACGGCGAACCATTGAGCAAGACATACAAGCCAAAAAACATAAAGGCCCAGCTCAGTATGTACCCCCAGCAGCTGTGCGGCAGGATCAGGTGGGGCATTGGCCTATATGGGCTGAGAAGAGGATAAGGTGCAAATATCCCAACTGTGCTGGCGTATCACAGACGATTTGTGAGAAATGTGGAGTTGCCTTGTGCTACAACAAGCAAAACAACTGCTTCAAAGCATTCCATACGTCTTAGAGGAGTGTTATGACACAATGTGACATTTCTGTCACACTCCCTAAAATCGTTAATAAATAGCCCCCTGATTAAATTTTCTTTAAACTAAAAAATACGTGTTTCTTTGTTTATTTTTTGCTACCGTACCATTGAATATTTTTTAGTTTTTATGTTGTTGAGTTATGAAGGGTGATACCATTTATTGGAATAAAGCATCTACAACAAATAAAATTATTGACAATCCTTAAAACTTAACAATTTTTCATATAAAAGGAAACAATAGACGTATCCTATCCTATATTTTAATAAAAATTAAAAAAAAACATTACATTAACATTTTTCTGTCCATGATGTATCAGGTGTATATAAATGCATGGGTATAAAGAAAATAACTAATTTCGTAACTAAATTTAGATTCCCGGTACTGGTATTTACATATATATTATCGATATATGAAATATCAAGTGGATTTAGCGAAACAAAACAAGTAAAACCTGTATTACTGTGATAAGGATGTATGATGTTTTTAAGATATTTTCACGATTTTTTCTCTCTGATTGAAGTAGCTGACCGTGCCTTCCTCCGGCTGGGTAAGATTTGTAGATGCTGGCATTTTGTGCAGACTAAGATACGACGCTGAGAGATCTGTACCGTCGAACTGTCGCAAATGAATCTAAAATAAGCACAAACATATTAACATTCAGCACAAAAAACCTTTCGCTTTATGTTCCATTCACATGTTCAGCCTAAATGACTTCACAAAAAATTATGAAATGTTTGGAATTAACAATACAGAAGTGTATTTACTTTAACATCTAATATGTTGTACAAACATTGGGAAATAAATAGCTGGTAATTTAAATAACAATGTAAAAGAAACCTAACATCATCAAAATACTCACTAATAAATGCAGGTTGACTTCATCACTTCTGCTCAAGTAAGGGAAGTTACCACCGCTTTTCAAATGCGCTAGTTTTGCTTGAGGATATGACTTATACAGGTCCTCGCGAACTCGAGAACTTAAGGCACATTCGTCCCACACATCCATTACTGTGATGGGCAAGTTAATCAATGCTTGTGGTTTTATGTAACAAGGTGTGCAGTTCAAAGTCAGTCTTGATGCTAACTCTGACTGGTTTAGAGATTCCAGCTAAAAATAATAACTTATTAAAGATAAGAATCAGGACAAGTAACCTTCAAACAACTATGTATTTCGGTTCCAAGCAGTCATAAAGTGTAAAGCCTCATATCTACTAAGGGACAGGTGTGACAAATGTACCGCGACGCGTGTCGCTGGTGAAGTCGGCCGTTGCCGACCAACGTCCATTATCGATGTCGCCAGAAATGCCGTTCGAGTTGTGTCGTCGCCCATCGAAGTTCGACTTCGTCCGACATCTAATGAATAAGAAGCTTGAATGCCCGCGAAATTCTAATTTTCTTACGTTTTTTTTGCAATTTTCAGGTTCGTTTCAGGTTGTATCTTGATCAAAATATGATTTGCGACAATAAGCCCACGTTCGCACGGACGTAAAAGTATCGCGGCGGGATTTTATCGCGCACTGGATTTTCAACTCTCGATGTTGAGCCGAGTGTTGAAAATCCAACGCGCTGGGACGCACTCTCGTCCCAGCGCATTGAAAATACACTGTTGGATTTTCAACTCTCGGCGCTAAGAAGAGCGTTGGAAATCCAGTGTACGAAAAAAAAATCGCCGCGCGAAAAAATCCACCGTGCGAACCTGCGCTAGCTAACAGATAATTATGTATTTAAAGAATTCATATCATTGCTGCATTGAAATCATTAATACATCTGTCCAAGTTAGATTTGTTCCATAAGAAATTTGTTAAAAAATAAGCGTATTCCCCTTAATAATATTGATTTTATCTTTGATTCTTATCTTTAAAAACTTAATTTTTAAAGATAAGAACCAAAGATAAAATCAAGTAACATTTAAATAATAATTTAGTTAGATAACAATCTATGATTCTGGTTGTTGTTGCTAACTTAATGTAAAAGAACAGGAATTATGTTAAGAGGACAACACTATCATATCATGTTACAAGATTTAATGTTGACATATTTGTTGTATATAGTTACATTATTGCTCAGTAGAGCATGAAGAAATTATTACCAAAGCTGCAAACATAATTTTTTGTCATATAATGCTAATATCTTACTTACTCTTTCAACCATGAAGTCAATAGATTCAGCCATCCTTTTGTCTACTTTATCGGTTGTGAAATTGCCCATGAGCATTCTTTTCAGTACTAATGAAGGCAGAAGCCAGAAGAGGGCTGAGGAGTCATGGTATTCAAACACTGATGTGTCCGTGAATGTGTTGCAAAGAACGAGAGATGCAACACGGGGACAGTTACTTGTTAATTCTGCAAACTTTTGTGCTATAAATCCACCTAAAAATGTATTGTGCATTAAAATCAGAGGTTGATAGTAGGTTCACTATGAAATAATTAATTAAAACATTTTTCTCTCTTGTTTTTGAATGAATAAAAAAACCACTGATAACTTATCTACTGTTTGTCATTTTGCTTCACTGTACACAACAATCTTGTAATTATTGCAATGTCTCTATCATTAGTATTGATTGGAATTTTCTTCACTCATTATGGAAATTACTGTAATGAGACATCTGCTACTTATCATGTACTTTAAATTGATAAAACTTGGTACTTTTGTTTAAAAATAACAGAATGTAACTTCCTATCTGTGTACGGTATCTGTAGAATAATATAGAAAAAACCAACCTAAGGAAGCTCCAAAAACATGAACTTTGTCAAGTTCTAGGTAGTCAATAAGTCTTTTGAAGCCATCGCACCATTCCTTCATGTTCCAGTATGGTGGTGGTTCAGCAGCAATGACTCTGACCCCCCTCGTGGCAAGTCCCAAGACTTGCTGGAAAAACACGTCGGCGGTGCCGGACACTGGTGGCAGACATATCAATGGACAGCTTACAGATTTTGGCCCACTGTCGAAAATTCTCCATGCCTGAGAAAGTTGTAAACAAAGAGATTTGCATTGCATTATCATTGATTTGATTTGCATTTACATTAACATTTTTTTTTTAGAAATTTATTAAGATAAGAAGCCACGTCCCTTTTAAAAAGTGGGTCAGGCAACTTACCCTACAAATTTAATAAATAGCGTTGTTTTAAAGTTTGTTTACCTTGGATCCGTCTGAGTCTACCACTACTTTCCTTAGGGGAATGCTGCTTCTAAAACTGAGATACTCATTAGACTGTGACATTTCATTGATGCAACTCATTGTTATTTTCTATTGCTTTGCATAAAAATAAAGGTCAAATCTTATAAAGAACATTTAAAACTTATTCAAGTGTTGGAAAACTATTTTGGAATGTTCTAAAGCTGAAACTTCGTAAATAAATGACGTTTCACAATTTGACGTTTTGCAGTGTACTCCATTCCATTTTACGCAGAAACAGAATAGTAGTCGATTAATATTGTACAATAGTCGATTGGTAGTATGGCTGACTATGGAACTAGTATTACGTACAACTAGTACATACTAGTTCCATGGGCTGGGCTCGTCTTCCACAGGATAAACGATAAAATTCAAGTCGAACTAGAGCGGCTACTCGGCCTGTTTACCTGTAGAACAATTTACTACTTATCTTTGATTAAATCAGTAGATACTACCCCGAGCTACAGGCGTTCACTACTGAGTATGTGTCAATCATGACTTCGAATGATGAGTGAGATGTGCTCGTCACTTGACGATAATTCAAAGGCGTTTGAGAGTGTGATCTATTTATTCAAGAGATGAATAATATATGAAATATAAAATAACAAGCAAATCACATGATTAGCCCAACTCACCCAAGGAAGGCTCAAGTAATGGGCTATGCTTGTTGTGCAATAGTACATACAACCTATCCAGGGTCCCAGGGTCTGACTAAAGCTACGGTTTCCTAGAAGAGCGGTGGCCGCAGTGACGGCCGTCATGAAAATGATGGCAGCAGTTTATATCTTTGGACAGCGGGGTTTGACTTTACGGTGTCAAAAACGGTATTTAGGATACATTGATATAAAAACCCTAGATGCACAGTCTCGAACAAAAGTAACACTCAAAACGGTCTCCAACTATACTTAGTAGTTAAAGTCATGAACTCATGATATAAACATACTTTTTTGTAAATTCAATCTTACGCGCATGTTTTAAAGTTGCTTTTACAAAGCAATGTTAATAGAACAATAAAAATGTATGACCCAAATTTGCCGGTAGAACAAGGCATGAAGTGGTCGAATATATTTTTATACATTGACTCAGTATTTTAAGAGTTTTTAAAATTTATATAAATGTGTGTTACAGACACATATGTTTTTATACTGTAGCGGTGTAACCGCCACATACGAACTACGCATCAAAGACCTGACGTCACACAAATCCTGCATCGCGCAATTAGAGTTTACCGCGCGAACGACATAATAAGACTATCCGACATCAACAGTCGAGCAGTCGGCCCGCCAGACACAACACCCGTCTGGTCGGAGGATCCTCCCTTTTCTATGGTGGATGAGTGAGCTTTACACCCTGTTCCTCATGCACCTAAATTGGTGACCCCGACGTGATCAAGATTACGGCCCCGAAAGGCGATGGGTGTGGCCCTGAAACCTTGTGTGTGGGAGTACGCGCTCCCCCTTTTTGGCCCGAAGAACCTGGATTGTGGTTTGCCCAGATGGAGGGCCAGTTCGCGCTCGCTAGTATAACCGCCGACGCAACGAAGTTTTACCATGTGATCGGCGTGTTGGATCAACGTTTCGTGGGAGAGGTCAAGGACATCATCAATAACCCTCCAGCGGTAAATAAGTACGACAAACTTAAGGCGGAGTTGATCAAGCGATTATCGGCCTCGCAGGAGCGGAGAGTGAAACAGTTGCTAATGCATGAAGAGTTAGGCGACCGGAAGCCGTCGCAATTTTTTAGGCACCTGCGGCATTTGGCTGGACCAGCGGTACCCGAAGAATTTCTGAGAACGCTGTGGTCTAGCCGGTTACCGAATAATGTTCAGACTATTGTGAGATAGTATTGAATCAAGAGAAACTAGAATTTGTCGATAAAACTGTTTTCCTGGGGATCACGCTCGACTCAAGGCTACAATGGGGTCCTCATTTAACATCTCTTGCAGGACGGCTAAGTTCAGCAGCATATGCTGTCAGAAAAATCCGTCAATTTACTGATGTAGATACCGCGAGGCTAGTCTATTTCAGTTATTTTCATAGTATCATGTCTTACGGTATTTTACTTTGGGGACGGGCTGCAGACATCGAGTCTATTTTTATTCTGCAGAAAAGAGCGATCAGAGCCATTTATTATCTCCGCAGGCGCGACTCTCTTAGGGAACTGTTTATGGATATTAACATCATGACGGTACCTTGTCAATATATCTATGAAAACATCATGTACGTAAGAAAAAATTTACATCTTTTTAGTAAAAGAGGTGATAGACATAATTATAGTACAAGAAATAGGGACCTATTAGTACAACCAGGTTTCAGACTGGCTAAGGTAGACTCATCTTTCATGGGGTACCTACTGTTTAAAATGTTATAATAAAATTCCTCCCCACAACTTAATGAGACGAAATTCAAATCTTGTTTATAACGCACACTATGTAGGCAGGCATATTATAAGTTGGGGGATTACATCACTGATAACAATGCTTGGCTCAGTGCTGGTCCTGCTCCACAACTAATTGACATACACACTGATTAACATTTTGAAAATACTGATGGAGCTGCTGAAGATTGTAAGACCATTTTTGTATTGTATAAACTCAATTTCCTTTGTATTATATAATTGCATAGCACAGGTGTGAGTACTATGTACCTACTAAAGAGCTACCATTTACCGGGTAATATGTAGGTATTGTTTCATTGACTTGAATGTGCCCTGGCGGCTGTGAGTATGTCATGCTCACTCAAATTTCTCGCTGATGGTGGCGTGTGTGTTGGATCATTTATCTCCCTTCAAAATGGTTGAGTTGAATGGTGCTGATCCATGCGTCATGTTCGTGAACGGGCGCTGTCAGTTGGGACTGGTCATCTCTTAGCTGCCATGGCTTATTTTAATTTATTTTAAGTTTTTGAATGATTCTTTTTTTCTTTTTATTACGGACGCTTTGACGAACGTGCACGTCTTAATTACATTGTTCTCACATGCATAATTTCAAAATGAATGATGTAACCAATATTTTGTATCAATTTTATATTTTATTTAAAATAGTGTCCGTGGAGTTTCTTGCCCGTTCTTCTCCATACTACGCTTTGGAATGGGCAACTAGCTTCATATTTTTGACTGACCGACCCCTTTTTTTTTTTTTTTTTTGGGTGGGAAATCATCAAATGACGTCTCCCGCTCTGGGTGGAGCGGGAGGGCGTGTCAGACTCTTACTGACTAAAACCCACCCGTGTTCCTTCTGTTGCCTGTGCAATGCCAGGGGGCCACGGTATCCCTTTCGGACTAATCCCGCAACCCCGGCAGGCAATGGTCTCATCGGACCCCTTCACTTGCTGACATCTCTTTGAGGCGCGCGTGGAACACAACGCGCCGTCGACCCGGGCCTGGTCCTTACCGGACGGCGAGCTACCCATTGCTCACCGTCCGCAAGCCCGCGCCTACGGTGGCCGGGAATCGGCAATCGATTCCCGACGCCCAGGGCGTCTCCTCCTGCGGCGGCTAGGGGCGTGAGGGCGCGAAATTTGCCTCTCCCTCACGCGCTCCGCCTCCTCCTTCGCGAGCATTACTGCTTCGCAGAAGGAGGTGACGGCCTCCCATGCCCTCTCGCTCCGTACCATGGCCTGGACCAGGGCCGGACGCGAGAGATCCCTGCCACCGATCGCCTCCACGAGGACACGGCGGTGCTCTGCCCAAGCCGGGCATACCTCCACCGTATGCTCCACCGTGTCCTCCGGGCGATCCACGCAGTGATGACACCCGGGCGTTTCCTCCCGCCTTATCCGAAACAGGTACCTCCCGAAACAGCCGTGTCCGGTGAGGACCACTGACCGACCCCTTGACAATTCAAAAGTGCCTGTAAATGGTTTAATTGAAATAAATGCTTTGAGTTTGAGTTTGACTATTGTGGCTTCTCAGGCGGATTTACCCATAGACAAGATGGTGGAATTGACGGACAAGGTCCACGAAATCGCGCCGACCGGTATCCAACACGTGGCGAGTGCGGCGGCCCCAGTGACATCTACCCTCATGGAAAGTATGGAAACGCGAATCGGTGAGTTAACCAGGCAAGTAGCTTTACTCGGACAGCAAGTGAGTGCAATGCATATGCAGTGCCATGAACGCTCCCGACAGCGATCTAGGAGTAGAAATACTAGGCATAGGTCTGCATCACGGTCACGTCAGCCGCCTGAAAACTACCCTCATTGCTGGTATCATTATAATTATGGTTCGCAGGCAAAGAAATTCCGGCAGCCCTGTCAGTGGTCGTCGGAAAACTCCATGGGCAGTCGGAAGTTACGGCCTACCATTGCGGAACCCATGCAGGCTGCATTTTTGTAACGGACCGACATTCAAAGATGATGTTTCTCATAGACACTGGGTCTGATTTATGTGTTCTTCCACGCTCAGCGGTCAGAATACCCTGCACGAGCATGAAATACGGCCTAACAGCTGCGAATGGGACAGTTATCAATACGTATGGCCCGATACAATTACATTTGGATCTAGGACTGCGCCGAGCATTTCCATGGCAATTTACCATTGCAGACATATCGAAACCGATTATAGGAATTGATTTCTAAAAATTTTATAATTTGATTATAGATTGCCGCAACCATAGGCTGATAGATGGCACCATATCTCTCTCCGTACCTGCATTGCACCAGAGGATACCTACTAGATGACGTGGCGTCTGTCAAAACTGTCGCCGGCGAGTTGGAATTTCACTAGTTGTTCCGTGAGTTCTCAGAGGTGATCCGACCTGCAGGTACCTACTGTGCGTGAACCTAAACATAATACGGTGCATTATATTAATATTGCCCCCGGACCACCGGTATCAAGAAAGCCGAGGCGACTAGATCCAGATCGTTGAAAAATTGCCAAAAAGGAGTTCGAAGACATGCTGGCCAACGTCACGGCCAGGCGATCAGAAGCAACGTGCGTGCTCCAGAAGCTAAGTACGAGGCAGGTCATCTTTTGGTCATCATTTGCTGTAAAGGATTTCAAATTTATTCTTAATTTAACTATTTGGGCGAATATTCTCCGCGAAATCAATCGAGTGAATATAGAAATTCAGAAAGTAGATATTATCCTTGCCCGTTCCGTCGCACTAATGGACGGTCTGCTCAAAACTTTGCAAAAAATGAGACAAAATCCAATGGATTATTGGATAATAGAGGCTGGAGAAGTTGCTGAAAAAAGTGGTGTTGACCCTATTTTGCAAAACAAACGAATTCCGAAACGTAAAAAACATTTCGATGAGATGTGTGAAGACGAATTACAAACACTCCAACCTGTTCAACTATTTTCTAAAGTAATAATGATGGTATTTGATCGAATAATATCAGAAATTAAAAAGAGGTTTGATTGTGCTACCATGCTAAATTAGAATTTTGCTTTTCATAATGGTATGTACCTACTAATATTCTACTAATATTTTGAAAATGTCAATTGAAGTTCTGCCAGGAACTTTACGTTTTTAAAGAGCAAGCTCCGCTTTTATTTGGTGATATAGAAAAGACTAACGGTTTCTATCTCTTGCAACAGATATATGCGCATGATTTGCAGGATGGTTTTCCTAATATTTTTATTGCGATGCGAATTTACTCTACGCTTCTTATTTCATCCACAAGCTGCGAGCGAAGTTTTAGCAAACTAAAACTAATTAAAAAATATTTGCGATCATCTATGAGCCAGGAACGCACGAGTCTTGCAATCTTAGCGATAGAAAATGGAATTGCACAAGCGTTAAATTATGACAAGGCCATAGATTTATTTGCTGAACAAAGAGCTCGAAAAGTAAAATTGTAATTTTAATTCACAAATGCAATAATTTATTAGATTTTTATTTTTATTATAGGTAGGTTCATATTTTTATTTTAAATCCTATCCTGTGCTGTGTATAATATAATATATATCCTACACGTTTTTGTCTATATATCTGTAAATAAATAGGCTTAACAGAAAGAACAGCGATGGATGCATTATTTCCGGAAGGCCTATGTAGGGTAGGTATGTCCAAATTTCAATCAATTAGTGGACATCTGATAGCTGAAATTATATAGATAGTATAGGTAAAAATAAATATAAGTGGGTGGGAGGGGCATTTTTCAGTTTTAACCCCGCCTAAAAAAAGTAGGGCTGGGAATCCCTCATGACGTTCAAAGACGTCTTCAACACCAAAGACATCGTTTTGAAAACCTCGTTAATCGCCATAATGGTTCTAAAACGACTATTTCCTAGAAGAGCGGCAGACGATGATTCTGAACCCACCTCCGTTGAAATGTTTCGTCGGTTATTTAGTTTGCGAATTTCAGCAACTACCAGACGATAGAAAATTTTGAGAGCCTCAAAATTTTCTATCGTCTGGTAGTTGCTGAGTTTTTTTTTAAAGAATGCTACTGCTTCCGTTACATACTCAACAGCCTGAACACCCACTAAATTTAGCGAATGTGCCGCACATGGAACGTAAATTGCAAATTCGCAAACTAAATAACCGACGAAAAATTTCAACGGAGGTGGGTTCAGAATCATGTACTGAATCCATGGTATCAGTTTTCACGTCGATGTCCCTTCCACCCAGTATATTGCGCATTATGTTCATCCATAGGCAAAAATCTCTCCAAAATTGAAGTTATTAATTATTTATTAAGTACTGAATCGTTCACCATCCAAATACCCGAGTGAAAAATCGATGATATTTTTTTTAAATATCTTTTGATATAATAACACGCATATTGTAACGGATTCAGTATATTATGTTTTTCTTCTTGCTAACAATTTAGTAAAACAATATTAATTGATTTTATTTTGTCTTACTTTTCCCTTTTTTTGACTTAAATTAAGCCAAAAGTCCAAAACCAAGCCAAGTTTAGACTTGAATATGACTTTTTGTCCTATAAATCGAACCTCGATCGATTTTTTTTGTCTTAACTAAGCCAAGTAATTCAAAATCAAGTCAAATGTTGTGGAAATTGTATACTTCTAAAAGAAAATAGGCAATGTTTGACTTGATTTTGTCTTAATTAATTTACTTAAATAAAATCGATATAATTTTGACAAATTTTAAGACAAAAGTATGTTTTATTTTCGACCCGGATGCCCGACAAAAATGTCTAGAATAAATGTGAGAGAAATTGTCGGTCCTTCGGGGCCCCCTGAGGATGGGGGCCCTGGGCACGGGCCCCGTGTACCCTTATGGTAAAGACGGTACTGATCCCATCCTTTTTTGACGTAATATTTTTACAATTTTTCAATCAACACCTGACGTAGGGGCAGTGACGCGTGCCGTGTGCGACGCGATGTTATTTGAAATTAGCGCACAATTTTAGATGTTGCGCTCTTTTTTTGCGGACGTTTTTATACGCTGAGTGTGTATCTTGGGTTTTTAATATATCAATGCTAGGATAGGATATTTACTTACTTTCATATAAGTTTCAGTGACGTCATTCTCCGGTAAATCGCAGACGCTAGGTCCGGTAGGTATGTGGCTGCTCATATATATTATAATTATTAGTCTGCCGCTCTTCTAGGAAATAGTCGTTTTAGAACAATTATGGCGATTAACGAGGTTTTCAAAACGATGTCTTTGGTGTTTGAAGACGTCTTTGAACGTCATGAGGGATTCCCAGCCCTACTTTTTTTAGGCGGGGTTAAAACTGAAAAATGGTACTTATATTTATTTTTACCTATACCATCCATATAATTTCAGCTATCCTAGATGTCCACTAATTGATTGAAATTTGGACATACCCTACATAGGCCTTCCGGAAATAATGCATCCATCGCTGTTCTTTCTGTTAAGCCTATTTATTTACAGATTTATAGACATAAACGTGTAGGATATATATTATATTATACACAGCACAGGATAGGATTTAAAATAAAAATATGTACCTACCTATAATAAAAATAAAAATCAAATAAATTATTGCATTTGTGAATTAAAATTACAATTTTACTTTTCAGCAAATAAATCTGTGGCCTTGTCATAATTTAACGCGTGTGCAATTCCATTTTCTATCGCTAAGATTGCAAGACTCGTGCGTTCCTGGCTCATAGATGATCGCAAATATTTTTTAATTAGTTTTAGTTTGCTAAAACTTCGCTCGCAGCTTGCGGATGAAGTAGGAAGCGTAGAGTGAATTCGCATCGCAATAAAAATATTAGGAAAACCATCCTGCAAATCATGCGCATATATCTGTTGCAAGAGATAGAAACCGTTAGTCTTTTCTATATCACCAAATAAAAGCGGAGCTCTTTAAAAACGTAAAGTTCCTGGCAGAACTTCAATTGACATTTTCAAAATATTAGTAGGTACCTACCATTATGAAAAGCAAAATTCTAATTCAGCATGGTAGCACAATCAAACCTCTTTTTAATTTCTGATATTATTCGATCAAATACCATCATTATTTCTTTAGAAAATAGTTGAACAGGTTGGAGTGTTTGTAATTCGTCTTCACACATCTCATCGAAATGTTTTTTACGTTTCGGAATTCGTTTGTTTTGCAAAATAGGGTCAACACCACTTTTTTCAGCAACTTCTCCAGCCTCTATTATCCAATAATCCATTGGATTTTGTCTCATTTTTTGCAAAGTTTTGAGCAGACCGTCCATCAGTGCGACGGAACGGGCAAGGATAATATCTACTTTCTGAATTTCTATATTCACTCGATTTTTTTAACGTATTTTTTCATAATGTCCCACCTAGTAGTGGAGCCAACAAAAAAGCAATATACCTACTTTTTGAATTAGTCCAAATAGGTTAGTAGCTTCCTGGCATGATGAGGCAGAATGAATCACTACAAGATTTAAGGAGTGAGCCAAGCACGGTACGAACTCGTCCAGCTTATTCCTTTCTGCAATCCTGGCTTGTACTCCTTTATGGATGCTGGCCATATTGGACCTATTATCATAAGATTGGCCACGAAATTTTCCAATATCTAAATCATCAACTGCCATTTTTTCTAAAATCTGTTGACAAATGTCCTCTCCTGTCTTTCTGTAAATGATGAGTTGTCCATTCGTCTGCAAAGTGTGAATTTGGCCGCCCTCTGAACTTGCCGCCCGGGGCATAGGCCCCGGCTTGCCCCCCCTAGATCCGGGGCTGGGGATTTCTTACCTCATATTGAAGTTATAGGTACTGTTAGATAACAGTGATATCGCAGTAGTGTTCTTGCAACAAAAGAAAACCTAATCCAACTGCGTAGACCACGGGGGCACGGGTCGCTTAGTTTTGTTTATCTTTCAGTCTGCCAGATTTGAAGTCATCGTGACGGCGTTTCATCTCATCAGTTCCACATACCGCCAATCATGCACATGTATAGGTAGGTAGTACTTACCTATAACTAACAATTTTATCAACTTACGGTTTTACTTTAATTGATAAACTGTTGTTTGATGTTTAATTCGATTTCTAAGCTAAGTGGAAGAGCGGGGTCTCCTAACAAGCAATTCTTGCTTAAAAGTAAATGCACTTTATAACACATTTTTGAAGTAAAAACTTCTATGCGCGTTGAGCATTTTTTGGGTGAAGAAAAATCATGCAGCTCGCGTCATCACACGCTTCCCATGAGTGAAAATTTTAATCAATTCACAAATTAGGTACTTAGTTTTTACTTGTATCGGCAGTCCCCAAAGACAGCCCCGAAAGTTTTTTTTAAATTTCTTTTTCTCCTTAGCAAAGTTAAAATTTAAGTGCATTGATCTTTTCAATTAAGTTTCAATGGCAAGGTTTTTCCAGTTCTGAATAGGGAGTATAATGAAAAAATGGCATTTCTCATCCAAACACATTTTGTTTATTATTTAATACGTAATTAACATTCTCATCGTGAATTTTCCTACGATAATTTTCCAAACCACTTACTCTATCTTACATTTAACTAATGAATAACTTTTGGACGATTTTAGTAGGATTTTGAAAGTATTATGTTCTGACTGACAAAAGATTAGGTAGGATCTTTATCGCATTCAAAGGCTGGGCCGCACACGGTCCGCTCGGGCCCGCACACGGTCCGCTCGGGCCCGCACACGGTCCGCTCGGGCCCGCACACGGTCCGCTCGGGCCCGCACACGGTCCGCTCGGGCCCGCACACGGTCCGCTCGGGCCCGCACACGGTCCGCTCGGGCCCGCGGCCAGTGGGCAGCGCGCCAGTCATGGAGTGGCCCCCACTAGCTAAACGCCTGATGGCCAGTTCCCGTAATTAAATTCTTATAAAAACTCATCTCAGCGACAATAAATGTGAAAAACCCTGTCTAAATTGTATGATAATTAGAGGTATTTTTGATAAATTGAGAATGAGATAAGAATACGAACGTTCTTAAAGATACAGGAATCAGCCCCCTGATACGTGGCTTCCACTGACCACTACTTGTTGTTGTTGCGAGTGGTCCGTGTGCAGACACACTACATATTACGAAATAGCGTCGCGATCGGAGTTAACATGTTACATAATAGCTTTAATATGAATTTAGAAGCCAAAGTCGCAGGGTAGTCTAATTCTTACAATTAAAAATCATACAAGTAGTACATTACAAATCTATATAAATTTAACTTAGTGCACACTAACCATTAAAATTCATTTTTTCTTAATATACTTTACAAATAATTTCGTTCATGAATCACTAAACATTCAATATAATCATGTACTGTATAATTCTTTAGTATTATCATAATATGATTTGAGCATACTCCAGAATCAATGAAAATTCTGAGCTATAGCATCTTTGTACACACTGAATTTTTCAGGATCTAAAGAGCTAATGAAGCATGGAAACTATAAAGGTCAGTACACACTAGAGCATTTACACATTATACATTGGTCTGTATAAAAGTACTATACAAAAAAAGCTCAATTAATCAAAGGGTTTAATTTTAATGTCACAAGCCTGGGAAAGCTCCACGCTACGTTCGACGCAATGCGCATATTAGGAGGATTTGCTTGTAACATTCCCTTCTATTTAGCATGCCATTCTCCGTGGTACATTTTCCTTGATGATAGGTTACACAATTTAGTTCGGTATTTAATAAATCACGTTTAAACAAAATATCGAGTGTCGTCCTTGAGAATGCTCTAATGTGTATGTTCACCGTTATTAATATATAAGAACACAAAAATATTAATAGCTACATTGACTTTCCAGTTCTTTATAACTCCATAATATACGACACAAATTGTAAACACTATGAGATAAATAAGAATATGACTGTGTTTCAGAAATTAAAATGCCAGAAATTATTGTTATTACCTTTTAATGATTCTAATAATCAATAACTAATAAAACTAACATAAGACAAACGAATATTCAGGCAATAATAATGTTTTACAATCACAGAAGTATTGTTACACATAATATAAACAAAACTAATAATATAATTGTCTATTTCAGAAATATTCTAACATTTACACAATGGCCACATAAGCCATAAAGATAATATTATAATAGAAACAAGAATGACTCATTCACTGTTCTGTTATTATAATAAAATTAATATTAAACTATCCAGTTCAGGCAAGCGGTACGGACAACTGAAAATAATAAATGTGAATAACTATTCAAATGCATTAAATAGTCAGAAAAATTATGCAATTGTTTACAATTTATAATAATTAAAATACGATTTTCAAAAATAGTTTAATATTCTACTGTTTAGATACACGATATTTTATAATATTCATTATTCAAGTTATAATAGATCCAGAGGAATCTTTACATATTTTCCGTTATACAGATAATTTTATTATTCATAATTATAATGTCTGGCCTCTAATATTTTTTTTCTGAGTTTAAATCTCAATTTCTTAGTAAATGATTCCTCTGCATTGGAGTAATCTTGAAATAGGTTAAGGAAAATAATTACGATAATCAGAATTTCCTCCTAATTTCAGCGGCTGTGTAATGTCGCAAAATCGGCCAAGATGCTAGGCTAATAAAGATGGCGTCTTTATTAATAGCTGATAGGTATTGCCCGTGTCAAAATCTCGGAGAGTTTAGAGGAAACTTATTTTCTGTAGGATATTCGTCTACAATTCGGGATTACCCCAATGCATATTTTTTTAAACTATTCCTCTTTTAATCATTCATTCAACCTCATCTAGTTTTAAAATATTATAATATTTGAGTGCAAAAGTGTTTGTTAAAACCAATTTATAGAAATAAATGTTATTTATCATTGAATTGTTGGTAATCACACTGTAAAAACAATCCATTGATTTTTTAAATCGAGTATGAAGTAATAAAAATCAAGTAAAAACTTATAATTTGAAAAACGTCGTTTTTGAGACTATTTTCGTATTGCTGCTGTGTTTAATACACTACAAGGGTTTTAAAAGTAATAATATTTGCATGGAAAAAAAAACTTTTATTACTTTTAAATTCTGGAAATTCGTGCTTTTTTAGCAAAACAAATATAAAACAGAGTTTAGAGAGACGCACATTAAATTACCTAAAATCTGCCAGAATTAACTTCAAGTAGTCAATAAATTAATTTGAATTTGTGTATTTTAACACTGCAAAAGCATGTAATATCGGTTGTATAACCCGACTGTATAACTACGGAAGTGAGCTCTAGCACGGATGGGCAGCCAGTCGTTAAATGAAGTAACAACACACGACTATGCAGCACATAGCCTTGGCAATACGTAAGTGCAAGGAAACTGAAATTCGCCAATTTAGCATATTATTATAGGAAAAATTAGGCATGTCAGGAAAAAAGAAACGACGCGATTCAATACTGATTGGTTTTCAGTCAATTTAATAAAGGGAAATAACTTTTTTTTAAATAATTGCGGAGGAGGCGATGATGTTTGAAATGAAGCTCCAAAACTGTATCAAGAAAGTAAGAATAGGGAGGTTCTAGATAGTTATGAGTAGTTACAGAGTGTTGCAGGCCGGTAGTGGGTCGTATCCGTGTGTTGGGGTGTTACCGGGCTGGTCCGTCCGCGGGGTGCGGGTGTGGGGGGGGGGGGGGGGGGGGCACGGCCTCACGACTCGCCGTTGCCGCTGTCGTCGCCGTCCCCTTCGCCGCCGTCCACTTCCTCGTCAGAGTCAGTGTCGAGGTCGTCATAATCGTCGTCGTAGAAGTCTGTCATATCCAACTGAAAAAAAAATATATATAATCAATGTCGTTTTGAAGTTTAACCGCTAAAGAACTTGTTTGTGACTTGTTTCCTAACGAGCTACTCGTTATTCTTGATAACTGCATGACATTCGGTTTTAATGCATTTAAAAGTGGACCTTCTATTATTATGTAGGATACATAATAATAATTTGATGATGTCCACAAGATTTGCATAGTGATTTCTTTGAGTTCTTCTAAACATCACTTATGCAGCACCTGCTAATATGCTGACGTCGAATAATTTTGATGACGTCCAGTAAATAAAGAGGTTCATTTTAATTTATACATATTATAGTCACAGATTAGTACAGATGGTACACTCAGCAAAATCACTTAAATAAAAAGCGACTTGCTACGACACAATAAAGTTCAATTCAGGTCGCACAGCGCTAATTACCTACTACCTATATTCATTTAGAAGTTGCCTCTCTTTCTATCGCGTAACTCTTATTCTTCTGACTACGTTACGTCCACTGAATTCGACAAGTCGAGCCTGCCGCGTACCTACTTGTAGCTTCATACAACTCGTAAAATGCGGAGTGAACATCTGTAGATATTCATCCGTGTTATAGTTTAATAATATAGAACGGTTAACGGTTATAATACTTTTCTTAGCTATCACTAATCAGTTTAAACGGGTCGTAAGCTTGTTAACCTTTACAATAAAGAATTTAAAAAGGTCATTGATATAGAATGTGAACAAACCTGTGGCTCTTGCGTCGTCGACTTGACTTGTGTTTTAATGCAATAATCTTCTAACGTAAGGGGTACTACAATGCCTTCCTTCTCCGCGTCCGTGCGCGCCACTTGGGCTTGCTTTCTGTAAAACAAAGCACACAACTATGAACATGTTTCTCTAATAACACGAGATAACGTTGCCGCGAACGATAACAGCTGAAGTACTCGTGACCACACTTTACATTATCTGTAATTATTTGTAACAAAGGCGGTCATTTCATAGTTTTTATACAGCTTAACAGGTATGCATGCACTAGTCATCAGCACTGGCCATGGCAGTTTTGTCTTTTCCTTCTCACAGCAAAACTCTGCGATCACCAATTCAAATCATGTAACACATGTAATTAGCCAATATGGTGATATATTGATATAATAAGGTCATATCCATGGTCCATGTGTACTACTACCTCCAACTGATGTTTATTCCCAACTATGTCAATCCACTTAAACCAAAATATGGCAACATGTTTGTAATTATACACGTCACCTTCACCACCTCAAAATTTGGACCGACTTAGTTACAGATTCAGCGAAACGAGGACGCGACCGAATAAACTCATTGTTTTATAATACGAGTACTTTCACCGAACGACGGAACTGTGTTTTGTCACATGGTAACAACAACTTAATTGGATGAGTGAGGCTTGGAATTTTCGGCAGCTTGGATGGCAGGACGAGCTGGACAGAACTATAGTCCAGATTAACCCTGGATCGAAACAGCGAAGGGATCCCTTTGCCGCTGAGCACCACTGCTAACTGGTATGACGCAGGCAGAATGAGGCCAGTAGCGGCAGTAGCCCAGGGTATGATGCACCCAGCCACAACCTCAGAATGGACATAAGTAGCATGCCAACTTTAATTTAATATCATAACTGTTACTGAGTCGTTTAAGTAACAGACAATAATATGATCAGTGTTATGTAGAACCTACTTCCAATTACTAACAATTGTTCGTTTCTTTTACGCAACTTACTGGCAACAGGTTAGGCTACGAAATACCGGTCTATTCATAGGAGTGTATAGTGTGAATTTAAATCCTTTCATCACTTACATATCTAATAGTACCTTACGTTTTTATTAATGAGGGCAGAAGCAGAAATAAACCCAACTTCAAATAATGCTTGCAGAGACCGAGCCAAGTTTTAAATAAGCCAAGAAACATGAACGCATGTGCATCGATGTGCATCGTTAATCATTTCAAAATATGCCATTCAAGCCTTAAAGCATGCCAGTCATTTGACCCGTGTTTAAAACTAGGAAAGTTATGACCATCGGTGCTTGAAAGTTGGGAGAAGAAAAAGCTGCGATTAGCTTAAAATGGGAATCCCTAAAAGAGACCCAGCAGTGGCCGAAGAAGCAAAAGGTAACATCAAATATATTAAAATTCAGCTTGTCTTATTGTTTAAGGTCAGCGACTCACCTGATAATATTCTCGTATTCCTTATCTTTGCCTTTGGAATCGCGCCAGCGGCGGTACATGACGCTGGCGTCGACGTTCGCCGGGCTGAACGTGTTGGGCTCGTTCAGCAGCGAGATCACCGACAGCAGGACGGTGCGCACGGACTGCGTCGGGTTCCAGCGCTCGCACGGCAGCTCGCCCGATTGCGGGTCGTCCACTGGCGGGTGCAGAATCGATATGCAGAGGTCACCGTTCTGGAACATTTTGAGAGGAAATTATTAGTTCTTGTGTAGCTAGTAGCTATGATTTCAAACTAAAGCCCTCTTCCTCTCTTCTACTTTGCTGTGCCCAATAGGGTCCACAATGATCATGTCCTAGTAAACCACCTAAGTTCACATTATAAAAGGCAATAAATATATTGAGAAAGAGTAATTAAGAGTAGTGGGAACAGATCACAGGTCGTTTTCTACCTATTCGCTAGAAGAGTCTTCAATTTATCGTCAGGTTAGGGCCAAAACACATGCTCACGCGACGTCGGCATCGTGGCCCGCGGCACGTTGCGACCGACGTTGTAACAGACAAGTTTAGATAACATTTTTTTTTAAATATATTTTTGCTCAAAAACCCTCTGGGCTCCGTACCATCTGAGATCTGAGACTAAATCTATATTTTTATTGGACTAACTATATTCCTATTTATTGACTAGTTGTCAGAGAATGTAAGACGAAATCTTTACTAATATTCTAAGGCCCGTATTATAGAACGTCACTCAAAACTCAAGCATTACTTAAAACTCGTTAAAAGCCTTTTGATTGGTTGAAACTAGTTTTAAGTAATGCTTGAGTGTTGAGTGAGGTTCTGTAATACGGGCCTAAATGCGAAAGTTAGTTTGTTTGTTAACGCTTTCACGCTACAACTGCAGAACGGATTTGGATGAAATTTGTCACATGGTTAGACCATGACCTGGGTTAGGAAATAGGATACTTTTTATCCCGGATATTCCTATGGGGTCGAGACTTATGCGGGTGAAACCGCAGGGCGCAACGAGTTAGTCAGTGGACCACAAGTTAATAAGTACAGTAAAGTTGTTAACTGGTTTTCGTTAAAATTAGCTGCTTTCCCTAACTCTCTCTTATTAAATCATTTATAGGTACAATTTATTTTTTTCTGTGGTGACAGGAGATTGTTTACAAAATAAAACTATAGCGCTGTAATTTGATTACCCTGTGTTTAAAGAGAACAGGTAAACCACAGTGTGTGTACACAATACATCCCACAAAAAAACCTCATGGTTAACTCGAGTTTCTTTACAAGACTGGGGGACTATTCCAATGAAATATTATTCAATCATCGTTAAATCTCAATATGGCGCCGTTTACATTTGAATTCACTCATTTGTCCTAGGATTTCCACTATTGTTGCGATCAGAATGTGAGTACGGAGTAGACATGTCTTTGCCAAATAATTGTACCAATCATAACTCGATACGTAGGTACGGAGCTACGAGCGCCAGATCGTAGACGTTTAGTCTATGCTATCTGTCTATCAGCGAATTGAAGTTTACATAATAAGCTGCGAAGGCCGGTGTTATTAAATCTTGATACGATGAATGCTTCACGGTTAGGAAGACAGATTTCGTTTTCATTGCGTTAGAGCGCGCGTAATACAAGTGTTACATAAAGGCTATTGTTGCCTCGCCTCCCCCGACTCGCGGATTACCAGCCACCTTCGTAACAATTCTTACGTGTTCAGTTCATGCGTCAGGAGAAACTGGGATATTGAACGTACTGGGGTTTCTACAAAAAATAGTGCATGCCACGATCGATTTCTAAATTCTAGTAAGCGTAACCGACAAGTCGGGGTCTTAAGAGTCTAAACGTCTTCTTTTATCACTGATTTGGCACGCCACGCGCCACTTGGTAATTGTAGTTTTAGGTACTTATGCTATTTTACTTTCGGATTGTAGTAAGGGGCGAACTAGTGAGAGATTAAAGAACAACGACAAGAGAGAATTGATCCGTTTTCGCTAAAGGTGCTGCCTTACCGGGAGCATTCGCCTGTAACGTAACGTTACAGAGATTCGATTTTGAGCATTAGATACGTTACAAATTTACAATACTGCCTCCATGACTTACGAGCATTCGCTTGTAATATAACTTTAGGGGTATGAGGAACAGGGTGAAAGTTCACTCATCCACCATAGAAAAGGGAGGATCCTCGGACCAGACGGGTGTTGTGTCTGGCGGACCGACTAACTCACTGTTGATGTCGGATAGTCATATTATGTCATTCGCGCGGTAAACTCTAAAAGGCGTCTACTCTACTTAAATTGCGCGATGCAGGATTTGTGTGACGTCATGTCTATGATGCGTCGTTCGTATGTGGCGGTGTAACCGCTACATAACATTTCAAATTCGATTTTGATCATTCCGTTACAATACGTACGTTCCGTTACAAACAGACATTGCGCACTGTAATGCTCGTCTCTGAACGTTACATTACAGGCGAATGCTCCCAGTGAGGGAGCACCTAAGACGATTAGCTTTGGTAGGTACTTAGGATAATGTAAATGATATTTTGCAATTCATAATTAGATAAAAATATCGTCTACAATTATTATTAATTAACTAGCTTTTGCCCAAAGCTTCACCCGCGTAAAGGTCGGAAAATATTCCACAGGGACGTACTACCGGGATTCAAAGTATATGCCCTAACCTAGGTCATGGCCTATCCGTATCGTATGCCTTTCAAAGAAATCCGTTCAGCCGTTACGGCATGAAAAGTTAACAGGCAGATTTTAGGGTTGCGTACCTCAAAATGAAAAATTGAAACCCTTAAAGGATTACTTCGTTGTCTGTCAAGATCCTTTTTCTCAGGAACGCGTAGAGGCATCAAGTTGAAACAGATATCAAAAACTTTGATCTACGGTCCCTTGGATCTTGTAATGAAAATCAAACTTCCAAGTCAACACAATAAAAAAAATACGGCCATTTATGCCGCATATTTTGACACTCACAAATAAGCCAAAGCTTATTTGGCCCGTCGCTGTCGGCCCAGCAGCATGAAGTTTGGCGAGAAGCAAGGTCAAGTAAAGAGGAAAATCCGAAAGTTGATAATTTATAGTTATTTAGTAACTGCAAAGTGAAGTTTGTCTGGAATCTGGAATCAAAATTCATAGGCCATGTCTTGAAGTAACATTTAGTCTGAATTTCATTCAAATCGTTACTCTCCAATCTATTAAAAGTTGTTTTTCAATTGAAAAGTTAAGTTTGTTTTTCAATCCAGATTTGGAATTTCGGGCAGCCAAGCAAGCACAGCTTTGAAACGGTACCTTCAGGGCGCAAGTGTCCTCTTGTCACACTTGCCCGGTTTTTTTTTTCAAATAAATAAAACAGGTTCATGATTCTAAATTTCTTAAAATACTAATTATTTATTTTACTATTATTATCACCATTAATTTGTAATACCTACTCAGTGCCGCCATTGTCCACTTCATGACAACATATTAGAAGATTACTCGTAGCTCAGGCACGACTTCAAATTGTAATAACTTTTAACAGTGGGCCGATTAAATAAAGACAGATTTAATAAAGATTAAATTAAATAAAGACTAAATTTTATTTCAAGATACGGACTACGACAATATTTCCAATCCCATAACTCTCTTGAAAAGAAGACACTAAAAAGCAATATTACATGCAGTGAACGAAAATTACATGTGAATTTTAAAATCATACTTTATTTTACCCCTTTCGAGTTATGATTTTACAAAAACGCACTGGGTTTCCCATACAAACTTTCATCCCCTTTAAGGGTGATATAGGGGGATGAAAGTTTGTAAGGATTATAGGACCATACCTTAAGAGCGGCCAACCCGTCATACTTTTCATACAAACGCTCGTACGTGATTATGGCGTTGTAAAACATCTTTATTTGATTTTTTGTAACTAATATGTATATTGTGGACTATACCTAGGATTCTATGAAAGCAAAATATAGAAAATTTGAGAAACAAATTCAGTATAAGCCTCCGAAAATCTGCTTTTTTGCACAGATTTCACCTGAACTTTGGCTGGTCATAATGTACTCATAAATAGTTAAAGTAAAGAAAACATCTGCATAGAAACCTTGCACATGTAATGAAGACTCTAAATGACAAACATTTATTTTAAAAGCTTGTAAGGCTTACTCAAAAACACGTATTTCCTGAAACAAGTTTCTACACACTATTTTTCGTACAATGTTATCGCGTTCTCACTTGCTTGTTAGTAGTTCTCACTTGCGCTCGATGAAACAACAAGCTTTTCGAACATGCTCGCGTTGTCGATAGACGGGCCGGGAAGGGCCCTCTTAAGGATTATTTTTGAGATAAAAAGTACCCTATGTCTTTCTCTAAGATGCCATCTATATCCTAGCCAAATTTGATTGAAATTGGTTCAGTGGTTTAGCCGTGAAAAGGTAACATACAGACAGACAGAGAGACAGTTACATTCGATATCTAGAGTATCGTCGCAACTGAGGATTATTATTTTGACTTTTTTGGATCGTTATTAATTCTTTTTAGTGAATTGCACTATTTGAATAAAAAAAAATCTTTTCGTTGATTAAAAATATAAAATCAACCGTTAATCAGTAGTCCTATAAAAGTGTGTAATAGCGTTTTTACAAAACCATTACAATTTCTGCATCGGAACTGAAAAAAATTGCATCGATATGTAGCGACGACATCATTTGACACGAGAAGAAATGATGAGAGCCGTTGGAATTTTGTAAGCTGGTTCCAGGCAATGTTCCGTGACTGTCGATCTTGGCACTACACAGAGACGTTATAAGCCGCCTCTGGACTAGATATGAGCGCCGATGGCCGATTCCACGGCGGCGGCGTGGCCTGAATATTACCACAGCGGCGGCGGCGTCGCGGCGGCGCGGCGTGGCCGGCCGTGGGCCTTATTTTTTTAAATCAGGGATATATTTCTTAGAAAAAACTTAAAGAAAACCATATTGTTATTACAAAAATTGCTTTATATTTAATTTTTGCCTCATTCGCACTATAATCATTATAACAACACGAGTTACTGATACAAAAAATAAAAATCATATATTTGTCGTATATCTTCAAGGGCGGACACTAACACGGCATACGGTTGAGGTCTGCTCGGCTTGGGCAGAACACCGCCGTGTCCTCGTGGAGGCGATCGGTGGCGGGGATCTCTCGCGTCCGGCCCTGGTCCAGGCCATGGTACGGAGCGAGAGGGCATGGGAGGCCGTCACCTCCCATGCCCTCGAAGCAGTAATGCTCGCGAAGGAGGAGGCGGAACGCGTGAGGGAGAGGTAAAATTCGCGCCCTCACGCCCCTAGCCGCCACAGGAGGAAATGCCCTGGGCGTCGGGAATCGATTGCCAATTCCCGGCCACCGTAGGCACGGGCTTGCAGACGGTGAGCAATGGGTAGCTCGCCGTCCGGTAAGGACCAGTCCCGGGTCGACGGCGCGTTTGTTCCACGCGCACCTCAAAAAGACGTCAGCAATTGAAGGGGTCTGATGGGACCGCTGCCTGCCGGGGTTGCAGGAAAGTCCGAAAGGGATACCGTGGCCCCTGGCATTGCACAGGCAACAGAAGGAACACGGGTGGGTTTTAGTCAGTAAGAGTCTGACACGCCCTCCCACTCCACCCAGAGCGGGAGAAGTCATGATTTCCCACCAAAAAATAAAAATAATAGGGCGGACACTGGGGGACATAAATATGTTCGGATGAAATCTCCTAAATATTATGCCAAAATATATTATAAACGTAAAACCGGAAAACGTGCGGGAATCGCAGGAAAACATTTTTTTACTATATTTTTCCATACATTGCAACAAGTTTTTACTCAAAGTACTCCTAAAATTAGGGTTTAATCGAAAAATCTATCAAGGTACTTTCAATTTAGATTAGTAAGGAGAGCACATTAACATCATTTGTTTTTCAAAAATCTTGAAACTATTTTGGTAGTCCTTTGTCCGCCGGTTTGTATGGACGTATGGAGTCGATCCATTGTGCGACGGCGCGCCGCAAACTCTACACGGCGATGACGCGTCGACATGAACTCACGGCGACGGCGGCGCGGCGGCGCGGCGCTCATATCTACTCTGGACACGCTATCATAATATTACGGGCAGCGTGGCCGAGCGATGTTAAGGACGATCTTGCATCACCTTTCGCGGACAAGACCGGTACATCCAAAATACTGCTCGACCGAATCGTACCATGACCGCCATGGCACCATGATGTTGGCTACGAGGCTCCACAGCTCTTCCGGCTTGCTGATAAGCGACCAAACCATCCGAAATCGTTTACGTGAAGTGGGTCTGCGTTCCCAAAGTCCGCTGAGAGTTCCACCTATAGCACCCCGCAATCGTAGGGCCCGTTTACAATGGGCTCGCGAACACAGAAATTGGGAGGAAGAAGACTGGCGTTGTGTTTGATTTTCCAATGAAACATGATTGGGTATTAGGCCGAACACAAGACGTACTCGAGTTTGGAGGACCTCTGGACGTCAAGAACTTTTGAAATTTTGTGAGGAAGTTCATTCGAATGAATGGGGGAACAATGATGGCTTGGGGCGGTATTTAGATCGGTGAAAGAACCGATCTCATTTGGATGAGGGGCAACCTCTATGCTCATATTTATGCGGAGATTATTGTTTCAGACGTCATCATCCCTTTGCGAAGCCGGTTAGGTGATTCATTTCGACTAATGCACGACAATAGACGTCCACACGCGGTTAGAGTCGTAACACGCACGCTTGCCGATGCTCGTATCAACGTTCTGCCGTGGCCTACTCAATCGCCAGACCTCAACCCAATTAAGCACGCATGGGATATGCTCCAGAAAAAATCTCTGCCGAGTATGGATGCCGTGCATACCCCACAACAACTTTTTGACTTGTTAGAAAGAACGTGAACGGCCACTCCTCGAGGAGATTTTGAGCATGCCAAATCGTTGGGATTGTGTGATTCGTGTCAATGGTAGAAAGACAGTTTTTTTTTTTACTTTACAATAAAAAAAATAAAAATCCTCATTTTTGCCAGTTAATTGACGACTTTAACTTGAGTTAAATTTTTCACAACTTGCAAATAAATATTTTTTTCTTAATTTTTACAAAATATAGGGATGAGTTGTTAACTTAAACAAAGGAATTTAAATAGGAAGCCAGTCTGGAAGACTAGATTTGGTAAATATTAATTGGATAATTCTTTATAGTTTCTTAAACATGGAATCTTTCTACCTTAATTTTGTTTTTTTAGCTTAGAGGGATACAGAACCATCACTATTCTTATATTTTAATACAGTTTCAGCAAATGTTTCATCCATGAAGACATTAGCTTTTAACTTTCTATTGAATCGTATCTCCGATTAAAATAAAACATGGACAAAGCCAATGATATGGGTATATACTTATAAATAATTAATCATGAAAATCGAAGCAGAAGATGTCGTCGCGAAATGTTGAACAAACAGAAGCTTCGTAGGTACCTACTTTGTACGCATAACGTACAAAGTACGATCTGCCGTGCTAGATCATAAATATAATATGTAGAAACATGAGGTACATAAATGGTTATGGAATCAACCGCTTGGAAGTTGTTGTTGTTGTCCGACCTGGAAGTTACTTAGTTACTGGTGTAAAATAGTTTCCTGTTCTTATAAATTCACTTATTAAATCACTTGATACTGCAAGTTAAAAAGTAAGTAGGTAAGTAAGGAAAGAAAAATGCTATATCGCACTAGCTGATGGCCTAATCATTTTAGCATAGTTTCGTATTTCTGATAGGTAACTCAAACTCAAAGCATTTATTTCAATTAAACCATTTACAGGCACTTTTGAATTGTCAAGGGGTCGGTCAGTCAAAAATATGAAGCTAGTTGCCCATTCCAAAGCGTAGGTACCTATGGAGAAGAACGGGCAAGAAACTCCACGGACACTCTTTTAAATAAAATAAAAAATTGATACAAAATATTGGTTACATCATTCATTTTGAAATTATGCATGTGAGAACAATGTAATAAGACGTGCACGTTCGTAAAAGCGTCCGTAATAAAAAGAAGAAAAAAGAATCATTTAAAAACTTAAAATAAATTAAAATAAGCCATTCATGAACGGGCGCCGTCGGTTGGGACTGGTCAGCTAAGAGATGACCAGTCCCAACCGACGGCGCCCGTTCATGAACATGACGCATGGATCAGCACCATTCAGCTCAACCATTTTGAAGGGAGCTAAATGATCCAACACACACGCCACCATCAGCGAGACATTTGAGTGAGCATGACATACTCACAGCCGCCAGGGCACATTCAAGTCAATGAAATACTACATATTACCCGGTAAATGGTAGCTCTTTAGTACATAGTACTCACACCTGTGCTATGCAATTATATAATACAAAGGAAATTGAGTTTATACAATACAAAAATGGTCTTACAATCTTCAGCAGCTCCATCAGTATTTTCAAAATGTTAATCAGTGTGTATGTCAATTAGTTGTGGAGCAGGACCAGCAATGTAGGTAGGTAGCAAGGTAGGTAGGTAGTAGTCATTTGTTTTCACAGAGCCCAAACAACAATTTTCGCAAACACTAACTTAAATGCCGATTCTCATACAAACGTTCATGCCCTATTTTACCGCTTTTATGGTAAAATTCTGATTCACAAGTTTCGTCGTTTTTAACCAAAAGCGGAATCACTAATTTTCATTACAGTTTTTCCTGAAAAAGTGAATTATTGTCATTCAAACTGTCATTTTTACTGTTACAGTCCAAATCTCTTGTTTCAGTGTTTTAGGTTCTACTTTGTTGAATCAGAATATTTTACTCTCTCTCTAATTCTATGAAGCAGTCTCAAGAGCGAAAGGAACGTTTGACTGCATTGACTGATGCGGAAACAGCGGCGTGTTTTGTGTTGCCAGCGAGCATTTTTATTGCAAGATTTGGCAGTAATTTTATTTATTTGTTCTTGTCCTACATTCGAACTTATTCAAACGAACTATGTTATTGCAAAACAATAAACGATACGATGAGTACTATAAAATATATGAATGTTAAGGTCATCCTTACCCTTCACCTGTTAATAATAATAAGTACTCATCAATTCGCACCGTCCTCATCGACAAGGTCCTTATACTCATATGACTGTATTACACACGATATCTAGCTTAGCTTCATGTCTTTCTAAGGAGATAGCGGAAGGAGGTAAACGAGACGGAACAACAAGAGGCTTACCTCCGCAATTTGCCCTTGACGATCTCGGTAAAGGAGCATATCGACGACCCACCCCATTTACATTGTAATCTGCTCAACGATTCGTGAAGGTTGTTTTAAGTATCCGATTTATCGAATAAACGTTTATGTCGCCCAACTCTATAATCATTATAACAGATAATATTTAAGTAGTGACTCGAATCGTTCAATTTCAACCAGTGGCCTACTCTAGTATTCGCATGACCCAGATACATTTTGTCTATCGCGATAAATACTTCACACACAGTATAATAATTAACGACACAGTATATTTTTAAGTCATTTATCTGTAAAATATTTTTAAACCCCGATTTACTAAAATATTTCTTGAAGTTATTGAAGTTGAAAGACGTCAAGGGTCAATATGAGCGTGCTAGAGGTAATGATGAGCCGAATCATACTGTGAAACATTAATAATTCAAGTAATGACAATGCAATATGTTTAGCTTTGTCATTTAACCTCAACGGTGACCGTATAGGTAGGTATTCGACTATTCGGTTATATGTTTAAAATACGAGGCATTGAAGAAAGCTTCAAAGGAAAACGATTCCAATTATCGCGCAAGTTAGTTAATTATATGATTAGGGTCGGGCTGGAGGGTTCTAGTTCTAAGTTATTGATGTGTCGATATTGTGACGAATGTTACGTCAAGTGGTTTGGCTTCATTGCTTTATCGATTGTATAGTCCTAAAATGTTTGAGAAACCTCAAAATTTATAACATAAATTGTTGTAACTAAGCAAAGCACAATGGCACAGTGAAAGTGTTTCTTTCTAACGGTGCTCTCTGACGCACTCTGAACGGTCTGCGGTGCCTGAGCTTTTGCGCACAAGGATTTGAATGCTAACAGCGTAGTATTTTATTTATGAGTTGGTATCGAATGACCCGGAATCAAGCAATATGAAATTCATGTTCTCCATAACATTATCAGTAAACAAGACATTACGTTTAAGTAGATGGAAATGTAAAATGTAGAGACCAAGAGTTGTTATTTTTGTAAGTTGGTGTAACAAGAAGATCTAAACGACTTCTTAGAACAAGTATTGTACATTTTTTTATAAGAGAAGTCATGATGATAGAGCATAAAGGCGCGGACATTACGGTGATGGCGTGGAGCGTCGCCCTCGGCTAAAAATATGCCACCGGTTCACTGCGCGCTTCCTCACAAAGAAAATGCGTGTGTTCTGACCTCCAAATCGGGAAACACTTGAAAAATATACACAATGTTTATTTACCACATCACTCGCAGACATCCAGATGGAGTACTAGTCTACGATATCATATTATTCTGAACCATGTCAAGGTACATGGTCAAGAATAAGTTAACAGAGTGGAACACCAATCACGAGTTCGCATGTCGAACGAATATTGAGAATTGAATGATTATTTTGAGGTTAAAATCTTTATAAATTTTTGGCTTGTGAAGCTCTTCCGGATGTCAATGTTTAGATTCAATTAAATCAGATTTTTCCGCAAAGAAAATCTTACTGGGTACTTTGCTATATTTTCCCTGTTATTGAGTCACTGTTTGGCGGAAAAATGAAATACTTTTAAGATTTTTTTTAAATAAGCAGATTTTTAAATTCCCGACAGGATACCTTAAAAGTTTATGTAATGTACAAATAAAATGTTAATATCGGTGAATAGGTATTGCGTCAGTTACTCAACAGTCAAATATAAAATATCCGTTTTGAAATTCATGAGCGGAAACAATTTTCAGCATTGATTAACTTAGCAGAATATTGTATGAAGAGTAAGTGGCTAGTCTGGCCCGAGAGTAGTCGTGAGGCGAGGACCTTGGTGGCTCGGCCGCGGGTGGGTTGAAGGCCCGGTGACGCACGTGACTGGCCACGGAAGCGCCCGCGCCCCCGCCTTATTACAAGCTCACCTCCTGTTTTATCTTACTACTAATGTTCTACAAAAACAGCCGTATTATAACCAGAATAAACAATGCGACGGGTGTTCCTATCCGAATATGTATAGTAAAACTGGTTTCACGTAGGTATATTCGGATCGGAACTGGAACAGAATCTATAAGGGGTTAGTTAGATAAAAGATGTAAACTGGAACGTTTAGGAGGCGTAGGACTAGGAATTGACCCCAAACAAGTTTTCTATATGTACTAAAAAACTATTGATATTAGCAACTGCGACTGCGCAACATATAGGTATTACGGGTTGAGTGCCGTCGATAATTGCACACTTTGTTGCAAGAATATTGACTATTATTCCCCTCGCCTCGGCAAATATTGAGATTCATTTTAAATTAATTATGGGGCGTTGAGTACGGCACGTGTGCGCGTTGCAGGGAACCACGTGGTAAGTATTAAAAGAGTCTGATTGAGATGTTGGCACTTGCCTCCACTGTTGGGAGTTGGGACGATCGCGTCTCAGGGGGCGTTATTTAAAGAACCGCGTGTGAATACTGTGAATGTAGCACAAGTTCAAAGCGGCCACCGCGACGCAGGTCGACGGGATCGCGAATAAGGTTAATTACCCCAAGGCCGGGGAGTGCCAACATCGGCCGGGATGATCCTCAAGGGAAAGACTTTTCTACGGGGAAATAAAAACAAATTAATTCTCCTTGACATTCTGCCAAATAGACTTGTTTATTAAATCTTTTTTTTAACATTAGTTTATCACGCTCAGCGATGCCGTTGAACAACAGACAATAAACATCGTCATGAGAGGCTGATACTATAACGCTCTTTCTATTTGTTTGAAGAGATGCTATATTCGAGTAGCATACGGATACACAGCTCATTGTTATAAATGTTTTTATTTAGGTAAATCTAGTATTAAAACATCCTGGTAACAACATAGTTTTGAACCCAAGTAGGTACCTATTTGACTTCCTAAACAGAAAAACGACTGTGGAATGAGTGTCTTGACAAATATTAGTAGAAGATACGACACACGAGGACACGTCGCGTGTCCTCCTGATAGGTACTTCTATCTAACTAAATAAACGAACATTACGATTGAAACCTGTAAAAGGAAATTACCAATAGGGTAGAAGTAGAATGCTTGTTTGTCTATAAAATTGTTCGTGAACACGGGATGTTGGTACACATGACTTTCGTGAGCAAGCATAAAATATGTAGGTACAACATGAACGAAGCAGTCGGGCAAAAGCTAGTTGACTACAAAGTGATTCACAGGCGTTTAAATTAAATATGTTGGTTGGTTACCATCGCCGGTGGCTTCACTTCATGCAAAAGGTCGTTCAACTTGTACTACATCCTGTTTGATGTAGATCTTTTCGTGGGCTATGTTTTACACAATATTGTGAAAAACATAATATTGCAAGAGCTTTACCAAACATTTTAAAATAAGTCATGCCTTATAAACTTATTTCAGTCTTCGTCAAAACTATAAATATTCTCCTCAATTTAGGGTAGCTCATTGAAGACATGTCATGTCTGTCGTGTTTGTTTAGCTTATGAGAACGAATCGTGAAAGTAGAGTATGGAACTGGTTTACTAAAACTTTACTGACATTAACAATGTACGATTCTGTGCTACATTTAATGATTACACTGCATACATTTAAATATAAATCAAGTATTACAGAGAATCAAATGCGTGCAACACTGGAAATTCTCGAAATTCAAATTTAGTATCGTTTGTAAGAATCTTAAAAATAAGGTAGGCAGGGCGTTGGATGCGTCACAGTATGATTCAGCCAATCGGACTGATGAACCCGCTGCTTCACTACTATATCAGCTACATTATTTTGTACCGACGCGCGACGCGACGACTCAGTGTTGACTCTTCTAAAAGCTAACGGTAACGCGCAGGCGACGCCAAAACTGTACAACCGGCTGTGAGTTGAGTTTTACGGAATTAAATGCCCTACAACTTTATACAATAACTAAGTTTAAAAAAAATACATACATAACATAACATCACGCATGTAATCCCCGAAGGGTTAGTCAGAGGTGCATCTACCTGTAGCAGGTAGCTACAACCAAATCTCGCCAGTTATATTCAAGTCTCATGTAATAGGAAGCCTGTGGCCATCAACCGGGCAAAAACAAATCTGGGTTAAAAAACTTGTTTCTAGAAATTTGGAAATCAGTTTTCAGTAAGCAATCGTATCCACAAGCAGGTGGCATAGCAAACCAATTTAATGCCTATATTCTGGATTAGCTGACAGAAGCAAGAAGTCTATGTTACACCGGTTACACGAACACGAAAGCCACAGGATCGTGTTGAAAACAGATTGCATGCTGTGTCCCAGTTGCAAATATTGATTTACCGCAACATCAATAGTATTGTCAACGTACGAGTCAATCTAGGAAACTGATCATTCAAATGATGATTCATGAAAAAATGGCAGAACATGAGCCGGGGAGTGAGAATTATGAGATGGTGTGGTAAACTCAAGATGCGTGAGCATGAGAGCCTACTACCAAACCAAAGACATGAGAAATTACGAAAACCAAGTAAAGTAAGAGACAACTAATAAGTTAGTGGTTGGACCCCAAGTGGAGGTTGGGAAAACAATAGCAAGAAGACGTAATATCAAATTACTTCAATACTAAAATCTAATTCATACAAAGTAGGTCAAAGTGTGATACAGTGTGAAACGTTTCGCAGCCCCGGGGTCAAAGACGCCAAGAGTGTGTCGCAAGTCGCAACTAGATGACTATGAGAGCTAAGATAGTCGTTGAATTGTCTACATGGCCTGTACAATATAGATGCAGTCACACCATCGCTGTATAATATTAATTCTTCTCCAATGTGTACTATATTTTGGACCTGGCTGCTTACTTTTTCAATTCATTGTAAATATGCAAACAAAATGATTCATGATATTGTCGACCATGGTGTGGCTTAATTAGGGCGTTTATTCCGCGGAAAGTGGCAATTCCGGATTCTCAGTAGGAGGTCGCTGGAAGCCTGCCCCACAGCGAGTTCTTTTCATTGAAGGTTTTTTCTTTGTAAACTTTTAGCTGTAGTGCCAAGTAGGTGCTTTTTTAGGTAAGTACTCCTTACAGTTATTTGTACAACTGGTTTTGTAAACCAAGTTTTGTTCGAAAGAGAAGTAGATTTTGGAGAGCCGAATATTGATGTCAATAACAGCTTATAGTGGATCTAGTAATTTCTATGGCCAGAGCCAGCTGCAGATTATTGTTTAGGACGATGTTTAACACAAGTATTCATACAAAATCTTACCAATATTCTACAAAGATATGCTTTTGTGTTCAACAAAATCCTGTTTATATATTCTACATAATATAGAAACAACAGGATTCCAAGGAGGAATCTAAGTAAGTTACGAATATTGGATCTAGAATAAAGTCTTCCGGGATTACTACAAAATACATTGTAACTAAGACTATGACCGTAATCAATCAGTGTATCATTGGCTACAATTGCATCTTTTAGCTCACTGCATAGACTCCTGTGATGTAATAAGGAAACTTCACAAAGGAAATAAACTATTTTTAATTTCTATGTGGAAAGTGTGCGTCATCGGTATACTTGGAAAGGTATACGATTGGCTAAGCATAATAATAGGACCTTTTTGTACGTGGTATATAAAGTAGATATCAGCTCCAATAATGATATATTATTCAACATCTAAGGAAACTTGGAATTAAACATCTAAGGTACCTAAGATGTAATTATAAGGTTCCATCATTGTTGTCGTTGAAAGAAATCTACCGAAATCTTGCTCGTTACTTGATCATTCTAGTCATTGATCTATTTTTAGTATATTATAAGGCTCTGCCTTCTCCAATCCCTTTCACGACTGATTCATAAGTCCATGTGTGTGAAGCATTTGGGTAACCCTCTTGATTGGGTTGCAAACTACATGGGATACCTATATGGAACTACTTTATCACCAAAACCATTGTATCGGAAACCTTGAGTATAGTTCGTGAAGGATCATGATATTAATCTTATGTGAAGAATTAATTGGCATAGAATATATGTTTCAACGGTACCATCTCTTATCGGTTTACGTAACAAATATAATATAACTAAATTAATTTTATTAACTGGCCGACAGACACGATCTTCGGTTTGATATTTCGTAATGATTGGTGACCTACTAATTATTTTAATGGTGCACGATTTTGGTGACATCGTTTGATGGTAAAGTTTTGGGTGGAGTAAGCCTCGTCTATCCCATATTCCCATCTCCAATCTGGTCTATTGGATATACTTAGTTCCAAAGAAAGTTTTAGCCCAGGTTCGCTAGGGCGTATTTTTATCGCGGCGATTTTTTTTCGCGTATTTGATTTCGATGTTCTGCTTAGCGCCGAGAGTTGAATATCCAACAGTGTGTTTTCTTGACGCGCTGGGATACGCTCTGTTGGATTCTCAATGCTCGGCTCAATACAAAGAGTTGAAAATCCAATGTACGAAAAAAAAAATCGGCGCGATAAAAATACGACCGTACCAGGGCTTAGTCATTGAAATTGTAACATCAAAAAATTCGGAGACTAGAAAAACGTATTAACCTACCAATAAGTAGGTTTAGTCTTGCTTCAACAATTGCCATTGTTCAATGTTTTTCCTATCGTAGTTCATTTAAAACTATTGTGAATTTGTGACTGTCGCCATCCAGACAGGGACTTATCTACTACATGTACCCTAAGTATAATTTTAGTAAGAGAAACTTAAATTAAGATCTTTCATGAAGATTTTTGATACCAACTACCACAGATAGGTGCCATGTGCGTCGGTCATTTATTTATCAAGCATGTCAAGTGACGTCATTTGTTATGTTGTCTTGTAGAAAGAAATATTTAATTTAAAATTGAACGTAATTTAATTATTATCAGCACCCTAATTGCGTAACACACGATTAATCAGAATCTGAATAATTTTAAAGGAATCCATTGTTTTGTATTATGTCCCGAAATAATTATACTGCACCACAACGTAAATAACGCAATGAATGTTGTTGAACTGTCAAAATAAAATAAAAAAGATTGTTATTGATCGTGTTACGCAATTAGGGTGCTGTTTGCATTTTTTGTATTGTAGCATTATTTCTTTCCTGTTGGCAGTTACTGATGTTGGACTGGAAGACGAGGTGGCGGTCGTCCTACGGGGAGATGGGCAGACGACATTGTAGCCATCGCGGGCAAAATCGATGCCCAGTCCAGGGCGCGTTTGTTTTTCATATAAAAAGTATTCTGCTGCAGACATTCGATTTGGGTGGGAGAAACATATTCGAGACAATTTTTCTCAAGTTCTATTGCTATCAAGTTATATTATCTAAATAAATCATGCCGTTTATAAAACAAAAAACATTTGTAATAACTAACTTTTTTTTTTTTGGTGGGAAATCTTCAAATGACTAGGTACTCCCGCTCTGGGTGGAGCGGGAGGGCGTGTCAGACTCTTACTGACTAAAACCCACCCGTGTTCCTTCTGTTGCCTGTGCAATGCCAGGGGGCCACGGTATCCCTTTCGGACTTTCCCGCAACCCCGGCAGTGTAACAACTACCTAACATCCGAATGTGGTTTACAATAAAAGGATATCTTTCGTTGGAGATTTATAGAAATCTAATAGTAGCGAGGTCCCGTGCGAGTGTAGCTTTATCAAAAGCTTGAGCTTGAGTTCCTGGCTCAATAGTCAAAAACTTAGTAATACAGGCAGACTACAATACACGTAGTACCTGTTGGTACCTATTATTATTACTTACGTTTCTAAAACCTAAGAGGGTGCGCTAAGGTAGCCCTCGATAATAAAATGTTCTTGCGTTTTTTGCAATTTGCAATTAGGGCATGGAATATTCGCTTAATTTTACTATTCAAGTAATCGACCGTTCAAGTAAACGATCGTTTTCTTGATATAAAAGAAAAAAAAAACAAATCCATTCAAATGAAGAAAATAGAAGAGAGGCGTTTGTAAAAGGGAGACATAATATAAAGGCCAAGTGAGAGAGACATAATGAGTGTTTAGAGTTTAACCTCCTGTACCCTAATTACGTAATGCAAATTCAATCCGAATCTGAATCGTTTTGAAACAGGTTGCTAATCCATTGCTCCGTAAGTTCGAAAAAAAAAACTGCAGAGCAACGTAAATAACGCAATGAATGTTGTTGAACTGTCAAAATGAAACAGATTTGTCTTTATCGTTTACGAAAATATGTTGCGTAATTAGAAAGCTGATCAGCTGTCTGGATTAAGGGTTGTCCGTAACAACGACTAGACTACATATCGATGTATATAATATCAATGTTTTAAGTACTTTTTAACTTACCTCATACACATTTGGATGCCATACTTTTGTTAAAAATCTAATGGAAGGTGGTGAGTATGGATAGTCTGGTGGGAATTTCATATGTGCCTGAAACAAAAAATAAATAGATTAGTGGCACTATAATTATTAAATTTCTGGATGGTGGCATCATCCTATTCTTCTTTTTCTTCAGAATAATATCTGCCTATTGAGTTGGAAATATTCCCTAACTGCCATTCAAAAGTTAGGAGACCCATTGTCAGTAGTAGAAGCAAGAACTGATAGAAGATAAGTATCTAAGGTTACTTACCAGTCACCCTACAATACACACAACTCTCTAGTAAAACAATTTGTTTTTGGTGTTTCTTTTTTCTTCAATTTATTTGTGGAGCAAGGATCCATGAGATGGTAGGGTAAATATGTTCTCCTGCTATCTCAAAGGATCTGAAAATTATTATTCAGAAGCAATTGTAACATAAACTTTTAAGTGACCTGCATGATGGCATACAAAATAAAAATGAGTGATCTGATGTTACTGTGATGTGCAAGCGTGTTATTTATTACTTTCACTTAATTGCCTGGTTTTTGGGTTATAGTGGCGTGAGTCAGTCAAACAAATAATATGCATTCACTTTAATTTTGTTCCTAATATTGGAAAATATTATTTGAATTAATAAGAAAACAACAGGCGAAAAAATTAAACTATAATAAATGAAGCCAGGTGGTAAAAGGAAGTATAGGATAGATTATGGAGTTAACTAAAACCTGTTTTTTTTAGTTAACTCCATATTAAAGCTAGGTTTGCCAGGATTCATTTCTAATCTATTTTGGAAAAAAAATAACATCCGCTGTTTCCCAGTGATGGTGTTGCTAGTAAAGGATCACATCCTGTAAAGTATTCTCTTATCAAAGGAAATATCTACCCTTTTGCAATGTTCTTTTATTTTTCACGCAAAGTTAAAGTGATACAAGTATTGGTGGTAGGTATTTTGAAATTTCTCCATAAATAAGCTCATGGTTCTTTTAACCAGTATGCTCTATTTGCCATAGTTCCCATTTTCGGCCTATTGCCTACTTAAAAAACTGCCCTGTATGTAATTTGACTGCCTTGGTAGTTCCAAACGCATATATTATGTATTAATGGGAATTGCTGAATGTATATTTAATTTACATAAAAAATATTGAAAGCTGGCTGGTTCTTATATATTTATCTGATCTGATGATCTTATATAGTTTAACTCAATTACTAACCTATAAATAAATAATATTAAACTTTTAATTGCAAATATCTCTGCAATTATTTTAGTAACTATATGAAAAAAAGCTTTAATATTAGTTAATAATTTATTTAATAATTAAATAATTTGTTGCTGACACATTAAGCAAAGAACAGTCCGTTAGATGTGGCGGGCCATGTGAGCAGAATGCATAGGAAAAATGGGCTGGAGTTGTCATGCAGTAGGTGCCAGAAGATTGTGTTGTCGCCAAAGGAAGGCCTTGAAAACGCTGGCGTGATGAGTTATGAGGCATTTATGTGCGATAGGCTGGAAAAGACAAAACACTGGGAAGAGTGGAAAGCTGTGTGGGAGACCTTTGGGCAGAAGTAGATAAAAACAATTTGTTTATTACCAATTACCAAACATTGAACTAACTTATTTTTACTATATTTTTTTAAATTGGTGCATATAGATGAATAATCTTCTATTGTTGATTGTGGCATCACAATCATAACTAGGTATATTAATATTATACATAAATGTGGGTGTACCTACTAATGGTACACCTCTGCCCAGGCCCTTTGGGGAAACAAGGCGTGATGTTAGGTTATGTTGTGTTACAAATGCTAATGTAAAAATGTCTGTCTGTAACATTTTCATTCATTAATGGCTGAACAGATATCAATAAAATATTGCACAGAAGTAGACCATGACCTTGTTTAGGACATTTTTTTTTTTTATTTTTATCCTTTGGTCTCAAATCAAATAAAAAACCAAGACTGGAAACAATACAGTGAAGAATGCCAAAACTACACCTACTCTCTGTGCATACACTCTCACACTTAAAATCAAACTACACCTCGCAATGAGAACACATGTTTACGATACTGGCCTCACATCGATGTTGACAGCACTATATCTTGGTTTTTTATTTGGTCTAAGCTTGTGGTACAAATGTGGGCACCCATTGGCTGTGGCATAATTGCCCACCTCCACGCAGGCGAAAGCAAGAAAATCTTATAAAATTATATGAAATTGACCAATCAATTCATTCATATTCTATTATAATATGAAAAATGGTTTATCATCATCATTTCAGCCATAGGACGTCCACTGCTGAACATAGACCTCCCCCAATGATTTCAAAATTGGCCGGTTGGAAGCGACCTGCATCCAGCCGTTAGCGGTTGACAAATAGTTACATTGATATATAAATGGTCTTAGGAGTGTTATCCACACTTGATTATGTTGGTGTTATCAAGGAGATGTTAACAATGCTCAATTGCTACTATTGACATTTAAGTAGAACAAACAGATTTTGAAACTGATGATAAAAGTAACTAACATAGTTGATTACACCATTCAAAGAAACAGAATATCTGACTAATTTAACATTTAAGTCAAGAAAAACAAGTTTTAAACCAAAGTTGAATACAAAATCTCTCTGCAGATACCCAGTCATAGGATTGTCAAGATAGTATCAATTAATGACTTGTTAATAAGAAAGGTATTTAAAGTTTTAGTTATTTTAGTTCAACAGTGTAAAGGAAATTAACACATGTTACACTTTTTTTTTGTGGGTACTAGAAGTATATGTACTGTATTACATTTACAAAGAGCACATGAAAATTAGATATCCACTTTATTTTTTAGTGAAAGTAACAGCATTGTTTTAATCACAAATTACAATACTGTCTGCCCAATCAGGGAAGAGATTGATAATTCAAGATAATTCCTACACTGCACAACTTGCTATAATTGCATATTTGTTAAATAAGTAATTAAAATTATAAAAAACAAAGCAAAATAATGTAACCAACAAGTATTTGGGCGAATAATAGAATGGAATTTTTCCATGAAACTCTCAGACTAAGTTGTGAAATGGCGAAACCACAAATACCCACACAAATTCAATTTAATTTGTCTACTAGTTCATGTGAATGATTGTAAAAGAATTTGAGCTGCTAAACTGCAAAGAAATGTTTGTGATGCTGATTGTTACTGTCAGATCATGGCTAATGCAGATACATAATCTAATGGGCTTACCTTGAAATATCCACCTTGATATAACGTGTCTGGAGGACCGAAAATTGCAACTTCCCACTCAAATAAATTGTCCTCTCCTAAAAGTTTCACTCGGAACCCTTCCACGGGTTCCTCTTGCAGACTCTTATACTCTAAGGCCAAAGCCCTCAGTGCAGAACTCGTCGGAACCGAGTTAGACATTGTCAAGAACTAATTTTCCTAAAATCACTATCTAAAAGAGATTCTATTAACATAACACTGCGGAACTCTCCTTGCGGTCCACGTATTCACGAGGCATTTCAACTTGAATCACAATAACAACGAACGAGGAATTTTGGTAAACATAACGCTAGCATAGCTCACGGATTTATGATTCACACACTTCAAACGCCAATACTGTAATTACTTCCACAGTAATATACGTTGAAAAATGGACGAAAGAATAGTCCAAACTACACGGTGATTATTACAACAATGAGAAAGCAACGTCCAAACAATCGCGATCCCAAGGAAAACGGCTGCGTGGTACAGCTGCTACCTGAGTTGCCCGAGCGAATATTGTAGAACAGCTGTTATTTCATTTCCGTGCTTGATTGCGCAGTGGTGTGACGCACGCGGCCATTTATCGACGTTGCGACTAGTGTTGCCCCCTGCCGGAGTTGCTTCACTTAACCCTCCAACGGCAACGCTTGAAAGCAATCGTCATGATGATTGAACAGTGTTTAGTAAGATGGCAGCACATCACTAGTTTGCGATGCTAACGCCATCTATGTTCTTTTCTATAGTAAGCTCGATCTTTTCCCTGCTGCTTCCAGATGGCAGTAGGTATAGTTCACACACAAGCTTTTTTTTTACAAGATAATATACCTACACGTCAAGATAAGCCAAAAACAAAAAGTAGGGGCATTAAGATGGCACACTATCAGACCTTTTCTCGAAGCGGTTTGTCTTACTTTTTAAACATCATAGCTTCCGTCTGGATAATGCTAGAGAGCTCAAATTTTCAGGATATGTTGTACCTATAACAGACAAAACCCACTTAGTTTCATTGGTCTAGCTTTAAACATTGGATTTTATTACGTCGATTTCATCACTGATTCACTGACTCACTCATCAAAACCTCAAAAATTAAGTAATCTGTAACTTTCACCCTCCAACCCCCTTAATGGGGAGTGCAGGGCTGTACCTACCTATAAAAAATAAAACCTCTAGGGCTTCCCAGTCTGAGAATTGAAAATTGCTATGGAGGCTAGGATTTGTACACAAACAAGAAAAAATTCAGTAAATTGTAACTTTCACCCTCCAACCCCCATAAAGGGAGAAGGAAGTCTGTATTTCTTACTCATAAAATGTCTTACATAAAATCTAATCGTCTGAATGGACTGGCCTGAATCTAATCTATCAAGACATTTCAATGATTAACGCTAAATAAGTAGGCTACTATATTTCAGCAGCAGTGGTGTAACGACTAAGGTTCAAAGAGGTGCAGTCAGTTCATACTCAGGCCCAGAGGTCTGCTAAGCCAACAATGAACCGGCCTAGAGCTTCAGTCGGCGAGAGGATTTCATCATAACATATGAAAAGATAGCGTAGTCCGAGGGGCCTTGCGCCTCCATAATTTCTACAGCTTTCCTCAACTCATGAAAAATATGAGTCGGTGGGTCGTCTTAGGTGATAACTAACCAACCAATTAGAGGTAAGCTAAGCTAAAATTATAGAGCCCGCTTCGCTCTTTGCCTCTTTCTTACCATAAACCCTTACCATAAAAAAATAGTGCACATTGGATGCGCGGTCACATTAATGACACGGAAAATTCAAAGGGAGTTTCGTGCGAGTTAATAAATAAATCGAATTTTCTAAGAAAATTTCACGGTGTATCAATAACCGGTGTCGCGTTGCGCTGTCGCGTCGCGCTAGTCTGCACGAAGCCTTATGCGACGGTCAGGAACAGACCAAGCCAAGCCATACCTATATTTTGACCAAGATCAAGATGTAAGATTTGTTAGGCCTTTGTAGAGTTAGGACATTATATAGAGAGATAGATCTGATACATTTTTAACCCGCAAAATTCAAATTAAGATTCTTAAGTTTTTTGCAAGCTGCATGGCAGTATCAGTTTAAATATTAATATCTACTATTCGCGGCCGTGTAAATATTTATTTAAAGAATTATAATTATAATAATCATCAATACAAGTCTCTAAGTTCATATTACCATAGGTATACACAAAATTCAAAATTCAAAAGTCATTTATTCAAATTAGGCTGAGAATCAACACTTTTCGAACGTCAAAATTACATAAGACAGTCCCCCAAAACGCCCACCCTTCACCACTTCCTAGTGCTTTTGCTGGGAAGAAGAAGTGGCGCAACAATGACAAATAACAACACATCAAATGACAACACACATCAAAAAAGTCTATGCAACACGAACATTGAGATAGAAAATAGAGAGGTCTATGAACACGAATCATTTACAGAATCTGCATGTTTTTATTAATTGATACGTACTTTATTTTTTTCTTAACGAAGTAGATTGGTATACTTACAATCTTTTTGTTCTCGGAAACATATACCTACTGGCTGATAGAAAATATTTACTTTTCGATTGTGTTTTGTTTTCATTAAAATAAAAGCTAATTATTTTTTCGTTGCTTGATAAATGTGGTAAGTTATTTATCTCACTCTTATCATTTTGAGATACTCATACGTGTTTTGAAAAAAAATAGTGGTGAGTTATTTTTTATGTCATGGAGCGATGCCATTTGACTGCTGATGATGCAGAGCTGTAGGAATGCTGCAAGCGGGAAGAAATCAGTCCCAGGTATCTCATTTTGGTGTTAATAGGTGCGGGATTTGTACAGGTCTTTGGCAGCGTTACGTTAGCTGAGCACTGAGCAGTACTCAGGACGTGGATGGAGTACAACTGCTCGACAGGACCAATACATACAACTGACTGCAAGACGTCAGCCGATGTTAATCACCCGGGAGATAGGTTTAAAGCTACAATTCTCAAGCGGTGTTTTTGTTAGCCACCAAACCGTAAAGAAATAGGCTGCATGGATACGGTCTACGAGCACGACGCCCAATTAGGTGCCCACCTATAGGCCATGGGAATCGCGCCCGTCGAAACGAATGGTGTAGGGAACACTTGACAAGGACCTTTGATGAGGTATGGTTTGCATTTAGGCCTGATACGAGAAGGGTAAGAGTGTATCGTCGTCCCGGAAAACGACGACCGACTTGCATGGCTGAGATACGTCCAGGAAGTGCACCCGTACAGTGGCTCCACAGTGATGGTATGGGCGGATATTATGAGGAACAGACGAACTGAGCTCGTTTTTGTAGATTAAAGTTACGTTGAAGATGTTCTTGGGCCTTATGTTCACTCGATCACTTGCACAAAGTCTTGGCTCAGATTTCACGCTGATGCATGACAATGCGCGTTCGCACACAGCTCGGAGGACCAGAGCAGAGAGTTTTTGGCAATGGAAAACACGGTATTGCCGTGGCCTGCACAATCGCCAGACCTCAATCCCATCGAGCACGCATGGGACATGCTCCAGAGACGTGTTTTAGAGAACCTGGACGGAGTTTCAACACCCAACAACTGAAAGACTTGTTAAAATTCCGTTGGTAACGTTTGCCGCAGGATCAGATAAACAATCTTATACATTCAATGAAAAATCTTTGCCGACAAGTTTTAAACAACAGAGGCGGTCACACTTCGTTTTAACTTTATTATACTAGGTACATATGTTACGGTACATATTTATATTCTTAAATATTGTGATTAAATGAACAATAAAATTGAATGAAGGAATTTGTTGCTTTAGTCACTAATGCATAAAAAAATGCTTAGTTATTTTATAAAATAAATATAAATATAGGTATTACAATAGTAAAAATCGCTAAACGCTAGCTAAACGATGTCAAGTTGTAATCTGATTATGAATCCTGTAATATGCATGAGATACGCGACGCCTCCTGTCACCGGCTCCCTATCAATCATTTTGAAACAGATTACTAATATTACCGTGTCCATTGCTTCATAAGTTCTACAAAAAAATCGGCTCGAGAACGTAAGTAACGCAATGAATGCTGTTGAACTGTCAAAATGAAACAGATTAGTCTTAATCATTTACGAAAATGATAAAAACTTTTTACAAAAAAATTGAACCGACTTAAAAAAAAAATAGTGTCTGGTTTTGTTTTTTCGTTTTTTGCCACCAACTTCCGAAATTAAAGTTATTTTGCACTTTTTAGTGCTTTTGAGGGTTCCGTAGGTTCCGTACCTCGAAGTAAAAAACGGATCACTTGGTTGTCCGTCCGTCCGTCTGTCTGTCTGTCAAGACCCTTTTTCTCAGGAACTCGTGGAGGTATCAAGCTGGAATTTATATCAAATACTTAAGTCTTCTGTCCCTTGGAGCTGTGAATTTAAAAAATCAAACTTCTTAGCCAACGTAATCAAAAGATACAGCCGTATTATGCCGAAAATTTCCGCGAATTTTCGACACTCGCAAGGGAATCAAAACCCACAGGGTACTTCCCGTGAACTTAGAATCTTGAAATTTGGTACGAATGTACTTCGTACCAAATTATAGATAAAGGAAAAATTGCGAAAACCGTAAATTTTAAGTTACATCAATAATACTTTTTTTTTTATAATTTTAAACTTACTAGCACTTTCCTCATGATCGCGTAGAGGTATTACCTAATTGAAATTCGTATCAAATACTCAGGTCTATAATACCTTTAAGCTCTAACCAGCTTTCTAATTACGCAACATATTTTCGTAAACGATAAAGACAAATCTGTATCATTTTGACAGTTCAACAACATTCATTGCGTAATTTTTTTTTTTTTTTTTTTTTCGAGCTTACGGAGCAATGGATTAGCAATCTGTTTCAAAACGATTCAGATTCGGATTGATTTTCGCTCCGTAAGTTCGAAAAAAAAACTGCAGAGCAACGTAAATAACGCAATGAATGTTGTTGAACTGTCAAAATGAAACAGATTTGTCTTTATCGTTTACGAAAATATGTTGCGTAATTAGAAAGCAGTTCTGGTTCAAATTTAATACTTAATATTTTTGTACCAGATTTCTAAATAGTGACTAAAAACTTTGTAAATAAATAACATTGATTAAAAAAAAACTTGCCATCATTCATCAGCACTTTTGCAAGGCTGCTGCAAAGCTAGTGTAGATATTTCAGTTATATCATAAAATAAATGATATGTCTTAATATAAAATAATAATATAAACTCGTACTTATAATATTATAAAGAGGAAAGATTTGATTGTTTGTTTGTTTGTATTGAATAGGCTCCGAAACTACTGGACCGATTTGAAAAATTGTTTTACCATTAGAATGCTTAGTTTTCAGGGAGTGACATCGGCTACTTTTTATCCCGGGAAAAATAACGGGTCCCGCGGGAAAGACCACGGGAGCGAAGCCGCGGGCAAAGTGCTAGTATAAAATAAAGGATTACTGAAACGATAAAGAGACCTTTGTCTTTAATTTATGTTCCTCCAGCTTTCCATATTGTAATGTTATGGATTTCATTTTGCAATAAACATACCATAACTATGACTAGATTCGATTGTCGTGAACTTTTACTTATATACCTACAGGTTTGTACGGAACCCTCGGTGCGCGAGTCCGACTCGCACTTGGCCGGTTTTTTTTTTAGTAAGTTATTTTTTTGTAAAAAGTTTTTATTTTTCACTTTTTATTAGTGGTACCGACCCCACACAAAGTCGAATACCACCTGCTATGTAAATAACAGTGACAGGAACTTGTAACATCATCTATAAAGACTACGTGGGAAAAATACCTATTATTGAAGCTCACTCAAAAACTACTTAAGCAAAGTTAATAAAATTTGTATGGGACCACCTCTGAAGTACCTAATGAACTACCAAACCAAAAAAAAAAAACATCAAAATCAAATCATAATTGGCGGAGTACCTAATCGCGTAACGAACGTATATAAAAAAAACACAGTCGAATTGAGAACCTCCTCCTATTTATTTTGAGGTCGGTTAAAAAATTAAATTAGATAAATAGTGGTTCTCCATTGTAGCTCTCGCATAAGCGGGAGCGGGAACGAGAATCCAGTGTGGTAGGCGAAAATACCATGAAATTATGTATGTCGCATCCGGCAATTGACGTTTACAACAAAACAAGGCACGCCACCTAGCGGCAACTATCAGGACTAAAGTTGGCGCGCCTAGACAGAGTCGGGGCGTTTCCGGTCGGTTACGAGGTTGCAGAGAACGCTCCAAGTCGGAGCATTCCTTATCCTGGTGATCGAGCAGTGAAGACGCTTCGGAACTGTCCTACGTTTTTGTTGAACATTATACCAGCCTGTGATTATTTAAATTGTAACCAGTGATTAAAGTAACGTGATTATTTGCTTGAGTTATTCTTGTTTATTTGCACGATACCCACATAAACCCGCCAACCCGCCTGATGGCAGATCGTAGCTCAAACCATCCTGACGATCCGTCATCAGAAGTGGGATACAGTCGTGCAAATGAATCAGCAAGCAGTGTGAGCAACAGTGATACACAATGGCGGTTACTTTTTGAGTTACAAAACCAGCAAATGCAAGCACTGATACACGCCTTGAAGAGCCCAAGTGTGAACAACCAAGTGGTTTTACCGGAGTTCAATCCTGATAAAAAAAGAATCTGACGCGGCATCATGGTGTTCTACTGCAGATTTGTGCTTTGGAGAGTGTGCGATGGAAGGGAGTCAGCTTATTATGACCATCAGTAAAGCGTTAAAAGGCTCAGCATCTACATGGCTATCACAAGTAAGTTATTCAGGCATAACATGGGCACAATTTAAGGAGTTATTTAAATCAAGATTTGTGTGCGTCGAGACATCTGCAGCTACCCTCATTAAAATTAATAATGAAAAACCTAAAGATGACGAAACTTACGCTGCCTATTCGAGTCGCTTAATTACGTCTCTGTTAAATCAGTGGAAGGATTTGAGCGTTGAACAAATAGCAGTGTCAACAATTATCGCTCATTTGGCACAAATAGACACGCGCTTGCAACGGCTTGCATTCACTACAGAAATCAAGACGCGTCATCAATTGCAGCAAGAACTACAGGCGTTCTCCTACCTAAAGCGCAAAAACCCTTCAGATGGACGAGCAATGGCTGATGCAGGAAATGAAAAACGACCAAGATTTTCGTCACCGCTTCCAATAAAATGCCATGCATGTGGGAAGTTGGGACACAAGCAAGCAGAATGCCGTACGAAGATGATCAACGCGAAGAAACCATCTCCAGCACCAGTGACTACTTCGAGCCTCGGACAACGGCAGACCGGCACGCTAACGTGCTACAAGTGCGGCGCGCCGGGCCACATCGCGAGCCGCTGCACAGCCCCCGCGTCTGGAGCCGCAGTCCCCGCGGAGAAGTGAGTCGACCTATGCGTGGTCGAGCCCCCGTCGGGTATATTGGAACATTTTGGTGAGCATTTTAAATTTGATTACGATTCAGGTGCAGAGTGTTCTTTAGTAAAAGAAAGTATTCCGGGTAAATTTAAAGGAAAGCGATTTGATAATGTGATTTCTCTCATTGGTATCAGTAATGACAAAGTTAAGAGTACCCTACAATTGTTGTCTCGAGTTCAAATTAATGATCTCACGATGGAGATATTATTTCACGTTTTGCCTGATGAGTACCTACGCAGTGATATTTTATTAGGTCGAGAGATTTTGTGTAACGGTTTTCGAGTCAGTATGACCGCGACTGATTTTACTTTGTCAAAGGACAAGATTGTAAATGTTTGCAAATCAAATAATGGTTACCTCGTAAATAGAAATGATTTTAATTGCATTGACACTGACATTTCTTTAGACGGAAAACCCGACTAGAATTTTTTTACAAAAATATTCGGACTTTTTCATAACCGTTTTCCTACTAGTCGCGTGACTACTGGCGAGTTAGAAATTAGGCTTAGTGATCAGAATCTTACAGTTCAGAGGCGACCATATAGGTGTTCTCCAACGGAACGTCAAATAATACGCGATAGGGTTGAAGAATTATTACAGGCGAACATCATACGACCAAGCTGTTCTCCTTTTGCTAGTCACGCGCTTAAAATAATAAGCGCAGTAAATAAACAAGACGGGTCACATCGTTTGTGCATAGGCTATAGGCAAAGTTGCGCGTCCCCTTGATTTAATGGCTAATGACTTAGACGAAACCGTAAATCTTGACGAAGTTAGGCAATTAGCATCTGAAAATATTGAAAAATCCTCGCGTTTATGGCAAAGAACGTTTTGATCGTAATAAGGCTAACGTTTGTACATTCTCCATCGGTGAGTTCGTTTTAATAGAAAATGAGGAGCGCAATCAAACAAAGTTAGACGCCAAGTATAGAGGACCATTTCAAATTGTAGAGATCTTAGACGGAGAGCGTTACCTTTTAAAGTCGTTGATCAATAAGCGTACCTACAAGTATGCACATGATCGCGTTAGAAAAATGCCTGAGGGCCAAGTACCTATTGAGGTTGTTGATCAAGACGAGATAGTGGAGATAGATTCGAATTGAATTGTTTGCGTGAGATGCACGGGTTCTCGATTCGTTGGGTCGGAGACCGTACCAGAGTATCGTAGCCATAGCCCGTTAGAAATCGGCATCTACTTGGTAGACCGTGGGTACGTGGTACGCGGTAGCTCTGGGTAGTATGGTCGGGTCTAGCCTCGAAGCCAAGACCGTAGAGTCAAGGACGACTCGGCATTCCTCCGGGAAGTGCGTATGTGACAAATGTGAGGGAGCTATGTTATAGCTGTGATTGTTGACCGCGAATGAGATACCTGGTGCTTTGTTAATAACTTTGGGTCAATTCTTAAATGATCAGTGTACATAATCCTCAATAGTACTTGGACTCTGATTGATTGTTATGTTGCTTATTGAATTGTTATATCTGCCTACAATTAGACTTGTAACCTAATTATTTAGCTATTGTTTTAAATTGATTTTGCTTTTCTGGATGTTAATACAATGATGTTAGAAATGTGATGTAATTGTTAAATAAACAAACTTTACAGTCTAAATTTCTTTAATTTAAAACAAGCAGTAAGCAACATACACTGAATCGATGTCAGGCATAGCCGAACGTAAACTGCGCTGTTGAAATATTGTTTCAGATTAACACACGAGGACGTGTGTCCTCGCAGGATGGCCGTGTCGCATCCGGCAATTGACGTTTACAACAAAACAAGGCACGCCACCTAGCGGCAACTATCAGGACTAAAGTTGGCGCGCCTAGACAGAGTCGGGGCGTTTCCGGTCGGTTACGAGGTTGCAGAGAACGCTCCAAGTCGGAGCATTCCTTATCCTGGTGATCGAGCAGTGAAGACGCTTCGGAACTGTCCTACGTTTTTGTTGAACATTATACCAGCCTGTGATTATTTAAATTGTAACCAGTGATTAAAGTAACGTGATTATTTGCTTGAGTTATTCTTGTTTATTTGCACGATACCCACATAAACCCGCCAACCCGCCTGATGGCAGATCGTAGCTCAAACCATCCTGACGATCCGTCATGTACAAAAAGAATCAGTCGCGAAGTTAAACTAACTGTTATTATATATTAGTCAAATGTCACGAGGTAACGGTATAGACCAGAGATTAAGTAAGCACTTATTTCAATTTGTGAGCCAGTTGCATTCGCCATTCAGACACGACAATTGGTCCGTGGGCGCGTGATTCAAAGACAAGTCACCCACCCACTGCCATGTATAGGCAAAGGCAACGGGGCCTTGCACAACCCACGTCTGCCACGGTTATCTTTAACTGATCGGGTTTGGGCATCGATAATTCGGTAATGGTTGTTTTGGCAAAATATTTCTTTGAAACATCAAAATAAAGTAGATAGATAGAATACTCTTTATTGTAGGTACACCATAAAAATTACAGACATAAATTTAGAAATTTTACATACGGTGACACAATGGGCCAAGTAAGTAGGTGCCTAAACGTAATCTGTGCCTAAATCTAGGAATTATCGCTCCTACGATGTAAGTATTAATGATGAGGAAAATCAAGTTCTTGTAAAGTTCTAATTAGGTATATTTAGAGAAAAATTCAAATATGAAATAAGTAAAATCAAAAATCACGAGTACCTAATGATGAATGAAATCAGGCTGAGAATCAGCACTTTTTGAACGTCAAAAAAGTAAATAGGTAGGTACACACGGCTACACGTCAAGCTATACATTTCTAGTTTATGCTGATCTCGCATTGAATAGGGTTTCTCTACAATGCGAGGTCAGTTTTAAATACTGGAAAAATATAGCTTGATGTGTAGCCGTGTGTATATACAAAGTCTTAAAATCACTTACAACTATTATTACAGGTACAACCCAATGCAATAGTGAAGCAAACTTAATAATATACAGTTCAGCTATCAATTACGCAACACATTTTCGTAAATTTGTTTCATTTTGACAGTTCATAGCGTTATTTAAGTTGTTGAGCAGATCTTTTTTTTTAACTTATGAAGCAATGGATTAGCAATTTGTTTCAAAACTATTCGAATTCCGATTGATCGTGTATTACGTAATTAGGGTACAGAGCAGTACAAAACAGTGGTAGCTCAGTGGTAGATAACAGCCGCGACTAACAAGCCACCGCTGGGTTCAGTCGTAGGTTCCAACCCCGACGGGCCTAGGCGCTTTACTTTGTGCATAGTATTTCATCACCACTGCTGTCAAAACTTCGAATAGATGTGACATCTACCAACCCGCACTGGGCCCGCGTGGTGGATTACGGCCCCATCCCTTTCATCAGGGAAAGGGATGGGGCCGTAATCCACTACAATAATGTTCCCACTGTCCGAAGCCACTTCCCTGAATTAAAAGAGATAACTGTTTAAAAACGTTTATTCTGTAAATAGTGGAAATGTTTATTCGGACAGTTCGTAAATGAACAGATAATGTGTAAATACATCTTATCACTTCGCAGTATCTATAAACATGGGATAACTAATGACGATCATACAATTCAGAACCAAATATTGGACATTCCAGTATAGGAGCGCGGTTAAAAGTTAATTATTTGTTGGTATATTGGAGATAACTATTTGGTGACATATAGAAAATAATTTAATAAGTTTTTCTAACTGAACAGACAACTGTGCTGGGGAGTTTGTTGCGCCACTTCTTCTAACCAGCTAAAGCACTAGGAATTGGTGAAGTGTGGGCGTTTTGGGGGACTGTCTTACGTAATTTTGACGTTTGAAAAGTGCTGATTCTCAGCCTAGTTTGAATAAATGACTTTTGAATTTGAATTTGACAAAAAATCACCTAAATTTAATTTATTCCTGTCAAACGACGATTTCCCATTCTGAAATACTCGTAGACTAAAGTGGCACAACTCAACTACCTACATTTTAGTTTGACAGCACTAAGATGGCATGAGTTATTAATTTTGATTTTCTATTAAATCTGACAATTTTTAATCGCAATTAAAAAGGTGTGGAATAAAATTAGTTGTCATGAACTAAAATTCACACCAACACCTCCACTAATAGGCTATATGTATATGTAAACAAAAAAAAATATTGGTCGGTGGGTCGTCTTAGTATTTTAAGAACGACATTCTTAGGTCATTAACAAATATTGGACACATATTTTTTCTTTTTTTACGTAATCAAAAGATTACGTAAAACTACTTTTTTTATTTTTTATTATTATGATAGAGCAAAAAATTCTTATTTTTTATTATCTGACTGACAGATTTGCTTATTTTTTTTCCCCTAGGCATCATCCCTATTCAGGGACAAAAACAGTACTGTATCTTTTTTTTTATTTTATGTTCTTTTAGCTCGAAAATGGTGTGTCCTATCGCAAAAATAGATGCAGTTAATACTTTTTCATATTTTCCGTAGAAAAAATGAAAAATTCCATATAAAACACGTCGAAGCTGCCCCCCCCCCCTTCGCGCCACCGCACAGTGTTCTATTTGATAAAAAAAACCCTCTGCTGTTTAAGGTATTTATCGATCAAGGGATGCATTTATAACGAGTAAAACACCCACGTGTCCATTTCAAATACTTTATTTTACTTTAACCTAAATAAATAATATAATAGAATATCAATAGTCCGTTGTACAACCTTAGACTCTTAAAAGAATATATTAATTACCGATGTACACCTAAAAAAGTACAATAGCGCGTCAATACCACAATCATAGAACCAATGGTGGATACTAGCGGTTTAAAAGCGATAGAATGGTTCTAGCAAACTCTGTAGGCGGTTGTAACCGAGACGCCATTATATTTTTTAATACAAGCAATTCTCATGATTTTTTATAATTTATTTATATCATAAATATGTATAAACACCGAATAAACGTCACTCTTTCTCATCCAGGATTCTAAAGAAACAACCTAAAAAGCTAAACTAAATTCAAAATTCACACCCTCTAATCAAATGTACTTTTTATCCAAAAAATATGCAAAAAACTGCAAATGGCAGGCTCGTGAAAATTTTAGCTAAAATTATATCTATATATTTACAATACACTGGTACTTTGCATGCATAAAAGGAAAAATCAACACTTACTCACCTGTTGTTTATTTTTCAATTATTTCCAGTAGTTCCATCAATCACTTTCTTAGACGTCATTGTTAAAATGTCAATATGTTTTGTTCATTTCCCCAAAATATCTAATACTAGATACTATATATCTAATACAGATCTGTAAACTCTAATTCAGAGATACAGACGTGTCTAAATAAGATGCGAGCACTACAGTCGCGCTACAAGAACTTATTTTAGATAATGAGGCGTACACTACCGCTCGCATAGTACCTTTGTATCTCCGTACTAACACATATTTACGACCATTGTGTCGACATTGTAGAACCGTAGGCCGGATAAATCGGTGCCTCTTTCTGGGGTACAGCGGCGCTGTAGCGGCTTATATAGCTACTGTAGAGCTTACTTATGGAGGCTATGCTGTTATTAAGAACCTCTAACCGGCCGGTGTACGGCTTGTTATAGAGCTTGTGTGCTACTAGGGTGGGTAATTACATGGGGCGCGGGCGGCCGTCGTTTGCGGGCGTCTACAAATTAAATTTTTAATTGAATCGGGATAATTTTGGTACCAAAAACGTGTTTTTTTTATAATATAATTTTTATGTATACAAAACAGATTGTAGTAGGTACCTACATGTAACAGTTTTCACAAAGTGGGTAGTATAAAATCTCTGGCAATCAAGTGGGTGACGTGCTGATCTCTTTGCTAGGCTATAAAATAGCCTGTATTAAGGAGTAACAGTGCTAATTGTATTACTACAATTTTATATGAATAGCAATCACTTTTTTATTTTCACTAATAAGAAGTTTCTTTATTATTTTTTTGGTAATGTTATGCAGTACCTAGGTATGTGGTTTTCGGATCGGACAGGGTTTTTGTAACACAATGTATAAAAATAAAAAAATGAAACCAGTAACGAGACCATACTTTCATATAACGTATTGTAAACGAAATCAGTAGATACTAATCCAGTAGAGGTTTGCAAAGTATCAACTGGATCAAGAGGAAGTTGCCTGCCGATGATCTTTTAACGTAAAACAAATTAACCTAAATAAAACGTGAAAAAAGCTTTTTATACACAATGTAGCTACCCAGTTATATTTCAGTTTCAGTAATATGTAGGTAAAGTGTAATAAAATAACACTAATAACTCAATTTAAGATGATTCTTAAACATTGTAACTTCGTTGTTATGATAAGTATCTAACAACAATTTGGGACACCATAGCGCCTGCGTAGCAAGTGGTAGAGTCGTAGAGAAGGACCTCTGTAACCTAATTGCGTAATACACGATCAATCGGATTCTGAATCGTTTTAGAACAGATTTCTAATCCATTGCTTCACAAGTTCGAAAAAAAGTCTGCTCAACAACGTAAATAACGCAATGAATGTTGTTGAACAGTCAAAATGAAACAGATTAGTCATCATTGTCAAAATGAATTATATAGCTGGAACTGCATTCCTTTGAATATTTTCTTATCATAGTGGGGTATCACACAGGGTGTAGTTAGTTATACTAAACCTATCTTCCTCTTCCTGAAAAATTGGTGTTCTGCATTACCGTAAATAATTATAATTATTCGTAGGTAAATACTTCTATACAATTGTTTTATGTTCCTTTTATAACTTTAGTAAAAGAAGCGTACCTATGTTTATTTGATTGCTATCGTGCCTTTTACCTCTGACCTAGCGTTAATCAGCTTCATTACTAATTACAGTACAACAGTACAGAATACAGATGTAGGTATTAATTTGCGTCAGAATGATTCACATGATTCACATCAGCTCGACCCATTTACACTTTTCCTCAGAATATCTCTGACTGGACATTCGAGGTCTTACGAGAAGTTTGTAGGTATTAAGTATGTTTCAATCAAACCAAAATAAAACTTCGCTCATACTATGTATATTATGCGTAAACAAACTTGTCAAGTGTTATACACTCGAGAGCAATGAATCCGGGTCACTTAAAGAATGTTAAAAATCTCGGAAACTAAAAATGATAGGTTAATGCAATAAATTGTATTTAATAGACAATGTAATACTCCTTAAATGAAAGTAAAAAAAATATGAGTCACCATACATTTTATTAACACAAAATTACATAAAGAAAAAAACTGCTGATCTCTCCTTAAAACAAAAATAGGAAACATGAAATTTTTGAACTTTATTACGATTTTCTTGAATTTTAATACTTCGTATTGCCTCCTCGTGCTTCCATTACTGCGTTTACGCGGTTTGGCATGCTGTACACCAAGTTCCTTATACGATTTTGGGGAATATTCTCCCATTCCTCTGTGAGAGCAATTTTGAGCTCACGAAGCGTGATTGGGGGAGGGTTTCGTTGTTTTACGCATCTGCCTAGCTCGTCCCAAGCATGCTCGATCGGGTTGATATCCGGGCTGCGCGCTGGCCACTCCATACGAGTAATGTTCATCTCTTGAAGGTAGTCATTCACAATCCTACCTGTATGAGGTCGGGCATTGTCATGCATAAATATAGCATCCTCACCTAAATTGACCATAAATGGACCAACGTGATCATTGAGGATTTCTTCCACATATCTTTCGCTAGTTAAAGAGCCGTTTTCTATGATCACCAGCTCTGTGCGACTTTCAGAAGAAATTCCGGCCCACACAAGTACAGACCCACCACCGTAGGCTACTTTTTCTTCGATGCATGCTTGCTTGAATCTTTCCCCTGGTCTTCGATACACTCTGTGTCTTCCATCGTGCTTGTAGAGCATAAATTTTGATTCGTCGGAGAACATAACTTTTGACCAATCTTCAATACTCCAATTTACGTGGCTCTGGGCATATCTTAGTCTTGAAATACGATGCCCACGCTCCAGTTTAGGGCCGTTTGCAGGTCTAAGGGGTTTTAAGTTAGATTCAGCAAGCCGACGTCTTACTGTCCATGCACTTGGGTTACTTCCTCCGAGGCGTCGAAACTGATTTGTGAGTTCAGTTCCTGTAAGAAAGCGATTTCGAAGCATGGTGTTCACCAAGTATCGGTCTTCTCGTGCTGTGGTACACCTGGTTCTGCCCGTTCCTGGTCTGCGTAGGTTAGAACCAGTTTCTTCGTAACGTCGGAGAACTCTTTGTACTGTTGACAGCGACACACCGACAGTCCTGGCTGTATCGCGCTGACTCCGGCCGGTTTCCAGCATTGTAAGTATTCTGGTGCATTCTTCAGGCGTAAGCGACATAATTTCAGCTTGAATAATGAATATAGAGCACTATCAACATGGTTTATGTACCCACATAAATGACAGATTACAAACAAAAGCAAAACCAAATGCTGTAATTTCGTAGTTCCATCTTCGAAAGTGGCCCTTTTTCAAATTTGATTTTTTTATGATATAACTTTACAATAACTAAGAAGTTTTAATACCTTCATTTAAGGAGTATTACATTGTCTATTAAATACAATTTATTGCATTAATCTGTCGCGCGCGCAATTAGCAGACACAATAGAATTTTATTGTTATCTGTCTCCAATATGAGACACCAGTATTATAAAGGTTAACCTAGCATTTTTAGTTTCCGAGATTTTTAGGATTCTTTAAGTGACCCGGATTCATTGCTCTCGAGTGTACTTACATACTTACGTTAACTTTGAATTTATGTTAGAAATCATCCTGTTCACTCTGTTCAGTGCTTCAGTATACCTATTACCTACCTATATGTACCTACTCGATGTTCGGAAAAATCCAGGTCATTCGAATGCAGTAGGCACCGATCGAAGCGCACTGCATCGATGGCGGGCCGGCTCAGCCGAATCTGGAAGTTGCACTGCACCAAAATATTATGCAAATATCTGTGTCACATATCCAGCTCGTGCCTACCCTGAGATCAGTTCGCTGAATCGTTTTATTTAGTTGAATAGCGTGGGCTGTGCTTATTTATGTGATTAAAAAGAAGTAGGTAGATACCACGGTTCTTATAGTTAGTTTATTTTATGTTTTCATCCCTTAAAGTTTTGGATGGCCGTTGCCTTTCCAATTTTAGGTTTTTTTCATATAATATCTTTATTTTTTTAAACGCTGCCCTACACTAGGATTTTCTCCTGTATTGTGGGTACGTTTAAACCATTTAAACTCACATACACAAACAGACCCGAAACAACTACTTGTAGGTCATACAAATATTTTTTCTGTGCGGGAATCGAAAACGCGACACGCAGCGCAGCAGTCAATCGCTTAACCACTGCGTGAACAGTGTCGTCAACCGTCAACCGACTCGCACCATAGGCTGTCACTGCCGCTAAAAGCGCAAATAAGAAAATTTAAAAAATAACTCTTGCAAACTGTACCTACCGTGTGACATATCAAATGAAACCTTTGCATTTTTTTTTTTAATATTTTAAAAATAAATACTTTTAAAGATATTTAAGAAAATAGATGAAAATTGACCATTCCCGCCGTCCATTCGTCCCCGTCCCCGTCCCGTCATTGACCATTTCCCGTTTTATCTCTGAAACTAATGAGCCTATTTTTTAAATAATACAGAGAATGTTTTTTTACTCATAGATTACAGGAAGTCTATGGTCTTAAAATAACAAGGTAAATCTCAATACGGTATTGTGCGTAGATACAAACTTACATTTGCAGTTGGAATATTTGGGAGAGCATGTTTTTTAACTACAATGTTAAGTCTGTTCTTGGGATAAATTCATCTCAACTACGGGACCCTTCATTGTGCGTGGTCCGACACGCACTTGGCCGGTTTTATTCTTCAGTTGTGTTGAAAAACGTCAAGCAACGACATGAGCATTAATTGTTGTTTCTGCTGCAATCCCGCCTCGACTGCAAGACAAACTTTGTGCCAGCAGTGTGTAACCTATTATTAGTCAACAGTGATGGAGAATAGGATATTTCTCAAGTTAATGCTTCATCGATAAATTCGGAGATAATGATCATTCTAAATTTTAAAGTTCGAAAATCTAAACTAGAATCTTGAAAACCACAGGAGGAGATGGAGGATCCCAAGTTATTTAGGCACAGCTGAAAATGACAAAGCAAAATAGGTGTGTAAGTAATAATATTTCGTAATATACTAAGTAGGTACATCAAACAAAACATAACACCGTGTTCCTAATTGCGGTGATTTTCATGAATAAACACAAATGTATAGGTAAAACTAGGTCATTTTCATTTGAGTTACCCACTTCGCGCTCGCTTTTCATAGGATTACCGTCGATACACGTCTGAAGCCATGTAAAGTCTAGTATATTCAGGGATTACGCAATCATGAGTGTATGCAGCTACGGGACTACATACCGGTACGTAATGTTCTGTGAAAAAGGCGTTTTAATGGCATTGTGTTGGCGACTGAAAAAACTTTTCGTAGTGACTTTTTTGTGATCGATAGCTACGTAAATTACCTAACTATTATTTAAAACATCAGCTACGGTCTACAAATCTATTTTGTTTATGGATTTTATGTGACACAGTTATACAAAACAGTGTGATCTTAGTGATTTAAATATTAATTGTTCAGTTAAGCAAACAAACAGCGCAGCGATGGTGACTAAGGTTCGTGATTAAGTAATCAGTGAGTTTAGCAGATTTTAAACCATTTTTGGTATGAGTTCAACAGTGAGATGTAAGCGCTTACGTGTCGCAAAGGTCTGGTGGGCGTGATGTGCGGCGTCAAGGTGTGAGGGGCGCCGGCGCAGACACACAATCCGCGAGTCAGTTGCGAGGAGCGCGCGCGCACTCAGCGACACACGATACGAACGACTCTCGCGACCAATATTTACTTTTTATGTGGCAATTGTTTGACGATATTTATATTATGTGATTAGTTTTTATTTAAAAATATTTAAACGTGGTAATTTAAGAATCTCCTATATCAAATAGATATAAAGTTTTTATGATAAAGTAATTTATTTTGTGGGACCAAAATGACGATAAAAAATAAAAAGACTAAGCAATCAAAAGCGTCCGAAGTGACATCTTCTGGAAGTGCATCGACTAGTGTTCAGAAGACAAGCTCATCCACATCGGTGCAGAGCAGTAGTAATACACTGCAGAAGGTCAGCTCGACTGGTAAGAAGGTTCGCTATATCGAGGTAAAGGTCGAGGAAGATGACCCGCTTATGATAACCGACATTTCCGACCATTCTTCGATAGCCGGCTCCACCATATCGGAGCATTACAACAGCCATCCGCACTACATCATTACGGAGGCTCCTTCTATCAGTGACTTGTCTCAAACAAGAGCACTGGAACATAACGTAAGTGACATGGCACAGTCTACTTCGGGCGACTATGTCTCCAGTTCGATGCTACAGGAGTCTTCCTCGACCCATCAACAGAACTCCAAAACGGAAACATTCCAGACTTCATCGACTTCTGTTCAGCAAGCCGGTTCTAGTCACACCCAATCCTTTGACAGAACTGCAGATTCTTCTGCTCCCAATCAAACTCATAATACAGGTTTCATTGATAACTCTTCGGCTAATGTCTCGAACTCAAACACTTATTTGAAACGATCTCAAAATGCAAACGCTGCCAATTCTTTTCTTCAATCGGAGCGACAAAGTTTATTGAATCAATCGTCGACGTCTACATCCAAGGATCAGCAAGACTTAAAACAAAGCGACAGAGTAACTTATCGCAACTCTCCTGAACCATCGCAGAGGACCCAGACTGTTCGATCCGATTCAAAGAATTTTTACGGAGGTGAAGGCAGCTTGGATAAACGAGGTAACACTAAAGAATATAGTAGCACATCTCAAACAAATGAGTCTAAAAGTAGCAATGTCACAAAGTCTTCATCATCCTCGTATGTTGTTGAAATTGTTGACGGTAAAGAGCGTATCATAGATAGTTCGAACAGGGAGTGGGGCGATGCCCAAGAGCATGCATCAAAGGAAGCATATGCAAGCGTTAGTGGAACAGGTATGAAGCCGCAATCTGCTCATAATATCCAAAACTATGATATGAAATCAAATTATGACACAGGCAAAGATGGAGAGAAACCTACGAGTGAAATGATTGTTAAAGAAGACTCTAAATTAATCAAGGATGGAAATCAAATGACGTCACATTCCAGTATTACTACAGAGAAAGATAACGTTGCTAAACATCAACAGTACATAACGAACCGCGATCATTTAACAGCTGATCAAGAGTACATAACAAACCGTGATCAAATGACAACTGATCAACTGAACATTATGAATCGAGATTTGACTTCTAATCAACAGCAAAATACAACTCGTCAACATTTGACATCTGATCAACAGCAAAACAAAACTCGTCAACATTTGAGATCTGATCAACAGGACACAAGTCGTGATCATACTATAACGGATCAACAGTACACAACTCGTGAACATATAATGTCAGATCAACAAACATCATCAGTAATAGATGATCAACACCAGTCGAAAAACGTTTCTAAAAACACCAATAAAAACCGTAAAGATATTGTTGAAAATATCACAACCAATCAAGAAAGAGATAACCGACGCCGCAATATGAATCAAACTGATTCATCCAACTTTTATGGTTACGATGCCACCATTCAAAATGAACTGAGAAAAGTAGGAAACATATTGCAAGTGCCTAATTCAGAAAATATTAACTTTTCTACTAAAATTATGAAAAGTAACACAAGCAGTGCTCAGCAAGCCTCAACTTCTTCTTACGTAGTTGAAATTGTTGATGGCAAAGAACAAATCGTAGATACTTCTCACAGAGAATGGGGAGATAATAAGGAACATTCTACTTACGAGAAAAGTCACAATGTCAGTGGTACAGGTATGAAGCCTGAACACGAATATTCAAGACATGTACTGGATAAGGAATCTCATTATGACACTGGTAAAGACGGAGTACCAAAAAGTTCTCTTGGAGTATCGGAGGAATCAACATTGTACAAGAATGGGAAAGAAATTGCATCTACTAGCAACCGATATGGAGGTGATTTTACGAAGAAGAAAGCAATAACTGAATACGTGACTGATAGAGACGATGTGCACAATAAACGAATTGATGATACGACTGATCAAAATATTCATACTACAACACATAAGACAACGTCTTCTGATACTCAGACTCGTATAAAAGATGTGAGGGATGTGAAAGAAACTACAGATTTCGTGACCACGGAAAAAGAAAACTTAACTAAAGAGTCAACCTCTTCCACCACTTCTCAAACTAAAGATAATTTGACCACATATGAAAGGAGCACCGGGACATGGAATGGAAAGTTTGTTTATGAAAAAGATGATGATAGACCTAAAAAACCTAAGGAGATGTCACCGTTCGGCAGACCTGAACAGCCAAGACACCACTTAAAGCGACAAGATACAGAAGAAAACATAATACTGTCATCAAGAGACATTAAAGATTTTACATCCATTAGTGACTTGCGGAAGATCATTGAGACCTCAAAGTTTAACAAAGATGTACGAGTAAGCAACAAAAATATTGTGATCAACAGGAACATTGACGACCGTATCCTGAAGGAAATAATCGAAACTGTTAAGAAGTATCCATTTAAGAGGATTGAAAAAGTAACATTTGGAACTAAAATTAATGAAGATGTGAAAGACCTGTATGAAGGACTTGATACAGAAGAAACTACTGTATTGACTACCACTACAGGTGGAACTACTAGGAAGGCTTTCGAAGTGGAAAAGAATAGGAGTCAAATTGAAGTCACTCGTTACATCACTGAGAATGGAATTACGAGAAAAATAACAACGTATGAAGATGCTAAAGAAGACGACAAGATCAGAACGGACGTCTACGTCGACAAGAGCGCGTTAGACTTCAAAAACTTGGTAAGAAACAATTTGTATTATTTTAAAATTAGGCAGTTTCTGTTACTGTTTTGTGAGCAGCTTCTTTATAATTACACTAGATAGGTTACATTATTATACAAAAATTGCGCCACAATACTTGCACTATCAGTGCTTTAGTATTCAGTGCAGGTATTGTGGCGCAATTTTTTTATATTAATTATTATTATAATATTAATGTTTTATCAGCACGGAGAAAAGCTTTGCTACTCAAGAAGTGCTGGAGATTTTATTTTACATCCATTTCAGCGCGATGTCCAAACGACCGAAGACGTTATTCGAGAATACGACGTGGTGGACCGTGCTATCACGGACACCACGAGGAAGGATACCACCGTCAGCACCGTCTACGATGAGAAGATCATCGACGATAGGAGAACAATGCGAGACGACAGGACCACGGTCGAGGAGACCGTCATCATCGATGAGACCCGGCCAAGAGGTGGCCCCAAGAGACCGGAGAAGGTTGTCCATAAGGAACAGTGTATCTGTGAAATCTGCACTTGTGGGTGAGTAATTTCCTCTTACTACTATTTTTATAATTACACCTTTTGACATGATACCATCAGAAATTACGTACTACGTAGTGCATTGTAAACAACTGGGCCAAATATTAACTGTCGCTAAACTACCGGGGCATCCTTTAGTAAACACATATAGCCTAACTAGGTGATTGTCATTCTGACTGCAGTTAGATTGATGAATGCCCACAGCTGTTAGTGTTCCTGTTCTTTGCGATAAAGTTAGAATCAAATCGTGGCCTCGTATGGTGTATTATTGTTATTTTCCGTGCGTGTTTAGCACGATAATGTTATAATGACCTTTGAAGTTTGTAGTGTTACGAACATGTCAAACACCTAATGAATAAATAAAATATTAGATATGGTAAAACTAACAAGTCTTTATATATATTTTTGGAGTAAACTAATCAGTTACTGCCGCCAGATCAATCATTCATCGTCATCATAATTTAACTTGGAGAGATCTAATTAACCTTGCCTTTCGTTTAGATCTAATTAATGTTTATTCAAAACAAAAAGGGTTTTGAATAAATATTAATTAGATCTAAACGATTTGTACAAACAAGAGATCTTATATTTCGAGTTGTACTTAGTACTTATCGGCAACAATATTATCGTGTTTGTGTTCTTGGAACTGCATTAATTCGGCACCGCAACGATAATCCTCCATCACGATGTTATTGCATACATACAAGATAATGTCGTCAGGTGCGCTGATATTGAGATAAATTTTGTAGGCTTTACGTTGATAATGTCTATCTGATAATATAGGTCATATTTTATGGTATAAAGAAAGACGCATCGAGCATTGTTTTAATGTGAGTGAGATATAATTACAAACGACAACGCCTGGTTTTGGCAACATTTTCACATCTGTTCAAAGTAATTTCAGCTATTTTGGCGTAAAAGAAACATTAGTAACAAAATTAGGTATTACTTTAGCATCTCTACATTTGAGAAAACTTTGTATATTTATACAAAGTTTTCCAATTCAAATATCCCAGGTTATTCCAATTAAATTTTACAGTTCACAGATAAGTTGGAATGTTAGAAAAATAAAATAGACAACGTGACGTGACATTACGTAGTTTGTTACAAGAGATGACGTAACGATGTATTTTGGTAATAAATTCTTTGTAATAACGTGGTTGACGACGTTCTGTTTATTACCTTTGTATGTGTGAGTAAGCTCCACGGTGACCGTGAAAAATCATCTGTGTAGCACCTTTGTTTTTTGTTACCTACATTGAAATTCAATGAATATAGACGGAGTGTGTGTGTTACAATGATTCAGTTTTATTAACGGCTATTTTCCATCTGATATTTTACGAAACTTTTTTTGAAATATTAGTAGACAGCCAGTGCATAATATTTCTGACCGGACAGATACAAAACCACACATTATGACATTTATTACTCAAAAAGAATACACTTAACATGAGAAATACAAGTTAATCTTATTACTAAATACTTACATGAACTTATAAAGAACGGTAGGTACTCGTAAATAATCTATTATGTAGTAGATGCACAACATTTTTTTTTTGGTGGGTAACAAGAAAAAGTGAGATTACTTATTACATATCGTTTCTCGGTGTCAATCAAAAAGTCAATACCTAGCAATTATACATTGTTACTAGTAGCAAACTGTCAGTATTTTTTTAGGGTTCTGTACCCAAACGGTAAAAACAGAACCCTATTACTAAGACTTCGCTGTCCGTCCGTCTCTCAACAGGCTTTAACTCATGAACCGTGATAGTTAGACAGTTGAAATTTTCACAGATGATGTATAAATTTCTGTTGCCGCTATAACAACAAATACTAAAAACAGAATAAAATAAATATTTAAGGGGGCTCCCATACCATGATTTTTACTATATGAAACTGTTCCTTCATACCGTTTTTCCGTTTTTTACCGTTTTTCCTTCCGTAGTTAGTACGTAGATACATATTATAACAATCTAAAAAAAAGAAAAATAGAAGACGTATTCGTGGAATCTCGTGATGGTCTCCAATTGTGCGGCACGATGATCTGTGACATGACGATCTGCCTGATGAAGTGTTACTTACGCAATCCCTTCGTACAGCTAAGTACCTCTAACCGAATGTCTCGGGCGAGTCATCGTCACACTAATGCCTTGTTTGAGTAACACATTGCCAGCTTGATTCATGTTGAACACTGTTGAGTTATTGATCGTTACCATGAAGACATGTTCATGTTGAATGTAGAACTATTGAAAAATTACTAGTGGCTAATGTTTTAATTGTTTTTGCATGATTTACGATAGTTTGCTCAATTTTCGTTTTAGTGTGCTCGTTTAGAAGGCAGGGTACAATGTATATGTTGTTGCCTTTAATTTATGCATCTACCTAATTAATTATTTGGCGTGGGTAGGTATATATAGTCAATGAATAGTAAATACGTATTAAGTCATTGTCCGTTGTCCTGCCTGAAATGTGTTTGACCCCAACTGTTAAAGATTCTTATAGCTTGACGAATCTAGCCTGCCTGCATATTACAGCATTACAATACACACATGTTCTACAGTGATTGTGTCTATGAAATGCTTTGATTTTCATCGTACTCACATCTGGCAGAGTGCCTAGTCGAAGTAAATATTTTTGTTATCGCGTGTGTATCCCCAATGTCATGGCTATATGGCCATGTGACTACGCCCGATGAACCCTATTGAAACAAATCATTTCTCAACTTAGCGAGAAGTAATATTGGTTAGAACATGAGTCATGCCTCGACTCTACGGTTTAGCAACAGCCTTTTATTGCTTGCCTCACTCATACAAGTGTGGGCTGTATTTCGAATAATGCAATTAGTATCGCCCTCGATCTGAAACTTGTTTATTCATTTTATACTTAAATATTTTGTGACATTATTCTCGTATCCTGCCTGATTCCTCCTGTCATTAGGAACTCATTCACATTCCTACGCTCTATTGCGTACATCACTAATTCAGTGCCTCATTTAGAGACAACTTTTCCATGGCATTACCTTGTGTAGAGATTATATTTCTATTTCTTACTAACTTGATGGGGAAAAGGCGTGAGTTTAAATGTTAGTATTATTTTAGATATACCTATATTTTCTATTTCATATTTTATAAGTTTTACTTAGATATATTTTGTAGATAGTTGTGTCGGCTGTTATAACGTGCAATGATAATAATTACTGCCAATTACTTTTAATTGAATGCTCCAAATAGCTCTTTAGCTCTGAAAATTCGTGTCAATCGAAAAATACATGTCACTACGGAACAATACCTATAGACCAAATAGGATTAGTTATTTACTAACAGTTGTCAATAAAAAATAGATAAAGTAGGTATCATGTCGTTATCTACCGCTTCTTATTTATCAGTCGTTCGATTGATACAATTACATAATATAGCATTGAAAACGATAAAAGCTTGTATAATGTAGATATATCCTCCATCAATAAATATTTATATTCTTTCTTAAATAAACGACAAAAAATCCGAATTATACCTATTTAGTATTTAGAAATCATTACCGTTTACAACCATATCTATATAGTTATTGTAAAAGATATTGATAACACGATAGCAGGTTCTAAGAAGAAACTAATAAGTATAACAAGTGAGATGATAATATATTAGCTCGTGACGTCAGCCGGGAAATAGATGATGGTTCCAGTAGACAAAAAGTCCAAAGTAGCAATGATACACGTAGGTGGCACGTAGAAACTGAGATGACACAGGTAGACAAACATAAGCCAGTTCATATGAGTGGCTTTATGAATGTCTGTGGAACAAGTGCGTTCGTAGGTCGCGAGTCTACTCGAGCGCATCGTACAAGACTTCCTCGGTTACGATAATAGGTGCTGGAGTTAACATTCCCACATCTGATTAAACAATGATAAATATAATAGTTTTAACGCCATCGACATTTTTGTAGGTTGAACCGTTTAGAGAATAGGTACGTAGGTAAGTAGTTACCTATGACGCTTTTCTGGTTAACTGTTGCATCATTGAAAATGGTTTTGTCTTTCAGAATAGTAGAAATAAGGCCAGTATATCGAGGATAACGAGAACAGTAGGACATAGGCTAGTCATACTCTGCAAGAAAGTTGTGGTGTTCGTAGGGTTTATTCAAGGCACGTTTAATGGGTATTCTCAGTCAGTCGAGAATCGAGGTTAGCTTCAAGAAAATTTCGTAATAAACCAACGCCTAAAGATTAAAATTAATAGTTTACCTAGTCTGAAACGTTGGCGGATCAGTACCGACTACCGACCTATTAAAGGATTACAGCAATAAATTGTTAGTTTTGAAATAGTTGGACAAAATGTGTCTCGTTGGCTGCCCACTATGGCATTACATCACGTTATAGCGTGTGTTTTGTTCGCAGTGAGCGAGCACGAAGGACAGTTTTAAAATTAAAGCCAAACATAAAGCACCTGACATTAATGTATTTCACAGTGTCATAGGAATCTCGTCGCAAAGCACTTTCAATTAAGATATATTTTCTATTTAAAGGAACATTTAAACTTTAGTAAATAATTCTAACTAGCTGTTGTAAAATATTTTCCTATTGAGGTTGAGGAACATTTTGTGGTACCTTACCGCGCCAGGCACCTCTATCTAGCCTCAACTATCTACGTTCTACGTATCTTCATTATAAGACAGATGATTCGACTAATTAATTAATAATTTCAATCAGACGTAGATATAAATTAATGTTGATTGAGTTTGGTAGTCGTAAAATTAATTGGCGTCGTTTTGCATCTACTTCCATGATCAATCATATGACGGATGATATTCCTCTTAAAGATTTTTCGAAAATAGCGTTTTTATATAAAATTCTTACAAGAGTTCTAATTTATTAAATCCAATTGTCAATAGTATTATTATATTCCAATATATTTAAATTTTAAGAAATCTTCGCCAGTCAATAATTTCTTCAACCAGAACGTTGTGTCCTCTCTAGCTTCTGCTCCACTAAGTTAGATCTCAGATAAGTTGATAAGCAAGTCGTCTCACACAATGAAAACACGGAAGCTTTCTCTTCTCATTATTAATTTATCGACATCTTGGAATCTTAAGTTATTTTCCCATCCATCGTTGGCTCCGCGTCTGCTTTGTAGACATTATTATAATTTAGCTTGTCTGGAACACGCATTTTGACGAGTAATACATTACAATTTTCATGATTAATCTGTAAAGCTACATGAGGCAAATAATCAGCAATGTTTTGCTCATAAATCCAGTTTTTATTGACAAATCTCTAACGGGAGGCTTGAATGAAATCAGAACAAGTTTCGCGATAACACTTGAGAAAGCGGTTAGTTTCTCCTTTCCTGGTATAAACTATTGACATTTTACGATTGTCAACTAGCCAATATATTGCAAAATAGGTACTAGGTATTTCCATTCCATTGCTATAGGTAAGTGTATTTTAAAGGATTTTATAATTTTAAGAACTCAAAACAGTTTGCATTGGGCATTCTTTGAACACAAACTTCGCTTAAAAGTAAGTACTCGCAGTTTGATTGCAAAAATGTTGTTGCTTGAAACAATGTGATTATGATACACTGCTAATCTTTTAATTTTCCAAATAAAATTTAAATGCAGTCAGATAAGATTGTTACAAAATGCTTGTCAGTTTTTTATCATTATTGCAACTGTTATTTAATCTGCGACATTAAGATAATCATGATAAGTATATTACATGTGTTTGAATTTTTACTAGTTCTTGAAGTTGTAAGTAGAATTATCTTGCGACCTTCTTTTTTCGACTGTAGACTGTAGCTGAGTAAAGACCGCTACGTTACTTTGGCAGTTTCGGATTTATTCTTTATCACATCACACAATCCCCTCAGCTTAGCAATGAAATTACTTGGATATAAATGGATACTGACGGCAAAGTGTGACCTAAAAACGCATTAGCGGTTACCCGTGCTATACTTTTCATGTTACCTTGACATGACAATGTAAATAATATAATAATAATATGATTTAGCCCCGATTTGGCCGACTGGGTTCAGTCTTTTGACTTAATTATTTAATTAAACCATACCTGAAAACAGTTACGTAGGTATCATTGACTTTTGGAAAGGTCTAAGCTAGCACTACTTACAATTTGTAAAAATGTTCTTCTTTTTTCGTGTCAATTGTAGCAATAGCAACGTTAACATTAAAAAACTATGCATGCTGATAGTCGTTGATAGGCAAATCTGATAAAAGTAAGTAAATAGTCTAATAATTGCTGACATTATAGTGTATGGAAAAAAAAAACACAATAACTAATGAATATTTGAATGATTAAGCACTAAGTATTACGTAGGCCTCTATTATTAGTTGCGCCAGGCGTGGCCTTCTGCTGACCTTTGTGTCTCAGATACAAGTGCATTATTCACTTGCATCAATCCGTATTGCTGTTATTTTAATACAGTGTCTTTCATTAATTATTATGTATGACACTTTCTACTCTGACATTTTACTTTTCTGTACCTATAATCTGTTTTTAAGAATTACCTACCTAATGTAGAAGATTACTAATGATTTAATAAAAAAAGAAAGTAAATTCACATTGAAAATAATGTTCTTTTCTGCTCTATATTTAGCTTAGTCTAGCCGAAAGTTAAATGTGCCTGCAAATGTCTATAGGTATCTAATAACTGGGATTGGGTTAGAAACGTTAAACGATTCAACCTCGTGACTATACGGACTATTGTATCAATTAATATCTTAGTCATATCAGTCAAATGTTCCAATTAGACGTGAACTAAGTCTGTGACATATACATAATCAATATCTCTACTCCATATACATAGTATAAAACTAAGTCGCTTTTCCTGTGTGCTGTAACTGTTTAGTTCATCTAACTAAAGTATACAGTTGCTTTTGATGCGGTTTTCACCATCATTAATTAGAGAATTTATTCCGAATGGTTTATGTGTATTACTTAGATGTAGCACAGAAATCTCAATGTTTTGACATGACGTCATGACATCTGCATCAGTAAATTGCGCGGGTCCCTAGTATGTAGAATATAAGATATTAGATGTATTCGCTCATAAAACAAAGAGTCGATCATTCGTCCCGGATTGGCTTGCGTCACGCCACCTGTCCTTGTCGGAGTGCACGACTGATGTCGGTTCAAGCTGAGATAAGACCTGACAATATAACGTGTTTTCACATTCCATGTTAATGTTATTTATCTAAATATAACAGACAGTGCTATAATTGGGTCTTCTAGGCTAAACATACGTGCATATTCTTAAATTAGAGAAATTATTATGTTTATAGACGTTACTATACTTGAAATTTCCGTGGTTTGGTCAGCAAAAATGGCTTATTTGTAAAATATTGAATAGTAGTGCATGTTACAGGAAAAGTGTTACATAAGAAAGTAGGTAATTCTCATAAATAAAATTTCTTATGAAATAAGCAGTACCTTTGTACACAAATTATAATTATGTCGTATATCTCTATGTATTTTACTAAAATTAAACTACGACTATTCATAAAAAATAAAATAAAACAGGCTGGACCTAAGAAAAGATTTATGGATTTTGTGAAAGATTATATGATTAGGAAAGAATTAAACACTGAGAAGGCGGCTGATAGAGAAGTTATAGTATGAGATGAGAATTTAAATCCGGAAAAGGGCAGAAGAATGATGATTAAAAAGTAATAAGTGAATTAGCAGTTTGTTAGGTAAAGATGTCGTCCTAGTCTTCAGTTAATTACATTGAAATACTCAGCAGTCATTTCCTAGAACCAGCTCAGCATACCAATTCTAGCGTTAGCTATTTTTAGTAGTGCTTACAATGAGAGAAAAATGTCGTCACTCGCTGTTAGTCGTGTTAGTTGACTACGTGTCTATTTAAATAAATACATTAATTTAAATGATGGATGAGTGATTCTTCGAAATGTTTAACAGTTTTTATACATTTCACAACTTTTAGCCTTATTGAGAATAGATCATTCGCTTAGTCATGACTTACATAACCTTCATACAATAACACACGTTCCGTATTCTATTGATTTTAGCTAGCTAACTTTTTAATAATGAAAATAGCGTTGGCGGTAAGACACACAATAATGGTAGCGTGAATAGGTCGATCAATTTCACGTTATACTGCCGTATCATGGGTAGGTTAGTTTGTACGTAAAATAGTCGTGTAGCTGTGATTTAACTAGCTTCAATTCTGTGAATTATCATGACGAGTTATATCTAATTTGAATATCTGCGTCAATAGCTGAATAATATTTCCCACATCTATGTCTACTCAGTAGAAGTCTAATTTAGCTTTAACTGACAGTGCTTTCGAGAATAGCCTACTGACACAGCTGCAGATGTAGAGAAAGAGGAGAGTCATATTTTGATAGACGTGAGCCCAAAAACTATATTATAAAGGTTTCGGGAATTAGGTACCTACCAATAGGGGAAGGTAAGATGAAAATGGAAATGTATAAATAAATGAGGATGGAAAATTCTATTTAAAATAACTAGCTTTTCATTTGATCGATCCACTTAAGGAAACATAAAATGGCGTTCTCCAGCGACTTTCATTACAGATCATATCAATTATGTGACTTCTAATGAGAATTGCTGGTGTTTATCAAAGACAGCAACTTCCAGCATCAATTAAATCAATTAATTGCCGTTCATAAATACGGTTTAATTCAGCGATTTACTGCTCGGCTGGCTGACAGTCATGGTTGGTCTGTGAAAGCGGACGATGAAGCCGATGTAACAGAGTTCGTTCATAGATCATAGATTCGGCGAGCGCTGGCGCAGGGTACTCGACTGTGTGTGATTCTGTGTAATACGTGAGGCTTACGTGCCCGACCACCGTGACTGAGAGAGTTTTGTTATGGCTTGCAACACGCTGTTATTGGCTACTGTGGACCAAAAAGGGTTTAATGTGGTGCTACTGGTTCATTGTACTCGGCTTGTTCATTTGCCGCTTTGTTTGTAATGAGAGCCATGCCCAAAGCAAAACTACATGCATTAAATGAGTGGTCTAGTCTATGTAAGCTTAAAGCTGTATCACTCTAGGGGTTTTGGGTCTGTTTGATTTATGTCAAGGTTTAATAAAACAAATAACAATACGAGGTTGAATCATTGATGATGAATGTTTTTTTTTTGGTAGTACCTAGCGGGAGTTATAGTTGCCTTTTTCCTCATCGTTTTGCTCAGCCATTATGCGGAACATGCATATTGACTGAGCAAAAAGCATACATATTTTATTTTGCGTATATACGAGTATATAGGAAAACCGAACGATTAAACGTACGTCCTGTGATCTCTGTTTCCGCTGACTTTGTAGGATGCTGTGCGTTAGTACATTATGATTTTATGTGGTCTCCTCTTGTTGGTCACGTTATTGATCACGTTGTCCGATCGTCTGATGTCATTTGTGCGTGCTTCTACTCATTTGTACGGGAATTGTAATAACATTGGAGCTTACTGCTGTTTCTGAAGAATCATAGTAGGTAGATATGATTAATGCTTGTTTTGGTTTTGCTAACGGGTAAATAAAATCGTTTAATTAAAGTAGGCAGTGCAGATTTTTTTCTTGCTTTGCTGTTATATATAATTGATTAGTGTCTGTTTCGTTTATTTTGCTAAACATCAGCTACCTATCTAATTACGCAACACATTTTCGTAAACGATTACGACTAATTTGTTTAATTTTGGCAGTTCAACAACATTAATTGAAAAAAAAAAACTGCAATTTTTTTTTAGAACTTATGAAGCAATGGATTAGCAATTTGTTTCAAAACGATCAGATTCCGATTGATCGTGTATTACGCAATTAGGGCTCTTCCATTTAAATTGATAATTTAGGCGAGATACGTAGTGCAGCCCCTGCCATCGCGCAAAAGAAAATAGAGAAATAAGAATATGTAAAGCAGTACTAATTCACATTGTATGAATCATTAATAGCACCATTACGAATTTTAATAACACAATAATAATTAGCGGTACAAAGCTTATTACATCTATCATCGAACGTGACTCGATTGGCGCCCGCACGATAAGTGGACTCGTCCTCACCATTCAGGACACGTCTAGACCACAAGATGGGTTGACAAGCAGGATAGCCATAACAGGTATCTACATTCTACAATGTAGGTTGAAAAACGGCAAAGGAAACCACGGCTCAAAGATAATTATGTGGTCCTTCTTAGCTAAATTTAACCTTCAGAGTGTCTGGGATGAAGGATCAATTTGGTTTTTGTTTTTTGTGAGGTCGAAGCAATGTAAAAAGTTTGTTAGAACCTGCTTCTTTTATGTCTGTAATACTGGTATAGCAACAGAATTTAAATGAGACGAATGGGTTCTTTTACCTAACAAAATTGGTATATTATCATTAACGCTCAAGGCGTTCTACATAGGTAGGTACATACATAAAAGTAATATGTAACATTCGTAGGAATGCGTAATCTTTAAAAATAATTATAAGTAAACATGGTATTACACTTGATTTTCCTTTTATTCCACAACATTGTATTCGTATTATTTGCATAAATTAATGATTTTGTTTTGTATTTAGATGTGAATTTATGTGTATGATTGCTTTACGTTGAAAGACATTACCATCACGAATGCACAAACTCGTTCCTAGCTGAGCTAGTATTGTATGCAAATCCCAGGTGGGAGCACATACCGCGGGCAGGCAGGCCACGCCACACATGACTACATGAGTGACATCCATAAAGTCTGGGGTGCTGCTCTATAAGGCTGCGTGCCGTAGGACATTGCAGAACAAAATAACACACGACTATTCGTTAAAGCTAATTTTACTCGTGACTACTTGTCCTACTTGTATTTATATTGTTGTTCCCTAGCTGCTACTGAGATTTAATCATCCAACTAATATTATAAATGCACAAGTGTGTTTGTTTGTTACGCTTTCACGCTAAAACGGCTGAACGGATTTGGATTTAATTTGGCACATGGGTAGACCATAACCTGGAGAAGGACATATGATACCTTTTATCCCGATATTCTCACGGGATCGAGACTTATGTGGGTGAAACCGCGGGGCGCAGCTAGTATGATATAATTCTGATTTTTTTTTCATTTTTGCAATGATGTCATATGCTAAGAATTCATTCATGATAAAGCCCGTAATAATGTACTTTGCACTACAGACAATTGTATCGCCTTCACAAAACAGCGATAAACCTCAATTTCAAATTGCATGATGATATCCACCTGTCGTCTGGTGAGATGGTGATTGAGTAATAGAGACGATAGACTCGCATCAAGCTAACGAGAATAACAAGTAAAGTGCTCCGACATAGGTACATTAGGCGCCCACTCGTCACTAGATCCTCAATTGAAAAATATTCCTCGTCGCTAAATTGACCTTAGAACGTCCTACATCTCGTCTCGGTATAGGAAGAGCTGTCTTCTAATAAGATACCAATGTCTGCACTTGTAGTCACTAGTCTGTAACCAAATTTGGCAAGCTGTGCTAATGATATATAGTGCCTACATCCTGCAACACGAACCAAGCTTGTTTCCGAATTATTTGTTGTCATGTTATGTAAACCTAACAAATCGAAACGAATTAGTTCAGCTTCTTGTTGCTGTCGAGAGTGGTATCGTTTGTTTGTGTTGGGATGGGCTGCTTTGTGTTGCTTTCTTCTCGTGATATATAGTATTCTCAGGTATTTTATTAAAGCGTGAGAGTGATGTAAAAAGCCGGGTATTGTTTACAAAATTGGCACGCCAATTAGAAAGATACGTGACGTGTAAAGTGGTGCAGGCTGTGACCTCAGGCGGCGGTATTCGCGGCGATGATCTCACCGGCTCGGGCCCACGTCCTCGCCTCGCTCAAACTCGTTTGTTGTTTACTCGTGTCGATGTAAGAACTTAACGTTTTCGAACACAGGACGTTCAGTATCAAGTCAGACGTGGTTTACGTCATGCGAACACTATATTTTGACTTTTATTGCCACAAAATGCCTTACATCCTTATTTAACTTACCAATCTTGTCGTCTGGTGAGCGCGGCTCTATGGCTAGCCGGAATTCTATTTTCTGTACAGTATTTCTCCATTCGTTGATTTTTTTGCCCTTGTTTTAAAGATTTGAATATTAACTCGGCTATTCCGGCACGAAGCTGTTTTTATGATTGTTGATCGCTATTATGTTAAAATGAAGTGCATATTTTTTGTGGTGCTTAGGAAGTTGGCGAGGTAGTCAACCAATGGCGGATTTCAAGTGCAAAATCATTAACCACAGGAAACTAGTCAGTTTTTGAGACCATTAATAAGCTATTGTAACAAGCACTATTTAGATTTGTCGAGGCCAAAACTCGGGTTGATGTTGTGTGAATGTGATTGATCATATTACGAAAAGAGATCATGATTGGAGCACAGTCTGTGTTGCATAATTTTGAGAATTACATTGCGTGCTAGCCTGTTTTGTGTACAGACAGGTAGGCCATATGGTCGACGACCTTGCCTAGCACTGGCGGCGGTGACTGGCGAGCTGTTCCTGCACCTACACACAAATAATTTCCGATTCTTCACACCCGTTTTTGTAATCACTTCATATTTTAAAACCATATCTGCGTAGGTATATTATGTAGCAGCAAGATTTGCTATCTTATCTATGCAAGTTTTTAAAATATCAACGACCTCTTGTATTCTAAAAAGTCATAATATAAACAGCGCTGTCGTAGATGATTCCTTTTCTTATTTTACAGTTTACATAGTACTCGTAACATCCAGACAGTAGTTATAGGTTAGGTTGTTCTTGCTCATGCTACTTTGTTATTTGGAAAATTGCGGTATAGGCATTTACCACTAGGTTTTACAGAATGTATTCTCTTAAAACATCAGGTTATTCAGGTACTTAATTTCAATTCTGGTTTTTAATGGTAGTCCTGGGATTTATATCTCTTCAGTTTAAGACGGGCGACCATGTATAGCTGCGTTGTAAATTATTTACAAGTTTGGTATCAAGCCGCTTTTGGGTAGCTTCTAAAGGCAACTTTCCAACTCCAGCGCATTGGGGTCGAGTTTTTTGTCAACCACATATATGTATGGTAAGAATTACTTGATTTTCTACCAAAACCGTCCATACAATAGGTACTGTTGATGGTGGGTGCGTATTCTTATTATTTCCCCTTTTTATAAGAACATAAGTCATGTGAAAATCATATACTTACAGCATCATCAAACTTGCAAAGATGTTCGGAGTCGTTACAGACCGGTTTGCACGATTATACTAATTTATTCGGACATCAAAAGAGTTAGCGTTCATAAACGTACGAGTAGGTACTCATCTCTTTTCCTGCTTGACAAGTTTCATCTCTGTAGTCAACCTTTTTTTAACTCTCCCATTAGCTTTCTTAATTCTTTAATTATTAGATCCTTGTCCATTTTGCGTCCAGTTTGTTGCATTGGACATTGAACTTTTCTCTATAAACCCGCCACTACGACCGATCTTGGGGGAGATAGTGACATAATTTTGGTTGGCAGGTGGTGCTATTAATTGCAGTTTGATGTAATTATAAAACATTTGAGCGTTTCTGGCCATACTAGATAATAATCTTTGAGTTGCCCCATGTAAACAATATCAGGGGGAAATATTGTGTAATTTTTTTTAAGCCACTGGCTACGGAATTGAACTTTAAAATCTTGCTTCAGTACTATTGCATAATAATCTGTTCTTTAAATCCTTGCGAATGTTGCAACAGCTAATTGTAGTGTTGGAGGTTGGAGTATTTCAAAACAATCTCGTTAGTCGGAACAGCTCAAAGCTTAGGGCGAGCTTCCGTAACACAAAGTGGTATTGAGCACATTTGAAATGGCGTTGAGTAACCGTCCCGATATAGCAAGGCGCCATCAACCCCGTCATCTGATGCTCTCACTGTGACTCAGGATTTAAACATGTGCATTTGCTGCTTGAATAGCAAATTAACGATGTGGTGACGAGTGGCTATTTAGTTTCATGCTACTTGTATTCGCGAGAGTTGTCTGACCCTACTGAACGATGCAACAGCCAGGATCTTTCCCATCCCTCTATACCTACCAAAATATCTGTTTTTGTTGCAGGTTCATCTTCAGTTATATTGTCTCACGTTCCATTAGTGATGTCTTTCACCTAATAGATTTAAGATTACCTATAGGTCACTGACCTTTGTGACTATTCGGATTCCAACTAAATTCTTAACAATCGGACTCAAACGTGCGTTGATTCTTCAACCAGTTTTTTTTTGCCATTCGCCCAAAGGTAACCTAACAACTAAGTCCTTTCGTTGTTTGAATAACAATATGATGATGTTCCTTAAATATTTAATAGAAGGTACATTGGTATTGGTACAAGCTACATAGTACGTGCTTTGCCTGAGAGCTTTCACTTTAGCTGCGTGTTACGTAATAACAAATGCCAGCAGGCTTTTGGGGCTACTGGCAGATCCTGGTTTGTAGGTCATAGGTATCTCTTTCAAAAGTAAACAAGGTTGCCCATTTCTGGTCTCAGAATAATGTTTGATTAGTACCTACCTCATTCTGCATATCGGTCTAATGGCTAATAACATCATTAGTAGGTGATCATTTGCATTGAAGTTGGTACATAAAAGGTAAAAATCTGCAAAAAGTATTTACTAGATAATATATGTTCGCAGAACATATATCCATATATAGCTTCGACAACATGTTTACTCAAGGAGTGGTGAAGTCATAAATATTTTTATGCACTTGTGTCAGGGCCTGTTTCGTCGTATCCCTCATTGCCACTGATTCACGAAATCTCATTCATTGCGGTTCGCGTAGGCATTTCGCATGACCTCAATGTTTATTTTTAAACTATCATCCTTTAAGAATTACCTTAACCGCAAAATCAATTTGATTAACAAAGTGGATGCTCTTTTATGAACGAAACAATTATTTACAATGAAGGTGAAAATGACTTGATCAAGTAGGATCCACTTCCTAATAAGTACTTACTTCAATTAGATATTTAATATTTAGGTATCTATGACTGGTACGAATAAAATAACAGCCTTCTTCTCTAGTTCAGAATAGAAAATTATTTCAGCGACTTGTAATAGGTATTTTAGAAATATTAAGAGTTGAGTTGAATAACAAGACGGGGAAAATTACTACTATCCCTAGGCTCTTAAGGGATTCCCTTTGTCATCAATTTCTCACCACTTTCAAGGCTACTAGCAAGGATACAAGATGCAAAACCTGCTTATTCCTATATTGCTTAACAAACCGCAATGAAACTAAAATACTATTCGAAGTTCCACTGCATAGCAAAACCCTCATCTCTTATGGAGACGGCACAGGCATTGATCACCACGCTTGCTCAAGGCGGGTTGGCGATTTCAGACCTACCTATTAACTACATATAAAGCCCGTTTCCTTACGATGTTTTAGTTGCAAGAAACTATTGAACAATAATAAGTGTGACGAATAATTAGTTGCACTAGGTAGGTACCTATAGGCTGCAAGTACACTATTTAATTACAGTTTACAGTACCTAAGCGATAATCTACTGAGGGAAAGTGTGAAAACTAAGCTGATAAGGGTTGTCGACTCGACACGCTCGGCTGGCGGTCGCAAATTATCAATGTGTAATACAAAAAGCAATTGTTATCTATGTAATAAACTAATAACTAATACTGAACGCATAGTAGTAAGCGGCTTTTAGTATTCAGTAGTCGCCCTCTATAGTTTCGTGATACGAACATAATATTATAATGTGATCTTTGAAGTCTTGGAATTTTGTGATTTGCAATCATGGTTTTGAGGTAAAGCTTGATTGAATTGATTATTAATCGTACTATAAGTTTATCCAGTATTAAATAAAAAAATGCCTGTAAAAAACGAAAATGGTGTCTACTTACTAATTTTGTCAAGATCCTGATTGTTTCATATTTATTACCGGTAAACGGTCGCACCATATTTTGCAAAGGCACATCCGTTGCCGGCAATTTTCGCCCACACCTAGAAGCAAATAAAACTAAATTCAGGTTGCGATATCGTTGATAAGACAAAACAAAATAATCTTGTGGTTTCTACTAGATTAGAATAAATCAGACGATATCGTTTTAAAATAGTAGGTAAGTAAACAATTTTGTTTCAAAAATCGTATGGTACAGAAGATGTAGGTATGACGCATCAGATAAATAACAAGAGCTAAGAACTGCATGACACCTATTTTCACTATGACGAAAGTACAATATTTGGTACCTACCTACGGATAGTCGGGTTAAAATTAGATGTTATGAGAATGAAGTAAACATAACTAGGTATAGGTAAATGTGCTTAATATTTGTGTCATGGAACTTAGTGTGGGGTCACATGGAACTGACCTTTGCAGGACAGCATATTGATCGGAATAGACGCGTCAGGGATTAGGACATGTTTGCTCCCCATCGCTAGGCGACTATAAACTGAAGCAAACCCATTAAATTGTAAAGAGTTGTCAATCATACGAACCTTAAATTTTTATGGGATGGTGTTTAATTTAAATATTCGGAAACGTGATCTACTTTAAACTTTAGGACACGGCTTGTAGCTGCTTTTGGTCAAGCGCCGTCGTTTTAAGATCCATAGCCTATGATTTTTTTGTCAATGGGTTTTATTCGAGTGATTTTATGCCCCCATATACAAAACTGTGCGATTCTTTAGTTTAATACCTTTAACGGTATTATATTAACAGTTTGTTCGAGCATCGTTATCCGCGCCAAATGTAAAAAGAACGAAACGAAAAAAATATGAGGCCAGCTATACTGGTTTATTTTCCACTGTTACTAGCGACGTGAGATCATAGAATGTCTTATAACTATGCGTGCGACTGGTAGAAGTCAGATCTATTTCAGTTGAGACAGTACCTACTCGCTACCTTAGATAATGGAGTATAGTTAGTATCCAGACGACTTTCCAGCCTTCGATCCAGCGCACTGCGCGACGTAGTGCCATCGTACAAACCAATAACCAAATTCAGTTTTGTTCGTGAACGAAAGAACCAAATTCAGTTTTGTTCGTGTACCTATATCCTAAATCCGAAATTATATCCTTCTAATATTATAAATGTGAAAGTTTGTATGTTTGGATGTTTGTTACTCAATCACGCTAAAACGGCTGCACAGATGACCTGTATTAGGACATAGGATACTTTTATCGCGGTAGTACGTTCCCGTGGAATAATTTCCGACATGCACGCGAGCAACGCCGCTGGCGAAAGCTATTGCCAATAAAAATAGCGTCTTTTAAATAAACAAAGCGTATAGTATGATGAGTAATCATGACTTATCTTACCTCTGAGGAGGTTACGCAGCTCTCCTTGCGAGTAGAGAGAGGGTCGCACTGTTCGAGTCGTTGCATTGACTGTGACTCATGGCTATATCTGGATTGCCTCTTGTGAATTGCAGCCGCCTACTCCTCGCATGCAATCTGTAGGCCTGTTTCAAATTAATTTATCATTACTTTTGATTTATTCTCCTTTAAAGAAGCTGCTTCAATACGAAGATCGCTTTAATTGACTTTAAGTCGTTGTTGACGTCAACTCTTAAGAGGGAACAGGGCCTGCAAGGAATTTGAAAAATAGGTATTTGAAGAAACTATTGCCGTCGTATTACCTCAAGTCTGCCCCCACAGAGTGCGATAAGGACAGCTATAGCTCAGAAAGATTATATCACAAAAAAATTGACGAAATCGACGTTTCGTATTCCTCTTTTTTCTCCTCGAAAACTGGGCCGATTCAATTATTTTTTACATTAAAATTTTAAGAAAGATTATGTATAGGTTCCTATCATTTTTTTTTATGTTAAAAACTTTTCGAATTTTCTGGTAGTCCTCTAATCACGGTTGAAAAAAATGGGGCATTTTTTTAATTTTTGGAGGGTCATAGTTTCCTTACTTATTAATTGCTGAAAAAAAGGAATGGATGACAGGGACATGCCTATAGAGACCCCGATTTTATAAAAAAAAAATGACAGCTCTAGAGGCATTATCCAGGAAGAAAAACGGGGAATACGTTTGTATGGAGAATCGCGAGCCCTGTTCCCTCTTAATTTAGTGATTGCAATAATGAAAGAACAGTGAAAAGAATGAGTATGATTCGAATGTTGATCATGGAAATTAAAATTATAATAGGTTATACCTATAGTATCTTTGAATGGGTTTTAAACGCATTTAGAAAATGTTCCTAGAGTGGAATACCTACTACTCGAATAAACGAAGCATTTTAGGATTTGTACCTAGACGACAGCAGCAATAAAGCTGCTGACCGACTGACTTGACTGTGTGTGTGTATGTGTATTACATAATAAATGATATCCTGTAGTTATACTAAAGTAACTAACACGGGTGTTACCTAGCTTAGGTGCCTCATTTAGGTACTATAAATTCAATTTGGTTCTCGTGTCTGTCTTTGTGACTGCGTTGTTCTTATAAACTACTCTAGGCATTTTGATGCGGTATTTAAAGAATGTATTCCGGAAGGTTTACTTGCTTATTACATTAATATTAAACTTAAATATAATAAAGTAATCTCGTTGTTTTGTCAAGTCATAATAACCGTGCGAAGCAGGGGTGATTGTAAGTTTTTTTTTTATAACTGAAAGCGGCTGTCTGCCTGCCTGTGCCCGAGGTTCATGAAAGGTTCAGTCGCCGTTGCTGTGGAAACAGTAACTCGGTCATTTGGCCCTTTCGATTGTATCACACGTTTCATGAAATATGCCACAGCAGTGATGAACGTTGTAGGTACCTACCTGTACAAAATACCCTATAAAAAGATTACTTCGGTATTAAAAACAATTCAACGACTATTTATGTTTGTTCTAAAAACATTGGGTCAGTCATCTCTTCGTCTACAAAATCAATGTCATAAATAATCTATTACAGTATGTAGGTAAGTAGGTAAGCCGTTCTTTATAGGTCTCTTTCTAATTTTAATGTACAGACATCGACTAATTGTTGGGTATTATACCTACTTACTTGTTGATATGAGAAGCCGATTCGGTTTCATGAGCCGGTGCGGCAGTGCGCGTTGCGAGCTCGAAGCCGCTGGTTTCATTCCCTACACAAACAGTTCCTTGTCCTACTTTTACAATTCGTGCTAAATAATTACCCAAGTTGATAAAATAAAAGTTAAGAAAGTCCGCATGTCTTGAGTAAAAGTGTCTTTTGGCAGCATACACGTTTTGATTGAACAGCGAAAGGTTTTACTGAAGCTCAATTAATTCTAATTATTAACGTAGACTTGAGCGTTTGTTTTTCAATTTATGTTAAGCCGTATTCTCTGTGCCAAGCTTTCTAAGTGGATATATAGATAGTTAATTGTTTTTGGTGCGTTTTTATTTAATCCTATCCCGTTCTAAATCTTGGATATGTATCGGAAAAAGTTTTTATGGATAATAGCGACATGGTATCAGTTACAAAGAGAACAGCTGTGAAGTGCATAAAGCACCATTGTCTTGTGTCTCTGTAACGGGAGGCAGGGGAGGTGAGCGCGATGGACGCGTGTGATGGCCAATTCACTGACGCTGCCACCTCTGCCGCTGCCCAGGAGATTCCCACTGTCTCTTCATCCTTATCGTGTCAAAAGGTGTGATTTAACTAGTTTCCTATTAATTTATGAAATGAAACTATAATAATCTTACTTATTTTGAATAAGGAATGGATGCATAGATATTAGCGAAGTTAGTTTTTATTTGTTATTTTTTTAAGTGATTTTTTTGTGTGCTTATAATTGACATTTCGTGTCGATGTTTGCAGGCGTCATCGCTGCCCACACAACGATGTCCCGGAGCCATTGTTCGATGTGGAGCACACGACGAGCGTGGTCTCCGCTTACCAGCGCGACTACGACGAGAAACACGTGAGCCGCACCACCGCTGTCCATCACGAGGATCACCTTCGTCTTGAAGGCGACTTCCAAGAGCCAGAGCGTCCTCAGTGGCAACCTGCCGAACGACCCAAACAAAGAAAGCCCGAAGATAATCTTAAACCCGAGGGTGATTTTGAGAGAAGGCAGCCTGAGGAATGGCGTCCTGGCGAAAGGGCTCCCGTGAGAAAACCTCAAGATAATTTAAGACCTGAAGGCGATTTCGACAGACATACACCCGATGAATGGCGTCCCGGCGATCGTGCACCCGTCCGTAGGCCCCAAGATAACTTAAGACCAGAAGGAGAATTCACTACTCCTGAAAAAGAGCCATGGAGACCTGCTGAGAGGGCAAAACCTAAAAAGCCAGAGGATAATCTAAAACCAGAAGGCGATTTTGAACAGCCAAAACAAGATGAGTGGCGTCCAGCAGAGCGCGTCACCCAGAAGAGACCCAAAGATAACCTTAGAACTGAAGGTGACTTTGAGCAACCCAAGCAAGACGAATGGCGTCCGGCTGAAAGACAAACAGCAACAAAACCAAAAGACAACTTAAGACCAGAAGGTGATTTCGAACAGCCAAAACATGATGAATGGCGCCCAGCAGAACGTGTCACTCAGAAGAAACCCCAAGATAATCTTAAGCCAGAAGGTGAATTTGAGCAACCAAAACACGATAAGTGGCGTCCAGCAGAGCGCGTCACACAGAAAAAGCCCCAAGATAATCTAAAACCAGAAGGGGAATTCGAGCAACCGAAGCATGATGAGTGGCGTCCAGCAGAGCGCGTTACCCAGAAAAAACCTAAGGATAATCTCAAACCAGAAGGGGAATTTGAGCAGCCCAAACTAGATGAGTGGCGCCCCGCAGAAAAACAATCACCTACAAAACCGAAAGATAACTTAAAACCAGAAGGTGATTTTGAACAACCTAAACAAGACGAATGGCGTCCCGCAGAGCGCGTCACTCAAAAGAGGCCACAAGACAATCTTAAACCGGAAGGTGATTTCCAACAGCCAAAACAAGATGAATGGCGCCCGGCAGAGCGAGTCACCCAGAAGCGGCCCCAAGACAATCTTAAACCGGAAGGTGATTTCCAACAGCCAAAGCAAGATGAATGGCGCCCGGCAGAGCGAGTCACCCAGAAGCGGCCCCAAGACAATCTTAGACCTGAAGGTGATTTCCAACAGCCAAAGCAAGATGAATGGCGCCCGGCAGAGAGAGTCACCCAGAAGCGGCCCCAAGACAATCTTAAACCTGAAGGTGATTTCCAACAGCCAAAACAAGATGATTGGCGCCCAGCAGAGCGAGTCACCCAGAAACGGCCCCAAGATAACCTTAAACCAGAAGGTGAATTTACTACACCTAAGAAGGATGAATGGAAACCCGCAGAAAGACCCCAACAAAAGAAACCTACTGATAATTTGAAGCCAGAAGGTGAATTCGCTAAGCGACAGCCTGATGAGTTTGTTCCCGCAGAAAAGGCTGTTGTGAAAAAGCCTGAGGATAACTTGCGGCCTGAAGGTGATTTTACAAGACGGACTATAACCGATGATTACAAAGTGGTTATAGGGGAGAGAGCTGAAATCATTCGTCGAACAGATAATATTATCACAGAAGGCGAGTTTACAGGTAATTATCGATTTAATTTTAGCTATTCTATCTATTTTTATACTTTTCTTTAATAATTTCAGCAATCACATATAGACTAACGACCTAGATTTGGCTAACCCACAAATATCTGTCAGCTTAAATATGATTCCAGTAGCTCCTCTTCGCATACTGTAGTTCTCTCACCTTTGGTTACACCTGTAAAATAACCGTAATATAAAGTCTAGGATGATAATTTTGTCATTCATAATACTATTGCGTCAATTTCGAACTAAACGATTGATATTTTACGTTTTAGATACTACAACTTCACGTACGGAATATACTGTGAAACCAGTGGAAAGACCAAAACCAGTTCGTCGCAATACTTGGACTAAGTTGGAAGGTGACATGACTACAGAAACGACATCTCAGTCAGAATTTGTTGATTACACAGACACTGTAGAGAGGACAACAATGGTCGCGAAGAGAACTGATAATTTAATAAGAGAAGGTGAAATTGAATTCGTAACTTCCAATCAGAAAGACTATCCAGAAAAAGTAACGCCAGTTGAACGACCCAAGAGACGGCGCACGTGGACAAAGGAGGACTTTGAAAAGTTTTATTCTACGGAAGAACTCGAAAAAATTACTACTTCACAGGAGGAGTACAAAACATACGAAGAAATCGATATTAGACAACAGAGAATCATAAGAAAGGATAATCTACATATGGAAGGTATATTTGATAGTCATACCGTGTCTCATGACACTTACGGGCCAAAACATTCTGAAAGACCTATACAAAAGAAACCAATTGACAACCTGAAACCTGAGGGAGAGTTTGAGCAGCCAAAACATGATAAATGGCGTCCCGCAGAGCGCGTCACCCAAAAGAGGCCACAAGACAATCTTAAACCTGAAGGTGATTTCCAACAGCCAAAGCAAGATGAATGGCGCCCGGCGGAGCGAGTCACCCAGAAGCGGCCCCAAGACAATCTTAGACCTGAAGGCGATTTCCAACAGCCAAAGCAAGATGAATGGCGCCCGGCAGAGCGAGTAACCCAAAAGAGGCCTAAAGATAACCTCAAACCTGAGGGAGAATTTGAGCAACCGAAACAAGATGAATGGCGCCCTGCTGAAAGGCAAACACCGACGAAACCGAAAGACAACTTGAAACCAGAAGGTGACTTTGAACAGCCTAAGCACGATGAATGGCGTCCTGCAGAACGCGTCACTCAAACGAGGCCTAAAGACAATCTCAAACCAGAGGGTGAATTTGAACAGCCAAAACATGACGAATGGCGTCCTGCAGAGCGTGTCACTCAGACGAGACCCAAAGATAATCTTAAACCTGAAGGAGAATTTGAGCAACCGAAGCACGACAAATGGCGTCCGGCTGAAAGACAAACACCGACCAAACCAAAAGATAATCTCAAACCAGAAGGTGACTTTGAACAGCCTAAGCACGATGAATGGCGTCCTGCAGAACGCGTCACTCAAACGAGGCCTAAAGACAATCTCAAACCAGAGGGTGATTTTGAACAGCCAAAACATGACGAATGGCGTCCTGCAGAGCGTGTCACTCAGACCAGACCCAAAGATAATCTTAAACCTGAAGGAGAATTTGAGCAACCGAAGCACGACAAATGGCGTCCGGCTGAAAGACAAACACCGACCAAACCAAAAGATAATCTCAAACCAGAAGGTGACTTTGAACAGCCTAAGCACGATGAATGGCGTCCTGCAGAACGCGTCACTCAAACGAGGCCTAAAGACAATCTCAAACCAGAGGGTGATTTTGAACAGCCAAAACATGACGAATGGCGTCCTGCAGAGCGTGTCACTCAGACTAGACCCAAAGATAATCTTAAGCCTGAAGGAGAATTTGAGCAACCAAAGCATGACAAATGGCGTCCAGCTGAAAGACAAACACCGACCAAACCAAAAGATAATCTCAAACCAGAAGGTGACTTTGAACAGCCTAAGCACGATGAATGGCGTCCTGCAGAACGCGTCACTCAAACGAGGCCTAAAGACAATCTCAAACCAGAGGGTGATTTTGAACAGCCAAAACATGACGAATGGCGTCCTGCAGAGCGTGTCACTCAGACCAGACCCAAAGATAATCTTAAACCTGAAGGAGAATTTGAGCAACCGAAGCACGATAAATGGCGTCCAGCTGAAAGACAAACACCGACCAAACCAAAAGATAATCTTAGACCAGAAGGCGATTTTGAGCAGCCCAAACATGATGAATGGCGTCCCGCAGAGCGTGTAACTCAAAAGAAACCAAAGGATAACTTGAAACCAGAAGGTGATTTTGAACAGCCAAAACATGACGAATGGCGTCCCGCAGAGCGTGTAACTCAAAAGAAACCAAAGGATAACTTGAAACCAGAAGGTGATTTTGAACAGCCAAAACACGACGAATGGCGTCCCGCAGAGCGCGTTACTCAGACAAGACCTAAAGATAATCTTAAACCTGAAGGGGAATTTGAGCAACCGAAACACGACAAATGGCGTCCAGCTGAAAGACAAACACCGACAAAACCAAAAGACAACCTTAAACCAGAAGGTGACTTTGAACAGCCAAAACACGACGAATGGCGTCCAGCTGAGCGTGTTACTCAAAAGAAACCGAAAGATAACCTTAAACCGGAAGGAGAATTTGAACAGCCAAAGCACGATGAATGGCGTCCCGCGGAACGGGTTACTCAGAAGAAACCTAAGGATAATCTTAAACCAGAAGGCGAATTTGAGCAACCGAAACACGACAAATGGCGTCCAGCTGAAAGACAAACACCGACAAAACCAAAAGACAACCTTAAACCAGAAGGTGACTTTGAACAGCCAAAACACGACGAATGGCGTCCAGCTGAGCGTGTTACTCAAAAGAAACCGAAAGATAACCTTAAACCGGAAGGAGAATTTGAACAGCCAAAGCACGATGAATGGCGTCCCGCGGAACGGGTTACTCAGAAGAAACCTAAGGATAATCTTAAACCAGAAGGCGAATTTGAGCAACCGAAACATGACGAATGGCGTCCGGCTGAAAGACAAACACCGACCAAACCGAAAGATAATCTTAAACCCAAAGGCGATTTTGAACAGCCCAAACATGATGAGTGGCGCCCGGCCGAGCGTGTTACTCAAAAGAAACCAAAGGATAACTTGAAACCAGAAGGTGATTTTGAACAACCAAAACATGACGAATGGCGTCCCGCAGAGCGCGTTACTCAGACGAGACCTAAAGATAATCTGAAGCCTGAAGGCGACTTTGAGCAACCGAAGCACGAAAAGTGGCGTCCGGCTGAAAGACAGACACCAACCAAACCAAAAGACAATCTTAAACCCGAAGGCGATTTTGAACAGCCCAAACATGATGAATGGCGTCCAGCCGAGCGTGTTACTCAAAAGAAACCAAAGGATAACTTGAAACCAGAAGGTGATTTTGAACAGCCAAAACACGACGAATGGCGTCCCGCAGAGCGCGTTACTCAGACGAGACCTAAAGATAATCTTAAACCTGAAGGAGAATTTGAGCAACCAAAGCATGACAAATGGCGTCCGGCTGAAAGACAAACGCCGACCAAACCAAAAGATAACCTTAAACCAGAAGGTGACTTTGAACAGCCAAAACACGACGAATGGCGTCCAGCTGAGCGTGTTACTCAAAAGAAACCAAAGGATAACTTGAAACCAGAAGGTGATTTTGAACAGCCAAAACATGATGAATGGCGTCCCGCTGAGCGCGTTACTCAGACGAGACCTAAAGATAATCTTAAACCTGAAGGAGAATTTGAGCAACCGAAGCACGACAAATGGCGACCGGCTGAAAGACAAACACCGACCAAACCAAAAGATAACCTTAAACCAGAAGGTGACTTTGAACAGCCAAAACACGACGAATGGCGTCCAGCGGAACGTGTTACTCAAAAGAAACCTAAGGATAATCTTAAACCTGAAGGTGAATTTGAACAGCCTAAACATGAAGAATGGCGTCCAGCTGAAAGACCAGTTCAAAAGAAACCTCAAGATAACCTTAAGCCCGAAGGGGACTTCGAACAACCTAAACATGATAAATGGCGCCCAGCTGAGAGACAAACACCTACAAAACCAAAAGATAACCTGCGGCCTGAGGGTGAATTTGAGACCCCCAAACATGACGAATGGCGCCCCGCTGAACGAGTTACGCAAAAGAAACCTAAAGATAACCTTAAGCCGGAAGGCGAATTTGAACAGCCAAAACACGACGAATGGCGTCCTGCTGAACGAGTTACTCAAAAGAAACCTAAGGACAATCTTAAACCAGAGGGAGAATTTGAACAACCGAAGCACGATGAATGGCGTCCTGCTGAAAGACAAACGCCTACAAAGCCTAAAGATAACTTAAAACCAGAAGGCGACTTCGAACAGCCAAAACATGATAAGTGGCGTCCAGCAGAGCGGGTTATCCAAAAGAAACCTAAGGATAATCTTAAACCTGAAGGTGAATTTGAACAGCCCAAGCACGAAGAATGGCGCCCGGCTGAAAGACCGATTCAAAAGAAACCTCAAGATAACCTTAAGCCCGAAGGGGACTTCGAACAACCTAAACATGATAAATGGCGCCCAGCTGAGAGACAAACACCTACAAAACCAAAAGATAACTTGCGGCCTGAGGGTGAATTTGAGACCCCCAAACATGACGAATGGCGCCCCGCTGAGCGAGTCACACAAAAGAAACCTAAAGATAACCTTAAGCCGGAAGGAGAATTTGAAAAGCCTAAACACGATGACTGGCGTCCTGCTGAAAGACCCGAAGTAAAGAAACCAAAAGATAATTTGAAGCCTGAAGGAGAATTCGAAAAACCGAAGCAGGATAAATGGCAACCAGCTGAAAGACAAACACCCAAAAAGCCACAAGATAACCTTAAGCCAGAGGGTGAGTTTGAACGGCCTGAAAAACCAAAGCATGTTGCCGGCGAAAGACCTGTTCAGAAGAAGCCAGAGGATAACTTGAAGCCAGAAGGAGATATGGAAGTTGTTAGGAGAACTGATTACACTGCAACTCGAGGAGATCGCGTAGATGTCGTTAAGCATGAAGATCATCTTAGAATGGAAGGAACCATTGACATTCATCGTTCAAGAGACGATTATAAGCGTATTGAGAAAACTGAAAAAGTTGTCATTCAGAGGCATGAAGATAACTTACGAACTGAAGGTGAATTTATAGATCTTACAGTCCGAAACGACTACAGTGCTACTAAAGGTGAAAGGGCCCCTGTTGTGAGACCACAGGATAATTTGAAACCTGATGGCAAATTTTATAGGCCTGAGGTTGTTCCTTCTCAACCAGCCGAGAAACGCAAACCATTTAAACAGGTTGATAATATTACTATTGAAAGGGATATTGATCTAAGACAGAGACAAAAGATTGAAAGACTTGATATCATTAGAAGGGAAGATAATCTAAAAATTGAAGGTGAATTTATAGACATGAATCAAAAAACAGATTATTCGAAAGTCACTGGTGAACGGGCTGCTATTGTAAAACATGAGGATAATCTAAAAATGGAGGGAACAATGGAAAATATCCGATCATCTGACACATATCGTGTTGTTAAAGGTCAAAGAGTCAAATTAACCCGCAGAGAAGATAATCTAAAAATTGAGGGAGTATTCGAAGACCATACTCGTAGAGATGATTATAAAGTAACTAAAGGTGAAAGGTCGGCTATAGTATATCACCGGGATAATTTAAAACCAGAAGGAGACTTTGAAAAAAGGCCAAGGGAAGAGCATGAACCTGGTGAAAAACGATCACCACTTAAACAACCAGATAATCTGAGACCCGAAGGTGATTTTGACAGACCTTCTAGACCAAAATGGGAAACTTCAGAACGGCCGGACTTAATTAAACACCAGGATAACCTACGCCCTGAAGGTGAATTTCCAAGCCGTCCTAAAACTCAGTGGCAGCGAGGAGAGACACCAGAACAAGTTCGTCCTAAAGATAATCTGAAACCTGAAGGTGATTTTGATAGACCCTCCAGGTCGAAGTGGGAACCATCGGAAAGACCCGAACAAGTAAGACCTAAGGACAACTTACGTCCTGAAGGTGAATTTACAGACAGGCCTAAGACTCAATGGCAACCTGGAGAAACACCAAGTCAAGTTCGCCCTAAGGATAATTTAAAACCTGAAGGTGACATGGACTCACGCACTCCGAAAAAATGGGCTCCAGGCGAGACACCTGCACAAGTTCGGCCAAAAGATAACTTGAAACCAGAGGGTGATTTCGATAGACCTTCAAAATCGACGTGGACATCCGCAGACAGGCGTGAACAGGTAAGACCGAAGGACAATTTACGTCCCGAAGGCGACTTCATAGATAAACCCAAGACTCATTGGCAACCTGGAGATACACCTAGTCAAGTACGCCCGAAGGACAACCTCAAACCTGAAGGTGATATGGAATCACGTACCCCAACAAGATGGGCTCCAGGTGAAACACCAGCACAAGTTCGACCTAGAGATAACTTGAAACCAGAGGGTGATTTTGATCGACCTTCAAAACCAAAGTGGACTTCTGCCGACAGACCTGAGCAAGTAAGGCCGAAGGACAACCTACGACCTGAAGGTGAATTTACTGACAGGCCTAAGACTCAGTGGCAACCGGGTGAAACACCAAATCAAGTTCGACCAAGAGACAATTTACATCCGGAGGGTGATATGGTATCACGAACGCCATCTAAATGGGCTCCAGGAGAAACACCATCTCAAGTTCGTCCGAAAGATAATTTAAAAACGGAAGGTGATGTTAACTACCCGTCAAGACCAAAATGGGAAACTGGAGATAGACGAAGCCCAGTAAAACCAAGGGATAATTTGCATCCTGAGGGTAATATGGATTCACGTACTCCCTCGAAATGGGCTCCAGGAGAAACGCCTGGGCAGGTTCGTCCAAAAGATAACTTAAAACCTGAAGGTGACTTTGAACGACCAGGGCCTCAAACGTGGAGTCCTGCAGAAAAATCAGGCGCCATAAGGCCAAAAGACAACCTTTATACTAACGGGGATATAACAAAACATGATACTAGCAAAACACAAACAAGTGAGACATCAAGGAGGACCGTAGAATCGAAGTCTGTCACGGGACATGATGATCTTGACATTAAATCTCAAAAAATTACTCGTCACGACGCCCAAGTTCATCGCGATAATCAGTCGCATACATCTCACACGGAGACGCATGTGAAGCACTCCCATACCACTACGGACCATACTACTTCAAAACATATCCAAACTGGAACACATGGCAAACATATTACTTCACAGGATTTTATTGATAACAGTGGGTCACAGAAACATATTGAAAGAGTTGCATCACAAGACAGTGTTACTGACAGAAAAAAGACGGTGGGTGTTACAGATCGTTCTGTGTCTCGAAGTAGCACAGACAAGACAATAGTAAACAAAAGTGACACCAAAAATATGAAGACCATCACTACAACCACGACAAAAACCATTAAACAAATATCAGAAAAGAAGCTTCGAGGAGGTAAGTGGGTGACTGTAACAAGAAATGTTGAAGTGGATGTAACTGATGATACGGGAAAATTCACTTCTCAGCAGTCTACTCCCAAGAGAGAATTAGACGATCGTACAAGCCGCACGCGGCAAATCGGGGGAGACACAACACAAAGAACATTGTCATCCGATCATGTAACATCTTCAACGAATCAATCCAATCATACTACACAGGGATCAAAAGGAACCACTTTTGTTGATCAACAACATTCTCGATCAAACCAACAATATATTGACAATACTCAAAGAATACATTCGTCTCAACAATCCATTACATCTTCGTCCTCGAGTCAAAATTTAAGTTCCAATCAGCACCATACACAAAGAAATACAGCTGGTTCAAACATATCCCGGGATCACGTTGGTCAAAATGTTACGAAATCTACCCAACAATCAACTTCTGACGGTCATGTAATCAGGGGTGGTGATTCTACTCAAAGAATTGTGTCGTCCGATTACTCTGGCAGACAATCAAATCAAGGCCAAGTAACAGAAAGCCACATTCAAAGAAATGTTAACTCATCAACCCAAGTACATCAAGGAAGCCACTCAGAGCAACATATATCAAGATCAACTCAACACTCGACGAACAGAAACCAATTGAGTGACAGTGTAACAAAGACCAGCATCGAATTTCAAAGAGCGATGCATGGCGGCGGGGGTAATGATCCACCGGCCACCGCTATCGATAGCTCCTCACGTAGTGGTCACCATAAACGCACATCAGATTTGGTTTCTGATTCCTCGTCATCGAATTCAATTTTACATCGTAAAGGTGTTCATTCGAACACAGAAGCTCAACATTCGATTAGTTCTACAGCGGCTGCCCAGAGAAAGAGCATCGTTAATCTCTCTGAACGAGGTGAATACATTAATAATTCTACGCACAGCACGGACAGAAAAAGCATAAGTTCCATGCATAGATCTACAAGAGACAACATGGGTGTTATTTCTCAGCACGAAAGTTCGGACTCTCGCCGTAATCAAACAAGAAGAGATGGACAGTCTACGCTAGCGGGTGAACGTCAGCCAGCACGAATTGTTAGAGATAATCTTAGAGTTGGTGGTGACTTTTATGGGCAATCAGAGGCTCGTTATGGAAGTTTTTCGCGCTCAGAACATGCACAGAAAACTGACCGTTCCGAACGCGTAGAGCGTGTAGAGCGGGTCACACGGCACGGAAATGCTTCGCAATTTGTCCTGGGTGACGGCAGCACTAGCTACAAGCGTGAATTTACTTCTCATGTCCACGGAACTTGTCCAGCTACATTGATCGATTCTGGACGCACTCCTTTCAAACACACGCGCGATTCTCGTGAACATAAGTTTTACGCGACAAAAATAACACAGCAACAATAAACAATATTGCTGTATCTTGAGCCGAGAAAAGGCTAAAAATATTTCATTCCTTTATAACCTATATGGAGCTTCTAATGTAATCCCGTTAATGTTATTTACATACGCATGCTAACTACTAGTCTTACTATATGATTAACATGCCTTACCTATATTGTATAATATGCATAATGTAATTTTTAATTTGTTAATTTAACAAGTTTATATTTTGTTTTGTCAAACATTGCCATGCAATAAACTTTTATATAATTAAAGAGTGATTTTTTATTGGGTATCACTTAAGCTATCGCCAATTTAATTAGTTTTGTGTTTCTTAAATAATAGGTTTGCCCGCAAAATAGTAGATTTGTCACCAAAATGTAGTCAACAAACAATATAAAATCAATTCCACAATAAATCACCTAAAAACATGGAGATACAGGGTCTAGTACCAAATGTTCTTGTATGTATTATAATAGGTTTGTCCTAATAAGTATTGAAGCAAACTACGAGGTCATTGTCACTGTCAGTTGTTATTTTGTTTGATTGTTGAGGTTAGTTCGCTGTAAAACACCTTATTTCCAAAACATTACATTCTCTTGTGCCTAAACTGACCCTGGCACTCGCCGGCCGCTGCCGCGGCACAGCTCGCTACGCTCGCTCGGCTCGTGCGTTGTGTGGTCACAGTTCAAACCTAACCTACCTACCATTCCGCCATTTTAATTTGTAATAATAGTAATAAAACTATTATTATTTTGTTTCTTATTTTTATTAGAACGAAGTTTATATTCATCTAATGCACTACAAATTTACACCATCTCTTATTTTACACATATTATTATATTAACATTAATTGATAATTCTCTGGAAACACTTTTTGTTTATCTGAAAACAAAAATATTTCGTGGCGATAGATCTATTTATTAGGTGATACAACTTGATGACAAATATAAATTTTGGTGACAAGAAATATAGTCACCTTTTTTATTTATCTTCCCTACTTAATTCTAGATGACTATTATTTAAACCAGAGACGTATAAAAAAGGTCTTTTTTTATAAGTCTATGATTTAAAAACACACTTTCATCCAGTGCTAATGTGAACAACTGGTCGTTTTGTTATGTCCAGCTCATCCCGTCGTCTTCTGCAAGCACTGGAAGTTATGGCGAGAGAGGCCTTTGCCCAGGAGTGGATGGTAAGGGAGACCGAGGGTAGTTGAAACAATTTTGACATTTTAATTCATACACAAAATTCTACAAACACTAATTTTAAATCCCGCGAAATCAGTGCTGTTTTAAATCACCTCTGTGTCAAAACCCTTCGGTCTCCCCTACAGTCACTCCGGAGACTTCAAGTTATCTTGCTCAAATTATTTTCTATTATGGTCCCTGGAGGTTATTATAATACAACCTTCTGGACTGGATAGTGAGCAGTGGTGGCCTAGTGGCCGCGGCCGTGACTTACGAGTTGAATGTCGTCGGTCCGAAGCCCCAGCAGGCACTTTACTTTGTGTAAAATTAATTCATCGCCACTGCTCTCAAAATGGTGAAGGTAAAGTCGTAGACGTGTGACATCCACCAACCCGCACTGGGCCCGCGTAGTAGATTATGGCCCACTCCCTCTCAAAGAAAGAGGAGGCCTGTGTCCTAGGATGATTATGCTTTAAGCTATGGACTGGATGGAATGAATTCTTCTGGATTGTGTTTGTTATACGAGTATACCATTTTTTTTACCGCTTCTTTAGAAATGTTTATTTTTATTTTTGTTAATAATGTCTGCGTTTATCATCTACTTGCTTTTGCCCGCGGCTTCGCCCGCGTGGATGTCAGCATGTTACCTACTACCGGGATTACATAGTCTAATAGCCGAGAAAAGGTCTACTGGAAAGGTGACTCCTACCGCTGCGCCCGCGTTGCCGTTAACCATGATTATTTTGTTACGCGTAATTTTGAATCTGTGATATCTAAACTATCAATTATTTAAATGGATAGTTGAGATATGATGTCAATAGGGGTGGGGTCGTCTTGTCGGTGTCTCTAGACATTGCCAACGCCATCAATACCCTGCCCTGGAGTTGCATCAGGGAGGCACTCAGGTATCACCGGATGCCGACCTACCTCTGTCGTGTGGTCAAGGCCTATCTGACGGACAGGGCCGTCATCTACCACCAGGGAGAATGGAACCGGCGGGAGATGTCGTGCGGTGTCGCATAGGGATCGGTCCTGGGCCGCATCTGTGGGACATCGGATACGACTGGGTGCTGCGCGCCCACCTGTACGAGTGGGTGCTGCGCGCCACCCCAGTGGCGTCAGCTTCGTTTGTTACGCTAACGACACGTTGGTCCGAATCCGGCAGTTAGGACTCGAGGTGGCCCTGCACAAGTCCGAGGCCATGTGTTTTCATGGTCCTCGGAACGCACCACCGTCGGATTCCCAAATAACGGTAGGAGGGGTTCACATCGGCGTCGAGTCAACGATGAAGTACCTAGGACTCGTCCTCGACAGTCGGTGGAACTTCGTGGAGCACTTCCGACGTTTGGCTCCCAGACTGGAGCGGGCCGAGGCTGCCTTGAAGCGGCTCCTGCCCAATCTAGGGGGTCCAAACGCCTCCTGCCGGAGGCTATACGCGGGGGCCGTGCGGTCCATGGCCCTTTACGGGGCACCGGTTTGGGCGCATTCCTTGAGGCGGCGGCCAGCCCGCCGGATGAACGCGTCCCAGAGGGTCATGGCCACCCGGCTGGTCCGGGGATACCACACGGTCTCCGGTGAGGCGGCGAGCCTCCTTGCCAGATTGCCGCCATGGGATCTGGAGGCAAAAGTCCTCGCGCATATTTAGGAGTGGCGAGAGGAGGCGAAACGCCGGAGCTTGACTCCGATGCCGCGAGAAATCGCGGCACAGCGGACAGAGCTCCGACGGGATCTTATGGCGTCATGGAGAGTGCGATTGTCACAACCCAGTGCTGGGCACGCCACTATTGCGGCGATAAGTCCCCTTTGAGGAGTGGCTAGAGAGGCGCCACGGCGTTAAAAATCATTAATTAAATAAATAAAAATCATTTATTATCAGACACAAAGATCCATAGCATGTTAGTAACAAAAATGACTTAAAAACCTATATGTTAGTACAATCAATTTAGAAAAAACTTTGACACAAAAACAACACAAAACGAAAAAGCATCACTCAAGTAGGTAGGTTTAACGAGCTGAATGTATAACATGCAGCTTGTTAAATCTATCTAGTGCAGGCCCATCTAGTCTGTCCGCAAATACCCTAAGGATGCTGTTGGTGCTTCCCCTGACTCTGCGTAGTAGCGACGCAACTTTCTTACGCATTATCGCGAAATAATCGTCTGTGTGCGCATCTGCGAACATGCCTGACGCACTACAATATGGTGGAAGCTTTAACATCATCCTGAAAGCGTTGTTGTATTGGATGCGCAAGGTATTATCCGCTTTTTGGGTATGATTAGCCCAGAGGCTGCTGGTGTAGAATGTCTGGCAGTAAGCCTTGAAAAGTGTAATTTTAACTGGTACTGAACAACCAGCAAACCTTCGTGCCACCATATTTCCCCTCACAGCCAACGCCCTGCGCTCCCTTTCCATATCCAAACCGTCTTTTAGATCTTCCGTAACAATGTGGCCTAGGTATTTAAACTGGGTTACTCTCTGTAAAAGTGACCCGTTAAGTGTTATGGGAGGGACATGCAATGGAGTTTTATTTTTGCCTCTAAACACCAACAGTTCACTTTTCTTAGGGTTGTAGTTTAGCCCATGCTGCTCAGCATAGACTTCACAAATCAAAAGCATCTTTCTAATTCCACATATTGAAGGGCTCAGCAGCACCATGTCGTCTGCGTAGCTTAAGTTATTTACATTTACTCCATCAACGTGACATCCGACATGTGTGCTGCTGAGCTCCACAAGTAGTTTGTCAACATATATATTAAACAACCTTGGGGAAGTAAGACCACCCTGCCTAACACCACACTCAAGTTTATAGGGGTCAGTCAATACATTTGACCACTTTACAAAATTCCTCTGCTTCTGATACCATAAAGACAGTATGGATACTAATGAGCCAGGAATGCCCGCCTCCCGCAGTTTCTCCCATAAGACATTATACGAAACTAGGTCAAAGGCTTTTGAGAGGTCCAGGAAACAAGCATACACTGGTGTTTTCCTATCTGTGTAGTATTTGACAGTGTGCTTCAATGCATAAATTGCACTCTCAGTTGACAGCCCAGCACGAAAACCAAATTGTGAGTCATGTAACTCTGCGTATTTGCTGAGGTGAAAGTTGAGCACACTGTCAAATACTTTGGCAATCACAGTCACCAGCGAGATAGGCCTGTAGTTACCCTTGTCTGCTATGTCTCCTGTCCTATTCTTAACTATAGGAACAACAATGGTATCCAGTAGTTCCTGTGGTAAGTGCAAGTGTCCTAAGCATAGATTGAAGAACAGGTTAGCACTCTCGGCAAATGTGTACCCGCATTTAGAAGGTGCTCGATACTGAGCCCATCGTTACCAGGAGATTTACCCCGCTTCATAGCCTTAATAGCACATTTTACCTCCTTACATGTAAACCGAAGGGGGGATCCTGATCGATAAGACTCAACATCGTCCACTCTCTGCGCACATTCAAGAGGTGAACTCACTTTAAAATGATCTTTGAAGACATTTACTATCTCAGTGTAGTCACTCTTACCTTCCACGCTAACTTTAAGACTCGGGGTATTATAATTTAGCTTTTTAGTACCCTTCCAAAATGCCGAAAATGATTTTTTTGCATGAAGTGAGGCCAGAATGTCCATTTTAATTTTTTCTTGATGTTTAATGCACCATTTTAATTTCGCTTTGAATATTTTACGAGTTAATCTCATTTCCTCAAAAATAGGCCCGCTACTCGGTTGACCATACCACTTCCACATTTTGAAAGCAAGTCTGGCTTGTGTGTGAGATTCTTTGACATATTTATTCCAACCCTTTACATTCTTATTATTCCTATTTTTTCGTATAATGCCTTCCGGGGTTTTACTACTTTTCGCAGCATCACTCAATATACATACAATTTTTCTATACATATCATCTATTACGTCTTTATGTTTGGTATCGTTGCAAAATTCATCCGCACACATTAAAAAAGTGTCAGGAAAATCTACGTCTTTAAGATTGTTGTTACACAGAGACAAATATTTATTTATTTCTTCTGTGGTTCTTTCCCCCCAGTAAACAGTATTAAACGAAGGTACAGTCACATAGGTCTTTTCTCTAATAACCGTAATATCACACTCGCACTTCAAAGGAAAGTGGTCTGACCAAAACGAGTCAAGAATAACCTCAAAATTTACAATTGATTTTGCCATCATGGCAAATAATAATTAATTTAAAAAGTTCACATCAAAGGAGGGAATCATAAAAGAACCTTGAAAAAATGCTTTTAATTATTTTAACCTTATGCTCAGAACTTGAGACCACCCCCCAACAAACATTTAGGCGTCAATTAGTTTTTGTTTTAGAACTTAACGAGATATAAAGGCGCTACAGCAGCAGCACTTACAACTTTTGGCGACGAAAGAGCGTAGACAAGCAAAAAATTTCAGCTATACCACAGAGTTACAAGGACGATAACAGGGTGAGTTTAAATGTTAAAGGCATACAGCAGTAATTTTGTCACTACTATACGGACAAAGCATCTTGTGTTATAGGTTTATGTGAATCTTATAACTATAACATCTAAGTAAGAAGTAAGCATCGACTACAACCCCCCAAAGTGCTATGCAAGTGATAATAACTCTCGCCAAGAACCAAAAGTTACACAAAAGCTATAATTACCACTACTTGTTCTACAATGGTGCTCATAAACTCTTTTGTACCACCAAATGCCTAAAGAGGTACAAAACTCTCTAATGTTACTTAAAGTCGAACAGTAGGAACATTTTTCGCTATCATAGACCTTCTAGTGCTTAATTTGACTTCTGTATAACTTTAGGTAGACTAATAGAGCTTAATACCACTTCTGTACCCCTTATTTGTCCACTTGTTTGATATCAATGGCGACGCCAAGCGGGAGTTTTCTGCGAAAATGTGGAACTGGGTTCCGTACATGATTTTCCATGCAAGAGATGTACTGTGTAAACTAGTGTGTATTGAGCATGAAAATTCACTATATTTTTTTCCTTTACTCGACACAGTCTAAAATATCAAATTAAACACAATATGTCAATCACATTTCTTTTATTCTCATCACAAAATAAATCAACATAGTTTTTCCTTAAATGAATCATAAAGATATCACTACTTTCTTGAGTTTCATTGGTAGCAACAATCTTTTGGCCTTCATTCATCAAACAGAAGGTACTAGGGCTTTCAATCCGAAGTTCCGGAGTTTCGTAACTCCGGAGTTTCGGAGCGATTTTAAGCATTTTTCAAATCCGGAGTTGAAATAGAACACCGGAGTTGAAACCGGGTTTCAAAAATGTAAACATTATTTACAATACGACGAAAAACTTGAGCGTAACCCGTTGTTTGATTCCTTCTTAGGTCCTTAGCACAACACTTCGGTATTATTCGGTAGTGCTCGGCTTGCGTCGGCTGTCGACCGCGCCGCCGAAGTTGACTCTCTCACAGAAATCCACCGCAGCTTAGAAGTTGTAAAAAATACCGTGAACGCACTTTGCTGACGTGAAGCCACACTTCTTACAGCAGACACTGAGCTGCGTTTCATGTTGAAAAAAAATTAAGAAAATACCGACTCTCTGAGCATGAATTTAGCGAACAATCTAAGAAAACGAATAAAAGAGAGAAGACTTGCAAAAATAATCGGAACTCTACACTACCTTCACGACTGCGAAGATTTTTTTTCATCAGAAGAAGATGATACGTTTAGAAAACCAAATAATGAACAAATTATCTGAGACAATTGTTGACGTCTTGAAAAGACTAAAATACCGCGTAAACTTGCCATCTACATCATCAACAGAATCACCAACGGAAACGTATGAACCAGAGTTGCACCTAAATGTTGCAGGGCAACTGGAGCAACAGTTAAGCAAATTAAAAAATAAAATACAAAGCACCCCATCTGCTAATTTGGATCTGGATGGATTCGTAAGAGTAGAAAAAGCAATTTATGACAATAGCGGATGCAGAGGAACATACCTTTCAGAAGCGTACCACTATCTGCTGTGTCTTGCCGACGAGCGTGGAGTCAGAACGAGCATTCTCGGCAGCAGGCTTTTTCTGCACGAAGCTTAGAAGTTCTCTTTCTGACTCATCTTTAAATGCCTTATCGTTTCTCAAAACATATTACCAAGACCTTCGATCTCAAAAAAAGTAGATTTTATAGGTACCTATAAGTTCGTGATTATTACGAGTATTTTATTGTAACTTGCCAAACAAATGTTTATTTTTTATGATTGTTTTAATATTTTTTATAATGAGTATTAGTTGTCTATTATTATAACGTCTGTCGTAAATTTTTAAATTAAAAGACTGATTCTTGCCAAACAATTTATATTTTTTATGATTGTTGTTTTAATATTTTATAATGCGTATTAGTTGTCTGTTATATATAACGTCCGCTTGTCAGACAGTATTTTTTTAAACAAAAGGTAGATTTTTTAAAGGTAGATTTTTTAGGTACCTATAAGTTCATGCATGATTATTATTTTATTGTAACTGGCCAAACAAATGTTTATTTTTAATGATTCTTGATTTTTTAATACCTACTTTATAATGCATATTAGTTGTCTATTATAACTTATGTCTGTCAGACAGTAATTTTTTAAACAAAAACACTGATTCCTTAACAAATAAAACTTCTATTGATTAAAATAAAGGGCCTTTTTATTAATTTCTAAAAAAGCTGTCAACTCCGGAGCCAACTCCGGAGTTCCGGATTTGATTGCTCAACATCGTAACTAACTCCGGAGTTGATAACTATCCGAGTTTGAATGCCCTAGAAGGTACCCAGGATTTCATCACCTGAAGACGTCAAAATAATTTGTGACGGCTCATTGACTTCATTAGTTACAGTAATTACGATGAGTTATCAAGTACAGTAAAGACGGGTTGGTTGTGAGGTTCACCACGAAAAGGAGAGTTTTCTTGGCCTGCATACTGAAAAAAAAAACTTTGTGTCAATGTATTGTATGTGTTTTTGAATTTTCTATTAATTTTGGGCATCACTTTCGTGTTCTGTGCTCTCAACGTGTAGGTATTTAATCTGAGAATCAATTAGAACAAGTACAGCTGATCATCGCTGCCAACTGTGCAATTGCCGTGGCAAAATACTGTGCCGAAAAAATTTACCTGTCATCGACTCGAGAGAAGAAGAAGATTTGAGTAAAATTATTGAAAAAAAAAATTGTATCATCCGTTTCGCTGCGAGTATATATATTTTTTTTTTATTGCGCTTAATTTTAAATCTGTGATAGCCGATTTTTGAAAGAAACATTATTCATTGATTAAAATACAATTATTAATTTAGTTCTTTACAAGTAGGTACCTAGTTACCCGTTAGAATTTGTACAGCAGCAGTTTTGAGCAGTTACTACGGGTCCCTAAATCCATTTGCCCACCATGTTTAGGTTACGAATTGATCGACTAAGGTTAGAAAAACATAAGAAAACACGGGTTAAATGAAGTATTTTGCTTCATTGTTTACTAATACTACTAGCACAATACCTTTTTTTTTTGGTGGGATTTCATCAAATGATTTCTTCCGCTGGATGGCTGGGTGGAGCGGGAGGGCGTGTCAGACTCTTACTGACTAAAACCCACCCGTGTTCCTTCTGTTGCCTGCGCAATGCCAGGGGGCCACGGTAACCCTTTCGGACTTTCCCGCAACCCCGGCAGGCATCGGTCCCATCGGACCCCTTCAATAGCTGACATCTCTTTGAGGCGCGCGTGGAACACAACACGCCGTTGACCCGGGCCTGGTCCTTACCGGACGGCGAGCTACCCATTGCTCACCGTCCGCAAGCCCGCGCCTACGGTGGCCGGGAATCGGCTATCGATTCCCGACGCCCAGGGCGTCTCCTCCTGCGGCGGCTAGCAGCGTGAGGGCGCGAATTTTGCCTCTCCCTCACGCGTTCCGCCTCCTCCTTTTCGAGCATCACTGCTTCACAGAAGGAGGTGACGGCCTCCCATGCCCTCTCGCTCCGTACCATGGCCTGGACTAGGGCCAGACGCGAGAGATCGCCGCCACCGATTGCCTCCACGAGGACACGGCGATACTCTGCCCAAGCCAGGCAGACCTTCACCGTGTCCTCCGGGCGATCCACGCAGTGATGACACCCGGGCGTTTCCTCCCACCTGATTCCGAATAGGAACCTCCCGAAACAGCCGTGTCCGGTGAGGACCTGCGTCAGGCGGAAGGTGAGGACGCCGTGGCGCATCTCCAGCCACTCCTCAAAGAGTGGGCTTATCGCCGCAATAGTGACGTGCCCAGCACTGGGTTGAGACAATCGCACTCTCCATGACGCCATGAGATCCCACCGGAGCTCTGTCCGCTGTGCCGCGATTTCTCACGGCATCGGAGTCAAACCCCGGCGTTTCGCCTCCTCGCGCGACTCATAAATATGCGCGAGTAGGACTTTTGCCTCCAGATCCCATGGCGGCAATCCGGCAAGAAGGCTCGCCACCTCACCGGAGACCGTGCGGTATCCCCGGACCAGCCGGGTGGCCATGACCCTCTGGGACGCGTTCGACCGGCGGGCTGGCCGCCGTTATGGAACCCGACGGTGCTCCAAGGACCATGAAAACACATGGCCTCGGACCTGTGCAGGGCCACCTCGAGTCCCAACTGCCGGATTCTGGCCATGATTGTCGCAACCCCATGTGTCGCTAGATAGGCCCCCGCCCGGGGCGACCTCCCCTGCGCCAGGACCAACGTGTCGTCAGCGTAACAAACGACGCTGACGCCGCTAGGGAGGTCGGCACGCAGCACCCAGTCGTATCCGATGTCCCACAGATTCGGCCCCAGGACCGATCCCTGTGGGACACCGCACGACATCTCTTGCCGGTTCCATTCTCCCTGGTGACCGGGGTAGATGACGGCCCTGTCCGTCAAATAGGCCTCGACCACATGACAGAGGTACCAGACTTCGGGCGCTTGAATAATTTGTTAACAATAATCTAAAAGATTACTTTTAATATCACTTTCACAAACGAATGGCGGCGTTTTGGATCCCACAAATATTAACATACGCACTGTTCGAACGTAAAAACAACAAGTTAATTATATATGATGATGAAATAAAAAAAATATCCTTGGATGTTAAAAATTTTAGCACCTGAGGCCGTTTTTATAGCCTTTGTGGATCTATACTACAGTTCAAAGCACCAATAATCACCTATCTGCCAGCTTCTTATCACTTAAAAATATAGTGAGCGACATTGTAGTTCTACTGTACCGCTTAAGGAGTTAGTATTCACCTATTTGCAGCCCTCTTAGCACCCAAAGAGTTAATACTCTATTGTAAAGGAGTTAATTTTCGTCTATTTACCTACCACGTTTTTATTCCTTGTAGTTTGTTATCGCTTTTATAGCTCTCTTGTTGCTTTATTATACCTCTTAACTTAACCCATCATCCTAAGGTGATGAAAAATGTGTGCCCATGGGGGTATAGCAGTTATAGCGCGCTCCTAATGCGTAACGCTTGTTTATAACTTGATAGATTTACTATAGCTAGTTGGGCCGTCTTTAGTAAGAGTGCGCTGTTCAAACCAAGTTTTTTACGATTGTCAAAGGCTATGATTACGAAATATTGTAGCAGTGTTTTGCCTACTACAGTCAGATGATACGGGTTAGAATAAAAAACATGGCAACATGTTTTGGTTATTTATTTATAAATGTTTACATAACAATACCTACAAATTATACAAGGTTATTTAAAGTTAGTTATATAATTTACGTAGTTTTCATAGAAATTAAATAATAGTATTGAGTGTATATGGATACGACTGCCTTACATCTATAAGTTACATAACATGTACATTGTACACCGAAGACATCCCGGAAGTCAGTTCGTACGAGATTAGGATGGCTCTGGAGCACCTTAAAACAATAAGGCGCCGGTGACGACGGAATTACGGCCGAACTCCTAAAGGCCCGCGGAAAAACCCGTTCTTGAGCCCCTCCAGAAGCTGTTTGACTCAAAACGCTACAGGCATGGAACAGAGGTGTGGTGATACTTTTCTTTAAGAAGGGTGACAACAACATCAATCGCGAGTACATAACTCACCTTCGGTTTTCCGACGATATAGTTGTCATGGCTAAGACTGGAGGACCTCAGTAGAGCTTCTGAAAGAGTGGGTCTTAAAATGAACATGGACTAGGCAAAGGTCATGTCAAATGCCCACTCTCATGAAGATCGGTGATGCTACACTAGAAGTTGTGGACGAGTATGTTTACCTAGGACAAACTGTCCAGTTAGGTAGTTCCAACTTCGAGAAAGAGTCCAATCGTCGAATCCGACTGAGCTGGGCAGCCTTCAGGAAGCTATGCAATATCTTCTCGTCCCACATACCACAGTGTCTCTAGACGAAAGTCTTCGACCAGTACGTGTTGCCAGTGATGACCTATGGCATTGAAACGTGGTCGCTCACAATGGGCCTTATTAGAAGGCTAAAAGTCTCCCTAAGGGCAATGGAGAGAGATTTGCTTGGAGTTTCCCTACCGTGATCGAATCAGAAATGAAGAAATCCGCAGGAGAACCAAGGTAACCGACATAGCCCGAAGAATTGCCACACTTAAGCAGTGGGCACATTACTCGCAGAACAGATGGCAGATGGAGTGGCGACCGTGTACCCGAAGACTTAGCATTTGAAAGCCAGCAATGACCTAACGAAGGCCGCAGGATGCGGGAAGAACAGAACCGATCAGCGATGTTTGGGTGAGGCCTATGTCCAGCAGTGGATGTCTTTCGGCTAAAATGATGACATTGTACACGTACAATACTAGAATTTTACAGTACTCAACAAAAACTAATTTTAAATTACCTCATATTAGAATACTTATAAATAAAAATATAATAAAAATAATGTAAATTAAAGTTAAGTAGAAACTAATGTATTTTAATGCAAACGTTGTTTAAAATACTTAAAAATTATTTAATCATTATCATAGTATGTATACCTTTTCTTACCATCAGAAGAAGATGGTCATTGATCATTACGCGATTGTTTCACTCGTCGTATTCTTTTGTATCTATTTAGATCTCCGTCATAGTTTCGAGGGAGTGGTCCAAACGCATCATTCTCTTGGTAATGTGGGGCATTGAAGAAATTATCACCAGCAGATTTCTTCTTATCATTTTCAAGCAATAACGTAGACCGCTCTGGTTCATCTTTCGCGGTGTCCCTGGAGTTGTCTTCAGCAGTGCGTCTGTTCCTCGCGTCATTACCGTACATAAGATTATCATCGACGCCTTCCACACCAGATAGTACGCCATCAGTATCTGATCCGAGACTCATTGAGTCTTCACCTTCCAGGTTTTCATGTGGTGCTGCTTTTGATTTATCAACATTTGAGTTCTTAGCTTGTACTGATTGATCAACGTTGGCAGTTTCCTCTTCCAAGCCTTTGTTACTATTTGCGAAGTTAGAAGTACGATCATAAAAGCCTTCATCGTCGAACTCATTACCCTCATCGTTATCTTCATCCTCGTTTTCTGCTTTGTACGGGAAGTATCCAACTTTGGCATCAGGGAAAAGACCAGCTGATCTTTTTTTAATTACTTGGTCAGAATTTTTTCGCTTTACTCTAACTAATGGACCTGAGTAAGGCACCGAATCGTCATAAGCATTTGAATTTGGAAAAGATTCTTCTAATGATTTTATAGAATCGGATAAATCAGATTGCTTTTCCAAATCTGTCTCTCGTTTGTACTCTTTCCCATCTTCATGAAATTGTTGATCATCATTCAATAATTTTGATGAACTTTCGTCCTGAGAATAGAAGTATCCTTGGTCATTAGCATAATCTTGTCCATTTTGAAGATTCAAATCGTTGTCTATCGTTTTAGAGTCATCAACGGACATATCATCCATGTCGTCTAAATTTGTTTCTCTCTTTATTTCAGATTTTGATGAAACTTGTGGATTTGCAACAACTTTGCCTTGATTTTTGGTTTCAATATTTAATTCGAACGTGTTCAAACTATCAGCAGTTTTTTCAATACTGTCATCGTTATGGTTTGTCAGTTCCATTTTATTTACAGAGCCCATACTTGTTTCCGCACTTTTTTGACTGGATAGTTCATTACTCTCAGATACCTGTTCTGGTTGCTTACTGATATCTGTAGTATCTGTGTGTGCTGAAGGTGGAGCTTCGGTATTTAATACAAGAACCGGACTGCCATCTTGAACTTTATTCAGATCAGATTGACAGTTTTCAATAAAATTATTTTCTTCTACAGCGCCCGCTTTCTTCGTTATTTCTCGTTTATTAATAAACCCGTTGTCACTCGCATCGACATCGTCGATTATTTTTTTTAAAAGCTCTCTTCTGTCATCTGTGAGTGAATTTAATAGCTGATTTAATTCATTTTCAGAAAGTTTTTTAATGTGCCTTTTGATTGCAGACTCTTCATCTTCACTGTCTGTTTTGTCGTTGCTCTCCTTAGTACCTTGTCCATTAGACACAGTTGGAGTTACAGCTGAGCTAGCTTCTTTTACGTCACGTCTATCTCTTAAGTTGAAATGTGCACCACCATCATGACTTTTCTCCTCATTTATGTCACTATTCTCTGCTTGCATTGTGTTATAATATTGCTTAAAATATCGAGATTGTTCATTGGTATCAGAAACTTCATTATTATTATTTTCATTTTTATTTACTTTGCTTACTTGGTCCCCTTTTTTTTCAAACAACATATCGCCTTCTTCGTTTGAGTGGCCTTCAAATTCAACAGTTCTTTTATTGATTTGATTTTCATCTTGGCCCTGCATCATACGATTGGATTTGTGAACATCACGATTGCTCAAGTGTTCTGTTACTTCTTGTTGATCGTCGTTGGATTCAGTATATCTATTTGACTTTCGTAGTCTTGAAGAAGGAAAAGGTTGAACCTGTTCTATTACGGGATTATGTTCTCGTGTATCTCGATTCAGTAAGGTTTTAAAATCTGAAAGCTGGCAAAATGAATTAGTCAATTAGAATATCGTCAACTTTCACCAAGAAAGGTTTCACTAACAAGATTTTCGAAATGATATTTACATTTTCTGTTTTGGACCTAGTGAGGCGGTCATCAGCCGAGTTGCGCTGCAAATATCTGCTTTCAGTTAGGTCCAGCATGTGCCTATTTTGCGGTACGTCTTCTTCTTGAACAGCAGAATCCTGAAATTAATTTAAATAAAATACTAGAGAATTTCGAAAATAAAAACATAACACGCCTGTATTCCCCGTAGGGTTACGTAGAAGGAAGTGTCTAGTACCTACAGCCTCATTTCGCAGGGTATGGGTTAACTCACATATATGTGGGAACGAGCATTCTAACTAATAGTAGATATAAATACGAAAGTGTAGTAGTTAGTTTGTTTTTTATGCTTTCACGCTAAAACGGCTGAACGAATGTGGATTGTATTTCCCACGGGATCGAGACTTATGCGGGTGAAACCGCGAGGCGCAGCTAGTATTGCCATACACCTTATAGTTGCGTTCATAAAGCGTAAGTAAATTTAATATTGACCCAGGAGAAGTGATATAAAATTGAATATTTACTAATCTACCACATGATTACATAGCATCTACGTTTCCATATGATTTATGAATGTTGAGCGCATAAGAGCCGTTTAAAATAAAGAGATTAGGTGTCAGCCTAACTACGAGGTCATCGAACTTACTTGCTCGGCCAGGCGCGTGTCATCATCGTCAGTCAAAAACTCTTCTGCCACGGCTTCATTCTCTTCATCTTCTTCTGCGTCCTCAAGATCACTGTAACGATAAAATAATCCTTGTTAAAATATTATTTAGGTACTGACTGCTGATGCTAAGCGCCAGCAGTAAGTAAACCATCATGGCCCGACTGGCTACAATCATGTGATTTCAATGCCATTAAAATGTTAGTTGCGATGAGGTAATATTACTTATACTTACTAGATAGAGTTGAAGCTTTCGATATGATTATTAATGAACGAAACCAGCCGATACATTGCCTCGTTATGAGCACAGTTTCGGGCCTCTAAGAACCTACTGAGAACAGGTTTTTAATCCTCAGACATGATCTAAATCACTTGAGACTACCTAAAATATTATTTTACTAACGAAATCAATGTTATTTGAAAACTCCGCCCCTAAGACGACCCACCGACCGAACTTTGTTATACCCACATTCATAACTAAACGAATCTATTTACGGTTTTGGATAGCGGAATGAGCTTATGTTTTTTCATAAATTCAAGGTCGTTACGAAAATTTTAGTCTAAGGTCTGCATATAAAAAGAAATGTTACCTATCATTATTATACTCTGCTGCCTGTTGCGGTCTGCTGATGATCTGCACTAGTAGACTCCCAAATAAGATCAATATAAACCAAGACCGCATTTTTGCAAAATCACACAAAAATCACTATAGAAAAAGTGACACAAGACCGCAAAATTTGAATACTGAACTGAAATTATTGAAGTTTGATTCTTTCCAGCCTGATAGAATTAAACTGAGGAGAATGAGGTTGAATTAATGTGAAGTGTATCTATGCGGCAATGACGCGTACCTACACATTGCAAAGTAGAATTATTTTACGCCATATGACGCAGCTGACGAACTAGCTAGGAGAGCATCCAGCACGCCAGTCTGTGGATCCGACCCTATCGTACCCATCCCCTTCAACCAGCTACGCAGGTGGCTACAGGAGTTCACCCACACTCAAGAGTAGAGCCGGTGGACCTCGATACCGGATTGCAGGCAGTCCAGGGAGGCTACCCTTAGATGGTAGGCTAACCAGGCGTTATTACGCTTGAACAGGAACGGCCTGCGCCTGGTGACGGGGACCATCACGGGGCACTGCTCACTAAACAAACACTTCCACACATTAGGCATAACGGACAGTCCTCTGTGCAGGGCTTGCATGGAGGCTGGGGAAACCGTTGTGCATGTCGGGCTGGTTGGAATAACCATGCACTAATGGCCGTTATGGCCCACCTGAAGGACTGAGTGCCGAAACTAAACTCTCTAACATAGAACATTAACGTGGTCAAAATCGGACCTAGCGCCGCCATCTTTTCTCTTTTTTTTCAATACATTTCCCGTGTGCGATACATAAAACAATTACACAATAATGTGAGATGAGCGAGCGTATGACTGTCGAGTAGTTGTATACTCAAGTTATTGTAGATAATTAGGTCAGGTACATACATAAGAGCGTTAACGCCGATTTTGGCTGTTTGACCCAAAAAGCGTAGGTACCTACTTTTAATCTCATCATAAAACGTATCTGACGAAAGTGTGAATTACTAATAACTGTAGGAAATATTTCGTTCTAACAAGTTAGGTGAGAACATTTATACATTAATAGAGTATTCGTGAATTCTAACCAGATAAATGAACAGTTTTCTAAATTCCCTTTAGTTGTCATTTCAAATCTTGAAATATCAGAAACCAGTCATAACATTTACAAACAAACAAACTTATCAATTAATCTGAGATTTTTTTGATTTTCAGCTCCTAACATAGATAAATCAAACAAGAAACAAAGTAAAATTAACAAGAAAAAGCGGTTGCTAAATTCATTATTTACTCCAATAAATCTTACCTACTTAATTTTACAAAATTAAAGGTGTATTATAAAATTATAATAGAAGAATATCTTCTTTACAAAATACGAAAAAGCATTCAGCTTATTTAATTAAATTTATTACAAGTTTTTTAAAACTACTATAATAATTATAAAACTGTGGGCGTAAATTGCTTCCCCCCCGACCCTTGCTCATTGATGCGCCAGCCCGCGTCGATGCTGAGCCATTATTTTTAAATTCCCCGATTAATAATAATGAATATCCTTGATCCCGCCTGTCCCAACTTGCTGTCCTCCTGCCAGCGACGCCCTAAGCGGAGGTCCGCTGGGGGTGCCCTTAGCGAGCGCTCGCCTAGTATTAATTAGAATAGTTTTTGACCCTGGCTGGAGGCTTTGAGTGTAGTAGCTTAAGACAGGAATGTACGGTTAAGTAGTCATCACCTCACAGGTGAGCTACGAGATGCCCTAGTCAAAACAAAAAAAAGTAAATCGTTTCAAATCAGTCCGCCGCGCCGCGAGGCCTTTCAGAGAGTGAACGTATCGCTCGGTTCTCTACGCGTGACCTCTCCTGACCCTTGGCGTCGAGTGAGTTTACAGTGCGACCTAACGATTTTGGTTTGGTAAGTAAAATATTTAATTTTGTTTAGATAACAGACAACAATTTTTTTCGAAACAAGAAAAATTGTTTCAGATGCCATGGGGAATAAAAACAAAAAAACAACACCAGTTGTATCGAGGAAAAAGAAGAAATTGAATCTAGAGGCTAGAACTAAAGCTAGGGCTAAAACGTTGGTAACTTTTTCCTTCTTTATATACATACATTTTTTTTTCTATGCGACCAACATCGAAATCGCAAAAAATTACTTCCTCAAACTAAACCGTCGATCATCTGCACAAGTTTTTCTACAAGCTGTTTTGGATTTCGTACCCAAAGGTTAAAAACGGGACCCTATTACCACAACTATTACTAAGACTCCATTGTCCATCTGTCTATCTGTCACCAGGCTGTATCCCATGAACCGTGAAAGCTAGACAGTTGAAATTTTCACAGATGATGTATTTCTGTTGTCGGTATAACAACAAATACTAAAAACAGAATAAAATATTTTTTTAGGGGGGCTCCCATACAACAGACGTGATTTTGTTGCCGTTTTTTTCAGCGTGTTTTGCCTTGTGATATGGAACCCTTTGTGTGCGTAAAATGAAGTAAAGGTAAAGCATTAGTAGCAGTAACGTAATTTTAACAATATTTCATATTTTATTTATGGCATTACATCTAATTTATTTTTTCAGGACTTAGCCTCGTCTTCCCAAACCAGCTTCAGCCCAGAAGCAGCCGCGTCATCCCAAACTATAGAAGCGTCTGAACTGGTAATATAACTCTATTAATCCATTAGCACCAGATAGAGGATAAACAATATTCATTTTATTGTTACACGGTCATTTTTGCACCTCGGGTGTGTAAACTCTAGTAAGAATAAAAATTTTGACTTAAATTTCATGCACTGAGATTAGACTATTTTATCATACGTAGGTATATTAGTTAAATTAGTACCTATGTTTTAATTTTCAGGTTCTCGAAGCAGACGTTCCGCTCGAAACGAGTGTAGTTATTGAAGGTCGGAGAATAATTGCCTTTCAGTTTTTTATAGATCAAGACATTAATTAACCACAATAGGGCAACAGGCTGTACTTTTGGTAACCTGAATATCAGTAAAGAGCGCAAGGACAGTCAAATGCAACATGTGTAATTTCAGCTCTTCTCCAATAACACTAGCGCTGCAAATATGGACGTCAATAAAGGTGCTTTGACAGGGGCATTATTGATTGGATTAGGGAAAACAAATTTAAATGAATTGTTAGCTTCCATAGATTTGCCCACTGTCACCCAATTTTCATACGAAAAATGTCACGATGAATCAGCTACGTGGTGGAAGTCAGCTGCAGAAGATAGCATGTACCTAAGCCTCTGCGCGCGAAGAAGCTTCTGAAGTTATTTCATGTGGTGACGTAAAATATGGTATTCCAGTATTAACTGTCGTAGCAGACTGTTGTTGGTCCAAAAGATCTTACAAGACGAACTATTCTGCTGCGTCGGGGGTCGCAGCTTTTAGTGGATACAGGACGGGTAAAGTGCTGTATAAGAGTGTCAAAAATAAGTAGGTACTGCGTTATCTGTGCTCGAGCAGCAGTCAAAAGTGTACCACCTGCAAATCACGAGTGCTTCAAAAATCACACTGGTTCTTCTACCAGTATGGAGCAGAGTGTGATTTTAGAAGGCTTTAAAACATCAGTGGCGAGGCAAAATGTTATTTATGGCACTTTGATTGCAGACGGTGACGCAAGCACCGCATCAAAGCAGACCGTATCCAAACTATCAAGTCCAGAAAATCGAATACAGCAACCATCTGCTCCGAAACTACAGTGGCAAAATTATTAACCTCTGCAAAGACACGTCAATACAAGCAACAAGAAAGACGTTTTCTTACTATCGACAGAAAAGGCTTCGGATGGCCGTCAAACACGCTGTACGATTTCGAAAGGCACAAAATTTAAACCATGCTGAGCAAATTATTAATTTGAAAAAAGATATTCTGAATAGGGGTCTCACATTTTTGGTGATCATCGCGCCTGTGAGTTACTTTTGTACAGAAAATAGAAAGGAAGAAGAAAATTTGAAGCCAAAGTTAAAAGTTTTATTTAAAAAAAACATGGAGTATAGTATGCAACCCAGCTAGCTTTCCACTCTAAGAGCCTGCTCTGTAACGTAACCAATAATAGAGCTGAACAGTTCAACAGCATTGTGGCAAAGTTGGTAGGAGGCAGGCGCGTAAATTTTTCGCAAAAAAACTCGTACGCTGTCCGATGCCATGCCGCTGTAGTTTCTTTCAATTCCGCACGACCTCGGTACGCCATCTATAAATCCAAGTTTACCAATCTTTAACGAAGTTTACATCTCTAAAGCTACATAAAAGTAAGTCGTGTTAGTTACACTATTTATAACTCAAGAACGGCTGAACCGATTTGGCTGAAAATTGGTGGGGAGGTAGCTCTTTGGCTTTTTATCTCGGTCGGGTAGGTATGTAGGTAGGTTAGGTTAGGTAGGGTAAGGTAGGTGGTAGGTAAGGTAAGGTAGGTAAGGTAGGTGGTAGGTAGGTAAGGTAGGTAGGGTAGATAGGTAGGTAGGGTAGATAGGTAGGTAGGGTAGGTAGATAGGTTCTGTAGGAAGGTAGGGTAGCTAGAGTAGGAAGGTAGGGTAGGTAGGGTAGGAAGGTAGGGTAGGTATGGTAGGTAGGGTAGGAGGGTTCGGTAGGTAGGTAGGGTAGGTAGGATAGGTATGGTAGGTAGGGTATGTAGGGTAGGGTAGGTAGGTGCGCCGTAGATAAGTACTTAGTGCTGCCCGTGTGAAGCCGGGGCGGGCAGCTAGTTCCTTATAATGAATAGTCAATAATTTAAAACGGGATTATCTTTTCTCTAGGTAGCTCTCTAAAACGGACTGAAATGGCACGACTCAAAAGGAAACAATCCGGAAAGAAAATTCGTCGTCCTATGGTGAAGAATGTCAAAAGTCAAAGATATGCTCAGATATGCTCAAAGATGAATACGAGGTTGCAAAAACAAATTTCTACAAAATCTTCAAGAACAGTTAAATGCTTGATTAATTGCAAGACCCATCCATTTCATATGTCCCCTTTGAATGAATCAAACTTTTTTTATTATGATTTTAGGTGAACAATAGAGAAGAAGTGGAATGAGACACCATTCTTCAAGCAGAAAGCGCACTTTGGCTGGAATTGCGAAGCTGTCTTTTAACGGCATCATCATTCGGCAGTGTGCAAAAAAAGAAAAAATATTAGCTCTGCGCCACTTGTGGCCTCTTTAACGACAAAGATTTCTATTTTCTGGGGCCATCACCCGATGGCGTGTTTGAGGAAGGTATTGTTGAAATTAAGTGTCTGATCTCAGCATTTGGTATTAATGCCGACGACGCCATCAGATAAAAAAATAAAATTCGATGGTACCCTAAACCGAAAACACGAATGTTTTTTTCAAGTGCAAGGGCAATTACACACTGCAGATAAAAAATCATGTCTGTTTGCAGTCTGGACGGGTAAAGAGTTGCCCATGAAAGTGGAAAAAATTACTCGAGACGATGAATTTTGGGAAAAGGAAATGAAAAATAGATTATTAGAATATTATAATAAGTGCCTGTTGCCAGAAATTGTTGACCCACGTAAGTCTAGGTCGATGCCACTACGGAGCTCGACCTTCTAGTCATATTATTAAAGATGCTTCCATATCCTTACATAGTTTAAACATAGTTTATCATTTGTGACTTCAAGTGACAGCTATGTGAACAGCCGAAATGTCTGTACGCGCATAACTTCCGAATGACGACACCAAATTGGATAATTCTTTTTTCATTGTGTTCGGTATTGCCAGGACAAGGTTTCTATGGAAAAAAAAGAGGAAATTAGAAAATTTAGCAAATTATTTTTTTTTAAGAAATTTAGGAAATTAGAAAAAAAATTGCACCCGTGCGAAGCTGGGGCGGGCCGCTAGTGTTACTATAAATAGCGTTTTTGTTTGTAGTTTTTGCATTTAAATTAGGGATTTTCCTATTACTGATTCCTTTTTGTATTATAAACGTTAGCAACTGATTTTTTAAGGTTTGTCGATGTGTGCCATACACATGCCGGTTATCTTTCAAAGTCAGTAAAGGGAAACATTTTTTTTCAAATCTACGTATAAGTGCTATAATTGTTATGAATAAATAATACTTTGATATTGAAATGTTTTATTTTTAAATAAACTAGAATCCTAACTAATCCATACTAATATTATAAATGCGAAAGTGTGTCTGTCTGTTACCTCTTAAACCGATTTATATGAAATTTGTTATAGAGATTTGGTAAAGTTTTTATCTCGATATTCCCACGTGATCGACACATATGCGGGTGAAACCGCGGGGCGCTGCTAGTTTATATACTATAATTATATTATAAATGCGAAAGTGAGTTTGTTTGTTTATTACGCATTTACGCTCAAACGGAAACGCTGAATGGCTCAACGGCTTTGGATGAAATTTGATACATGGGTAGTCCATAACCTGGATCAGGACATAGGATACTTTTCATCCCGGTAGTACGTTCCCGTGGGATAATTTCCAACTTCCACGCGGGTGAAGCCGCGGGAAAAAGCTAGTAGGTACTTTATAATTTGCTAGAGTATGATCGCGACTTCGTACAGCTTTAAAATGTCTTTTTAAATTATAGCCTATAAATCATAATGATTTTTTAATCACTTTTTTTATCAAATGGTCAAATTTTTGCCAAAATTCGTTCAGTAGTTTTTTTTGAAAGAGTAACAAATAATATCCATCCAAATACCCATCCGTATAAAATCTCAAACTTTCGTATTTATAATAATAATCGTTGTAAGATTTTACATTTGTACTACATTTCTAACTTTTCTCCCATGATCAGTACTATACTTTATAAAGGATTGAAAATTGCCTCTTTGTTTCAAAAGGTTGTAATAAAAATAAGAATAGTAAATAAAAATCAACTGACGATTAAATAAGTATCATTAAACTTAACTCAACGGATCAACATGGGTTAGTTTGACTACAATGACAGAGAGCACACTGTACGCACACAGGCACGCGCGCATCTGTGTGAGTGCAAAGAGCACTGCAATTACCTAAACTTGGTGCCGGGATTTGGCGTTAACGCTCTTAACTAATGAGTTTGTGTCTTTAACTAATGTAATTGGCCCTAGCAGTTTTATGTTAAATTAAATAAATTGCCATCAGTGCCCCCTGTCAACGTCATTCGAGCGCCAAAAGGTCCTTGTAGCGGTGTACATAGAATAGCAGCAAAACTGGCACCAGCAAACGTTAGCGCGCGCTGGTCGAATGCTAAGAGGTGATTTAGGAGAGACGAATCTTTTTAGTGTACAGAGATCAAGAACTGCATGGCTTTTATTAATAGCATAATGCAATGCTTGTAAAGTTATTCATCTCCGTCAGCGCTGGAAACTGGGTGCTGGACTAGATCGAAGTGTTTATATTGGTCCAATATCCATCCTATGTCACTTGATTCCAGCGCTAAATTGAAATACTGGTTCAATGTAAATTAGCCTTTACTACTCCATCATGAAAGTAAAATCTTTGCTAAAATGTCAGTTGTGAAAGACTGTCAGTCATTGGGTCGTCAGATCTGTGATGCAATGAATTAAGTCTTAAAAACCAGGTGATAATAATGATTGAAAGTCAAATAAATAAACAAATTCGGTAAGGTAGCCACGAAAAATAAACAAATCCTTACAACAACTTTATTTTTTAAATGAGACCGTTTCATCTCTATCACACTTATGTACATTTGGTTTAAATAAAACAAACCTTTGAAACATTTTACCGCAAAATCTTCATTAAGTTTGTGCATATTTGAGAAAAAACATATGTCCTATAATTAAATGTCGTATGAATTCATAGAATAAAGAATTGTAGAAATACTCGATCACACAGATTGGTGTCTCGTTGCTTTCAAGGGCATCGAAAGCTTTCTCATAACTGCACATACATTATCCTATTACTATTTATAACTTAACTCCAAAATGCAAAAGGTAAAAAAATCCAACAGGTTTTTATAACTATGAGTACTTTTCAAATGCGACGTGTGAGCAAGCGCGACCGGCCTCGCCCTGCGCGTGCTGCACACGTCACATCTTCTCGCACAGTCGCAACAGAACATTCACAATTTTGACTTTGTACTTTTCGAATTGATAATAAAACAATATGAACATAAAAGTATTCAAATAACAGTGTCATGACGTGGTCGAAACATTCCAACACATACAACATATTGCACCTGACTCAGACTCAAAATCAAACCCGACCGATATTCGTTAATCTTCTGCATTTGGCAGACACTAGCTTATATAACATGTACATAATGATCTAAATTTAGAAAACACTATTTAAACTTTAATAAGAAAAAAGAAACTTACTTTAACGTCAGATTAGGCTTCACAATGAATTATGTTGTGCTTTTTTACTTTATCACAATTATCGTACATTAACTATTTATACAGTACAAGTATATCATCTGTCATACAGTACATACCCCTATGGCGGAATTTTAAATAAAACTTTAAAACCATAACAACACGAACAGTCGTAATTCTGCGTACACTGTACACAACATAAAGATATACAATACATATGTTGCAATAGATATGACTTTTGTAAACGAGCAGATATCAAATAGCCGCGGGAACCCCACACGCCCCCACTTCGGTTCTTTCTACATTATAATAAATCATTGTATTCAAATTGCCTCATAATTGTAATGGAATGAAATCTGTACATTTATAATCAGTTGAATTGTATGAAATCTATTAAAACTTCCTGAACATAATTTGATGACTAGACTCTTAAAACATAATATAATGAGCATTTACAAAACAGAAAAACACAAATGTCTACTTGTATGTCAGTGCACTCGTAATATAAACCGCACGGTCGTATTAAAAATAATTTCTATGTCATACATTTATTACAAAAACTATAGAATTATACATTCACATAACAGTACAAGAGAGAAAACATACACATGGTTAATGTTACGAGTGCAATGTATATTTAACAACTAAATATATCAAAACTTAATAACTATTTAAAGTTTAACTTCAGATAGTTACTGTTCTAGAACAGAGAACAAGGATATGATCTAGCATCGAGTATCTGTCGGAAACAATCTAAATATCGCCACAGATATATAGAGATGGTTCACTCCGCAAAATCATAAGTAAAAAGCAACTTGCTACGACACAATAAAGTGCAATTCAGGTCGCATAGCGCTAATTACATACAGTTATATTCACCTAGAAGTTGCCTCTCTTTCTATCGCGTAACTCTTAGATCTTCTGACTACGTTACACTCACTGAATTGGCCCGACAAGTCGAGCCCACCCGCGTACTTGTAGCTCCGTACCTAAAATGCGGAGTGAACCATCTATAATAATCTGTGGCATCGCAAACGAAATGTAACGAGCAGTCACAGGAAGTCGCTGGCTAGTTCAACTGCGGGCTATTTACATTACCTCGGTTTAAATGTTGTCTTTATGACCACCAGCGATATGTCATAGAAGAAACAAGTTTATACGTAAAGACTAGCTTCCTCCTAAATATCGAATGAAGAGGAAGAATAACAATTGTTTCTTCACAACGGTTTATTGTCTCGAATGTCTATCTTTCTGTTTCTAAATGAGTCATCTAGAAAGTGACGTAGATCAAAACAGAAAATACCGTTGTAAAGTAGCAATGTTTCCTCTTCAGGTAGGTAATTTGAGTACCGCTACCCTTTACATATACACATTTAGATCAGTTTACTTAAAAAAATAAAAAATCGAACTTACATAATCGATGTATACAATTCGAGCCGCGCAACCATACATACGCACATACATAGATATGTTTGCGACAAAAGCTTATTAAAAACCTCCTCATAAACAGCATCCCTCTTATTTACAATGGCCTAGAGTGTTACACTAAACAACTATATCCAGAAAGGAATTGGGACATTGAGACACAATGTACACATGCTACATAACGTATAAAAGCTCATGCATACCCAATGTATACACTTGTTTGTGGAACGAGAAATGTCAACCATCTGCTCATCCGTAGAGTAAGTTAAAAATTCAGTCAATGCTTGAGCAATCGCTGAATGACAATATTGTGTCTAAGAGAATTATACGGTGATTTGAAATACAAGTTTAAAAACCAGTAAGTTAACAATTCGTTAAACGACGCAACCAAGGACTCGTTGTTATACTAGCATGCAACATTAGCGATTTAAATGCAATTTCATCGAAGTGAACACTTTTAGTTTTTATGTACAAAGAAATCACTGTCACGAATTTGACATGAACAGTTATAATAAAAAAACTCGATTAGATGCGAATCAATCTTCTAATGATATTCGAGTTATAGAGAATATTCACAATACTAATTAGAATAATCACGTCGGGCCGCACAGGAATCGTCACGTCGATCGCGCTCGTCACTAACTACTAACCTACCCCTTCGAAATTGAAACATGAGTAAAACGCTTAACCACAATGAACACTTGGATCCTTGGCGGAATGTGCACAAGCTTGCGTGTAGCCGGGTGTACTACAAGCGGTCGAGCCGGAACTCGTGCTCCACGGCCGAGTCGGGCACCAGCGCCGTGGGGTCCTCCAGCAGGTTCAGGTCGTCCAGGTCCAGCCCCGCGCGCAGCTGCGCCTCCTCGCCGCCGAACATGCCCGCGTCCAGCTCGCCCGAGTAATCTGGCAACAACGGGCACGCGTTATTCTTCTGTGTGACGTAGACAGAGCAATATACAAGTCGTAATACTAATAAGTCAAGAAAACCAAAATGTCACAAAAACAAAAAACTATCTCAAATAAATGACTGAATTTGAAATTAAATTATCACGTCTTTCGAATAAAATTCATTTGAATTTATAGAATCTCCAATTACATAGGTAAATACACGTTTCGCACATTTCTTGACAAATATTTTGAGCAAAATCCTAGCAACTGCAGCTGCTGGAACTGAGCTGTAGATGAAGTTTGTCTGTGTACACCAGCAAAACTGTGCGTCACTTTTAGTAATGTGCTGTGCAGCCCTTTTGTACATGAACATGTTCCCCGCAGGAGCGATCTGCTTTCAGTTCAGTCGTTAACGTACGCAGTCGTCGCACGCGTCGATATGATATCCCAGAACCCGATGATTTCGAGTAAGTTATCTTTTTCTGCTCTCTGCGGTATTATGCCAAAATAACTTTCCATTTCCTCAATACCTCAGGAGTCCAACGAACGAATAAATGGTTTCGCTCCAGCGGCGCAAACAAAACTGAGTGCGTGAATGTGCGCTGTCGCAAGTCCACCACTTGAACAAAAGCGCCGCGAACCTACCGTGTACCTGTCACGTTACGGTACGTGTACCTGTGAGCACGATGTCGGGTATGCTGGCGGGCGTGGCGGGCGTGGGCGGCGCGGAGGGCGAGGCGAGCGGCTGCAGCGCCGCGAACCTACCGTGTACCTGTCACGTTACGGTACGTGTACCTGTGAGCACGATGTCGGGTATGCTGGCGGGCGTGGCGGGCGTGGGCGGCGCGGAGGGCGAGGCGAGCGGCTGCAGCGCCGCGAACCTACCGTGTACCTGTCACGTTACGGTACGTGTACCTGTGAGCACGATGTCGGGTATGCTGGCGGGCGTGGCGGGCGTGGGCGGCGCGGAGGGCGAGGCGAGCGGCTGCAGCGCCGCGAACCTACCGTGTACCTGTCACGTTACGGTACGTGTACCTGTGAGCACGATGTCGGGTATGCTGGCGGGCGTGGCGGGCGTGGGCGGCGCGGAGGGCGAGGCGAGCGGCTGCAGCGCCGCGAACCTACCGTGTACCTGTCACGTTACGGTACGTGTACCTGTGAGCACGATGTCGGGTATGCTGGCGGGCGTGGCGGGCGTGGGCGGCGCGGAGGGCGAGGCGAGCGGCTGCAGCGCCGCGAACCTACCGTGTACCTGTCACGTTACGGTACGTGTACCTGTGAGCACGATGTCGGGTATGCTGGCGGGCGTGGCGGGCGTGGGCGGCGCGGAGGGCGAGGCGAGCGGCTGCAGCGCCGCGAACCTACCGTGTACCTGTCACGTTACGGTACGTGTACCTGTGAGCACGATGTCGGGTATGCTGGCGGGCGTGGCGGGCGTGGGCGGCGCGGAGGGCGAGGCGAGCGGCTGCAGCGCCGCGAACCTACCGTGTACCTGTCACGTTACGGTACGTGTACCTGTGAGCACGATGTCGGGTATGCTGGCGGGCGTGGCGGGCGTGGGCGGCGCGGAGGGCGAGGCGAGCGGCTGCAGCGCCGCGAACCTACCGTGTACCTGTCACGTTACGGTACGTGTACCTGTGAGCACGATGTCGGGTATGCTGGCGGGCGTGGCGGGCGTGGGCGGCGCGGAGGGCGAGGCGAGCGGCTGCAGCGCCGCGAACCTACCGTGTACCTGTCACGTTACGGTACGTGTACCTGTGAGCACGATGTCGGGTATGCTGGCGGGCGTGGCGGGCGTGGGCGGCGCGGAGGGCGAGGCGAGCGGCTGCAGCGCCGCGAACCTACCGTGTACCTGTCACGTTACGGTACGTGTACCTGTGAGCACGATGTCGGGTATGCTGGCGGGCGTGGCGGGCGTGGGCGGCGCGGAGGGCGAGGCGAGCGGCTGCAGCGCCGCGAACCCGCCGCCGCCCGCGACGGGATCGCGCGCGTTCCGTCGCCCGCAGTTCATACCGCTCACTCCGCTCCCGCTCCCGCAACTCGTCTGCGTCGACTGCACAAAATATACACGTAATGAGATTTTGAACGAAAATGAGAGGTAATTTTGACAGATTGAGAGAATTAAAATTACGGGAAATAGTCTTTTTGGCCTATGAGTATGTAACGAGTTTAAAACATCGTTACATGCTTCTCGTCAGTTAGTCGATTTCAGAACGTGGTTTTTGCTGTCATCGGTTGTCTTTGATGTTTCGTCGGAGCTGTCAGTTTTGACGTCCAGCACTTTGCGACCGAATTCTTCATAGACTCTTGAACTCCAACTAAATTTTTCCAATCGGGATAAATCCTGGCTATTGGCGGCCTATTGATGCCGTAAACTTCAAAAGGAACTCCCTCACGACGAGGTGACGTAGGAATTATCCTTCATTTCTTTGGTAAGATTTAATTCTTTCGGATTGATAATTGGATAGCGTGACGTGTGCTCGATACGATTCTAAATTATTGTTTCAGGCTTCTACCTAAGTGATTTGTCACCCGCCTGATGTTTGTGGTGCACTTAGATTTGCCATTGGTTGGAAAAGACGGTAAGTTATTATTACTCGTGGAACGCCACGCTTCCCAACGTTTGGGAATCTTAAACGACTTGTATTTACCCTCTGTAAATTTTGTTGCAGCCGGACTACGGACCCGGCGGCGTCTTTCCCGTACATCTTTACCGTATACGTCTTTCCCGTATATTTTTACAGTATACGTCTTTTCGGTACCTATACTTTATTTCTTCAAGGGATTTTTTCCTTCCTTCAATGCCACGATCCTGGAGGTTTAATTTAATCCATTTTTTTTTTCATTAGCTATTTATAAACAAAGATGCAATAATAATAATAATTAATAGTAGAATCAATAATAATAATAGTACATAATGGTAACTATAGTATTTTATATTTAAGTTCAAAATTATTCATCTGAAGCTACTGGCAATTAAACAAGGCATTAACAAGGGAAATTCCATTGTTTTATTATCTTAGTTCCTACCTCCGGCAGATTAAAAGTCTGACTCTCCGAAGTGTTCTATCTGGCAAGTTTTGTTTATTTAAAACATACTGTGTGCATCTCCAAGGCGCCCGAAATTATTTTATTGTTTAATTTGTATTTTTTTTTATAGGAGAACACACCATCTTTACACATTTTCATTAAATGGGGCAAGCTTCCAACACATGTGACACTCATGTAACATCCCATATATTACAAGTATGAAAGAGAACGAAATGTTTGGTTCTATAATGTAATAAAGCATGAAAATAATGAGTCAACAATTCAATAAAAACGTTAAAAGGTCAACTCACCTGGGGATATGATAATGACGAATTATTCGTCGTCTGCGGTGAGTGCGGTGACCCGTGGTTGAGATACGTTGTGTTGTAACTCGACACCGGGTTGTCCAGCTGTCGACACAAGTAAACTCATCACTATTCTACCCCAAAGACAACGCAACGACTGGCAAGCGAGAGAAAACAACGAGAAAACGCAGCAAATTCTGAAAATAAAAACACATGACGTCACTAACACTACCGCAATATCAGAGTCATGGTAACGTTAGGTACAATGTCTAATGAGGTTGTAAAAACGGAAGCGATACAGCCACTGAACAACATTTGAAAATAAAACACTGACTGTATTACAAATAAGGACTTTCAAAATAATAACTAGTTAAAATTATGTACTTACTAATGCAATCACAAGCATAACGGTTATGATTTATGAATTAAGCATAATAAAAGTTTCTTAGCCAACTTATTTGGTTGTTTTAAAACTCATTTTCATAGGCACAGCATTATGCTTATGAATGTATCTGGCCCCGACTAAAGAGTGCGATAATCATGCTCATGACAATACGTAATGATTTGTATGTTCTGAATCAATAATAATATTGTTACATTACTGTACGCAACCAAGTTTAACTAAGACTATCAAAAGAAAATACCAGTAATAGACTAGGTTCGTTTGTTACAATGTTCTACTGTTAACTTGCAAAATATTAAGTTGCCGAGCATGCCTAAATTGATAACATCGTTGATAACTCTTTGGAAAAAAATAATGCAAATTAAAGGTAAATGTCTCAATAGTACTATTTTTTAACCTTTTGGGTTGTTTTAATATACTTTTAACAATTTATATAATAAATGACATAGAATAGTACTATTTGACTTCGCTACAGGAAATGAACACTTTTTCATGATTCATAAGTTCATAACATTATTACGAGAAATATGATAAGTTTAACAAACCAAACTGAACTTTAAAGTCACAGAAACAAGAACTGTTTTCAAAAAAATACTGAATTGTTCATTTCCCCTAGAAAGGACGTCGCAATAATAAAATGAAATGTGAAAAGAGCTCCAGCGCTTATTGTAAAGGCTAACTCGTAAAGGTACGTGCGCTAATAATAATAATATCTGTGGAAATTAGTGTTACGACACGTAATAATAACTCAATATTGAATCTGTGAGGGTGGACGATTTCACCGCTTTTCACATCATTCGAAATATATTTATAAGGTTCAAACAAAGGCGTTATTAATACTGACGATGCGGACAAAAAGACCGCATGATCGGGTGATCTAAAAACACTTTTCTTTGAAAGTTTCTTTTAACGGGAAACTTAAGCGAGACGCTATTATTATAAAAATGTATTACACTTGTATGTAATCTGCGGTGCAATCGCGCACCCATCACATAGTAACGTCACTATAAATGCGTGAGGGGGGAGTGTCGTACATTTTCCGCCACTTGGACGTGCGCGGTCCAGCCTGACTCCACGAGGCTCTGCACCAGCTGCGCCCAATCCTTGGCCAACATCCACCAATATTACACATATTACACACTAGCACACTTATGTTTAGTTAAAGTCTGTCAAATATACATAAACAAGAAACCTAGAGTACATTTTTAATTCAGTTTCTGATAACACATATTCATTCTGAAATAAATTTAATGTATGTGTAAGTAAAATATTAGTTTAAGTTTCTGTATTCATGTTTGATTAAATTGCCCAAAGGTGCTACAACTTATGGTCCCGTTAATTTTGATAGTTAAGTTAAACAAAAAACCAATACATTTGCCTCGCGACGTAAAAAAAACCAGTCTTAATGACGTGTCATAGAACGCATTCGACATTAGCATTTTTATACATAAGGAAATATATAAGTATATATATTAACCTAATATCATATACCTGTAAATAACTCTAGTCAATATTTGCAGACATATCATAAATTATATCAGAAGGTTTCTGTCTTGGAATGTAGATAATCCAGTTTTAATATTTACTTCTATTATATAAATAAACAAAAATATCTGGACTAAATAACTTCAATATAACTGCAGATCTGATGGAAGTCTCACAACGTGGCAGCTGCTCGTATAGTTTTGTATAACAAGATAATGATATAATTACATTAACATTTGACAGACAGTAACTTTACGTCGCTATTGTTATCACAGCGACAGGTCAAGTACATGGGACTAGTTTCACTGCGCAGTAAATATTTATATACATACCTACTCATATAAAACCAGTCTCACATACCTGTATATGTATTTCAGTATATAAATATTGTATTAAGTATATTCTCTATGTGCTGGCTTTAACTTGATGTCTGATGATGTGCAGCTTTAACATAATGTGCGTTTTAAATACTTTATCCCTTTTCAATATGTGCCAAAATTAGTATCTAGTCTCAATTCACCTTTTTGTAATATCTTTAACTACATTTTTGATGATAAGAGATACCAGTGTGTTTAAACATTACATTTCAATTGATTATTCTTTTATTACTTACAATTCCTTGCTGTTCCATTGAAGCATAAGTATAAATAAATTAATATTATTGTTATTTTAAAAGTTACGTTGTTTACGTAACAAGGTCGAGTTACGACCAGTTTTACCATCGAGTAACCTTATTTAGAATAATCTGTATTCATATCATTTAAATATGCACCTGAAAAAATTTGCGAATGACGCAAGTCTATATTACCTGTATGTTTCAGTAAATAAATTGTTTTGTATAATATTAGGTTATGAGGTTATCGTAAAACGTTTTTTTTTTAGTTACAAAACAAATAAGTTTGTTACAAAGGTGTCATCTGCTATAATAAAGAATTATTTATTTAACTTCATGGCTCGTCTTTTCAATATTATAATTGAGCCTTGTTTTATTACTATTTTTGGCATGCAACTGTGTATTTTAATTGTTTTTTTTACAAACAGTTTTGATTAGATGAAATAAAACAAAAAAATGTTAAAATAAAATTGTTGCGTTTATGAATATTAATTATTATTTTGTACGTTATGTTTTTATTTTACTAATTTGGAAGTACGAATATTTTATTAATTCATTATATTTAGGGTAGGAGTGAACACGGGAATCCTTTGTTTTCAATCAAAGCTACATTTCCTTTGTACTTATAAAACAGCAGCTACGGTCAAGGTCAACAGACTATCGTACCGCGAAGCATGTCACGCATATAATTTATAATAGATGTTATAGTAGCCAGCGCTTAATGATTGACTTATTGATAATTTAACTGTTCAAGTATGTCCTTGAGCATTAATATTCAATACGTCATGTATGGACGGAAACTAGTTTGATTTACGTTCAACGTTTGTGTAAGAATAAACATATTTTTGTTTGTGTATTTAGCTTACCATTGTGATTTGCTCAAAGGGTTGTAAAAGGGCTTGATGTAGGTTGTTGTAGTCTGTTTGTGGTGATTCCACCGGACTCCCTGGACTGTGCACCATCTGAAATTTTTGCACATCAATATAAGTAACAATAACAAAGGACCGGGTTTTAGAAGACTGTTGTAAATCTTTTGAAAAATCATAACATTAAAATTAAGATTTGACTTTAAAAAGTTGAACTGGCGGTAAATCAGTAACGTGGGCGTAGAGAATTTAAACTAGTTTTAAAACCGTAGGTTCATTCACCCCTAGAACTCAGAACGGAGAATGACAAGTTTATTTTATCAAGATTAAAGAAGATTTTTTCAATTTTAATGTTATTCATGAGACTATTAAATATAAATAATAAGTTGTTGCGTACCGTAGGTGAAGGTATGTTAATGTTCGACGTTGAGGAATATTGCGAGGGCGGACTACAGTGCGTCTGGTAGCCGGAGGGTATCCAGCCGTGGTCCAGAGGAGACATGTTCTGCAACCAGTCGAAAAAAGAACGTTACACGTGACGTCATTCCACAATCCAGGCTAACATTTACGCGCGACAAAGTTTTATCGTCGCATTATCTCGCGCCGAAACGAAAAAACAACTATGTGTAAACATACTTCGTGTTTCGTTTCGGTGCAAGACATTACGGGGACAAAATCTAATCGTGCGCTCATTTTAACCCGTCATGGCGAGTCTTGATAGAAAAGTGTGACCAGTATTAAAGATTAGTAACTAAAGCAACTTTAAAATGCATACAGGGTGGATTTTGAGATGGGGCAGTAAGGGCAGGTACCTTAACCATTGTAGCTACAGGAAAACTTTCTTAGGAGATTGTCCTTATCTTTTGGAGTGATTGCTAACTGCATTCACAGATTTTGGAAAAATCTACCAGTTAGCTAGAAAAATGTCGATTCTCACGTTTTATTTTTATGCTACACAAGTGCATTGGCACTTTGGGAGCATCGATTCATCGTTTTTTGGCAACATCGTTTTCGGTTGCGTACAAAGATTAAAAGACTCTCCTGGACCAACTGAAGTTAGAGTACTAGAAAATCCAGGAATAGCAAAAATACTTTTTCCGTGCATTTCGTAAGGAATGGACGTGAATAAATTAAATGAGATTCAAAAGGCAGCTTGAATTGACACTTTTATACTTACATTTCGTTAACAGAGATACTGTCAGCTATGATTACGTCATACACTTTTCTTTGAGATAAATTAAAAATATTTTACTATAGGAACTAGCTGCTCCCCGCGGTTTTACCCGTATACGTCTCGATCCCGTGAGAATATCAGGACAAAAAAAAATTGTCCTAATCCAGGTCATGGTCTATTCATGTGCCAAATTGTATCCAAATCTGTTCCGTTTTAGCGTGAAAGCCGTAACAAACAAACAAAAACAAACTCACTTTCGAAATTATAATATTAGTTAGGATTTCAAAATAATTCATTCAGTCAGTAAGGTAATTTTCTTCACATAAGTAATAATATACGTTGTAAAAGATCGTGGATAAGAAATGATATTGATCAGTACGAAATGTGTGGGAAAAGCTTTTTGTGATTTGTGGCTTTTCTAGTACTCTCAACTCGGTTGGTCTAGAAGTCTTTAACTTATAATACGAAACTGCATTGATTGGAATCATAAAAATATAACGTGAGAATTGACTTTCTTTTAGCTGACTGTACCTATTTTTTTTACCTAATCTATGAATGTAGTTAGCAATTACTCCAAAGTTAAGGAAAATCTCCTAATCATATTTTCCTGTAGCTACAACGGTTATGGTACTTGCCCTTACTGCGTCATCTCAAAAATCCAACCTGTATAATATCTGTATTGGCAGATTGGTATCCACTTTAAATATTTTCTCTTCGATTTCTAGTTTCGAAATAATGTAAAACTAAAACAAACTAATGCTGCTATTTATTTACATACTGAATGTTTTATAAATTAGGGTATACATTCCATTAAACTTTCATCACAACAAAATTCTAGACTAACTTTATCTCGCTTCGATCTCTGAATGGCTGCGATTTCTTAATAATAAGAATCTGTATTCTTAATTATTAATGAGTCAAGAAATTGAATAGATCAGGTTCAATGATCAATACCTTGTCCTATTTATAATTAACATTTTTATTGATACCATCCACTGCCATTACGTTGTTTGCAATAATGTTAAAAATAAAACAGCATCACTGCTTTTAGCCAGAAGCCAATTTGTACATGCAGTTTTAACCGAATTAACTGTAGAAGCCATAGTCATAGAGAATGGACTGAGCGTTCCGTATTCAGCTGTGCAGTGAATACAGACCGTACGAGAGAGACACAAAGCGAATGAGCGACCAGTAGTTATCTCTTTCTAGAATTCTGATTGTCTAATCATGTTTTGACTTTAATGCATATACTTTTTGCTAAAGTATTTACTTAACTGCTTGTAAGATATCAGTATATTCTTTGAAATGTATTAAATAAAACAAATCAAGACAATGTATCAAGACTTATTTCGCCATAAAAAAGAAAAGAAAATATTCTTAATTTAACATAACATCACGCCTTGTTTCCCCGGAGGGTTGGGCAGAGATGTACCTGTAGTAGGTACACCCACATTTCGCCAGTTATGTTTAATTCCCATGTAATAGGGGGCGAGCCTATTGCCATCAACCGGGCACAAATCCAGACTCCGGGCTGCTACTGAGAAATTCCAGATAGAAAAACCCAATAACACTTTGCCCGACCTGGGAATCGAACCCAGGACCTCATGCTCAGCATTATCGCTTGCGGCCACTAGACCAACGAGGCAGTCTTAATTTAACTTGTTTCAATTTCTCTTGTAAAGCAAAAGATTATTTGTAGTAAAGTTACATAAGTGGATTTTATTCTTTTAGCTAAAATATTTTACACTTAGGCTATTAATTTAGCCATTACTTCAATTTGTTTTGATTATAAAAATAATCAATGAGTCCTTACCTCGATAAAATATAAAGACTTCGTGTTTTTTATTAACACACTGTTTGTATTTTATCTTTAAACTGATGGGGCATTTGTGAACTCATTTTCCACAAATCCCCTTTATGAACTCTATGAGACGTTAATGGGGATTTGTGGAAAAAAAGTTCACAAATCCCAATTGATGGGGAATATCAATGGGTATTCGTGGAATAACCCCCCACAGTCGCTCTGTCTCTTTCTAGAGAGGTACTTTTGTGAGACTAACACTCAGTCCATTCTCTATGTCTATGGTAGAAGCTAATATAAAAATAATTATGAAGTAAACCGTTTTGTAGATTTGTCAAAATGATCTTCCAGAAGCATGTGGTTGATTCTTTAAATGAGATATATTTAAAACAAAATAAAAACCAAGTTGTATCCTGCACTCGTAAATTTAAGGAAAGAACCACATTTTTCTTTGACATACTTACTTAAATCAGATAATAATTATAAAACTATTAAAATAACTGCTGTAAAATATATACAAGTAATCATGCCAATTTTTATAGTATGTGTAAAATGTTGGATTTGCAAGCTTACGTAAAATATTAAAGCTTGTCTATATATGTTATAATATATTTTTTACGGTGATTAATAATAAATTAATCAAATGTTAGTTATGCAGCTCTTAATAATTCAAATGTTATTTAGGAAGTTAGTCATAACTGTTAAAATGTTCTAGAGATTTAAGGATTATTTCATGCACTTAAATAAATAATTGGTTGAAGCCAATAATATATGATGGGATTATCACTCATTTGTCGTTTTGCAAAAATTAATGTCAATGGAACTTTAGCTGCTATTACACGTGTCAACCTCGACTGATTACCTCTGTTTTTGACCCCATGCCAGCTGAAGTGCCAATGACATGAGTGACGGCTATTATTTGTATAAAATATTTATTTATGTTTAACTATTCCGGTATTTACTTTTTAAAACGCGAATTGCACGGGTGTGTCTTTATTTTACTAAATACATAAACAAATTTTAAGAATAATTTAAATTAGATGATAAAAATCTTGAATCTTCCTATAAATAAAGATACCAATAAAAAATATGTACCTATAGATGCATCGGAAATAAATATTTCGACAAGAGGATACGAAGTTAATTGGTGTCGTTCAGTGCGGAGGTGCCAAATAAGCAATATATTGCTTCGAAAATGTAGTTAGTGTACAAGCATGGTTAGCTGAAAACCACTTGATAACGTCGATTCATGCACGAAGCACCAATGTGATGAATGAAAAAGACGAAATATAGAATGAATGTCAAAGACATAGATATAATGTAGGATATTAGCGAAACCCAGCTCTGTTATACAGCCTGTATCAGAAATGCTTTGTCATATTTATGGGTGATGTTCTATAACTGACAGACTGTCTATACACAAACGCCCACATCAAAATATACTATACTGGGTTTTCATTTTGTATTGCTCCAACAGTCATATCGATAATTTTAAGATCAAAACAAAAGTGTATCACCACATCATTTACCTAACCTTTTTTAGAGATAGTCAATTGATATCCTAATTTTCTGTTTTTTCCTTTGTCATTCATTTATTGAAAGTATTTTGTTTTTAGTACGGAACTATTTCAATTAAGAAAGTAGAAAAGAGAAGTTTGTAAAATTGAGACATAATTAAGTGGGCGCGAAAAAAGGAAAGATTTCACTCACTTGGCCTAAGTAATATAAATTATCAAAGATTGTTGATCAATCAGTTCTTTTGACCGCATACCATGCTTATGTTTCGTCGACACTGAGATATGCAGTCATATATTGGGGCAATGCCACTAATAGGGATTTAGTGTTTAAAGCGCAAAAAAGATGTGTACGTGCGATTGCTGGTATCCGTGTTCCTGATTCATGTGAACCATACTTCAAAGATTTTAAAATATTGACCTTTCCTGCAATTTACATTTATGAAGTAGCCGTATTTATAAAAACAAATGAAAATCTATTTGATAAACTCAAATCGAAAAGACATATGTTAAAAATATCTAATGTACCACATAAAACGGCTCTATTTAACAAAAGCTTCTTTGGCATTGCATCAAAAATATACAACAAAATACCTATTGACATTCTGAGCACTAAGGAACTTGCAGTATTTAAAAATAAATTACGATACTTTTTAATTGATAATGCATTCTATACGATCCAAGATTTCTTAAATTATTGATTGATTTGTTTAAACATTTAATTTAACTGTATTTTGACATTTTGACATATAATAACTAAATTTGACATGTAAAATAATTTTCAATTTAATGCTAATACATAATTATTGTATGCCTATTAGGCAGGACATATTGGAACTTAATTTTTTTGTTAAGACCTGTAACAAACCTATGCCCACAATAAAGATATTATGATTATGATTATGATTATGATTAAGCGAGACAGAAAGAGTGTTTAGAGTTCAACGACCTGATCAGCTGTTCGGTTTAAGGGTTGTTCGTAGCATCGCTTAGACTAGATGTCGATGTTTTTGTCGATAGAAAAGAGCAATCAACATTTCCAAATCTTTTTTTTTTTTTACATTAATTTGTGTCCCTAAGTATTGAATATTTATTAAATTCTCCTCAGGATCCACAAATATGACCACACATTTCTGATATACGCTGTAGATAATCAAAAATTATGGCACCAACAACAGACAGCGTTTCAAAGCATTCAAGCGACCGCCTGTAAAGAATGAGCGGGAGTAAAATTTAAGAGGAGGTTAAAAAAGAAAACGAACCTTATTATGATGAAGATAATTATTTGTGTTTGGTACAGATAAGTGATTCTGAAATAAACAAAAAATGATTTGTGTAGAAAGCAAATAAACACAAACATAACAAAAACAACAAAAATGTTAAAGTTCCTATTGGAAGTGAGTGCTCAATGGTGAGGCACATGTATACGTTCTCCAAGCCAGTGTTAGAGCTACTGTACTCTGTACGTCTACCAACTAGTTGATTATAAATAATGATTCAGTCACTATAAGTTCATTACTTATCCCGTAGCCATCTACATTATGCATCGCTACTTCCATTCGGTAAGGGCACGCCATTTTTGACATACAATACTGGTTGGTTAGACCGACGCATAAATTCTTGCATATTAATGTCCGATCAATCGATACTGCAATAGTTTTTTTTAATAGAGTAATGTAAATAGATTATTGTGTGATTTTCGCGACGTAGACGTAGATTGTGAGTCATACGGTCAGACGTAACAATATAACAGAAGTTAATATACGATTCAAAATATAAGTTTGTTTAACGAATTAACTTAACGCGATCTATAGTTATTTTATTACTAAATAAAAATATTTTTATTTGAACATGCAAATCTGCATCTGAAATATACTGCCACTATTTAATCTATAAATGCTAATAACACTAGAATGGAATGGCAACTAGTTTCTAATGCAAAAATAAGCGTCATTACGACCAGAAATCGCGGTCGATACAGTTTTAAACAAAACCCGATCGGACATTCGTAGACAGTCGGAGTGCTTCGGCAGGCGTATGGTGGGGTGACCGACCTGTGCGTCGTAGAGCGGCGCGTGGTCCCGCTGGAGCGGCGGCGGCACCGTGGCGCCCACGGGCGAGCCGGACGCCGGCGACAGGCCGCCCGTGGCCGGCGACACGCTGCCGCCGCCCGGCGACGCCGCGCCCGCCGACACCGGCGACTGCAAGCAGCCACATGCTCAGCACGAGCGCCGCGTACTAATAATACTGCTCCGCAACGAATGGCTCAACGGAGACTAGCCGTCGACGCGGGAGATACTGTTGCACTCTCTCTTCCTTCTTTCTTATACCGTGTCATCGAAAACCCTACCATCTTATGCACGAACCCCATGACTGTCGTCCTACTCCCTTTATGCACCACAGCCGCCAAAAGAAACTATAACCAAACATATCGGACTGACAACATGCCACATAAATGTCACTCTCATACATTTAATCACAATTTTCATTTCTCGGCAATTGGATATTATTTACTTATAAGACCGACAGTAATGAGGCCTTTAGCTTAATCGCACGTGTTGCGCAAGCGCACGTTAGTGTCACTTTTACTTAAACCCATTACTAGTATCACGCGAGAGTGCAGTGCGAAACACGTGAGATTCAGCGGAGGTCTTATCAGTGCGCTCGACGGACCGCGACGGATCGGCGATCAGTTGGATTTTATTAGAACACAAATAGACGGTACAACCCTTGCGGACGTCACACAGCGAGATGTGGTGAATGAGCGGCGGTGGGCTCGTGTTAGTTGCGGGCGAGGGCTAGGGACACGTACGTATCGCGGCTGGTAGTCGTCGTGGTGCGCGTGCGGCGCGTGCTGCGCGTGCGGCGCGTGCTGCGCGTGCGGCGCGTAGTGCGGCGGCGGGAAGTGCACGGACGTGAGGTCGGGCAGCGAGCCGCCCGGCACGGCCAGCTCGCAGCCCAGCGCGCCGCCCAGCCCGCCGCCGCCCTCCCCGCCCGCGTACACGCTGTCGAAACAGTCATACGTGCTAAACAGAAAACGTATTACTGCTTTATAACCATCTCAAACTCAATTAAATAAATCAATTTTATTAACAGGCACTTTTGAATTGTCAAGGAGTCGGTCAATTAATCAGAAAGTTGAAGCTAGTTGGCCATTCCATAACGTAGATCTGTATGGAGAAGAACAAGGACACTCTTTAAATCAAGATACTGGTAACAAAAACCTTGGGTGAATTATTTTTATTGCTTCTACATGTTAGAACAATGTACAAAAAACAAGTCAAAATATTAGGTATAAGATTGAAGTTAAGCCCTAACAGTTAAAAGATGACCAGTCGCACGGCGCACGTTCACGAACATGATCATAATAATATTTGGGCTGACTAATCAAGTTAAACCACCTATCAATCTAAGGGATTACGGTAAGCTACGGTGAATAAAAGTCGAGACTGTCTTATCCTAGAATGGGTATGGTAACACATATGAGAGTAAATTTATAACATTCTATGTGTTCCAACAATTAAATAAAAATTAATACGTCGTCACCAACTATTATAGACAAAATTACAGTAACTTATAGATATTAGATTCCTTTACGTCATTATTTTTTTGTTAATTCAGAAACCTCAAGTTTATTGTGTTGATTAGTCATATTATTATTCATTGTTATTGGCTCAGTATTAATTTTAGGCACTAAAACGAATTTGTGCACAAATATCCCCGTTTGAGATGAATCACTTTTATAAAAGGTGTTTAGTATAATGCATACTTAACACATCGTAACTTGTATGGAAAAGCCATTCAAGTTGCGAGCTTAAGGAGGATAAAATTGCACGTTTTTTCCAACTGTCTTGAATAACATATTATGTAGTAGATACGCACTTATTATTGTTAGGTATCCTGGGTATTTCACATGACGATCTCGGCCGATTTGCGGGGTTCATTGGTGCTAACACATCTAAGTGGATGTCTCCTGAAATAAATAGAAAAATATTCAGTTAGTGTTCCGAATTTATTCATTCAGGTACCTAATGGAAAATATTGGTTTGGCCTGCATAGAGGTAGCATTTGAGTAGTCAATTACAGGTATAGTACATTTAATGCATAGCAAATGCATAGTTTGCTGATGCAATTTGCATTATATAGATTTGTATTTGTTTGTGTGTGTGATTGATTTTTGTGTATTTGTCTGTGTTTGTGTGTGTGATAGATTTGTGTATTTATATGTGTGTGTGATAGATTTGTGTATTTATATGTGTGTGTGATAGATTTGTGTATTTATATGTGTGTGTGATAGATTTGTGTATTCGTTTGTGTGTGATAGATTTGTGTATTTGTTTTTGTTTGTTTGTGTGTGTGATTAGTTTGTTTGTTTGATTTGATTGAAAGTGTCAGTCCTGCATAACAGGGAACAGGGGGTTACAGGGAAGCACGACCAAAACCAAGATCCCCAGTGTTTCCAATTATGTTGCTTTTATAATTCTGTATAATACCTGCCTATAAGGTAAATTTATGTTCTGGGTCTTCTTTGCCTGAATTAAGGGACAGTTACTAGAACGAAAATGATCGTAAAATTTATATCTATTATTATTATAACTTGTGGGGTCGTGGCTCACCTCTCCGGTGGTGGTTCTGGTGCGGGTGTAGGTGCGGGTGCGCGTGCGAGTGCATGCTGCGGTGCGGCGACAGCGGCTGCGCCACCGCCTGCTGTTCCACTCCACACGACTGGTGGAGAGCCGAGTCCGAGTTCGTACGCCGCCAGTTGCTGTCCGGCGGCGGACTGCAAACAAAACACACTTAGCCCAGGTACGCACGGGCGGTTTTTATACGCGACGATTTTTATCGCATGGATTTTCAACTCTCGGTGATGAGCCGAGCATTGAGAATCCAACAGAGTACATCCCAGCTCGTCAAAAAAATACAATGCTGGATTTTCAACTGTCGGCGGTAAGCAGTGCGTTGAAAGTACAGTGCACGATAAAAAAAATTGCCACGTTATAAAGTCATGTAAAACAGTTCCGTGATTGACTGATAGAAAACGCAGTTAAAACTTGACGATAGTAACAGAAAAAAATATATAATTATTCTTCAGATGTAGAGATTTAGTTCTTCCAAGCTAAATAAAATAATATGGTAGTTACGTCAACATGCAACAGGTGGGGGCTCGAAATCACGACTACACGCACCAGATAAGGTACATCAGTTAAGGAAATTACTGTTGCATGAATCATATTTTCCTCTTCCTCCCGCGCAGCCGCACTAAGATTTTCCCAGCGGCAGTGTGGATTGTCCTTAAGAACAACTGCAGGCTAGTGCAGTAAAGTATTATATTTGTAGACTTAGCTACAAGATGAAACAAAGTTACTTTCGTTTTTATGTAACTAAAGGTAATTTACTAGTAAATTTCTCAATTATTCTGATATTCCCAGGACAACATCACTAACCTCTAATCTGATTATTATTACATATTTGAAAACCTGCGTTACAAGTTTCCATACACAGTTGGATATTACGCATTTTAATTGAATTGTAATTTCCTGAAGTGACGTAATATTTAAAACATCGCAAACTCAAATTCTCAAGAGATGAGCAGGAAAACAGTTTAGGTATTAAGGTTAGGTACCTTTTTTTTATTACAACAAAAAAAAACGGTTAGTAAACAATTTATTACTAGTCTCGCGGCATTTTTTATTCATGATTTCGATAATTTATGTATCATTATGTTAGTACTCAATGCAAGTCCTTTAAAAAATGTGAATGCAGTCGTAAAACACGCAGACGGCAAACTCTCCTTAAGATCGAGATCATGATAAGCATAGTCGACTGAATAAATTAAATTCATACAAGTTCTATAATTTATACGCCAATCTGAAGCGCTTCGTAGAAAGGCGAAACTCCTGACTCGTTTTATTGCAAGTTTTTGAGGTAACACTGTTGTTCTATAAAATATGCACTGCGGTAAGTCATCTGAAAATTTATTTATGTCCAAGAATTTCATTAATTCTGTTTTTTACCCACTTAATAAAAGTTATGTCCTCATTGCATAGTAAAGTACAGTGTGTTGTTTCCTGTACCTACTTACTTAATTATGTTTGTTAACACATTGCGTTGTTTAAAACAATTATTATTAAATATGAATGAGGTTTCTTCGACATACAATGGAACTTGAATTAACATGACATCTAAATGACTCATAAAAATATTTTACCTCATGAACTTGTAATTAATAATTATCCACACGTTCCTATAGTGTTGGAATTAGAATAAATTGTTCGTCCGTAGTGTTCTTGCGACTTGGTATTTTAGATAATAATTCAGCATGACTACAATGATTAGAAAAGTGACGTAAGGCATATAGTTAGCGACTGATTTAATTATCGACCTCGAACCTCGAGGGCTTTAAAGTGCAACTACGTTGATTGAATTATTTGTAAAGTAAAGTGATATTTTTTATTGTTCTGCCATTCGCCATTCTCTACCTCAAACAAAAGAACATACCTAACAGTGCTGGAAATAACTAACAAATTAAAGCAAGTTCGATATGTGTTGAATTTTGTTTTTTACTACGAGTTACAAATAATGCCCGAGTGCGACTGGATTTGTGCGTACCATTTATAGTTCCCCTTAAAAACTAGGTGTTCTAACAGTCTCAGAAACAAAGGGGAGCAAAAAAATTCTGGAACATCGTCACTCAGCAATATTTGTAAATTGGCGGGAAAAGTCCCTCCTTAGTGAACTGGCTGTAAGTTGTATGCTTCAATAGAATTTTATTGACATTATGGATGATAACAAGGTCACCTCAAGTAGACTGTGCTGCCATAGGGGCTGGTATCGTGCCTGCGATCGGCGGGACGGCGCATCGGGCCGCCTGAAGAGGAGGCGCGGCCGCGCTGCCCTGCCGCTCCCGGGGAGCGCGACGGCGACGTGCCACCGCTCCGGCCCCCGGCCATAGCATACTGGTTTGCTAGCGGTAATTCTTCGGGCTAGGACAAACAAACATCAACACCTTAACAACAAAAACTCATTTTTCATTTAAGAATGTAAGACTTCATTACAGAGTATAAAACGACAGCATTATTTCTGAAATTACTGGCATTTCCCGCCTTGCTAAGGCCGTCTAAATACCGGTTCTGCTAGGCTTAAATTCATTTTCGAAACGCCGCGCCCCATCATTCCGGTTCGGCTAGTTTGGCGGGAAATACCAAAACAAATAATGCTGTCTTTTTCTCATATTTTTTCCTGTACACATCACTATTTTGTTGAATACATACCTACTTAAATGTAATTTTATTTAGACAAAGGAAGGGTCTAAACAAACTGTACTATATGCAGCTATCTATACTGTCATAGTATGCAAAAATATGTATACAAATAGTAGGTACAATAAAGGAATCTTTGGTAACATTCATTAAAAACATTAATTTTGGTATGTATAAACCTACATATTTTTGCACATTGCACTGTAAGGTTCAAACAACAACACTAAAATATGATTAATCTATTCTTTCATTATTTCAGGGTGATATAGCATGTCAATTAATTACATTTATAACACTACTTTTATAAGTGCAGGGAATATTTATTTGTCTAAAAATCCTCTAAGACTGTTCTAAAATAAATTGCAATATTTACAAGGATGCAACATGCCATTTTACTGTATATTTAAGTATAGTTTCTGTTCCAACTCAACAAGTAAAATGATAAAGAAACAAAAGTTTTCTATAAAATATATTTTTTAAGGTACAAATGCAGGAAAGCAAATTAAAAAATCTAGTTAAAACAAGAATAGCACAGTGTAATAAACTATAAGACATTCATAGTTATTCCTGTTTATAATGTGTGAGTGAACAGATGACGGAGTTATTTGGTGAACAAGAAAAATTATTAGAACACATGTTATAATGTAAATATGAGTTCGACATAGTTTTCTGTTAACAATAATTACTACATGCTAAGTTTATTATTACAGGCATTTGATTCTATTTTGCAATATTCAAGTAAGTTTTTACAAGGTGACAGAGCAATAAGCACCCATATAGTCAATGAAATTGTTATTTTATTTTAATTACTTTCATCAGCACGTAATATTTTTCAATATGGCATAAAAAAACAAAAACAGCATTGGATATAAAAGAGAATACACAATGAACATAAATTGTAGAAAGAATATAAAATCATTTCAGCCAGCTACAACTGCACCACTACCGAACAAAACAGGTATAGCAAATTCTACCATAAATCACATAGTCCATCAAGATCTTGCAGGTAATTACCTAAGTCTTAAAAATGTTGTAGAAAGTAAGTTATTGGTTAGAAAATGTAAATAGAATGACAATGGAAGTCCCCAAGGTTTTTATTACCTGCAAGATTATAAACTGGTAGATTTACGCTATTAGGGATTTTAATGATCAGATTCCAAAACAAAGGAACCTTAATTGTTTCCAGCTCATTGGCGGTAGCTTGTGGTGCAGCCACATTTGGCAGGGAGCCACTGCGGAATGTGCCCAAGCCTTGCTGTGCGGGCCGGAGTGTCGACTCAACATTATCACTAGGCTCGGGGGGCGGTTTGACTCTGGCTACTTTACTTGAATTAACCTGTAATCATGATGCCTGAACATCTCTTGACTGTACTCTCACTATTGGCATTATTATTACTTCACTATTGGCATTTTTATTACTGATAAAAAAAAAAACATTTTTTCAAATTGAATTGGAAATAATATAACTTATCATGAACCCTGTTATTATCAAAATCATTGTTAGCATGTCTAGATTCGCAGTATGTCTCAATCTAGGTGTATGATACTAATAAATTGACTGACAAGTAACTATTATTGTTACGTATCAGTTATGATTGAGGAATAAGACTTTATATTTCCTTCGTTTTATTAGGTGTAACACTCATAATATTCTAACTAGCTATTGTGTAGGATACCAAATAGACTTACAATTCATTTCGACAATGACAAAACTATACACACAGAACTGAATGGTATTTTGCTATTGAGTTAAATGAAAAAATATGTTCACTTTGTTATTTGGGCGCAGTAAGTATAAAATAATGGATTATTGTTTACGTCGGCGGGCACATTTGACGGCCAGGAAGCGACTGCCTGAGTAAATAGGCGACATACCCTTTGGGTTGCGTCGGAAACTTCGCGCATAATCTGTTCAAAAGCAGCTGTTTCCTCGGCCTGTTTTTGATGATGGAGGGCAATTTTTTCACTAAATTTTCTTGGATTCGCCATGATGGCCAGTAAACATTTATTTTTCTCTTTTTTACATCACAATTTTTAGTGTTCAAAGATCCAAAACGCGCTTGACTGTCAGCCACAGACTTGTGTTGCCATTTTGAAAAAAACATAGTCATGTACACACCACAATGACGTGCGTGTGTTTTCTTTAGTCGATTTATGATTAATTAAAACAAAACAATGTAACGAGAACTTAGACGATCAATCCCTTATCTGATCAATCGGGTTAATCTTTGTTAATCTGACTGAGCCAAATCAAAGTGTATGGATGTAGTAAGGATATTTTGCGTTTTACAGTGTTCGATCAATCTGACATCAATCGAACCAAAAACACCTATTATGAGGATAAAAACTGCCACTTGCTCACTTCAGATGTCGCTACTACTGCACATCTAAGAACTTGATGTCTTACTGTGTGTTTGCACTGGTGAAACGTTTACAACAAAACATGTTGAACTCTCCAGTTCCTGTCAAACATTGTATGATTGTAACATTGACAGAAAATAGAGATTTCAACATGTTTTGTCGTGAATTTTTGTCCAGTGCAAGTTACGATGTCTTTGACGTTTCGGTTTCCCTTTTAAAAGAGATTATGTTTATCTACAAACTGTCCATTTAGGTTGGTAAAACTGAGAAAGAGGTCGTAAATGTTCATGGAGGATTTTGTGCACTTGGCTCATACCGATGCCTAATCTGCTGGTAAGTCACTCTTTTGCCAGTTTCTATCATACACCGCACAACACTGATAATTATCTTCAGTTGTGGTTGAAGAAGGCTGTCCCTCACGCAGATCATCGGTGAGATTAGTGCGACCACGTTTAAACTCATAGCCATGGCTATGAGTTTAAACGTAACCAGCCAGTCTATTCTGTAATAATGTCACGGTGAAAACTTAGGTGAAGTGTACGTGAAGTGAGCTGTCATTCCACCTGCTGCTAGGGACTGACAGCTCACTCCGAGGTCACTTCACCTAAGTTTTCACGGTGAGATGGTTACAGAATAGCACTGCTGTTGTAAACAGTGGCACGAGATGGGGCTTCATCGTGAAAGGTTTATCGAAGTCTGTCATAACTTTCTTGTTGACTCCGATATATTTTTTATGACTTTCGATGTTATTAACATCGAAAGTCATAAAAAATCTATCGGATAAAGTGCCGGTAGCGGCATAATACTGACGCTGCCTCAGCCCATAACGAACTTTATTATAATTAGTGTTGACTTTTAATAAAACCCACAATCATTTGCGTGTAATTAGAAACATAGTATCAAAAATATTAACTATGGTGGCTCTGCCAATTTTCAAAATTTCCTTTTCACTGGTTATCCGTGAAATTCAAATTTGTATGTTGATCAAAATGCGATACACAGATAAAATAATAATAATATAAATTATAATATTTCATTAAAAAATTACCATCTGTGGGCCATTGACGGAACCACCTTTTAGAGGTATGAGGAACAGGGTGTAAAATTCATTCATCCTCTATAGAAAAGTGAGGACCCTCCGACCAGACGGGTGTCGAGTCTGGCGTGCAACTGCCCGAGGTTTTTTGAAGTGAAAACTTCTTTAGGCGCGTTGAGCACTTTTTGGGTGAGCAAAAATCATGGAAGTCGCGTCATCTACACCGGACGTTTTCCAAGAGCTATATGTATACTGTGTATATATGTGTATTTTTGGGTGAACAAAAAGCGTGAATCTCGCGTTATCGCCATCGCACGCTTCCCATGAGCTTTATGTATACTGTGTATATATATTATGTACTTTGATATATCGGCAACGAGATGAACTTGTTGCTTATAGTATACAATGGAGTGAAATCAGTTACAGAATACTAGGTCAATAAAAAGCAGTAAATATTATATCTGTCCTCCAGGTTTCAACCTATCACAAAGGGAAACATCAAAATAAGTTCTACGGTTTAGCCGCGAAAGAATGACGAAGCAATTAAATTAAACAAACAAATTAAAAGCATATGTTAGAAAACTTGGGGTATTTTTACCCGTAAATATTGTACTGTGACTACTGTGAGATTATGAATACATTCTCACAATCTTTTATCGGTATTATAACATAGAAATATCGATAAGGGCTGCCCTAGTAGACGCCATTTTATCCTCTCAGTAAAGTGTAGGTATACACGTTTTTCTTGTAGGTATGCTTTTTTTTTTTTTTTTTAATGGGCATCTCGTAGCTCACCTCTGAGGTGATGACTACTTAACCGGTCAATCCTGCGGCTGCCTTAAGCTACTAACTTAAAGCCTCCAGCCAGGGGCAAAACTATTCTAAATTAAAACTAGGCGAACGCTCGCTAAGGGCACCCCCTGTGGGGTACGGACCTCGGCTTAGGGCGTCGCTGGGGGGAGGACAGCAAGTTGGGACAGGCTGGATCAAAGATGATTCATTATTATTAATCGGGGAATTTAAGACTACATTTCTCAGCAAAACGCGGGCTGGCGCTTCTGCGAGCAAGGGTCGGTGGGGAGTATTATTTACTCGGGCGGGTCGCGATCGCGGAGGACCTCGGCGGTGAGGTCGGAATGCGGGTCGGTGTCTGTGTTTCTTGTGCACTGTACTTGTGGCCCTATTGCTCTCCTGGAGGAGGGTTATGGGGTCGTCTGGGTCGGTAAGGATTTGCCTTGGGCGGCGGGTCTGACTGATTCTACTCGTGACATAATTGGCGGCCTCGACAACCAGAGGGTTGCGGTGTTTGGCGGCGGACTCAAAGAAACGCTTGGAATTGCGTTTGAGAAATTGGTGGATTGTGGGGATCTTTAGGTCGAGATGGAGGATCTCGTTCCTAACGTACCAGGGGGCACCGGTGATTTTCCTGAGAAATCTATTTTGGAGCGTTTGCATCCTATGAATATGGCGGGGTTTTGCGTGTGCAAATACGGCTCCCGCATAGGTCATGATGGGCCGAACGCACGCCGTGTACGTACGCAATTTGCACTTAAGTGACATTTTGCTACGTGCATTCAGGACAGAGTGGAGTCTACCGAGGACGAAAGCGGCTCGCGAGCAGACCTGCTTTATGTGCTCACTGAAGGTGAGATGCTGATCTAGGACGACACCTAGGTATTTGGCTCGCTTCTCCCAAGGGATAGGCTTGCCGAACATGGTGATGGGTCGGGGGGGTTTGAACCTTGGCTTTTATCCGGGTTAACTTCGATCCTCCACTTTCTAAACCAGGTGCCGAGCATGTCGACTGAGGTCTGGAGAGTGTGGGCTATCGAGTCAGTGCTGGTTCCCTTGTAGTAAATGGCCGTATCGTCTGCGAGCAGAGCCAACTGCGCCCTTTTACTCTTTGGGATATCGCTGGTGAAAAGCGTGAAGATTAGGGGGGAGAGCACAGAGCCTTGAGGGACTCCTGCGCGGATAGGACGAGGGGAGGATATCGCTCCTTCGATACGGTAGCGGAAGGTGCGGTTCGACAAAAAGTCCCGTAAGATGAGCACGAGACGATCCGGCACACCGAGTTTGTAGAGCTTATATAATAAGCCGTTGTGCCAGACTTTGTCGAACGCTTTCGCTATATCAAAGAATATTGCACCGGTTATCAAGCCGCGCTGGAAGCCAGCGCATATGCTTTCAATAATCCGGTGGGCCTGATGCACGCTAGAGTGCTGGGTTCGGAACCCAAACTGTTCGTTGGGGATGAGGCCCTTGGTTTCGGCAAAATCTCTGAGGCGCTTATAAATAAGCCTCTCATAGACTTTGCCGAGTACCTTGAGCAAACTGATAGGGCGGTAACTCGACGGCTCGGTCTTGGGCTTGCCGGGCTTCGGTATGCCGATGACCGTGGCTTCTTTCCATGCTTGGGGAAAGATGTTATTGCTTAGGGCACCATTGAAGATGGTGGCCAATAGCATTATCAGGTGGGCAGGGAATAGCTGGATCACCCTATTGGTGATTCCATCTGAGCCGGGGGCTTTGCGGGTTTTCAGACCTTTGATGATGTCATGCACTTCGTCTGGAGTGACGGGAGGCAGAGGACTATCAGGGTCTTCAACGGGAGGGAGAGAGAATCTACGTTCGACCTCGGCGTCGACCTCTAGGAGGTGAACTTGGTCTACCGGTTGGGAGCTAGGGGAGCATTGAGCTTCTAGACTGTCTGCTAGGCATTCAGCCTTTTCTAAGTCCTCGAACGCGATGGTTTTGTCGGGACGGGTCAGGGGGGGCATGGAGGCCACTTGCTGGGACTTGAGTTTCCTCTGAAGTTCCCAGAATGCCAGGTGGGTGGGCTCTAGTTCGCTGAGCATCTTGTCCCAGCCCGTGTCACGCAGCTCCTGTATGCGTGTCTTTACAGTTCTCTGTAAATAGCGCATATGGGCTTTGTTAGCGGAGCAGGGAAAATTGCTGTAGGCACGAACGGCCGCGTTCTTCTCAGTCAGCAGCGCGCGTACATCGTCCGGCAGGCTCCAGCGAGGGTCGCCCGACGCTGAAACCTCCCTAGAGCAGTCGCTCAGGACTGATTGTACGTGCTCCGTGAGTGAGTCGATCGCGGCCGTCGTGTCCGCGATAGAGTCGAATTTGTCGGGGATGGCGTCCAATTGGGGGGACGTGTTGGATTTCAGCTGGGTGCTTACTTTCTTCCAGTCCGTAACCCTTTTTGTGAGAGCGGGTTGAGAGGGGTCGGGGAGACCTATGCGGGGTGCCATTTTTATGACTACTGGGCGGTGGTCAGAGTTAAGCTCTTGCACCGTTTCTATGGATTCTAACCTTAGAGCGACGTTCTTAAGGAGCGCCACGTCTATGACGTCGTGGTTATGATGGGTAACGTGGGGAAAGTGAGTTGGGGTCATCGGGGCGATGACGTCAAAATTTAGAGAATTAGAGAGGTCGAACAAGTGTCGCCCTCTGGTACATGTTCTGGAACTATTCCAGGCGGGATGCTTGGCATTGAAATCGCCCGCTAAGATAGCAGAGTCATTCATGCCGAGTAGGATAGAGAGGTCGTCTGAGAGGAGTTGGAAGTTCTCCGAAGTATTGAGGGGTGGGATGTAGACCGATACTAGTGAGATTGGCTGATGGCCGGTCATGCCTAAGCGGCAGATTGAGACTTCTAATCGTGAGAGGGGAGGAGGGTCTATTGGGATGCAATATAGATCCTTTTTATAGTAAATAAGGGTGCCGCCCAAGTGACATCGCGTCCTGTCATTGCGAACTATGCGATAGTTGGCAATTGACGGGTCGCGGTTGCATGGCTTGAGAAAAGACTCTTGGATAAGGAGGATGTCAATTTGATGGTCGCGAAGGAAAGTCGCGATCTCATCCCGTTGGCCTCTAATGCCATTGGCGTTGAAAAAACCTAACTTGAGGGATCGGGGTTTTTGTAGGTATGCCAAGTCCATAGGATTTTTATAATAATTTATAATTTAGACAGTACATACTAATTCCATGCGTGAAACCAAGCAAGATTTGGCAGTTTTGATTTGACATTACACCTGCTGTTTAATGTTGACATTGACATTCCAGTCGAACTTTGTGATGTAAATTTGTATTGTACCACTACCACCACTAAATTATCAAAGAGAAGAAATGAGTGCGGACGAATACAATAAGCTAACGTTATTATTCATTTAAGCGTTCCTGAGTAATTTAGTTGTGTGGAAGATTGAGTGTTGACATAAACCATGGAAGAAAAATATATTTTAACTCTAGACATAGGCACTAGCACTATTCGCTCTTTTATTTATAATTCCAGAGCCGAAACTGTTGGAAAAGCGGTTGACCAGGTATTAACTCTTAAAGAAAATGTCCTAAATATTATTACTTACTATGAAATTTTAGTAGCAAATTGTCGTAATTAGTTTGTGTGTTTGTTGGAATATTTTTTGAACCAGGGACATTAAAAACAAACGAAAAAATGATCATAATTTATAACATTTTATTTCATCATTTAGGTGGTACTACATTATCCGCACCCTGGTTTTGTTGAAATTGATCCAGATGAACTATGGACCTCTGTAGTCAGTGTGGTACAGAAGGCATTGAGAGGTGAGTTAAAAACTAAATTAAGTAATTATTTTTAGAAAATGATTGTATTTTGTAATCCAAATATATTATAATTTTATGAACATATACAAAAAGTGAAACATCTAATAACTGTGGCAAATAAGTATACATACACACTTGTGCTAAATTGTGATAAGATAATTTATCAATTAATTAATTATAATGAGAACAATAAAAGTGGCAAAACTTGTTGAATATAATCATACTATTTATAAAATAATAAAGTACATGTCACTTATCTATTATTCCTCAATATATTCTTTATTTTAAAGGAATTCATTAAATAATGTGTACACCAGGAAAAGCAGATCTGATCAGAGATTCCTCAAAATATAATGATTTTCGGTCTGAGATCTTAGTTTGCCTATCAAGTTCATCTAAACATGGAAAGGAGGTTTCAGGGACAAAGCAAAAGTTATGGTGCTGCAAGACAACATAGTAAACCATATCAGACACCCATTAGGCAGGCAATAACTCTGTTAGTCCAAAACAATCACACAGAACTGTAGCAAAGTACATAGGAGGATATAATTTTATTACTCGAAGCCATCTTATTACTACAAACTCATTCTAGTATGAAATTTATTCGTTTTTTTTTCCAGTCAGAAGATTATTTGTATAATGTATCATTACATAAATATCATAATACAGAATATCACAAATGAATATTATGATCTGATTGACAAATAAATTATTTAATAAGTTTACATAATAATTCATAATTATAAGATTCCTTACAAGGCATACGTAAGGCCTTTCCAACTTTGCCCTGTTATTTCAAGACTTAATTCATTAATGAGCAATGCCATTATGGCGTATTGGGTGTATGAACACCCGGTGCGTCTGGTGAGTGCGACAGATACTTGAATTAAAATTTTGTATCTCATTTGTTACTAACATAGTTTTTTAAGTAGTGTGTATTATTAACATAAAATTAACGGAAAAGTTTGAAATAAAGTATTTTTATTTTTTATTAATTAATTAATCTTAAACTATTGTTCCTAGATGCTAATTTAATAGCTGGACAGATGACAGCCATGGGCATATCGACACAAAGAGGCACCTTCATCAACTGGTCCCGCAAGACTGGCAAACCATTCCATAAGTTTATTACATGGAAGGATCTGAGGGCTGATAAACTAGTCAAACAATGGAATGCTTCATACACATGGAAGGTATATTTTAGGCAAATATCCACCAGAGTTGATAATTTAATTACTGTAGTTTTAAACTTAACACTTTCAAGGACACTAAACTCCATAGGCATCATAACATTAAAAACTTCTTTTGTGTCTTGTTCAATGTCCTTGAAATTGATAATGACTTATTCAAGAATTTTTTTTCAGCTATTCAAAGCAAGTGCCTACATTCTGTATCTTATTCTAAGGAGCAAAAGATTTAAAGCAGGAAGTGTATTTAAATTTATGAACACTCAGGTGAGTTATAAAAATAAATAAATTAAAATATTATTCTTTTCCATGCATACTTCCTTATTCAATTATAATAGCAATCTCCTTCCTAGATAATATTTTGGAATTGTAATGATTTCCTATAAGAAACAAATATTCAATGTTATAACACTTAAAACTTCATCATTAAGGCGAAAGCGCTGGGAACGCCCACGAAATTCAAATATCAATATTAATAATATAGTATAGGGTATTAGGCGCATGAATGGGAATGGGCAACTAGCTTCATATTTCTGACTGACTGACTCCTTGACAATTCAAAAGTGCCTGTAAATGGTTTAATTGAAATAAATGCTTTGAGTTTTGAGTTTGAACCAACAATTTTTTGGGGGTAATTTAAATATGTTTTTTTTTTAAATTGCCCGAAATTCTCGCCTGGAAATCGTCATAACTTTCTTGGAAGAAATAACTTTTATTCATATTTTTAATAAATTATTATTTTATTTAATCAGCCGGTAACAATCTATCTCTTAAAACTGTATAAATGTTTAAACGATGGTAATTTCTCAATTCATTAAAAAAAAACTAAATGCTATTTAGAACAATTAGCATTATTTAAAAAAGTTATCTAAATTTTTACAACCTGCACGCTTAGCATGACAACAATAGAAACGGGTTTTGTCGACGGAAGAATAGACAAAATGAATGATAAACAATCACAATCTGTTATTTTGTCTATTCTTCCGTCGACAATCCCCGTAGAAAATTCGTTTCTATGGTTGTCATGCTACGCATGGCAGGGTCTGGTTGCACAAAGGAGATGTTCCAAATCCGGCCCAGTATGTGTACAGTACTTCGAAAAATCGAGAAAAATCTATGGAATTCGGGAAAAATACAGATAAATTGCTTAAATGCATACTTTTCTTGTAATAATTTGATATTTATCAATTATTATTATCGACTTTCAACATGGCGTCTCGCGTACTCTGTGGTTAAAAACAATATCAGTAAACCATAGATCGGCCATTGATCATAGATCGTGAACTGTCTACTGTCACTTCAGTCGCTTTCGGTTTGATGTTCGTTTTGTTTGTTTTTCTCGAGTCTACAAAATTCTGAACGAAACGTAAAAATTTGACAACTAGGACAAATAAACATGTCAAACGTTATTAATCAATCAACATGACAGCTTACCGCCATGGCGGGTTTTTGTTGTGTGTTGCAATTTCAAGTGTACATTCTTGTGTTTTACTACCAAACAAAGCCAACTTAAAGTAATTGGATGATTGAAAACTGTTTTAATTGTGTTTCCCAATTTTTTTGTATGGTGTACGAAGAGGTGGCCGGGGCTCCATACATTTTGAAACACCTCCTTTATAATTATTATAATATTAAATAAAACGACGAACCTTTGTGTTCGAAGATAACACATATACATATAAATTGATTATTCATTGTTTTGACGCTTATACCAAAGGTAACCAGATATTGAACTCTACAAAAAAGAGCAGTCAATTACTTATGTAAAAACATTAATGTACACAATGTATGTTGTAATTTATTTGCCATATACCTATATATTTTGTTTAAACGTATACATATTATAAATGAAAAACGCTTTCCGTATTTTGATGCGGTTTTCACCAACATTTGGAGAATTTATTCCAGAAGGTTCATGTGTATTATAAATCAATATTAAACTTAGTAATAAAAAAATATCGATGTTTTTTCAAGTCGATATTAGGTATATCTTTTGTTGGAGATCCTAAATAAATAAGTCGTATATACTGCGAGGCAGGGGCGGGTCGCTAGTATTAAATAAAAACACACAAGTGCGTACTTACATTGTGTACCATAGGTACAGACGCCAGCACGTCAACCTACTACATTCTGTCAGATTTATTTAATAGATTTTCAACTTTATCACTGAAGTATAAAGTTCAAAGCTGATTGGGAAAATTTGTCAGTTTCGGGTAGGTTGATTTCTAGCGCAAAGTGCAAGAAGGGTAACATGATGATAATGGATTCCAATTGGCATAATATGTTGTCATAAATCCTCTGTCAAGCTCAATTGTATGCAGTCCTCTTTGTGTGCCGTATATGTAAATAAAGCCTCTTATGTACGATAATCAATAAATACTGCGTGCAGTGGATACTATGGGCATTATGATTTCAGCAACTCAAAACATGTTTCGGATGCACACATCTGTTTAGCCCGTTCATGATTTGGCACAGCCGGGCGGCAAAATCGAAAATATATTTTGTTGCCCGGCTGTTACATTGTTGCGCAACCTTTGTTTGCCAATTTATAATGAATACGAAGCTCAAAAATTTTAATAGTTTAACATCCGAAATGTTTTATGTATTCACCGTTAAACGTTATTCAGTCGTTAGATAAACGGAACCGTATTATACAGGGTGTCCAGTAAATAGCACGACATACTGCAGGGGGTGATAGCTTGGGTCACTACCTATCAATACAACACAATATTATGTTCAGCAAAATCTTACTTTTTTTTTTCACCACTGTAGGTTAAACTTAATTGATAAGAAAATAGTTCTGTGAAAATTTAAACAAAAAATTGTATTTCTTGAAAACATTCTTGTCTTAGAAAAAAGACTTATTAATGAGTAAAGTAACTATTCACGAATAATTTGATGTAAAAAAAAGTACTAGAAAAGGATTTTGTCATTACGAGATGCTTAAAAACCTGTTTCAAGGTAGAGATTTTTCGGTATTTCGGAAAATTTTGTAAAACTGTAAATCCGTAAGATTTTGCTGAACATATATTGTGTTGTATTGATAGGTAGTGACCCTAGCTATCACCCCCTGCAGTATGTCGTGCTATTTACTGGACACCCTGTATAGTGCTATGTAGGCGGAACATTTGGCCCGTATGTAGTCCCTCGTCCTGTAACGTCAAAAATTACACACCTACTCAAAATAAATAACACAAAATGTCTTGTTCTACGCCGTTAATTATCGCCGTTGTCCTAGCTGTATGAGTACCTACAGTTCTAAAATTAGACACATTCTTGCCGTAAGCGTGCCGCTACATTGTTGATATTGCTTTCTTTTATTTACACAGTAACTGGATATTTATAGACAATACTGAATCTATAATCTATACGTAGTATAAAACAAAGTCGCTTTTTCAGTATGTCTGTAAGCGATCGATATCTTCTAAACTACACAATGGATTTTGAAGCAGTTTTCTCCATCATTTAGGGAATATATTCCGGAAGGTTTTTATGTATAATACATTTATATTAATCTTAAATATATTAAAGAAATCTCAATGTTTTGTCAAGTCGTAAAAACCGTGCAAAGCTGGAGTGGGTCGCGAGTTAATAATGAATAACATAAAAAAACCGGCCAAGTAGTCGATCGTAGTAGTTGGGATGAATTTATACCAAAAAAAAAACTTAACATTGTAGTTGAAAAACATGTTGTCCCACAGTCCCATACATCGCTATAATTCACGGTCAATTCTCTAACTGCAAATGTAAGTTTGTAATCGGATTTTTTTGTGTGATAAAACTACAAATGTAAAACCCTGTAAAACCTTACATCCTGCCAAATTTCATGATACCTACTAGTTCAACGGGAAGTAGGTTTTGATTTATTTGCGAGTATCAAAATATGTCGCATACCTATATGGCCGTATTTTTTTATTGCTTTGACGTAGAAGCTTGATTTTTTAGAGCTCCAAGGGGCCCCAAAGGACCATTTTAACTTGATGCCACTACGCGTTCCTGAAAAAAAAGGGTCTTGACAGACTGACATACAGACAGACAGAAGGACCACGAAGTTTTGTGAAGATTACATCAAAATAATGATTACTTTATTATACTTTTTTTTTCTTTTGGCTATCCTCATGGATGTCCTCCGCCCTAGGGAGGGCCGAAGGGTCTGTCAGACTCTTACTGACTCACCACACGGTGTTCTTCAACTACCTTCGGCCGGGTACTGGTAGACTTGCGCAGTTCGTCACTCTCCGATACTATTTCTTTTAACCATCTCGACTTGATTATACGCGCCGAACGCGTTTGGTGCGTAAAGTCGAGATGGTTAAAAGAAACTCACCCTAGGACCTCTGCACGCGTAGGACATGACCACCGTAGAAAAGAAACGGATTTTATCGACGGAAGAATAGACAAAATGACAAATAAACAATCACAATCTCTTATTTTGTCTATTCTTCCGTCGACAAAACCCGTTTTTACGGTGGTTATGCTACGCAGGTGGATGACTTCCGTCATCTCCTTTAATATAAATTTATAACATATTAGATCTTTTGAGATGGTTTTCTAAAAACACGCACCATACTGTATTTTTTTTTGCATTTGGTGTCAATATGCTATAATATTAATATACCTACTACAATTGTACGCTATGACTTTACCTGCCTACAAGTTGGTCATAAGTTCATACTTCAATCAACATATCGTATTATGTCGCAGGCAGATTATATGATTCGTCATTTTACAAACGGTGCCGTCCGTTTACGAACGCTCGCGGTTTTGCAAAATGCCTAAGGCAAAATGTAAATTGCCTGGTCACTATATAATATGCCGCAACATTTGATGGACTATTAAAACGCGTAATTACCAAATGCCGCGGCAGATTGAAGTATTTAGTTATCCGGAACGTAAAAAACGTAAGGTGTCCATGGAATCTGGTGCTCGGATGACTCCTGCGGAATATTATTGGTACAAAATTGTCGGAAATAAAACCGATAAATTATAAACTAACGGTTCTCACAATTTAGTATCTACATAATAGGTACCTAATTGCTGGAATAAAGTATGATTTGTCCAACCTGTGTTTTATGATGGTCAGTAACAATCAATGTCGAAATTATAATATAACAATTTAACGAATTGCCAATTTTTCCGTAGGCATTTTGCAAAACCGCGATCGTTTGTAAACGGACGGCGCCGTTTGTAAAATGACGAATCATACAATCTGTCTACGACATGTATAATTTAACCAAGCAATTTTGTGCTTTAATATCAGGAAATCAAACGTAGGTATTGGAGCTTTGACCTTTTCACTATGAGACTGCGACAGTCAGTCCCGGATGCCAGCGCGATGGCGCTAATGGCGATGTAGGATGGTCTCATCAATTCTATATTAAGATTCGGAATACAAATCAGAATAATATTACGTTTTTCCACTAAATATTGCCTATTATTTTTTAAAGGAAGTGTAGCGTCGTCTGAACTTCCTATATATTTTTATATCCTCGTTTGACGCCGTAGTTTTTTTTTTTGTTTCTATAAGAGGCATAGCCATTGCGAGTAGCAATTCCTGTATTTACCTTGTTAGGGTTTACTAGTAAATTTTTGCTAATAAGGCTAGGGTAGGTAATTAAATATGCTATGCTGTAAACGTTAGAAATCATGCGTTATATTTATACAATCGAAATAAATACGGGATATGTGGCAAAACAAACGTGTTTTTAGCTTTATTTAACATGTAGTGTTGTTTTCAGACATGCTTGAGATTATACTGGGCGGTCCAAAACCTGCCTGCATATAAGACTGCCATACAAAATGACGATGCACTCTTTGGAACCTTGGACACGTGGCTATTATATAAATTGACAGGTAATGATATCCTCCTACACAGATTTTGGAAATAGTAAAACAAAGGCAAAACTTTTTACTGCGGTCGGCGATAATGTCCATGATTGCCGGCTAATTTGCTTCCCATTTTGTCCGTCGTAAAACTGTCCAAGTGTAAAGAATGGTAGCTTCTACAATGAATATTAGTAACATGCTATCACGAATCCACCTCAGTGTTAATTCTTGCAAAGTCCCTCTAGACGACTTTCGATAATGTTGCGAACTTACTTTCGAAAACATTTCGAAACTACTTTCCAATGTTGCACAGCACTGCACTCGTCGCGATCTACTTTGCAAATGGACTTGCACATGCAATTCATAATGTGTTAATTACACTGCCGCATAGCGTAAAACTATCGATTATCTGCACAGGTGGTAAGGTTCACATGACAGACGTGTCATCAGCATCGGCCACTGGTTTCTATGACCCTTTCACCATGCAGTGGGCAGGCTGGGCCATGACTATGTTGAAGATACCTCAGGCAGCGTTGCCCGAGGTTGTCGATACGGCGGGAGACCACTTCACCTGTACGGTGCCTTCGATATGGGGACATCCGATACGTATTGTTAGTTGTGTGAGTATGTCTTTTGTGTTTTTTTTGTTGAAATGTGAACGTATTTACGTAACAGTTTAGGTAGATACTCTGGTGCCTCTGAAACATCAAAGTACCTAAACAGGGTATGTAATAATACTTGATTTGCGATTTAGTATTAGTAATGAATGTGCGTTTGAGATTCCTAAAAGTGCTTGATCAAGAACTAAACACAATACAGTTTCTCGTTTCCTATTAGCTATGCCGGTTCCGTATAGATTTATTTATAACGAAAAATAAATAAATTAAAGTCCAGTCATTCATCTGCATTCTGAATGTGGAATATTCATTGAAAATTTTCAAGTTTTGAGTTTTTGTAGCGTTCATGGTCAATGGCCGCCATTAATTTTATTTTAATATTTATGTTTGAACTGTAATCTGTACAGGGTTCAGGGACATCAAAGCGAAAATTTTCGTCAGTTATTAAAAAATAAAAAAACTATTGTTTCATAGAAAAGTGCAAAATGTATATTGCGGTCAAAATGTATGGAACAGCAGTTTTTTTTTATAAAAAGAAAATTTGTTAAGATAAGATAATCATTTATTTGCTGAACCTGTCTCTACAAACCGTCGGTATACTCTAGAAACCGTAGACTGGTAGGTATAAATTTATCAAAGAGGTACTGTTACTGAAAAATCCCGTGTATTCACAATCTACTGTTATATTATTGTAGTGATAGCTGGATTTTTGTATATTGTGGTGTCGAATGAAGTCGCGGGCGGAAGTTAGTAGAAAAATAATCAATATGGCATTTCAAGGTAAACGTGTTCTTGTTTCCCGTCTTTTAAGGCTGCCCTAGTGGGTAATTTTGCCATACATAAATTGTGGGGTAATTAATCTAATGTTTGACATCGTGATGAATAACATTGTTATGCCCCTGCTGCACGCGGCAGTGCTACCGCAGCAGTGCTGTGGCGTGGTTGGGAATATACATACATATAATATACAAATATTTATGGCCGCAACATTGTTGCCGTGGTCGGAATGTAATCTCATATAAACCTATAGAAATTGTATGGGGACCAGTAGTGACGCGCAGCACTGTTGCGTGCAGCGGGATCGAAATATTGCCAGTGAGCCCGAAACCAGACAGTTACTTACCTAGGCTGTATCTTGGCGCTGTATGTTTAATTAGGTATGTTACTCATGAATACGTTAACCCCCAGATGGCGGACCAGACAGCCTCAATGTGGGGGTCATGTTGCTTCGACATCGGCGACGTGAAACTGACGATGGGTACAGGAACGTTCTTCAACATAAACACGGGTAGGGAGCCCCATGCCAGTGTCTCGGGCCTCTACCCCATAGTCGGCTGGAGGCTCGGAGAAGAACTGGTGTTCTCAGCCGAAGGCGCGAATAACGACACCGCTTCGATTATCAAGTGGGCGCAGAATTTAGGTGATTATTTTTCTTTTTTCCGTTAGATTTTTGTTTTTTTTTGTGCTTAACTGTTGTTAATTGAAGTTGTTAACGTAGGTGGATGGTCCAGTCCTAACTATCCTAATCCTAACTATACATACTAATCCATACTAATATTATAAATTCCAAAGTAACTCTGTCTGTCTGTCTGCATGTTACCTTTTCACGGCTAAACCATTGAACGGATTTCAATAAAATTTGGCAAAGAGATAGATGGCATCCCGGAGAAAGACATAGGGTACTTTTTGTCTCAAAAATAATCATAAAGGGGGTGATGTAGAGGATGAAAGTTTGTATGGGAAATCCAGCATTTCTTAAGTTAGGGATATGAAAATTCAAATGTATGATTTTAGTAAGAAATACAGGATTACACATTTCAGCGTTTTTGTAAAATCAGCCCCCAAAGGGGTAAAATAAGGGATGATTTTAAAATTCACATGTAATATTGATTTCTTTTGTGTCTTCATTTCAAGAGATTTAAGGGATTGGAAATATAGTCATAGTCCGTATCTTGAACATTCAGCCTTTATTTAATTAAAATCGGCCCTCTTGGTCAAAAGTTATTACAACTTTTCTAACATGTAGGTATTATGTGTTCAATGGCGGCACTAGAGTAGATAGATAGATTAATGCTGATAATAATAATCATTTTATGTAGCCGCATTTAGAATCATATAACCCGGTTTTATTTATTAAAAACCGGACACGTGTAAGTAGGACTTGCCGAGTAGGACTCTTCTCAAAGCTGTGCTTGCTCGGATGCCCGAATTTCCAAATCCGGATTGAAGGACACACTTAACTTTTCAATTGAAAAAGAACTAATACAGAGTAAAAAAATAAATACAGACTAAATGTTACTTCAAGACACGGGCTATGAATTCTTGATCCCAGTTTGAAGAACAAACTTAACTTTGCAGTTCAAATAAACCTTTATACTCGTATTACCGATTTTCGGATTTTTCTCTTTACTTGACCTTGCTTCTCGCCAAACTTAATGCTGCTGGGCCAAACGGAAGTCACTTGAACTAACAAAATATAGCACTTTAAAAATAGATTTCACAATTATTTTTTTTAAACGACCTTTCCAACGACACCCCACACCATGGGAACGATGAGAAAAAACAAAAAACATCCCCATTTTACGTGGAGGGAAGGTACCCTACAAAAAATGTTCTACATAATTTTATATAACCACTTTTTCGGCGTGATTAATATGTATACCCATGCCAAATTACAGATTTCTAGTACATAGAGTTTCTGAGCTACACCTCAGACAGACGGACAGACAGATGGATATGGCGAAACTGTAAGGGTTCCTTGTTTAATACGGAACCCTAAAAAGAGTTCTAATTGATTCGTAAGTCCCGATTCTGTTGCCCACCCAAGCATAATAAGCTACAATTTTATTTTCATCACATCTATTCAAAAAGTGCTTGTTTGTTCTTCGTAAACAGGGACCAAAATAGCTCTTTGATCCCTAGGGAGCAAAATAGATTTGAATTTGGAATGTGGATATTGTTAGTAAAAGTTCCAGTCACCAAAGAGATCAATCATGAACCTTGTATGAACAAGTAACAGGCTGGCAAGAAAGAGAGAGAAAGTGTGAATTATTTGGTCAAAATGAAAATCCAAGATGGCGGCAACGACACATGATGAAAATTTTCAAACTTTTCGTCATTGGTGTCGTTTTCATAGTTTTCGAGGGCGCCAAAGCCGATAATGAGATCAAAATAAAAATCCAAGATGGCGGCAACGACAAATGACAAAACTTTCATTGGTGTCGTTTTCATAGTTTTAGAGGGCGCCAAAGGCGAAACATTTGAACATTTTCAAATGTTTCGCCGTGGGTGTCGTTTTCATAGTTTTCGAGGTTGCTAAAGCCGATACTAAAGTCAAAATGTAAATAGAAGATGGCAGCTGCGAAAATTTAAAAAAAAATCATCATTCAGGTATCTAAGGGCTGCTAAAGTCGATAAAGAGGTCAAAACGTAAATCCAAGATGGTGGTTGCATAAACTTTGTTTTGGTTTTAAATCATACGTGAGAGATGAGGTCGGACCGCACACGTTTTTTTTTCTCATAGAGGGTGATGAAAAGTAGTGTTCGCCTCGGGAGCAACACTATTTTAAGCTCGAGTTACGTACTTTGAATCCCTCGCAACGCTCGGGATTCTACTCTAGAATCCTTCGCTCCGCTCTGGATTCAAATAAACACTCTCGCCTTAAAAATAGTTGTTTGCTCCCTAGGCAAACAATCTACTATTTTTTGTGTTTTCCGCGACCGTTATCTATTTGAATCATGAAACATGCGCATGTTGCACATTGTGTTTTGTAATGAAGTACTAGTAATGAACAGACTTCATGCATATTTATGCATTGCGTGCGTTAAAAAGCCAGTTTCATAAATAAAGAGGGCCCATCCCGGCCCCTCTATCGACAACGCGAGCATGTTCGAAAAGCTTGTTGTTTCATCTAGCGCAAGTGAGAACATCTAACAAGCAAGTGAGAACGCGATAACATTGTACGAAAAATAGTGTGTAAAAATTTGTTTCAGGAAATACGTGTTTTTGAGTAAGCCTTACAAGCTATTGAATTTTTTTTTTGTCTGTTATAATCTCCATTACATGTGCAAGGTTTCTATGCAGATGTTTTCTTTACTTTTACTATTTATGAGTAGAGTCTGGCTAACGAAAGTTGGCCCCAGAATATTGGCGGCAAATTTAAAAAATACATGCATGACAACACTAAAATTATACTATGGAAATTGGAATAACCTACTTCGATACTTGGTAATTCATTATTAAAAATATCATATATATAGTTTTTCAATAAGGACGCTCGAACTTTAGCAGCGCATAGCGGCCATTTCGGTAATGCGATTGCTACCAAATTTGGCATGAATATATATTTTGTCGTGACATTTCACCATGGAACGCTACACGCTTCAACAACGCGTAGAAATTGTGTAAAATTTATTATCAAAACCAGTTGTCTATTCGCCTACGTTCTGTGCGTTGTGTTCAATTTATGGCGTTCATCGTGTGAGTTAACACCGCTCGATTACTTTCTGTGGGGTTACATGAAATCTTTAGTGTACGCAGATAAACCACAGTCAATTGTTGCCCTAAAGGCCAACATAACTCGCGTTCTTCGTGAAATTGACCATTTATGCGAAGACGTCCTCCAAGATTAGTCCACCAGAATACGCCATCTACAGCGGAGTCGCAGTGGCCATTTGGCTGATATTATTTTCCACACATAATGTCATTGAATATTCTTTAAAATGTTATAAAAATTGTAGTAATATCACTTAAACAGGTTGTTTTATTTCATTTCAAAGTTCGAGCGCTCTTAATGAAAAACCCTATATATAGACAGTATAAGAACATTATGTTAGGGAAATAAAGAAACAGAATTTATCTACACATGTATTAATTTTTGATATGTATCAGGTTTGTAACGGGATTTTAAGGATTTATTGATCTGGTATAGGTGTTAGTATATGAGGTAAATATGAGCGGTATCCGAAAATAAATAGACAAATAAAATACGATAATATTCCATACATAATAACTTAGTTTTATTCATCGTAATCAAAATCAGATTCTAACACTTCAATGCCAAAAGATTCATCACTGTCACTAGTATCGCTGTCTCCAACATTTATAATAAAACTTGTGGAAGTCTCAACACCTCATGACCACATTGATTTAAAATTTCATCAGCTTCATATATTGGATTAGGCGTATTTCGTTTTACAATACACAACAGCTCTGCTTTCGTGTGGTAGTCCTCATATTGAATTCCATTATCACGAAGCCACTCTCTTATATTACTTTTACGTGTTTGTGTGTTCGGAACCTTATTTATAATTACCGAATGGTAACTAGCATTATCCATTATGATTACACTTGGTTCTTCCAAATTTGGTATAAGTTTTTCTTTAAGCCATTTATTAAAATTTTCAGCATTCATGTCATGGTGATAATCAGCATTTTTTGATTTAGTACTAAACACTAACAAAGAGTTTGGTACGGGGCCTTTCTCTGATCCAGCATGAACTATAATGTACCTTTTCCCGGTCGAAACATTTTCAATTGCACCACTAGTTGAAGGACCTTGCCATGACTTCTTAGGCTTGTAGTTTCTATGGACATAAGTCTCATCTAAATAAATGATTGGCTTGCCTTCTGCACGTTTTCCTGCTATAGTTCTTAAAAATCTATGTCTCCAAGCAGATATGTCATAGCGTTCTATTAATACAGAACGCTCATTTTTATTATTTTTAAATTCATAGCCATTGGCTAATAACAAGCGGCGCAGAGTTTCTCTGCATCCGTTAAAATCAATACTTTCTTTTAACTCCACCAACAGTGTCCTCAGTGTAGGAACTTGTTTTTTAACAATATAAAATTCGTTTATCTTGTTACGCATAGCATCTATGTCAAAGTTATCTAGGTTAGACACAGTAGGTTTCCGTGGGCGTTTCTTCCCCGGGGTACTCCAGACACCTTCATTTACTGCACCTTCCCTTTTTACTCTCTTTAGTGTTCTGACACTCACTTCTGCAAAGAAGATATACAAAATATGTAATTAATTCTTGGTTTACGTAAATGCAAAGGTTTTTTTCGACATAATTTCAAAACACCAGTGTATAGTAAAAACTTACCAGTCATTGAAGTTATTTCTTCTAAGTACTGATTCTGGGTTATTATCCTATCTTTCTGCTCTAATTCAGTGAGATTTTCAATAGTTCTTACTATTTCATCAACTCCTTCGACATCTTGCAGATTCTCTGTTAAAGAAAGTTAATCGTTTTAAAATTACCATTCTACCTATGTATTTTAATTGTTTTTTTTCCCTCTGTTATATATCGTTTTGTATGTACAATAAAGCATATAATAAATAATAAATTACCAACAAAAATACAGCAAAAATTAATTATGAGTATATACGTAAAACATAGGTGATGTTATTAAAATGAATACGTTGACTGATGCGATGTACGAATGAATATAATTAGTTTTATTCAATACGAAAAAGCGAAAGTAACTTATTTGTAAGGATACGTAAATTATAAATCAAAATTTTACTAAGACGACTGGATAGGTAGGTGTTCAAAGTATCAAAATAATATTGTCTACTAACCTATGAAATTCAACACCACACGTAGACAATCTTGTTTTTGTTTTAACGCGGCATCACGCTGTTGTTGTTTTTCGTTGAACTTGCCAATCATGCAAAACAACATCTTTCGTACACCACTTTTGATAGATTTGTTCATTTTAAACCGTAATTAGAATCACAATTTACACAAACGCATACAATTTGACACCAGAGATACCGAACGACAACCTTGTCAAATTGACGTTGACGTTCATACAGAGTTGCTATATAAAAAGTTCGCAAATAATTCCAAGGCCTACTTTCGTTAGCCAGACTCTACATTATGACCGGCCAAAGTTCAGGTGAAATTTGTGCAAAAAAGATGATTTTTGGAGGCTTATACTGAATTAGTTTCTCAAATTTTATTTATTTTGCTTTCATAGAATCCTAGATATAGTGCACAAGATACATATTAGTTACAAAAAATCAAATAAAGATGTGTTACAACGCCATAATCACGTACGAGCGTTTGTATGAAAAGTATGACGGGTTGGCCGCTCTTAAGGGAATGAATTGTCAATATTTGTTACATTTTCGATATATAAAGTGAATCGAAAAATAAATGATGTAGGTACAGTACTACTATTTTCTTAATGTCTCTTGATATGTCGTTTGAGAGCCTCCGGTCTGCACCAAGTGCAAAGGGAACCGATAGAAATCTGACGACTGCCGAAACACGAAGTTTGCCGAGTGACACACGGAAATAGATGTACTGTACTACAAAAGTTTTTTTTTAAAAATATTCTTTGTTTTCATCTTATCCATAATTTGAGTGTAATCAAATCTAAGTAGTCATCATCAAAATAATGTAAGAGCTATCATGCGCTACCGACAACGAATTAAAAAAAAAATTGTCTCTAACCTGCCTCGCAATTTTCTTGTTTTCTAAGATAAAAGTCGTGTGAATGGTATTTCCCATTGACAAGAATGACGAATTTCCATACAAACTTTCATCCCCTATGGAGAGAACTTTCATCTCCTTTACCGTCCCATCGGACTATGAGAGCAAGGGAAGAGAGAGTGCTCCTGTGTCTGCGCACACACTTGTGCACTATAATATCTCCCGCGCCGAAGGCTAGTCTCCGTTGAGATTGGCCGCCGTGGCCGAAATACGGTCTGAAGGACCATATATCCCCCTTAGGGGATGAATTTTCAAAAATCCTTGCTAATGCTCACATTTGTTATTTATAAGGAACTCTAGTGCAAATGTGCATTCTTCTAGACCCAATGGTTTATTTAGGCTGTTTGTCAGTAAATTTAATACTTTACACAATTATAAGAAAAAAAAACCCTTTACCTATTTCTAGGGCTGTTCGACTACCCTGAGGACACGGCCGACATCGCGACCTCAGTGCCAGACACCGACGGAGTTTACTTCATACCGGCGTTCAGCGGGCTAGGGGTAAATATTTACATAATACCAGCTTGTTACTGTCTCACTGCAGGGCAAGAGCCTCTTCTCATACAGAGAAGGCATGAGCATTTATCACCAGGCTTGGTCAAGGCGGAGTGGCGATTTCAAACTTGCGAGTATATTAATTATAAGTTCATGTTTCCTCACGATGCTTTCCCTCACCGATGTCAGTGATGTCCAAGATAAACCTAGTAAGTATATCTAAATTGCAAACCTCACATTGGTACTTGCCCGGATTTCAAATTCAAAATTTTCATAATATTTTATTTCACATAAACCTACATGGACACTTATGAAACTTTAGAAGCTAGGTGCACGATTCCAATTGGTCGTTTCCTATAAAGAAGAGCCAGCAAGAAACTACGGTTAGGTACTCTTTTAAAAATATTTGGCTTTTACAATATTTTCAAATAACAGTGTTATTAGGTATGGGAGGACAGTGTAGGTCTTTCAACAAGTACCAGGTACTTGACTGGGTAGTGGACTGTAGATTTGTTGACGTTCTCACATTCACAAAATAGAACAGAATCTATATAAAGATAAATACGATTAAATTAATAATAATAAAAACCTGTTTTAAACGAAACGACATGATTGCTATTACAACTCCTAACAAATTTGAATAATTATCATGTCCACAAAATCCACTAATAAAGAGTTGAAATGAAATTGTAGGTACCTATAAAATTTCAAATAATAGGATGATTATGTCCAGGAAGAATGTAAAAAATATATACATGGTAATTTGGGAGCAGTTAATAACGGCAAATTATGTAAGATAATTTGCCGTTACTGAGGTGATTTGAACCCACAATCTCGTTCATGACAGGTGAGACCTTAACCACTGGGTCAGCACGACACAAAACCTATATTATACTAGTTAGCTCACAAAGTGCCTAGTTGTATTCTCCGAAGTGTTGTATATGGGATGCGGAGTATGCGCAAGCGCCAGGTTTTTCTCTGCAAAAACTGTACTTTTATAATCACACAGACCTTTAGTTCAATTATTTTTTACCAAACTGGGTTTATTTCCCACCCCAAAGGCGTGTACTCACGAACGAACAAGAACATGGTAAACACGATAATCAAACACTGTGTTCGTCAAAAACGATCGCGGCGATCCAATTTCGTTGTTCTGCGTAGACGGTGTTCGGAGAGATTTGTTGCAACATTGCGAATATTGGCGAATCCATGGGTGCTAAAGAGAGCGGAGCGGTTGAGCGTGAACACAAGTCGAACCGTGTTCGCTTTGCTAATTTATATATGACCACACGTACCTACAAACCGAATGTTCCGTGTTCGATGTTCGTGTTCACCATGTTTGGTTCGTCCGTGCGTTCACGTAGGTACTAGTTTTAAAACAGCAACGAGGTTTAACAGCCCTGACCTGAAAGTGCGATACTGTGACAGTATGCGTCACTTTCACATTATCGGCTGTTGGTATAACTGACACGTATTTTTTATTGCGTAATAGTTTGGCAAATATGCCTGCTTGGCATACCCGAGGTCCACTTCATGGAAAGCGTTTACCGTCGCATTTATACTCTTGTAATACAAAGGATTGCCGGCCGATGCGTTGCCATCCTTAAAGGCATGGCAATGCAGAGAATAAATATTTTGACTAACCTTTCACCAGTAGCTTCACCAAACGTACAATTATTTGTACCCTTACTTATAGTCCATATATTTTGTAGAACGAGATTTAAAAATAGTACCTGGGGGCCGGGAGAAAATAGAGTAAACGAATTTTCCCAGATATGAGACCTACTAGGTCGATTTATCGCCCCCGTAAACCTCTGTTCTGTAAATGTCTCCTCTGTTCTGTTCTTCTGTAAATGTCGTTTTCAAATATTAAAACGGCTCTAACGATTTTGATGCAAGTTAAATATCTTTAGCTTTTCGAGAACGTGTATTATACTAATATACAAATATTCCTCATTTGATAGTATAGGATATAATTGGTATGATAGATTGATAATATTGGAATTTAATCAATGATCCAAATTCCAAAGTTCATTTATGTTCTAAATCTGACTGTTATTAAATAGTAGGTTAGTATTATGTTTAAAGGTTTTTTAGAAATAATTTTGTTGGGATATTAATATATAATACGATGTTTAAGTCAAATATTGATTAGTTTACAACAGCAAAACAAGTTTCTTGGTTTATGTAGGTAAACATGTTTGCCATCGATTTCAAGTTTATACTTCCTTTAAATGGTGTTATCCTTAATCTTTTTTGAGCGACCTTGTACCGAATTTTAAGGTGACCCAAGATCGACGTACTTATAAGTACATACGTCATTTGGTTGTTTTTTGCAACAAAAGACAACCTTTATTTTAATTTTATTTATGGAAATTATATTTTTTTCTTCAGTACAGTACATATTTTATGGACACGCCAACACAAAGGTCATGTGTAACTGACGATTGATTGATTGATTTTTAAAGGTCTTTCATCATCATCTGCCTAGCCTTTTCCCAACTACGTTGGGGTCAGCTTCCTGTCTAACCGGATGCAGCTGAATACCAGTATTTTATATGGAGCGACTGCCTATCTGACCTCCACAACCCAGTAATTGGGTGATACGATACCCCTTGGTAAGACTGGTTGTCAGACTTTCGGGCTTCTGACGACCCGTAACGACTGTCAAAGATCCACGAATGACAGCCGGGACCAACGGCTTAACGTGCTTTCCGAGGCACGGAGGAGTCTCGGTACGTAAAGATGGTCACCCATCCACAGACCAACTCCGACAAGCGTAGCTTAACCTGACGGATCGACCCGTGCGGCAGTTATTACTTAGCCACGAGCTCCTCTTTTAAAGGTCTTTATTACCAGAAAATAGTTACAAGCTAACAGAAAGATCTTATTCTAAATGTAAACCAACATAATCCGAGCAATGTTTAATGGGCTAAATCACCTCTCCAATCGACTAAACATTTAATAGATACATAATATAAGAGAAGTGCTGTTAAGTAGGGTTTGCAGACCCACATTCTTAAATTTAACTTACCCAGGGGTTTTAAATTATTTTGAAATTATTAAATCATTGCATTATTAAGTAAGTGTTGTACATTATTGTAAATTATTGTACATATAAGTAATATGTACATTGAATTATGTTTATATGCTTTTATTTTGTTTCATTGCTGTCACTTAACACAGTAGAGTTAGGTGAGACCAATCACGCGGGACAGGTGGTATGTGAGCTATCGTTAATCCACCAGGAAATGGTGCTGCGGCAGTTTGTACTTGTTATAAGTCCTGGCATAAGGTAATCGGGTTAATCTACTCTTACCAATATGTGAGACCAGTACCCTAATTACGTAATGCACAATCAATCCGAATCTGAATCGTTTTGAAACAGATTGCTAATACATTGCTTCGTAAGTTCGAAAAAAAACTGCAGAGCAACGTAAATAACGCAATGAATGTTGTTGAACTGTCAAAATGAAACAGATTAGTCGTAATCGTTTACGAAAATAAGTTGCGTAATTAGATAGCAGGGTATTGCGATGATGTGGATTATTAAAGAGGTAACATTTCCGGGATACTTTCAGAACGAAATTGTTTGGAGTTGGAAACTTGATATTATTATGAAGTTGTTTAAGGTTTGTGTAGAGTGGTGTATTGAATGCTATTTTGAGTGCTTTGTTTTGACCTGGAGTTTTTTGTAGTTAGTGTCACTAATACGTGGACGAACCGCAGTGTGGAATAAATGCGTAATTTGGTTTGAGGGCTCAAATTTGATTTGCGATTAAGTATTAGTTTTAAGCTGTTATGGGACTTGACTCCTTTTAAACGAAGTTCTTCCATATTTTTCAGCCAGCTTGAATAGATTTTGAACGTTTTTAAATACGGCAATAGTTTAACTGCTTCCCACGCTCTCATGAATGGCCATTCTTAAGATGAATTCACACAATATTTTTATGAAAAGTTAATTTGTTAGTTATCTGATTCTAAAATTATTGAACAAAACATGTAACGTCAGTTTTTATTTTGTTGCTGCTAGTTGACTAAACCAGTTTTTTTACTTTATTGTAATTCGTACTTGTTTAAAGTTAGGTATAGTAATTATTGTTAGTATTGCGAATAAAAAACAATTGCTCGAAGCTCTGACGTCGACGGAACTATCATTAGGTAGTTCATTGCCATAAAATGTAAAATAATTCTTATGATTTTCCTGCAATTACGGGTTGTGTAACATAATTATCATGTAAATTGATATGGTACTTAGATAAGTGCCTCGGACCTAGTAGTTTAGACGATAGGTAGTTTGCGATGATAAAAAAAATACATTACTTAAAGGTAAGCCGGCCACACTGAACTATTAAACAGATACTTTCGAAATGCTCCACTATATTATATTTATTTTGTATTGTTGAAATGTTATGGAGCATCATTATATCTAAAACTTTATACCTAGGTAGAGGTGATTGTATAACGGCAGGCGACCCGCATGCTCGTTTGAGCATACAATATTATTACCGGAAAAACTGGACTCCAGTTCTAGATCATCGATTTATACACAATAAGAACCCAAAATAACCATGATATAATTCATGTAAAAAACGTTATCATATTTTGGTAAAATAATTTTGGAAATTTACTTGTATTGTTGTAACAGGTATTATGGAATAATAAATAGGTACCAACACAACCAATTTCTTGCTATCGGATAAATTTATAAAACTACATTATGTTGTTCACAGCCTCCATACAACGACGGTTCAGCGGCATCAGGGTTTGTGGGCATTAAGCCGTCGTCGACTAAGGCGCATCTAGTGCGGGCCGTGTTGGAATCTCTCGCGTTCAGTACTGCGCAACTTTATAGCTGTGTTCTCCGCGAGACTAACTACGCTTTTCATACGATCAGGTATTTAGAAAATTCACATCTCTAATTCGAAATGAAATTATCCGGAAAAGAACCGGAGTAACCGACATAGATTGCAGAATAAACAAGTTGAAATGGCAGTAGGCTGGCCATGTTTGTCGAAGGACCGATGGCCACCGAGCGGAGACCGCGTATCGGTAAGCGTAGTGTGGGTCATCCTCTGGGTAGATGGACCGACGACCTTAAGAAGGTGGCTGGGACAGACTGGCAGCAAAAGGATGGAGGATAAGGTGTTGTGGCGCAGCCTGGGAGAAGACCATGTCCAGCAGTAGACTGCGATAGCTTAGTTGATTGATTGGCATCTCTAATCGTGTCCGCCTTTCCTCTGCCTAACTAGCTGGTCCCTCCTGTGGTCAGCGTAATGTTTTTCAATACTCAACCGTTTATTGCATTCGATAATGTGTACTTAAATGGGAACTTAAAATTTTATGAGGTCATTATGGGTCTCTTGTATTTTGCTCTATCTGCCATCACCTCTTAGAAAGAAAAAAGAAAAAGAAAGAAGATACGTTTATTTGCGGTAAAATATGACGCAAGCAAGGAAAAAAAAAAACAAATAAAACACGAAAATAACAAATTGGAGGAAAATATGCGTCACATCCACGCAAAACGGTTATCGCTCAGCATAATGCTGGGACCCTATGCGAGACAAAGCCCCAGCGCTGGTTTTCAGCGACAACCGGCGTTGACGTGATGACGTCAACCGGTGCAGCAGAGAAATAACAAAATAAGACAAAAAAATAAATACAATTTATTTATTTTTTGAGTAGTACTCTTCATCCACTCCCTTTCAATTCATGTCATACGTTGTACTATCAGTCAATCTTTTCTTTGATCTCGAAGGAAAGGATTCCTTCTCCATCCATTAACATTTTTATTCATCTCATACCCATCCCTTCATCCCACTGTCGTAAAAGGCATCATGTTCATTTAAAGTTCTAATGTACAAAAAAATATTAAGCCTGTACCAACTTGCTCGGGGAATTTAAACTCAGCTCGCTTATCCTCTGTGTGGACATAACAGGATTTTTGAAACAACCGACATTCGCTCCTGTCAAAATAGTGATATTCTGCGGCAAACTACATCCTAGCCATTTCAGCGTGACTGAGCAACGCATCCAAACAAAACACTGATAACATTCGTTGTAATGTTTTCCTTTCAGACTAGATGGCGGTGTATCGAACAACGACTTCATTGCTCAGTTGGTGGCAGATCTCACAGGGTTGTGCGTTGAACGACCTGTCCATGTGGAGATGTCGTCGCAAGGTTGCGCGCATATAGTTGGATATACAATAGGTAAGATACTTTATTTCGTGTTTTATTTACTGTGATTCCGCAGTAAGGGAGTTCAGCTAGAAGTTATAATGGTCGCCGCTAGATGACGTACGTTACTACTTTACTATGCTGGTTTTACTTTTCTAACAACACATTCCAGAAACTCGCGAAGGCACTTGGTGTTCGGAGAATACCTATATTGAATTGTTTTTTTTTACTTAATTATTTTTGACTGCAGTTTTCTACCTCTTCTACTATTAATAACATAAATGTTTCCATTTCAGGTATATGGAAATCAAAAGAAGAACTAAAGAAACTCAGAAAAATCGAATGCGTATTCAGTCCTCGACCTCAAATAAAGAAAGCATACGAAGTAACATTCGCACGATGGCAGGACGCCGTCAAGCGAATGTGCGGCTGGTACAGCGGAGACGCGGCGCCCGACGCGAGCTGCCGCGCCGCCACGCCACAGAGCAGCTTCAAGGTCGCCGCAGCTTGTAAGAATGGCAGTATATCCAAATAGCGGTGGCTTTTTTGTTTGCTCGCGATGTTCGCCGCGTGCTTGCCTCTCTGCAGGTGATACAGGTGTTGGAAGGACTTCTTCAAGGTTCAGTTGGTGTACTCGTAGGTTCCAGGTGCCGTGAAAAAAGTTTTGACATGATTGGCTCACCTACCTAACTTCTAAACACCTTGGGAAGCTCATATTTTAATGTATTAGTAAAAAAAATGCCCGTTTGACAAACGGCACGTCCGCATAGACTTGATAAATGTAAAACCACATTGCAAATGAACTTTAATTATAGGTAATGAACCAATGATATTATGGGAGCGCGTACTACTTAATAGTTAAGAGAAGTATCATTTAGTGCCTGTTATGACTAGATTAAATGTTATACTGTTAAGCTATATCAAAGATTTATTATGTGTTAAGATAATTAAATAATTAATTAATATATGTATGTAATACGCGAAATGATACGCTTGGTCTTGTGCGGGAGCTAAGTCTGTGCAATATTTCTGCTCAAAGGTTGTCGACTGCTGTCAAATGCATGCATGTACTAAATGATTGAAAGATTCATAGTATATGGTTGATTTACCATTTTATTGTCTTATAATGATCTATTAAAGAGGTCATTTATTTAAGGTATAGGATAATATTTCGTTATTATTGTGGTGTTGTATGGTCAATGTGATTGAAGTAGTTATAGGCTCAATGTAAGACTTGCCGTGTTAAGTTACATTTATGTATAATATTTGTGATATCCATCAGCTTATGTAAATAACAGCTGTTTAAGACAACTATGTTAACTGTAAAAAAAATCATTCCGTATAATTATACTTGATTTTGGTTAAAGAACGTATCCGTTGAAGATACCTTCTGCTGGGTTTAAAACGAGGAAAGTCAAAATGTGCTGCTTTTCTTAAAGTTTTTAAAAGAAAATGTTCTGATATTGTTCTTTTTATTCTGTACTGAAGAAGAAAGGAGGCCAGATTGTAGAATTTGGCATATCTTGCTATCATGAAATTATGTTTACATACATGAGATTTTATTATTCTTGATTCTAAATACTCAGTTATTAAAAGGTTTTCGTTATTGTGAGTTTTCGGGAGTACATACTAGCAAATTATCCGAAACTTGGCGTCAGTATGCCAAATACTGGCTTATAGAGAAAAATATCTTCAAAGTTATATTGCTATATATGTATATATGCTAATGTTTGTTCTAATATAAAGGAGAAGGGATTGTATGCAATTATTTTTTTTGTCGACTTTGATAACTCATTCCTGTAACTGCACCACCACCACAGCAATATGATTTTAATATTATTTCACCGTGAGAAAGAGATGGGGTCCTGCATAGCTCCATCACTTTCCCACTGTTAAGTAATAATAAGAGCGTTTATTCCGAAAGTCACATCTATTTGCAACGTTACCCTTGCAAATAGATGTCAAATATTTCGCTGGTTTGATTACTTTGGCTCTGGCTAACTAGCGAACTAGAATATTAATAATGAATGGCAATAATAACACTGAATTTGGTATTTTAACCGTTTTAGGTGTAAAAAAGGCATTTGGAAAGTTTACAAATACTTTTTTACTTCTAAAACTAAATACTCGGTGTTACAATATTAAGTATTGCATTTCATAATCAATATTTTAGTTCACTAGTTAGCCACATTTCTTAATTCCATACAGTAATAATGCCAAATTAATCAAAACAGGTAAATATTTGACAGCTATTTGCGACGTTGCTAACTTTTAGGATAAGCGCTCTTCAATGGCACTGCTTCACGAGGTGGTGGATGCTCCCCTGCTCATTTTATAGGTCTCATGTTTATGAAGGGATCGTCCCCAGCGTACAATCAAGTTAATATACACAGACAATATTATTAATATTTGTTTATAAGTAGATAGATAATAATTAAAACGTTACCTCAGTTGTTGATGTAGTTGCAAACAATTGTTCCTACTTGTTACTTTATTAGAATTGAAGCTTTTGTATGAAATCATCATTTTTATATCTTTTTTACCCTTCCAGGACATTTTATTGAAGTTACGGCTTCTAATGTTTTAAAAGTGTTTGAAATCTGATTTTAATCGTGGGATAAAAGTAGATTAAGCGAATCTAGTTAAAATAATTTTGTATGATCTATAATATCTAGTGAAAGAAACTACATCATCAGTTTTTAGATAGATTATATTAGACTCTTTATTGTACACCATAAAAAATACAGACATAAATTTAGAAATTTTACATAGGGTGACACAATGGGTGGCCCTACCGCTTGCGCGGTGTTTATTCTCTGAAATACAAAAATATCCTTTATTAGAGAAATACCTCCTTAACGCTTATGCAAACATCGAAACCCAACAATGTGGGCGGCTATAAATTGGTAGATTAAAATGTAATAATGTTTTATTTTACATGACATTGTAAAAGAATACTTCAAAAGTAAATTCCAAAAAATGCTGAATTTAAACTTGTATTTTATTAAATTATCCCTACCACCAACCATGATGTCTCCTGCCTACTAGTGCCACACTAAGGTAATCGGGGAAAAGTAGGCGTGTGGAGAAAATGAAACAAACTTGACTGCACAACACAACTCACGTTTTTATTTTATAACGACAAATTATTTTCCAGGCGACTAACAACAACAACTTAAAGGGCGACTAACTATGAGGTACATAAATAATGACATGGCGACTAATATTAACAGTGGGATAACAAACAAATGAAAATGACTGAAAGGTAGGTTAGGTTAGGTTAGAACTGTGACCATAACAACAGTCAGTGTCTAATGTTGGCTTAGCAATAAATTCTATAAACAATCTCATTTTATACTTAAAATGCTACTTCACTGTAGCTACCAACCTATTATATTTGCTACCTATTTTAACAATATAAAGCTGCTACTTTATACTTATATTGCTACTTCACTGTAGCTGCCAACCTAATATTTTTGCTACCCATTTTAATTATTTTAAAACCCTAAATCAGATTAGTTTGTGTCATGCTTTTTATAACTAGTAACTTGTGACCCGTCCCGACTTCGCAAGACAGTCGAAGTCCTGCAGAAATTCACTTAAATAATGATGGTGAAAACTATCAAAATCGATAGAGTAGTTTAGAATATGCTAATACACAGATGAACGACGATAGACTGATTTTACTTATATAGATATACAGGGTCAGATTAAATTAACTAGCGGAACTCCGCAGACGTGATAGGTATCGATATCCAAATAAATGAAAAAGCAAAAAAAAAAAAAAAAAAATTTTTTTTTGGTTTAGTTAATTGATTCAGGCGTGACTGCAGAAATCCATTATTACATATAGAAACATTAGTAACCTATTCCGCTTAACTATATTCCTAGACTCAGAAAAAAAAAACTTAGTGTACCCACGCCGAGCACAGGATGCAGTGAGTTTTCACTCCAAAGAGTGTAATAATATTTTCACTCTGTCTGTGTCCGGCGCTCGGCGTGGCAACACTCTGTGTTCGGGTTCGCGACAAGTCAATCGTCATCCTGAGGATGCTTCGATGAGAGGTGAAACACGTGTCGATTTCTTACAGTTTTTTATTTTTTTTATGACTGTAGGAATAGTAAAGCAGATATACCTATTTGGTAACCTATTCCGGTTACTAACTACCGTAGTAGACGTAGATATATTTAGTAACCTATTTCGGTTACTAAATATATCTAAGTCTAGTTTTTTTATTTGGGGTCATCAACCGCAGTGTAGTTAAATATCAGTTTAAGAAATCCGTTATTTTTTGCTTAAACTTCGCAGACGTGTTGAGTATCACAATCTAAACACGATAAAATAAAACAGATTTTTCAACTCAAATTTCAAGTAGGTACCTAACAGCATAACCTTCTCACCGCTCTGGTTTTATTCACTCTTCTTTCTTTGTCCAGGCAGTATTTCTTTGGAATGCGCTTCCTCTGAATATCAGGATGGCAACCAGTCGGTTATCCTTCAAGTTGAAGGCACGTGAACATATTCGTGAAAAGTTGGCAGAATCTTTGCAGCGCTGATTTGCTGGATTTGTTTTCTCCTCTACCAATCGTTATTTCTCCGGACAAAGTTTATTCGGTTTATATGTATGTATCTATGTATTTATAGGTATTAATTTTCAAGTTATCTAGCACTTATGTTGCACCTGCCATGTTTTGTCTCTGCACCACCCTAAGGTAGAAAATACCTCAGGCACTAAGTCCGCCTTTGTACCTACAGTATTTTTTTACCTGTGCTTAAAGTTTTATAAATAAATAAATAAATGACCAGCGGCCGTTATCCCAAAAAATAAAATCATCAAATATTTTTATTTTTATTGTCTTATTTAGATATCAATACTAGTGATGTAGCGACTAGTCGCTGAATAGTCAGGAAAGCGGACTAGTCGGCCATATTTGTAGTCGACGACTAGTCGGCCCATTTTTTACTCGTAGGTATTAATATGCTTAAAAATGTGCACTTCACTTTATTTCCTCCTTCTCCCTCCAACTCGTCAAAGAAAGTCCAAAAGCGTGATTTCTTCTTCGACATGACGCAAACAATTTCAATAAGGTAGTTCCACTACTAATAAAATAATATGTACACTGTGTAATTGTAATTCAACTTTGTTTTTAATTAAAACACCATGCAACGCCGCTCGCACGTAAACAATGATAGAAAAAATGCAATGCAACATTATTTCGAGACATTTTCTCACGCGAGTGCTGAATTGCCGTGCTAACCTTTTTTTTATTTTGGGTGGGATATCATCAAATGACTCCTCCCGCTCTGGGTTGAGCGGGAGGGCGTGTCAGACTCTTACTGACTAAAACCCACCCGTGTTCCTTCTCTTGCCTTTGCAATGCCAGGGGGCCACGGTATCCCTTTCGGACTTTCCCGCAACCCCGGCAGGCAATGGTCTCATCGGACCCCTTCATTCGCTGACATCTCTTTGAGGCGAGCGTGGAACACAACGCGCCGTCGACCCGGGCTTGGTCCTTACCGGACGGCGAGCTACCCATTGCTCACCGCCTGCAAGCCCACGCCTACGGTGGCCGGGAATCGTCAATCGATTCCCGACGCCCAGGGCGTCTCCTCCTGCGGCGGCTAGGGGCGTGAGGGCGCGAAATTTGCCTCTCCCTCACGTGTTCCGCCTCCTCCTTCGCGAGCATTACTGCTTCGCAGAAGGAGGTGACGGCCTCCCGTGCCCTCTCGCTCCGTACCATGGCCTGGACCAGGGCCGGACGCGAGAGATCCCCGCCACCGATCGCCTCCACGAGGACACGGCGGTGCTCTGCCCAAGCCGGGCATACCTCCACCGTATGCTCCACCGTGTCCTCCGGGCGATCCACGCAGTGATGACACCCGGGCGTTTCCTCCCGCCTTATCCGAAACAGGTACCTCCCGAAACAGCCGTGTCCGGTGAGGACCTGCGTCAGGCGGAAGGTGAGGACGCCGTGGCGCCTCTCCAGCCACTCCTCAAAGAGGGGACTTATCGCCGCAATAGTGGCGTGCCCAGCACTGGGTTGCGACAATCGCACTCTCCATGCCGCCATGAGATCCCGTCGGAGCTCTGTCCGCTGTGCCGCGATTTCTCGCGGCATCGGAGTCAAGCCCCGGCGTTTCGCCTGCCGTGCTACCCTGAAACTGTGATCTAGTGCCGTGGTTTGGAGAACTCAGGTTATCAAAACTGTTTTTGGTCAGGCCTTTTTTAGGGTTACGTACCCAAAGGGTAAAAACGGAACCCTATTACTAAGAGACTTCGCTGTCCGTCCATCCGTCCGTCCGTCTGTCAACAGGCTGTATCTCATGAACCGTGATAGTTAGACAGTTGAAATTTTCACAGATGATGTATTTCTGTTGCCGTTATAACAACAAATACTAAAAACAGAATAAAATAAATATTTAAGAGGGGCTCCTATACAACAAAAATGATTATTTTGCCGTTTTTATAGATAATGGTACGGAACCCTTCGTGCGCGAGTCCGACTCGCACTTGGCTGGTTTTTATCTACCCTATATATTGAGCAAGATCTTCATTTCCATAGGGGTTTCAGGTACAGCATTTTTAACTAATATTAGCCTTTGTTCAGACAGAAAAAATAATGTAAACAAAAAGATGTCCCGAGAACTCCCGAAAAGTCCGCCTGGCCGCGCGCCGGGCGCCGCGTGTCGAGACCTACGAGCCGAAAGCGTCGGCGTCGTCACTAAGATTGCCGATGTTACCCGAACTCAACCGAAGGCAATGAATGGCTTGGCCGACATCTGCGGAGTTTCGCTCGCTAATTTAATTTGACCCTGTAGGTAGGCTACTAATACTCAAATTCAAAATATTTTATTTCACGTAGACCGACATGGACACTTATGAAACGTCAGAAGCTAGGTGCACTTGTAGCGGTTACACCGCCACATAATAACTACGCATCAAAGACATGACGTCACACAAATCCTGCATCGCGCAATTAGAGTTTACCGCGCGAACGACATACATAAGACTATCCGAAATCAACAGTCGGGCAGTCGGCCCGCCAGACACAACACCCGTCTGGTTGGAGGATCCTCCCTTTTCTATGGTGGATGAGTGAACTTTACACCCTGTTCCTCATGCCCCAAAATTGGTGACCCCGAGTATGAACGTCAACGCAGCCTTCGTGCAACTACTTCAGCGTGTCGTCATCATCATCACTCCCGCAAGCTTTCGTGAGGCGAGTCACACAGACAGCCAGCACCCTCGGCTTCAACGGGTATCCTGACCACCAGCATGCAGCGAACGCGCATTCCTGGTCATCACCCTCAGCCTCATCACCCCGACTCACTGGGGAATCAACGCAATCATCTCAATCAGCGCAATCACCGCTATAACCTCAATCAACGCAATCATCTCAATCAGCGCAATCACCGCTATCACCTCAATCACCTCAATCACCGCAATCACCTCAATCACCACAACCGCCGCAATCATCGCAGACAGTTCCGACTCACCGCGAACTGTGCGGCACCCGGTTCCGACTCACTGGAACCTTAGCTGGCACTGTGAAGCATCGCAAGATACAAGACTCAGCCCACTATCGACCTCCGGTCTCCGGAGGGGAGTGATGTAGCGGTTACACCGCCACATAATAACTACGCATCAAAGACATGACGTCACACAAATCCTGCATCGCGCAATTAGAGTTTACCGCGCGAACGACATACATAAGACTATCCGAAATCAACAGTCGGGCAGTCGGCCCGCCAGACACAACACCCGTCTGGTTGGAGGATCCTCCCTTTTCTATGGTGGATGAGTGAACTTTACACCCTGTTCCTCATGCCCCTAAACACTGTTCCAATATTGGTCGTTTCCTATGGAGAAGAGCCGTCAAGGGACTCCACGGTTACTCTTTAAAAATAATTGGCTTTTACAATATTTTCAAATAACAGTGTTATTAGGTATGGGAGGACAGTGTAGGTCTTTCAACAAGTACCAGGTAGGTTAACAAAATAATAATGGTCACCAAATCTACAGTCCACTAAGCCTACAGCGTAAGTACTAACAGTAACTAAGCCCACAGCCTACTAACAATAACGTCATAATAACATTGAAACATCTTGTAGAGAATGGAGAAGAAAACACAATCTATCATTTGTGCATGTATCTAGTAGCCTATGAAGTTTCTTATACTAACCTAAGCGTCACACTGCGAGGTCAATAGGGATGATGACTAAAAAAATGTTTTTTGTCCGTAATGTAGATTATGAAAAAATAACGTACACGTATTTTTTCTTTATTTACTTTGTCAAAAGATTACGGCGATACATTTAGTTATAATGTGCCATGACGTCACTTGTATGTAGATTTTATACATACTTGTGACGTATCAACCCCCACTCCCCAACTTTAATGCGTTGTATCTAAGTCATTTATTATTAATATGATAAAGCAAAAAATACGTGTCTAATATTTTTTCATTATCTGACTGACGGACTAAATAGAATTTCATTTTTTTGACCCAGGCATCATCCCTATTAGAGGTATCATCTTTCGGCCTATAACAGGCCACTACTCTCCAAAGCGCACGTTCTTTAACTCGATCCTCGATACCCTCATCCAGTTGCTACCAGCCACCTTGTGAACATTGGCGCTCAACCTTTCCTGAACCCGTCCTTCATTACCATACCTATGCTACACAATGCTGGTGAAAATAAGCTATTAATGCTGCATTGATTATAAATATAAAAATATATTGAGTATTGCTTATACAGGGTGGATTTTTGAGATGGGGCATTAAGGGCCTAACCGTTAGACCTTATCCGTTGTTGCTATAGGAAAACGGTCTCAGGAAACTGCTCTTAACTTTTTGAGAAACTGTTCTGCATTCACAGGTTGAAAATGTCTATACTTTATTTCAAAATCTCTTAAAAACACCTACCTAAAAATCTAACTTGTAAGTATAAACAAATAGTAAGTACCTCTTTATGTCAATTTTGCGTTTTGGTTTCAGTAAATTGAGATGAAAATCTAGGACGTACCTACGAGTATTAGCAGTGTGAATGAAAGCTCACCGTAGTTCGGCGAACATAATGAAAGGTGAGTAAAAAAAAAAAATTTAAGGTCGTCTGCCTTTCCAAATTTCAGCTGTGAACACCATTACAGACAGAATTGTACCAACAAATAATATCGCGAAAGCTACACGTTGGTCACTTAGCTTTATTTTAAAGAAAGCCCGAGGTTCACTATCGCGTCGGGTCTTCCAAATAGGGATATTTAGCATTTGCCGTGTCCACTTGTAGTACATAGTTGGTAGACCAGCTTCATTTAGCCGTTCTGTAACAGCTTGGAGATCCTCGTAGAATGGGAAACCTAAAGAAACAATTAACGCAAATTAACAGAATTAACGCAATTGGTGGGAAAGTCCCAGGACTTTCCCACATCCACCCAAATTAATAGATATTTGATTTGGTTGAATTTTACCTGATCGGGCTATGTAGGACAAGTAATATGTGCAGAAACATTCGTCCACTATATCGATGAGAGGCGTACCGTGTCTGTCCAAGAACTGTTGGGTAATTTCCATTTTGGCATCCGATTTCCTGTGCACGGTTGTTGCCTTTGGGTATTACAGGATTACTCCTGGGGCATTAGATTAAATTATATGATTTATTAACATGTACTTTACTTAGGTATTCATTTTAAGCGCGTGGAATATTTGTGTGGGACCGAGATGAATCTTATTTCTATCTACCAGAATAAAACAATAAGCTAAGGAGATCTTATTGTTTTACGAAACCACCTCTCGTGCTTCGCCGATACCTATAGATAGTGCAATCCACGACGACGGGCCCCACTCCGCTCCGCTCCGTACTAAATTACAGCTTACAGTACAGTAATCGCGGAGTGGGGCGCGTCGTCGTGGATTGCACTATCTGTACCTACCTCTAATAACACATAGTACCGTTTCAATTTCTGTCTGGTGATACGATGATGATTGTACTAGTTTGGTGGGTCGTCGTGCTATTGTTCGCTAGGTACCTACCGTACCTAAAACATAAGACTTACCAAGACGATCGCCAGGTATCAAACGAACTCGATCAAAGAATTCTGCTTGTAACTTGTCTTCTGGTACCTGTAGCTGTCTCATGAATTCTCTCATTGTAGGGGAAGTGTACAAAGTAGCCCCAGAAGCATAAAGTTGCTCTAGAGTCGTTATTTGGCGATAGCGTTCCAAAGTTGTGTACACTCTGCTCAGGTGACCCTGAAATATAAGATAGCCAATGATGCACCTTTCCTTGTTTAATATCCTCCCGACCACATATCGGTTACAGCGGACAATCTCAACAGAGATAAGCCAGGGCTCACAACGCGTCCAGGCATTTCTTCAGTGTCACAAAGAGTGGCAGTCGAATATCATGACACCCGATACACATTTCGCTATATGGTCTTCCTGTGTGAGAACACAACATTGCCGTTTTTATAAGTCCACAACGCGTTATGGACATAAAAGCGAAGTGGCTGTTTTAAGGAAGTCAAAACCTGAATGCGCTCTGGACAATTTTCTAGTCGACGGCTCGAACTCGTACGTGACTAATATGCATGCTAATTAGTCTAATTATTTATGAATAATTATTTATCTAGCTTTTATTTAATTATATTTATTCATTTAGTTATTGAAATAGACTATGATTTATAACCAAAACGAGCGCGTAAATTTCATGAACAGACTTTTGAGCGTAAAGGTATGATGGAAAAACTACTGGATGTATTTACTCAAAATAAATTTATTTTAACTGTTGAATAAATTATCCTGTAAGGTTTCTATGTAGCCATTTTTTTACTACATAAGTTATTTATTTACGCTCAAGGACGAGTTAAAATTAGTGTGAAAATATGTATAAGTTTCGATGCTCATAACTTCTCCTTCACCAATTCTGCTTCCATACAGGGTTAGATAATGCCAATTATTTAGTTTTGAATGTACACCTTCAAACAGACGAGTAATCACCATACCACGTTTTTATGGAAGAATGGTGTTTTTTTTTTTTTTTTTTTGTGGGTGTGAAATCATCAAACGTCGTCTCCCGCTCTGGGTGGAGCGGGAGGGCATGTCAGACTCTTACAGACTAAAACCCACCCGTGTTCCTTCTGTTGCCTGTGCAATGCCAGGGGGCCACGGTATCCCTTTCGGACTTTCCCGCAACCCCGGCAGGCAATGGTCTCATCGGACCCCTTCACTCGCTGACATTCTTTGAGGCGCGCGTGGAACACAACGCGCCGTCGACCCGGGCTTGGTCCTTACCGGACGGCGAGCTACCCATTGCTCACCGTCCGCAAGCCCGCGCCTACGGTGGCCGGGAATCAGCGATTGATTCCCGACGCCCAGGGCGTCTCCTCCTGCGGCGGCTAGGGGCGTGAGGGCGTGAAATTTGCCTATCCCTCACGCGTTCCGCCTCCTCCTTTGCGAGCATTACTGCTTCGCAGAAGGAGGTGACGGCCTCCCATGCCCTCTCGCTCCGTACCATGGCCTGGACCAGGGCCGGACGCGAGAGATCCCCGCCACCGATCGCCTACACGAGGACACGGCGGTGCTCTGCCCAAGCCGGGCATACCTCCACCGTATGCTCCACCGTGTCCTCCGGGTGAACCACGCAGTGATGACACCCGGGCGTTTCCTCCCGCCTTATCCGAAACAGGTACCTCCCGAAACAGCCGTGTCCGGTGAGGACCTGCGTCAGGCGGAAGGTGAGGACGCCGTGGCGCCTCTCCAGCCACTCCTCAAAGAGGGGACTTATCGCCGCAATAGTGGCGTGCCCAGACTAGCGTACCCTTAAGGAGCGTTTCCGGTTTTTGAGCCTTATATAATAATAATAATATTAAACCAAACCTAACCTGATATACAGCCAGAAAAAATATGGAACCCAATAAGCATGCACTCCTTAGCATTAGCAATGTTCTTGTTTTCATCGGTGAATATCCAAGCATTGTCGCCAACACAGAGATGTGCAGGTACCACCAGAAAGTCTTTGTCCCTGGACCCGTCGTTGTTTTGTTGATCATCGCCGTGGCCCACATGATGCCGCCTATTGCCACTAATACCACACCTATCAAGGCCCATAACGACCGAGAGAACAAATTAAACACACCATGCCAAAGCGGTACAACAAGAGGCTTTCTTACTAAAGCACACAAAGTATCAGTTTTAATATAATGCAGGTAATAAATATGTTCATCAAAATATAGAGTCATAAATCGCGAGTTGAAGGATATATCCAACTCGTTGCGAATGATACAACCCAAAGCACCGCTTGCATTCCCGGGTAGCGCATAACCGTAATTGTCACAAACATTATTTTCAGAAAATGATAAATTAAATTTTAAATGCGAGAGGATGTCGTGCATTACCATTCCATCTAAACCGCAATACCCATTAGATAAATTAAAATTAAAATTCACATAATAGTGTAAATTCTTACAGTCTCTGATAGATGTTGGATATCTGTCGAATATGCTCGCCTGCATAGGGTAATCATCAGCTAGCTTTTCTCCACTTTTCTTTATGGCTATAGATAAGTCTTTAGAATGAGAAGCATTAATCAATTTAATAGATCTGTCATATATATTCCTAGTAGATGGTCTTTTGCCGTTATAAATAACCATCTTTTGTTTACATGCATAAGGGAATACTACACCAACACGCATGATTTGAAATCTGTGCCACAAAGTATTCATGAAATTTTCCAAAATTATAAATTCCTTTATATTCATTGTGTCATTCTTACATTTGAATTGTCTGTCACCGGTGATGATAATGTATAGTAAAGACCAATTGGATCTAATAAAAAACCGCCATAAAGCAGAGTCAACCATCTTCAAATCTGTTAAATATCTTGTCATGATCATAACGTTAGGATTATCACTTGTTTTAATAAAATCCCTTGTAAAATTAAATCTAATGTCTAAATCTGAGCCATACACATTTAGTAACAGGATTGATTGATCAGAAATACTGTTCTGCAGGATGCATGTCTTTAATTCTGGGTGAGCGTGAACATCCATGTCGAAAAATACTGTCTGTGAATAATTTTCAACTGGTAATAGTAGAAGACAATTTGTTACAACTGGTGCGAGCTTGTATTTCGATTCAGAGCTTGAAACTGCGAGAAACTTTGATAAGATTAGAAATGCAAGGAACTTCATTTTTGTTGTTTCAAAATCAAACTACTGATGTCCATTGTTCGTCAAATAATTCACAGTACATCAATGCCTCCTCGATATATGTAGTTACCAGTAACAAGTACCAAGAAATTCTCATTTATAGACGTACAATACATACAACAATCAATCACCCTAAAGAGTTTGCTGTGTCAATCTGTTAACGTGGACGACGTAAGGGTACAAATATGAACTTGAAAATTTATTTATTGATGAAGATGTTCATCATTGGAAAAAAGATAACATTTTATTTGTCAGCAAATATCATTAACTAACACATTTTCGTAATGGTTGTTTGTAAAATAAACAGCTAAAGACTGATATAATAATTTTGTGATCTTATTTATGAAAAGTCCGGTTTTTTTTATTAGGTAGCACCTTTTGTTTAATAAATGGCTGAGATAACGTAAGAACTAAAATACATAACACTACATTTAGCAATATTTAAAAGCAAACTGTTATCAATGCTCTCCATTGAAACACAAAGTTTAATGTCTTCTTGTAGCGTTGCTGAATCAGCATCGACTTTCAACCCGCGTTTAATACTGGCGAACCGACCCACCTTTGAAAATAACCACACTTTTGTACTTTTGCGATGTTTTTTTCATCATATTGCTCATATTACTCATCATTATCCATCACTGAATGCAGCTTGGCATTAGACGTTATATGGTATATTTTTAACTATAATTATAATTGTTAGTGAAGGTATAAACTGCTTTTAAAGATAATTAAGAGGTTTATTTGAAGATTTTTTGGAAGCATTAATGTATGTTTAATTATGATTTGAGTTCCATCACTGTATTAAAATAAGGCTTGAAAATATCTTTCTTTTTTTTGGTCAAAATTATTTACGGTTTAAGAGATACACTGCTTTAAACAACTTTTGGAACATTTTCAGGATACTGTGCCTTATACGACTTGTCAAAGCAGTAAGTTTAATATTAATGTATTATAAATTTAAATGACAAAATTCGTTGCATAGTTTAGAAGAACAATACGGTCACACAGAGAAACGATGTGATTTTGATTTACAATCATGTATAGATATTATTAAAAGGTCATCTGCATGAAGCAAACACCTAGCGCACAGTAAATGTTACTGTGCAGCCACTGAAGGCCTCATCCCAGGTATCGGCTGCCAAGCGTAGGACATTATCATCTGCAAAGGAGATTATTTTACCTTAAGAGAATTTAAGACTTGTGAGTTGGCATATAAGTTGGATATAGGGTAGACCCAAGATGCTGCCATGCGGAACTCCATGCATCTATAAGTCTACTATGTATAGATATTGCCATACATAGAAAGCAAGATCAAAGGGGACGTGGGAAGTAGGTAGCTGTAATTGTTACATACCTAATACAGACTTGACTGCAAAGCACTCATTTATTTATTTTTAAGGAATACAACACAGACATCGTTCACTTGTAAACGGCCCTGCAACCAGCAAAACCAACCAACTGATTGTTTTCTGGCTGACACTGGGCGACAACTACACAATAACGACATTGTATCAGGGGGCGGTACAACGTTCTCATAATTTTATTCTCATACCATTTATTGGTTACTAACTACACTGGATCGTAAAAATTCCGGGTCACTAATAAATGGCGTGATAGTTTCTTAAATACATAAGACAAATTTGTGAAACTTTAGTATATTGTAGATGACTGATTAATATACAGGGTGTTTGGCGCATGGACCGACACAATTTTTTCAGGAATTTGGGAGGTCATTAGCTAGGTTCTACCCATACACCCTTTGTCCCAAAAGTTTTTTTTATAATTAATTTAGAAGTTGTAAAATTTCATTCATTAAATAAAAAAATTAACTTTGGAAGCCTGTAAGGAATTTTCTTGAAACCAGTTGTATAAAACAAAGATGTTTTTAGATTTAAAAGACTTTGGAGAATGCAACAAAATTTGTTTTGTGCCACTACACCCACAAACAAAAAAGTTATTTCAAATTAAAGAACACATTTTGGGAATTTTTTTCATTTAAAAAAAATAATCATATGTAACCAACCGTGACATTTGGGACAAAGGGTGTATGGGTAGAACCTAGCTAATGACCTCCCAAATCCCTGAAAAAATTGTGTCGGTCCATGCGCCAAACACCCTGTATATAAAAATGTGTTACACGTTTTGTACTCTATATAACTTTAATTAAATACTTACTAAAAAATAAGTATTTTTTTGTATTTTTTAATTTAATTTTAGATTTTTTGTCAATTTAATATTTAGTATTTCCTCCACGAGCCCGTATCTTTTCATTAAGACGATGTGGCATGCTGTAAACCAAATTTTTAATACGATTTTTGTCTACATTATGTTTGCCCATTCTTCCAGCAGAGCAGGAGAGCGTTGTCTCACGCATCTCCCGAGCTCGTCCCATGCACGTTCTATGGGATTTAATTCTGGGCTGCGAGCTGGCCACTCCATGCAGGTAATATCGACGTCTTGAATAAATATATTGACCAAACGAACAATATGTGGTCGCGCATTATCGTGCATAAAAATTGAATTTGCACCCATATTCACTAAGAAGGGACCAGCATGCTCATTTAAAACCTCTTCTACGTATCTGACAGCAGTCAGAGAACCGTTTTCTATGATCAGTAACTCCGTGCGATCCTCTGAAGATATCCCAGCCCAAACCATTATTGATCCTCCACCGAATGGCACCTTTTCTTCAAAACACGCTTGATGATACCGTTCTCCAGGTCGTCTAAATACTCTTCGTCCCCCGTCGTGCGTAAATAAACAAAATCTGGACTCATCGAAAAACATAACCTTGGACCAATCTTCATCTGTCCATCGAATGTCTTCTCGAGGAAACCGTAACCTGGCAACTCGATGTTCTCTGAGCAGTTTGGGGCCGTTTGCTGGTCCATAAGGCTTTATATCAGCTTCACGAAGACGTCACAGAATCGTATCAGAGCTCACATTGTTGTGGTGAATTTCTTGGAGACTGTTTCGGACCTGAACAGCCGTGAGATGTCGATTTCTTAATATAGTGCTCACGATGAATTGCCATTTCCTCCTGATATTCATGCCGGTCTCTTGAAATCGCTGGAGTACTCTTTTGAGCGTTGATAAAGATACTCCTACTGTTCTAGCAGTGCTACGCTGACTTCTTCCTTCTTGTACCATGGTAAAAATCCGTGTACATTCTTCAGGTGTTAACGACATGACACACTGAATACTCTGATCAATCCAAGGAATCATTTATAATGACAGCTCGCTTTGAAACAAGAGCAGAAAAAATATTATTTTCTTAATTTTAAATTTTCAAACAGCAGTTTTTTTTTTAAATCTGATTCTTGTGCAAATGAAACCTCTTTAGAGACTTAGTACAAGCACTAGTAACCTGTTTACTACATATTATTTATTATAGCGATCTAGGTATGTAGTTTATGGAGATATCACGTTTTTATTAGCGACCCGGAATTTTTGCGATCCAGTGTACTAAAATTCATAGATATTCAATCCGATATTCATAGTTTAAATACCAGGAATAAACATAACCTTGCTGTACATCGGACTCGTCTCCACAGAGTAGGCAACTCGTTCATGGGTCAATGTATACGCTTTTACACCAAACTTCTCATCGACATTCGAAACTTACCCATTATCTAAACGATTTAAAAGCTGTATTTAAACCAAACTTTGTAAAAAAAGGGTACTATAAAATTTCAGATTATTTAGAAAATAAAAAAGCTTAGGATTAAGCTGCTCGTTCTGCTAAGCTTTGTGATAAAATCATAAAACTTGACATTATAAGTATTCAGTAAAATCATCAAAATATACCAGTATTATACATATAAACATTGCCAGTGTTGAATATAACATACAAAATGACATGATTACTTTGTAAAGTATTATATTATTTTAAATTTTTGTGAATGTGAGGACTATCTGAATATTTTTATTATTTTTCTTTCTCAGTTAGTTTTAATCATGGTCTGGCAGTTTGAGTAGTTTATGCGGCCTACCCAAATGTCCTTTCTTTGGTATTATTCGTCGAGTTGAGCTCCTTAAGTTCTGAGTTGAGCTCTACGATTACTGACAAATGCTTGCACTGACAGGAAAGGTTCACTCAAATCTGTGTGGTTATTTTCTCAAAATACCATTGCAGATACTAATCTACATGGTCCTCATATGTCCTGACCAAGATTATGTCTGGACTTTAAAAGAGACTGTGACCTCTGAGTTTGTTTCGGCCTTTTTTCTCAGAGTAGTCAGATAGGAAATGCCGAACTCATCTAGCAATTTTTTTTTTAGATGTGTAAAATTTGTTCTAATATCCTATTTACAGAATAAACAATTTTATTTCATTTCATTACAATGTAAAAACATTTAGCTAGCCCCAAAATAATGTGTGTGTGTGTATGTTGTTATAATAATAACAAGTTCGTTATCCGGCAATTTCGTATTGTTATCGTGTCGTTGTCATTGTAGTCTTATGTAAAAGCGCCCAACACTATCATTATTTAAATTATATAGGTACTACATAGTTACCTACATGAAATAAAAACTACTAAAGCAATAGTTCAATTAAACCTTGAATTGATATGAATCAAACAATCGATCTTTTCTGACATAATGTTATTTAGTTATCCTACAACATACAAAATGCATGGTCAGGGTTTGTCTTTTACCTTGACAACTAAGTGTATATAGAGGCTTATGGTCCATCTACGCCATACAGGTACCTCTGACAGTTACCTATGTGACTGCATATGGCTGCATACAAATTAAAGTACAGTTTATTTTTTAAGAGCATCAAGGAGACGCCGTTTGTTTCTTTTCCACAGTCCAAAACTTCGTTTTCCGAAATGTGTGGCATATCATATTAAAACCAAGGACGTAGTACATACAGTGCGCAAGATAATCACCGTAGATCAACCAGATCATAATGAAAAGGTGCAAGAGTATCATCAGGAAATTCCATTTAAACTTGATTAAAGTCTTCGCTTATACTTATTTACGTCTGCCTATCCACATTTCAGCTGCGAACACGGTGGCAGACACAATTGTACCAGCAAATAATATCCCAAATGCTACACGTTGGTCTCTTAACTTAATTTTAGAGAAAGCCCGCGGTTCCTTGTTGTTTTCGGATTTCGAATTTGGTATTTCAAGCATTTGTTGAGTCCATTTGTAGTATATATTTGGTAAACCAGCTTCATTAAGACGTTCTGTAAATACTTGGAGTTCTTCGAAGAATGGGAATCCTACGGGAAGAGAAAATCTTAGTGTAGTACATTTGCTGCTGGAGCTCATGGCTCAAGATAAAGTCATCGTCGATTACGGTGGGATGATATTCGCTGCTTTTCACAAATGCGAGTACCTATGTACCTACCACGGAATAGATGAATACTTATTTATCTATTCCGTGGTCCTACACATTGCAAGCGGGTTGGTTGATTGATGGTTGGCAGACTGCAACCGTTTACAAGTATGACACAAATAACCGCGACGCGTTTTTAAAATTGGCTTCGTTTCACCATGTCATATCGTGGGAAATTCAACAGCTAACATAAAACTTAAGAATAACCCAAAACACTAAATGTACAATACCTGATCGAGTAATGCAGGACAAGTAATAAGTGTAAAAACATTCGTCTAGTATATCTATGAGAGGAATTCCGTGATTGTCTGAGTACTGCTCGAGAATTTCCATCACGGCATCTGATTTCCTATCCACGGTGCCAGCGAATTTGTGTTGCAATACTACTCCTGAAATAAATATAATGGATTGTATTACGTGTAGGTCTGCAACTTATGTTTTTTTCTTATAATGGAGGTTCAGCTGGCACGAATATTTATTATTCCCCAGACAAGCTTCTTCACAAAAGCTCGAAAAACTACTACTGCCTAGTTAACCAACTTACCAAGACGATCGCGATCGCCAGCGATTACATGAGTTCGATCAAAGAATTCCTCTTGTATCTTGTCTTCTGGGTTTTGAATTTGTCTAAAGATATTTCTCATTGAAGGGGACGTGTATAAAGTAGTTTCCGAATAATAAAGGTCCTTCAAAGTTTTTATTTGCGGAAATCGTTCTACTGTTGTGTACACTCTGCTTATGTGACTCTGAAATTTTAATAATAATAAAGATATTATGAATAATTAGATCTTTAAGACAGATAGGTACCTAAATACCAAAATAAATGACTTACCTGATATATAGCCAGAAAAAATATGGAACCCAATAAGCATGCGCTTCTTATCATTATCAAAGTTCTTGTTTTCATCGGTGAATATCCAAGCATAGTCGCCAACGTAGAGGTTTGTAGGTACCACCACAATCTTACTGTCCCTGGACCCGTCATCTTTTTGTTAATCATCGCCGTGGCCCACATGATGCCACCGATTGCTACTAATACCGCACCTACGAGGGCCCATAGCGGCGGGGAGAACAAATTAAACACACCTTGCCAAAGCGGTTTAACATCAGGCTTTCTTATTAAAGCACACAAAGTATCAGTTTTGACATAATTTATGTAATAAATTTGTTCATCCGAATACAGAGTCATAAATCGTGAATTGAAAGATATATCCAACTCCTTGCGAATGATACAGCCCAATGTGCCGCTTACATTTCCGGAAGCTTCAAAACCATAATAGTTACATTTTTCTTCCCGAGTAAAAGTTATATTAAAATTTAAATGCGAGAGGATGTCGTGCATTACCATTCCGTCTAAACCACAGTACCCACCCGTTAAGTTCAAGTTAAAATTCACGTAGTAGTGTAAATTCTCACAATCTTTGATAGCTGTTGGATATCTGTAGAACATGCTCCCTTGTATTGGGTAACCATTAGTGAGCTTTTCCCCACTTTTCTTTATGGCTTCAAACAAGTCTTTGGAATTAGTAGTATTAATTAATTTAATAGATCTGTCGTATAAAATCCGAGTAGATGGTCTTTTGCCGTTATAAATAACCATCTTTTTTTTACATGCATAAGGGAATACTACACCAACACGCATGATTTGAAATCTGTGCCACAAAGTGTTCATGATATTATCCAACAACAATAAATCATTTGGATTCATCGTGTCATTCTTACATTTGAATTTTCTGTCACCGGTAATAATTATATATAGTAGAGACCAATTAGATCTAATACAAAAATGCCATTGAGGAGAGTCGAATATCTTCTTCGGTGTTAAATATTTTGTCATTATAATGACGTTAGGATTATTACTTGTCCTAAGAAAATCTCTTGTGTTAATCTCTGTAATGACTGCATCTGCATTTAGTAACACAACTGATTGTTTAGAAATACTGTTTTGTAGGATACATGCTTTTAATTCTTGGTGAGCGTGTAAATCCATATCTAAGAACAGTGTCTGTGAATAATTGTCTATTGGTAACTGTAGCGGGCAATTTGTTACAACTTGTGCCAGCTTGTACTTCGGCTCAGAGCTCGAAACGAATGCAAGAAACGATGTTATGATGAGAAATGCAAGGAACTTCATTTTTGAAGTTGCAAATACGCAGATTGCGCCAAAACTTCGTCAAATTGTTCACTTCACGTCAATACCTTCTTGATAACTTCTTTTAACTTCACTAACAATCCCTAGGGAGATCTCTCTTTAATATAGACGTGTACTTGGATTATTATCAATACAGATATCGAAATTAATAACTGTAAAATGTTTGCTACCTCAATCTGTCAACGTGTGACCAGTACATTAAGAACTTGAATATTTCATTATTAATGAAGTTGTATTCAGTGACTATAAAATAACATTTTTTATAGCAAATAGTAAGCTTACATTTTCGTAGTCGTTCCTCGAAACATAAAACGCATTATTGGAAATAATCGGGTTGGTTCCCAAGTTGAGTACTAATGTAGTTTTTTTTTTAAATTTTAAACAACGTTGTTTATTTTAGGGATGAAAAAGTATCAAGTCTTTCTTATCCCTAAAATCCTCAAAAGTTTCCTTACCTCTAATATTTTCTGTCTAATGAGCTGACATTTTAATTATGTAATCACCGTGCAGCAACCACAAACAAATAGTTATAGATCTACAGGAGTCGTATTTGTTGACTTTTCGGAAGCTTATGATACCATTAGCATAAAAAGTCTGCTCAACAAAATTAAAAGTTTAACATAAGGATCATGGTTTCTTCGTTTTTTTTTTGTATTCACCTAATTCCAAGTAAACTTCGAAGCAAGAAAGAGTAGACGGTGTTGAAAAATGAATAGTCATCTTCAAGGGAGCGTGCTGAGACCGACATTATTAGGTACATGCTGCGTATAGCTAAGGATGTTTGTTTTTTATCTATCAAAAAATATAAGTTATAAAAACTAAAACCCAACAAAAACGCCAATAAAAAATCATAACCCTCTTTTTTGTTTAGCCGTAGTCGGGTACAAAGGTATAAACAAGACATCAGACAGACAAATTAAAAATCCGGCGTCACACGTCGTATTAGGGTAAAAATCGTACAGATTACGTGTGACTTTTTAATTTGTCTGTGATAACTTGTATATACAATTAGTTTTTGTAACTTTTATTTAAATTATTTTTGGGTTATAAATATACATATTTTTGAAATGACCTAATTAAGCCCATTCATTGAAAGCCTTTTTTATGTCCTCTAGAGGGCGCCATATTTAATTCTTAAAACCAGCGGAAGATCAACACGCGTCCAACGATAGGTAATTCATTTGTCAAATTATGATAAGTGATTTAGAAGTTATGAGGGAAAATATGAACAGAAATACCCATATACGTACATAGATACCGGTCGAAATCATAACACTCTTTTTTAATGAATGTTTTGTCTAAGTCTAAGTACATGACCAGAAAAAGCTTGCAAGAATCCACAATGTAGCAAAAAAAATACTCTTTTCGAAGAATACTTACATTTCATATGTACAGACGCCAGCACGTCAACCTACTACAATCTGTCTTAATTCTTTAATAGATTTTCAACTTTATCACTATATATTAACTAAGGCTCAAAGTTGATTGGGAAAATTTGACAGTTTCAGGTAGGTTGATGTGCTGGCATCTGTACATTCCCTAAACTGCTGGATTTTGACTAGCTTTTATTTAATAAAAATGTATACCGTGCTCTTTAGGCTTGTAGGAACGTAGGTAAATAATACTAAGGCGTTCGTTGGAGTTTAGAGCTTAGGTTTACTGCCAACGACACATGGTAGTCGAGGGAAAGAAGGGTGAGGGACTGAAATAAAACAGTCTTGTGTACACAGCACGCATTTATTTTTGATTTTTTATATGAACCTTAATTTACCGTTTAGACTGAAAGCTAACCACAACCCGTAGATTTGGAAAAGGCTTGGTATATGATGTTAGTTTATTTTTTTAAATTACATAGTATTTATGTACCTAAAAACACACACATTTGAATTGATGAATTAATCAAACCTGAGTCGGTCTCTTCAGACCTTCAGACACAATGATTGTTAAACAGTGCTCTTACAATTAATTTATACGTGTCATACTATGATTATAATAATTACATGTCTGTTAAGCTATATGTAATAGCGGTTACGGTTCAGCAGCAATTGTTTAAATTGCCCATGCAGCACTTCACACACACAAACAAATATACAAAAGAATATTATTTTTTGACTTTTTGGTTTTGAGTCTATTTCGCGTTGTATTTAATTATTTTGTGGAATATATTAATGAAAATCAAGGACGTGTACACAGTGCGAATGAAAGTTACCGAGTCACTACTTTTCAGATAATATGACTATAAGATCTGAAAAGTAGTGCACTTGTAACAATAAATTCAATTTAAGCTTGATGATCTTCGCTTGTATAGTTTCAAGTGTTGATGTCTGCCTATCCAAATTTCACCTGCAAACACTATGACAGACAGAAAAGTGCCAATAAATAATATCCCAAAAGCTACACATTGGTCTCTTAACTTAATTTTAGAGAAAGGACGCGGTTCGGTGTCGATATCGGGCATCGAATTTGGGATTTCAAGCATTTGTTGAGTCCATTTGTAGTACATAGCTGGTAAACCGGCTTCATTTAGACGTTCTGTGAAAATTAGGAGATCCTCAAAAAACGGGAAACCTAAGGGAACCAAGAATAGAATTAATTAAAACATGGCGCATGAAAAAGTTATCAACGATAATAAAGGATTGTCGTTCAGTTCCTTCCATAATTACGAATATCCAGGGGAGTATTTTATATAGGGATTACTATGGAGGTTATATAAACAGCAGTTGATTAAAGTTTGACAGTGCAATATATATAATAATATATGCTTTAGGTTTTTTATAATATTTATTTAGTTGCAAGACGGCTAGACACATTTTTTGTAGGATTTTGTTTTCAGAGATGTCCGCGAGCCGCAGGTGTGACAAGTACCTAGACTATGAAAATCTTGTATGAGAATCCTAACGAAGATTAGATTTTTAGTACTCGTATTTTACCTGATCGAGCAATGTAGGTCAAGTAGTAAGTGTAAAAACATTCGTCCACTATGTCGATGAGAGGATTTCCGTGATCGTCAGTATACTGTTCGAGAATTGACATCTCAGCATCTGATTTCCTATCCACAGTTGCTGCGAATGGGTGTCGCATAATTACTCCTGGGGGTCAATAGAAAACTTCCTTCAACATGGATTTATTAATGTGCAGGTCTTCAGCTTAGACTTCTTTCAATGTATTATCTTCTTTCTAAATGCCCTCAGCGAAAAAATATTGATTGACATTGTCCACATGCGGCATTTTACATCCTATAGGTATGTTCAATGATTGTTTGTACCTATGTACATTCGCTCGCATATAAAAAGTAAGGTCGATGCTTGTTCAGAACATACTGCAGTTAGTGCATAGTGCTGTCTCTATACAAAACTTGTCATGACGATACAATAACGTTGATTTGATTATTTAGCTAGTAGATTTTGTATCTAGGTGGTTTGTGATAAGGATATCACGAACTTCCTTCCTTCCTACTTTCCATCCTTCCTTCTACATAGCAATTTTGCATGAACTTCAATTTACATCTCTGATTTACATAGTTTACTTCCTTACCAAGACGATCTCCAGGTATCAGATGAGTTTGATCAAAGTATTCCTCTTGTAACTTGTCTTCTGGGTTCTGTACGCTTCTCATGAGATCTCTGATTGTATCAGAAGTGTATAATGGAGCTCCAGAACTATATAGGTCCTTTAGAGTTTCTATGGTTTGAAAGCGTTCTACTGTTGTGTACACTCTGCTTATGTGACCCTATAATAATATACAGAAAAAGATATGAAACAGTGTGAAGTATTGATATCTCGTTGGAGCTTTTATTTGTGAAAAATGGCTCAACTTTTTTTGTGACGTGATTAATCACTACATATCATGATTATTTTTTCGCTATTACTCAATGAGGGTAATAGTGAAATTGCTAATGAAAACTCATTTCCGAAACAGACTGTACCAAATAATGGACTTACCTGATATACAGACATAATAAAAACTGAACCCAATAAGCATGCACTCCTTAACATTAGCAATGTTCTTGTTTTCATCGGTGAATATCCAAGCATTGTCGCCAATACAGAGTTGTGCAGGTACCACCAGAAGGTCATTGTTTCTGGGCCTGTCATTGTTTTGTTGATCATCGCCGTGGCCCACATGATGCCACCGATAGCTACTAATACCGCACCTATCAGTGCCCATAGCGGCAGAGAGAACACATTAAACACACCGTGCCAAATTGGTATAACATCAGGCTTTTTTATTAAAGCACACAATGTGTCGGTTGTAACATAATGCAGGTAATAAACTTGTTCATTCGAATACAGGGTCAAGAATCTTGAATTGAAGGATATATCCATTTCGTTGCGACTGACATAACCCAAAGTGCCGCTTATATTCCCGGGAACCCCAAAACCGAAATAGTTACAGTTTTCGGTTTCACAAAAAGAAGCTTTGAATTTAAAATGCGAGAGGATGTCATGCATTACCATTCCGTCTAAACCACAAAACCCATGCGTTAGGTTCAAATTAAAATACACATAATAATGTAAATTCTCACAATCATTGATAGATGTAGGATATCTATAGAATAAACCTGCCAGCATGGGATAGTCATGAGCTAGCTTTTCACCACTTTTCTTTACGGCTACAAATAAGTCATCGTAATTATTAGCATTAATTAATTTAATGGACCTGTCATATAAGTTCTGAGTGGATGGCCTTTTGCCGCTATAAATAACCATTTTTTGTTTACATGCAAAAGGAAATACTACCCCAACACGCATGATTTGAAATCTGTGCCACAAAGTATTCATGATATTTTCCAAGAATGAAAAATCTTTTGGATTCATCGTGTCATTCTTACACTTGAATTTGCTGTCGCCGGTGATGACTATATACAGTAGAGACCAATTGGATATAATAAAAAAGAGAGAGTCAACCATCTTCGGTTTTAAAAATTTTGTCATTATAATGACGTTAGGATTATTATTGGTCATAATAAAATCTCTTGTGATATTCACTCTAACTTCTACATCCTTATTAAGTAACAGAACTGATTGTTTAGAAATACTGTTTAGCAGGATACATGTTTTAAATTCTGGCTGAGCGTCAACATCCATATCGAAAAATACAGTCTGCGAATAATTTTCGACTGGTAACAGTAGCGGACAATTTGTTACAACTGGGGCGAGCTTATACTTAAGTTCAGAGCTTGAAATTGCGAGAAACGTTGTTAACACGAGAAATCTAAGGAACTTCATTTTGATGTTACAAAATCGACCATTGCTCGTCAAATTGTTCACTTCATATAACAATACCTTCTTGATTTAGTTCTCACTAACGAGCGCCAGGAAGCTCTTCATTTAATATAGGCGTTCATATCAATACAGTTATAGATGTTAATCACTCTGAAACGTTTGCTTCAATTTGTTAACATGTGACAGCACAATTACTTGAGTCAGGGATTTCAATATTGATCATGATGTATATGAAAGATAACATTTTATTTGTTAGCAAAAAGTATAAACTAACGTCTATTTGGAATTGTAGGTGGGTTGATTCCCGAATTTTTGTTGATGATTTCTGAATGCAGTTTTTCTCAACATGTTCCATGGAATCATTCCATAGACCAAGTTCCCACCTATATGTTTTTTTTGTCCTACGGACTGTTTTACTTTGTAATATTTTCATTTCATTTCATTAAACTCCTTGGAACGGCTAAAAAGCAAACACAGCGTGGTGTGCGTGCCCCAGGACCCAACGGCTTACATGGGAAAGCATCCCAGGTAAGCCTGGGAATGCGCCACCGTCGGGTTCCCAAATAACGGCAGGAGGGGTTTACATCGGCGTCGAGTCGACGATGAAGTACCTAGGACTCTTCCTCGACAGCCAGTAGAACTTCGTGGAGCACTTCTGACGTTTGGCTCCCAGTCTGGAGCGGGTCGAGGCTGCCTTGAAGCGGCTCTTGTCTAATCTAGGGGGTCCAAACGCCTCCTGCCGGAGGCTCTATGCGGGGGTCGTGCGGTCCATGGCCCTTTACAGGGCACCGGTTTGGGTGCGTCCATTGAGGCGGCGGCCAGCCCGCCAGTTGAACGCGTCCCAGAGGGTCTTGGCCATCCGGCATACCGCACGGTCTCTGGTGAGGCAGCGAGCCTCCTTGCCGGATTGCCGCCATGGGATCTGGAGGCAAAAGTCCTCGCGCACATTTTGGGAGTGGCGCGAGGAGGCGAGACTTCGTGGCTTAGCTCCGCTGCCACGAGAAATCGCGGCACGGCGGACAGAGCTCCGGCGGGATCTCATGGCATCATGGAGAGTGCGCTTGTCGCAACCCAGTGCTGGACACGCCACTATTGCGGCGATAAGTCCCCTCTTTGAGGAGTGGCTAGAGAGGTGCCACGGCGTCCTCACCTTTCGCCTGACACAGGTCCTCACCGGACACGGTTGTTTCGGGAGGTTCCTGTTTCGTATCAGGCGGAAGGAAACGCTCGAATGTCATCACTGCGTGGATCACCCGGAGGACACGGTGGAGCATACGGTGGAGGTCTGTCCGGCTTGGGCAGAGCATCGCGGTGTCCACGTGGAAGCGATCGGTGGCGGGGATCTCTGGCGTCCAGCCCTGGTCCAGGCCATGGTACGGAGCGAGAGGCTGTCACCTCCATCTGCGAAGCAGTAATTCTCGTGAAGGAGGAGGTGGAACGCGTGAGGGTGAGGCAAAATTTGCGCCCTCAAGCCTCTAGCCGCCGCAGGAGACGCCCTGGGCGTCGGGAATCGCAGGCCGATTCCTGGCCATCATAGGTGCGGGCTTGCGTACGATGAGAAATGGGTAGCTCGCCGTCCGATTAGGACCAGGCCCGAGACGACGGCGCGTTGTGTTCCACGAGCGCCTCAAAGAGCTGTCAGCAAGTGAAGGGTTCCGATGGGACCGATGCCGAGTTGCGGGAAAGTTGGAAATCCCGTGGCTCCTGGCAATGACCTTCCTATTAGATGGCAGCAATGTATAGATAATATTGGTAATTATTTTGATTAAATAAATATGTTAATAAAAATAAAAAAACAAATTTAAATTTTTCAGTACAAATCAGCAATTTCATACTTTAACCTCTAATATAATTTTTTATAACATTGATTTTATATTCTGTGATTACTTGAACTCACACACTGACTTATTTTTAGTATTGCTTGTTAAAATGTTAGGAATATCGTATAATTTTACAATGTTTGTAAATATGTGAGCACCATCCATCTATCACATAATTAATTTATGTCATTCCTTCATTTTTCATTCTTTTTACCTATCTTGGTATAGTAATCTTATTCTAGGTGCATTGTCTTCACATATAATTATATAATTAGTGTATACAAGCTATTCTGAAAACATTTTAAAAGAGTAACGGTGGAGTTTCTTGCCCATTCTTCTCCATACGAAAACTACCTTTTTGAAGGGGCGACTAGAATCAATTATTATTACTTTTTTAATTTTTTTTCTTTTTTGTGCCTAATTGAAATAAATTATTTGACTTTGACTTTATTTATTAGTAATTAGGTATGTTCGATATTTGCTTTATTTTTGTTGTCTAATGAAGGGGAATCGTTAGTAATAAAGACTAGTAATGCGTTTTTTTGAAAATATTTTTACCATGCCAATATTTCAACATATTTAGGTTATCGAGATCTAGGCCTTGTAGAGAAAATTTAGTAGATGTTGGTACTTACCTTATTTTTTAACCGAAGTTCTTTTTCACGTATAATTTAAAACAAAAACAAAATGGTGGCAGCCAACCTCTTGGATTTACATTTTGACCAACTATGACAAACTATGAAAGACACCTATGACGAAACATTTTAAATGTTTGCAACCGCCATTATGTATTTTCATTTTGATTTCACTATCGGTTTTAGCACCATCGAAAACTACGAAAACGATACCAAAGACGAAATATTTTTAAATGCTCATACCCGCCATTTTCGATTTAAATTTTAGCATCAGTTTGGGCTTTAGCACCCTCAAATACCATGGAAGGCGTTCGTGGGTTAATCCAAACTGCAAACCCAAGGTATTTGGAGGAAGTAGGCTGATGGGGTGAAATTAAACATACTTGAAAGCAAAGCACACCTTTATTAATAAAATACCTACATTTAAAAACTTACACACAAATAAAATAACGGAACGGAACACAATATACAGTGTTCTTGTTGTTCATGGACGTAGGTAAACGCAGTGCAAATGAAAAATCGCCGACGTACAGCAGATTTGTAGTTAAAAGGTGCAGCAGCAAAAATGATCTTAATCACAGACTACATAGGGATACTACGTATATCTTCTTTTTTTTTAAATCTTTATCGTATATCTTAATATTTTATACTTTACGATCGTTACTCAGTTTCAAATGTTGACGTTTGCCTATCCACATTTCAGCTGCGAAAACGATCATAGACACAATTGTACCAGCCAGTAGTATTCCAAAAGCTACACGTTGGTCTGTTAACCTTATTTTAGAGAAAGCCCGCGGTTCGCTATCATTTTCAGGTATCTTATTTGGGATTTCAAGCATTTGTTGAGTCCATTTGTAGTATATATTCGGTAAACCAGCTTCATTTAGACGTTCTGTAATCATTTGGAGGTCCTTGATGAACGGGAAACCTAAGGATATAAATAAAATAGAATTTATTGAAACATAGCTCATGACACAGTCAGTGCAGTCATTTCCGCATCCATGGCGAAAATATGGATAGGTTGTGCGTGTGGTATTTATTTAATCCTCTAGATGGATTTTTAACATCAAATACATATTTCCCACCAAAATTAATTGAGATTAAATTTTTTAAAATCAACCTTGAAGCATTTATTTCAATTAAACCATTTAATGGCACTTTTGAATTGTCGAAGAGTCGGTCAGTTAGTCAGAAAGCTGAAGCTAGTTAGTAGCCCATTCCAAAACGTAGATCTCTATGGAGAAGAACGGGCAAGAAACTCCAAGGACACTCTTTTAAATACAGATGTTACAAAATCCTGGGTACATTATTCTTATGGCGTCTTTATGTGAGAACAACGTACAAAAACAAACACAATTAAAAATAAGCCCTGGCAGATAAGAGATGACCAGTCTTAACTGACGGCGCCCGTTCACGAAAATGACGCGTGGATCAGCACCATCCAGCTCAACAATTATATAGGGATCCGAATGATCCAACACACTCGCCACCATAATTTATCATTATCATTTTAACTAGTGAGCCCGAGTAGCTGTGGAGCAGGACCAGCATTCAGCCAAGCATTTTTTTATACGATAATTATCCAATTTATAGTATGCTTGTAAACATAGTGTGCGTTAAATGCATGTTTTAAATTTCTTCTCATTTAGTTGAAGAATATGGGGTGGTATTTTATTATAACATTTCACACGGTACAGTACCTACCCCAAAAAAAAAGTGTGTACTTTAGACAATCTGAAACGTGGTTGATCTAATTTGTTCATATTTCTAAAAATATGTAGATTTTTTCGAACGTACATAATATTTTCATATATATATACTGACAAGGTACCGTCATGATGTTAATTTTCTTAAACAAGTTCCCTTGGAGATTCGCGTCTGCGTAGGTTGTAGATGGCTCTGACAGCCCTCTTTGCCAGAATAAAGATAGAATCAATATCTGCGGCCCGTCCCCACAGCAAAATACTGTAAGACATGATGCTATGAAAGTAACTAAAATAGACCAGTATCGCGGTGTCCACGTCTGTTAGTTAGCGGATTTTCCAAACAGCGGCAGCGTAAGCGGCTGAACTTAGCTGCCCTGCAAGTGATGTTAATTGAGGACCCCACTGTAGTTTTGAGTCAAGCGTGATCCCCAGGAATACCGTTTCTTCGATGAATTCTAGTGTCTCCTTATTCAATACAACGTGACATACACTACTTCTAACATTCGGTAACACGAATCTTATGCAATTTAGTTTTCTTGTCATTGAGTACCAAATTATTGAAGTACAGTAAACCAATTATGTACCTTTAGCATAGCGTTATTTACGTTGTCAAGCTCCTGTGCATGTCTGTTTACTTTAAAAATCAGTGATGTGTCATCAGCAAATAACACCATTTGTGGTCGGTTTTTCAGTAATTAATGTTACCTGATCGAGCAATGTAGGACACGTAATACGTGTAGAAACATTCATCCACTATATCGATGAGAGGAGCTCCGTGATCGTCTGAGTACTGCTCAAGAATGGACATCTCGGCATCCGATTTCCTGTCGATGGTTGTTACGCGTGGGTGTGTTAGAACTTCTCCTGGGGGTATTAGATTGAATTATATTTTCCAGTAACGTGTATATAACATGTAATATCGAGCTCTGGTAGAAGAAGACAAAACAAATCAACAGTCCGATCGTGGAAAATTGGATATGATTTCATGTCGTCAAATTATGTTAATAAATTAACTTCCTTGTTACTACTACTACAATCATTATCATCGTTAACAGCTTTGTTCCAACCACTGCTGAGTATAGACCACCTCACTTTTGTCCCATGCTTTCCTGGTCTGTGCCACCAGCAATCACCATGTCTAGCTCGGGCGACGGGCCTCACTCATTCTCGCTATTAAAAAAGTCGGTCTTAAAGAACGAACGAATAAACTAGTTCGCGTAGTTCGTTCACGAAATAAACAAGACTACTATACAAACGTTCTTTAAATTTGTTTGCAAACCTACCAACACGATCACCAATTGTCAAAATAATTCGATCAAAGAATTTCTCTTGTAACTTGTCTTCCGGGTTCTGTAAGTGTCTCAGGAAATTTCTCATTGATGGAGAAGTATATAAAGTTGCTTCAGAACAATAAAGGTCCTTTAGAGTTTTTATGGATTGAAAGCGTTCCACTGTTGTGTACACTCTGCTTATGTGACCCTATAATAATATACAGACAAAGATATGAAACAGTGTGAAGTATTGATATCTCGTTGGATCTTATATTTGTGAAAAATGGCTCAACTTTTTGTTTCATGCGTCGTGCCTATCCATTTTGAAGGAGAGGCAATTGACTTGAAGCGGGCAAACAGCCTTATATAAAATATTAAAACTGAATGTTTCACGAGCAAGATTGTAGAAAAATAATTTACTTACTTGATAAAGAGCCAGAAAAAAAATAGATCCCAATAAACATGCACTCCTTATCATTAGAAAAGTTCTTGTTTTCATCGGTGAACATCCAAGCATTGTCGCCAATACAGAGGTGTGAAGGTACCACCAGAATGTCATTGTCCCTGGACCCGTCATTGTGTTGTTGATCATCGCTGTGGCCCACATGATGCCACCGATTGCTACTAATACCGCACCTATCAGGGCCCATAGCGGCGGAGAGAACAAATTAAACACACCGTGCCAAAGTGGTTTGACATCAGGCCTCTTTACTAAAGCACACAATTTGTCAGTTGTAACGTAATGCAGGTAATTAACTGGTTCTTCCGAATACAGAGCCATAAATCTTGAATTGAAGGATATATCCAACTCGTTGTGGATGATACAGCCCAACGCACCGCTTACATTTCTGTGATCCCCATAACCGTAATAGTTACACTTTTCATCTTGCCAAAAAGATACATTGAATTTTAAATGCGAGAGGATGTCATGCATTACCATCCCGTCTAAACCGCAAACCCCCAGCGTCAAGTTTAAATTAAAATGCACATAATAATGCAAATTGTCACAATCTTTGATAGATGTTGGATATCTATAGAATGTTCCCGCCACCATAGGATAGTCCTGAGATAGCTTTTCACCACTTTTCTTTATAGCTATAAATAAGTCATTGTTATTAGTAGCATTAATTAATTTAATAGACCTGTTATATAAAATCTGAAATGATGGCTTTTTACCGTTATAAATAACCATCTTTTGTTTACATGCATAAGGGAATAGAACACCAACACGCATGATTTGAAATCTGTGCCACAAAGTATTCATGATATTTTCCAACATTGCAAATTCATTTGGATTCATCGTGTCATTCTTACATTTGAAATTTCTTTCACCGGTAACGATAATGTATAATAGAGACCAATTGGATCTTATACAAAACTGCCATTGAGGATAGTCAATCATCTTCGGTGTCAAATATTTTGTCATTATAATGACGTTAGGATTATTAGTGGTCACAATAAAATCTTTTGTGTCATTCTTTCTAATGTCCATATCTGTATTTAGTAATAGAATTGATTGTTTAGAAATATTGTTTTGCAGAATACACGTTTTTAATTCTGAATGAGCATATACATCCATATCGAAAAAAACAGTTGTTGAATAATTTTCAACGGGTAAAAGTAGCGGACAATTTGTTACAACTGGTGCGAGCTTATACTTCGACTCAGAGCTTGAAACTACGAGAAACTTTGTTATGATTAGCAATATATAGAACTTCATTTTTGATGTTTCAAAATCCAAATACTGTGTGTTGTGACCATTGCTCGTCAAATTGTTCACTTCACATCAATGTCTTGGAAGATCTTCCTTTAATATAGGTAGGCGTACTTGAATATTATCAATATGGCTATCGACTTTAATCACACTAAAACGTTTGCTTTGTCAATATTTCAACGTGTCAGTACAAATTAATACAAACTTCATGGAAATAATGTTTTCGAAACCGTTCTTTGTTATCTGAACAATCTAAAACATTATTAATATTATAATTTTGTGTCTATTCGCACATACTTATTTGTATTACCTGATCTCCTGATTTCACAATTTTTCCGCAATTGAAGTGGACAAATATTTGCCTTTTGTATTATAACTCGAGATTTGCACTCAATATGGATTTATACATTAACACGTTGCTGTATCAATAGAGTACCATGGTATATAAAATAAGTTTACAGTATTTCTAAGGCATAGTCACGAACAAGTCGGGAATGGCACAACTCTTCGTATTGATCTTATTATCCATTATATTGGCGATTTCTAGTGGACGAAGTTTTGATGGACTGCATTTGCACCCAGAAATACTAAAGACTGGAATAGAAATACGTATGGGTAACGACTACATGGATTATAGTCCTTACCATTCATTTTTATTAAAAGAAGAGGCTGATATTCTTGTAATACCAGTCAACAGTGTGTTGGAAATTATGAAGGACCCTATAAACTATAAGAAATAAAACGAAAATAAAGACGGGTTGCGGAAGATGGAAGAAAAATAAAACGAATCTTAAAATGAATTAAGAATTTAATCAACTATCTGTTTTTATTACTTCTAAGTTTTACTGTAATAGCTGTTGTGAGGTTTATAAAATGTTAAGAAATATTGTTTAAAGATAATAATAAATACTTTTGTTATAACATGTTGTTTCATTGTTATCCTGAGCACGCTCTGACATTCGTCAAACGTAGGATGGGACGCACTCAGTCTAGATGGAGCAATGATCTTCTTGAAGTGGCTAGTGGTAGCTGGATGAGAGTAGCCAAGAATCGAGTTAATTGGCGTATGATTGGAGAAACCTATGTCCAGCGGTGGGCTTCTGTAGCACTCTGTATGTAGTATAATTGATTGAGTTGCATCAATTATTCTTAGTATTTTTTTTACTTTTTGCTGTGTCCTGCAGGGTCCGCAATTGTACCTTAACAAATTCTTATCAACATTGTGATTCCATAATGTAAATAAAGATATGAATATAAATTAAATGCTTTAAACCAAGGGTGCAGTTTTATCAACTTTATGTAAAGCATTATTTATGAGGAGAGCTTACATTTAAGATGTTGTGACTAGTGGCTGATTAACTGTACGTTTAAGCCCTGGCAACCTATCCCTTAGATTATGTTTATAAAGTATTAGCTTGACACTGATATACACAGTAGGAAACATTGGTGATCAATGTTTGTTTAAGCAGGAAACCTTTATCCGATGGATACAACATTCTTGTAATTTCACTGTTTTTAGTCTAGACAATGTTTAATTACTATAAAATAATAACACATATTATTCATGTGTTTCTTGATTGTAACAACAACAGTACATCAATAGGTATTAATGTAATGCGCAATTTCATATGTTAATACATTTGTATAGTGGTAATACCCAATGGCTCCCTGAGACAGGCTTGATCTAGGGTGGAATTCATGAGCATAATGCTTCCGTAGTATCTTATTTATTTAAATGTAATCCTGGCTATTTATGTAGACTATAAGGAAATGTATAGCACTGTTTTTGGCAAATCACAGTGAAAAGGAATAACAAAATTCATATACAAAAACACATTTATTTCTTAAAAAATATCATCACATAAAACAAATAGAAATCTCCACTCGTTTCACTGGGGTTCTTGTAACGGGTGGGCAATAAACAATTTTAATATTATAACTAGGAGTATTTTGTCTTTATCAAAATAAATTGAGTTGAAGATTAACCTACCCAAGTGGGGAGGAACTTTATCCTGCGACCACCAACCCCGAGGTCGGCGTTGTCGAAGGCGAATCCGTCGTAGTTGGCCAGCAGGTCGTTGCTTGGGTTGTCTCCTCGCAGGGCCGACCTCTTCGCTACCTTGTGGGCAGGCTCTTTGTTTTCAGGTTCTGAAGTAGTAGTAACGTTCACGAGTTCCACCAGAACTGGTACTTCCGCGACCACTTCTATTACTTCGAAAACAGGAACATCTTCTTCATCAGCCACTGTCGTTGTTTCAGCTGGCTGCTCTGAGGTTGCAGGAGCTGCGTAGGTGCAACTCAGGACTGCAAGCGAGAGAAGGACGATCAATTTTGAAGCCATGGTATTGGATGCCTCGAGGTAACTTCTCCGCGATGATAAGGGAAATATTCCCAGGAACTTGTATACGTTAGTAGTCTTCCGATACTGAATTGTGTTTATGATGGTGGAGCATGCATTATGTTTATATACCAATAATAAAATTGTGCTAACTAAAATTATCCAGAAATGGGCATCATTGACGCGCATTGTACCTGCGTCGCTAATGGGAGAAGTAAATATTCTCAATAACATAATGACCATGAATGCCTATTGTTGTGGATTATATTGAAAAACGATGACAAATACTTTGTTTACTTTAGTGATTTTTGTAAAAAAGCGCATATTGTACCGTGACAGACGCATCCTTCCGTTTATTGATGAGTAAGGCTGTGGCTAGATCCTATTGCATAATACCTAATCTTTTCTTTAATTCTGATAAAATGGACGGAATCATCTTGAGATTTTAATTCTTTGAACTGGAATTGATTCATGCTTGCATGCTACCGTAAACATAATTCTGTATTTTTCCATGTTTGAAGAATGAACCATCATGTTAGTCCAATTACCTGTTTTATATGTTATTTAATAAACGTCTATTTATTCAAATAATCTTATCCTTTTCAGTGTCTGGTAAACAATACACTATTCCATATGTTCAGACAGCAGCGTCCACACTTCGCGACTAGGTTCTTAAGTCAATATCATTCCTACTGTTATTTATAGGGTCCAATAGGAAGCCCATGCCTTTATTTGGGACCAGGGATGATGATGACATTCTTCTACACGCTCCGAAGGGCGTACCTACTTGAATTCTTTTGACTAGTTCTAAGCTTGAGAAACTGTCACTGGTAAGGTTCGAAGCTCGGACTAATGAATGAAATGAAATAAATAATGGACAGAAAGTTCGCAGGAGAATGGTTCGTGGATGGATGATGATCGTTTATAAACAGGGTGACAGGTAACAGGATAAACATATTAACAAGATATGAAGAATATATATCCATGTTTTTTTTTATTAAAAAACACGAGAATACATTCAAACATTAAAGAAAAACATTTTTAATTCGGATACCAAATATCATTAGGTACCAACGATGTTATTGAGGCGTTAATTGACGAGGTTGACTGTAATTTAAATGACAGTCGTAGTGGCAATTATTTTTCAGGACCTTAGTTCTGCCTTTTACACAGTAGCCAATGAAATTCTTCTGGCCAAGTTGAAAAATTATGGTATATCGGAGAATGTATTGCAGATTAATACTGCCTTAAAAGCGTTTGAAAACAGGTTTGGTACAAATAATTTAAAACTTAATAAAAATAAATATATGAGGATGAGTAAAAAAAAAAATCGAAGACATGTGACATCTACCAATCCGCACTGGGCACGCGTGGTGGATTATAGCCCACTCCCTCTCATTGAGAGGAGGCCGTGTCCCTGCAGTGGGAACGTTATAGGCTGATGATGATGATGATGATGATGATGACATAAGAGGAAGTCTGAAAGTGGCACCGGTGACCAAAAAGCTGTGCGGAAATAGGTTGTCTTAGTATGGGCGGGCGATGCGGAGAAACAAGGAAAATGTCGTGAGGAAAGTTTTAAGTACGAGTGTCGATTGCTTTAAGAGTATGGTAAGACCAAAGAAACTATGGATGGACTGTGTGAAAGATGATATGGCTAGAAAGGGGGTGACTGCCGAGATGACGACTAATAGAGAAATATGGAAGAAAGGGACATGTTGCGCCGACCACAAATAAATTGGGATAAGGACAGGAGAATAATGTTTATTATTCAAGTCAACGGTACGAAATAACGCTTGTGGTAACAATGTCGAAGTAGTAGATAATGTTAAATTCCTAGGTGTGTACATTGACGCTTTATTAAACTGGAAGGTTGAGACATTGTCTATACATAAGTCTGTTCGCTCTGCATACTATGCAATTAGAAGAGTGAGGGATGAACTCACTTTGGCCCAACTTAGGATGGTATACTTTGCTTTGGTTGAGTCAAGGCTCAGATATAGTATTGAGTTTTGGGGCAACTGCGGCTATATAATTACAATGTCCACTCGGCATTTGTAATTAAAAAACAAAGAGCCTTAAGACACAGATTTCCTTTGAGTGGTAATGGTAAGCTTGCGTGTTCTGTACTAAGCTCAGCCAACACAAATAAAATTACCTTCCTTCACCATATATTAAAAAAAAACTTTAAAATAGTGAAGGGTTCATAATTCGCTAGTTTGTTTAGACGTGATCTTCAGTATAAAATAATTAAAACTCGGTTATCGTTGCCTTAAGGAGAATGCTCCGCATGAAACAGACAGAATCGTGCAGGGACCACTTCATCAGACATAACACTTTAACAGTGCCATGTCTCTATATTGTAGTGTTGTTAACCAACTTTGTTAAGAATTTGCGAGAGACCGATGAGGAAAGTCAAGCTAGAGATAGTACTCCTAGGAAAGACTTCGGAACAGTACTTAAGAACTTTTAAAATAAAGTTATTTAATAATGACATCCAGCATTATTTTGCAACTCTGATACCCAAGTTACAGGCAAACACCTAAGTAGTTTGGGGATCCCGGCCAAACTCTTTTATATTTTGTCAACTATCTGTCCTGTACACATAGTATTCTTTGAGTACCTATTTCAGGATTAACAAGGACATGTACCTCAACGTTGTCCGTTGTATTATAGCTACAGGAAAATGTTCTTAAGAAACTGTCAATTTTTGTAAAAGTTGTACAGTCAGCCTGAAAAAAAGCCGGCCAAGTGCGTATCTTGCACGCACAATAAAGGGTTCCGTAGTTGGGATGCATTTATCCCAAAACAAACTTAACATTGTAGTTGAAAATCATCTTCTTCCACACATCTATACGTCACGGTCAATTCTTCAACTGCAAATGTAATTTCGTAATAGCAAAAAAAAAGAGATTGGAGGAGGAGAGGACCGTAGACCTACGTATTTGATATTAATTTTAACTTGGTACCTCAACGCGTTCCTGAGAAAAAAGGGTCTTGACAGACTGACAGGCGGAGAGACGGACGGCCAACGAAGTGATCCTATATGGGCTCCGGTTTTTCCTTTGAGGAAGTAAACAAAAAACCTAAAAATGACAATTTAATGCGTTTTATTTTCCGACCTAGGAATCGAACCTAAAACCTCATACTCAGCAGTAGCACTTGCAACCACTAGACAAAGGAGGCAGTCCATGACTTCAATGTTTTTATGAACAATGTAAATTATGGTCTTCAGCAGAACAGTCAACCTTGGTTGTCCATTGGACAATTTTAAACAATGATCAAAATTGTGTAACAAAAGTTATGTTTATAACTTTTCTTGAATACCAATTTGAATGTAGGTATGTGTTAAGTTGTTTTGTTGCTCTTTATTTTTATCAGTTATCAGTAGTGTTTGGCGTCTCGTTAGCACGTTGCCCATAGCCAAGGCTCATAATGAAAGGATCACTAACGTGTGTTTTGAGATCTGCTGTTGTACGATCGTGCGTCAGTACTGTTCTAAAAATAATAACGCGTATTATCTAAGTTTGCAATTTCAATAAAATGTAATAATTTCTGTCAGCAACATATTCACATATAAGGTGCTTACAGATCAGCAAAGGCACAGTTCAGTTATCAGTTAAAGTAAGAACAAGATAGGATCTTTCGGAAATGCATTCAACATTATTTATCGTCGCGTCGTTGGCGCTGCTAGCGCTCTGCGTGTGCGCACCCGCCGAACAGGATGTGATCCAGCACATCCCGCAAAAAGCCGAGCAAACACCATCAGTTACAGGAAGAGACGCTGCGGTATCTGGTGCTTCGGCAAAGGCTGCTGGTGCGTCTGAGCACGGGGCGCGTGCTCGCCGTGACGTGGCCGGTCAGGAGAGCGACCTGCTCCCTGCTATCAACGATGTGGATGTCTCACCCTTCGGGGAAACTTCGCAGCTGGAGGGCCGCGGCCGCATCAGGGTGCTGCCTGCCTACCTCGGCTGAACCACCATCAACAAAATCGACACACGCTACCATCACTTCGGATATAACGTTATCGCATAAGTTATTTAAGGTTGTATCAATGTATTATTTAAAACACTAAACAAGCTTTTTGGTTACAATAAATGTACATTATATATGTTTTGTACATTTTAATTCAGTATCTAGCAATAAAGGATAATTAAGAATGACTGCTGCATTTTATTTAAACCTGGTTCTCGCTAATATAGTGAGTAAGTACTGACATCACTTCACAGAAATATGGTAAAAGATAAAGGGTTTGCAAAGTTAATTAATAAAATTAACATGAAGCCAATAATTAGTAGCCCATGACTATAAAATGCACAACTTCCTCTGAAACTAATTTAATCTTCTTTGTTTTCACAATGTTAATCATTGTAGTAACGTTAGCCGTAGGCGTCGTTAACTTGGTGTCATCTTTAAGTATTGTGCAAAACGATAATGAACTGGGCACTAATAATGTGACAATGTTAGAAGACAATGTTAAAACTCCGGATAATATAATAAAAGAAACAGAAACCAAAAGGAATGTAATAGACGTAAATGACAGAAATAAGGAATTGGTTGAAGCAGCGGAAAGCAGTAACTTAGTATATCGACCCCTCTTCGTATACAGAAGGATCCAACACAGTAAAAGAAGAATCACCATGTACAATTCCTTTGCAGGATAAGTGAATATTTCTAAGGTAATCATTTTGTTACTCCATGCCGTTATATGATTTAGCAAAGTAATAAAATTTTCCCCAATTTAAAATTAATAAAACTAACAAGCCAATAAAACAATAACGATACAGTCGTGAACTGCTGGGAGAGTTAAATTGCGGTTTAGTTTAATCCTAGCAGTTGGAGTATCTAGGACAATGATTTTATTTCGAATATTGGCTGCGGTTGTATTACTTATTGTAAGTGAATTCACTTTTCCCGTTTATATTTTACGCTTGTAACTAAATAAGTTAAACATTTTAGATTCCTGGCTCGTACGGGGGAATATCGCCAGTACACGATTTTAAGGAAAAAATGTTAAGAACTACTAATAATAATAATAATGAAAGATTTTTACTGACGTCTCCACATAATGTTTTGAAACATTTAGACAATACGATTTCAAAAGCCACTAAAAATGTTACTCAGAACCCGGAAATGGACGATACTCTTTACCAGATTTCAAAGGATATTGTTTCGGCCATTTTATCAAAGTTAGAAATACAAGATAAAATAACTAGAATAACTGCGGAGGCTCTGGAAGCTCCTGGCAAAAACAAAGGTATTACAGCTATTGAGACAAGGCGCATTTTGGATTACATTTCAAGAACATTGTCTGGTCACATACTTAGTATTACTAGAGCTTCAACAGAGCCAGAACTTCATCGATTGGTATATGGATTAGCTCAAATTGCAGCCGAGGTGTCCATTGTATCAGCATTAAAAGATACCACATATGCCACAGCACTGTCTAAGAAGCAATCGGTTGATTTATCTCTTAGAAGGAAAAGATCTATTGCAACTGGAAAGGAAAACGTACTAGTGACCCCGTCTCCTGTTTCTTCAGCGACGGTTTATAGCGTTATTCTGAACAAAACTGTCCATACTGCTCTTAGTCCTAAAAATAAAACATCAACAAAAGATTTTCCTTCACCGTTCTCAGTGATATCTAGAACTGAAAAGAAAGTTCTCCATGTCCTAAATAGTAAGCAAAACGTTTCACCTGAAGTAAAAGGGTTTTTGAATCAAACAGCCTTAGATATCGAAAATTTAGAGCGCGAAAATAATAACACAGATCCAATTCTCATGGAAAAGACACAAAATGGAACTCATTATATGAAAGAAACACAAACCCTGGATACTCAAGAGTTAAGTGCACCAGGACTTATTGATGACTGGGTTGATACCAAGGAAAATGTTTATAAGCCTATTAATCCTGATATAGTTGCTGATATGGAGATAGATCAGCCTGAATTTGAAGACGAAGCTGGTAATGAAAAGAAATCAAAACAAAAATTAGAAAAAATGGAAGTCAAAGCTAAAAAAGCTATTTTATACGCTGGTGATGTGGCATATTTGACAGCTGCAAGCGTTGTTGCTCTAAGACGAGCTTTAACTGCATCCATCGAAGTTCAAATGTCTGTAAGGTACGCGAAAAATGGTATGTCAAATCACCAGGAATTAATGATGAACTTGGCGAAGACTGCTGCTCAACAAGCGGGAAAACAAGCAAAGAGTGCGGCATCCAAATCTTTAGCTTGCGAGCGAGTCATTAAATTAGCACTGAAGTATACAGCGCAGTCAAATGGAGCTCATCTGAACCATGTCGCGAATAGAATTGTGATGGATACTTTGCCATTGGCGACGCTAGCAAAATCTATGGCATTCGTTGCTTCAGATATAGCTATCAATTCTTTGTATCAGGCCACTGATGTGAAACCTCCAACATAACAATTAGAAGACAAAGACATTTCAAGAAAAAGTTAAGTGAAAAGTTATCCAACCTCCACGAAACTATTTTTCTATTTGAAAATTCATGTTAAAATTAATCTAGAAAAGGTTTAAAAAAATAAAATATGGTAACATGTCAGAATTATCTTATTTATTTTATCAAATTCCCGCGCAACCCATATTTTACATTAAAACATATTATTACTTTAAGGTTGAGATTTGAAGATGTTTGCTGCTTTAAAGAAGTCAGCTAATAATGAGTATTCCAGTAGGTGTAGTGAACAGGAACACTGTAACAAAATATTTGTGACTTATTACAAAATCAAAATAGGGTTTTGAATGGAGTGTTTGATGTAACTATCGTGGCCGCTGAGACATCGTTGCTGTCTTATACATGATACGCTGGTTAACCCGACAGGCAGAAAGGCGGCAGATGCTATGTTATAACTATCAAAAATACTTTAATTGTATTTTTAGAAATTTATCAACATTAATCTTCTAAGCCTCTGCATTCGTAGGTAGGTACGCCATTTGACTCGATTGTTGGCTACTCCCATCTTGCTACGTAGATAGTCGCTCATCCTAGCTCGAGCCTACTCCAACTTTGTCGACCTAAACTTAAGCATTATAAAGCTGATACACAATAATTGGTAAAAATTTAGTATCCGGTGGCACGAAAACGAGGGGAAGTTTCCATAAAGTTGCTTCTGCACGTCTCCGGTGCTGCGGGAAGTGCAGCCCTTTCGCCCTTACGTAACAAAGGATAGGCACCCATGCTCACCTCCGCAGCTTCGGCTCGCACGGGTGCCTATGCTTCGTTACAGCGGGCGGGGGCTGCCCGCCCTCCGCGCCTCCGGATTTTTAAATACACTCTAGGGTGCAGCCAAAAGGACTAGGTGGAGTCGGGGTGCCCCGATTCGATTTTGGGACAGATTCGACCTATTTTAACCATAAAGTGGGGGTACACTTAAATTCCTTCTGAACAGAATTTCTAGGTTTATGACAAAACAAATAACTCGGGAAGAAACGGACTGAACGAAAACAAATGACAATTGACACTGACACAGTTCTTTTTTACGTTCTGTTTCTAACTACGATTTTACACCACAGACAATATACTGGTACAGTTTTGGTTGTCAATCGCCCATTTTAATGTTTCGTTACACCGTTACACTGTGAAAAATATTCATTCTCTGTTAATAAGAGTGATAACGTTATAATCAGGGACCCAACCCCTACCACCTTCAACCACTGTTATCCCTCACTTCGTGCCACTGGATACTAAAGTCAAGTCCAATAATTTGTAATACTCAGCCAAGCCTCTATAAGGCACTTAAAAGTTAAGTTTATGTTACTGCGTTCTACAGTAACTTCTAAATGAAGGTGTTGCCTCATGTTAAGTGCAAACGAGCATTAGTTCTTACCTCTCCGGGTAGTAGACTACTCGTACTACCGGTTTATTGTAATGGTACCAACTATGCCACCAGGTACTGGCATCCGTCTTCAAATCTGAGTCATCAGGGTTTTGTGGTTTCGGTAAGCCTTCTAGTTTTACAGGCTTCGGTTCCAAGGGCACCAGTCCAGAAGTCGGTGCAACTTCAACAACGTTTGGATCTTCCACTGGTAGAGAACAGCATACTCCCAACAGAGTGATGATTGCAGCGAGTTTCACGATCTGCAAATATTATAGGATTATTGCTTGGTAGGATTATAATATGAATAGTTTTAAGACGCTAACGTGTACGCTCACAATGGACCTTACCTATTAGAATGCTAAAAGTTATCCAGAGGGCGATGGAGAGGGCTAAACTTGGAGTTTCCCAACGTGATCGAATCAGAAATGAAGAGATCCGCAGGATAACCAAGGTAACCGACATATTCCGAAGAATTTCCAAACCCGGGCGCATTGCTCGCAGGACAGATGGCTGCAGGAATCCGCTGGATGCGGGAAACAAAGAACCGGTCGAAATAGCCGGGCTTGGGGGAGACCTATGTCCAGCAGTGGACGTCTTTCGACTGAAATGATGATGATGATGATGAAGTTGTCAGAATAAGTATAGCACTTATTAATTACTGGCATATATTTCTTGATGGAATAGGGGAGGTGTCGCCTATGCTGGTATATCTCTTACACGGGCGTGAACTACTTTAGCTGGGCGGCTACTGAGAGTACCTAATCTGAATGTTATTTAATCAGATTATTCTCAGTAGCTGTTGTCACTGTTAAATAAAATATAAAAAGGAGACTAACTTAGTTTTGCGCCATTGTAGATACATTATAATTTAATCATTTATATTCTTCAGATCTCTACTATCCACAGCAGGTATGCAGTTGACCCACGAGGCAAATCACGTTACGTTAATACATTCTAATTGCATTTGTCCTTAGAATACTGACACTTTGGTGTCAACTCACGGCCGTATCGGGCGAGAAATACTGGGGTAGAGAAGATTTATCGAATTGAATACTTGTCAATAACTGATACGTTTCAAGAAATAATCACACCTCGTGATTTTGGTAATGGTCACATGTTTTTTGGACCCCGTAAATGGCTATTGGTATGATAATTTGATGTTAATAAAAAATAAGATCCTTCTTCATTTGCTTATTTTTGGGATACGTTGCATGATTTTGTATTAGTGTCTTTACTCCCTTTTATGGCAAGACAAGCGAGGTGATAATTTGAGGTATATAAGCCAATCTACATATTGCGCGTGTGATCAGAAAATGTCTATAAGGTATAGTCATAAAATAATGTCTATTTTTTCTATCAATTGTGTTACTTGATTCTGCCTAGCCTTTCCCAACTATGTTGGGGTCGGCTTCCAGTCTAACCGGATGGAGCTGAAATACCTATATTTACCATGGAGCGACTGCCTGATAAGATAGATATGCCTTCGTAAGACTGATTTTCAGGCTTTTAATGCAACCGCCGCTTAAGGCTTCAATCAACTGTACTAAAATTATAAAGACGAGATATGAGGAATTTCAAATTTTATATAGAAAACTGATTTTTCTCATAACTCATTTTTAAATTAGTGTCTATTCAAAATATATATTTGGGAGCCTAGATATTCTGTAATCCAATCGGAATAAATACACACTACCTTAAGAATATATTAATTTAATTTACTTACAAATTTTGGTATTACGTTTGTAAGAACTACGCATGGTCCGCCGGCCCGTTAAGGCTTCAATCAACTGTATAAGTACATGAATATTGATGCAGGGTGTATCTGTGCTCACCCTTAAGATACACTGAACATTATAGAACAACTATTGCATAGTAATGGGAATTTAATTGGTAAAAAGAATTACAGACAAAACATTACTTACCATTTTGAATATTTTCCGAAAGTAAACTTGGAGTTCGGTTAGACGAATTTATGATTATGCTGATCCTTGAATAGAACCACTTTATATATCCTTAATTTTTTGTGAGAGACAAGGACAAAATACATTTAATCATTTTATTTTAACAATGCTGGTCACCTTTGTATGTCATCGGCGCTATGGTATAGCATCTAATCGGAGCTATAAATTAAGGTTCTTTGACACTATTGCGGTTATCAAATTATTAAGGATTTTTATTAAAATGCTTTAAATAAAGTAGATTTTTCGTACTTGTGCTGGATTATGGTAATTCTCAGTACTCTACAGTTACTCTATGGAGAAAGACGGAAGACGAAGACTCACAGATGAAAAGACGTGGTAAATTACCATATAACTTTTGTGGAGCGGATTGATTTTGTAGTAGATACCTAATTATACCACCTGTTTTACTATCATCTGTTCTTGACAAAAAACTTTGGCCTCGTTACGGCTTCCATCATGTATCATGATATCCCCTCAATAATAATATAGTCTCGAACTGAGATCTCTCTTAAACATAAATAAACCGAAGTAGTTACTTCACTGCTTTTACAAGCAGTTGTACGTGGAGGACTAAGGTACCATCGCGATGGTACATACCATCCCAGAACAATATATATTTACATGCAGGCGGAGTCACGGGCTCCGCTAGCTTTGCTGATGAAGTACAAATATACAGCATTGGGGATGGAGACTGAGCCCACGTTCGGAGGGACGTACGCGAATAAAGAATAAATAAAATATCGCGGTGGGATTTTGTCGCGCACTGGATTGTCAACTCTCGATATTGAGCCAAGCGTTGAGAATCCAACCCTCGTCCCAGCGCTATGAAAAATCACACTGTTTGACTGTGGATTTTCAACGAATGCTGAACAGAGCGTTGAACACCCAGCGCACGAAAAAAAATCGCCGCGATTTGATTATGTCCGTGCGAACGTGGGCTGATACTTCTATCAAAAATCTTAAATAAGAACGTATCGGAATAGCAAATTAATAAAAGAGAGAAAAACAAACACTAATTATAATTAATCTTAATGTATTTCGAACAGCAATTAATCGACTTAAATAGGATGGTAATCTATACATTATAATAAAATAGTAGCGACAAAACTGATTATGGAATATTATTGAAAAAAAAAAAATGCTACGAGGTCTGGAAACGATTCTAATGCCGAAAATAATGTTTTTAGAATTTTTGCCGCTTTGTCTGTTTATCTGTTGGTGTATTTATCTGAATGTATGTTCCAGCATCAAGCAACTACTGCCGGATAAATTCCCTTCAAATGTTGCATAGATATTCCCTTTGAGCCTGTTCAGTCTGTAGGCTATAAATTATCACGATATTTGCTTCGGGGTATAAGCAGTATTGCATTATGTTTGTATTCCTCTATACTTTACCGAAAATTTTAAAAAGACACCAAACGGTTAAAATATTGCAGATATTTTTATGTTTATTATTATAGAGAAATAGTTTTTTTTACATTTTGTAATACTTTTATTTATGATAGTTCGTAAAACTACACAGTAAAACATCAAGTTTAGGCGTCTTCTGTCATCTATGGTTATAATAAATTAAATGTCTGTTGTTGGGTGACTGTTAGTGGGAAATCCCTTGTGTTTACATTCTACTGTTACCTTGTATCATTTTTGTGATAGGAATAATCTGTGAGAATGCATCAATCAGTGTTAGGTAGCAGGTATATGCAGGAACGCTAGCGTTCAATAATTCACTAAAAGTTCGCAAGCTATGGGAACTTGCTACTGAATGCTGCGGGTGTCGACCTCAGGACGAGCTGCTTCTCACATGGACAACTGACCTTGCTGGGTCCCGCGTCACCAGTCCTGACTCTCTGTAGGTATATTTTGGTTACTGAGACCAAAACTAGAAGCGTAGTAAACAGGGAAGTTTTCATTAAAAATGTGGGTGTTATATAAGTATAATGTGGTGTCTTACGAGTCCCACGCGAACGAAGTCGTGGGTCGCAGGTAGTACTTACTTGTGTTAATAAAGTATCGATATCGCACGAAAAATCTTTTATTGTATTTAGGTAAACATTTTAAGACAACATCAGGTCATTTGAAAAACATCTGGCACGCAAACGACAAGGTTCAATGTATGGTTATTGGAATGCTAATAAAAAAAACCCGGCCAAGTTCGCGTTGGACCACGCTCAATAAAGGTTTCCGTAGTTGGGATGAATTTATACCAAGAACAAACGTAACATTTTTGATGAAAAACATATTCTCCTATAAGTACATTCCCACTGAAAATGTAAGTTTGTACGCACAATATTGAGAGATTTACCATGTTATTCTAAGATCATAGACTTCTTATAAGTTTTCCTGTGATCTATGAGTGAAGAATTCTCTGTATTTTTTAGGCTCAGTAGTTTTGGAAATTAGGGGAATGGTAAATTTTGTTTTCTTAAATATCTTTAAAAGTATTTTTTTTTTGAGATCCTTTCACTTACTCCATCCTCCCGTCAACTGTACCGTGTGACTTATCAGATGTCACACAGTACAATTAGAAAAACTTTTTTTTTAATCGTCTTATTTGCCCCCCAATAATGAATTCCACCCCCATATTTAAAATCCATTTATTTACGTTACACGTCCGTGTTTGGGTCACATAATTTGTACCAATTTTCAACTTAAACAACTTGGCTGTGACAGACAGACAGACAGACAAACGAGTGATCCTATAAGTGTTACGTTTTTTCCTTTAGAGGTACGGAACCCTAAAAATGTTAGTACTCTGTGTCACGTACGAACTTGACCGCTAATCCTATGTTTTTGTTACCTCGCAGTAGGTGCGAAAAGAGTATTCTCTTGGGGGATAAAAGTGTTTTCATCTTGGGCAAGCTTGAATTCCTGGCTGCACTCTGGATTCTAGTCTTAACTCTATCGCTTCGCTCAGGAGTTAATAAAGAGCTCCCTCACTGTGAGAATCTTCGTTACGTTTGGAATTCAATATAGCGCCCGTGGCAAAAGACACTGCTTTATCCCCTTAGTGAATAATCTACTATTATGCAATAATTAGGATAAAGATTTTGCTTTTAAAGTACTGAATATTATTCAATGTTTGTCTATTAGCTCAGCTCATTATATACTTTGATTTCCGTGCTAACTAAAAACTCGATGTTACAATATTTAATGAAAGATTAACTATAATGGAAGTGCAAAATTGACTAGAATTGGTTAATCCGGGAACTGCCATAAACCTCATAATAATATAGTCTGTGTATAGATCACTACCCTTTGTCCTACGGCAAACAAAAACTAAATGATATTGTAGGATTATTGATAAAAAAAGCGTCTTTGCTTGCCTTTTTCCCATGGGAGTAGTCAGAAACTACAGAACGCCACTTGCTACGATCCTTTGTTTGGTAATTAATAATAAAAAAAACGTATGTTCCATCTCCTTGTTCCAGCTATGCCGTAGTATGTCATTTTCTACGCGCCCCTTACTGTACAAATCCCTATTAATCATGAATTAGGTACATCCTATTTCTATTTAAGACCAAGTTATCGTCCTAATAGTATCCCCAGAATGGACAAGCAGCAAGTGCGCGATGGCGACGAGCGATTAGCCGCTGGTATGATCATGAGGCAGTTGGCTCACCGAGAAAGTGACTAACTACCGGCTATTTTCTCGCCGAAGAAACGTACAATAGATATACATTCAGTGTAAACTAAAGAGATGGCGGTGCAGTACGCCGGTGAGGACTCGCTCCACTAGTTTGTCGCTGAGCGACAAGAGCTATCAAAGAGAGTTCTTGCTCAGCGACGCTCGGCAGGAGGGCAGAACACTCGCTGAGAGACTCGCGCTTGGTACATACGTATACCAGCGAGTAATCGGTCGTCGCCGTCGCGCACTCGCTGCTCGCTGCTTGCCAACTCGTATTCAGTTTCTAGCTCTACTCGCTACTCGTTAATCGCCGGCGGAGGGACAGCTGCCTGAGTCTCTCTGCGAGTGTTCTGCCCGCCAAGTGAGCGCCGTCGCTGAGCGAGTACTCTCTCTGATACCTTTTGTCGCTGCGACAAAGTCAAGCAATCAAGTATTAATATAAAATAATTGATATTAATATATCTCTTTTACTTACACGGGACTTACAATCTTTTGTACGTTACTTGAGCGAGACAATCGTAGATAGCTAGGCGCTTCCTAGTCGGTGGTGGGACAGCTGCCTTGGCCAGTACCCTAATTGCGTAATAAACGACACAATCGGAATCTGAATCATTTTGAAACAAATTGCTAATCCTTAGCTTTAAAAGTTAAAAAAAAATATCTGCTCAACAACGTAAATAACGCAATGAATGTTGTAGAACTGTCATAAAAACGACTTCCAAAAAAAAAAAACACTACAGAGTGAAAAATAACTTTGATTTCGGAAGTCGGTTGTCTTTGGTTTTGTATTTTCGTTTGTTTGCCACCGACATCTGAAATCAAAGTTATTTTTAACTTTGTAGTGTTTTTTTTGGAAGTCGGTTTTATATTTTGTAAAATGTTTTTATTTTTCACTTTTTAGTTGTGGTACCTACACAAACCCCCCACAATAATTTGAATACCACTACCTGCTATGTAAATTACAGTGACAGGAACGATTAGAACATCATCCACGTCGTGGGAAAAATACGTATTATTGAAGCTAACTCAAAAACCCCTCATCAGATCTTGACCAAATTATATATGGGACCACTTCTGAAGTATGCCCTACCAAACACAAAAATAATCATCAAAATCAATTAATAATTGGCGAAGTAATCGCGTAACAAACGTACAAAAAAAAAACATACAACCGAATTGAGAACCTCCTCCTTTTTTAAGTCGGTTGAAAATGAAACAAATTTCTCGTAATCGTTTACAAAAAAGTTTTGCTTAATTATATACATAGCAGGTACTACATACCATGTTTATCAAATTCTCTCTCCGATTTAATCTAAGATTTATTTTATTGTTAGTACCACTTTTATGGTTCTATTCTATGATGTAGTCAGTGTAGGCATCCGCGATAGAAAATTGTTTATCAAATATCAAGTGTTGTACTACGCTCAATAGGCTACGTAGCAATAATGGGCTCTCTATCTCCCTCCGATTCAGGCTAATATCAATTTTCTTTTTTACAATTCATGAGGTTTAGGCTGCAATTCCCAGGTCAAGCAAAGTTTTATTGGGTACTAGATGTTGCCCGCAACTTCGTCCGCGTGGTTATGAAGATATCAAGTTTAATGATGTTTAACGCTAACTACTTTTATATTTCAGTCAACAGAAAATACCTATCACATTAAGCAACTTTTTTAAAGGCACCTCTGTACACCACATTTTTTCGTTTTATGTTTAGGCAGTGCAGTAAATAAAAACTATCAGGTGAACTTACTCTAGAACAGGCCACATACAACTGACCGTGAGAGAAGCAATCGTTTCTTAGATCTATGACAGCTACTTTAACGTTTGGCCCTGCGCCTTACTAACAGTCATGGCATAACACAATTTAATTTATAGTTTTACAGAAAACGATGGTGAATGTGGGATAAACAAACATGTATAAAATATAGTCTGGAATTTGGTATTTAATATGGTGATATGGGAATACCAGGTTCACCGTACTATAAGATACTTTTTACCACGGAAAAGCGTGACAGAGGACGTTTGAATTCAATTTAGTTGTATTTTCAGTTTGTTGTATTATAAGTCATCACTAAATGTTTGTTGAACACATAGGGTTGCGAAAGAGATTATATTCCCTTAACCTATGTCTTACCCTAGTATGCGATTTATCTCCTTGCCAAATTTGATCGAAATCCGTTCAGTGGTTTAGGCGTGAAAAGGTAACATACAGACAGACATTCTTGTACTCAAACCTCAGTTGGCCCGATATAGTTTTTTGACCCTAATAATAAGAAATAATAAGGATCGACTGGCATCAAAAAAGCTTTTGTGAAAATTGCCCATTTTATTGCTGACAGTATTTTTTTTTCTTCAAAATCTGTGAATGCAGATCAACATGTTTCAATAAGTTAAGGACAGTCCCCTATGACTGTTTTCTTGTAGTGACAACGGTTAATTTACGTACCCTTATTGCCCTACTCAAAATCCACCCTGGACATGTTATGATTGACTGCTTAGATCCATAAAGCTATAGCGAGATGATTATCTTTTAAAAGGTTAAATCCGTAATTATCTGCAATATTCTAACCTTTTGGCTAGCCTTTTTAAAATTTGCGGTAAACTATAGAAGAATACGAACATAATGCAATATTGCTCATCCCCCATAGCGTGATAATATTTTTTGAAAAGTCTATTGTAACGTTTCTATTATTTGACTTAGATATAGATTATTTACACCAATTTTCAAGGTAATCAAGTCGCACAGTAAAATCCTCCGCTGTAAAAATGAATACTCCTTTTCACCCCATTAGGGGTAAAAACCAGCTAGCCAGTTTTTCAAAAAACCCTGATACCTATATGTTTTAATTTATTTTAATTTTTTAGTATAAATACTGAATTTCGAGTTAATCAGACCACGTGTTAAAATTCTTACATACAAATTTTAATTTGACACCCCCCAATCCGCCTTTAAACTTTAAACTACTCCCGTTTAGAAAAACTAAAAATGCTAAAGTTTATAATTTCCATACATAAGAATTCGTGCCAAGTTTCAAGTTTATTAACTCAAGCGGTTTTTCGATATTTCGTGATGAATGAGTGAGTGAGTGAGTGACCTTTCGCTTTTATATACAGATTTCGAATTTCTCAGAAATAGCCCGGAGTCTGGATTTGTGCCGGGTTGATGGAAATGGGCTCGGCTCCTATTACATGGAACTTAAACATAACTGGCGAGATGCGGGTGTACCAGGTACACCTCTGCCTAACCCTTCGGGAAATAAGGCGTCATGTTGTTATGTTAATTCTTCATGTGCCACCTACTATCTTTTTAGAGCAGCTATTTTACAACAACAGTCGCTGTGCTACAACGACGCTACGCTGAATTGCTACGCGCTACGCGAACCCCACTTCTATCCCGGGATTACCAATTATCGGCTACCACTTTTTTAAAATATTGGAAAAGTACTATTTAATGGTTGCGTAAGAGTAAGAATTTTAAGGAATTTCTTTGCCTCAGATTTGGTTTAGCGCAGTGCCTCGGAATAGTTTTAAATCCCTGACATGGTTAGCACTAGTATATTTCTAGCTTAACATTGTGATCATGGTGTGCACATTTCTCGCATTTGCTCTAGAGTTTGAGGCGCCATCTTCATCTTTGCTGTTAAACGCGTGACACAAAGACGACAGTTAGCCACAGTCAGTATTCAGTTATTCACACAGTGTCAAGAAATCAACACACCACAAAAACTTGAAGTTTACTCAATTTTCCATAAGATGGCGCTACTCTCCCATCGATCACGGGAAAAGCTTGGCTTTTGGAAATGTTTGAAACTATATATCGTTGCTATCATTTAATATTAGTTAGATGTCGCTAGCGTCAGATAGATAACTTTAGCTGTATTATTTTTTGTTTTTATGAGTGGTCACTAACAAACAAAAACAATACAGTTCTAGTTAACGTTTAGCATTATCATAATTCACGTCTATTTAGGCTGATTTAGGTGTGTAAAAAATGAAATACATTAGTCAAACATTGCAGTTGTTGTATATATTATAGGTAATAAAATCAACTAAAAATGCTTAAAATTTATGACTTATTTTAAGTAAGTAAGCAATATATTTATATGACGTCTAAAAAATAGCATAAATTACGTGTTATAAGTTTGCAATTAATAATTTTATTTACCGACTGTGTACATATTACTAGATGACAACAAGTAGTAGGTAACTACCAACGACTGTCATCGTAATGAATGTGCTTTTATATGAACTAGCCAAGGCGTGATTTTTTTGCCAATGTTGGTCCAGAGACAAACCTATAATATTGGCACGTTGAATCTTCTCAGTATGTAGGTACCTACATACATAAATGGGAAAGTAATGGTGTCTACTATATCATCATAAAATTTATATAAGATAAGATAAAGTTTTTTTTTTAGATAAGATTTTTATTTAGGAAACATAATACAGCTGGCAATAGTTACAAAGGAAAACGATGATAGCTGCAATAGTTAAAACTGTGTCGCAACTATCAACGCTCGTCTTAGGATATAGATAACAGATGTTCCAGACTTAACAATAGAAACGGGATAAGTAGAATCTATTCTGTAGTAAAAAAAAAAAAAAAAATTTTAGCATGCAGAGGTGTAGTGAAAGTGTATGGGTATGTGTGGGTGGTGAGATGTGTAAGTGTTTGTGTGTGTGGTGTGTGTCTGTGAGTATAAGCATTAATTAAGCTTCCACAATTTCCTCCGTATCATTGTACGAGAGTGTTTTTAACCATGCAGTCAACTTCTTTCTTAGGTCATTTCGATTTAGGTGATAAATATTAAGTAGTTTATTTATTTTGTTGTTCATTTTGGAGCTGATAAATGTGAAGTGCCTTCTTGCTACTTTTTCTCTGCAGGGTACGAGTTTGCAGACTCTGTCTGAAAGACGCCTAGCAGTGGTAACATTTGGGTCGTAGGGTACAAGATTGTGTTTTTTTTTGCATAGTATGCAGTATGAAAATTTGTCTAACCGTAAGCACGTTACAATCTGTATAGAGGTCAGAGGTAGGGTAGCGGATTGGTTTCCTAGATAGAACCTTCAGTACTGCCCTCTGTGCCCTTTCTAGTCGGAGCATATGGGTTTTGTGGGCTCCTCCCCACGAGGTCACACAATACCCCAGAAGTGATTGGGCGAGCGCAAGATGAACTGTCATGAGGCATTTGTAGACTGCCTGCAGACCCCCTAAGTTTTTTGAAAACGTAGATTAATTGACGAATGAGAGTCACTAGGGAGTTGGTCTGCATTTTCCATTTTAGGTGGTTATCAATAATTACTCCGAGATAATATTGGCAGTGCAAACTAAGGCTGAGCACTTACAGTTGTAGGGGTTGGACGGGATGCAGGTGTGCGCTTTGAGTGTAAAGGAATCTGGGGGCTGACTTTGAATGCCAGGTGTAAAGGTCCCCTTGTCTTGCTGATGTTGAGGGTCAAAAGATTGGTGTTTAACCAATTCATGACCACGCTCAGAGCACTCTCAGCTTTATTGAAAGTATCTGCCCAGTCATTTCCGTGAACAATAAGGACTGTATCATCTGCGTAAGCGATTATTTTGCAGTTTGGGAGGGATAGTTGCCAGAGTTCATTCACGTAAACGAGAAAGAGGGTTGGTCCAACTACACTACCCTGAGGAAGGGTCTTCACTCTACTGGTATAGTTATCAATCCTAACCACCTGCTCACGGTTTTGTAGGTAGCTGCGAAAGATATCATGAGAAACACCATGAATTCCTATCTTTTCGAGCTTTGTTAGCAATTTGGGGACAGAAACGGTGTCGAAGGCCTTGGAAAGGTCCAGGAAGATGCCAAGCGTTTTTTCTTTTTATTATTGAGGTGATTTGTTATTGTATCTGTAAGGTCCAAAACTGCGTCCTCCGCAGATTTCCCATGTCTAAAGCCAAATTGGTTGGGAGCTAACATATGGTATTTAGAGAGAAAACCGGTAAGTCGTGCGTTAAGTACCTTTTCAAGTATTTTGGAAAGTGTTGAAAGGACCGAGATTGGTCTATAATTAACGTCATCGCTCCTGTCCCCAGTTTTAAATATTGGATGAACTATTACCGTCTTGAAAACATTTGGAAATACACCCGTTGATAGGCAGATGTTGAAGATATGCACAAGAGCTGGAGCAATAATGTGACTAGTAGCCTTTATAACGGAGGATGAGATACCGTCATAACCTATCGCACACTTGTCCTTTAAATATAGAATTACATTTCAGATTTCTGCCTCATCCACTTGATATAGTACCATTGACCCTTGTGGGTAAGAAGTGGGGGAGGTTTTTGGTTGTTCTGCATTGAGAAGAGATAGGTCAGGTTGACGGATTTTTGAAGCTAAGTTACTGCCAACAGTGGCGAAATATTGATTGGCTTGGATGACTGACTCTGTGGGATCAACAGAGTTTTAAAAGAGGCAGACGCTTTGTTGGAGTAGTCCAAGTTCGCCACTTGTCTGATAAGGTGCCATGTCGCCTTAGGATTTTTCCTGGCCTTCTGAAACTCAGAGGATTCATATTCTTGCTTTAGTTTTTTAAGGAGGTTATTACAGTGATTGCGATACCGGAGGAAAATAAGTTTGTGTGTGTCATTTTCCGCATTCTTCAAGAATATCCTAGAAGGATTATCTCTATGGCGAATGCATCTCAGAAGGCCAGGTGTAATCCAGGGCTTTAATATACGCAATCTACGAGTAACATAATAAGTATCTTACTGCAGTGTTATCGATTTCACTTTTTAACGAGATTGCTTCGTAATAAAATAATCTATTTTTCTATCTAATCGTATCCCAAGTGAAAGTGGTAAGTACTTATTTTAAGGTGCCATTCCATGTCTCAAGTACAGTCACGAGCTTTAATTTGGGACCCACCTAAGGTTGAATATCGTGTAGCAAACTTTCGCCATTTAGAGCTATTATGTTAACGCTGTCACTGCACAAACAATAAACGTCATAATGTTTACCATCGACAACTTTACGTTTCTAGGGGCTAACGTCAACTGGAGCGAGGGCAAACGATCATTACCGATTTCCGAGTAATAATTACTTTTTGGTCCTGTGGTCCCATAAGAAAAAAGAAACAAATAAAAAAGAACAAAATTATATTGTCAATATATGATAGCTAGTCAACTAACCCGCTTATTCTTCAAACCTATATTAGTTAAAAAGTTTTGTCTCTTTCTCAAACATAAATATCAAAGTGACGGACCAAAACAACATATTTAAAATAAAATAGGTTTAAAGGCCGTTTATGATTATGGGGGCTTAGAAGATTTCAGCTAAAATATTGATTAATAAAATCTTTAGAAAAACAAAGTTATTTATTCTTTATATTTATTAAGACATTTATGACACAAACCTCAATCTTAACACAATTATATAGAAAGCATGGTTAGCGGTGCACAAAATAAACACTTATCACCGAAGGCTACGACTAAATTAATTTAAATCTCTCCAGTAATTTTTTTATCATAAATATTCAAAACCGCGTATATCCACCTTCATTGTCAATCACAGCCTGGAGCCGGTTACGCATGGATCCAATCAATTTGACACATATGTCAGTACCCCTTAAACTTTCCCAGACTGTGAGGCAGTGATCCATAAGTGCTTCTCTAGTTCTTTCGTTTCTATTTGACCATTTTTGAACCATTAAGCCCCATAAATTTTCTATAGGATTTAAATCGGCACACTTTGCAGGCCACGGAATACGATTTAAATTTGCTCTATTATTGTCAAACCAAGTTCTAACGATTCTTGCCGTATGAATTGTTGCGTTATCTTGAACAAAGTTTATTGGAGCAACATCTTCTTGTGGATAATATAGTTGCAATGTTGGAAGGACACTCTCGTCTAATAAATCGACATAATCTTGAGCAGTGGCCCTGGGTGGTAAATTTATTAGTTCTCCAATGCCGGCTGAACTAATCTAGCCAGACATGTTAACTGTAATGCGACCAGACGCGTTGTTAGCTATGACGTGGTCTTCCGTGTATCGCGTCCTGTCAATTCGCCACAAATGTAGTTTGCCCGTTTGGGAAGATTGAAAAGTCTTTTCATCGATGAAAGCCGTCGTCGTCCAATCAAAATTTAGATACTGACGTGCGAAAATAAGTCGAGCAGCTTTATGGGCATCCGTCAACGCAATTTTTTTTGCAGGCCCCCTTGATGCAGTCCCATAGCTTTAAGATGGCTTCTAACTGTTGAAGGGTGGACTTCAAACGCTTCCGCAAAATGCCTCGTTGGCGTAAATCCATTCATCAGGTATTGCCTTTGCATCAAGCGGCTCTGCTCTTGTGTTATAACTTGCGGGTGATGGTTGTTTCGTCGTAAGTCAATAATATTTTCCTCGTTCCCGTGGCGTCGAACCCAGCGGCGAACTGTGTTTCTTGTCACATTTATTCGTCGCGATATCTCGTGAATGCCTACTCCTTGTTCGTGCAAATCAATAATTTGGAGCCTTATTTGGTCACGATTAGCCGCAAGCATTTTATTAATTGGTCAATTATATTTTGTGAAAATATCACATTAAACTATTTTCTTAAATGACACTGATACGACACATGTTCGTAATTAGAAAATCGTAATGATAGCTTTTTGCAACGAGGTTATCATTTCATAGGTCGATTAGATAAGACATTTTATGTCTTAACTTGACATTCAACATTTCAACCTTAAAGCAAAGTTTCAAAGTTTCGACCTTATTGCATTATGATTGTTCTAACAACATTTAACGGAAATGGGTCCCAAATTAAAGCTCGTGACTGTACTTACCTTATTTTTGGAACTAGGGCATAAGTCTCCAAATTTGTAGATATCAAAATACGTATGTTGTTCGTTTTTAACCGTTTTGAGCCTGCAATTCTCTTTGTCTTGGTTAAAACATCTACGACGTGATGCAGAGGTCCTAGCACGAACCTGCGACGTAGGAAAACATAACGTGTCGGTAAGTCGTTTACACTCTGGCCGTCGCGTCGCGAAAACAAGCAAAGAGTGCGGCATCCAAATCTTTAGTTTGCGAGCGAGTCATTAAATTGGCACTGAAGTATCCAGCGCAGTCAAATGGAGCTCATCTGAACCATGTTGCGAATAGAATTGTGATGGATACTTTGCCATTGGCGACGCTAGCAAAATTTATGGCATTCGTTGCTTCAGATATAGCTATCAATTCTTTGTAGCAGGCCACTGATGTGAAACCTCCAACATAACAATTAGAAGACAAAGTCATTTCAAGAAAAAGTTAAGTGAAAAATTATCCAACCTCACTGACCTCCATATAGTACGCTGGACCTATGATAAGCCGAGCCATAGTGGGGCTATTTGATTTTCGCCATTTTGGCGCTGATCGCAGAAGTGGGTGGGAACGGAACTAATAATAGGGATGGGACAGTAAGATAAAATACATCGATAAAAGGCTTTTCCGACCATCAGGTAATATATTTCTATGTTTCCGACAGATACAGATATTTCGGCCGGGTTGTTTATTCTAATATAATAAAGCTAATGAGTTTGTTTGGTTGTACGCGCAAATTTCAGGAACTGCTAGACCGATTTCATAAGTTCTTTCACCATTGGATTGTTACATTATCCCTGAGTGACATAGGCTATGTATGTACCACGGGAGAAGTTGGGGCAGACTGCTAGTCTTAGGATAATCCGAAGCCAGACTAAGGGGATACTTAGTATGTGACTAGCTAAATCCAAAAATAAATAGGGAACGCTTTTTAAATAGAAATGAGGGTTTCTTGGGATGGAGTGGAATAGGTAAGGTATTTATAGAAAATAAAATGAGTTATGTTTAATAAAACAGTCATCGGAGAAGTACTTTGAACAGATGTAATCATATTTTTTCGGACGCCAACTAGGCTTTTCAATGTTTTTCAGCCATAATTCCAGTCTTCTTTTGTCAGTCGGAAACCTGTGAATTATTTTAAAATTATATGTATTTGATAATAAAAATCGGCCATCGGCGATTTCCGTTCTTGAAAGTAAATAGATATCGTTAGGAAAAATATCGATAACTTTTATCGACCGGTAACTTTTACATCACTATTCAATTTTGTGGTTTATAAAAAACCGGTTATACAAAGACAAATATATTGTTATTACGTATAATAAGATAAGTGACAGTTTTTAAAATGTCAAATAATAACAATAGAAGTATAATTTGTTGAATATTAGCCGTAAACTCATTTACTTGTGGAATGCAACCTCACTTCCTTTCTGGTAACGAGTTTTGCATAACAAACACTCTTTCATAGTTGACCTATGAATGACCACCACTTATTTATGTATTAACTAAATTAATACGACACAACAAAGAAGCTTAATCACGTTAAACCTCCAAAAACACGGGGACAATTCAAACGAGACAGCGGCTATTTGCAAGTTACGTCAGATTTAGTACTCTTCCCACCCATTGGGGGCGCTTCAAATAGGCACAATAAAGAACTGTCATTTCATAGGGTATCGTAAGTCCAGCGTACTTGTATAGATGGAGGTCAGTGTCCAACCTCCACAAAACTATTTTTCTATTTGATAATTCATGTTAAAATTAATCTAGAAAAGGTTAAAAAAAAAAAAAAAATGTAACATGTCAGAATTATCTTATTTATTTTATTAAATTCCGGCGTAACCCTTATTTTACATTAAAACATATTATTTGAAGATGTTTGCTGCTTTAACGAAGTCAGCTAATAATGAGTATTCCAGTAGGTGTAGTGAACAGGAACACTGTAACAAAATATTTGTGACTTATTACAAAATCAAAATAGGGTTTTTAATGCTAGTGAATGGAGTGTTTGATGTAACTATCGTGGCCGCTGAGACATCGTTGCTGACTTATACATGATACGCTGGCTAACCTGACAGTGAGAAAGGCGGCAGATGCTATGTTATAACTTTGAAAAATACTTGTATGTAATTGTATTTTTAGAAATTTATCAACATTCGTTCTTCTAGGCCTCTACATTCATAGGTAGGTATGTCATTTGACATTTGATTGTTGGCTACTCCCATCTTGCTACGAAGATAGTCGCTCATCCTAGCTCGAGCCTACTCCAACTTTGTCGACCACGTTGTCGACCTTAACTTAACCATTATCCATCAGACTAAAGACATTCAAACTACCAAGTCACTTTCTCCAACTGATGACCTGTCTAAAAATTTTATTATCACTAACTCTAAGACGATTTCTGTCATCTTGTTTATTTGTTATTAGTGAGTTACTTTAAGTTGCATGAATGTCTCATATTTGCACAATAAAGTTTATGATTATGATTATAAAGCCGATACACAATAATTTGTATACTCAGCAACATCATAATTTGGTACTTAAAAGTAAAGTTTTTGTAACTGCGTTCTACAGTAACTTCTAAATGAAGGTGTTGCCTCATGTTAAGTGCAAACGAGCATTAGTTCTTACCTCTCTGGGTAGTAGACTACTATCGGTTTATTGTAATGGTACCAACTATGCCACCAGGTACTGGCATCCGTCTTCAAATCTAAGTCATCAGGGTTTTGTGGTTTTGGTAAGCCTTCTAGTTTTACAGGCTTCGGTTCCAAGGGCACCAGTCCAGAAGTCGGTGCGACTTCAACAACGTTTGGATCTTCCACTGGTAGAGAACAGCATACTCCCAAAAGAGTGAAGATTGCAGCGAGTTTCACGATCTGCGAATATTATAGGATTATTGCTTGGTAGGATTATAATATGAAAAATTTTCAGACGCTAACGTGTACGCTCACAATGGGCCTTAACTATTAGAATGCTAAAAGTTATCCAAAGGGCAACGGAGAGGGCTAAACTTGGAGTTTCCCAACGTTTCGAATCAGAAATGAAGAGATCCGCAGGAGAACCAAGGTAACCGACATAGTCCGAAGAATTGCCAAACTTAAGTGGCAGTGGGCAGGGCGCATTGCTCGCAGAGCAGATGGCTGCAGGAATCCGCTGGATGCGGGAAACAAAGAACCGGTCGAAATAGCTGGGCTTGGGGGAGACCTATATCCAGCAGTGGACGTCTTTCGACTGAAATGATGATGATGATGATGAAGTTGTCCGAATAAGTATAGCACTTATTAATTACAGGCATATATTTCTTGATGGAATAGGGGAGGTGTCGCCTATGCTGGTAAATCTCTTACACGGGCGTGAACTACTTTAGCTGGGCGGCTACTGAGAATAATCTGATAAAAACACTGTTTAAAAAAAATTAAAAAAGGAGACTAACTTAGTTTTGCGCAATTGTAGATACATTTTAATTTCGATCATTTAAATTCTTCAGATCTCTACTAAAATTATATTTAGACGAGATATGAGGAATTTCAAATTTTCTATAGGAAATTTATTTTCCTCATAACTCATTTTTAAATTAGTGTCTATTCAAAATATATATTTGGGAGCCTAGATATTCTGTAATCCAATCGGAATAAATACACACTACCTTAATAATATGTTTGATTTACAAATTTTGGTATTACGTTTGTATGAACTACGCATGCTCCGTTAAGGCTTCAATCAACTGTATATGTAAGTACATGAATATTGGTACAGGGTGTACCTGTGCTCACCCTTAAGATACACTGTACATTGTAGAACAATTATTGCATAGTAATGGGAATTTAATAGGGAAAAAGAATTACAGACAAAACATAACTTACCATTTTGAATATTTTCCGAAAGTAAACTTGGAGTTCGGTTAGACGAATTTATGATTATGCTGATCCTTGAAATGGAACCACTTTATATATCCTTAATTTTTTGTGAGAGACAAGGACAAAATACTTTTAATCATTTTATTTTAACAATGCTGGTCACCTTTGTATGTCATCGGCGCTATGGTATAGCATCTAATCGGAGCCATAAATTAAGGCTCTTTGACACTATTGCGGTTATCAAATTATAAAGGATTTTTATTAAAACGATTTTCTGTAAGTGCTGGATTATGTTAATTCAGCAAGCATTAGCCTGCCTGAGCATTCAGATAATTTACCCACTAGAGACGTGGTAATTACCATTTAACTTTCACAATTACAACAACAACATTTATAATTATACCACCTGTTTTACTATCATCTGTTTTTGACAAAAAACTTTGTCCTCGTTACGGCTTCCATCATGTACGAGTATCATGATAACCCCTCAATAATAATATCGTCTCGAACTGAGATCTCTCTTAAACATAAACAAACCGAAGTAGTTACTTCACTGCTTTTACAAGCAGTTATACGTGGAGGACTAAGGTACCATCGCGATGGTACATACCAGCCCGGAACAAAACATATTTCCTTACATGCAGGCGGAGTCGCGGCTCCGCTAGCTTTGCTGATGAAGTACAAATATACAGCATTAGGGATGGAGACTGAGCCCACGTTCGGAGGGACGTAAAGATATCGCGGCGGGATTTTGTCGCGCACTGGATTTTCAACTCTCGCTATTGAGCCGAGCGTTGAGAATCCAACCCTCATCCCAGCGCGATGAAAAATCACACTGTTTGACTGTGGATTTTCAACGAATGCTAAGCAGAGCGTTGAAAACCCAGCGCACGAAAAAAAATCGCCGCGATTTTATTATGTCCGTGCGAACATGGGCTGATACTTCTATCAAAAATCTTAAATAAGAACGTATCGGAATAGCAAATTAATAAAAGAGAGAAAAACAATCACTAATTAATAATCTTAATGTATTTCGAACAGCAATTAATTGACGTAAATAGGATGCTAATCTATAAATTATAATAAAATAGTAGCGACAAAACTTATTATGGAATATTATTGAAGAAAAAAAATGCTACGAGGTCTGGGAACGATTCTAATGCCGAAAATAATGTTTTTAGATTTTTTGCCGCTTTGTTTGTTTATCTGTTGGTGTATTTATCTGAATGTATGTTCCAGCTTCAAGCAAATACTGCCGAATTAATTCCTTTCAAATGTTGCATAGATATTCCCTTTAAGTTTGGTCAGTCTGTAGGATATAAATGATCACTATATTTGCTATAAGCAGGATTATATTGAGATAAGCAGTATTGCGTTATGTTTGTATTCCTCTTTACTTTACCGAAAATTTTAAAAAGGGGCCAAGCGGTTAAACATTTCAGATATTACAGATTTAACGTTTTAAATGATTATCATCACGCTATATACCTTTATGGGGCTAAGCAGTCAATCATGACATGTATAAAAAACTTTCAACAAAGCAAAAGCGATTCGACGACTGCTTTACAAACTTGTGGGTGTAAGTTCCACTACCAACAATTTATATATATATATTTTATTATTATTAGAGAGAAATAGTCTTGTTTTACATTTTTAGGGTTCCGTACCTCGAAAGAATAAAACGCAGCTCTTAGGATCACTTTGTTGTCCGTCCGTCTGTCTGTCTGTCTGTCAAGACCCTTTTTCTCAGGAACACTCGGAGGTATCAAGCTGGAATTTATATCAAATACTCAAATCTACTGTCCATTGGAGCTGTGATAAAATCAAACTTCTAAGCCAACGCAATCAAAATATAGGTACAGCTGTTTATGCCGCAAATTTTCGGAACTCGTAAGGGAATCAAAAACCTACAGGGTACTTCCCGTGAACTCAGAATCTTGAAATTTGGTACGAAGCAACGTCTTATAGCACAAATAAAGGAAAAATTGCGAAAACCGTAAATTTTTAGTAACATCATATAATAAACAGGTTTGTATGGAACCCTCGGTGCGCGAGTCCGACTCGCACTTGTCGGTTTTTTTAATACTATTATTTATTAGTTCTTAAAACTTCACAGTAAAACATCAAGCTTAGGCGTCTTCTGTCATCTATGGTTATAATAAAAATAAATGTCTGCATTTGGGTGACTATTAGTGGGAAAACGCTTGTGTTTACATTCTACTGTTACTTTAAGTGATAGGAATAATCTGCGAGATTGCATCAATCAGTGTTAGGTAGCAGGTATATGCAGGAACGTTAGCGTTCATTAATTCACTAAAAGTTCGCAAGCTATGGGAACTTGCTACTGAATGCTGCGGGTGTCGACCTCAGGACGAGCTGCTTCTCACATGGACAACTGTACCTTGCCGGCTCCCGCGTCACCAGTCCTGAATCTCTGTATGTTTTGGTTACTGAGACCAAAACTAGAAGCGTAGTAAACAGGGAAGTTTTTATAAAAAATGTGGGGAGTCGTAAGACACCACATTATACTTATATAGTATAATGTGGTGTCTTACGACTCCCACGCGAACGAAGTCGCGGGCAGAAGATAGTACTTTCGTATATTAATAAAGTATCGATTTCGCACGAAAAGTCTTTTATTGTATTTAGGTAAACATTTTAATACAACATCAGGTCATTTGAAAAACATCTGGCACGCAAACGACAAGGTTCAATGTATGGTTATTGGAATGCTAATTCGATTGCTAGTCTGTAAATAAAACCCGACCAAGTGCGTGTTTGACCACGCTCAATGAAGGGTTCCGTAGTTGGGATGCAAGAACAAAGGTAACATTTTTGTTGGAAAAATATTCTCCCATACATTTCAACTGAAAATGTAAGTTTATACGCACAATATTGAGAGATTTACCATGTTATTTTAAGACCATTGACTTCTTATAAGTTTTCTTGTGATCTATGAGTAAATAACTATTCTCTGTATTTTTTAGGCTCAGTAGTTTCGGAAATGGTCAATTTTCATCAAGAAAAAATTAAGATATTTAAAAAATTCAAAATTCATTTATTCAAACTAGGCTGCGAATCAGCACTTTTCGAACGTCAAAATTACATAAAACAGTCCCCCAAAACGCCCACCCTTCACCACTTCCTAGTGCTTTTGCTGGGAAGAAGAAGTGGCGCAACAAACTCCCCAGCAGCACAGCTGTCTGTTCAGTTAGAAAAAAAAATGATTCTATACAATAGTATGCAAGATAATTAACAATACCTACGCAAAAAATAATTTAAATTATAAATTAAATAGATAATTAATAGCCATATGACAGCTAACACACGCCAATATACCAACCAAAAGCATCGAGAACTATACTCAAGCAGAAATAAAAATAACTAAACGTAAACAATATCTAAAAAAAGAAAATAAAGCCTCCAGGCAAAAAGGGCGTGCCCGCTTACATATAGCTGTAACTAGAAGTTATAATTGATAAATTACGACCATCGAGGTAAAATAAATAATTGTTGAGGTCGCTAGCTAACCACATATTGCAATAGAACTCATAAAAAAACATTGTAAAAAGATTATGTCAACAATAAATTAACTTATAAAGTAAAATTATAAACAATTATATAAACTCATATAACCTGTGAGTAGGTAAACTCATTGTGGTGTAAGAACATTTAAACATTGTCTTGAGTTAATCACAGCGACCAACTATTCTTATCATTTAAGTAGTCGTTGATAGAATAGTATGTCTTTGAACAAAGGTTGGACTTTAATTTAGTTTTAAACGCATTAAAAGGCAAATCTAGCAAAGCTACCTTCTGGTAGCTTGTTATAAAAAGTTATACCAGGCCCAACAAATGAGTTATGAACCTTATGAAGCCGGTGAAAGGGAGCACGTAGTTTATCCTTACTTCTAGCGTTAACATTGTGAATATCACTATTTTTAGTGTATAAGTGTATATTTTGCCTAATATATAAGATGTTGGCGAAGATGAATTGATGCCACTGTGAGAATACCGATATGTTTGAAAAAATCTCTCAGAGAAACTCTGGCACCTAGCTGGTAAATTGCTCGAATAGCTCGTTTTTGGAGGACAATTTGAATATCTGCAGCTTTGCCCCACAGCAAAATACGAGTACCGTAACGCTATGAAAATAACTAAAATAGACTAACCAAGCTGTATCAACGTCAGTGTATTGTCTTCATTTTCTGACGGCGTAGGCGGCCGAACTGAGCCTTCCCGCTAGGCTCGATGTATGTTGGCCCCACTGAAGTTTGGCATCTACTGTTATGCCTAGAAAAACTGCCGAGTTTACAGTTTCAAGCACCTCTTTATCTAAGACGATGTTGGGTCCTAGATTTCTAACATTTGAAAGGGCAAACTTTACACATTTCGTTTTTTTGGCATTGAGAACTAGGTTATTTGTCGTAAACCAATCCGTAACCATTGACAGTGCACTGTTTACATCGTCTAAATCTTGTCTATTCCTGTCTACTTTAAAAATAAGAGAGGTATCATCTGCAAACAGTACAACTTCACAGATACCCCTTAAATAGAATGGTAAGTCATTGATATACACTAAGAACAAGAATGGACCCAGTATTGAGCCTTGAGGTACACCTAACTGAACTGGTAGCCCGGAAGATTTTACACCATCAACATCTACACATTGCGACCTATTATTTAAATATGAATTTAAAACGTTGAGAGCTTCGTCATTACGGTGTGTTAGCACACCGTACGCAAACACACAGTTTACGCAAAAGGCACGCAATCAAAGGCTTTGAAGAGATCACAGAAAACTCCAATAGCATTTTGAGAGCTCTCCCATGCGTTAAATATGTGTTTCAGGAGAGCAACATCCGCTATTGTAGTCGAACGACCCTTTGTAAAGCCATATTGTTCATTATGAAGGAGGCTATTTAAATTAAAATGTCTTAGCAACTGCTTGAGTATTAACTTTTCAAATATTTTGCTGAATGCTGGTAAAATAGAAATAGGCCTGAAATTGCCAACGTCATTTTTATTACCTGATTTAAATAATGGTATGACTTTACTACTCTTCATGAGGTCAGGAAAGTTCCTAAATCAACACATTTATTAAAAGTAACAGCTAGATAGGGGGCTACGATGTCTATATTACTTAAAAGTTTAATGGAGATTCCCCAGTAATCACCAGTGTTTTTAGACTTGAGTGTGTTGAAAACATTAACTACATCACGAGGCGTTACATGTTCGAAGCTAAATAAGCGACTACTTTTAGACACACTACTAAACAAAAGGTTTTCAGCTTTAGATGGGGACGAATATAAGGAGCGATATTTTCTTAAATATCTTTAAAAGTATTTATTTTTTAGTTGAGATCCTCGCAAAACCGTCGGTCCGTCCGTCATACGGTACAGTTAGCAATTTTTTTTTCATATTAGCCCGCTAAAAATGAATTCCACCCCCATATTCAAAATTGATTTAATTACGTTACACGTCCGTGTTTGGGTCACATATTTGTACCAAATTTCAACTTCATCGGTCCATTAGATTTGGAGCAAATTGGCTGTGACAGACGGACAGACAGACAGGCAAACTAGTGATCTTGTAAGTGTTCCGTTTTTTCCTTTTGACGTACGGAACCCAAAAAATGTTAGTATCACTGTGTCACGTACGAACTTGATCGCTAATCCTGTTTTTATTACCTCGCAGTAGGTGCGAAAAGAGTATTATCTTGGGGGATAAAGGTGTCTTCGTCTTGGGCAAGCTTGAATCCCTCGCTGCACTCTAGATTCTAGTCTTAACTCTATCGCTTCGCTCAATAGTTAACAAAGAGCTTCCTCACTGTGCTCGGGAGCCCAAAGGATCCTTCGTGACGTTTGAAATTCAATATAGCGCCCGTGGCTAAAGACACTGCTTTATCCCCTTAGTGAATAATCTAATATTATGCATTAATTAGGATAAAGATTTTGCTCATTACTTTGATTTCCGTGCTAACTAAAAAACTCGATGTTACAATATTTGATGAAAGTTAACTATAATGGAAGTACAACGGAAGTGCAAAATTGACTAGAATTGGATAATCCGGGAACTGCCGTAAGCCTCATAATAATATAGTCTGCGTATAGAACACTATCCTTTGTTCTACGGCAAACAAAAACTAAATGATATTGTAGGATTATTGATAAAAACAAGCGTCTTTGTTTGCCTTTTTCCCATGGGAGTAGTCAGAAGGCTGTTTGCTGCGATACGCTCAGCTGGAGGGCAGAACACTCGCTGACAGACTCGCGCTTGGTACATACGTATACCAGCGAGTAATCGCTCGTCGCCGTCGCGCACTCGCTGCTCGCTGCTCGCGAACTCGTTTTCAGTTTCTACTCGCTACTCGTTAATAGGTGGGACAACTGCCTGAGTCTCTCTGCGAGTGTTCTGCCCGCCAAGCGAGCGCCGTCGCTGAGCGAGTTCTCTCTTTGATAGCTTTTGTCCCTGCGACAAAGTCGATCAAAGATCGAGCGATCAAGTATTAATATAGTTTACCTATCTCTTTTACTTACACGGGACCTAATATTTTGTACGTTTCTTATTTTAATCGTTGACAGCTAGTCGTTTCGCGCTTCGCTTACGCAACACGTAATTAGATAGCAGGTGCTACAAGTTTATCAAAAACTCTCTCCGATTTAAACTAAGATTTATTTTCTTGTTACTACTTTTATGGTTCTATTCTATGATGTAATCAGTGCAGGCATCCGCGATAGAAAATTGTTTATCAAACATCAAGTGTTGTGCTACGCCTAATAGGCTACGTAGCAATAATGGGCTCTCTATCTCCCTCCGATTCAGGCTAATATCAATTTTCATTTTACAATTCATGAGGTTCTGGGTTCAATTTCCAGGTTAAGCAAAATTTTATTGGGTATTTTGAATTTCTCAGAAACAGCCCGGGGTCTGGATTTGTGCCCGGTTGATGGAAATGGGCTCGGCTCCTATTACATGGAACTTAAGTTACATAACTGGCAAGATGCGGGTGTACCAGGTACACCTCTGCCTAACCCTTCGGAAAATAAGGCGTCATGTTGTTATGTTAATTCTTTATGGGACACCTACCATCTCTTTAAGACTGGTCAATAAGCTAGAGCAGCTATTTTACAACAACAGTCGCTGTGCTACGACGACGCTACGCTGAATTGCTACAAGCTACGCGAACCCCACTTCTATCCCGGAATTACCAATTATCGGCTACCACTTTTTTTAAATATGGGAAAAGTACTATTTAATGGATGCATAAGAGTAAGAATTATATTGAGTTTCTTTGCCTCAGATTTGGTTTAGCGCAGTGCCTCGGAATAGTTTTTAAATCCCTGACATGGTTAGCACTAGTATATTTCTAGCTATACATTGTGATCATGGTGTACACATTTCTCGCATTTAGGTACTCTCTAGAGTTTGAGGCGCCATCTTCAGCTTTGCTGTTAAACGCGTGACACAAAGACACACAGTTAGCCACAGTCAGTATTCAGTTATTGACGCAGTGTCAAGAAATCAACACACCACAAAAACTTGAAGTTTACTCAATTTTCCTTAAGATGGCGCTACTCTCCAATCAATCACGGGAATAGCTTGGCTTTTGGAAATGTTTGAAACTATATAACGATGCTATCATTTAATACTAGATGTCGCTAGCGTCAGATAGATAGCTTTAGCTGTATTAGATTTTTGTTTGTAGGAGAGGTCACTAACAAACAAAAACTATACAGTTAGAGTACATAGTGGCAGCCCCAAATTAAAAATCTCCTTTATAGTAAACTACGAAACAACGACTAAACAATACCCACAAAATTATTTAGTGGGACGAATAGCGCTAAACTAAGAACATATTCCCGTTCGTCCCCCTAAAATCATGAATGGGACGATCGGGAACAAATATAATATTATTTTTGTAAATTCCCGTTCGTCCCATTACGGGGACGAAGTCAGTGGGACGAACGGGAATACACGTTCTAGTTAACTTTAGCATTATTATAATTCACGTTGTCTATTTAGGGTGAATTAGGTGTAAAAAATCAAATAATTAGTCAAAAATTGCAGTTGTTTTTAGTAGGTATATGTATAGGTAATAAAATCAACAACAAAATCCTTAAAATGTATGACTAATTTTAAGTAAGTAATATATTTTTAAGACGTCTAAAAAGTAGCATAAAGTACGTGTTATGTGTTTGCAAATAATAATTTTATGTACCAACTGTGTACACATTACTAGATGACATTCAGATTTTCTGTTTACGGAACAAGTAGTGACTACCAACGACTGTCATCGTAATAAATGTGCCTGTATAAACTAGCCAAGGCGTGATTTTTTGCCAATGTTGGTCCATATACAAACCTATAATATTGGCACGTTTAATCTTCTCAGTAAGTAGGTACCTACATACACAAATGATAATGTAATGGTGTCTACTATATCATCATAAAATATATAATAAGTATGACTACATGTATCTTACTGCGGTGTTATCGATTTCACTTTTTATCGAGATTGCTTCGTAATAAAATAATCTATTTTTCTATCTAATCGTATCCCAAGTGAATGTGGTAAGTAGGTACATATTTTAAGGTGCCAGTCCATATCTCAAGTACTTAGCTTATTTTTGGAACTAGGGCATAAGTCTTCAAATTTGTAGATAATAAAATAGGTACCTATGTTGTTCGTTTTTAACCGTTTGGAGCCTGCAATTCTCTGTCTTGGTTAAAACATCTGCGACGTGATGCAGAGGTCCTAGCACGAACCTGCGACGTAGGTAAACATAACGTGTAGGTAAGTCTTTTACACTGGTCGTCGCGTCGCGTCGAGAGAATGGTACGTTCTTGTCAGTTTCATACTGACGAATATGTGTTTTGCAAAGATCCTTTTACTACTAGAAATTGTCCAACTGACAGGTGTGAGGAACGCATTCCTCGACGGCTGGACTGTAATTATCACGGGTTATTATCAAATTATCCTTTCTAGGTAGTATTTAACACTGTCTATTTGCTTAAACCGCACTTTAATAAACTCTGTTGATTTGACTACCATCAGAAATATCTACGTTTTTTTTTTAAAGAAAAACAGTTAATATTTATAATTAACTAGGCAGGTAACAAAAAAAAAAGATAAGTAGTCCTCTGCCGAACCTTTCGTATAAAACAGGCGTGATGTTATACGGTCATAGGTATAATGTTAATTTAGGTACTATTAAAGTTATTTTTTTCGCGTAGGTTGCAAACAGCTTAGTGGTTTAGAATATATAAAATATCTCCTCATACTGGCCTCCTAAAGCAGGTCGTAGTACAGACGCCAGCACATCAACCTACCCGAAACTGTAAAATTTTCCCAATCAACTTTGAACCTTATACTTTAAGTGACAAAGTTGAAAAACTATTAAAGAAATTTGACAGATTGTAGTAGGTTTATGTGCTGGCGTCTGTACAATCGAGACGGGCTGGTCAAAGTCCAAGTTTGCCCAACCAATTACGACAATGTTGTACCAATGCACTCGAGCAGCTACGTCACACAGCCGTGACTTCTCCCACACAATACGTATTTACTACGTGCTTATCGGCTTAATGTGTGGACAATTAAAGAGGTGTGTTGCAACGCCTCAAATTGATAATATTGCCGCGATGCGTGGCCTTTGTTAAAGCGATTATTTCACTCGCTCGGATAATTTATGCCATTTTTGGTCGTTACTGTATGGTTTTACCGTGTATCGTTCACAAAGGATTTTGCATTGCTGCAGTCATTCAGTACAACTATAAATTTTAAAGTCGTTTCGTACTTAGGTTGGCTTGAGCAATCAATGGGTGTGTCAGTCCCGCCGTCTACGCAATTACAGGTGGCATTTTGCCGGCGTCCTTGAACGCATTCTGTACTTCATCTGCCTTTGGAGGGGGGGAGGTCATGAAACTTCTATCAACACCGGTCAATGCCCTTCTTAGAAACTACAACGTCCGACTGTCGATGTTTACTGAAAATGTATTTTCGTAACCGTGTGTATGATTATGATAAGGTGTGAGCCAGCTCTGTCTGGAGTTTTAAGTTCATTGTAGTACCGGTGATTGAGTTTCTCAGGATTATTAATTTCTGGCATTAAACAGAAGGCGCGTAACTCACAATGGACAGCTAAAAATCAATGGCAAATAACTGCACATGAAAGAAAAATTAAATGAATTGAAGTAAGGTGTGTCTTCTCTACATATGAGTCATTTTTATATTCCCGAATTGCTATAAACGCTGAGCTGTAGGTATATTTATAATTATAACCTTTAAAGATAATTTATACACTACGGATATGAACGGACTTATAACAAATCAAGAGACAAAATATAGTCAATACATATGCGGAAATTCTTCCATTAAGAATTATTTGAACAACTGATTGACGCTAACGCCGATCTTATTCGCATATTTTTCATACGAACGGGTTACATAAGGACATCGTTATCAATACAGACGCAAGCAACTCTACAGCTCAAAGTCCTGTTTGCCGTGATTTGTCACATGTTCGGTAAACTCGACGTTTTGTCAATCAAACTGGTTTGCACTACGATTTATATAGCAAACAAGTAAAGATAAATTCTATTTAAACCAACAACGCTAAGAAATTTATGATGGGTTTCAAGGACTCATTAAATAGGTACATATTATAGTACTTAGGAATTTGTAGAATGACGGGGCTCTTAGTGCATTTACAGCGTGTGTCAGAAATGTGTGGTCATATTTAAGATGTGGGGTAGCAGTGTTAGAGACCATCAAACGGAACAATTTTCTCCATGGGACCAACATCGTAATCTAGCAAGAAACTGTCACTCAAGTCGGCCAGCTCACTACGCAGGCCGGCCGACGCACACATGCACACATTAGTTGGTCAGCCAATAGACACGCAAACGTCAACACTGATCACATATAAATATTTACCCATACGTACAGCGAGCGAATCCGTCTGACTTTTTTTATTCGTCCATGGCTGTCCCATACATTTCAGTCGAGTAAATATTGAATTTTTGTATGGGGCAGGTGCATATTACTATTAATTTTCGCGATTTCGATGTTGGTCGCATGGAGAAAGTTGTAAAGTTTTATGGTCTGTACCACACCCTCAAATATGACCACACATTTCTACTACACGCTGTATATACATATCAAGGCGCATAGGTATATATTACAGCTAGTTACTGTTGCAGGCTCCTCGGAACATTCTAGAGACGAAAGCAGGGTCAATGCCCCATAACTAAAATACTAGGTACCTACCTACATTGCATACATTCTGATTTATTATACTTACACGTTTGGTTTCTAATTCGTTATGGTAATCCATTGGATGACTATTGAAACCGCTGCAATTAATTCTTGAATAATTTATCTATTTCGACCAAGGTTAAAAGTGCTATCCGCAATAAATATTCGTGTATTGAACGTATGAATTCAAAAATTACATAAAGTACTATTACTATTATCTGCTTATTTTAAACAGGTTTGCCCATCTTTAATTAGTGAATTAATTACATTCCTTTACTAGAAGCCGGGTCCTGATTGTAGTAAAGTAGTCAAATACATATATTATAGCCTATTTTATCAACAAAGTAGTTATGATTTAATGGCACTAAAGATTTCATTATAACTCAAGTTATTATTTTTTTATTCACAATATCCTATACAAATTGTGCTTTGATCTCTATGAAATGATAATCTCTTGCTGTTCTCATACAACTCAATCATACAAATAGCACTTTGGTTGTCGAAGAACAGATATACATATTTTAGAGTTTACACAACCAAAGTATGCAATAGTCCTTTCAAATATAGTAATTTAGATACAGTTACAGCTAATGCTACATACTCTGACTGACTCTGCTATTGTGTTGATAAAGCAACTATATTTTGCTTCTTAGAAGTCCATGAAATTAAATTTTGGCAATAGAATATGGCACTACCACTAACAATTTTCCTGTCATGTTTATCACTTGCCCAATCAGTATCGCTGTAAGCGTTTATGTCCTTTGCTCCGTCTACTTTGATATATATTCGTTTAGCTGCTGACTACAACTGCTGTGTTGGTTTGTCCAAGTATCTACTCAGAAATACAGTAGCAAAAGTAACATCTGGTCTACTAGTTGTAGAAATATAGAGTAGGCATTTTTACTACAGGTGAACATTTGTGTATGTCTCTTCTTGATATCCTTTTGCCACGAACCTTGCCTTGATCCATCACTCTTAGTTCTAAATACCCATTTAGTGTCAATCGCCTTTTTACTTTGTGGTGGGTTTGTGACTTTCCATGTAACTCATTTTTCATGTCAATCCAGTTCTTTTTCTATCGCTACTTTCCAGTCTTCTCCGCCCTTTATTGCCTCATCATAATTCTGTGGGTCTCCCATGCATAAACAGTATAAAATGGAAATTTCGAATTCTGTTTCACAGTCTTTCAGATGATTCAGTGGCTTCACTATTCTTACAGTTTTTGTTGTCGTTTCTTTTTTATCTGATATCTCTTGTTCTTGTTTTCATTCTCCTTTGCCATCTGATTTCCTGTTAATCTCTGGCATTTCCTCATCACATTTTTCTTCATAATATCTTCTCTCAACCTTTTCTTCTCTACTTTCATAGCGGATATCATTTTCATCAACTGTATCATCTCTTGATATTATTATTTTTATATTGACAGGTACCCAAAGCCTGTATCCATTCCTTGCTTAACAAACCATTCTAACTTCTTTGGCTCTGTTGCCAAGCTTGTCTTGTTTTGGCATGTTTATTGGTAAATTACTTTCATTTATGATAGTTCTATTGTGGCGTGTGCGGTATTGTTGTCTCTAACTGTATTCCTTTGTTTTTACAAAAATCTTTCATTTTCTTACATTTATTTTCTCCACCATTGTCCGATGTTATCCTTTTTTACTTTCTTCCCTGTTTCAGTCTCTATCTTCTTTATGTAAGAGATAAAATTTTCAGTCGCTTCACCTTTATTCTATACAGAAATGGCATGGTCATCTATCACTGTTTGATAGTATATCTCTCCTTCATCAGTTGAGGGTCTTATTTGACCTGCTATGTCACTATGTAAAAGTTCTGCTACGTCTCTTGACCTTGGACCTTCAACTGACTTGAACGGTAGTCTTGTTGACTTTTCTTCCATGCACTCTGGACAAACTTTTCTGCCAACTGATAACTTCATGATCTGTAAACCCTTGCAATGGAGATGCCCTAATCTTTTATGCCACAAACCTTCACCAACAATATTGAACTGCTCACCATGAGTCGAGACATTACATACTTTACCCATAATGTAGTATAGTTAGTTTTTAGAATTTTCAAACTTTACTTTATGACCTGTCTCTAAATCTACTATAAATTATATGATGATGTTAAATTTTTCACAACCAAAGCCTCAAATCTTATTACTATACCGATGAAATTAATTTAATCTTACCCTTCATAGTTGTATGAATACACTGTCCATTTGCTACATAAATCCTAGTGGGATGATCGTTATTTCTGTCATAAAACCTTAAAAATCTTCTTTCACTAAATGTTCGGTACACGCTGAATCTACCACTAAATAAATTTCACTATTCACTGATGCATGCACCTCAACACAACTTATGAATGCCAGTCCATCACTTTTATCTTTATTAACTCTTGCCGCAGCCCTATCCTCTGAAGTACGACCACGTCCACGACCTTCTTCTTATTCTTCCACGTCCTCGACCGGCTCTGCACTAGAATGAATTATGACATGGTTTACCGCAGCAATACCATTTGATTATATTTGCACTGAACGCTTCATTATCTGCTTCTATATTTCGTCCTTTTTTTTCTTTAGCTTTATCTCAGCATTAAACAGTCGCAACTACACAAAGTCGACTGAAATTTCTTTTTCAGACTTCATGGTTTCTATGGAGGTTATAACTTGTTCATACTACTCAGGTAATGATGACAGCAAATAACAAATTTTATCAAGGCTCTATATTTTTGAGCCAGAAGCTTTTAGCTCCATCACTAGCTTTTCAAAAACGAAAAAGTGGTCTTCAAGACTCGTGCATTTCAGTGTTATCAATTTTCTACGTAAATGTAATTTGTTTCGCACACTTTTTCTCTCTAAATCTTCTTCAAGTAATTTGAACTTACCTGCAGCCATTTTGCCACCTTTTATGATTTCTAAGTATCTGTCCAGCAACATTGCGCAATGGAATTTTCGCCGTGGCGTCATTTTGCTTCCATTCTTTATTACTGGTTTCTTGCACGTCTTCGATTGCTTCCAGCACGCCATTCCTTTCCAGTAACATTCCAGCGTGTTATATTCGCTTGGAGTTTGTAATTGCGGAAATTGGACTCCTGTGTAATTGGTGAAAAATTGTGAAATTTTTCACAATCTTTCACATTTTCTTTTCCACTCCGTTTCGCTGTGCCTGTAATCTATTATCTATTTATTGGGACGTGGTCTACGTAGGCCAGTTATCTTTCGTATATAAAAGCACAATCTTCTATAAACTTGGTATTTTTATTTCTTTTCATGAGCCGACATCTTTTATCAGTTTTTTGTGGACAACGACAAGATAGATTTATTTCCACTATCTATCAACTAAATATGAGTTTGTAGATTATTAACTCAAGCGTCCCACGTCCATAAATGTATGGAACACGCCCACTTTATAACGTTATCGTGGGCAGGAATTTAAAAGACTTTTCATAATAAGTATATTTAATTCCGTAGATTTTACTTCCCTGTTTCATCGTGATGCCGCACTGTGTAACGAAAAAAGGCTCTGGAAGACATTTAGGCTTAAATTTTAAAATGTTGGTTTTTTCCTTGAAATAGCTTCTAACAGCCAATATTATACATATATAATTTTAGTTGAATCAATTAATTATATTGTTATTTTCTTTGAATCGAATTTGAATCTTTCATACCCATTGTTTTCATATCACTTTTACTATAATTTTATATCAATCGATTATATTATTATTATTTTTTGCCAATTTTAATTATCAATGTCAAATCTCATTATTTGTATTTTGATCATCAAAGTATGTGCTTATTACTGAGTAAGTTAGCTTGACTTCTGATCTTATATTAATTTAAGCATGTGGTGTTTACCTTTAAGTGACTGTTACACTGTAATTTTATTGTTAAGCATGTGTTTTATATTGAAATTGTGTAAACAATTGTTGGTAAACCTATTAAAATAAAATATGTTATGATGCATTCTGGTAGGCAAATTGCCTACTTAATTGTAAAAAAACATAAATAAATAGTTACATCACCGTGTGCAAGGATATAACGGTTATTTTCTCCATTCCGGAGGTATAGGCATTAGCTCCAACATTTTTATTGCAAAAAAAAGAAGCCATTTCAAGCAAATTAACTGACTTTAAATGTCTTCGAGAGCCTTTTTTCGTTCCACAGTGTACCGTGACGTGGAGGTAGACGTCCACGATTACACACATTAGAAATTATAAAAGCACATATTGGAAAAATGTATTGTGAAAAAAATAATGTTCAAACTCAAACTCAAAAGCATTTATTTCAATTAAACCATTTACAGGCACTTTGAATTGTCAAGGGGTCAGTCAGTCAGAAATATGATTCTAGTTGCCCATTCCAAAGCGTAGGTTCCTATGGAGAAGAACGGGCAAGAAACTCCATGGACACTCTTTTAAATAATAATATTGTTACAAAATATTGGTTCATGTTGAAATTATACATGTGAGAACAATGTAGAAAGACGTGCACGTACAAGGCGTCCGAATGTATAAAATAAATGTATTTTTCTATGTAGGTAGGTAGATATGAATCAAAAACTTACTCGTATCATCTATGTATAATGTCAGGTGCTTACCTTACTACGAGTACATTCAATTCAACGTAATAATTACAGTGTTATCATACTTATTTCAAATTATGTGTACTTTGTTGAACAACTGTGTCGTTCAAACGCAAATAATATTGTGAACATTTTCTATTTTGCGTCAACGTGAATGGTGACATAGTGTAATATATGATACAGCTCGATTCTGAAACTCTTCAAGGTTTTCAATTTTCATTCATGTAGTATAGATAGTCAATAGGTTACACAGGCTACACACCAATCTATACATTCCAGTATAAGCTGACCTCGCATTGTACGGAAATCTTATACAATGCTAGATCAGCATAAACTGGAAACGTATAGCTTGATGTGTAGCCGTATGTACTTTGGCATTATTCGAAACAGCAATCAATAAAATATGCATATCATAAAAATACCTACACAAACAGTTTTCCTATTAGCATACAATATGGTAACGTAAGTACCTAGTTACTTTTAAATAAATTAAAACTATGTTCACAAAACAATGGAAAACAATTAATTCATTACGTACGATGTTTCTTGTTTATCGATTACTTTGTCTTGGTACAAGCATGCATGGTATAATAACAAGAATGTTATTATACATATGGAAATATGCAACACCGACATAATCTAAGTCAATTTTCATATCACAAAGAAAATTCAAACCTTGAAATCATCATCGTCATCATTGTTACCCTTGTTCCACCCACTGCTTAGGCTTCCTCCTTTTTGGGCAATGCTTCCCTGGTCTGTGCGAGTCTCATCCAGGTCTTCTTCGCGATCTTCTGTAGGTCGTCCTCCCACCTGGCTATTGGTCTGCCAACGCCTCTTTTATAGCCTTGAAATAATAAGTGTTTATTAAATAGGTATTTCTGTGCTAAACTAGCCATGGGATTTACCCTTCTAAAGATAGCTAGCATTTACCCTTCTAAAGATAGCTAGCATTTACTAGCACTTGTATGTGGACACGAAAGTTGATCTGTAGGTTTTAAAAGCAGTTAAGTAGGTACATTCGAACTCCACGGGCGAACGTAGACCCAACATGGAACTTACTGTTGAAAAATAAAAAATACTTGAAAATTCTGCCTATGTTAAGGGTGTTTACAATTAATTGTGGTTGAACATCGAAATCTAAACGTTATTCTTGCACACAGTTACAAAATTATGTTTTTAGTTTGACGTATGGCACGGTGCCAATGCCAAAGTACCAGTGTTATTGACACAGCTTTTACTTCATTTGATGGTACAAAGGTCAGGGAAATTTTCCCAGAAAGAATCTAGCTAGAGTATTGGAAGATTTGGAAGTGGTAATTAAAAATACCCCTTGGTAATTTTAGACGGTTGACATTTGGGCTTATAACTATACGTAACAAATAAAAATAGGTAACAACTAGTTCTTAAATGTTAAATGCAGTTCACAGAAAATTCTCAGTGTAAGGTTCGATAAGATCAAGTCGATTGCAAAAACATAAAAACCAATTGAGATAACAAAAAACAGGTACGCAGTAGACTCTTCAATTCGTTGACAAAAGCGTGCTAACAATTTGTAAAATATTCATCACCTCGGTACATATTGGATTGTTGATTGCGGCGTACGCAGCCGACAGCCGCGAGCCGGTCCGAATGCGACGCAAAACGAAATTGGACTTTGACCGACCTTGTTTGAACTCGTGAGAGCTGTGAGCTTGTGCGCCGCATATTTTTTATGCAAACCGCATTTTTGCAGCGCCTTTAGATATATTTTTATAGTAAATTCGAAAGTCTGGGTTTGTCTGGGTTTGTTAAGCTGTACTAAGCTGCTTGAGGTCTAAGAGGGCCATAAACATGATAAGAGAAGTAGCCTCTACTAACACCTACGTAATTACCGACTAAAATTCTTGACGATTTTGTTTATAAAATGACATTCTTTAAGATGGTTAGTCATAAAGACATTTCCTGCTTCCTCATGATGGGTTGGTTCTAAACTCCTGTCATGAAATTGTTAAAAAAATTAAACTGCTAATTCTAAGGATATTCTGCAAGTAGCTCTACACTTTCGAAACGTTCCGAATATAGTCTTTACAGTTGGTTGTGCGTCACATTGGTACAAAAATACATTTAATTTGGTAAATTGTGTACTTCTTCTTTTCGTGTGGTTAGTAAACCAACCTGGTGTCAGAGTTGTAAAGCCGCCCACGGGCCTCTGACTTGGCTTCACATGCCGTCGAGAAATATCTCTCAGGCATGCCGGTTTCCTCACGATGTTTTCCTTCACCGTTTTTTGAGCAAGTGATAATTATATAATACGCACATGAATCCGAAAAGTCAGAGGTGCGTGCATTGGGTTCGAACTCGAGACCTACGACTTGTCAGTCTGACGGTCACACCACTAGGCTATCACTGCTAATGCGTACTGTAATTGTGTACTGTTTGGTATATATTTTTTTTTTTAACCGCCTTCAAAAAAGGGAGAGGTGTCTTAATTCGACCGTATATATATATATATATTTTATGTGTGATCGCGGATAACTTCGTCGTTTATGAACCCATTTTGATGATTCTTTTTTTGTTTGATAGGGCATAATTCAGAAGTGGTCCCATATAAATTTGGTCAAGATCTGATGAGAGATTTTTGAGTTAGCTTCAATATTACATATTTTTCCCACCTAGTATATGTGGACGATATTCTAATAGTTCCTGTCACTGTAATTTACTTGGTATTCAAATTTTTGTGGGGGTTTTGTGTAGGTACCACAACAAAAAAGTGAAAAAAACGCTTTTTCACAAAAAATAAAACCGACTTCCAAAAAAAACACTACAAAGTGAAAAATAACTTTGATTTCGGAAGTCGGTAGAAAAAAAAAAAAAAAAAACCCAAGACACCGACTTCCGAAATCAAAGTTATTTTTCACTTTGTAGTGATTTTTTGGAAGTCGGTTTTATTTTTTGTTAAAAAGTTTTTTCTTCTATAGGCATATTTAAAATCAGTAAAACGTTTTATGTGATTAATTCATTGTGGGCTCAGTCCAATTGTTTCCGGAATTAAAGTAGGTACGGCCATTTTGTTCATCAAATATTCATTACTCATTCATTAGTTTTATTACCTTCAGTAACTACCGTCTTTAAAAAAAAGATTTTGCAACTGATTAGGTATGTGTTGTTGTTACAAACTTGTTGTATTCTTATTTTTAGCCTAGGCTAAAACTAAGGCTACATCAAGTTCATTTTTAAATACCTACTGGTTTTTAATGTGCATGGTCCCTGTACTTACAATTATATTGTATGCGCACGAGTAGACAAGTTTTACTTGTTTCCTCGCTAATTACCCACACAACCTATGTTTGTCCTTTAAAGGTACTGAGATAAATGATTGCGTTGTTTCTGTTGTTTCAATTATGCAAAGATTATTAAAAATTAATAACTTTAGAAAAGTTGACTTTCAATAGGGTGTTTTACTCTATAAGAGAAAAAATCTAAAAATATATTATTGAGATAGCTTAGGCAAAACGCAGTCGGAAAACGTTAGCTTTAGTTCATAAAATAGCAAACTAAATTTTAAATTTCTATTCAAAGGTTTCAGCTTTTTTAATCTGTTTCATAACACCATTAGATAGTAGTCGCCATGTTATTACGTCGTACGGCTATGTAAACTTAGGAGTGTTAACTGTCAACTATCAGCGTACCTTTAATCTATAAATTTGTTTACATAGTGAACTGACGTCATGACCACAGAGCAATATGGCGTCCACTGCGTCCAACGTTTTCGTCAAATTACGCGCGAAATTTGAAAATGCAAAATTTAAATACATTTTTATGGCACTTATGGATTGAATAAAAATTTTGTGAATATTTTAGTGGTTCATTAGCACTATAGAATCTAGTTGAGACACTTTTCAAAAATGGGTGTAATACCCTATTGCTTTTTGCTGTCGTACAATGCGGCCGACATAACTTGGCAGTTCTGAACATCGGCACTACTAATTTTCGCGCATGTTCTCTCACTCACACTCACCTCATTTCACCATTTGGGTCCTAAAAAATGTTATTACGCAGCCTTCTGCACGAAGTTCGGAACTGCCAAGTTATATCGGCCGTATTGGAAATAATCAAAACTGTTCTCAAGCCGCTCTTCGTCTGAAAAACATTACTTACCAGCTTTTCTAGTCGGTATTTCGCAAATTGTTTCTAAGAAACCTATGTAGGTACCTAAATCTTGGACCTCTAATCGGATATGAATGATAAGATTTTTGTTTTTGTTTGTTGAAGGATTTTTCCGCGGTGCAATTAATGATGCTTGTTTACCAAAAAACAGTTTTTTTTTACGCAGCATATTTTGATTCGTCATAAAAGGTTGAGAGAATATTCTGGAGCACGAAGAAACAAAACAAAATCAATGAAAACAAGTGAAGGGTGTATGAATATTTATGCGTGCATGCAGGAGCATGCACATGCACATATCTTTACATTTTACAAGTCAAACGCGGGTCAACGACTGCTATTGACGTAGGTCCCATGATGCAGCAGGTTATAAAAAAACTGTTTATTTATAGATGTTACAAAATGGAGCTATATTTGGTGGTTTATATTAATATCATTTGGGTATTTCCGTACCTATGCTATATGCTGGAAAATTTGGTAGGAACTTTTTATGCGATCTCATCCGAATCGAATTAAGTACTTACCTACCTACCGTAAAGTAATTCAGTAAAAAATATTACATTTTAGTATTATAATTCACTGCGTATTCCGTGATTATGGAAATCGACTACCTACTCTATAACAATATTTAGCTCTGAAAATACTGATAGATGGCGTAGCATAAAATAATTATAGTAAGATTGTAGGTATGTGGGTCGGTTAGAAGAAGTGTTAGAAAGTTTTCCTTCAAAAAACCTGAATTTAAGTTTGACCATCTTGGTGTTGGTTCTTAATGACATAATATCACGCCTTGTTTCCCCGAAGGGTTGGGCAGAGGTGTACCTATAGTACACCCACATTTCACCATTTATGTTTAAGTCCCATGTAATAGGGGGCGAGCCTATTGCCATCAACCGGGCACAAATCCAGACTCCGGGCTGCTACTGAGAAATCCCAGAAAGAAAAACCCAATAACACTTTGCCCGACCCGGGAATCGAACCCAGGACCTCATGTTCAGCAGTAGCGCTTGCGACCACTAGACCAACGAGGCAGTCCAGTGCAATATAAATAATATAGTATATGTGCGAAGCAGTCGTGGCAGTCGTGGTTCTTAAGGATCATCGATTAATTAAGAATCAAGCATGGACCCATTTGTGGACATCATCAATCTCATGACCTTATCCCAGTTTACGTGGGGTCGGCGCATCATGTCCCTTTCTCCCATACTTCTCTATCAGTCGTCATCTCGGTACTCACCCCCTTTCTACCCATATCATCTTTCACACAGTCCACCCATCGTTTCATTGGTCTTCTCCTACTCTTATTACCGTCCACATTCAAACTAAAAACTCAGCTCAGGAGGAGCTCGTGGCTAAGTAATAACTGCCGCACGGGTCGATCCATCAGGTTAAGCTACGCTTGCTGGGGTTGGTCTGTGGATGGGTGACATCTTTACATACCGAGACTCCTCCGTGCCTCGGAAAACACGTTAAGCCGTTGGTCCCGGCTGTCATTCGTGGATCTTTGACAGTCGTTACGGGTCGTCAGAAGCCCGAAAGTCTGACAACCAGTCTTACCAAGGGGTATCGTATTACCCAGTTACTGGGTTGTGGAGGTCAGATAGGCAGTCGCTTCATGTAAAATACTGGTATTCAGCTGCATCCGGTTAGACTGGAAGCTGACCCCAATATAGTTGGGAAAAGGCTAGGCAGATTGATTGATTGATTCAAACTAAAAACTATTCTGAGGACGATGGTGACAATACAGTACTTTTAATTTACGCGTTGGCCGTGGGAGGTCGATTAATCATAGCGTTATTGGTAACTGGCTATTGCGCGCGGCTTAGCCCGCGTGGAGGTCGGAAATGATCCCACGGGAACGTACTGCCGGGATAATAAGTATCTTATGTGTAATCCAGGTGGTAAACTATCTGTATGCCAAATTTCATTCCAACCAGTTCAGCCATTTTTGCGTGATTGAGTAACAAACATCCAAACACACATACATACTAACTTTCCCGTATGATAAGAATTAATAAGATACGGAGTCTAGGCGTAGGTTACATCTAGAATACAATACAAGGGTACTAGACTGATAATAAAATTATTGCGAAACATGCAATCAAAAGCGGTCAAAGTCGACGGATTCATAACAACAACAATCTTTACAACGTACCTATCTACTTACCTTCGTACGCAGTTGGGTAAGTAAATTTATCATTGGCACTCCGTTGTTATCACCAGTTTTGGCATATTTAAGATAGAAAAACTATTTTATCGTCCCAATATCCTGTATAATAAAATTGTATGATAAAACAACAATCCATAAAATCTTATTTCTCAAGTGTTCTGCTATCTTACGTACAAGCTTTGTTTATAGATATCATAAGTCCATTGCAAAGCACATAACGTTGTCTTTTTAGTGACATAACAGTCCTTAAGTGAACTTTCTAGCTTTCTCTACGCTTTTACCATAACACCCTTTCTGTCGAAGCTTTCGTGGTGTTCTAAGTACCTAATATTTGTAAACTATCTTTGTGTAGGTATTGTGTACAACAATGAGTTTCTTTATATTATGTATATGTCGCAGTAAGATGGTTGTATCCGTGATAAAGTTATATCCCTAAGGATATAGCTGTATACCGTAATATATTTATATGAAAGCGGTTCATATCTGTCGGAGTGCCCTAATTTTGTTACTGCAACCAATTTTAACGCCAATTTTAACGCTCGGCTCGCGCGTAGTTGTACGCATATCTAACCTTACCTAACCTATTTGGTAGGAGTGCCCTAATAGGGCATAATATTACTAAATCGTGGTCGTATCATAGTGATATTCCTAGTAAGACAGTTATGAATCGGTATTATACATTACGGTATATGGCTATATCCCTATTCCCTAGGGATATAACTAAATCACGGTTATAATCATATTACTGCGACACATATTGTATATAATATCTATACATTTATAATAAAATAGGAAGGAAGAATTTTTGCCCGTTTGTCTGTGTGTATATTCCGGATTGGCGCAAAAACGGCTGAACGGATTTGGACGAGGCACACATTTATAATTCTATGGGCACACAAATACTTTACCTGGATGAACACATAGGTTACTTTTAATCCCGGTAGTACTTTCCCGTGAGATATTTTCCACGAAGTCACGGGCAAAATCTAGTTACCAACCAACACCAATGAACAACATTCTAATCGTTTTTTTTTTGTTGGTTGAATACGAGGCTTTTGGCTACTTTTGTATTTTTTTTATTATAATGTGCGTTTTGTTTGTGCAGAATAAACATAATATTCTTTCTTTCAGAATCAGAATCAGAACTTTATTTGCTATGAATGTAGGTACAGGTATAAGATGTTCATAAATTAATAAGATCGGCTACAGTCTACCTTACGGCGTGCAAATTATTACATTAATTAAAATATCAAAACAATGTCAACAAAACAAAACAGAAATTTCAGAATTTCTTTCTTTCTTTCTTTATAGTTATATTAGTGGTCTTAGTCAGTCTTTCTTAGTCGGCCTTTACGACTTGACACAACATCTAGATTTCTATACTATGTATAAGTTTAAAATTAGGGTATTATACACATAAACATTCCGAAATAAATTCTCTAAATGATGGGCAAAACCGCATCATAATACGTTGCGCATTTTAGAAGATTAACGCGTCACACAGACAGACATAGATTTATGGCAGGTTAATATAATTATAGGCATACATAACCCTTTTCGGTATGTACCTAATTTCGCTCATACTATAATAAACCCGAGCGACAAGATCACAATACTATATTGGGGAAGGTTGCTATGAATGGACCACTTAACTTTACGACAAAATAATATCTTAAAAAATATAAGTGATCAAATGAAAGCAGATTATTATTTTTATTTCGTAGGACCTTTATTTATAATAATCAAACGCACAAGCAATTCGGGCTTACACTTTTTGGTATAAACGAAGAAAACTAAATCTTGGGCTGTTACCTTCTTTAGACCATGGGCACCTTCATTGAACCACCAGGTTGCCGTCAATGGACTTCGAGAAATTTGTTCCAGAGATCCAAGGTACTTATTATAATTATCGATATGATTAAATTATGGCATTATGACTTAGGAGTATATTTTCTTAATAGAGTTCATTTTCTAATTCTGGTGGGAGGTCACTTTCGGGACCCGGTATTTGGACGTGTTCTTTGGCTTTTTGGTTTACTTTCGGGACTCCGTAAATTCTACTAGCTTCATTTAAACCAGTTTTTTGTTTTCTCACTGATTCTAGAGCGAGGTTCATGCTAGTTTCATTCCAAGTAAAGTATTTCTTTTATTCGGCGAAGCCGGCACGGACTCGTTTCGACTGGTTTGGGTATTGCTAGCTTGGACAGTTTTGGAAATACCTTGGTGGTCCAATTAAAGAGCTAAGTCCAATGATCGCAACTTTCGCCTTTATATCAAGATAAATTGAAAATATTCTTAAGGTGATGATAACTGACTTTAAATTATTTTATTCTGAAGATAACGTCTAAACGAGTAGTGTTAATGAATTGGAAAAAATATATGTTAAATTAGAGCATTTTCATAATAACTCAATGTATGAATATTTTAGATAATGTTAATATAACATAGTGAAATTAATTTGCAAAGTTATGTCTAACGCGGATAAAAAACTGAGAATCACGCAAAATCTATCAAGCGTATTTTTCTGTAACCTTCAGCATTTTAAAGATAATTTAATTATTGATCTTTTAACATACGAGTACGTGTTTTACTATAATACCTTACGCATACGCATAGTAAATTAATAGTGCGTCAAATCGGGGACAGCGCTCCTAGATAGGCGAGTCCTATTACTGGCTGGACGTACGAATCGTTGCTTGAGCTCAGTACAGAACACGCAAGCTAACCACTCAAGGTTACTGGCATATATCTGCGTCTTAAAATGGTAGACATGAATGAATCTTTAATCAGATGCCATAACATCATTCTACCTGTTTTGTATGCCAAACATGCTCTACGTCGTCATCGGGAGGTGTGGCACAGCTGTTGCGCAATAGATATCTATAAAATAAATACAATACTATAGATAGATAAATCAGAAGCCATCTTGCTTACTCAGACTCTAGAAAATTATGCTTTATTGTGAATAATACAAACAAACGGGTCGGTAAATTGTATTTGTAATGAATATTATATGCATTACATGTTGCCTGCATACGTAGGGTATACCTATCTATGTATGTATGTATATAATACAAATTATTTGCTGTTCGTTAGTCTCGCTAAAACTCGAGAACGGCTCGACCGATTTGGCTATTTTTGGTTTTGAAATATTTGTGAAAGTCCAGGGTAAGTGTGAATGGTGACACAATATGGAAAAAATTGCGAGGAAAATAGTAAAAACAACAATTTTAATTTCCCATACAAACTGTTCCTAGCTGTCGTTGCCATAAATACTAACTAACAAAAAGTATATAAAAACCGGCCAAGTGCGTGTCGGGCCACGCACAAAGGGTTCCGTAGTTGGGATGAATATATTATAAGAACTAGGCTCTACAAGTTAATAAGACTATTACTCGTTAACTTGTAGAGCCTACTTACCCGTGATAGTTTTCCTTTTAATTTCGTTTGTACCTATATACTACGGCCATGATTTTTTTCACATATCCAAAACCAGCCATTTAACTGGTAGGGGACACACACACACACACACACACTTGACTCTAACAAAAACTAGCACTTAAAGCTTAATGTGTCGCAAACGGATCTCTGAATCCACAAATGGTTTTCACACACTCACCATATTATTGAACAACCTTTCCAACGATACCCCACACCACGGGATAGACGTGACAAAAAAAAAACCCACTATACGTGTAGGTTACCCTAAAACAAAAGTTTTAAAATTAATTTTAAGTGCTATGTTACATTTCATGCCGCGGCAGCGGCCGGCGAGCACTACTTCCAAGTCAATCGGAATTTGAAATGTTTTAAAAGAAATTGTTCCATTTTGTGAATTGTTCATCCATTGCTTCATAAGTACGAAAAAAAAACAACTCAACAACGTAGGTAAATAACGCAATGAAGGTTGTTGAACTGTCAAAATGAAACAAATTTGTCGTAATCGTTTACGAAAATGTGTTGCGTAATTAGATAGCCGGTCAGACCACATCATGATGTGACCAGCGGCCGATGCTCATTTCATGAAATTATTAATTCTAAGATCTGGCCATGACATAGGTATAAGTATAAGGAAGTCTTGTGCAAAATGTCATGCTTTTAGACCCGGTGGTTTACGCAGAGCGTAGTGTCAATTTTAAGATTTTTATTATGTAGATTATTCTATGTACCTAATCGTTTTCTTTATAAATCAAACAAAGATGTTTCATAAAGGCTGTCTTATGTGTTAAAATACAAGGTTCTTTTTATTGGAATGTCAATCGGCCTAGGACAAAAATATTGTAAATATGTAACTTGTTTTGAGCTTATCGAAACCGGTAGTCGTATATATGTACTTAAGCATGTCTGTGGACTCTGTGGTTGGTTTAAAGGCTCGTGTAGACCAGCGCGACGGGACGGCGCGACCCGACTCGAACAATACAATTTCTAAGAAAACTTCACGGTATAACAATAGCCGATGTCGCGTCGCGCTGTCACGTCGCGCTAGTCTGCACGAAGCTTCAGGGTCCCCGAAACGATTAATTGCAATTGTAATTTTTTACGTGCATGATACACATTGATGCGCAAATTGATCATCTACCAAATACAATTGAACATACATAAACATACATAGCATCACGCCCTGTAATCCTCGAAGGGTTAGGCAGATGTGTACATTTTGTACACCCACATTTCGCCAGTTATGTTTAAGTCCCATGTAATAGGGGGCGAGCCTGTTGCCATTAATCCAGCACAAATCCAGATTCCGAGCTGCTACTGAGAAATTCTTGATGGAAAAACCCAATAACACTTTGCCCGACCTGGGAATCGAACCCAGGACCTCATGCTCAGCAGTGGCGCTTGTCACCACTAGACCTTCGAGGGAGTATTTAGTAGAAAATCCTGGCAGACCACTATTTTGCACGTGAAGTTCCTGGTACTAATTATAGTTTTGCTTTAACTATAGTTTTGCAAACTAAACAAGTCAGGGAAATTAATGGATAAGCAAATTTACTACAAACTTAAACTGTTCGCAAATTCAAACACAACTGTCATTATTTGACATTTGTATGAAACGGCTATATAATACGGCAAATTTACGTTGGAAAGCTTAACAATTAATCTCCCTGGCGGTACCTACACACATACGACTTTCTAGCTTTATATGTAATTGTTGGATTATTCCAGAAGTGTAAACTTACCTGCCTGCGGGGTAAATTCGTAACACACAGTAACAATGGTTTTAATTTTGACACTTCAACAACATTCATTGCGTGTGCGAGTGCTTTTAACATACGAAGCAATGGATTAGCAATATCCTTCAAAATCATTCTTTGTTATTGAAAGTGTGTTACGCAGTACGCAGGGTGCTGAATTGATTCACAATTATCGCTTGGCCCATATCCGGGAGCTTAGTTATCTTATTAATAATAAAAATTTTGCTAATGATTATTTCGGTATAATTTCTTAAATGTGTGATAAGGGTTTTCATTATCACGAATAAATATTATCGAGTCATTTCTCTATCGGAGTATTTAGCTTCATCGACTATTTTCAATCAGTTACGATATCGGGAAAATGTCTAGAGTCTAGAAGTGTGTGGTAATGTGTTATCTGGCTGTGGGGGTCGGTAGGTACTTACTGCCTGTGATTATTCTTATTAAATTGATCGATTAAATTATGTCTGTATCAACAGAGGCCCTAGTGTGAGTTTCTTTTAATGATCTCGACTTTATGCAACGACCGCGTTCGGAGCTCCGATTGGCCGTTCACCAGTGAAGGCCAGTGAAGGGTCAATCGGAGCGCCGAACGCAGTCGATGCGTAAAGTCGAGATGGTCAAAAGAAACTCACACTAGGGCCTCTGAATTTAAATGTCTTGGATGTACTCAAGGAATTGAATGGTTCTCGGTTTGCAACCTCGTGGCTTAATAATAACAGCCGCACGGATCGATCGAAGGTTAAGCTACGCTTGCCGAGGTCAGCCAGTGTATGGGTGATCATCCATTTCATATCGAGCCCCCTCTGTGCCTCGGAAAGCACAATAAAAGGGTTAGTCCCGGCTGTCATTTGTAGATCTTCAACAGTCGTTACGGATAGTCAAAAGCCCGAAAGTCTGTCTTACCAAGAGGTATCATGTTACCCAGTAACTGGGTTGTGGAGGTCAGATAGGCAGTCGCTCCCATGTAAAATACTGGTACTCAGCTGCATCCGGTTAGATTGGAAGCCGACCCCAACCTAGTTGGGAAAAGTCTAGGTAGATTGATTGTATTCAGGGAATTGAAAGTCACTATTTAGATAACCCGTCCTTCAACCTTGATGACTGTCTGAGCCACGGTATCACGGTATGGGCAGTTTTTCTGGAAGCGGTGCCTAATTGAGAAGTGAAGACCCCTGCACGCGAAGCATGACAGCCATAGACACGGGTTTTCTACGGGTTTTGTCAACGTCAGAATAGACAAAATGACAGATTGAGATCGTTTATCTGTCATTTTGTCTATTCTTCCGTCAAAAAAACCCGTTTTATTGTGGTCATGTTAAGCGTGTTGTATGTTTCCTAATCCAAAGCGAAGGTGCGGTAGGAAAAAAATGGAGTAATAGAATTAAAGGAGAATAAAATGGAGTATTCATGAAATGGAATACTTAATAGTGGAAAATTGCGAAAGAAAAACAAAACATTTTCAATCTGCCTATAGGTTTGTAGCTAGGTAGCTACTGGAATCTGCACCGTAATTGTGTAACACACGATCAATCACAATCTGTTTCATTTTGACAGTTCAGCAACATTCATTGCGTTATTTCCGTTGTTGAGCAGACAAATTTTTCGAACATGTGAAGCAATGGACTAACAAGATTCTTCAAAATGATTCAGGTTATTATTGATCGTATGTCACGCACGTCGAATACATAGTAACATACATACACTGCTAAAATTATAGCTTATAGCTTTGGCGTAGTCGGGTAAAAAACAAGAAAAGGTTTCAGAACGTCCAGTACCTACGTAGGTATGTACCGACATACCTACTGCGTATGTGCTTAGAATCTGTTTCGAGTAGGTACCTACGCAGTTAACTTTGATTGTTTACCATCCTTTACCAAGATTTTAATCTGGGTTTAAAACTTTCCGGGACATTGTAAGTAAGTTTTAATTGTTATGACGTATATGGGCGTATAATGTTCTAGAAAGTATTCTGTTTGCTATGTAATGTAGGTATTGTACTTGAATGTAATACAAGTAGATACATGTTGGTTTGCTCAGTTCCTATAAACAAAAACGAATCGTTTTGCTTACCAATGGTAGCTGTTTTTATTGGCAAACTGGCCGTACTTATACCTAATTAGATTTGTAAGCAAAACCTGTGATAGCTACTTCCATACGGGAGGGTATACTATGCAAAGCCACATATGAATATAGATAGACACTCCGCAGTTTAGGTATGAAGCTGCAAGTACGAGGAAGGCCCGTCTTGTCGGGCCAATTCAGTGAGCGTAACGTAGTCAGAAGATAAAAGAGTTACGCGATATATAGAGAGGCAACTTCTAGGTGAATATAACTGTAGGTCATTAGCGCTGTGACCTGAATTCCACTTTATTGTGTCGTAGCAGGAGTCGTTTTTTATATAAATGATTTTGCGGTGCGCCATCTGGGGCCTTATTATGAAGTATTAATGCCATCATTATCCCACTGCGAAAAAAGGATGGTGCTAGCGGCCTTGTACAGCTCCGTCTCTCACTCACATTGGAACAATGGTGGCATAAATACGTCATAATACGGCCCCTGTACTAATCTGTCGCAAAGCTATGAAGTCATATTATGTGGTAAATACCACAACGGCAACGGTCCGTAAATTATAGGAATCGGCCTAAATCTATTGTTTAGAACTGCGGTGTAAATGAATACAATAAATTGTGCTATGTAGACGATACTTTGCACATAACTATTCAGCAATACTATAAATTACAATAATTGTGTGCTGTAAAGGTCGCTGACCTTAGCATCTAGTTTTTCCACGGGAAACGTACCTACCTAGGTAAACGTATCTACCTACTCGACAGAAGTAATTTGTAACCTTGTGAAATCTTACATTTTCTAATATTATAAGTAATAGGTAGGTACATTATAAAAAAAAGATAAAAGAAAAGATATTCTTTGAATACCTCAATCGGTTATATGTATATTTGTATATAGAATATTGAAGATAGTCACAGGGCAGACTATCTATCAATCTGCCTTGCCTTTTCCTATGTAGGGGTGGGGTCGGCTTCCAGTCTAATCGGATGCAGCTGAATACCAGTATTTTACATGGAGCGACTGCCTCCACAACCCAGTAACTGCAGGGTAGTACGATACTCCATGGTAAGACTGGTTGTTAGACTTCGGGCTTCTGACGACCCGTAACGACTGTCAAAGATCCACGAATGACAGCCGGAACCAACGGCTTAACGTGCTTTCCAAGGCACGGAGGAGTCTCGGTATATTCACGGACCAACCCCGGCAAGCGTACCTTAACCTGATAAATAGACCCGTGCGGCTGTTATTACTTAGCCACTTGCTCCTTACAGTGCAGATTATATTACCCAATAATCTAAAGTATTGGGAAGAAAAAAATGTCTGGTCCAAAAATATCTGATGGAAGTGTAAACAAAGGCTGTTCAGGTAAATTTCCTATTACCTACCACTTTATGTCTATGCGTCATCATCCAAAGGTTAAGTAGAAATTGTCTATGTCATTAAGTCCGCCTCTGTATATTTGTGTGCTTAAAGTATTTCATAAATAAATAAGTTATTACGCAATCACTCTAAAGAGAATTAGTAAGTATCACATTATCTAGGTTCTGACTTTATATCTCACCACTTTTTCCAACAGTTATTGTTGGAGTAACATTATTTAATTGTTATTTGGCAAATTATCCCCCGAGTCTATATGATAGACTATACATGAAATAGAATACTGTGTATTATGTTACACTATTTAAGACAACCTTTGGATGAAAGGAAGAAGAACAGACTGAACTGGAAGAAGAATACTGCAGGGCCTCAAGTCTGCTATTACAAAAGTGTCAGAATGGTCTATCATTGACTTCATAATTGTTGATATTGACAAGTTTGGTAATCTACTAACATATTGGCGTCATTATGACTTTCCAATGGTCAGCCACTGACACTACATTGAGAGAAATGCCACCTATTGGTAATCTCGTACATAATGACAAATTAATTTCTGACTTAGGCGCATGGAACTAGTATACCATGCTTATGCGATAATCTGCTAAAATTTTGACAGTTCCTTTGATCAGTGACCTACCATGAGAACGTCATTTATTTTAATTCGTTACGAGTATCGTATTTATGGAATACAATGATCAACCAATGATCGACCATTATGAATTTAGCAGATTACGAACTTTTAGCAAAATGACAGTGGGATCGTGTTGGAATGGCGAATTTATAAAAATAGCAGACTTCGGCCCCAGGTAGTCTGTGGTGTCTGTGTGGTGATGTACCTACTATTTACATATACAATTAATACATACATAAGTACCTAAATCATATACATCAAGATTACTCAGCTATCTAATTTCGCAATACATTTTCGTAAACGATAACGACTAATCTGTTTCATTTTGACAGTTCAATGCCATCCATAGCGTTATTTACGTTGGAGAGCAGATTTTTTTTCGAACTTATGAAGCAATAGATTAGCAATCTGTTTCAAAATGATTCAGATTCTGTATGATCGTGTTTAGGGTACGGGCCGATTATTCAGGTAATAAACCGACCTATCTATTATTGTACCAGTAAAGATTATGTAGTCGGTAGGTTGTTTACTAAAATACAAATCCGTTTTACATTATGTACCTGTACGATTGACGTCAGAGAGGCTCCTTATTAGCAGTGTTTTTCCGCATTAAGAATCTTTATTTTTTATGATAATTATGTTTCTGCTGGCTCATGTATTTATTGGTTGCGGTTTTCAGAAATACCTTGATCTATAAACATGACATCACCCCTTGTTTCCCCGAATGTTTGGGCGGAGGTGTTCTTATAGTACACCTTCATTTTGCTGTTTGTGTTTAAGTTTAGTGGCCTATTGCCATCACAAATTCGGATTCCTGATAGAAAAATCCCATTACACTTTGCCCGACCTGGGAATCGAGCCCCGGACCTCTTGCTCAGCAGTATCGCTTGCGACCACTAAACCAACGAGGCAAATACTTTGATCTCGTTGATAAAAAAAAAAAAGTTGTCATTGACATTGGACTTGGACTTGTTCAATACGGAAACCGAATACCTAAAAAAGTATTAACCCAAATTGGATCATGTAGGTAATTGTTTTTATACTATTGGTTATTTTAAAATTAACACAGCATAAGCTGCATTGCGGAAATCTTTGGGAGAATTTGCGGAGAAGTCTAAGGCCGCGTCCATAGACAGCTTCTAATTTTGCAGGCTAAATAACCAGTTGATAGAAAACGCTATTTTAGCCTCTACACTGGTAGGGACCTACAGAGTGCAAACAATTGTCTGCAAACTGTAAGAGTTCTCCGTTAGACGGGCTTCATACAGATTCATTGCCTTTTTAATCAGGGACTCTAGAGAATTAGCATAAGTGATTGTTCGCTCTTTTTCCTCTTTAAACGCAGTCAATGTGTCTTGAAGTTCTTCCGGCAATGAAATGCCGACAGAAAGAATTGAATGATAAATATCATCAATTGATGATAATACGTTATTATTATTATCATCAGTAACTCCATTAACAGCAGCTTCGAAAATCACAATAATGAAAATCGAACGAGATCTCGTTCGATTTACGCGTGACGATTGGCTTTTGGCATCGACCATACAGCCTGGCTGAATTGTCGATGCATAGGTACAGGCTGTATGGTCGTTGGCTTTTGGTTAGGAGTCCTAACCAATCGCGTGACAATGATATGAAATTGACATACTGGCGCGATTGATCAAGTCGCGTTGGTCCGTCATAATTCATACTAACGATCGCGTCAACTTGCGCTTTTAGTGAGGACGCGGGCACTCTCTATAATTGAACCAATTGGACGTCTTACGGCTGACATGATGATGATATTCTGAAATAGTTTGTGCTGACAGGTACCGATGTCTCCTACGAGAGCAGCAGAACTTAATAATCTGTGACCATAATGCCAATAGGAGTCGAACGAACTTCACATTGATGTGTCAGCAAATACTATAAAAATTCAAGACGAGCTGAAGTAGGTAGCTTGATATAAACAGTGCGTCATAACATGGCGTAAAGGACAATCCTATTTTTAGAGTGATCGCGTAGTTTATAAAGGTTGGTAAATAACTAAGTAGGTACTTACCTATTGGTCGACACAGAACAATTCACGTGTATCGTAATTGTCAGATGCATAATTAATTGGACACACACGACTCTACTGATATTACCTACTTACATATTAATTACTCCGCGTGAAACTTGTTTTAACACAAAGGAAGTAGGTATATCCTACAGCTTATATCTAATCGCTTATTTTTAATCGTTTTTGATTAATTTTTTTTTTTTTTACATTGTTCTCACATATAGAATCAACAAGAGTAATGTACCCAGGATTTTGTAATTTCTATATTTAAAAGAGTGTCCTTGGAGTTTCTTGCCCGTTCTTCTCCATAGAGATCTACGTTTTGGAATGGGCAACTAGCTTCAACTTTCTGACTAACTGACTCTTTGACAATTCAAAAGTGCCTGTAAAGGGTTTAATTGAAATAAATGCTTTGATTTTGATTTTGATTTTGAGCTGTGCCCCGTTACTTCGTTTTAGCTTAGCGTTGTTTCTGGCTTTTCTTCCATTTGCTCAACTCTTAGCGTGAATGCGTAATAATTGGGCTAAAAATGCAAAAAGATTTTTTCAAATCCGACTGGTAGGTAGTTCCAGAGATTAGCGTGTTCAAACAAACTCTTCAACTTTCTTATATTAGTAAATAGATTAGGCACCAGGAACCATTGCAAGCTTATGTTCTTACCTGTTTTACGTCAAAGGGGAAATATTCTACATGCCTAGTCATAAGTATAATCTATTAACTTGAGTTGGTAAATGTCTACTGTAAACTGTCAGATCATCATTATAAGTTCATTTTTTTATCCGATTATTTAATATTAAATCATACTGTCTGGTTGTATATTTATGAAGTTATAATATGATAAAATTAGGCAGCACCTAACTGCGTAGTGTAGTAACACACGATAAATTACAATGTGAATCATTTTGAAGGATATTGCTAATCCTTTGCTGCGTTGCTTCAATTATTTTAAACACCTACAACAAGTTGTAAAGACTAGTATACAAAACTTGTTGAAAGTTTGTAAAAAATTAGCATAAAATAGTACATGTTTCCTGAAAAATCTTGTCATCCATCATCATCAACAATACTTATCTAAGATAAAGAGGAAATGAATTGCAAATCATCAAAACCCAAGCCACAATCTAGTCACAACAATCTAGTAGGCCTGTAGGCACTCTATATCTTGAACGGATTAGACAAGTTCTTTTGGTGATCGCTTAGGACATTTAGGGTCGCAGCATTATGCTGAGCGATGGCCGTTTTGCAATCCACGCAATTTTCCCCCAAATTGTTATTTTCATGTTTTGTTCTTTCGTTGCGTCATGTGTAGATACCGCAAATAAACGTAATTATTTTCTTTGTTTATTTTTTTTCTTTCAGAACCTACCTAAGGTCAAATTAAATTTATCAGCGATACTCAGCTGGCGTGATGGGTATCGAATATCGACACCTATACACGACAAAAAAAAAAATTGACGATTTATTTTGGGGTCAATGACCACTGGTTGATACTTTTGTTACGGGTATCAGTTGAGAAAATCTGCTTTCTTTTGTTTTATCATGTTTATGTAGATATACCGATACCCATCAGGTCTACGCTAATTTAATTAAACCCTGTATAAAGGTTATGACTTTTCTATCTTATCACCAACAGTAAAACCTTATCCTCATAATGTTTATCTCTACCCCTTAGGCAATTTAATAACCTAATATCTTTGTAGATAATTATTGATAGGCTGAATTTATAATAATAATAATATTTATTCAAAAATGTACAAGGCATTTTTTTTTTACAGTTTTGCTTAAATATAAATTATATACATACCTAAGAATTACGTGCCTGAACTAGGTAATCCTGTTTTTCAGGCGGGAAGAGCTTAAACATTTATCAGATTTAGAAACTAAGAGTTAGGCTACTTAACTTTTAGTTAGTGACCTGCTTTCTAACTACGCAACATAATTTCGTAAACGATAAAGACAAATCTGTTTCATTTCGACAGTTCAACAACATTCATTGCGTTATTTACGTTGCTCTGCAGTTTTTTTTTTCGAACTTACGGAGCAATGGATTAGCAATCTGTTTCAAAACGATTCAGATTCGGATTGATTTTGCATTACGTAATTAGGGTACTGATCTATTGTCAAACTTTTGATTATTAGTTTATTTTATAAGTCTATTTAACCTCGGTAGCCCCATGAAGCATGACGCTTCAGGGGTTAGTGCAAATCTTGGGGTTCAATCGATTTATCGAGTCTGGTTAAACCACGCTCGAATCGGTGCATTTCATTAATTCACATAATTAATTAATTTAATTAATTAGTATAGGCAGATGGAATTTTATAATCTACATCATCATACAGGGACAAATTGAATTAGTGAGCGAAACTCCGCACACGTGATCGGTATCTAAACATGATCAAGCAAAAAAAATGTATTTTTTGGCGTCAAAGTCAAAGTCAAATCGTTTATTTCAAATAAGCACTTAAAAGGCACTTATGAAAATCAAAAATTAACAATAAAATAGAATTATTCTAAAATAAATTTTCATATGGAGAAGAATGGGCAAGAAGCTCCACCGTCACTCTTTTAAGAATGGTTTACAATATTTTGTAAGTACACATTTATTATATTATAAGGTTGGGGAAAAAGCCTTTTCGCATTATAGAATGTATGAACTTTTAATAAAATCTCTTTGGCTATACTATTTGTATCTGGCTGGTTTTGGTATCATTGAAAGTTTAAATTTTAAAGAACATAATTCCAAATTCAAATTAGGAAAATGTGTGATTTTCATTTGTTTTTCGTACCGTCAAGATGAGTGAATCTAATGAAGAAATTCTATACATTTTAAAATTTTACAACAAAAAAGGTAAACATGAAACGCAAGCCGCGAAAAAAAATTGCGATGTTTATGGACCTAGTGCAGTGTCTGTGAGAGTAGCACAAATTTGGTTTAAGCGTTTTCAATCCGGAAATTTTGATGTAAAAGATGCACGTCGCTCTGGTCGCCCGTATTACGGATAAAATGGATGCCATTTTTGAAAAAGTGGAGCAAGATCGGCATATCAGTAGTTACGACGTAGCTGAAGAACTGGGAATTGACAACAAAACAGTTTTGTCGCATTTGAAAAAAACTGGGTACACAAAAAAACTCGATATTTGGGTACCTCACGAGCTCTCTGAAAGAAACCTAATGAACCGTGTACTCATTTGTGATTCTTTATTACGACGTAATGACACCGAACCATTTTTGAAGAAGCTGATAACTGGTGATGAAAAGTGGATCACGTACGATAAGAACGTGCGAAAAAGGTCGTGGTCAAAGGCCGGTCAGGCTTCACAGACTGTGGCGAAACCCAGGTTAACTCGCAACAAGGTGATGCTGTGTGTGTGGTGGGATTGGAAGGGCATTATTCATTATGAGCTGTTACCACCAGGCAGGACCATCGATTCTGAATTCTACTGCGAACAACTGATGAAATTAAAGCAAGAAGTTGAGAGAAAGCGGCCGGAATTAATCAACAGAAGGGGTGTGGTTTTTCATCATGATAACGCTAGACCTCACACATCTTTAGCCACTCAGCAAAAATTAAGAGAGTTTGGCTGGGAGGTGTTAATGCATCCGCCATATAGTCCTGACCTTGCACCTTCAGATTTCCACCTGTTTCGGTCTCTTCAGAATTCCTTAGGCAGTGTCAGGTTAACATCACGAGACGACTGCCAAAACCACTTGTCGCGGTATTTTGATCAAAAGTCCCAAAATTTCTATAGGAATGGGATCATGTCCCTACCTACAAGATGGCAAAAAGTTATCGAACAAAATGGTACCTACATACTTTAGTTAAATGTAAATAAACTATAAGCATTAAAAAAATGTTTTGAATTTTCTAAAAAAATGCGAAGCAACTTTTTCCCCAACCTATATTATTATGTGAGACGATGCACCTGCACCTAGAAAAAAATGACTACATCACAGTAGGTAAAAACAACAAAAAGTGAAGCAATGACATATAAATTAAATAAGTGATTCATGGTGCTCACATATTGACGGCACGGTTGGCGTAGTTGTGCGTGTCGCGGGTTCGATTCCCGCACGGAACAAATATTTGTATGACCTACAAGTAGTTGTTCCGGGTCTGACTGTTTGTGTATGTGAGTTTAAATGCTTGTCAACGCACCCAAAATACAGGAGAAATTCCAAGAGTGGGGCAACGATTAAACAACAAAAAAATCAACGGAAGAAAGTATATTTACAAACATTGTAAAAGTAGACAATTAAAAAAAAAAGTAACATGAACAGAAGCGGTCATTGACTCCAAAAAAAAACTTTTTTTTTTTGTTTTCTTTAGATATCGATTCCCATCAGTTTTGCTAGGTAATTTAATTTGACCCTGTATAGTTAGACCGTACTATAGAGGTGTTTAGAATAAATTAGATCATTGTAGAATAATCTAAATCAGTTCTGAGAACAGTAGGTACCTATCTTTTGAAGAAGGTGCCTAGATAGGAAATCGATTGGTACAGAATATGGTACATTTTCCGATCGTGTTATTTTGATAATGCCCATGACATAGACTTAAAAATAAAGTGAGTTGGCCTCAGAGCGTTGTATTGATAAATCTTACTCGTGCCTGGCCTATTTAGAAGCTAAAAGAAATTGTTTTTAAATAAACGTGCATGGAAAATAACACTTGTTGACACACATTACTACTACATAAATGTAAAATAAGTACCTGTACAGGTAACAATTTAATATATGTAGGTATTTAGGTAGAATATGTTATTTCCGTATATCATTAAAAAAAGGAATGAACGTTACCTATTTATTTCAAACAATGGAAATAGCTTGTGAACTCTTGAAATTACACAATTTGAATTGAAATGTAAATTCATTGATTTACGTTTGTAGTAGGCACATAGGTGCTGTGTTATATGTACGACCTATGTATCTAAGGGTTGATGATCCCAAAAATAACTCATCTAATTAATTTATGTTTTGTTTTATCATGTTTAGACATTGATACCCATTACTTCAGCGGAGTTTTGCTAGCTATTTTAATTTGACCATGTTTATGGGTGTGTTCGGTGATAGATGGCAAGACCACAACCAGACACCAATGGGGTGATTATGAACATTATGGGTATTTCAGCTGAATGGGGAATCTATAGTACCTACCTACGTAGAGAAGCGCGTAGCATGACGAGCATAGAAACGGGTTTTCTACGGATTTTGTCGACGCAAGAATAGACAAAATGACAAATTGTGATTGTTCATCTCTCACTTTGTCTATTCTTCCGTAGACAAAACCCGTTTCTATCAAACTCAAACTCAAAGCATTTATTTCAATTAAACCATTTACAGGCACTTTTGAATTGTCAAGGGGTCAGTCAGTCAGAAATATGAAGCTAGTTGTCCATTCCAAAGCGTAGGTTCCTGGAGAAAAACGGGCAAGAAACTCAACGGACACTCTAAAAACGTTTGATACAAAATATTGGTTACATGCAAAGCGCCCGTAATAAAAACAATTCAAAAATTAAAATAAACCCAGGCAGATAAGAGATGACCATTCCCTATTGATGACGGCGCGTTCACGAATATGACGCATGGATCAGCACGGTTTAGCTCAACCATTTTGAAGGGAACTTATCGATCCAACACACTCGCCACCACCAGCGAGACATTTGAGTGAGCATGACATACCTTGTCTCAGTCACCAGCACATCAAGTCAATAAAAGACGTACCCAGTAAATGGTAGCTTTAAAGAAGGTACATGATCCCAGTGCTCATACATGTGCTATGCAATTATACAATTATTCTAAGAGATTGAAGTTATACAATTCAAAGATGGGTTTTGCAATCTTCAGCAGCTTTAACAATATTTTGTAATGCTAATCAATTAGTTTATGCGCCCTTGTGGAGCTGGACCAGCATTGAGCCAAGCATTTTGTCAGCGATATAATCCCTCAGCTTATACTCATAATATGCTTGGCAGCATAGGTTTCATTTAAGTACCCCATGACGGATGAGTCTACTTTAGCCAGTCTGAAACCCGGTTGAACTGGTCCCTATTTCTAGTACTATAATTGTGTCTCTTATTGAAAAGATTAAGATTTTTCCTGACGTACTTGATGTTTTCATAGATATATTGACAAGGTACCGTCATGATGTTAATATTTTTAAACAGTTCCCTTATAGAATCGCGCCTGTGGAGGCAATATATTGCTCTAATGGCTCTTTTCTGCAGAATAAAAATAGTCGATATCTGCAGAAAATCCCCATAGTAAAATACCGTAGGACATGATACTATGAAAGTAACTGAAATAGACTAGCCTTGCGGTATCTATATCAGTAAATTGACGGATTTTTCTTACAGCATTTATGCTGCTGAACTTAGCCGTCCTGCTAGAGATGTTAAATGAGGACCCCATTGTAGCCTTGAGTCGAGCGTGATCCCCAGGAAAACAGTTCTATCTACGAATTCTTGTTTTCTTCTTATTTATTATTACATATATCACAATCACTACTTTTAACATTTGGTAAAGCAAATCTTATGCATTTAGTTTTTTTTCCCATTGAATACCAAATTATTAGCAGCAAACCAATTTTGGACCTGCAGTAGGGCGTTATTTACATCGTCAAGATTTGATGCACGTCTTTATCTTAAAAATTAGGAAAGTATCGTCAGCAAATATCATTTGTGGTTGGTATTTTAATAAATGGGTAGATCATTAATATATACTAAAAAGAGGAAAGGACCCAATATCGAGCCTTGTGGAACACCCATTTTTACTCTTAGACCAAGTGAATTGACACCGTTTATTTGAACTTGCTGTTGTCTATCATTTAAATAAGATTTTACCAAACTGAGCACAAGTTTACCTAGTCCGTAATGCTCAAGTTTCAAGAGTAAGGTTTCATGATTTACGCAGTCAAATGCCTTGGAGAGGTCACAGAAGATTCCTATGACATCTTGAGCCTCCTCCCACGCTGTAAATATGTTTTTTAATAAGGTGACACCAGCGTCAGTCGTACAACGTCCTTTGGTGAAACCATATGGCTGATCGTGTAAGATTTGGGTTAAAATGATTCAGCATTTGATTTAGCATTACCTTTTCGAACACTGCTGAATACCGGCTATTGTGTTCAGGCTTAAGTAGGTATAGGTAGGGAATCCATAGTTTAGTTACAGATTCTATTGTAGAGACCAGCACCCTTATTGCATAAAACACGATCAATCAAAATCTGAATCATTTTGAAGGATATTGCTAAACCATTGCTTCATATGTTCGATAAATTTGTCTGCTCAACAAAGTAAATAACGCAATGAATGTTGTTGAACTGTCAAAATGAAACAGGTTGTGATTTATTTACTTTGTAGCGGTTACACCGCCACATACGAACTACGCATCAAAGACGTCACACAAATCCTGCATCGCGCAATTAGAGTTTACCGCGCGAACGACATACATATACAGGGTGTTTGGCAGAACGTTGAACATACGAAAATGGTGGATAGGTTGGGTCATCTGCTACTTACTCAGCCCTAATTTAATTGGCCCTGGACCCCAGGTAATTAAAAAAAAAAATTTTTTGCTTTCTTCTAGTTACACCATTTTCTTAACTTTAGAGTGTATTTTTTATCACAAATGGATAAAACAGGCATTTTTTTTTTATCGTTAATGTTGGTAGATTCTTATAAAACTATTGCTTTATTCAGATGTTAGCTAGAAAAAAAGTTATAAGTCCTCAAACTTACAGAAATATGTAAAAAAATACTTGAAACTAAATTTCAACTTGCATTTAAAAAAAAATAATGGGTTGAGTAAGTAGCAGATGACCCCACCTATCCACCATTTTCGCATGTTCAACGTTCTGCCAAACACCCTGTATATAATATTATATGCCTAATAAATGTGATTGATGGTGTGTTACAAAATTAGGGTGTATTCATATTTTGAAGAACCAAGCTGAAAAAAGGCTAAGATTAAGAGGATCAATATCCTCAGGTAAGTACATAGTTCATAGACGTAATTATCTTTTCCCAATAATTGTTCATACGTAATTATCTTTTCCTGAAATAGTTTTCTTCTTCCCTTTGACAAATATATCTACCCAACAGCTTGATTATTTTACGAATCAATTTGGGTCAGTGAGTCTGTAGTTGTATATTTTGCTGTAGTGCTCGGCAATCGTGGTCAAATGTAATTCCAAATTATTTATATCTCGAGCTCGCGTGCCGACTGAAAACAATTAGGTACATTCGTTTGCATTTCCCGCGTGGCCATGTGATTTATAATATGTCGTTGTATAGACATTAGGCATACCTACTTACGGGGAACCAATGGTTAAGGTATGCCGTTACATACCTACGGCATTAGTGCTGTTGTACTAAACACTAGGATATACCTAAATCAAACCATTTTCCACATAAATTGTCATTAAGTAGGCACTTAACCTGCACCCTAAAATGGCGTAACACAGTATCAATCACAATCTGAATGATTTTGATGGATATTGCAAATCCATTGCATCATTATGTTCGAAAAATTTGTCTGCTCAACAACGTAAATAACGCCATAAATTTATTGAACTCGCAAAATGAAAGCCAATGCTACTGTAAGGGTGTTACGCAATTACCTACCCCACTGCTCAATGCCGTAGCTTACAAAAGGTATTGTGTCCCGACTTGATAAAAGAAAGAATGTGAAAACTGACGAAGATATTAAAGACTGTACTTAAAATACAAGTTGCAAGCGGTTGCCGATCAAATTAAATTAGTAAAGCAAGCCAAGCAATTATACAGGTAAGAAAACCTATTTAGGTAAGTAATTACCTACTTTAATTAGGCAGGTACCTAGATACCTAGACACTGTCTACTTAACATTTTGTCTGGTCACTGGTGTCAGACCCGTTAAGGCGAAGCAATATGATCAATTTTATCGACAAATCAACCATAATAAGGCATTTTGCCCCTACCGTTTTGAAATGGCGGCCATTTAAATATTTTTTTACTGAGTGCGGGTGGGTTAATTTATTTTGCAAAATCTACAGATGTAGAGATCCTACAGGCATAAAAATGACAGACAGTTACAAAAGTAGGCAATAAGTTGACACTAACAGATATATCAAAAACTCCCATTAAAACGTTGTAAATTACTTGAAACGTAAAAAGTGTGAAAAAATTGTAGTATTTTTAACTTTTTAAGTGTTTAAAAAAAACTAGATTGTTAACTTGTTTTTACCTTTTAAGATGCACTAAGATATTATCTAAAAACTGATGGCTGAGAACTAAGTTCTAAGTCAAATAGTTTAGGAGTTGTGGAGTTGTGACTATTTGAATATGACCCTGACAAGTAGAAGGAAAATAAATAAAATCATAATTTAATGGCGTTTAATTTAAAAAGGTACAAAGTTCTTACAATGATTGTTCGAAATGACCTCCGCGATTTTGCAAACACGAAAAAAAGTACAAAAAAACCTTATTATGATGGATTTGTCGATAAAATTGATCATATTATTGTTTCGCCTTGACGGTTCCGAAACCGGTGACCAGACACACTATGTAGGTAACGATTTACTTTATCTGTACATATACTTATATCTAGCAATGTACAGACGCCAGCACAACAACCTACTACAATCTGTCAAATTTATTTATTAGATTTTCAACTTTAACACCAAAGTGTATGGTTCAAAGTCAATTGGGAAAATTTGACAGTTTCGGGTAGGTTGTAGGTTGACCTGCTGGTGTCTGTACTTACGCGTCATTAAGTTGAATGAGACATTAGCCGGCACCCTAATTGCGTAACACACTTTCAATCACAATCTGAATGATTTTGAAGGTTTCTCCTAAACTCCTAATCCATTGCTTCATATGTTCGAAAAATCTGTACCCTAATTACGCAAAACACGATCGATTGGAATTTGAATCGTTTTGAAACAAGCCATTGCTTCATAAGTTCGAAAAAAAAAAACTGCTCAACAACGTACCTAAATAACGCAATGAATGTTATTGAACTGTCAAAATTAAACAAATTTATCGTAATCGCCTGACCCATAACGGACGGCGAGCTACCCATTGCTTACAGTCCGCAAGCCAGCGCCAACAGTGGCCGGGAATCGGCCTGCGGTTCCCGACGCCTAGGGCGTCTCCTGCGGCGGCTAGGGACGTGAGGGCGCGAAATCTTCCTCTCCCTCACGCGTCCCGCCTCCTCTTTCGCGAGCATTACTGCTTCGCAGAAGGAGGTGACGGCCTTCCATGCCCTCTCGCTCCGTACCATGGGCTGGACCAGTGCCGGACGCGAGAGAACACCGCTACCAATCGTCTCATCGAGGACACGGTGATGCTCTGCCCAAGCCGGGCAGACCTCCACCGTATGCTCCACCGTATCCTCCGGACGATCCACGCAGTGATACCACCCGGGCGTTTCCTCCCACCTTATCCGAAACAGGAACCTCCCGAAACAACCGTGTCCGGTGAAGACTTGCGTCAGGCGGAAGGTGAGGACACCGTGGCGCCTCTCTAGCCATTCTTTAAAGAGGGGACTTTTCGCCGCAATTGGGGCGTGCCCAGCACTGGGTTGCAACAATCGCACTCTCCATGACGCCATGAGATCCCGCCGCATTAGATTGATTGATTGATTTTGCTCTTTTAACATAAACAAAACAGGTGAACGACATTCAGACATTATGATTGGGTATTTTGTGCAGTTGTGGTGCTTAAATAAAAATAAAAAATGCGTATACCTACTTACTACTAATAATAATACTTTTTTTTGTTAGCCTATATTGTGTTCCACTGTTGCTATTTTGCGATCTCTGGCCATTTTGGCCCCGCAAATATGATCAGATCGTTACACCTCCTTCGCCGCAGACTACCTCGACGGCGCGATGCACTCAAGCGTCTAGTGAGTGACGATCTTTGCCCATCTCTCTGGGTGCATTCGTGCGATGTGGCCAGCCCACTCCCACATGAGCCTAGCTGTTTATTCTCTAACAACCGATTCTTGGGTTTTGGAGCGTGTTATGTAATTTATAGAACTAATAAAGTAGTTGTTATAAATCAGACGTATCATACCGATTACTTACGTTAAATAATAAATGATAGGTCTACCCACTGTACAGCGCGATGATTAGACACAAACACACTGTTACTCCTAGCTCATGACGAGCAAGTCAAAGAACGCACAGTGAAACATAAGGGTGTAGGGACATATTTATATCTGATCTTCGGGTGTAGGTACCTACGACTACTTCTACGATGTGCCAGAAGGGTTCCGGATTGGTCTTTTGAGAGATAACGGTGCTCCTTCCATGTGCAGATGGTGACCACCGGGGTGGTTTTAGTGAGGTAGGAATCCCACACTCCCCGGTCTTAGCCCCAAAGGCCTTTTGAAAATTTTACCCACTATGCCCTAAGTACGTAAAAGGTATTTGATTAAATTTGAATGATAAATGTAGACCGTGTAGCTAAAAATCATGACAAAAAAGTCTACTATCAGAAACCTCTCTATAAACCTATCTATCGTTTTCCGAATCTAAATACCTACCACGCTTTGATAAGAGAGAATTCCACTCGCATAGGTATACTTAGGTGTTACCTTCCTTCCTAATAGCTCTTAACAGCACGTAGTTTATAGCGGGACTAACTCGCGGCTGCAATACGGGCAAATAACGTTGGAGCACAGCTCACAACCTATCGATGAGTCGTTACGTTATAATTCGATCGTGTTATACCGCCACCGCCAAGGCTGAGTATAGCACTGTGCTTTGTTTTGACTCGTGGTCATATCTCGTAACGAAGCGCTATCGATCGTACGCTCACCGTGTTTTCCCGCGAAAATTATTTACCTTTTACAAAAAAAGATCAATAAAAATGTACTCCATCGCTGAAGTTACTTTGGCTTTCGTTGTCCTCTATCTCTTTTCTTTCCTGTTCGAAGTGGTGGCAGGATTAGTTGTTTAGCAGAAAATGAATTTGTAATTTACTTTCCAAAATGTGATATTTTTTTAATTTTTGTTAGGTGATTTAGTTAGTGTATAAGTTATTTAGTCAAAACATCAATGCAATTTAGGTGTAATAAGTTAGGCATTATTTATTTATGTACGTTAATAATAAACATCAAATATTTTGAAGAATCAAACAAACTACTGGACCAATTAAATAGAAGCACTTAGGTAAGTGTTTTTGTGCTTTATACACATAAATTCAACAAATTATTATTTCCACAGTAACTAATTAAGTATCTATTAGATTTTTTTTAAATAAAGAAACATTCCCTACTTCTGAGGCAGTGGGATAAAACGAAATTGTTAGGTTTGCCCTAGAATGTACAGCGCCATCTGTATATATTGCATTTACACTACCTGCGGACTTGAACATGACCTCGAGTGGTAATAAAATAATTTAGAAAGTTCTTTAGATTCAAATATTTTATCAAACGATTTGTAATTAGTGCTTCTAAAATCATTTGTCAAAAGCGATGGCAGTTTAGAAACAAAGCTTGTCAGTTTTATTATATCTGTCAAATCTGTCGGTTGACGGCATGCATTGACTTACGATTTAAAAGTCATTGGTTGACGGTTACCGTCAGTGTCAGAGGTCAGTCAACTAGTTCAAGACTTCAAATTCAATCGGAGATTTTGAGTTGATTTGACAACCCGACAGAAAATAAATTATTTATCAGGATTCTCGCCACGGTGTTCTTGTATACTCAACCCACAAATTCTACATTAGTCCAACTGATCATTGAAGATTTTTATTATAATTTTTTTTTGCAATACACATGCATAACTAATTCACTTAGACATTGGCAGACCGGTCGACATCGGCTTTGCTTGCCATAACAAAAAATTGAATAGAAGTAGTTCATTCAAATAAATCACTAATCAGTCAGTTGTCAAAATTAATCGTTTAATGAGGAAGTGAATGTGATGGTAAATAAATATAATTCACAATGAAATTTACCAAAATGTGTCGTGGAATAAGTTACCAACATAGGACTGTAGCTGCACGTGGTCTTTCTACCGTATCTGGTAAAGAATGGCAAAGTGTAGTGGGTTTAGAAGTGCACGCACAGTTGAACACAGAATCGAAACTATTTTCTGGTGCTCAGAACACTTTTGGCGGTGTAGTGAATAATTGTGTATCGTTATTTGACGCTGCCACACCTGGTACATTACCAGTGCTCAACAGAAAATGCGTGGAATTAGGTATAATGACCGCTTTAGCCTTGTCTTGCAATGTCAATGAAGTATCGACTTTTGATAGAAAGCACTACTTTTACGCTGACTTACCGACTGGATATCAAATAACGCAGCAAAGAAACCCACTAGCTAACGATGGCATTATTAACTTTCAGGTATTTATCATATAAAGCTAAAAAACCTCAAAATATAAACAGAACAGAAAACTGACTGTTTACATAACGTCACAACTCGTTTTTAACTGTTTCACTGTCATATATTGTTGTTTTCTCTTAATTTCAGGTATTCACACCAGGAATACACAAGAAACCCTATAGAAAAAGTTCAAAGATCAAACAAATCCAGCTAGAACAAGACAGTGGCAAGTCGTTGCACGATGCGGAACTTAAGCGGAGTCTTATTGACCTCAACCGAGCTGGAGCCCCACTCATGGAACTGGTGTTTGAGCCTGATTTAGAGGTAAATACTGTTCCTTATCTTTTTTGATACAACATTTTTATAATTGTCTTATCAGCCTGTTAATGATCTCGGCTGCCGAGCATGAGTCTAAAATAAGCTTTGAATAAAAAACAAGGTGGCAACTTACTTAGTTACACAGATCTATCTATGGCATGTTATCAACACAAGATAAGAGTTTTGATTTTCTGTACAGTGTGATTTATTTTTGGATTGCTCACAAGACTTGTATTTTTAATAAGTTACGTTTAGATATGAATAAATAACAATTACATAATGCCAGAGAACTAAATACTACACTTACACTGTAAGACGACACGGTTGGAGCAGTGATTAAGCGATTGACTGCTGCGCTGCGTGTCGCAGGTTCGATTCCCGCACGGAACAAATATTAGTATGACCTTCAAGTAGTTGTTCCGGGTCTGGCTGTGGTGTTGTGTGTTTGTGCTGTGGTGTTGAGTTTAAATGTTTGTAAACGCCCCCACAATACACGATAAATTGCTAGTGTGGGGCAATGTTTAAAAAAAAAGTGTTATTCAAAGTATTTTTAACATTTAATCGTATGTATTTATCCCTAAATATTGCCAATATTATGAATTAAGTAGGTTACACATTTTATAGTCAAGATTAACAAATAATTAATTAATTTTAAACATGTTGTAGTAGCCGACTGACCTTCAATCTTTTGATACATAACACATTGAGTTTAGCATAGTTCATTAATTTGCAAATAAACAATCAAGTGAATCTAAAGTATTCTAAAGAATACAAGTACTTTGTTATTTTGTAACACATTTGAAACATTGTCCTAGTTACATTTTAACTACTTCTATAAGACTTAAAGAATGGAAATAAACTCATTGCTGAATGATCCACTTCATAGATATTCTCTTTGTGGATGCTTTAAATTAAGTAGGTAATAGTTTGTTTGTACAAGTTTCACCATTAACAAGAAGCTTCATATGTTGAAGAAAAAAACCTGTTCAGTCTAAATTAAAAATAGACAACATTTTATGATTATGTATTTATGTAAGTATATTCATTGTGCTTAAAAAGACACTTTGAATTTAAATAGTTTATAATAGACATCTGGGTTGTAGGAAGTTACACATAAACCAAATAAGTTGTTCAAAGAACAGACAACTTTGAACAGCAAATTAGTTGTTTTGAAAATGCCTGTATTTTATTTTAACTGACTTCTAAAAGGAGGGGGTTATATAATCCTGTGCCGTTATTATCTCGCCTATTGCTTGTATTTTTTCATATTTTATTTATTTATTAAATTCCAGGATGGCGAAGAAGCGGCGGCACTTGTGAAGGAACTGGTGCTGATCGTGCAGAGACTGGGTGCGTGCACGGGGCGCATGGAAGAGGGCGCGCTTCGAGTTGACGCCAACGTGTCGTTGAGGCGGCCCGGAGACCCGCTATCTACTCGCACAGAGGTAAGTTACCAATTTAAATTGATTGTGAGCAATTTTAATTGTAAGATTTTTTAACATCAAGGTTTCCCAAAGGCAACTTCCTCAAGTACTTGTCTTTTCGAGTTGACAAACTTTTCAACTCATTCCATCATGGCATCACTGTCATCAAGTCGCCTCTTTGGCATGATGATGCCAAAGAGGCGACCCCAAAGTTCCAAGTCTCTCCAAAGTTTTCTGTTCCGTGCTCTTTGCACCCAACTTGTTTCTACTGTTTTTATAAAATATGTCTTGTCTGCCTTGTTTACTTTTCCTTTCTCTTGGTAACCATTCTGCGGCTTTCTGTGAAATAAACAGTTTTAACCAATATGCACCCAGTTGCACAAAGACACATTAATGCCCCATTACGTAAAAGATCATTAACACTAGAAAAAAAGTACCATTAAAATCGAGTCTAATGTTGCTTTCTGAAACAAGTAAAAACTTTAAAAGTTAAAGTTCGTTTCTGCAACTGGCTAATAAAAACCGCTATCTGACAAAAGTTGACCATAGTCTGGTTTTTGACCACACACAACGAACTGTGAGATAGACTATTAGCACAGCACGGCAATTGGTCTTTGTGGAGTCTGACCTGACAGCACTGAGAAACATAGAAAATGTCAATGATCAACAATGTCTATAATCACATTAGCACCTGTTATTGCGCATTATAACGTGATAATTATTATTTAGTAAATAAACTTGTAGTTTTCCTAGAAGAGGTAATTGTGTAAATATACTTGTCGCTTTACCAAACGTCCGTCGCGTCTTGTGAATTGTTCTAATTTGAACCAAAGATTTAAATGGTCAGATGTGCCCTCACTGTACTTAAGTCGCGCGCAAAGGTGATAATTTTTTGACTCGGTATGGGGAACTACGATTTAAATCTTTGATTTGAACTTTCTAAGTGCCATAAAAACCAATAGAGACGACAATCATAAATATGGAAAAACCATTTACGTTGCTAACATGTCGGGACTATAGATTGATGTTATAACAACACAAGCCATCAAGCATGCTTCAGTAAAATCGAATAGATATCTCTCTGTATGCTCTAGCTTGATGATGACGTCGGTAATGACGTTAAGAACAATCATGATTATTTCCGTTCTTATATAAAAAGTGGGTTAAACGACGCGTCTATGTAGGTATCAAAGCCGACAGTGAAATCACTTATCTAGAAACGACTTTTTTCTAAATTACAGTCATTTAGTCGCCGATACATTAATTTTAATTTAATGGACATTCCAATCGCAAAGATTATTTTAAATAGTTCTTAATTGGTTTTAAATTCCGCAAATAATTCAAAGGTAAACCCAAATATGTAATTAATTTAATGGTGTGGTTGTGATAGTTGAATGTGTGCGATTAACTGTTAGATTTACTATTAAAACATTATCGTTCATTAATGAGAGCGATGCGCGGTATCAATAAATACAAATGTCGATTTAAATATTTCATCAGTAAAACTGTTTTTGAAATTCATCTCATTTTCCTTTTCTTATGCTTTGGTCATAATGAGTCTGATTCAGATGCACATAGGAGTGAGCCTGCCAGCGACGACAGAGAACTGTACTGCTGTCACCGACCACCTGTTCATTTTCACGAAGATATTCTTTTCCTTCAGATTAAGAACATCGGGTCAGTGCGCGGCGTAGCAGGAGCGATCCGGCACGAGATCGACCGACAGCAGACGATCCTGAACAGCGGGGGACGCATCATCAACGAGACCCGCGCTTGGGACGCGGCCGCCAGAGTCACCATACCTATGAGGGACAAGGAGGTCGTGCAGGATTATAGGTAAGACATTGAAGCTACCAGTGACGTGACATTTCTAATTTCTCTCTGTGTATCATTGTGATATTCTACAGTTTGATTAGATTGGCAGGTGACGTAAATGCTTAAAACAATATTGAAATCTGACACGCTAAGTGGTTTGACGCAAAGTAATTTCGATAATTTAATTAGTACTTACGTGTAAATTAAGAAGCCGGTACTGAATCGTTTTTTTAGGTTATTGAACGTAAATGGTACTAATGGTAAATTTCTTTGTCCAGGTACATGCCCGAACCGAATTTGCCTCCGCTACGCGTGAACTTAAAGAACAACACAGATCGCAAAAACGTTTTAAGCGTACCTCTTATACAGGACAAGATACCAGAGCTTCCAGAGCAATCGAGGAAAAGACTCGTTGAACAGTTCCAACTGCGTCCAGAAACAGCAATTCAATTGGTCAATGAGCCAACCCTATTGGAATATTTCGAACATTTAACATCAGACAATGCCAGAAACCCAACTAAAGTCGCAAATTTTCTAATAAATGATCTATTAACTGTACTTAATAAGAGAAAGTTAGACGCAGATGACTGTCCCATTACTGTTAAGCAACTCAAAGAACTGACTGATCTGCTTTTGAGTAAAGACATTAATTTAGAAATTTGTAGAAACGTATTAGATGAACTGATTACGTTATCCGATAGTGATGTATCACCATTAAGAGTGATAGAAGAAAAAGGTTTGAAATTGACAAACAATGAAGCAGAATTAACAAAATTATGTATGGACGTCTTAGAGAATAATCCTAAGTTGGTGAATCAGTATAGAAATGGTAAAACCAAAGTATTTAAAGCACTTTTAGGAATATTATCTAAGAAAAACAATAAAATTGATATGTCTGTAGCATCTAAGATTATGGAAGGGTTATTGAAAAAGTGATAATAAACTAAAAATCAATATTTTAATGTTTTATTTCTAATTTTGTATGAAATTCCCTTGGAATTTGTGTTGAAATCTCTAGCAATAATATTGAATACTACTGCATGTTGGTGATAACTTATTTGAATGTCTCTATCGATTGCTGGAAATCGCAAAATGGTCTCGGACGATCTGCCTAAAGCGTTCGATTAAGTTCACCGTCTCCTAGCTGCCCGTAAAGTTGGCAAATAGTACCAAGTTCAATAAAATGACTGAAATCCTGTTGCTAGCGTTCTATAATTATATAGATGTTATTTTATGGGCCTTGGTCTTTTCAGTGGTTTTGGGCTGCCTCAAGGCTCAAGTTTCGGACCTTGCTGGAACACGTTTCTGCAGTGCTATTCTGTAACCATCTCACCGTGAAAACTTAGGTGAAGTGAGTTGTCATTTCATCAGGGTGAGATGACACTGACAGCTCACTCCACGCTCACTTCACATGTTTTCACGGTGAAGTGGTTACGGGAATCGACATGCTGGACTAGACACCGGGCGACTGGCGTATCATATACGCCAGCTGCTGCTGCTGCTGATAGCATTTAAAATGGATTATGATAAGCGAACATTTTGCTTAGTGTGACTTTTATAAGCTACATACCTATGTAATTGGGTCTTTCTTTCTTTTTCGTGTGGTTAGTGACTAACCTGGTGTCAGAGTTTTTATGCCATCCATGCAATTAGGTATAAGCTAGGTAATGGGCAAAAAGTAATGTAGCAAACGTTTCTCGTTCCATGATATATTTGCTAACGATCCAATGCAGGCGGCAGCGTTACCGCTACTGTACAAGCATAAGTTGCAGACCTTCCAAAACCCGCTGACTTCCATGAGAGCAACGAAACAGAAGATTAAAGAAAGAAAATACACTTAAATAGGCCAGACAATAAAAAAAAACATGTCTCATTGCTACGTACCTACCTACTCATTAGTCGTGACTAATGAGTATCTAGTAATGAGACACATGTTTTTTTTTTTCAAGCCATGGCCAGTTTATTCTGTGGTGGTAGGCATTATCCCACAGACTACTTAGAGATAGGTACTACGTATCATTATCCCGTAGACATAGACGTAGGTATTGTATAGGTGACTGTTGCGAGTGTTGGATCGTTGAGTTCCCTTCAAAATGGTTGAGCTAAACGGTGCTGATCCATGCGTCATGTTCGTGAACGGGCGCCATCAGTAGGGACTGGTCATCTCTTATCTGCCACGGCTTATTTTAATTTTTTAATTGTTTATTTTTATTACGGACGCTTTTTACGTACACTTCTTTCTACATTGTTCTCACATGTATAATTTCAACATGAATGATGTAAACAATATTTTGAAAGATTTTTTTTTTTTTAAAAGAGTGTCCGTGGAGTTTCTTGCCCGTTCTTCTCCATAGGAACCTACGCTTTGGAATGGGCAACTAGCTTCATATTTCTGACTGACTGACTCCTTGACAATTCAAAAGTGCCTGTAAATGGTTTAATTGAAATAAATGCTTTGAGTTTGAGTTGCGGCATGTGCGCGGACTATGGATAACTCGCGGTCTAAAGGTCGGTATGGTCTAAAGCGCGGACGGTCAGTGGGCAGTTGATTTGTTATCTGAAAGTCACAATTGTTATCCCGTTATCATATCCCTCGGCCATCATATAGGCATCATCATAGGCCTCGACCACAGGACAGAGGTAGGTCGGCATCCGGTGATACCGGAGTGCCTCCCTGATGCAACTCCTGGGCAGGGTATTGAAGGCGTTGGCGATGTCTAGCGACACCGCCAAGACCACCCCACCCCGAGCCACCGCATCCCCCGTCGTGAGGGCTCGCACGCGCATGATGGCGTCCACCGTGGAGCGCCCCCTGCGGAAACCAAACTGGCTCTCCGCCAAATCCGGCCCCACCCGCACCAGCCGCTCGACGAGGCGGTCTGCAATGACTCTTTCAAAGAGCTTGCCCACCTCGTCGAGCAGCACGTTGGGCCGGTAACCTGAGTAACATCCTGAATACTCAAACGCGGCAACTGTAAGGGTTTCACCAAAACACCTTTGACAATTTTTTTGTTTACAACTAACTTTTATTGTTATTTTACTGTTTATTTTGATACTACTTAATCCGCAAATGTTTTATTATAAAAACATTTATTTGACAAATTCTTCTCTTTACAAATGTTTCGCATGATATGTAATCATTTATACATTTTTCATTTAATATTTAGATTATTTTGGAAAAATCACGTTTAATACTAAATAATAATAAATATCATTTCATAATAAATTTTCTAAACCAGTCTCAAAGTGATCATGGTTGCAATTTCCATTTGGGTCAAATAATTTACAGGCAAGTAAAGAAGTTCTTTAAACCTACAAAAGTATTTTTTTCTATAAATATTCTATTTGTTTTTTTTGCGTAGGGGTTGCAGTTCTAACCTAACCTTTTTTTTTGGAAACGGGTTGGAAATCCTTATGAATGTCCGCCGTCCTGGGGTGGACGGAGGGGTCTGTCAGACTTCTACTGACTAAAACCACCCAGTGTTCCCTCGCACACTGGCATCGGTGGCTACGGGGCACTTAAGCACTCTTCAACGCTCCCCCCGACTGGTGCCAGCCCGCCTCTGCGGGCTCCGTCTGGTCAAGCGGAGGGAGTGAGGTGTTTGAGTCCCCTCGCGACGTCTAAGAGGGGCGAGCGTGGAACACTACGCGTCACCACCTCGGGTCTTATGACATGATGATAGGGGGCGGTGGAGGTCCCCGAGTCCACCGTTCCTGGACCCATTTAGGGAGGCCGGAAGAGGGCATTATCTGCCCTCCGCCGACGACCGAAGATAATAGTTATTTGTTATACAAGAGTGCAAAGTTGCTTTTTAACCGCGTGTTCAATTTTGATGACCGAGCAAGCGAAGGATTCTAAAATTGAATCACGAGCGCAGCGAGTGATTCAAAATTAGAATCTTGAGCGTTAGCGAGGGAATCAAAAGAGCACGAGGTGAAAAATCTTTGCACTCGAGTGCAACACGTACCTAACTTTTCATTCCACCTCAGCGAGGAAATGACTAAATGCAAAAAAAAAAACGTTTGCGCATTATTAACAGTTTCAGTCAATTCTGTTGGCGTCAAGCAAACTTCCTCGTCGCTGGAATCACTCATTTTAGTTTTTTCACTTGTTTTCAAGTTTCTTGTTTTTAATATACCTAAGGTTTAACAATGACGTGAAAAAATGCCGCGTAAAGAACCGCGTACAAAGCAAATTGAAAAAAGAACACCAAGAAGGTTCCGAGTCTGAGTTTTTAACAAATTAAAAAAAAGTTGTATGATATATTCGGCACCATAGAGGTAGCAGTAAATAGGTTTAATGTTTTTTTTAATTCATAAACTTAGTGCACACGATGTTCTAAATTCAATTTACTTTATCCTCTAGAGAATAAAAACGGCTTTTCCACTCAGATACTGAAGATTAAAAATACTCTTTCCGAGATGGTGGGATGAAAAATAATTTATGTTGATTTATAAATTTAAATTACCCTTTTACTTATACAAAGTGTTTTTGAATATCCCATACCTCTAGGGTATGAATGAGACCATATAAAAGAATCAACTGGCACACGTTTTTCTTTTTTTATATATTTTTTTTTCATTTTTCATTCAAAATAATTCGCCAAAGTTACGCTTAAGTAAAAAAACCCTTAAATGAAATATAAAAAAAAAATTAAAACATTTGTTTCAGACTATTTTTGTTCATAAAAAGAAAATATGACAACGTCCCATTTTCTTAGCTTTAAATATGAATGATTGGTTTGAATGAAAATGATTTACTCGTATACCAATGAAACATTTGACATGGTCTCTACCCTAGAGTTATGGGATATCAAAATGAACACGTTGTAGTGAGTTTCATTATATGAAATTGTTTAATCCAATACGTAAAACGTTTTTATTCCAAACGTTGTTTTATGATTTATCATGAATGAAAAAGGAATTGTTTGTCAAATAATACGTTATAAAAAAGTTAATCGGATAATTCGAATTATTTGGCAAACTTGTTGTATAATGATGAAAATAATAACAAATTATGTATTTGCCAATCGTTACTTGTCAAGTGAAAATTTCTAAATTAATTTATGGTAAAACCATTTGACACTAATTTGTGATGGAGACGAGAATGAAACTTAGTTGAGTTGCGCTTTAATATTCGGCTATTAATCTTTCTACTAGAAAGTTTAGTTTGGCCTACTTGTTTTTCTGCTTGAGCATTATTCTGAATTACGGGTCTTGTTGTCACTTTGTTTACAATATGCTTTGTACAGTGCCGCTCGAATTTTTTCGTTGCGCCACATTCTCGAATCGACACTCGCCTGAGTCTAGTCTGCCGCAGATAGGTAGGTACTGTGAGGGTTTAACCTCACAGGGGGTTGGTAACTACGGAATAAAATATGCGGAGTTACTTTAAGAGGTCCAGAGGACCGCTATATTATAAGCTCACAAGTAAATACAATATTAAGAAGCACGCTTGCACGAGACGGGGCCCTAGCATGATCTGTCACAAGACAAAAGCTAGACACGTAAATATTTAAAAGTAATTCTAAGTTTAAATGTTGGAATGTTGCCAGTCATACAAACTGCCAGCCACTAAAGTACTACATCAGCTACGCCTCCCTTGAATAAAAGGAACGTCGCACTCCGGAACACAAGTGACTTTTTTTCAAATTAAGATATTCCAACACTCAAAAAATCCCTGCCTAAACCTAAGATAATAATTACCTAAAGCCGGGACAATATATTGACAATATGGGGTCATGTTCTGCAAGAACAGGCTTAGCTCAGGACAAACGAATCGCGTAAACTTGACAGCTTAAACAGTAAGGTGTGCCAGTATGCACTCAACAAATATCGCATTCGTCCTGTCCAAACCTCGTCAACCAAAACCCGGGGGAAAAGATTAACGAGCCCCCTTAAGAACAAACATCATGATGTGATAATTCACATCAGCCCGGAAGGGGTTGAATGAGCTAAAGAATTCAACATCGTGATTCATAAATCCAACGGACGCTATTGAGAACCTTGACCTTTCTAATGCAGACATCTCTAAGCGGGTAGATGCCGTGGCACGCCTTCTCGATGTCCTTAGCGATGGAGTCAGGGATCAGCTTATTGACCACCTCGCGGAGTTCAGAGCTGGTGACGTCACGGGTGATGATCTCACACATCTTCTTACGGATGGCACGGACCTGGGTGTGCTGGGCATAGCAGGTCTTGCGCTGGCTGAGCGAGTCCTTGTTGGTGAATCCGATGCAGAAGCCATCGGTGGTCTTCACGTCAATGTTGGCTTCGACAAGGGTCTGCCATTTTTTGACCATCCATCTGAGCTTGTCAGTGGTGAGTTCCATACCATGGAAGTTGCAGAGCACATTGGGACCTTGAACATCTTCAGCGATCAGACGGAACTTGTGGAAAGACCTTTCAGCATCAGTATCAGCTTGAAGATCGGCCAGCGAAACTTCAAATACCCGGCGCTTCCACCAAAATGTGAGGGTTTAACCTCACAGGGGCCTAGGGGGTTGGTAACTACGGAATAAAATATGCGGAGGTACTTTAAGAGGTCCAGAGGACCGCTATATTATAAGCTCACAAGTAAATACAATATTAAGATGCACGCTTGCACGAGACGGGGCCCTAGCATGATCTGTCACAAGACAAAAGCTAGACACGTAAATATTTAAAAGTAATTCTAAGTTTAAATGTTGGAATGTTGCCAGTCATACAAACTGCCAGCCACTAAAGCACTACAGTACCTACATTTTGCAGTTACCAGGCCGTCTTACTGAGTCATCTATTTTCACGTGCTAGCGGTGACTTTGATTACCGTACCCAGGTAGCTTTCGGAACTGAGTCCTTTTATAGACCACTCATAGGCATTCTAGATGACTGCAAAGGGCTTGTAGTTTTTAGTACGAAAAATTCGCCGCCCCTTATTAAGGAATTAATAAAACTTTAGCAAGACAATCAAGTAGGTACTACGCACAGGCCACAATTGGGCACGCCACAATTTCGGCGATAAGTCCTCTCTTTGAGGAGTGGCTAGAGTGGCGCCACGGTGTCCTCACCTTCCGCCTGACGCAGGTTCTCTCCGGATCCGGATCTCTCGCGTCCGGCCCTGGTCCAGGCCATGGTACGGGGCGAGAGGGCATGGGTAGACGTCACCTAATTATGCGAAGCAGTAATGCTCGCGAAGGAGGAGGCGGAACGCGTGAGGGAGAGGCAAATTTCACGTCCTCACGCCCCTAGTCGCCGCAGGAGACACCCTGGACGTCGGGAATCCCAGGCTGATTCCCGGCCACCGAAGACGCGGGCTTGCGGATGGTGCGTTGTGTTCACGCGCGCCTCAAAGATGTCAGAACAGCTGACCGGGTCCGCTAGGGCCGATGCCTGCCAGGGTCGCGGGAAAGTCCGAAAGGGTTACCGTGGCCCCTAGCTGGCAACACACAGGCAACTGAAAGAACACGGGTAGCTTTTAGTCAGTAAGAGTCTGACCGCTCCAACCAGAGCGGGAAAAGTTATTTGATAATTTCCCACCAAAAAAAGTAGGTACCTACCTAGTTTTAAATAACTAGTTTTACTAAAAAGAACGCATGAAGCGAGTTCGGAAATATGAGCACCTCGGAGGTGGTCAGGTTTTCTTATGATCACTTACAGAAATGGAACTCATTTTTGTGAAAGAAAAAAAAAACCTTTAATTTTGTCCACTTCTGCAGAAAAGTTAAAGAATTTGAGAACCGAGGCTGCAAGAGCGAGCGAAGTGAGTTCAAACATGTTTGCAACCCGCCTCGGATAGGTTAAATTTTCTTTTGACCGATCGTAGTGAGGTATGAATGCTCCAATTTGATTGGCGATTGGCATTGGCCTCAAGCAAGCTGCATTTTAGGAGTGAAATTTGGTCGCTCTCAAAAAGTGCCGCCCGTGGTGGATCGCCTCCCACTGGGGTTGCCAACTTTTTTTACATCAAATATAAGTACCTACCTACCTAGTATTACGAAGCCAGCGCCAGTAAAAATATAGTAGGACCTAGATGGCTTAAAAATATAGTAGGTATGGTCCAAATGTATATTTTTGGTACTATAACCCTTAACTAACAAGTTTTTTTTTTCTCATGACCTACTTACATATTATTTTTGCACTGAAAAATGTTGGGTTAGAAAATGCCATTAATTCAGCTTTTATGAGATTATACTGGTCAAATTGCGATCATCTCGCCACTTTGTATTGAAATAAAAAAGTAGTTTCACCTACTATATTTTTTCTTCAGAAATATAATATTTAGACCTCTTACATAGTAGGATACTATTATATAGTATGGTTGGCAAACCTACCCTCAGCCTCGTTGCTACGCCACTGTCCGGAGCTCGACCTTTTGCTTAAGGCGCTACCCTGAGCTAAGTGGCGCCCTCATTGAATAAAAAATCGTAGCATAGCATAGAATATAAATTTAAAAAAAAACGGCCACTTTTGACACTTTTGCTATCTACTTTGGATACGAAACACTTGTTTTAACAACGTAAAAATACTTTATCCTCTTTGTAACAAACTCCAAGAATCCAATTTTTTTAAATTTTTTATCTATGCTATGCTACGATTTTTTATTCAATGAGGGCGCCACTTAGCTCGGGGTTGCGCCTTAAGGCTGGGAATGTAACACGTCAGATTTTTTCATCTGATAGTCGGATGCGATAGAAATAAATAAATAAATAAATAAATAATCAGATCAATGCAAATTATCCGACTAGCGGATCGGACGTAGGTACCTATGTTCAAAAAAAATAATGGCTCCAACGCCTTCCGATAGCCGGATCCGACTATCTGATGAAAAAATCTGACGTGTATCCCCAGCCTTAGACCATGGTTGAGTGGTTTACACGTTGCGTTCATTGATGTACTTGTTAGATAATTGATACGTGAAATAATTCACTGTGTGACTTTGAAACGACAACATCCACAATTTATTTCCATACCAACAACACTTGGTATGCTGCTCAGGAGAAGGTTGTTTGTTGACGCGCGCCCCGAATACGACACGAGGCAGGCACCACAGGGATGCGACGTGCAGATTGAATAATTCCGTTTTTTTTGTAATTTTGGACTACACTTGATATAATCTCTGAGTATACCACCACAACTTGTAAATGACACTGTTAGGTCAAAGGTAGGTGGTATTTTACCTATTTTCACGAAAGCCGATTATAGGCTCCCACCAAACAGGCGCGACGCGACTAATAAAACAATTTCTAAGAAAACTTCGCGCCAGTCTATACGAGCCTTATACACACATCAAAAAAAGGTTTGCGGTCACTAGCAAAGACTGTTAAACCTATTTTTAAAATATAACTTTATCAAGAAAAAGTGTTTACGTTACATCTTTTTTTTTAAATAGAAATAAGTACACTGTTAAAAAAAACTTTATTATTTTTTAATAAAAAAATTGAGTAAGTAATTCAATCATAATGTAATTATTATTGTAAAAGAAAAGATCGTTTAACCAAACTTATACAACAATTTATTAATAGATAGTTTTTATTTAATACAATATAACTCCTCCCCTGGCTCACACACATGCAAAGATCCTCCTGGGCAAGCTGAGGATCAAGTTATCCAGTATTTCTTAACCTGTCCCATTCTAGAATAGCGGCTTTCCTGATCTCTATCACTGTCTGGGGAGGTGACTGACGGTTCCAAACAGCTCTCTTAAGAGCATCCCACGCGTGCTCTATTGAGCTTAAGTGAGGCGAGCTGGCAGGCCAGTCTAACTTTGTTATGTTTTATTCACAGCATTGACTCGCTGAGCTCGATGTGAATTGGTGCCCATTATTTACTCGGAATGTTCTGACAATTCCATCAATAGCGAATGTTTTGTATCTATCTGCCGTCATGGAGCCTCGATACGGGATCAAGGCGTTCTAGCTCCAATCATAATTCCACCCCAAAAGGACACCGATTTCCCGCCTTGCTGAACGGTTCCAGTGGTAGTGGTTTGCCTTTCAGAGTCTCCAGGTCTTATCCAGACACGGACTCGTCGTTTATCTGGATGAGTACTGATTCGCGATTCGTCAACGAAGAGACAGTTTTGTCTATTGTTTTCCTCCTCATCTTCTTGATTTTGCTGGAACCTAGCTCACTGCACTGCATCTCCGTCGCTGACATTGCCTTGAATTCAGAGGTGCTCGTGCAGTGCTCGTAGTCCAGCCTGGTGTAAGCAATTCCGAATGGTCTGAGTGCTAACTTCTAGTACCGAGGCGGCCCACACTTCTGCTTTTATTGTAGTGGCGTTGATTGTTGGGTCACGGGCTGCCAGCTATCTGATATAGCGCTTCTGAGCAGCAGTCAGAACAGTTGGGCGACTACTGCGGTCTCGGTCAGCTACATATATTAGCCATGCCGTGGTACCTCTGCAACGTGGCCAACACACAGGATTGGGATACAGCAACTCTGCGTGCTATTTCTCTCGTGGAATATCCTTCTTCTCTCAAAGTTACAAATTCTTGCTCCTAAAACTTCTGATAATCCTCTTATGGCATCCTATATTTTTAAGTAAAGAATCTCAAAAGAAGAAGAAATTATAATATAGTCTACCGTATCAAAAAAAAAACGATGTTTCAAACTGGTCGCAAACTTTTTTTTGGTGTGTGTATCTAAGGTTTGTGTAGGTACTGAGTTGTCACCTTAATGGATAATCTAACCCTGTTATCAATACTAGTACAACTGTTTAGCAGCTTATCATGCATGGTCTATTTTGATAGGTATGTACCTAGGTACCGGTACCCATAGCAACAATACTATCTCCTCTCGGCCTTAAACTTGATCAATATTATAAACGTTGTAGAACATACTACGACGACGTAAAAAATCTAAAGAGTCTCTTGGCGAATAATGAAAGAACTGTCCGACTGTTTGCTAACAAATTAGTAACCAAGGTCGGATTCATAGACCAGGAACAGTCGCTTATCAATTAAAAAAAAAAAATATCATTCAAAACAAAAAATAATATATATATATTTGTAGGTAGGTAAGTGCGTATGTCTGACAACCCTAATTATATTGTTGAAAGCATAAATCTATCCAATAATTAGGCAGAAAACACGCAGAGTTGCGAAACATCGGCCCCGCCTACATTGTCTCCATCCTGTCATTGGGTTGACCAACCGTCTCATTGAGCTCAGAGCAATAAACGACTTCGATCAATAACAATGTGGACGCAAAGCATTACTTTTTCTGCTATTGTGACAATTGTTCTGGGGAACCCAGAAGTGCCTGGTATAAACAGAGTAGTGAGTGAAGGAGTCCAGAGCAGGGGGTATAAGATCATCTACGGCGATGAAGATTTAACTATTATCAATCAAGTGGTCACTGATGCTGAGAAAGGTAACGTGTTGAAGAACAGAGTTAACTTAAATGAAGCCATAAAGCCACTGCCACACACAGATGTCAAGTGCTTGATGTCTGTCGATCGATATTGTTCCAAGCAGATGGGAGCTATGAAAAGTGAGTAAAATGCAAATAATTTATAATGCGAAGACGTTGAAATTAGGTATACTGTTGTGTGTAGATACCTCTATCGCTGAAGATGCCAATATTTTTAAGTGAGAAGCAAACTAATATCTGTTCTTCGATGGGGATAGACTGTAACAATTTGTTCTAATTTGACCCACAGGTGTTTTAATCCAAGCAATTAAAGACGACTGCGTGAAATGTTCAGTAAAGCAGAAAAACGAGGCTGGTAAAGTGATCGCATCAATGATGGCGCATGACCCAGTCGCTTGGAAGCTCTTCCTCACCAGGTACGACGGCCTCGATAGGGTACAGAGGATACTTGGATAGAGGATCAATGGATCATTTTTGAAGTTACCTATGTGAACTCGGCTAATAACCTAGTGAACGTGCAAGTAGTAAGTGAACTCATGTAGTTAACAAAAATGGTATTCTTGGAATTGTTTGTTATGTGTATAGTATAATATAAGATATTTGATTGTGACTCTTTCCTTAGGTTATTAGATATACCATGATTAACGTAGTGACCTATTCACTTTACTCTTTTGTCAATGGCTCTTCTTATCTTAACAAACAAATTACTGTATTTTTCCCTATGATTTCATGCCCTATGGGTTTGTTATATAACAAATGATCGAATCTGATATTGTTATAGATCTGCACTTCAAATAAAGCCAAAAGAAAATCCTAAAAAACGAGAAGAGGTTAAATTGAGAGATATAGGAGAGCCAGAAGAAGTAATACGGTCATCGAAAAATAGATTCATAATGCCCGGTGCCCGAGTTATAGTTAAAAGATGCGTTTCTGAAAAGATACCATAGTCTAATGATATTGTACGTATCTCATACTGAATTGATTTGTTTAAGTAGGTAATAGGATGTGAATAAACCATTTACAGAAAAATGTTTTTTATTGTGATCACGTATTGTCTAACGGTTGCTGAGATCCATTAATCTTCGAGGCTGGCACAGTTATATAGCTACGAGATGTGCCGGAGTATACTGACGTTGAACCGATGATTTTGGTTCTTAAACAAAAATCTATGGCAGTTGTTTAGGAAGCCCGAAAGTCTGACAAAATAAGCTTTAGAATATCGATATTGATGAAGGATGCCAATAGTTTTTTGGCATCCTTCTCCAAGTGGATTTTAAAAATCGATCGACCATTTGAACTGGGCCGCCCAAGTAAAATGTTCATACTAAGTTTACGGAACGCAAACCTAGTTGAGGAAACACTGGAGGATGCTGTAATATGGAAAAGACTACAGAAAAACAGAGGTTGTTCTTAGTTTTTAATATTAACGGCTTCCTTAAAAAATATTGTATGTATTTCATCAAATCCGTTATGAGTTACTGGTAATTGGTATGTTGTTAATATATCTCGTATGTTTTTATCTATTCTAGCATTCTTAGTATCTTCATTCATCAGACTTTGTTACGTTAGTTTCTTGACTGTCTTCAGTTGGCTTACTTGATAGATATTTAATTTTATAGCTTCCATCGGAATTGTATCTGAAAAATGACAATAGTTTTGTATGACTTGTGTAGTCACCATTATATCTACCAAAGGGGTTAATGTCACGTTTCAAATAATAACAAAAGTTCTAATGATCATATGACCTAATTTTAGTTATACTTTTTTTTAATTTATCGATGAAATGATATAATGAATCATTGATATACTTAATTTCATTTTACCTAATTTTATATGGTATAATGAATATTTTCTATAATGCACATTTGAATTAATATTCAATTAGTATAATATTTAGTTACTATAATATCATGTGTACGTAATATCGTGTGTCTGTAATTTCAAGGAATATTATACTATCTGTTATTATGCCTTAGATTACACACCCACCAAAAAATCTACACAATAAGGTATTTTATAAAAAAAAAACAGAAGGTCATGCATAATACTTGATGTGTCGTAGGTTAAAAATCGCTATAAGATTCGTAGCGGAGCCGACTCCTCAGGATGCGCCGGACGATCTTAAGGGTACGCTAGTCGGTCTTCCATACGAACGTAGTATGGTGATTACTCGTCTGTTTGACGGTGTATGTTAAAAACTAAAAATTATATAATTTTTTCTTGTCATTATCTAGCCCTAATTGGAAGCAGAATTTGAAGAAAAAAAAATTGGTTTGGAAGTTATGAGCGTTGAAACCGCCAAATTTCAATACAAGTTTTAACTTTTCTTTGGGCGTAAATAAATAACTTATGTAGTAAAAAATGGCAAAATAGAAACCGTACAGGGATAGATAATTTATTCAGTTCGAATAATTTTATTTTTATTAAATACATCCAGTAATTTATCCATAATAATCTATACGCCCAATAGTCTGTTCATGAAATTTTACGCGCTCGTTTACGTTATAAATCATCGTCTATTTTCACTAAATAAATATATAAAAAAACTAGATAAATAAATAATTAGACTAATTAGCATGCATATTAGTCACGCCCACCAATGAGTTCGAGCCGTCGACTAGTGCACCCTTAAATGTCCAGTTTGGTAATTCTCATGGGTACCAGGAGGACGGAGGTTCTCGGTTATGTCGGACTCCTACCGACTAAAGTCCTATTGTTCCTTCTACTACCATGGTAGTAGAAGGAACAATAGGACTTTAGTCGGTAGCCCCGGAAAATACTTGTACTTTACTTTACATTCACCGCACCCCCACCTGGTATCAGCCCGCCATGCCTAGTTGGCCCCATTCCAAAGTGCGGCCGATCCCAAGACCACACGTCCTCCCAAATGGTGATATACCTACTATAATTGTGTAAATACCAAAAGTATCCGTAATTTGCAAATGTCTTACTTTTGCTCTAGTTTGACCCAGTCATCAGGTCTATGATCAATGAGGTAGTGCATCACTCGGTCAGAACCATCGCGTTGTCTGTCAGTGCACTTCCTACACTCATTCTCTATGGCATCGGGAATATTCTCTGTAACAGTATACAATGTACACACGGCTACACATCAAGCTATGTATTTCCAGTATAAGCTGACCTCCCATTGTACGGAAATCCTATGCAATGCGAGATCAGCATAAACTAGAAAACTATAGCTTGATGCAAAGCCGTGTGTACAATGAAAAGAAACAAGAAATAAATTGCAAAATATTAAACTTCCTTAGTGTTTTGGAAGACGGCTGTTTTCTTTTTAGTAAATAAGTTATTAATTTTTTAGTTGTGGTTTTTTGGTTGTGTTCCCACGTAATCTCTTGCTATGAAATTATGCATTCATTTATTTTTACATTGCAAGTAGTGGTATTATACATAACATTACTACACGAAGTAGATCATTCAAAATAGATACTAATTAACAACTGAAAAGAAACGTAAATAGGTAAGTGTAGCAGTCATGAAATCTATTTGATCATTATTTGGAAACAGAGTATTGATGAACCTTGTCAACCCAGCAAATCAAAGCAGTTTGTCTGTAAAGGTATCAGAGCGACCCGCCTCTGCTTCGTAGGGATCTAACAGAATTAAAATAATAATAATGAAATGTACATGAACATAAAAAAGAGGGGAAAGAATCATAGGGTATTAAAAAATTCGACCGCATCGCTGTCAACTGGAAAAGTGCCCAACAGGCTGGCAGCATTGCCATGTTGTATGGCGATGCTAATTCTCTGAACAAAAAATGGCCAGTCCTCTGGTCACGTGAATAGTTGACCAACCGCTTGGCGATATTTCGACATTGTGGGCTGCATATGCTGCATATGTTCGAGCCGGTTGGGGTTGAAATACTAGGGCCATGGGGTCCGAATGACCCCATGGCCCTAGTGTTTCAACCCCAACCGGCTCGAACATATAACTCCCAATAAGATATTTATCAATCGGATATTTTCGCCGTTTGAGGTTTTCCGCACCTAAAGCAGCCGCCCCAGCACAGCCCACCGTGCTAGGAAGATGGGATGGCGCAAGGGTGTCGACACATTTTGCATTATGTTCATTCCGGGTCTCTTTCCATCGTCGCGTGCCAAGCCGTTGAGTTCTAAAACAGCTGGAACCCCCTGCGGCGACAAGAGCACGACGGATGATGTCATTAATGCTGGCGTGCGGTGCTATCCGGCCTGCGCTCAAACTGCAAGATAGGCCATGATGTTAGAGGCAGTCGACAGCTTCACCGCATTGGCAGCGATGCAGAGCCCCTAAGGAAGCTGGTGTCACCTAGCCTATTCTGGGTGCCGGTAGTGCTTGAAGCTAGAGGCCCGACTCCGACTTACCCACAGCCAGCAGGCGGGCACGCTCAGCAGTATTGGTGGACGTATAATAAAATTATTCCGTAACAACCAGCAGAGCAGCACATGTCACTGTCTGGGTTTACGGGCCGATTTGTATCCGGGGATCCCACTTTCTAGGCGTTCACCGCATCGCTCAAGCACGGCACTTCAGAGTCAATCAGGAAGGAGGAAAAAAAAATCTGGTCAACTTTTCAGTGCTGTGGACAGAGGGCAGGAACGCGGGTAAGATAATACTGGAAATTTTGCGGACGCCGAGGCCACCAAAGCGGATGGGTAGTGTGGCTTGCAGCCACGCTCGGTCGTCCAAAGCCACGTATTTTAAAATGGATGTTAGTATGCTACGAATAATTTGGTCAATTTTGTCCAACAGATGTGACTGCTTCCTTATAGGGGAAGACCGTAGAAAGTATATATTTGGGCCAAAACTACAGTATCTAATCAGGGTGAGTGCCGAATTTCAATTTCAATTCAATAAATTTTAGAAGACAACTTGAGCAGTGAACTTTTTTCTATAAGTTTGATTTGTATTGCATTCGATTTCTCTAGGGTCAATTGTCTGACGGTATATGGTTTATGTGTAGGTATTATACCTACACATACTGGTATATACCTTCCGGGATAAATTCTCTAAATGATGAAGAAAACCGTATCAAAATTCGTTACGTAGTTTATAAGAATAATGCGTTCACACAGACTGACACGAAAAGTGAGTTTAATTAAAATAGGTATAGATGTAGATTGACAAGGTGCTTCGACTCTAAGCGCCTTGTCAATTAATGAATGCTATGTATCTATCTGCTGATTGTAGTACCGGTACTGATGGAATCACATACTCCGGATAGACAACATATTGCTCTTCACTTTTACCTGTAAGTTTTGAAGGCACTTACTTTTCAACTCCTTGCCATCCGCAGTGCAGGGTCCAAGGTCCATCAGACAGTTGACATAGCCCGTCAGCAGACGTTCATTGTTCAGGATCTCGTCTAGATCAATGCCATCGTACTTGGTTGTGTACGTCGATGTTTTAGTTGCGTTACTCTGAATTGTCAAGTATATTATCAGCATTATGGCGAATGTTGAATACATCATCATTTCTGAAAGAATGAAAATCCTTATTTTCTGTGTCTTGTTTTATTTCATCATCTTCTTTTTCAATATTTTAACAGTTATCATCACGCCTTTAATCCCCAAGAGTTTGGCAGAGGTGCACCTACAGTACACTCTCAATTTACCAGTTATGTTTAAGTCCCATGTAGTATAGGGCTAGCCTATATTGCCAACCGGGCACAAATGCACTCAGAAAAATATTTTTTTTAAAATAAATACAAAACATAAACATAAATATTATTCTAAGGCACTTAATTATACCTATTCTTAGTTGTTATTTAGGGTAACTGGGAATCTTCAGATAAATTCTTAAGTGCCTACTTTAAAGTCTTTGCAATGTAACTTTACTCGTTGTTGTTTATTTTTGGCTTGAGCAACTGAAGTTATAAAGGTATTTTGTCTCATATTTCCAATAGGCACGCTATCTGTCTCACACAGAATCGTAAGCTCTAGACCACCGTCACCAGTGGCGGATCCAGGATTGTTGTTTGGGAGGGGTTTGACCCCGCTGAAGTTAGGTTTTAGCAAAATAAACACAAAAAAAGCACACAACATTTTACAACCCTCCTCGGATTAAGTACTTTTCGAAACTTCTTCAATGATTTCGTAAGGTTTTAGACTCCCAGAGATCTTGGTGATTATACATGGCGGCCAAACCAGGCATCGTAAGTGGCAGAATGAGTGGCGCGCGGATTCAAAAGTCGTCACGTAAACAAAACATCCTATAAAAAATCTTGAAAACATAATACTTATTAAGTTAAGGATAATGATGACAATTATTGTACATTAGGTAGTCTAATACTTGTTAAAAATTTGATTTGTCTGCACGGATGAACTAAGACGTTTTTGAGGAGGGCTTGAGCCCCCGAGCCCAGCCCCCCCGTTGAATCCACTACTGACCATCACTGGTACCTACCACCAATTATTACTGGTATAACACTATGTGGTATGTAGGTATGGTATTCTAAAATACAGGGTGGCCGGGAAATCGATGCGCAATCATGGAATTAGTACCTACATGATTCTGGACATCCCTGCGTTGAAATTTTTCGTCGGTAATTAAAAAGAAAATAGCTGATACATTTCGATCGCGTAAGTATTGCACTGTAGTAAGAATATGCTATTTATTTAAAAAAAAAAAAAAAAAACGGGGCGGTCTTTGGGGACTGCGGAGGTATATCTATGTACTAACATATATACACAGTATACATATGCATGGAAAGCGTTCGGTGACGATTACGCGAGTTCCTTGATTTATGTTCACCCAAAAAGTGCTCAACGCGCCTACTGAAGTTTTCACTTAAAACAAAATATAGTTCAAATTCTTACTTAGCAACAATAGCTGAAGAAGAGACACCTTCGTTCGCTGGACCGTAAATACTTTGTGATATCAGGAAGTCATTCTTTTATAGTCTATAGAAAATAGCATAACGAGGGCAAATCAGGCGTTGTTATCTCAAATATTATTGGCATACTTAGCTTAATAATCTAAACAACATAATGTTAGTCATTGAAGTTGTACCCTAATTGCGTAATGCACGATCAATCGGAATCTGAATCGTTTTGAAACAAATTGCTAATCTATTGCTTCATGAGTTCAAAAAAACATCTGCTCAACAACGTAAAAAACGCAATGAATGATGTTGAACTGTCAAAATGAAACAAATTTGTCGTAATCTTTTACGAAAATGTGTTGCGTAAAATAATTAGATAGCTTCAGAACCAGCTTAGAGAGCTTTTGAACCTTCTTAATGGCTTCAGGAATTGTACTTAGGGGTCTGTTTACAACTAGACACTTTTTATGGTTAAATTATTAGGGGGAACCCACGCTAATGGCGATGGCGTACGCGCTTGAACCCAGTTGATGAGTTCTGCAGGCCTTTTTTTTTTTTTTTTTTTTTGGTGGGAAATCATCAAATGACTCCTCCCGCTCTGGGTGGAGCGGGAGGGCGTGTCAGACTCTTACTGACTAAAACCCACCCGTGTTCCTTCTCTTGCCTGTGCAATGCCAGGGGGCCACGGTATCCCTTTCGGACTTTCCCGCAACCCCGGCAGGCAATGGTCTCATTGGACCCCTTCACTCGCTGACACTCTTTGAGGCGCGCGTGGAACACAACGCGCCGTCGACCCGGGCTTGGTCCTTACCGGACGGCGAGCTACCCATTGCTCACCATCCGCAAGCCCGCGCCTACGGTGGCCGGGAATCCGCGATCGATTCCCGACGCCCGGGGCGTCTCCTCCTGCGGCGGCTAGGGGCGTGAGGGCGCGAAATTTGCCTCTCCCTCACGCGCTCCGCCTCCTCCTTCGCGAGCATTACTGCGTCGCAGAAGGAGGTGACGGCCTCCCATGCTCTCTCGCTCCGTACCATGGCCTGGACCAGGGCCGGACGCGAGAGATCCCCGCCACCGATCGCCTCCACGAGGACACGGCGGTGCTCTGCCCAAGCCGGGCATACCTCCACCGTATGCTCCACCGTGTCCTCCGGGCGATCCACGCAGTGATGACACCCGGGCGTTTCCTCCCGCCTTATCCGAAACAGGTACCTCCCGAAACAGCCGTGTCCGGTGAGGACCTGCGTCAGGCGGAAGGTGAGGACGCCGTGGCGCCTCTCCAGCCACTCCTCAAAGAGGGGACTTATCGCCGCAATAGTGGCGTGCCCAGAGTTCTGCAGGCCTGCAGCTACAAAGAAAAATTGTGTATTCATAATAATAGTGTTTTATTCAGGTTACTCTTGGTTATTCTTGTCTTGCTTTATGAAATTTTAATTTTGAACATGTAGGTACCTAATCTTATGTCTAATAGTGGGAAACCCTTATTAGGTACTGTTTATTATTATTAGACCTATATTATTTTCTTTTAAATGGATACTTAAGATTAGTCTTTATAAAAAAAAAAAAAACAATATTATATTTTTAATTAATGAAGGAAGGGAACGGACTTGAATTTTTTGATCTCATAACATTGGGTTTCTATTCATTGCCGAACAGATTTATGTCAAAAACTTAGTAGCTATCATAGATATCGATATCCGTGGTAGCTATAGTTCCCGCAAGACACCGAAAATTTGTCGTATCGCGAAATTGGATTTAAATCGACAAACCGGGCAAGTGCGAGTCGGACTCGCACACAAAGGGTTCTGTACCATAAGATCGAGCAAAAAACGTCTTAATTATTAATTTTGTTTGATTTTTAGGGTTCCGTAGCCAAAGGGTAAAAATGGGACCCTATTAATAAGACTTCGCTGTCCGTCCGTCTGTCACCAGGTTGTATCTCATGAACCGTGATACTTAGTCATCGTAATAGGTACACATTTGAAATTTTCACAGATGATGTATTTCTGTTGCCGCTATAACAACAGATATGTACTAAAAACAGAATAAAATAAATATTTAAGGCTCCCATACAACAGACATGTTTTTTTTTTGCCGTTTTTATAGATAGTGGTACGGAACTCTTCGTGCGCGAGTCCGACTCGCACATGGCCGGTTTTTTTATTTGTTGATTTTAGCGGCGCGTTAGCGGCAAGAGAATGAACAATCTGTGAAAATTTCAAAAGTGTACCTATTACGGTTCATGAGTTCACGGACAGCGCGAGGCTTAGTAATAGGGTTCCGTTTGGCACCCTTCGGGTACGGAACCCAAAAAAGCAAGTGTTGATCTGTAGGTACTCGTACCTTTGTTTTTTTGAGTGAAACTGTTAAGCCTCGTTCAGACCAGCGCGACGCGACGGCGACACGACGGCGCGACGAGACTCGAACAATACAAATTCCAAGAAAACTTCACGGTATAACAATAGCCGGTGTCGCGTCGTGCTAGTCTGCACGAAGCTTTACAGGGTATTATTATAAATTATTTCTACATAATGGTACCTGCACAAGAACTATATTAAGAACACGTTCGGAAAACTGACTAGTTTTTTATGTATTTTTTATACAGTAGGTAAACTTAACACATTAGTGGATCAAACCAGTTGCGGTGTTATCTAAGCTTTTGTATTAAGATTAACAGCTTTGGAAAGAAGTCTGCTTATTTTTATCCACTATACACCACAAATATGCTCGTATAACCCATACTAAAAATCAAATACAGAGTCCTTGTATTTTCCTAAGATTATTTTTTGAGTTTCTTTTGTTTTTTATCATAACACATATCGTTACATATATACATCACCCCTGTAATCCCCGAAGGTTCCAGGTCAGTTTTTCAGGTCCACATTTCACCTGCAGTTATGTTTAAGTCTCATATAATAGGGGGCGAGCCTATTGCTATAACCCGTGCACAAATTCAGACTCCGGGCTTCTACTGAGAAGTTCCTGATGGAAAAACCCAATAACACTTTGCCCGACGTGGAAATCGAACCCAGGACCTCATGCTCACAGTAGCGCTTGCAACCACTAGACCAATGAAGCAATTAGTCTCATAATTCCTTTTATAAACAAAATTTTGTAGAATAAGTGAAATAAAACAAAACAGTAGTTCCAATTTCAAAGTATAGTTTCAAAAAGCTTTTACGGCTGAAACTTTTTTTTTTACTCGACTGCGTCTTATGGCCAATATCCAGCCATTATTTTATGAATTAAGGCCAATTGTACGAGTATTAGGAAAATCCACATGACGTGGTCTGCCGATGCCAAGAGTGCCAAGGAACTTCCAGATATCAGCAGGTGAAGAAGAAGATATATTCCCGAGAATATGGCGGCGTTTAGCGTTGCGTATCATCTGATTACACCGATTTCTAGCAGCTTTGAAAAAGTTCCGGTTTGCCTCACTACGATTCTTTTTAAATTTACGAAAGGCCCGATCTCTGCACCTCATAGCCATTCCTGTCGTCATCTAAGGAGCAGGGGGACGCCGAAGTTTAATCGAATTAACAGGAGCGTGTTTATCGTAGAGAGCAAGCACCGTCCGATCGAAAATACGCAGTTTTTGTCAACAGTTGTCGCCGCTGCCAGGTGTTCCCAACTGAGGTCTGACGCATCCTGACGAAGCTTCTCAACGTCCATGCGTGCAAAACATCGCATTATCACTTTTATAGTCCAGACATAATCTTAGTCAGGCCATATAAGGACCATGTTGATTAGTGTCTGAAATGGTCTTTTGAGAAAAGAATTACACAAATTTGAGTGGACCTGTCCTATCAGTCATCGTGGAGCTCAACCCAGATCGTAAGGAGCTCAACTCATCCACTCATATGATATGATTGTAAAAATTAAGAAAAATGGCAATTTTTGCTAATTGTGGGAAATTGACCTAAGTTAATGTAGTCAATTAAATGGCAAGAAATGGCCAAAATTGGTATTTTTAATTTTTTTATTGTAAAGAAAAAAAAAATATAATCTGTTTCCACCATTGACACAAATCACACAATCACAGCGATTTGACATTCTTAAAATCAGTTCATCAAAATCACTTTGAGGTATGGCCGCCCACGTCCTTTCTAATAAGTCAAAAAGTTGCTGTGGGGTATGCACGGCATCCATACTCGGCAGAGCTCTTCTTTGGAGCATATCTCATGCGTGCTCGATTGAGTAGGCCACGGCAGAACGTTGATGCGAGCATCGGCAAGAGTGTTACGACTCTAGCCTTTTGTGGACGTGCATTGTCGTGCACACGAATCTTCTTCTGTTCGGCTTCGCAAAGAGATGATCACGTCTGAAACAATCCTCTCCGCATAAATCTGAGCATTGAGGTTGCCCCTGATCCAAATGAGATCGGTTCTTCCAAATACCGGCCCAAACCATTATTGTTCCCCTTCCATATGAATGCACTTCCTGACGAAATTTTAAACGTTTTTGACTTCTAGAGGTCCTCCAAACATTTTGTACGTCTTGTATACCGAAACGAGATTCATCGGAAAATCAATCACAACGCCAGTCTTCTTCCTCCCAATATTTAGCAAGCCTGAAGAGCTGTAGAGCCTCGTAGCCAACATCATGGCGGTCATGGTACGATTCCGTCGAGCAGTATTTTGGATGTACCGGTCTATATGCGAGTGGTGATGCGAGATCTTCCTCCATGTTGTCTACACTGCTCGTGATGCGATAGTGTCCAGAGGCGGTTTATGACGCTCTTTGTAGTGCCAAGAGCGAAAGCTATAGTACGTTGCCTAGAACCAGCTTGCAACATTCCGACGGCTCTCATCATTTCTTGTCGTATCAAATGATGTCGACGCTCCATATTGATGAAAGATTTATCAGTTCAGAAATTGTAATGGTTTTGTTTTGTTGACTTTCTATTTTTAATCAAAATTTAAATAAAATTATTTAAACAAACATAAATAAATTTACTAAAAGGAATCAATAACGATCCAAAAAGTTAAAATAATAATCCTCATGCGGCGATACTCTAGAACATACTTGATCCCTAGACACTTTTTATTTCTTGTTCTTCATTCAACCTGGGCCTCAAGTCTGCTATTACAATAGTGTCAGAATGGTCTATCATTGATTTCATAGGTAATTGTTGATTTTGACCATTTGGTAATCTACTAACATATTGGCGTCATTACGACTTTCCAATGGTCAGCCACTGACATTCCATTGAGAGAAATGGCATAATTATATTGGTAATCTCGTACATAATGAAAAATGAATGACTGACTTAGGCGGTAATCTGCTAAAACTTTGACAGTTCCTTTGATCAGTGACCTACCATGAGAACGTCATTGTGCAGTCATTTCTTTTAATTCGTTACGAGTATCGTGTTTGTGGAATACAATGATCAACCAATGATCGACCATTATGAATTTAACAGATTACGAACTTTTAGCAAAATGACAATGGGATCGTGTTGGAATGACGAATTTATAAAAATAGCAGATTTGGGCCCCTGCTTTAGCTGCAAGTAAATGCCGCAAACAATTATTATTGGTGCTACTACGTCTAAACTAAAATATTCCTACTCATCAGAGTAATAAATAGTCCATAATTGTGCATAAAAACGTGCTTCCTTATCTAGAACCTCGGTTTAGCTAGAATAATGCAAATCAAGTGATAAAGTGCGGTTTTCCTGATCTTGATAGTTATAGTACAAGGGCACTCAGTGTCGCAGAGATAACTTAGACATGCGACACAATACGTTACATCTTACATTGTTATAACATGCATCATTATAAGCTGTAGGATTATAAATGTTAAATAGAAATGTACAACTACATAGTTATATAAGGCCAGTTTCTCGAACGAAAATTATCGCTAAATTAATGTGACAAATTGTTAAGCGCGCGTAAACTTCACAGTCAATCGCAACAGTTTTCATTCTCCGATAATTTTCGTTCGAGAAACTGGAGCTACGGGAATTATAAACGTTTGGTAGGAAAGTGTTACATCATTTTCGGCCCTAATAGGACAACCGTGGAATAGAATCGGATTCCGTCGTAAAGGTCGTATCAAACAAACACAAAAGGGAGGGATCTATTACAATATTATTTGAATGTACTGTTTGCGGTGTAGCAGGGTGCGGTGACAGGTGACATAAGGGGTAAATTTATCCGTCCGTATTATGTACACAATAATGTATGTAGGTACGGATCATACGTACGAGTAAAATACAGAATCAGTAAAAACAAGTAGTAAATTATAATATATTTTTCACCTCAGCACCTCAAACAAGCAGGTTTTGCTGTCAAAAAACAGTGAGCAAAATTCGATTTTGCTGCGAGCGTGAGACAAAGTAACTTTTTAATTATTTTTTTTAAATGCCGAGAGCAGTGTTGGGTCTACTCACAAAATTCTAAAGATTTGAACTTCAATTAGTTTTGTCACTTTCACTTCGATACGAAAAAAGCGAGAGACAAATCGATTCGAATTAAAATACCTACTAGGCCCAAAAAAGAAACAAACAAAACGTTCGGATATACATTGCAAATCATCTGATAAGGTTTTATTTAAATTCTGTTTTATTTAATTTTTGGAACGAAGTTCTTAAGCGGCTTGCGGTAAGAGTGCAGTGGCCATAGATAATATTTCTGTGGCAGTGGCCGATATCGTCACGCGAAAAGGCGCTTGCGACTGTCTTCTTCTAATTCAAAGAGAAATAGAGAGATAGTAAGTGTGAATTTGGTCGAAATGAACATCCAAGATGGCGGATGCGAAAATTTTCACATTTTTCATAATGGGTGTCGTTTTCATAGTTTTCAAGGGTGCCATAGCCGAACGTGAGGTCAAAATGTAAATCCAAGATGGCGGCTGCGAAAATTTTCAAATTTTTCTTCATGGGTATCGTTTCTATGGTTTTCAAGGTTGCTAAAGCCGATAGTGAAGTCAAAATATAAATCCAAGATGGCCGCTGCGAAAATTTTCAAATTTTTCTTCATGGGTATCGTTTCTATGGTTTTCAAGGTTACTTAAGCCGATAGTGAAGTCAAAATAAAAATCCAAGATGGCGGCTGCGAAAATTTTCAAATTTTTCTTCATGGGTATCGTTTCTATGGTTTTCAAGGTTGCTAAAGTCGATAGTGAGGTCAAAATATAAATCCAAGATGGTGGCTGCAAAATACGAGGTGATGAAGATTGTGTAAAAAAAACCTTGTCTGATCCGAAAATCTGGGGAAAATGGGCTTATGGTACTGCAGTAACATTACAAAACAGTATTTTTTTGATTATTATTTATAGTAAAAAAAGTTATTGGTATTTAAAATTCACATTTTTAGTTCCAAAATTACACCAAATCCATAAAAAAAATGCAAAATTCATAACTTATGACTTTTAGACACCCGCTAAAAGACGGCCGCCGCCCGCACCAAATGTAAAATTCGGTCAAATGCACCATTGAAAAAAAAATTAGGGATTATTTTTTCTTTTTTCCTGAAAATTCCACATAAATATGCTAACAGTACGATACCTAACAACACCCCACGGATCGGACAGGTTTTTTTTTACATGTTGTATGTTCTCGCTGCTGAGGTGAAAAGTTGTATGTGTTACACGAGAGCAAAGTTATTTGCATCTCGTGTCTTTGAATCCCTCGCAGCGCTCAGGATTCTAACCTAGAATCACTCGCTACGCTCGTGATTCAATTATAGAATCCTTCGCTTACTCGGGATTCAAAATCAACACTCGCAGCAAAAAACGACTTTGCTCTCTTGTTGCACAAATAACTATTTCCCTTTCTGTCATCTGTAGTTTGTTTTGTTTTTAGGCTTCCATAAGTCTGAATGGATTCATTGGAAAGGATTTAGAATCTTTCGAGTGTCTGTCTGTCTGTCAGTCACAGCCAATTCGCTGCGAATCTACTGGACCGATTCAGTTAAAATTTGGTACACATAGGTATGAAAATTCTGTCGCCCAAACACAAACGCGTAACGTAACCAAATGTATTTTTCACCTTTGGAGAGCAAATTAGAAAGAAAAAAAAGAAAAAAACCTGTTTCGGATAAGGCTCTAAGAAACGCCCGGGTGTCAGAACATCGCCTCGTCCTCGTGAAGGCGATTGGTGGTGGGGATCTCTCGCGTCCGGCCCTGGTCCAGGCCATGGTACGGAGTGAGAGGGCATGGGAGGCCGTCACCTTCTTCTGCGAAGCAGTAATGCTCGCGAAGGAGGAGGCGGAACGCGTGAGGGAGAGGCACGATTCGCGCCCTCACGCCCCTAGCCGCCGCAGGAGGAGATGCCCTGGGCGTCGGGAATCGCAGGCCGATTCCCGGCCGCCACAGGCGCGGGCTTGCTGACGGTGAGCAATGGGTAGCTCGCCGTCCGGTAAGGACCAGGCCTGGGTCGACGGCGCGACAAGTTTCGCTCAAAAATATGTCAGTGACTGAAAGGGTCCGATGTAACCGATGCCTGCTGGGGTTGCGGGAAAGTCCGAAAGGGATACCGTGGCCCCCAGAAACGTACAGGCAACTGAAGGAACACGGGTGGGTTTTAGTCAGTAAGTGTCTGACACGCCCTCCCGCTCCGCCCAGAGCGGGAGAAGCCATTTGATGATTTACCAAAAAATAAAGGGTCTTTTGTTTCAATAATTTTAACATAAATACTTTTAAAGTTATTCAAGAAAAATGATTTCCTGTCCTCCTGTCCTCCGACTCGGACAGGTTAGGTTCGCAGGGGATCGAAGGGGACCCCTTCGTGGTTATTTTTTTAAACCACACTGAAATAGTAGTAGTCTACGTCTTACTTCAAAACTGTATATTTACCATGTAACATTCATTTTTTTATTTTTCCTGCACCTTCGAAACGTTTGACATTGACCTTAAAAATGTGTTTCCTGTGCCCCAAATCCCGAGCTCGCTTCGCTCGCTCTCGTATCCGTAACACCGTCTCCGGCAAAAAAAGTTGTTGTAGAGGGTTCAGTAGATCCTCTAGAACCCCCAAATAACCTGAAATTCTTCCAAGCGAAGCGGCACGTTTATAAACTTTAACCATTCATCAGACGGAACCCTCACCACGCGAGTTTGACTCGCACTTGTTCGTTATAATCGTTTATTCCATCTTACATTTCTTAACACTATGTAAGTATAATACAGTTGTTCTTATTTTTAATAATCATAGAAATATAGAAATCACGAGCACGCTTTTAACTTTTCCCCATCATCTGTCAATCTCTTGACACAGCATCAGTGTTGCAAATAATCATGCTGCACCTGGGGATACGCTCGACTCAAGACTACAATGGGGTCCTCATTTAACATCTCTTGCAAGACGGCTAAGTTCAGCAGCACATGCTGTCAGAAAAATCCGTCAATTTACTGATGTCGAGGCTGGTCTATTTCAGTTATTTTCATAGTATCATGTCTTACGGTATTTTACTGTGGGGACGGGCTGCAGATATCGAGTCTATTTTTATTGTGCAGAAAGGAGCGATTAGAGCCATATATTATCTCCGCAGGCGCGACTCTCTGAGCGAAGAACTGTTTAAGGATATTAACATCATGACGGTACCTTGTCAATATTTCTATATCTATCTAAATTTTGTTAAAGTGGTGGTGGACATAACTATAGTACAAGAAATAGGGACCTATTAGTTCAACCAGTTTTCAGACTGGCTAAAGTAGACTCATCTTTCATGGGGTACTGTTTAAAATGTTACCAGAAAATTCCTCCCCACATACTTCAACTGAATGAGACGAAATTCAAATCTTGTATAAAACGCACAATATGGAGGCAGGCATATTATTAGTTGGGGGATCACATAACTGATAAAATTTCTTGGCTCATTGCTGGTCCTGCTCCACAACCACAACTAATACATTAACATTTTGGAAATACTGTTGGAGCTGCTGAAGATTTGTAATTGTAATTTTGATTGTAAGACCATCTTTGTATTGTATAAACTCAATCTACTTTGCATGATTTAATTGCATAGCACAGTTTCGAGTACTATGTACTATAGAGCTACCATTTACCGGGTAATATGTCTTTCATTGACTTGAATGTGCTCTGGCGGCTGTATGTCATGCTCACTCAGATGTCTCGCTGATGGTGGCGCGTGTGTTGGATCATTTAGCTCCCTTCAAAATAATTGAGCTGAATGGTGCTGATCCATGCGTCATGTTCGTGAAGTCAGTTGGGACTGGTCATATCTTAGCTGCCATGGCTTATTTTAATTTATTTTTAATTTTTGAATGGGTCTTTGTTTTTTTTCTTTTTATTACGGACGCTTTTACGAACGCACACGTCTTTCTACATTGTTCTGACATGCATAAATTCAACATGAATGATGTAACCAATATTTTGTATCACATTTTTTATTTAAAAGAGTGTCCGAGTTTCTTGCCCGTTCTTCTCCATAGGTAGCTACTTCGATTTGGAATGGGGAACTAGTTTCATAATTCTGACTGACCGACTTCTTGAAAATTCAAAAGTGCCTCTAAATGGTTTAATTGAAATAAATGCCCTCTTGGCATTATAATAATTTGTTTTCTGTTTTTATATTTTTAAGGTGTATTTTTTGTAATGCCAATAAACGCATTTTTCTTTCTTTCTTTCAAATGCTTTGAGTTTGAGTTTCATAATTTAGTTATAATGCTTACATATTGTTACACTAAGAAAGAAAAGCAAAATTTAAAAAATAAACTTTTGAACGGGTTTAGACGGTAAGTACTTCAATAACCTTTGGTTGACCGGTCGGTTTTCTCAAGGCAAATAATGATCTGGACTGGATTGGCTGTTAACTTGTTTGGGCACTCCAGGTGGTTATTTCCCTTGTTTAGCGTATCAACCCGCACTCTTAAGCCCCATTTACACGTTGCAAGTTTCTGGAGCAAGTTCAACAGCATTAATAGCCATAAAGCACGTACAATTATTGCCATTCAACAATTGCGTGCAATGTTTACACGCGTGCGATTTCGTGAAATAGCATAGAATAATTTTATGCAAGTTTTGCCATTCAATAATTGCATGTGACTTCTGTTTACACCGAGGCAATTATTGCAAGGCGTTTATTGCACGCAAGTTTTACCTCGTCTAAACACGCCCTTTACAATTGATTCAAGTATTTTATTGTACTTGCGATTTTATTGCACGTAAACAGCACGTCTGTTTACGCCTACGAGTATACATGTTTTGAACGGGAACTAACTTGCCCGTATCTTGCATCAATTGTACGTGTCGCTTAGACGGTACCAGTCAATTGTTGCTTTAATTTTTTTTAGGCAGTGTCTCTATACAGCTCTCGGATAAAGTGCCGTTAGCGGCATAATATTAGCGCTGCCTTGGCTTGGCTAAAGTGCCGTAAGAATTGCAATGTCACTATCACTGTCATTGTCACTTGTTATTTTGTTTTTGAGGAAAGGCTAATGTTCTTTATTCGTTTTTTTTTTATTTATAGCCGGCTAAACTGCAACACTTTATCCGACAGGGATTAAGTGTCGCTAGCGGCACTCTATACACTTCCTTTATTGTATGCCACTGGCAATAAACTTGCACCGTCTAAATAGGCCTTTAGCGTTCAGTTATCAATAATTATGGTAATTTTTCGCTTCGGTAGCTACCTGCTTGAGACGCCCCTGCCTTCAAGACGATCAACATTTTATGACGTAGAACGAAACAATTAATTACATACCATAATACCAAAGGGTCATGTAGCGTAAAATTGTGGTCTGTTTACAAGACCTACAATTTTACGCTACATGACTCGCCCATTGGATTAAATTGTAGGTCTTATTTCGGATTCAAGGTTTGTAATAACAGACTTGAAGCCTATTGTGTACGTCTGTTGAGAATGAGTATTGCAGTCTGTACTTAGGATGTGGGGAGTTCAACAGATATGGGGAGTTAAGTGCAGTTGATTCAGTGAAATAGGTGAGAGTGAATTAAATTAGAAAAATATGTTGGTCGGTTATTTTGAGGTGGTAGTGGTGGAATTTATGTTCTTTCTTCTTTTTCTTTTATTTTGGTCAAAGTTTGATGTGATATTAAGGCAGACAGACTTAATTAACATTTTTATCTAAGTTGTCCCGTTACATGTTACTTATTTCATTTTGTTTTTTTAGTCTGAAAATATTGGTGGCGCGTGTGTTGGATCATTTAGCTCCCTTCAAAATGGTTGAGCTGAATGGTGCTAATCCATGCGTCATGTTCGTGAACGGGCGCCGTCAGTTGGGACTGGTCATCTCTTAGCTGCCATGGCTTATTTTAAGTTTTTGAATGATTCTTTATTTTTTTTCTTTTTATTACGGACGCTTTTACGAACGTGCACGTCTTTCTACATTGGTCTCACATGCATAATTTCAAAATGAATGATGTAATCAATATTTTGTATCAAATTTTAATTTAAAAGAATGTCCGTGGATTTTCTTTCCCGTTCTTCTCCATAGGTACCTACTACGCTTTGGAGTGGGCCACTAGCTTCATATTTTTGACTGACCGACCCATTGACAATTCAAAAGTGCCTGTAAATGGTTTAATTGAAATAAATGCTTTGAGTTGAGTTGAGAATGGTTCAACAGCTTATTCTGAGTGGAAATGGATTGTCATGGTACAGGCGCATGTTCTGCGGAGGAATTAGGAAAATTTCGTGAAGAAAGTTTTTAGGAAGGACTGTGTGAAAGATACGGTTTACGACCATACTTTAATAAAGAGTAGGTATTCAAAAACTCAAAGCATTTATTTCAATTAAACCATTTACAGGCACTTTTGATATGTCAAGGGGTCAGTCAGTCAGAAATATGAAGCTAGTTGCCCATTCCAAAGCGTAGGTTCCTCTTCCTATGGAAAAGAACGGACAAGAAACAGAAACTCCACGGACACTCTTTTAAATAATAATATTGTTGCAAAATTTTGGTTACATCATTCATGTTGAAATGATATGTGAGAACAATGTAGAAATACGTGCACGTAAAAAGCGTCCGTAATAAAAAGATAAAAACAATTCAACAATTAAAATAAGCCGTGGCAGACAAGAGATGACCCAGTCCCTGACGGCGCCCGTTCACGAACATGACGGATTGATATTGTACTCTAACTCCTGTAGGCGGATCTACAAAAGCAATATAGTACACTAAAATACTCTATTTATGTAGTACCTATCTCTGTCTTTGAATTGATTTGAATGAATTCCTGGCACTTCAGTATTCACTAAGAGTCTTTTCGGTGAGGGCTCCGTGATCTACTGAATCCCTAAGTTCCTGCCAGCGTCGTCGTTGCTAGAGGCTGTCAAAAGATTTTTTTTGTTAAAAGAAAACCTAGCCTAATCCAGGAGGGGTGTTAAAATTGTCGAGATCGCTTCGTTCGCTCTTGCAATTCCTAAAGTCTCTTAATTCTCAAACTTTTCTGCATTAAGTTGACAAAGTAAATAACTCTGACTCCAACAGGTGAAATATGGCTGTTTTTACAATATAAAAAAAAAAATGTGATTTCATTTTATATTTAACGAAAAGTTCAAAATACTCTATTTTTGAATCCAAAATAATCAATACTCTGTACTCTTTATTTTCCCTCTCTGAAATCAGAAATACTTATTTCTTCTAAAAAAAAGTTGGCAACCCTAGTGAAAGAAGATAAGGCTAAAAAGTAAAAACATATTACAAAAAAAAGACTGCCTTCCAAAAACACTACAGTGATAAATAACTTTTATTTCGGAAGTGGGTGTCTTTAGTTTATAATTATCATTTTTGCGTACGCAAAATACGCGCTTTGAATTGAGTTGCGGATACCAGCCCGTATTACCTATCGTTTTTGCCACCGACTTGAACAATTGAATTAATGTTTGCATGCCTTGTTTAAGGTAGATTGTACAAGGCTCACCCATCTTATTGTAACATCTTATTTTATGTACCTGCAATCTTTATAAATACAATTTGAATTTAATTTCCAAAATTAAAGTAATTTTTCACTTTGTAGTGTTTTTTTTGGAAGCAAGTCAGGTCTTTTTTTTGTATTTGTGAAAAGTTTTTCTTTTTCCATTTTTTTTTGTGGTACCTACCCCATACAAATTCGAATACTAATACTACTACCTGCAATGTAAATAACAGTTTCAGGAAGTTACTATAATGTCATCCACATAAACTAATAGGAAAAATACGTATTATTAAGTTAACTTAAAAAACTACCCAAGTAAAAATTAATAATATTTATATGAGACTACTGCGCAAGCTTCCTCTTCAAAATCGGTCCACAATTGAAGAAAATATCGATGGACACACATTTAAAAAAATAACATACAGACGAACATAGAACCTCCTTCTTTTTTGAAGTTGTGTAAAAAGGGGTGGATAAAAAAAATAGAATGATGGCTTCCATTATGTAGATATATTAATTGCGGAACAATACTGACTATGAGTAATTCAATGAATGACGTATTTTTTCCTCAAATCTTAGTTATTATAATTTAATTGCAATGGAAAGATTGTTAATATTTTTCATAGCATTATACATAGTGGTGGAAAAAACTGCTATTATGAGTCACGCATTTGTATGCTTAAGACGAAACGCGAAACACGTTATTCACAACATTAATAATAATTTAATGGCCATTAGTATGCTCTAGATCGCGTGGGGATTTTACAAAATACTCTTTTTTAAACTTTGTGTATTTCTAAAGTTACATCTAAAAAAAAACTTCCGGTGTTAAGTATATTTATAGCCATATTTATCGGGGTAAACAAAACCTCTGACGCTTGTAAAAAAACCCAGTTTGTCTTACTACCTACTAAAACATTAGCATAAAGCCTGGTCCAGACTATTTTAGTAAAATGGGCCGTAAAAATGTATTAATCAGATGGCTAATTTTAAGGAATTTCCACCTCGCTGTCTTTGAAGGCCGATTTTAGCCAAAGCAGCCCCATTATGTACTACTTTTTTATGAAAGTTGAGAATCGCCAGATTCAGCGTCGATTCAGCATCGTTCAGAGCTGATCAAAACTTTTTTGCTGCAGGCCTAAGTAGGCACTTTATAAGGTGACGAATACCAGTACCTACTCAAAAATATTTGCATTTCTTTGCAGTCTTGGCTCTCTAAGACTTTCTTAGAGGGCCAAAACGGCAAATAAATGCAAATAATTTTGATATTAAGCACTATGTCTATTATAGCATTGGAACTGTTTTCGTCACTGGTCATTGGCTCATCTTCAAAATCTGTGGAATCATGAGCTGCTCATAAGTTGGATTCATCTGTTGCGGCCATGTTTGATAAGATAGCTGACGATGTAAGTAAATTATTACCATACAACAGCCCAGGATGCCGAGACCGAGGCCGGGTTCTCGGTCGAGCCTTAGTTTATAAAGCTTTAGACAACATCACTTTATCTTACGATGGAATGTTTAAAAACTCTTCACTTCAGTCAATATTACGTTATTATAACTATTGGCATTTTTTCGGTTCAAGAATAATAGCTTAGTACCTATTACTATGAGGCTTATCATTCGCATATTATAAGAAATATTATAATAATTCTTCATTTGGTTGTTTTTCTATGAGAGGACTTAAAATTCCACAAGCACTCATGTTCTACATAATATTTAGAAACAAATAAAGTTGTTTCTTCGCTCCAGCGAAACGACATCTTTGCGGTTTATTTAGCCGTTCAATCAGTGAGGAGTGACGCATGATGGGGTCGTTACTCACCCGAAAAAAAAAGAACAAAACGGGTTGACTCGACTAAAGCACTTACTAAACTACTCGACAAATTTTTGGTTGTTCAGACATATTTAGCCTACTAAATTATTCGCCACTATAGGTACTAAATTACTAACATAGTCCAAACCAGGCTCAAGGGTTGCAGCTGACGTACTAAAGCCAATTAAATTATGGTCAAATGCTTCTAATTTCAATGATATTCCTATTTTATTATACCTGGCTGGAATTAAAAAGGGAAACAGGTATCCACGCGAGTTCGTTAAAATGAACTACCTATACCTACATTACCCACTTAATGGTTATGCTGGAACACGTTTCTTGACACTTGATTGTTAATTCAACAGTCGTCGATAATACTCGGTAGTTATATTAGCGCTCGTGTTTTAACACATGACGTCACGTTAGTAAGGAGAATCGTTTGTTGTTTACCCTGATACCGGTGACCTAGAGGTGGGACTCGAAATGCAGCGAGTTTCTATCGATTATGCAACCGATTTAGTCGATAATAGAGCCGCCCGTTATCCTAGACCCAATAATTATAAAAATAATTAACATATCAAACTAGTTTTGGAAATTTTAAAGTTTTCGTTAGGTTAATTTTGAAATGTCGTGGGTTTGGAATTAATATTGATGTTTTTGTTTGTATTTAAAATGCAGTACCAAATAAAAACTTATCTTGAACTTCGTTATGTTTCAGCATGAACATTGACATCAGTTAAAATATTTTCTCAATTAAATTATTTGCAGGGGATGCGTAGGTACGATAGAAAGATCTAAGTCATGATAAAGTTAGGCCGAGTCGGACAGTTCACCGCCGCTGTAGAAGGTTTAAAAATAATTTTAGGTTCAACGACCGTTAACTTGGGATAACGTATCTCGTCTATAGTATAAAATGTAATGAGTTATCATAGACGTCGTACGGGTTTTTTTTTAAGATCAAGAATTTATTGGCGAACAGGTCCAACGTTATACTCTGAACGAAATATCGCCGCCTATAGACGAAGGCCGCCATCATGTGATGAGGAGGGAGGAAACGCATGTGACTAAAAGAGTGATGAATATAAATGTATGGAGTGGGAGAGGGAGGTCAAAGAAAAGATGGATGGATTGTGTGAGTAAGGATATGAAAGAGAAGGGAGTGAATGATAGCGTGACGGTTGACAGGGGAGAGTGGAAGAAGAAAACGTGGTGCGCCAACCCCACGTTACATGGGACAAGGGCAGGAAGATGATGTTAGACACCAGCCGATCTATTCTGGAAAAAAAAATAAGGCGACGATAACCGATAGCCTCGTTGGTCTACTGGTCTGCTGAGCATGAGGTCCTGGGTCGATTCCTAGGTCGGGAAAAGTATTATTGGGTTTTTCGGGACTTAAAAACATAACTGGCGAAATGTGGGTGTACTACAGGTACAACTCTGCCCAATATGTTATATGTTTTAGAGCATTTTATTATTTATTTATTTGCTAACATGTAAAACACTGGTTAGTAGGCATGCATTAAATTTCATGACACATTTTTAAGACATGGACCCTGTAAGGGCACTGCAAATGTTTCATATGAAATGATTAAATTACACGAATTTGAAGATTTTAATTATTACAATTCTTTACAACCTTTACCCTTTTTTTCTTTTTTTTTAATAACATATATATACATACATAAACTACAGAATGCCACCTGCTACGATCCTTACATATACTCCTTTTGCCTCGTTTACGTTCATACATCTGTTCATTACGCACGCCAGTTGCGAGTACTACGCACAATAATGATAACTTAATATATTAATATTTTAGATTATGTTTGTCGCGTTGTACGCGTTATGTCTAACGCGAACAAAAAACTGAGAACTACGCAAAATCTATTAAGCGTATTTTTCTGAAACCTTCACCATTTTAAAGACAATTTAATGATTGATCTTTTAATATACGTGTTTTTATTAAAATACTTTTTTTATGTATAATAAATTTATAATGCGTCTAATTTGGAACAGCGCTCCTTGATGGGCGAGTCCTATTACCGGCTGGACGTACGACGCGTTGCGTGAGCTCAGTACAGAACACGCAAGCTAACCACTCAAGCTCACTGGCTTAAGTATATCTGCGTCTTAAGTTAAGTGAGCTTGAAGTAAGCTGTTAATAGTGTCTCTATCCCAAGCGACCCCTAACATTGGGTGGGTTGACAGCTCACTTCAAGCTTATTTACCCTAAGTGGAAAGCGGTGATGTAATATAAATGTATTTTCTTTCTTTCTTTCTTGATGTTTTTACAGAAAAGATCGGCTGCTAGGCCAAGGGGTTGGCACAAGATTGACAAACTGACAATGTAAGGTCTATTCAAATCCTTATTTCCACTTAAATAAACATCAACTTTATGTTAGTGTAAATAAAGTTGATTTAAGACTGACACTGTTGAAAAAGTCATAAAAAATATGAAGTTGTAGCGCAAACTCAACCTTATATGTAAACATTACAGTGGTATTTCCTAAAACGCGTGTTTGTTTACATGTTTGGCAAATAAATTGCGAACGCAGATAAAAGCCTACTTCAGACATAAATTTAAGTCTTTTTTTATGGCTTGTCGCTGCTTACCCTAGGTCAAGGCTGCTCAACCCCCGGCCCATGTGCCAGAAGGTGCCGCCAGCGTTTTTGAATTTGCCCGCCAACGGCGTGCTTCGGAATTTCAAACCTGATCGAAAAATATTTTGTGGTTTATGAACTCATTCTCAATTCAGTATCCAGCTATAAAAAAAAAAACAAACACACACTTCTCCCACTTTCACTTGATTTTTACTGCAACATTTAAAAAAATTAAATTATTAATAAACTGAGTAACTAAAAGTTTTGTTTCATTTTAATAGTTAAGTGTCTTCCACTATTAAAATAAAACAAAACTTTTAGTTACTCAGTTTATTAATAAAAGAGAAAAAATAGTAGATTATGCACCGAGGGGCTAAAGTTGTGTCTTATGTCACGGGCGTCATATTGAATCTCGAGCGCAATGAAGTATTCGGGATTTAACTCCCTCGCTGCGCTCGGGAGTTAAATCCCGAATCATATTAATTGAAGTTAATGGTAACATTTGAGACATTAGTCCAGTTGTGCAAAGATAAAGTTAAGTTTTTATTTGGTACGTTTATAGATGTTGATGTGGAATTTATTTGAGTATTGCTCGTCAATGCTTCAGAATCTTGTATTTGCAGAGGAGCATTTTGGGTGGTGAAAGTTGGTGAAAGTGGTGCATGAGGCTCAGGGAAAGATGGAATGTGATGGTGTGATGTTGAAGGTTGTGGTGAAAAAGAATCAGATGACGTTTTTAAAGTGATGCTGTTACCAATTTGACAGCTTATTTTACTTTTGTTTTGAACAGACTTTTCAACGTAGCCCTCCGCTACTGTATCCGATTTCCAGCCACCATGTCGTTTTATTTGGGTTATATCTGATCCCGCATCCGCCAACAGTGTAGCCGACGTTCGACGAAAACAATGACCCGTATAGAGCTCGATATTTGGTAATCCTAAGTATTAGGCAATTTCCTTCGGCATGGCACTCATTTTGTTCTTCCCAATCACTTGATGGGTGCATTTTCAACTACTGAACGCTACAAAAAATCGGTTAGTGTTTATGTTAGTAGGCCGCAGAGCTTGATACTTTTCCACAACCTTTACATATGCTCCGCGGATGACAAATGACCTTTCCCTTTTGGGTTTAGTGTCTGGCAACTTAATCAATAACAACTCTTCTGAGTGATTTTCTATATCTTGGACCTTCATGTTTACCATTTCTTAACAACGACAAGCCCCATTCACTCCAATAATTAAAGCCACCTGTAACAAAAATAAAAATAAATTTTACTAACAACATACGTAAATTCAGTAAGTATACATGCGTTCTTGTTGCTATTTGCTACCATGTTGTATTTTATTTAGTTATAAATAAAATGATGTACTTACTTTTACGGCAAGATAACTATGATCAGGAGCTTCATTTAAAAAAGTTTCAACATTCATAGGTGTGAAAACTTTCGATTTCTTTGATTGGTGTCCTTCCGATTTCCTCTTTAGAAATGCTAATAGCTTAGCGTATGTTTTGATATCTATATTGTGTTTCATGCTTATTGTTGACCTAAGCATTGAATAAGTACACCATAGGCTACTTGACTTCTGAGTACAAGACAAATGCTGAAAATACACTAATAGAACTGGTTCCGAAATGGACTTGACGCCTTTCGTACTTTTCCCTTTTTGGAAATTGTCTTAGGCTTTTATATAAGTTTCCTTTGACTTTTCCGGTAGTGAATCATTGGAAATATTATTAGCTTCGGTTGTAATGAATTCAGGAGTACAATCACTTCCATCACTCGACATTTTATAATACTTTGTTGATAAATTTAAAGTTTAAATGCCAAAAGTTCGCGCCTTTATTGCGTCTACCAATAAGTAGCCAAGACACGATCAATTCGATTTTCAACAAAAAAAAGTATCTTCTACGGTTTTGTCGTGTGTGTCTCTTGATATCACTCTCATGGAAGTGGCGTTTGTGTAAACTAAGCTTTATACAGGGCTAGTAGAATGGTTTTAGATGATGGGCTGTATGCATTTTGAATTTAGAACGTCATTGGAGACGCTCGTGAAAATAGAGTATTTTTGATAAAATGTGATAAATCGACTGTAGTATAGATAGGTTTTATTATTTATTTATTTATTCACAAAATCCACAGCAATCTTAGCGCAGTTTACTTAAAATAAATTAACTAATGTTACAGCTAATTACTATTACGGTATTACGGCGCGGTACGGTATTTGTATTTATTCCATTCCTTTTAAAAAATGGTTCGTAGTTATCTAATTATTCTTACAATATTATGTCTTTGAAAACATGGCAACGATATGAAGAAGCAGTCGTTATGATTTTGTAGGAAATCGAGAATATCATCCACACGTAGTAAGGGTATCGAGAATAGCTTTCCTCTTTCTGGTACCAAAGGGTGTTTGTTAGTACTATACTGCCAATTTAGCTAAGCATGAGAGATTCCAAATTCAAATCACATTATTGACCAGCGGGTCATAATGAAATCCAGTACAACATTATTGACCGGCTGTGCCCCCGGTCACTAATGACTCACTTTAGGTTACGGTTGCTTCACATTATATAATTTGAAATTTTCGAGCAGGTGGTGTGAAAAAAACTTAATTGTTAGGTGTGCTCCACTTGCGGGAAAGTCCGGAAGGGATAATTTGGCCCCTAGCAACGTACAGGCAACTGAAGGAACACGGGTGGGTTTTAGTCAGTAAGAGTCTGACACGCCCTCCCGCTCCGCCCAGAGCGGTCGAAGTTATTTGAACCCACCCAAAAAAAAAAAAAAAAAGGTGTCTTCCACAACTATAGGCAAGTTTTATTTACAAAAGATGACCCGCCGGATATCACGAAATAAAATGATAAAATGCGGCTGTCGGCTGCTGCAGCTCCACCGGACTGTTGAGGTGTGAATAAAAGAGTTGGGTTTTATTAGGTACGAGTATATAACCCATCTCTTTTAGATGTAATCTTATAGGATGTGATCTTATAGGGCCTATATTTATTCAGCTAATCAATCGAAACAAAGTTATTTGCTCAGTGTCGCCTAAAGCAAGGAAGAGCGCTGATATAAATATTTTCACACACACATTCAAATCTGCTCATAGAAACAAACGTTAATTAAATTGTTGTATATTTTTGAACCATAACTTAATCAATCCTCATTACCACAGTTGTTGACAAAGTAACACATGACAGTGTTATGTACGTACTCAAGAGTCTTAGACCAAAGGTTACATAGAGGTTAAATGGTTTAAGCCATGCCTCAGTATGAGAAGAGGCCTTTGCAGTGAGACAGTAATAGGCTGGTATTATTATTATGACGGATATAGGAAAATTTACATTAAATAATAATGAATTATCTACTGTCGTGGTGTCACGGTTTTCTTTGTGTGCTAAGTATGACTCTTAGAATAGACGTACTCAGGATCAATACACGCATGGTTTAGCAAACAAGTATTTGTTCACACTTACTAATCCATTAGAAACTGGTTCTACTCGTTTCTAAGCGCAACTGCTAAGAGCAAATATATCTAAATACGTATGTTATCTGGCTGTACAGTAATCCATAGATATAAAGAACATTCACGAAATACCTTTATAGCAGATGTTTGTTAACACTATATTTTAATAAAAAATTGTACTTACTGCTTTTAACTTAATTTAACTCTTCCTTCTTATGAGTGTTTATCCTAAAAGGTGGCAACGTCGCAAATAGCTGTCAAAAATGTACCTATTTTGATTAATTTGGCATTATTACTGTATGTAAATAAGAAATGTGGCTAACTAGTGAACTATAATATTAATAATGAATTGCAATTATAACATTGAATTTGATGTTATTTACATCCTTTTTTACATCTAAAATTAAATATTCGTATTAAGATACCTACTCATTATTGCATTTCATAATCAATATTCTGGTTCGCTAATTAGCCACATTTCTTATTTCCATACAGTAATATTTCCAAATTAATCAAAACTCCGAAATATTTGCGACGTTACCCACTTTCAGAATAAACGACGTTACCCACTTATGTATCAGACTACTGTGTAGGATGATGGAAATGGGTAATAATAATATGGTGAATTACTCTGATGCCAGTTTGGATGTAGTAAAATGAAAATAGGAAGATCTAAAGAAGCTTGATTTGACAAAGAGTTAGCGAGATCGAGAGATATTTAAATAATATAAATGTTGATAGGTTAAAAGTCTGTAGGTACTAGTTGTGTGTTATGAATTATGATTGATATTTTAGTCATTGATATTTTATAAAGAGTTGTTTTTTTTTTGTAGACCCACAGTAAAAAAGTAAGAACAAAGAAAAACATCCCATACGCACTTTAGTTGTTTATCGTTGGTGTGACGAAACCATATTCCTCGAATTATGGGCAGAGTTAAATGACCAAAACTAGTTTTGCTGTTCAACCAAAACGCTTATGTTTAGTATAAAAAGTGGTGGAAGACTGATCGGAGAATTACTCAACCTTGTGCAGAGCTCTTGGACAGTACTCCTCAAGCATTTATAAAAATCTAAGGTAGGCTAAAACATATCATATTAAATCACTGTATTCAATACTCCCTGGTATTGATAATACATTGAGTTATATTTCCCAGTTTTATTTGTTTTTGTTTTATTTTATTTCGGGAAATTTTACATGTAGGTATTTATATCATTAAAATGTAATCAACAGTTATAAAAAAAAATACACGTTTAATATAATAAAAAATAAATAAGACAAAAATAAATTTGATATTATTCAAATAAATTAATATACCTGAAATTTCGTGGTTTTTTGTATAATTAATTTTATATTAGTTCCATACAAAATATTTTCGAAAATATTCTGTGAGATTACCATTTATGCGCGGATCATTGTTTAAATGCGGTCAAGGTTTACATCATCAATGAAGTTCATCCGATTTTAATTAAAAAAAGTTTCTTCCTCGTCGATTTCCTTGTAATTCCGTATTTTAAACATGATACTCGTATTATTTATGTTTTACACGTAAGGCCTATTTCAAATTAAGTACCATAATAATAAATTTATACCTCGTTCTCGTGTTATTTTTGTCATTTACCATTACCGTATATTATTGTCAGATATTGTCCGCGTTGTTCAATAATATTCGATATTAAATTAACCGTTACTTTTTTATTTCCAGAATGAACAGCTTCATAGTTTTGTGCTTATTCGGCCTTGTGGCGATGGCCGCGGCCAGGCCAGAAGGCACGTACACCAACAAATACGACAACGTAAACCTGGACGAAGTCCTCGGCAACCGCCGCCTGCTGGAACCCTACGTCAAGTGCATCCTCGACCAGGGCAAGTGCACACCCGACGGCAAAGAGCTTAAATGTAAGTACAATGAGAATCTGCAGACGATAAGCAATACAGAATACCTATTGTCAAGCATTCTCTTACTTCCATGAGTCAGCAGTGCGGGATTTGTTCGGTCATATCCTGCCCTAATATTTTAATAGACGCTATGTTCAATTCACTAAAATTTAGTTAAAATTTAGTATCCGGTGGCACGAAAACGAGGGTAAGGGGGCGGGAGAGGGGGGAGGGGGTCTGCACGTCTCCGGCGCTGCGGGAAGTGCAGCCCCTTCGCCCTTACGTAACAAAGCATAGGCACCCATGCCTATGCTTCGTTACAGCGGGCGGGGGCTGCCCACCCTCCGCGCCTCCGGATTTTTAAATACACTCTAGGGTGCAGCCAAAAGGACTAGGTAGAGTCGGGGTGCCCCGATTTGATTTTGGGCCAGATTCGACCTGTTTTAACTATAATACTAAAGTCTGTCACTGGATACTAAAGTCCGCCCGAAAATTGAATTATAGAGGCTTAAGAAATAGGTATTGCGTTGGTGAAAAAGAAAAATCATAAACAAGCCAATGTATTTCAATAATTAAAAGCTGCTAATCATTTCCTGTTCTACAACCTGTAATTGGTTTATTTGAAATAAATGATGTGAGTTTGACAAATCTTTATACAAAGAAACACAGCACTATTATAAATTAGAATAATTTATTAGAATTTAACTCGTTACCAACTTGCCATGCAATTATTTTTTGCTCTAATTATTTCGTGCCCGATAAATGGCAAAACTTGCTCGAGTCAAACATAATTCCACATTCAGACATAGTCACAATTATTTTTGTTAGGTATAATAATATTATTAATACCTAATAAGTATACATTGTCGATGGCAGAAATTGCCTAACTTACAGAACATAATTTAATATCACGCCTGTATTCCCCGAGGGGTTAGGCAGAGGTGCAGATACTTCAACCACATTTCGCCAGTTATGTTTAAGTTCCATGTAATAGGGGGCGACAATATTGCCAGAAATCGGGCACAAATCCAGCCTCCGGGGTGCTATTGAGAAATTCTTTTCAATATTTTAAATATTAACCTTAACTATTTTCCAGCTCACATCAGGGAAGCGTTAGAGGAAGACTGTGCCAAGTGCACCCCGACCCAGCGTGACGGTACTCGCCGGGTCATGGGCCATCTTATCAACCACGAAGTGGACTACTGGAACCAATTGAAGGCCAAGTACGACCCCCAGTCCAAGTATTCCAGCAAGCACGAACAGGAACTTAGAACACTTAAACAATGAGTAATTTATAGTAAAGAATTGTGGGAGCTTACTTAGTAACTTTTTTTTCGATTTATTTTTGAACACCCCTAATATCAAGGCTTGTGAATTACATTAAATAATTAATTTAGTGTAGTGCATTTAAAAATAAAAATAATGGTTGTTTATCGAGAGTTGGTATTTTTATTTCTGATCTCAAACTGGTCTATCTACAGTTGCTGGTTTTTTATGGACCAATTTTGGACAAATACCTTTCCAAAATAGCGCGTACGTTAAGGCGAAAGCGTCAGGTTAGCTCACGAAATTCAAATTTTCTAAAGTTTTTTGCAATTTGCAGGTCAATATGTCGATTTAAATATGATTCGCAACCGTAACACATGTTTATTTATAGAACTTTAATCTTAAAAATCATCAATACATTATCTAAGTTCATGTTATCCTATTGAATGACTATTTCATGAAATCATGCCATTTGAGATTTATTCTAAGTTAATTAGTTGTATTGATGATTCTAATGATTATAATTCTGTAAAGCCATATTTGTTACGGTCGCGAATCATATTTTTTCAACATACAACACCACACTAGCCTGAAAATTGCAAAAAACATAAGAAAATTTGAATTTTGCAGGCTACCTTTGGTTCTAAATCTCTGAGACTTGGAGTGCATGATTTTCTTTCCCACATTTTGCAGTCAAAACTCTATATTTAGCTGTAAAATAAAATCACAAAAATAACATCACGCATGTGTGCCCCGAAGGGCTAGGCAGAGGTGTACCTATAATGAACATGATGACGTATACGGTGTGCCTATATTTTGCTGTTACAGAATTGCTTTGAAATCAGTTTTAATTATAGGTATATGCACAAAGTTCATGATATTACAACTTTTGTCTACTAAATTAAATTCATTTAGGTATATAATCACGCCATTCTTCTAACACAAATATTACTTATACTGTTTTTATAATAACATGTTAATTACTTGTAATGATCATGTAAATGTGAATAATGATTTAGCGTACAAATATCATCATTGTCAGTAAATAAACTTTGACACTAACGTCATTGTCAATGTAAGCACGTGTCTAAGGTAAATAATAATACTTCAACATTGAACTCTACTTCTATAGAATCGTAAAAAAGTTTACTCAACGTCAATCTTTGATAAACATGTTTACCCTTCTAACCTAGGTTGGTACAATATTGATTCAGAATTGCGATAGACTGGTATATTTTGCGGTTTTGACTGTCTCATAGCAAGGATTTTTTTTATAATTAGTCCAGAAAAGTAGCGGCCCGCACCGGCTTTGCAAGGGTAGGTACCAGAGCATAAATACTTACAAATTTTTTTCACTTCACATGCTCTGAAAGTGCTTATTTGTACAGGATATAGGCTGCACAAAATCGAATGTTGTGCACTAGAGCATTAATTAACGTATCTACTCATAAATGTATCTATATTAAGGCAAAGAAAATGAGCCATACAGCCAAACACAATATGAAGTTCATAGATAGAATTCGTTATTTTATAATTTTTTCTTTAATTTATTTGCCTGTGTTTTTTAAGGCGTAAAAGATATTAAAATTTAAATTCAAGCACGGTAGGTTATTTAATTAATTTAAGAAAATTATTATTACAAAAGTCTGCAGCCTAAGCCTAATATCAATGTCGTTTAATTTTACTTTGAATTTTAATTTAAGAAATGTAATGGTATACTACTATTTTATTTCCTCGCCTCGCCTCGAAGTGAAAAGCAGAGGTTATAACTCGTGCACAAAACCATTTTATCCTCGACATTACTAAGCCCTCGACTTCGTCTCGGGCTGCTAAAAGCCTCGTATAAAAATGGTTCGTTTTGTGCACTTGTTGTAAAATTTACTATTTCTGTTTTAACATGTGGGAAAATGTATCTGATTTTCATCCTACTTGGAGTATTTTTAATGTATTTTATTTCCAATCCTTCTAACATTTAAAGAAGGAAATAATCTATTATCCCAAATTAAACAGTAACAAAATTTATTATAGTTATGATAATCGCCGTGTGAACGAACCTTACGATAAAAAAAAAAACAAATGTGGTCTATGGTCCTGGTCCCACTATTTCTTTAAGTTGAACTGGATATTTGAAACAAAATGATGAGTCCTTCCGCTTTAGTAGAGTTTGGAGGTCCAAATACTTAATTATTAACAGCCTCAATCACCATCACACTGTAATCAAACAGTTCCTTAATAGCCGTGGAAAGGTCATTGACCCCTGTCAGCCATAATTATTTTTCTGCGCGTACTTTTATTTCTGTGCTCTTTTATAGTATTCATTTAAATGATATGATGTCCAGGAACATTTTAATTTTAATTAAATTGCCAATTTTAATAACATACTTTGTCGGATGAGGGTTACTAATATACTTACTGGTAAATAGCTTCGGATATAAAAATACTTTTTTAATCAAATTCTGAAAGATAAAAATGATTAGGTACTGTTGATCATCCTTAGAAGATAAACATATGCTGTCCTTGACTTTTCTATTGATTTTGGTAAGATGTACAATCCGATAGAACATTAACTTTATCTATCTGTTACGGTTAAGTCAGCGCATGCCATGTAGGCGCTCAAAATAGCGTCTATTTCACGACTAGAAAAAACGTCAAGTTTCAGTACTATGTTTACGTTTAATATAAAAGAATTATTTAAATAAACATTTCGGAATAGATTCTCTAAATTATGTTGAAAATCTGATCAAAATCTGTTGCGTATTTTAAAAGAGCAACGCGGCCATAAAGACAAACACGAAAAGCGACTAAGTATTATAATAATTCCGGGTCGCTAGTAAATGGCGTGATAGTTTCTTAAATACATAAGACTAATTTTCGAAACTATAGTATATTGTAGATGACTGATTAATATATATAAAAAATGTATAACACGTTTTGTACACTATATAACTTTAATTAGATACTAAAAAATAAGAAAGTTTCGCTTCTAACTTATGGCAACAAAAATACACTTCGCAGTAAATCTTAAAAAAATAAAAGATTTTTTGTAAATTTAATATTTTGTATTTCCTCCACGAGCCCATATCACTTCATTAAGACGATGAGGGCCCGAGCTCGTCCCATGTATGTTCTATGGGATTTAAGTCTGGGCTGCGAGCTGGCCACTTCATGCAGTTAATACTGACGTCTTGAATATACATACTGACCAAACGAGCAGTATGTGGTCGCGCATTATCGTGCATAGAAATGGAATTTGCACCCATATTCACTTAAGAAAGGACCAGCATGCTCATTTAAAACCTCTTCTACGTATCAGACAGCAGTCAGAGAACCGTTTTCTATGATCACTAACTCCGTGCGATCCTCTGAAGATATCCCAGCCTAAACCATTATTGATCCTCAACCGAATGGCACCTTTTCTTCAAAACACGCTTGATGATACCGTTCTCCTGGTCGTCTAAATACTCTTCGTCTCCCGTCGTGCGTAAATAAACAAAATCTGGACTCATCGGAAAACATAACCTTGGACCAATCTTCATCTGTCCATTGAATGTTCTGTTGTGTTGTTGAATGTTGTTGTTGTTCTCGAGCAAACCGTAACCTGGCAACTCGATGTTATCTGAGCAGTTTGGGGCCGTTTGCTGGTAAAGGCTATATATCAGGTTCACAAAGACGTTGTAGAATCGTATGAGAGCTCACATTGTTGTGGTGAATTTCTTGAAGACTGTTTCAGACCTGAACAGCCGTGAGATGTCGATTTCTTAACATAGTGCTCACGATGAATCGGTCTTCTCGTGTAGTTGTGCACATTGGCCTGTCATTTCCTGGTCGCCTGATGTTCATGCCGGAAATCGAAAAGCCTCTTGAAATCGCTCTTGAGTACTCTTTGGACCGTTGATAAAGATACTCTCTCTGATCTAGCAGTGCTACGCTGACTTCTTCCTTCTTGAACCATGGTAATAATCCGTGTACATTCTTCAGGTGTTAACGACATGTTATTGCACTGAATACTCTGATCAATCCAAGGAATCATTTATAATTACAGCTCGCTTTTTAGCCTGCTCGACAACTTAGATAACGCAGTGCAATTGATAGTGTGTTCAGTAATTACCAGCTAATCATACACCACGCACGCTAAGGGAAAGAAAAAAGAAACCTGTTTTTTCGGCGTTTTTTTCTCGATCTTAATATGGTATACGGAACTCTTCATGTGCGAGTCCGACTCGCACTTGGCCGGTTTTAACAAATTAACGAGTGTTATTTTCAAATTAATATATTTTATAAATTTAGAACTTGCGTCAGTCCAAGTTATCAAGTAAGTAAAAGATATTTTTTTGTAATTTAACGGCGCGAAATTATGCCTTGAATATTTGCTATGTTATTATACTTCATAACTAAGATCATATAAAAACCTCCAGTTGTACCTAACCAACCGTGCTAAATTAAAGGCGACACGACTCTGGTGGAACAACTCCTATGAAATCTTCATAAAAAAATGTTCTGTGGCTACGGCGCGAAGCGACTACGGGTCGCGTCGTGTTTGTCTGCGGGTGCCCTCACCCGGTTCAGGTATCCATTGACGTCATACGACGTCTTGCCAGATCATGTTCTGTGGCAAAGCTAAGTAAACCTGGGAGTGCTGATGCAGATAAGATGTGAGCAATGACGTCAGTTAACAGGCTACATAAACAACCAGCTTTGATGCAAGTCCTAAATATAAGGAAAAATCCAGTCAATCTACCAAGCTTGTTTAGCAAAAATATGTATTTTCGAAACATCTAGCGATGACCAAGACTATATTTTTTTAATCACAATCAAAAGACATTTAAATTCACATTAAGCTGAGAATCTGCACTTTTTGAAAGTCAAAAATATATAGGACTGTCCCCCAAAGCACCTGCCTTTCACCACTTTCTAGTGCTTTTGCAGGGAAGAAAAACTGGCGCAAAAAACTCTCCAGCAGCAGAGCTGTATGTTTAGTTAGAAACATATTTTGATTTTATTTGCCCTGTCTTGATCGAATGGAACCTTTTTCACCCGAAACTAATTTGAAAATAATCAAGTCACAATATGTCCCAAACATCAACAACCTCGATGGCCTAATAGTCGCAAGCACGAGGGCTGAGAAGTGAGCATGGCCTGTGTTCGATCCCCAGGTCAAGAAAAAGTGTTATTGGATATTTCCATCCGAATTTCTAAGTATCTGCTCGGAGTCTAGTTTTGTGTACGGTTTGTGGAATAGATTCGACCCCTTTTTATGTATTTATTTATTAGTCTATCTACAATCGTTACACTGTTCAACTAATTAACACCACAACATAAATAATACGCAAAAGTAGTTTTATATCAAAAGAAAAAAAAAAACAATATAAGTAGGTACATAAATTACACTTTATTTTGACATGGGACTTAAAAGTCCCTTCTTTAATTTGAAACGTCTATGCTTACCCTTCGCGGATTTAGACGCAACGTTTTATTATTGCTTAATCTAACCTAAAACACCACCAACACCATCAAACTTGCTGGTATTGCTGCGGCCGCATCTACGTCTATCGGTTATCGGTTATCGTCGCGATACTTCGGGCTGCGTAGCACTTATCGCCATAATTAAATCATAATGAATCTCCGCATTAGCGAGATAACTTTTTAGCGAGCAAAACATACGAAGTTTTGGCACGCATTGCTTTGTCACGATAGACGCAGATGCGGCCGCAGCATTAGAAACAGTGCGCAAAAATACACACGGATATGAAAACTACAAAGTGTAGATATATGTAGGTATTCCTGTAGATATTACATATCACCATCTTTACATAACATACATTTGTAGATCTTTGACAGTTGTTATGGGCCGTCAGAAGCCCGAGAGTCTGACAACCAGTCTTACCAAGGGGTATCGTGTTACCCAGTAATTGGGTTGTGGAGGTCAGATAGGCAGTCTCTCCATGTAAAATATTGGTATTCAGCTGCATCGGGTTAGACTGGAAGCTGACCCTAACATAGTTGGAAAAAGGCTAGGCAGATGATTTATCAGACCATTAAATTAAAAACTTTCCTACATACTGCAGATTCCAATTCCAACCATAACAACGTAAAAAATTCAAAACTCAACTTGATCAATTTCCTAGTCAGTCAGTCACCTCACGTGAAAATACTATTATGAGTAATATTATTATTATTATATTTACGTTTTTGACATTTCTCGGGACCCTAGTGCCCCGGACCTTTGGAAGGCGTACGAGGGGCCGAAGCCAACTCGCAGAGGCCCGTTATACGTGTTTAATGAAACGAGGCACTAACCGACGATTATCCCTGTAAGCACTAATCCCCGGTTAGTGCAGGACTATTGCAAGATATGGAAACAATGATATTGGATTATGGGTTTGGGTGGCTAAGTGAACTGATTATCTAGAACTATGGAAAGACTATGGCCCCTGCCTGACCAATATGTTATATAAAATACACAGGTAAAATGGCAGGGGGTGATTTACACACTCAATAACGGGCCCCCGAAAACGGTCGCTAGCACAAAGTGTCGAAGCGACAAAGGACAAGCAACATGTCCTGAGGTGCTTATAAGGAGTGGAGCGGTATTCCACGGCTATCAGGACAATCCCGGAAGTACGGTCAAGATCCCTACCAGCATCTTACTGGAATACTTCCTTCCTCCGAGCACGAACGAGTACTTACGAGTCTCCACTCAAGCCGGCCAATAATGGCAAGAAAGAGGTGGGAGCTCTATTCCTCGTCAGTGTTCACTCCGACCGGCCAATAATGGTAAGTCAGAGATGAGGAACAAGATTTCTCCCGGTAGATAGGGTCCGTGGGGTCGCTACTGCCCAGCAGCTCGCCGCATGCTGCCCTGCGGGTTTCTGTATCTCTATTGGTCTTGCTCCTCATCCCAGACCTGTTCTAAAAAAACTCTACCCGCATAGACCTGGAGTTCGGAGCGGACAAGCCCCACCATGACGTCAACGTAGAGATACGGCGGTGGGGTTATTATTATTTTCTTTCCTATAACAATTACGATGTGGAATTAACGGTTTCGAAGAGAACATTGCATTGAATTGCATTTGCATTAGATTTTTAAGTTTATCAAATCAGTATGTCTTACCATTTATTTCTTATCACAGAGCTCATCACGGAAGGCCTCGTTGGCAGAAGCCTCGGCAAATGCACTGAAGCTCAGAGGAACGGAACCCGGCGCGTCATCGGCCACCTGATCAACCAAGAGGCAGATTACTGGAACGAGCTGACTGTCAAGTACGACCCTGAGAGGAAGTTCACCGCCAAGTACGAGAAGGAACTCAAAGAAATCAAAGCTTAAGTGATTGACCAATTGTTTGATACTGAATTGGAATTGAAAATTGTGAAAATGTGATTTTAGTTAGCAATTTAAAAAAGTTTCAATTTCAAGTAATAAATATTGTTTCAAATTAAGTAAAAGGTTTTACTTAATTTGTGAAATTTATTACTCACCTAAAGGTTTTCCGTTTTACTTCTTGTCACAATTTTAAGAAATGTGATTGTATTAAGCAAAATATATATTTTGCTTAGTAATATATATTTTATTTTTTTGTTTTTGATTAACGGCAATTTTTCTGAAACCTGAACATATGTTCAGGTTTCAGAAAAATTGCCGTTAATCATTATTTATGTACCGATCCTTTTGTTTAAGCTACCCATAACTTGGAACTACAAACGAGCATAACAACACGAAAATATGCCTCGAATAATTATTATTCTATAAATATCCCAATTAGCATGAATAAAAACCAGCAGTGCGTGTTTTTTTATGGACGAGATGCCTTCCTCGGCTCAGATCCCCATTGACGTCATACGCTAATTATACGCGTATAAGAGAAAACCTGTATGGTCTCGTCAAAGTTAAGCAAGTTGGGAGCAATGACGTCAGTAAACAGGCTACACATACAACCAGTCATAATGCAAGTCCTAAAATAGAAGGGGAAATCCAGCCATCAATTGAGTTTGTTTCAAGTAGATGATGGTCTTAATTATAATTAAGGTTCCTTTAGGTTATTGAACGGCTGTGAACCGGAATGTGACGTCAATACTGGATTATTCTTGGAAAAAATTAGAATTACCTATTTTAAGATATGCCCTTCTCATGACGTGAGTAGGTACCCTATTCCAATTTGAAATTCAGCAAAGTCTTGATATTAAAAAAAAAACACCTGCTGCAGTGTGACTACAATTAGAAAAGTCTGCGACAGAAGTAAGGCATGAGGATCAACAAGCGCATGAATCACAACAAAATAATAAAAATATTTCCAACTGAAAACCCTGAGTTCGTCAGTTGAGTGAAGGTCGGAATTAATTGGACTTATAAAAGTAATAACAACACACCGACATAGGCCTGTACAGCTTTGATGTCTATTTTAACTTTTAAGAATCAAATTTAATATTGTTTTTTGGTTAGTCAACGAATGATTATCGGCAACTCAATTAAAACCATAATAAGTTCTTATTTATCAAATCTACTAGTTTATATTATATGTGTCTAAAAAATTAAGTAATTTGTGCATTTTTTATGATAATACCTACGTATAATGCAATCCACGACGACGCGCCCCACTCCGCGATTACTGTACTGTAAGCTATACTTTAGTACGGAGCGGAGCGGCACTATCTATAGGTATGTATTATAATTAGATAACATTAGAAAAGCTAGACATTACACAAGAATCACTTCTTACGTCTTAAAAACTTTCCTACATCAAGCTGAAAATTCGCAGAATATACAACTACAAAGGTAAAGCTTTTAGAATTATGTTCTGTTGTCGGAAGCGGGAGGATAACATGGGCTCGATCGCTAGGTCAAGAAAAGTAGTACTATTGGATATTTCCATTCGAATGTCTTAGTAGGTCTTGGAATCTTGTTTTGTGTCCTCTTAAACCCCCTTTTACATGAGACCAAAATGGGACTGGCGAAATTGGATATCCCTACTCCAATATGATCCACCTATTCTTACCTCTTTGGGGTTTCTAAGCCCCAAAGAGTCATCTGCCTAGCCTCTTCCCAACTACGTTGGGGTCGGCTTTCAGTCTTACTGGATGCAGCTGAAAACCAGTATTTTATTGCCTATCTAACCTCCACAACCCGGTTACTGGGTAACAGGATACCCCTTGCCAAGACTGGTTGTCAGGCTTTTGGACCTTTGACTACCATAACGACTGTTACATTTTTTTGCTAAATAAGTGAAAAATCAATGGACTTTCGATCCCGGGCCATCAGACTTGCTGGTACTTAGTGTCCGACTGAATTTCATTTTGGCCCAATTCCGCCTGTAATGTCCATTTTCGGTAATTTTTGTTTAAGGCTGAAAAAAATTAAGTGCTGGCAAATAAATACTTTCAATTAATATATTCAGTGACATCAACTAAAAGTATAATAGGTACATGTGAAAATGCAGAAAAAATGGTTTTCGTTTACAACATCAGATTGTTCTATTATTAATATCAAACTAGTCTTTGAGAAAAGTGTAAGTACAGTTTCTTTGGATTTGTTTTAATGGTAAAAAAAATATATTATTAAAATATTACCACTGTATTGATATAACTTTCCCAAAGAGAAACCTATCGAATTGATTTTTTCGTTTTTGGTTTTCGGTCGAAAATCCAAAAGTCTATTTTCGGACGGTCTTTATTTGCTGGTAAGAAACGATACGCAAAAACAGTTGACGTCAATTTCTAAGAACCGATAAATTGATAAATGAATAATTATTATGATTGTTAAACATAAGGGTCAGTTCATACCGAGACGCGACGTGACGCTCTTCTCCATAGGAACCTACTACGCTTTGGAATGGGCAACTAGCTTCATCTTTCTGACTGACCGACCCCTTGACAATTCAAAAGTACCTGTAATTGGTTTATTTGGAATAAATGGTTTGAGCTTGAGTTTGAGTTTGAGACGCTATGCACACTTTAACAAATATCGAACTTGTTTTCTTCACGAAAAGGTATAATTTCAGTGTGAGCGTGAACGCATGTCAACGTACGCTGAGATGCGCAGTGCTACGCAGCGCGTGTATGTTATTGTGTAGTAAATAAATTCGATATTCTATCGGATCTTAAAAAAGTGCGCGTCGCGTCTTGGTGTGAACTGACCCTAAGTCTTACATTATTGATCAAGTACGTAGAACGATCGAAAGATTACCATGAAACATGTACACTCGAGAGCAATGAATCCGGGTCACTTAAAGAATGTTAAAAATCTCGGAAACTAAAAATGATAGGTTAATGCAATAAATTGTATTTAATAGACAATGTAATACTCCTTAAATGAAAGTTAAAAAAATATGAGTCACCATACATTTTATTAACACAAAATTACATAAAGAAAAAAACTGCTGATCTCTCCTTAAAACAAAAATAGGAAACATGAAATTTTTGAACTTTATTACGATTTTCTTGAATTTTAATACTTCGTATTGCCTCCTCGTGCTTCCATTACTGCGTTTACGCGGTTTGGCATGCTGTACACCAAGTTCCTTATACGATTTTGGGGAATATTCTCCCATTCCTCTGTGAGAGCAATTTTGAGCTCACGAAGCGTGATTGGGGGAGGGTTTCGTTGTTTTACGCATCTGCCTAGCTCGTCCCAAGCATGCTCGATCGGGTTGATATCCGGGCTGCGCGCTGGCCACTCCATACGAGTAATGTTCATCTCTTGAAGGTAGTCATTCACAATCCTACCTGTATGAGGTCGGGCATTGTCATGCATAAATATAGCATCCTCACCTAAATTGAGTTGATAAATATCAAACGCCAATATGTCCATGATAAGTGAAAAGGAGATATCATTGTATTTTCATTTGCAGGAGCTGACAACGTTATTTATTAGACCGTAAGGTTTATTTTAACTTTGTTTGACAATGACTATTCCTGGCAATGTAGAAATATAACGAATCAAATCAAATCTTGCCACAATCGTTGAAACTTGTTTGGACATATTGGGTTTTGAACTAAACTAATGGACATAAACTACTTTGAAAAAACTGCATGGTTGGACATATTTGAATTTGATCAGAAATACTATTTTATGACGTCATCTTGGGCTAGAACCTAGGGGTGGCACTAGGTGTACCTCCTATGGTGTTAAAAATTACTCTTAATTTTAGATTTAAAAAAAAAGTACTTATTATGAAAATTTTAATCATTAACATACTAAAAAGAATTTGATAAAAAAAAATCCGGAACTCGAATTACACGAGAGAAATCGTGGTACCTAAAAGTAAAACGGTGGCAGCCCTATACCTACTAGAGCAAGCTCAGCCAAGGTAAAGAAAGTTAAATTTACAATTTCCGTTTTTTTTCTGCTTTCTTCTGCTGCGACTTTATATTTGACCTTTTCCTAGCTTTACCAGGTTCAACATTTTGAACTTTCGAGTCCATTCTAACACTATTTAACTATTTAAAATGAATATTAATTGCGGAACCGTATCAAAAACGATCTCACTAATGGCCGCCATCATAGCCAGCCGCTTGATTTGATTGGTCCGTTTGGACGTATTGGATTTTGATATGAATGTCTTTGGGGACTTATTAGATTTTGAAACGAAACGGAGTTTTTACTCAATGGTTTTGTAGTAAATATGTGGACCTATTGGAATTTGTAAAATATTGACTTTTTTTTTTTTTTTTTTCTCTTTACATTGATGTAAGAAAGTCATTTTTTGTCTGTGGTGGACATATTGGCGTTTGATATTTATCAACTCAATTGACCATAAATGGACCAACGTGATCATTGAGGATTTCTTCCACATATCTTTCGCTAGTTAAAGAGCCGTTTTCTATGATCACCAGCTCTGTGCGACTTTCAGAAGAAATTCCGGCCCACACAAGTACAGACCCACCACCGTAGGCTACTTTTTCTTCGATGCATGCTTGCTTGAATCTTTCCCCTGGTCTTCGATACACTCTGTGTCTTCCATCGTGCTTGTAGAGCATAAATTTTGATTCGTCGGAGAACATAACTTTTGACCAATCTTCAATACTCCAATTTACGTGGCTCTGGGCATATCTTAGTCTTGAAATACGATGCCCACGCTCCAGTTTAGGGCCGTTTGCAGGTCTAAGGGGTTTTAAGTTAGATTCAGCAAGCCGACGTCTTACTGTCCATGCACTTGGGTTACTTCCTCCGAGGCGTCGAAACTGATTTGTGAGTTCAGTTCCTGTAAGAAAGCGATTTCAAAGCATGGTGTTCACCAAGTATCGGTCTTCTCGTGCTGTGGTACACCTGGTTCTGCCCGTTCCTGGTCTGCGTAGGTTAGAACCAGTTTCTTCGTAACGTCGGAGAACTCTTTGTACTGTTGACAGCGACACACCGACAGTCCTGGCTGTATCGCGCTGACTCCGGCCGGTTTCCAGCATTGTAAGTATTCTGGTGCATTCTTCAGGCGTAAGCGACATAATTTCAGCTTGAATAATGAATATAGAGCACTATCAACATGGTTTATGTACCCACATAAATGACAGATTACAAACAAAAGCAAAACCAATTGCTGTAATTTCGTAGTTCCATCTTCGAAAGTGGCCCTTTTTCAAATTTGATTTTTTTATGATATAACTTTACAATAACTAAGAAGTTTTAATACCTTCATTTAAGGAGTATTACATTGTCTATTAAATACAATTTATTGCATTAACCTAGCATTTTTAGTTTCCGAGATTTTTAGGATTCTTTAAGTGACCCGGATTCATTGCTCTCGAGTGTAGATGGAGATGATAACTACAATGTGCAGACTGATATTCCTGTATTTATTGGGTACCCTTCATTAATATTAAAAAATAAGTGGTCTTAATGAAGATTTCCGTATATACACGCCATCAAACATTTTCTCAAGAAAAAGGACCTTAGAAAACACATTATAGGATTTTCCATCAAAGAAAACACATTTTTTTTAACTACACAGGCCTGCAAAACTAAGTATCACACTTTTAAAATTACAATTACTTTCTAAGTTCTCAAGATATACTTTCGAAACAAAAAGGACTCGAAAAAGAGTTTCATAATGTACATAAAACTTCATAGTCAGTAACATTCTTTTAAGAAAGGGCTAAAAAAAATATCTAAAATAATCCTTTTCGAATTACATTTTTACCATTCATTTTTTGTTTCTATTGTTGTTTTAATTTTTTTTCTTGATTGATGAGTCTTGTTACAAAAGCTAAGTTAGACAACAGCACATAAACTTATTTATCATGCCTCTTTCACCTGAAGAATGTGCTAGGATCATGACTTTTCTGGAACTAAGCATCAGTATGCGTCGTACTGCAAGAATGGTGGGTGTGACGTTACGAACGGTCCAGAAGGTGAAGCAAAGGTACGAAGAGACTGGAAACCATTTGAGCAGACCTGGTAATGGCAAATCCAGGTGTACTAGTGCCCGAGAAGACCGTTATATTGTTTCCACTGTGTTAAGAAATCGCAACCTAAATACAGTTGAAGTCCAGCAACAGCTTCTTCAGACCCGAAGGGACTACATTAGTTACAGTACAGTGAGAAGAAGACTGGCTGAAGCAAACCTGAAACCCCGAAGACCAGCGAGTGGCCCCAAACTCGAGAGAGAGTATCGAGTAGCGAGATTGCGATACGCCCGTGAACACATACAGTGAAATCAAGAAGAATGGTCAAGAATCTTGTTTACAGATGAGTCTCGATTCTCACTTTACACTTCTGATGGAAGGCGAAATGTCTACAGGCGACCTGGTGAGCGGTACCTACAAGCCTGTTTCTCAGAAAGAGTCCAGTATGGTGAAGGCAGTGTACGGACTGGCATATCTTCAGAAGTTCGCACAGAGTTAGTGACCATACAAAATAGCACTCTGACTGGGGAAAGATATGCCCAGGAGATTCTCAATGAGTATGCAGGGCCGTATTTAGTAAATATGGGTGATGGATCGATGCTGATGCATGATAATGCCCGGCCACACACGGCTCAGGTAGTGCAAGAGTATATTCAGGAGGTTGGTATCAGCGTGATGGCTTGGCCATCAAGAAGTCCTGATCTCAACCCAATTGAGCACGCCTGGGATGAGCTACGGAGGCTAGTCAGAAGCCGCAGACCACCACCTACCACCCTCAAGGCACTAAAACAGACCCTGATAGAAGAATGGGAGAATATTCCCTAACATCGGCTCCAAAACCTCGTGTTCAGTATGCCAAATCAACTCGAAGCTGTAAGCAGAGCCCGAGGAGGCAATACCAGTTATTAAAAAAAAAATAACATGTAAAACATACTTGTAAATATTAATTGAGTTTTATGACACTACGCTAAGAATGGCTATTTTTATTGTTTTATCTTTTTTTAGATTTAAAAATGTTACTAATGTATAATTTGCTATAGTTTCCAAGAATAAAAATTGCTATAAAACGCTTTTTATTTTAAATATCTAACATATATAGTTTAGAAAAAAATGAAATTTTAAAAGTGTAGTACTTAGTTTTGCAGGCCAGTGTAGAAGTAAATAGCCATTCCAAAAAGATTAAGGTTTCTAAAAGTATTCAAATACCTTTGATTGGAACATTTTGACCTTGAAAATTTGAGACGATATCCAGCTAGCTACAGCATATGTTTTAAGCTTTGGGTAACTATTACAACTTTATTTATTTATTGATGAACGGAGGCGGATTTAATGCCACAGGCATTTTCTACCAGTCAACCTACTTACTACTTGTACTTAACTGGACATATTTTTTTTATTAAGTCTGAAATTTGGCGTTTAAAAGATGTGTTTTATATCACGACTTCACAAAACGATCAAACTCTGATTGATTTGTATAGCCATTCCCAGCCAAAGCCGCCAAAGAGTTATATTAAAAACTTTCCTACAGACTGCAGATTCCAACTAAAAAAAAACGTAACATCACATGTAAAAAGTCAAAACTTAATTTGATTTATTTCCTAGGGAGTCAGTCACCTCAGGTAAAAACACTCGTAATATAGCTCACATGCACACTAAGTATGTAAAAGCTGCCTCACAACATTAATGGTGTGGTATATAAGTACCGGTAAAGTCGCTGGGAGTTGTAGATTGCACTTTATCTGATCAGTGAGTATACCTCTCAAACTAACAGGTACTTATAATTTTTAATACTTAATAAAAATATTTAATAATTATTATTATTGCGGATTAGAAAGTAAAATGTTAAGTACTATTTAACGTTTTAATAAGCAAAGATGAATACTAAAATTATTTTATGTATTAATTAAATACTGATTCAATGTTTGTTCATGATATTGTGGCAGATCAGGGTTGGTTTGTGTTAACTGTGGGGTTAAAGTATTGTTTAGACAATTTTACATTAGTTTTTGGTAAATCTTCCTGGTTGATAAATAATAATGAATCATTAAAGTCATTGTTAACTATGTAAATATTTTGGATTCCAGCACCAATATGAAGTCCTGCATCGTCCTGTGCGTCCTGTCCGTAGCCGTGATGGCTCTCGCGCGTCCCGAGGAGGCTCATTACACCGACCGTTACGACAACGTAGACCTGGACGAGATCCTCGCCAACCGCCGCCTGATGGTGCCCTACATCAAGTGCATCCTCGACCAGGGGAAGTGCGCGCCCGACGCTAAGGAGCTCAAGGGTAAGTGGTGACGATCGAAGAGCTTAAACGATTTTATAGGTGAATTTCCCAATGAGTTTGTCCCTTTATTAATGTATATCATAAGGTGGATGAGAGAGTAGTATTGATGATTTTTATGATTATAATTCTATGAATAAATATTTGATACGGTCGCGAATCATATTTAGATCAACATACAAACAGCAAACTGACCTGCAAATTGCAAAAGAAAAACGAAAGAAAATTTGAATTTCGCGGGCTACCCTGACGCTTTCCTTGACAAGATGTAATTACTGCAATCGTGTATAACATTGATGAATAAATCAATCAAAAGATCAGTCTGTCACGAGCGTTGTATCTGTTGTTCCTGTAAAACTATATTGAACGAATTTGCATAAGCAATGAAATTCATAACGATATTTTGTGAATAAGTTGACTCTTGACTCTTGACTCCTTTACTTATCTATAACAGTTATGATGTTGAATTAACTGTTTCCAAGAGAATTAATTTTGCATTAGCATTTTTAAGGTTATCAAACCAACCTAACATCTCGTCATTTCTTTCTGACCACAGGGCACATAATTGAAGCCCTCGTCAACGCATGTGGCAAATGCACTGAAACTCAGAGGAACGGAACCCGGCGCGTGATCGGTCACCTGATCAACCATGAGGCAGATTACTGGAACGAGCTGACTAACAAGTACGACCCTGAGAGGAAGTTCACCGCCAAGTACGAGAAGGAACTCAAAGAGATCAAGGCTTAAGTGATTGACCAATTGTTTGGTATTGAATTGGAATTGAAAATTTGTGATAATGTGATCTTAGTTTAGAAATAAAAAAGTTTTAAATTAGTTTTTACTTAATTTGAAATAATATTTATTCAAGGTTTGCAGTTTTACTTCTTGTTCGCTATTTTAACAAATGTGATTATATTAAACAAAGCACATGATCATGTGCTTACCGACAGGTACCTTTATACCGATGTACCGATCCTTTTGTTCAAGCTATCAATAATTACTAACGAGCCTAACAACATGAAAATGTGCCTCGAATAAAAATAAAATGATTCCATTAATATCCGAATTAACATTAAAATAAAACCGCTAGTGCGTGGTTTTAATGGACTAGATAGGTCATCGGCTCAGATCCCCATTGACGTCATATGCTAATAGCAAACCTGTACCCTAATTGTATAATACAAGATCAATCAGTCTGAATCGTTTTGAAACAGATTGCTATTTGATCGATCGATCCATTACTTCATAAGTTTAAAATTTGCTCAATAACGTAAATATGCGTTATTTACGTTGTTGAGCAAATTTTTTTTCATGAATGTTGTTGAACTGTCGAAATGAAACAGATTAGTTGTAATCGTTTACGAAAATGTGTTGCGTTATTAACTAATTAGATATAGCTGGACTCGTCAAACTTAAGTAACCTTGGAAGCGCTGATGCAGATAATATGGGAGCAATGTCTTAATGCAAATCTTGAAATAGTAATATGAGGGTCATAAGTATTAATCATATTTTAGGTTACTTTAGGTTATTGAACAACTTTGAACCGGAACTAATAAGTTCTTAGCATCAAAATGTACGAGTCTAAATTATTATCATTAAAGTCTCAAGCAGTGATAGCCTAGTGGTGTGACCGTCGGACTGCCAAGTCACAGGTCTCGAGTTCGAACCCAAGGCACGCACCTCTGACTTTTCGGATTCATGTGCGTATTGTATAATTATCACTAGCAAGCTAGTGATAATTGAAGAAAAACGGTGAAGGAAAACCGGCATGCCTGAGAGATATTTCTCGACGGCATGTGAAGCCAAGTCAGAGGCCCATGGGCGGCTTTAAAACTCTGACACCAGGTTAGTCACTAACCACACGAACAGAAGAAGAAGAAGAGATTAAAGTCTCGATACGACTACGTATCAAGTCTTTTAAATGATAATAATTGGTGACAAGAAAAAGGAAATACCAGGAAACTTAACGAAATTCAGGTTATTGAAACGGAAACAATAAAGTAATTTGTGCATTTTTAAGCGAGTACGTAGCCTACAACTCAAAACCTTTGCTACATCAAGCTGAAAATTAATTTCAGAGTAAATAGAATACAATTTCCCATTATTCAGTTGAAGTGAAAATTACTTATGAAATGACTTACATTTCATCAGTAATTTTCATTTGAACTAAGCACCTAGTAATTTAGAGTGTTTGTAATTTTATAATTATTTATCAGTGTTTCAATTCTTCAATCTTAATTTTTTTACTGTATAATGAAGGCTCTACTATCAGCAATAATCATTTTCCATCATAACCGCAAAAACTTCACACTACAAAAGAAACAGAAAAGTTCCAAAGTTCAAAGCTTTTGTACAAAAGCATTAAAATTCTAACGAATTAAAAATAAACTTGACTGCTTTCTTAAGGCGAGGTTTTCCGTGTCTGTAGGCCTTTGAAACGCTACCTCCGCCTCCCCCAAATGCAGAGTGACGTATCTATTTACGATGCACTGCCGACCATTTCACGGAAAATCCATGCCACAGCATGAAATATTTGCAGTTGATCAACTGAACTAGTTTTTCTTTGATTCGATTTTTTCAATAAGTTTACATTTTATGGGCCTTTTTTTTTTTTTTTTTTTGGGTGGGAAATCATCAAATGACTCCTCCCGCTCTGGGTGGAGCGGGAGGGCGTGTCAGACTCTTACTGACTAAAACCCACCCGTGTTCCTTCTCTTGCCTGTGCAATGCCAGGGGGCCACGGTATCCCTTTCGGACTTTCCCGCAACCCCGGCAGGCAATGGTCTCATAGGACCCCTTCACTCGCTGACACTCTTTGAGGCGCGCGTGGAACACAACGCGCCGTCGACCCGGGCTTGGTCTACTAGCTATCCATTGCTCACCGTCCGCAAGCCCGCGCCTACGGTGGCCGGGAATCCGCGATCGATTCCCGACGCCCGGGGCGTCTCCTCCTGCGGCGGCTAGGGGCGTGAGGGCGCGAAATTTGCCTCTCCCTCACGCGCTCCGCCTCCTCCTTCGCGAGCATTACTGCTTCGCAGAAGGAGGTGACGGCCTCCCATGCCCTCTCGCTCCGTACCATGGCCTGGACCAGGGCCAGACGCGAGAGATCCCCGCCACCGATCACCTCCACGAGGACACGGCGGTGCTCTGCCCAAGCCGGGCATACCTCCACCGTATGCTCCACCGTGTCCTCCGGGCGATCCACGCAGTGATGACACCCGGGCGTTTCCTCCCGCCTTATCCGAAACAGGTACCTCCCGAAACAGCCGTGTCCGGTGAGGACCTGCGTCAGGCGGAAGGTGAGGACGCCGTGGCGCCTCTCTAGCCACTCCTCAAAGAGGGGACTTATCGCCGCAATAGTGGCGTGCCCAGCACTGGGTTGCGACAATCGCACTCTCCATGACGCCATGAGATCCCGTCGGAGCTCTGTCCGCTGTGCCGCGATTTCTCGCGGCATCGGAGTCAAGCCCCGGCGTTTCGCCTCCCCGCGCCACTCCCAAATATGCGCGAGGACTTTTGCCTCAACCCGGCGGCGAGGGCCCCGGCCCAGGTGGCGAAGGTCCCGGCCCAGGCGGCGAAGGCCCCAGCCCTAGCGGCGAAACAGCTGCCCCCGCCTCCTCCTAATTCTACCCCGGCTGACGCCGAATGGCAGGTAGCCGGGGAGAAGAGGAAGGCGGCGAAGGCAAAAAGGGCGGCCAAGAAGAAGGAGAGGAGGCAGCGGCGCAAGGAGCGAAGCGTCACGGCTAGGCTCCGCGCCCCGAAGTCCGCAGCTGTAGTGATTACACTACAGCCAGAGGCGGAGAAGAAGGGCGTGTCCTACCGCGACGTGCTCGCCAAGGTGGGGGCGGCGGTGGACCTCAAAGAAATCGGCGCCGCTGATGGCATCCGGGTGAGGGTCACTGCGACTGGGGCCCGGATGCTGGAGGTCCCCGGTGCGGCAAGCGGCCCGGCTGCTGACGCTCTGGCCGAAAGGCTTAGGGCGTCCCTAGATGCGGATGAGGCCCGAGTGTCCAGGCCCACCAAATGCGCAGACATGCGTATTCTGGGCCTGGATGACTCAGTGACGGAGGGACAGGTGGTGGCCGCTGTTGTTAGGGCTGGGGGGTGCTCTGCCGAGCAGGTTAGGGCGGGCGCCCTTCGTCCTGACTTCACGGGGTTGCGAGCCATTACGGTGAGCTGCCCCGTGTCGGCGGCCAAGAAAATAGCAGGGGAGGGCCAAAGGCTATTGGTGGGCTGGGTTTCGGCGCAGGTCAAACTGCTGGAACCCAGACCTCTGAGGTGCTTCCGCTGCCATGTGGGCAACCACGTGGGAGCTAAATGCACCTCGGAGGTGGACCGCAGCGGTCACTGCTACCGCTGTGGTCAGCCGGGTCATAAGGCCGGCTCGTGTGACGCCACGCCGCACTGCGCTGTATGTGCGGCAGCTGGCAAGCCGGCCGTTCACCGGATTGGGAGCAAGGCCTGCGCCCCACCCACCAAGGCCAGAGGCAAGCCCTCTGCCACCGCCGTCATAGCCGCAATTTCCACCACCGCCGCCGTTGCCGCCTCCACAGCCGTCATCGCCGCCGCCGCCGCCGCGGCAGGGCCCTCACAGAGGGCCCAGGAGGGAGCTGCAATGGAGTGCCAATAATGGCCCCATTTTGCCTCCTCCAGGCGAACATCAACCACTGCGCCGCAGCTCAGCATCTGTTGCTCCAGAGCATGGCGCAGTGGTCGATCAACATCGCCGTGGTCGCTGAGCCGTACTTTGTCCCGCCCAGGGATGACTGGGTGGAGGATCTGAGCGGCTCAGTGGCCCTAATTACGTCGGCCGCCGCCGGTACCCCGTCCCTCGAGGCTGTTAAGAGAGGACGGGGTTGCGTTGCAGCACGGTTTGGGGAGATTGTCGTAGTAGGGGCATACTTCTCCCCGAACCGAACTCTCGCCGAGTTCCACAACTCCCTTGCGGAGTTGAGAGTCGTCGTCGTCGGGTTCTGTTCCCTCCCCGTGCTCGTCCTCGGGGACTTCAATGCCAAGAATGTGGCTTGGGGTTCCCGGTATACGGACACACGGGGCAGGATGGTGGAGGACTGGGCGCTGGAAACAGGCCTGGTCGTCCTAAACCGGGGTTCTGTCCCCACGTGTGTGCGGATGCGGGGTGAATCAGTGGTGGACATCTCGTTCGCCAGCCCCGCTCTGTCGCCACGTGTCATTGACTGGCGCGTCATGGAGGGGGTGAAGACGTATTCCGATCACCGGTACATCCGGTTTGACGTCTCCGCCCAGACCTCGAGCGCGCCGGTCCGACAGGCCCCGAGTGGTCCGCGGTGGGCGCTGAAGCAGCTGGACCGGGAGCTCCTCCTGGAAGCCTCGATCGTGCAGGCCTGGGTGTCATCACCGGACAGGCCTGCCAACATCAACGACGAGGCGGAGTGGTTCCGGGAGGCCATGTCCGAAATATGTGACGTGGCAATGCCCCGGGTCCAGCCCGGACGTGCTTCGCGCCAGGTGTACTGGTGGTCGCGACAGCTGACGACACTGCGCAATGCGTGCGTTGCTGCGCGACGCCGGTACACCAGGCACCGCAGGCTCCGTATTCGACCTCCGGATACGGAAGCCATTCAGGCGGAGCTGTACGAGGGGTACAGAGCGGCGAAGACCGCCCTCCAAGCGGAGATCCTGCGGGCCAGGGCACTGGCCCGCGAGGAGTCGCTGGAGACTCTGAACAGAGACCCGTGGGGACGCCCATACAAGATGGTGCGGGAGAAACTCCGCCCATGGGCTCCCCCGCTGACGCAGAGTCTCCGGCCACAGCTTGTGGGGGACGTGGTGAGCGCTCTGTTCCCTTCGAGAGGGGAACATGCCTCCCCACCCATGGCTCCGCCTACTGCGGTGCCCGATGCGGACCACACCGCCGACGACGACGACGATGCTCCGGAGGTGACCGAGGTAGAGATGAGGGTGGCGGTACGTAGGCTAAATGCCAGAAATACCGCCCCAGGACCCGACGGCTTACCTGGGAAAGCCTGGTTCCTGGCCTCAGAGGCTCTCGGGCCTCGACTAAGGGGGCTCCTAAGCGCATGCTTGGAGAGGGGCCAGTTCCCGCTTCGTTGGAAGACGGGAAAACTGGTCCTCATCAAGAAGCCGGGGCGCCCTGCGGACTCTCCGTCCGCTTACCGGCCCATAGTGCTGCTCGACGAGGTGGGCAAGCTCTTTGAAAGAGTCATTGCAGACCGCCTCGTCGGGCGGCTGGTGCGGGTGGGGCCGGATTTGGCGGAGAGCCAGTTTGGTTTCCGCAGGGGGCGCTCCACGGTGGACGCCATCATGCGCGTGCGAGCCCTCACGACGGGGGATGCGGTGGCTCGGGGTGGGGTCGTCTTGGCGGTGTCTCTAGACATCGCCAACGCCTTCAATACCCTGCCCTGGAGTTGCATCAGGGAGGCACTCCGGTATCACCGGATGCCGACCTACCTCTGTCGTGTGGTCGAGGCCTAACTGGCAGACAGGGCCATCATCTACCCCGGTCACCAGGGAGAGTGGAACCGGCGAGAGATGTCGTGCGGTGTCCCACAGGGATCGGTCCTGGGGCCGCATCTGTGGGACATCGGATACGACTGGGTGCTGCGCGCCGACCTCCCCAATGGCGTCAGCGTCGTTTGTTACGCTGACGACACGTTGGTCCTGGCGCAGGGGAGGTCGCACCAGGCGGCGGCCGAACTAGCAACACACGGGGTTGCGACAATCGTGGCCAGAATCCGGCAGTTGGGACTCGAGGTGGCCTTGCACAAGTCTGAGGCCATGTGTTTTCATGGTCCTCGGAACGCGCCACCGTCAGGTTCCCAAATAACGGTAGGAGGGGTTCACATCGGCGTCGAGTCGACGATGAAGTACCTGGGACTCGTCCTCGACAGTCGGTGGAACTTCGTGGAGCATTTCCGACGTTTGGCTCCCAGACTGGGCCGGGCCGGGGCTGCCTTGAAGCGGCTCCTGCCCAATCTAGGGGGTCCAAACGCCTCCTGCCGGAGGCTATACGCGGGGATCGTGCGGTCCATGGCCCTGTACGGGGCACCGGTGTTGGCGCATTCGTTGAGGCGGCGGCCTGCCCGCCGGTTGAACGCGTCCCAGAGGGCCGAATTACGTTTTCATCATTCAATTTGTGTAACAATCGCATTTGTGCATGATTGCAGTCCGTTTTATAGAATTCACAATATCATTCCATTTGGATATTTTATATTTTTGGTAATAAAATATAAAAATTAACCCCTTTATTAGGTGGGGTGGATCATGTATCATCAGTGGCCATTGATGGTTATTATATCATCTGGAAATAATGACTGGAATGTTATAATGATAGCTTTAACATACACCTTCAATATTCAATTATATTGGAAAAGCATCACCCCTGTATTGTATTGTAAATAATATTTTAATTATGGAGTGATTGCCAAAAAAATTACGCAAAAATGCCGTCAAAAGACTACATTAAAAAATTATAAGGTACTTATTATATTAAAAACCAAAAAATAAGATAAAAACTGTGACTTACAAATTTTAGTCATTCTGTTTCTATTTATGTTCAAAGGTACAGTAGGTATGATCCTCATGCTGCCTTTTCTTAGCATAGGCGTGATCGGAAACAGCATTGTCTGTAAAGATATATTTAAGCTTATTAACATAACAAAATACTTAATTTTATGCGACTGCCCAAAATGACTAAAAAGTAAAAAAGCTTCCAAGTGCGAATCAGACTCATAGACAAAGGGTTCAGTACCACCATGCAATATTGCACATTACACATTCTTCGTTTTTTATAGACCCCCTTCAATGTATAACTAATTTTTTTTTTTATATAGGAGTACATTGTAGTATATTTCAAGTGTCTACCAATTACGGTTCAAAAGATTGGAAAACCTGTAACAACTGTGACCTGTAACAGACGGACTGATGGACAGACTGCTGTCATAGTAATAGGGTCTTGTTGGCACCCTTTGGGTATGGAACCCTAAATAATTACTATGTTTATGCTTTACAAAATATTATGTTATCAAGTTATTGTCTTATTATACTGGACAGAAAAAATAAGAAGAAAAAAGTTTTTATAATGAACTAGGTCTACAATACTTTTTATTTTCTTTAAAATGTATGGCTTGAGTGTGAAATACCACAGTGGAAAATTAAGTTTTGAAACCCATTTTTGTATACATGATGCACTTGTCATTTAAGTTTATGAGGAATATGTAAGAAAATTTGTTTTTATATAGTCATATTATTGAAGTACTTACCAGTGGTGTGGTCAGTGTCCATAGTTTGTAACCGAGGACTAGGAGTGCCACTGCTGATTTCGCTATTGGAAAACCGTGTGGGATAGGCGCCAACAAGAAGACGAGTCCTCGCGTTGGTCGTGACGATGAATTTCTGTTCAAAATGCTTTTGACAGACATAACGCTTGTGAAGATCCTCTGCCCTCAGGTTTCACAATTCTTCAGATAATACACTACTAGCCACTTGAGTCCTATCTCACGTTTGGGAAATCGAAATAATTTAAAATCCTTTCATTTATTAGCGCATTTCACAATACAGCAAGTGCGGAACATACTGCACGTTGTAATTACACTATTTGTTTACGTTTACGTTGTAATTACGGTTTAAATTTGAGAGGATAATATACGGAAATAAATCAACGTAAAACTTCAAAAAACTGTAATGAAGGTGAAGACAACCACAGACTATGATAGACTTACAACAAACAAATATGGCGTTCATTGCATGGGCGACAAAGGGGAAAGAGACGAGGGGCGATTGTCACTTTGAGTCGTTACACCCATAGACAAAATACGTCTATTAATGCCAGGCTTTTTTGTTCCGAGATTACCAGCCGTGCAGGACTCTGAGCGCGAGCCGATTTAACCCGATTTACTATATTTGGGTTTATTTTTAAAAAAATCTATTAAACTTAAAAATCCAATCTTTAAATAACCTCTAAAATACGATTACCTCATCATATATGCAATTTTCATATTGTTTTGGGCTGTAATTAGGAAATGAAACGAAAAATGGTTTTGAAATCGACCCTGTTTCGGATTTTTTTTCGATCGAGCAAATTACAATTTATCGTGTTTTTAACCTTTAGCGTCCCTCAAACAAGGATGTATCTATGACATATCTTTTTTTCAGGACCCAAATACACTAGTTTGACCATTTAAAATTGATTTTAAAACAGGCAAATTCGTAAAACCTCCCCTTAACAACTACATTCGATTCGTTTTCAATCTCCGTAAGTATGATTAAAAATTATCATGATATATTCGCGCATCGATAGCTTTTACATGGCGATCAATTCGTCAGCGTAGGCTCTGGAGCCTCTAACTTCCTTGTGTTCTCTTCTCGACAAATTATGAGTCAAAGAGTGAGTGAGTGGCCTGGGCCAAGTTCAATACCTATACTTTTCCCATAGTAAAAATCTTCATTCCACCAACAATCGTCTTCTATGATGTCCTTCTCACCCCTCTGGGTTCATTCATTCTTCTTTTTCTGTGTAGGCGGTTCTGTGGATTGCACTCCTTGTGAACATCAGAAAGGCAACTATTCGGTTCTCTTTGAAAGCGAAGGGATGTGAACATATTCGTAAGAAGTTGGCAGAATCATTTGTTGGATTAATTTTTAAGGCCTTAAGTCCTGACGACACGGTGGAGGTCTGCCCGGCTTCACGAGTGTCCTCGTGGAGGCGATCGGTGGCGGGGATCTCTCGCGTCCGGCCCTGGTCCAGGCAATGGTACGGAGCGAGAGGGCATGGGAGGCCGTCATCTCGTGTCGTGTTCCACGCGCGCCTCATACAGATGTCAGCAGAAGTGAAGGGTTCCGACAGGACCGATGCCTGCCGGGGTTGCGGGAAAGCCCGAAAGGGATACCGTGGCCCCTGGCAATGTACAGGCTACTAAAGGAACACGGGTGGGTTTTAGTCAGTAAGAGTCTGACACGCCCTCCCGCTCCGCCCAGAGCGGGAGAAGTTATTTGATGATTTCCAACCCAAAAAAGAAAAAAAAAGGCCTTAAGTCCTCCTTTGTGCAGTATGTGTACCCGACTTACTAACTTATTAACTAGTATGCCTAGTATGTGATTGGTTGCGTTGTGTACGGACTGCCATGAAAATACAAGTGCAGTGATATTCTTACTACTAAGGCCGCGCTCACTTTAGACGCGAATTTGTATCGTACGTAAACGTATGTATGATCGGGGTTGTACGAATTGAGTTGAACTGAATACGTTTATCTCTGTTAACAAGGTAGTGTTCTGGTGATATCGTATTCGTGAAGTCTTCTTTGGATCGCGATGGTTAATCCGTATCTTCAAGATAATAATTCTCTTATAACTCGGACACTGCGGCGGCATCGTCACTGTCGTAGAACCAAATGGGTGCGAAAAATTATATTTATAAAGACATGAATTCGGTGAATTTCACGAATTTCACGAAGTTATAACTTGAATCACTCTTGTCCCACGAACGTTTTATGTCCGTAAAACAAGTTAATTTACTCGAATCGGATGCGAGTAGAGGAGAATGACGCGAGTCTATTGAATTTAACTACTGCGGTTTCGTTAAGGGAGGTGTGCTACCGGGGTCATTCTGTGCGCTCCCTTAGTACTTGGAAGGTCGGGATCGTTTGTGCGTATTCGTATGTGTTCACACGGGTAAAACTCATACGAAAACGCGTCCAAAGTGAGCGCGGCATTATTGGTAATTTTGAGTTTGTAACTGGTTACGTCTCACGGCGCGTCTGACAGTTTTTTCAGTTTACAGACATGCGGTCCATGCAGCGGCCCGCATCATCACACGCGAAAACACAAACATAATATTATGGCAATGTACGGTGTTCTTATGAAGATGCGGCGCGTGGGACACCGCGGGCTCCGGCGCGGGCGTCGCTACGTTTTACCGTGAACGGAGGATTGCAGAAATAGCTGGCTGCAACGTTGCGATGCACCGCCGCGATCGTCGCGTTAGTCATACGCACTCTAAGTACCTACGTACAGGCTTTTTGCCTCACAAATTTAATGGTACTCGTATATAAGCACAGGTAAAGCCACTGGTAGTTGTAGATCGCACAGCATCTCATCAGTGAATAAACCTCTCTCTAGCTGGTATTATATACATATATTATATTTTTAAATTCATTTCCATATTGAGGAGTGTTGATTTAATTTAATTTATTTTTCTTTTATTTTTGCATAGAATTGGTTTTTATTCATTTTTGGGATTGTAGTACCCATTGTTCAAATATATTGATAACCCATATTATTCAATTGGTGTCCGTAACGTTATTAACTAGATTGATTGTGGTTTCCAGCACTAAAATGAAGTTCTGCATCGTTCTGTGCGTCCTGTCCGTGGCAGTGATGGCTCTAGCGCGTCCCGAAGAGGCTCACTACACCGACAAATACGACAACGTAGACCTGGACGAGGTCCTCGGCAACCACCGCCTAATAGTACCCTACATCAAGTGCATGCTCGACCAGGGCAAGTGCGCGCCCGACGCTAAGGAGCTCAAGGGTATGTCACTAATAAAGTATAAGAAATCATCATCCACTTTGAAGCTCTTTTTAACCGACTCTATAAAGGAGGAGGTTATCAATTCGACTGTTTTTTTTTGTATTTATGTTCAGCGATATTTTCGCCAATTATTAACGGTTTTTTTATTGGTGTGTACATACAGTAGTACATTCTGTAGTACAGTTTACTTGAGTACGAGCATAGGTATGATAATCAAGTTAACAAAATGTAACACTACTGTTCTAATTTGAATTGCAAATAGAATATGTATAAGCAATTCATTACGATATTTGTAGTTAATTTTAAAGAAAAGAAAAAATCGATCATTTAAAATGGAATCAATAATTATAATTTCAAAGAATTTCCATGGAGTCTCTTGCCCGTTCTTCTCCATAGGAACTTACTACGCTTTAGAATGGGCAACTAGTTTCGTCTGTCTGACTGACCGACTCCTTTCACAACCTTTTTTGGTTCTTCACTAATCTACGCTGAACACTTGAAGCATATGTCTAACCACTCACTTGTTTTTGGTTACAGAACACGTCAGGGAAGCCCTCGAGAACGAATGCGCCAAATGCACTGAAACCCAGAAGAAGGGAACCCGACGTGTCATCGGTCACCTGATCAACCACGAGGCAGATTACTGGAACGAGCTGACAGTCAAGTACGACCCTGAGAGGAAGTTCACCGCCAAGTACGAAAAAGAACTCAAAGAGATCAAGGAATAAGTCGTTGAGCAATTGTTTGGTACCCAGTCTTCAGTTAAAATTGTAATGTGATTTTAGTTTGTAAATAAAAAGTTTTTAATTACTTCCTGGTTTTAGTGGTTATTTACTTATGTGATACCTATGTGGCATGAATCGTGTCCGTATGGATTGAGGAGCCATGTCTCATATGTAAACGCGGTTACTACCAATATTTCTCTCTACATCGGGGCAACCTTCTTCATGATGAAAAAGGTTGCACATGCTTTTCTGACAGCATACTATGTTACCGTAAAATTTTACAACTCGTTCAAAATGGTTTTTAACACATAAGACGCTCACACTTTCTTCTGAAAAATGATTTATTCGCATCAGCTGACCAATGTTCACATGAAAACAAGATTTTTAAACGGGTTGCTATGGGTTTTATTTTTATCAGATTTGTTCAACTACTTTAGTAGCTACAGAAAATAATTTTTTTTTTGGGAACCGGCAGGATTGAGGAGTCACCTAAAAGGTCCTGGAACTCTTTAAGGGTTTTACTACAAATTCCAGGATCGGGCCTACAAAATCGCCTAATTTACTACTGGTAATGGTAATGGTAGTACCCGCGTTTGAATATAAGACATGTCTCCTAAATTCATACGGACACGACGAATCTTGTAATTAACTACGAGTAACAATCAATTTAAATATTGAAAGCAAAACAAGGCTGATTAAAAATATAGGAGTTGATTAAATCTTTGAGTAAAATGATTTTACAACATCAGAAGTTATAAAATGGTATCTTTCAGTCTTGATGTCTTCTTCGCTCATCAAAAATATATTTTCTTATTTCTTCTGAATATTTAAATACATAATATAATCTCCATGCAATACAACAATATAATCTCCATGCAATCCTCCAACAAAACAAAATCTCAGTTACATGGACGTCAAAAACCAAAAAACACAATAATTGCTTGGCTAAAAAACCGTAGAACTAAAAAAAAACGCGAATGAGTTTCTCGCAAACATTATAATGTATTTAGGCATGTTTCTGAGGAGCATTGTCAGCACGGTTACTAAGGTACGAGTATTTCATAGGTACGAGTAGTAACCAGCTTATTATGCCTACAATTTTCTTCAATTGAGCCTCATCAATGGATGGCGTACTTTTAAGATAAGCTCTCTGTTTATCCTAAAAGTTGGCAACGTCGCAAATAGCTGTCAAATATTTATCTGTTTTGATTAATTTGGCATTATTACTGTATGTAATTAAGAAATGTGGCTAACTAGTGAACTAAAATATTGATGAAATGCAATACTTAATTTCGTAACACTGAATATTTAGTTTTAGATGTAAAATAAGTATTTGGCAACTTTCCAAATGCCTTTTTTGACACCTAAAACGGTTAAAATATCAAATTCAGTAGTAGAATTGCAATTATTGGGGTATGATCAAATTAAAATTATTGGGGTTTGATCAAATTATAGAATATAATTTTTTTATTTCGGACAAAGTCCATAGGGTTAGTAACAATTTTACATAACATCCAGTGTTAGTAGGAACAGATTAAAATTCAGCGTGGAACTGCATCCTCCTCCACAACATCGGGGAATCCTACCGAAACTACAGTGATTTCATTAGAACATGCTAGCTTGACGAAATTATATATTGGGGTATTTGCTTCCTACGGCATTCTTTCTCATTCAAGTTTTAATGCGATTTCAGCACAAAAAAAAAAGTTTATTGCATTTATACAAATCCTTAGCAAACATGAGTTGGAGATCTACTTTAAAAACAAAACACCCAAATAAAAGAAGGCAGGGTCACGTGTACTAACAAAACAAAAAATGACTATATATTTCGTACATTGAGACAGGTAAAAATAACAATAAAAATTCATTAACAATACCAGTCATAAAATACTCAACTACTAATAACCTAGCTACTAATTACACAATGGCACATAATGGGACATCATTACTACTCATTAATTAATTGATAAATTAATTGTTAAAGAAATTGACTATCCATTAAATTGTCCGTATATTCAAATCACAACTGTCATTCATTGACAGTTGCGATGGCTCTAACGAGATATAATAATAATACATAATATATTATAAAAAAATTGAACACGAGATTGTTTTTGTGAGATTCAATCTGCCTAGCCTTTTCCCAACTATATTGGGGTCGGCTTCCAGTCTAATCGGATGCAGCTGAATACCAGTATTTTACATGTTGCGACTGCCTATCTGACCTCCACAACCCAGTAACTGGGTAATACGATACCCCTTGGTAAGACTGGTTGTCAGATTTTTGGGCTTCTGACGACCCGTAACGACTGTCAAAGATCCACGAATGATAGCCGGGACCAACGGCTTAACGTGCTTTCCGAGGCACGGAGGAGTCTCGGTATGTAAAGATGGTCACCCATCCACAGACCAACCCCGGCAAGCATAGCTTAACCTGATGGATCGACCCGTGCGGCAGTTATTACTTAGCAACGAGCTCCTCGTAAGATTGAGAGCTATTATTATTTTCATAGAGCGATATAGATAGTGCAATCCACGACGACGCGCCCCACTCTGCGATTACTGCATCTACTGTAAGCTGTACTTTACTCGTAGTACGGAGCGGAACGGAGTCTGTAGTCTGTCTAACCACAGATTACTAGTCTAACAGACAGTCTTGCCTCTGCGGAAGCCGATGGGTAAAAACCAGTTGATATTATTTTTATACACCTGTTACTGGGAATACCGAGTGTTTGGAATAACACAAAGTTTTCGGAACTCGTTCGATGTTCTATTATTAGGTACCTTTTTTGTTCTAGTTTTTCAACAAAAAATATGTTTGTGAATGATAATGATTGCTTATAATGATCTCAACAACTCCTGACGTACAGAGACTTTTAGATATTAGTTTGATTGAGTTCTATGACTTAGATTAGGAAGCGTTCTTGATATAAATGATTGTTTTGATGGTATGTTATAACAAGTTCAACCGCAGTGGGCAATTACATCAAGTTTTTATAAGTACGTCCTTGATTATAGATAACAACTCGACATTTATCTTAACTTTAAAGCAAAAAACATGGGCTCCTATAGTAAACCGTTGTGATCATTGTGCCACTGAGGTGCAAGTTATCACATTGTCATTGATCACAGGTTATCATTGTTAGTTTGTTATTGTGTTTAATGACTAATGACACATAAACTTTTTTTTTTGGTGGGAAATCATCGTATGACTTCTGAGGGCGTGTCAAACTCTGTACTCTCGGTCTCTGTACTCTGTACTGACTAAATCCCACCCGTGTTCCTTCAGTTGCCTGTGCAATGCCAGGGGCCACGGTATCCCTTTCGGACTTTCCCGCAACCCCGGCAGGCATTGGTTCCATCGGACCCCTTCATCCGCTGACATCTCTTTGAGGCGCGCGTGGAACACAACGCGCCGTCAACCCGGGCCGGTTTATACTGGACGGCGAGCTACCCATTGCTCACCGTCCGCAAGCCCGCGCCTACGGTGGCCGGGAATCGGCAATTGATTCCCGACGTCCAGGGCGTCTCCTAGTGCGGCGGCTAGGGGCGTGATGGCGCGAAATTTGCCTCTCCCTCACGCGTTCCGCCTCATCCTTTGCGAGCATTACTGCTCTCGCTCCGTACCATGGCCTGGACCAGGGCCGGACGCGAGAGATCTCCGCCACCGATCGCCTCCACGAGGACACGGTGGTGCTCTACTCAAGCCGGGCAGACCTCCACCGTATACTCCGCCGTGTTCTCCGGGCGATCCACGCAGTGATGACACCCGTGCGTTTCCTCCCGCCCGATGCGAAACAGGAACCTCCCGAAACAGCCGTGTCCGATGAGGACCTGCGTCAGGCGGAAGGTGAGGACGCCGTGGTGCCTCTCCAGCCACTCCTCAAAGAAGGGACTTATCGCTGCAATAGTGGCGTGCCCAACCGAATTCTAACCTAAGCCGATATAACCAAAACAAATCTACATAATTGTCGGAATTGCGGAAACAAACTGAGTAATCTGTTTTTTTTTAGATTTCAATTCATTGATAATCTAGCACTCCACCCGCGACCTCGTCGGCGTGGGTTTCGTATTTATTGTTTAAAAATTTATAAACATACTATCTACTCCCCGCGACTTCGTCTGCGAGTCTATATCCTCCTCAATAATTGAGCTATCCAATACAAAAAATATTTTTCAAATGCGACTGGATTATTAATTTATTATACTATTATTTTACAGAGGTTTTTGTTTGTTGGTTCGTTCGTTTGTTTGTTTGTTTGTAAATTAGGGCGGGGGGGAGGGGGGACGGACGCTTGTATGGAGGGATGTTTCTTCGGAACTACCAGTCATTTTAATAAATTATTTTAGCAATGAACGACGAAGAAGAATATAAAAGGAACTCTTGTGTAAAATTTCACGTTCCTAGTGAGTTTGGGCTGTGTGATGATATGCCTGTCAGTCAATCAGTCACTCAGTTTCTCCTTTTTAGAGTTCCGTACCCGAAGGGTGCCAAACGGAACCCACTGTTCGTCTAACTAACGTTACTAAGCCTCCACTGTTCGTCTGTCTGTCAGCGAGCTGTATTTCATGAACCGTAATGGTAGACAGTTGAAAATTTCGCAAATTATGTATTTCTATTGCCGCTATAACAAAAAATAATACAAAATTAAATAAAGTGTGGGGTCTCCATAAACATTTGATTTAGAAAAAAAAAACGAACCATGGCATGTGGTATATCATTGTCTAGCTAGAGCTCATCGAGTAGAGAACAATTATGTTTTTTATATTCTAAAATGAAGGAATAGGGGGCCGTAAGAGTTGACAGTTTTGCACGAGCTCTATCTCGACAACTAAACAAGTTAACGCTCGTGCAGACTACCGCGACTTGTCGCGCGACACCGGTAATTGTTCTACGAAGTGTTCTCAGAAATTGTTTTGTTAGATTCGCGTCGCGCCGGTTTGCACGACGCTTTAGAAATTTAAATCTTCTGCAAACCATATACTGTATAAAATCAATAAATAATAATAACCCCGATTCATAAGGTTTTTTATTTAAATATGGGTGATTTTCTGCAACTGCAAAAAATTAATTTGTAATTCATAGTATCCTTATGAAATACAAATTTATCATTGCGATTTATAAAATTTAAGATGAAAAATAATAATATTCTCCGTTTAGTATTTTATCTATTGCTGAATATTGTAGGGTATAGAAACCGTTCGTGTGCGGGTCCGACTTGCACTTGACCAGTTTTTTTAAATACAGAGTAAATGATTTTTTCGAGCTATTGTGGGTAGATTTTGAACTTAAGGCCTCTGCCTCGACTTTTGCGGGCAGCGGGGTGGCGGCGGTGGCGGCGCGGCTGGTCACCGCTTGACTGGAGTGCAACTCTCGTTGCCCGCCCCCGCGCCGCTAAATTAGGCCTAAGAGGTCCTACAGAAAAACGCTGAAAGGTATCATGAGCTGAATTTTAAAGAAAATAAAAAAGAAATCATTTTAATAAAATCTAGTAAACATGGTGTTTTTTTATGTGACATTTAAAAATCTGGTCAGCTGTGCTCAGAACATGAAATGGTAGTCACAGTTGATACGATTATGGCCAAAGTATACCTTAATCAATCAATCTGCCTAGCCTTTCCAAACTATCCAATTAGTATTTACCAAATCTAGTCTTCCAGACTGGCTTCATACTTTAATTCCTGCTTAAGTTAACAACTTATCCCTATGTTTAGAAAAAATTAAGAAAATATGCAATTTTTGCAAATTGTGGGAAGTCAGTTAAACAAAACTAAGTTAAATGGCAAAAAAGGCAAAAATGAGGATTTTTAAATTTGTATTGTAAGTATAAAAAAATTATTATTCCACCATGAAAACATATTATTATCATTTTTTGGCACGAATCACACAAAATCACAGCGATTTGGTATGCTTAAAATCAGTTCATCAAAATCATTTTGAGAAATGGCGGCCCACGTTTTTTCTAACAAGTCAAAAAGTTTTTGTGGGGTTTGCGCGGCATACATACTCGGCAGAGCTCTTCTTTGGAGCATATCCCATGCGTGCTAAATTTGGTTGAGGTCTGGCGATTGAGTAGGCCACGGCAGAACATTGATGCGAGCATCGGCAAGCGTGCGTGTTACGACTCTAACCGCGTGTGGACGTCTATTGTCGTGCATTAGTCGAAACGAACCTCCCAACCGGCTTCACAAAGGGATGATCACGTCTAAAACAATCCTCTCCTCATAAATGTGAGCATTGAGGTTGCACCTGGTCCAAATGAGATCGGTTTTTCCACCGATCCAAATACCGACCCAAACCATTATTGTTCCATATGAATGAACTTCCTGACAAAATTTCAAACGTTTTTGAGGTCCAGAGGTCATCCAAACTAGAGTACGTCTTGTATCCGGCCTCCTATCGAAATTTTTCAGTTCCGGTGCAGAAATTGTAATGGTTTTTTAAAAACGCACTTTTATAGGAATAACCTAACCTAACCTAACTACTACTTTCTATTTTTAATAAAAATTTAAAGAAAGTTCTTTATTCAAATAGTGAAATACACGTAGAAGAATCAATAACGATCCAAAAAAGTTAAAATAATAATCCTCAATTGCGGCGATACACTAAAACGTACATGAGCCCCAGTTGATTTTGACAATCTGCAGTACCTGCCTACTCCTATGGGAATAATCCCATAGGAGTAGGCAGCTACTGCAGATTGTTCATATATACTCACGCCCTTATGGGCGTATGTATGTACTTATATTGTCGGGTATCCCCAAATCCCGGATATCTTAAAGAAAAAAGAATCACCCCTGATAAAAACAAACAGCAATATCATACATTTAGCCATCGAATCTTATAGTGAAATATTTACACAATGATTTCACAAAATAACACAAAAATATGAGATATAACACTAAAAATCCAGAGCGAACAGATACAGGGACGACCCTGTATCTGTTCGCTCTGGGTTTTTTTTCATACTTGATGAGCATTCTCCTATAAATTTTAATTATCTTCTAGAAACTTTAGACCTTTATATGGTTTAGCGATGTAAGTAGGAATATAAAAAAAGATTAAAAAAATAAATAAGGTTAAGTTTCTTCGAAAATAAAGATAATGATGGATTCTATTTTAAAAACACCTTTTTATTAAAATCTTTAAAATTGAATTCATGGTTCCTGTCAGCGGTTTTCACTTACTGTAGTTTAGAACTTACCTCTAGTGTCTAGAATAAAAATAAATGTTATAAAACTAAAACCCAACTACGTAATCGGATTTTTATTCGGAATTTTTATTTAAATTATTTTGGGGTTATATATATTATTTTTTTATGTGCTAATTAAGCCCTTGCCGGATTGCCGCCATGGGATCTGGAGGCAAAAGTCCTCGCGCACATTTGAGAGTAGCGCGAGGAGGCGAAACGCTGGAGCGTAACCCCGCTGCCGCAAGAAATCACGGCATAGCGGAGAGCTCCGGCGGGATCTTATGGCGTCATGGGGAGTGTGATTGTTGCAGCCCAGTGCTGGGCACGCCACTATTGCGGCGATAAGTCCCCTCTTTGAGGAGTGGCTAGAGTGGCGCCACGGCGTCTTTACCTTCCGCCTGACGCAGGTCCTCACCGGACACGGTTGTTTTGGGAGGTTCCTGTTTCGTATCAGGCGGGAGGAAACGTCCGGGTGTCATCACTGCGTGGATCGCCCGGAGGTCACGGTGGAGCAAACGGTGGAGGTCTGCCCGGCATGGGCAGAGCATCGCCGTGTCCTCGTGGAGGCGATCGGTGGCGGGGATCTCTCGCGTCCGGCCCCGGTCCAGGCCATGGTATGGAGCGAGAGGTCATGGGAGGCCGTCCCTTCCTTCTGCGAAGCAGTTTTGCTCGCGGAGGAGGAGGCGTAAAGCGTGAGGGAGAGGTAAACTTCGCGCCCTCATGCCTCTAGCCGCCGCAGGAGACGCCCTGGGCGTCGGGAATCGCAGACTGATTCCCGGCCACTGTAGGTGTGGGCTTGCGGACGGTGAGCAATGGGTAGCTCGCCGTCCGATAAAGACCAGGCCCGGGTCAACGGCGCGTTGTGTTCCACATGCGCCTCAAAGAGATGTCAGCAACTGAAGGGGTCCGATGGGACTGATGCCTGCCGGAGTTGCGGGAAAGTCCGAAAGGGATACCGTGGCCCCTGGCAACGTACAGGCAACTGAAGGAACACGGGTGGGTTTTAGTCAATAAGAGTCTGATACGCCCTCCCGCTCCGCCCAGAGCGGGAAAAGTTATTTGATAATTTCCAACCCAAAAAAAAGAAATCCCTTACATTTGATACACAACACGGCATCGTTAAAAAAGTTTAGTTTAGTTCATGACTTTATGGACTCTAGAGGGCGCCATAATTATACAAAAATTAATGTGAGGTCACATAGCCTATAACCAGCGGACGATTATGACGCTTCTAACGATACCATTTACCATTTCATTTGTCACATTATGATGAGTAGTTTAGAAGGTAAGAGGGAAAAGATGAACATACATATACATACTTGTCAACATCATAACCCTCCTTTTTGCTTTGAATTGAATTTTGAATTAGAATTTTTTGAATCACCAAAAATCCCAAGAAACGCGTTTTAATTAAGTTCTTGACGTAAGACCTTATAATGATAAATAAAACAAATAATAACAAACCCGTTTCTGTCAGGACTTGGGTCTGATGTCCTAGGTAGTAATAGTACCTATATAAAATACAATGAGCGACTAATGTTTCAAACGTTCAGTGATCGTCAGCAGGTGATCTTGTTAATTCCGCGCATTATTTTAAAAAGTAAGTTGGTTTTAAATTAATAAACATAAACGTCTTTAAGATTGCAAACATTTTGATTCGATTTTTTTCTAGTCTTGCTTTTAAATTTATAGAGGCTCCCGCAGACAGGCGTGACGCGACTCTGGTGGAACAATTCCTATGAAAACTTCGCGGAAATTATTCAACCGGTTGCGCGTCAGGTGTCGCGTCGCACCTGACTGTAGAAGCCTTTATTCGTTTTACATTATTTGATGATTAATATTGGAGAGCGTTAAAAATAGTACTTTTATATAATCAATCTTTTAAAACTCTAAACCAGTGGTCGGTAAACCGCAGCTCGCGAGCCTCATGCGGCTCTTGGGTCTAGAGTGCGGCTCTGTACACATTTCGATGAGTACGAGTAGATATGCGCGGGAGTCGGGGTTTCAAACTATATTTCAAAGACTTACCTATATCCGATTCACAAGTATTTTCACCAAAAATTAACATACATCGAAAATTAATAATTTACTGTACCGTTCAAAGTTTTCCAAGGGTAACTTGTTAATAAGTAAGATGCTTTCATCATAATATTATCATCAGCCGATATGATAATGAAGGCATCCTACTTCTTAACAAGTTAATTTTAGGAAGCGTTGTGGAGTTAAACAGGATGGGAGTTTTAAGGAGTAAGAAAATTGTATTGAGACAGTTTAGACACACTGACAGGGGCCGAAGTCTGCTATTTTTATAAATTCATCATTCTAACACGATTCCATTGTCATTTTGCTAAAAGTTCGTAATCTGCTAAATTCATAATGGTCGATCATTGGATGATCATTGTATTCCACAAACACGTTATTCGTAACGAATTAAAGAAATGACTATCTCATGGTAGGTCACTGATCAAAGGAACTGTCAAATTTTTTGCAGATTACCGCTTAAGTCAGTCATTCATTTTTCATTATGTACGATATTACCAATAGATGCCATTTCTTTCAATGGAGTGTCAGTGGGTGACCGTTGGAAAGTCATAATGACGCCAATATGTTAGTAGATTACCAAACTTGTCAAAATCAACAATTAGGTATGAAATCAATGATAGACCATTCTGACACTATTGTAATAGCAGACTTGTGGCCCTGGATTGGTTCTATGAAATCTTAATTTATATAGTATTGATATTTGGCTCTATTGAGTAATGAGTTTGCCAGCCACTGTTCTAGACTATTACAGTAAAAAGTTCAGTGCCCACCTACTTTGGCCGCAGACTATGTTAGTACTACGTTTGTCTGCGGTCTGCGGCGTTTAGGTTTACGATGAAGATTATTAAGTTCAAGTCGTTTGTTGTGTCTATCTATGTGATCGCTTAGATCTTCTAAACTTACGTAAACGTTTAAGCACAACCGCGTTTATGTTGCATAATCTTTGAAAAAAAGTAAGACCGACAATATTAGTGTTTTTTTTTTGCGTTGTGAAATCATCAAATAACTTCTCCCGCTCTGGGTGGAGCGGGAGGGCGTGTCAGACTCTTACTGACTTTAAAACCCACCCGTGTTCCTTCAGTTGCCTGTACGTTGCCAGGGACCACGGTATCCCTTTAGGACTTTTCCGCGACATTAGTGGCTTACCATGGTCTAGTAATTTCCATCTTAAGTTTTATTATAATATTTTGGGGGCACTATAGTAAACGAGAAAGCATTTTCATAGCGCAAAAGCGCTGTCTGTGAGCTATTTATTTTCTCTTAAAGTAAGAGACAGTTGTGTACCTATATTTAAGTCTCATAAATTGTTAACCTTCCCATACCTATATATCCTTGAATTTGCAATATTTGTCAAGTAATAACAAATCGATGTTTAAAAAACCAAAACTAGAAACTAGAAAATCGAAGTACAGCTATGAGATCTCAATACCAGAATCTATTATGCACGGGCGTATTTAACTAGCTTATTAAAAAGAAATGTGATTTGTATGGCTCCTGAAATCTTTAATAAAACACCTGACCAAATTAAAAACTTACCGTTGAAAAAAAACGTTTCATAGAATTACTTGTAAATAAATTGTTACTATTCTGTGCAGGATTTCTTATTTTTTTTTATTTTTTTTTGTAATATATTTATTATCTTCTACTTTGTATTACATTTGCATGCTTTATTAAGGGATAATGTACATCAACTTATTTTTATGTATACCTCCATTCTTAGCAAATAAAGACCTCTATTCTATTCTGCACAATGGATTTTGATGCAATTTTCACCATTATTTCTGGAAGGACCTTCCTTCCTTCCTTCCTTCTTCCTTAGATACACATAAGTGTATCTACAGAAATCTCGATGAAGTTCTCGCATTGCGACCGTGCGAAGCAGGGAAGAAGAATAAAATAACGCTATTAGAAACACTGACTAGTCCTTTAGGCGATTCGCTAAGCTATAGTGAACTTGTAAGATTTACAACAAAAAAAAACTTGTTTAATACCGTTAAACCTAACAAACACAGCATCAACCTGATGATTTATACAGTAGGTCTACCTAGCAACTATAAAAATTAACCTTCTTACTACAGGCGATTCAACATGAAAGCCGCCGTTCTCTGCCTGTGTGCCTTCGTGGTCGCCGCCATCGCTCGTCCTGAAGACAAGTACACAAACAAATATGATAATTTGGAAGTACAGCAGATTATAAGCAACCCGAGGTTGCTTCATCCTTACATCAAGTGCGTACTGGATCAGGGCAAGTGCACGGCTGAGGCCAATGAACTCAAATGTAAGTAATTTTGCTAGCTCTTGTAGCGGTTACATCGCCAGATACGAACTACGCATCAAAGACATGACGTCACACAAATCCTGCATCGCGCAATCAGAGTTTACCGCGCGAACGACATACTTATACATTTATGACTATCCGACATCAACAGTCGGGCAGTCGGCCCGCCAGACGCAACACCCGTCTGGTTGGAGGATCCTCCTTTTCCTATGGTGGATGAGTGAATTTTACACCCTGTTCGTCATGCCCCTGAACTCTTAAGCTCTCTGTTCTTCTATTCAACTTAAAATGGACTTTGTGTGCGTGTGTTCAGAAGAAGACTGATTTCCGTTTTGACATACGACAATTACTTAAAGCCCATCACAGGCGTAGCTTTAATATATATATTAATATAAATCGTAGCTGATATTACGATATATTTTCCATAGTAATCTTCGAGCAACCTATAATATAATAGGTTGGGGAAAAAGTTTCTTCGTATTTTTTAAGAAAGTTCAAAACATTTATTAATATAGTTTATTTACATTTAACTAAAGTATCTAGGTACCATTTTGTTCGATAACTTTTTGCCATCTTGTAGGTAGGGACATGATCCCATTGCTAGAAATGTTAGGACTTTTGATCAAAATACCGCGACAAGTGGTTTTGGCAGTCCTCTCGTGATGTTAACCTGACACTGCCTAAGGAATTCTGAAGAGACCGAAACAGGTGGAAATCTGAAGGTGCAAGGTCAGGACTATACGGCGGATGCATTAACACCTCCCAGCCAAACTATCTTAATTTTTGCTGAGTGGCTAAAGATGTGTGAGGTCTAGCGTTATCATGATGAAAAACCACACCCCTTCTGTTGATTAATTCCGGCCGCTTTTTCTCAAGTTCTTGCTTTAATCTCATCAGTTGTTCGCAGTAGAGTTCAGAATCGATGTTCCTGCCTGGTGGTAACAGCTCATAATGAATAATGCCTTTCTAATCCCACCACACACACAGCATTACCTTGTTGCGAGTTAACCTGGGTTTCGCCACAGTCTGTGAAGCCTGACCGGCCTTTGACCACGACCTTTTTCGCACGTTCTTATCGTACGTGATCCACTTTTCATCACCAGTTATCAGCTTCTTCAAAAATGGTTCGGTTTCATTACGTCGTAATAAAGAATCACAAATGAGTACACGGTTCATTAGGTTTCTTTCAGTGAGCTCGTGAGGTACCCAAATATCGAGCTTTTTGTGTACCCAGTTTTTTTCAAATGCGACAAAACTGTTTTGTGGTCAATTCCCAGTTCTTCAGCTACGTCGTAACTACCGATATGCTGATCTTGCGGATTGAAAACGCTTAAACCAAATTTGTGCTACTCTCACAGATACTGCACTAGGTCCATAAACATCGCAAATTTTTTTCGCGGCTTGCGTTGCATTTTTACCTTTTTTGTAGTAAAATTTTAAAATGTATCGAATTTCTTCATTAGATTCACTCATCTTGACGGTACAAAAAACAAATGAAAATCACACATTTTCCTAATTTGAATTTGGAATTATGTTCTTTAAAATTTAAACTTTCAATCATACTAAAACCAGCCAGATAAAAATAGTATAGACTTCGTCTGAGACAACCATAGCTTAAATGGTTTCAAATGGTCTGTACTATCTTCGCCTTAAAGCTTTGCACCCATCTTCCAATCACCCTGTATATTTCTATTACTTCAACAAATTATTTGGCTAGATATATATTAATATGTCTTGCTAGGCATATTAATATATTATGGTATATTAAGCGGGAGACCAAATGAGGGCAAAAATATTTATTACTACTATCCTATCCTATGTCCTTTTCCAGGTAATAATTTACTCATCTCCTAAATTTTATCCCAATCCGTTCAGCCGTTTTTGCGTGAAAGCGTAACAAACAAACCAATAAGATAGTATAGCTATATTGTGTGGTGACTTGCTATAATAATATAAATACACTAGCACTTTGCCCGCGGCTTCGCTCCCGTGGTCTTTCCCGCGGGACCCGTTACTTTAAGACTAACGTTAAAACTAAGCTTTCTAATGGTAAAATAGTTTTTCAAATCGGTTCTGTAGTTTCGGAGCCTATTCAATACAAACAAACAATCAAATCTTTCCTCTTTATAATATTCAAACTCAAACTCAAAGCATTTATTTCAATTAAACCATTTACAGGCACTTTTGAATTGTCAAGGGGTCGGTCAGTCAAAAATATGAAGCTAGTTGCCCATTCCAAAGCGTAGTAGGTATCTATGGAGAAGAACGGGCAAGAAACTCCACGGACACTCTTTTAAATAAAATATAAAATTGATACAAAATATTGGTTTAATAAGACGTGCACGTTCGTAAAAGCGTCCGTAATAAAAAGAAAAAAAAGAATCATTCAAAAACTTAAAATAAATTAAAATAAGCCATGGCAGCTAAGAGATGACCAGTCCCAACTGACGGCGCCCGTTCACGAACATGACGCATGGATGCACCATTCAGCTCAACCATTTTGAAGGGAGCTAAATGATCCAACACACACGCCACCATCAGCGAGATATTTGAGTGAGCATGACATACTCACAGCCGCCAGGGCACATTCAAGTCAATGAAATACTACATATTACCCGGTTAATGGTAGCTCTTTAGTACATAGTACTCACATCTATTAGTATAGATAGCACAGTATATTAATATATATTATAGCTACGCCTGTGATGGGCTTAAATGTTAAAGGCCATCACAGACGAAGCTATAATATATATTATAGCAAGGCATATTATTACGATATATTTTCTATAGTAAACTTCGAGTGACCTCAGACGGAGTTATAAATACATATTTCTGGTACGCACCAAAAACTATGCAAAAAAAAGCAATAGCAAAGAATATTAATATTTATTATAGCTACGTCTGTGACGGGCTTAAGCCTTTTTTTCCGTGGGTATATCCTCATAGATACCCTACGTCTGGGAAGAACAGAGGGTTACGTCAGACTCCTACCAAAAACCTTGCGCCTTTGTTTAGCCACTACCTTTTGCGACTTCGTTCGCGTGAAAGTCGTAAGACACCACAATACACTCAAAGAACAGCCACATGTTTATTTTTGGACTCTGAGCAGCCAACATAATCAAAGAGTCAGGACTGGTGACGCGGGAGAGCAAGCGACGTACAGTTGTCCGTGTGAGAAGCAGCTTGTCCTGAGGTGGACACCCGCAGCCTTAATTAGCGATGTCCCGTTGCTTGCGAAGTTTTTCGTTTCAGTGAATTAACGAACGCCTGTGGAGAATGATGATGATGATCCAGGAAGGATTTTTATTCCATTTCTTATAGTTCCAATTTATTTGAGGTCAGCGCAACGTTTATCGTTTTTTTTCATACTTCTTTATTAGTTCCTGCCTATACTACTTAATGGCACAACACTGATACTCTGACTGATAATTCTTACTGATAATTCCTGACGGACAGCGACCACTAAAAATAGACTAATATAACGGTAGATTGTAAATCTATCCATCTATCCGGTACAGTATGCGCAAAACTTTTTGAGCTCTCGGAAGTTGCACGCGAGTGGCTGCGCAGTAAGTAAAAATGTTTCACAGCTTACAATAAATGATTTTGCACTCATCTGTGCCCTGCGCGGTTTAGTACTCGGGCCTACGTTCAGAGGGCTCATAAAGTTTTGCGAGAACTGTAGTATTTGCGTGATACTGGAACATACATTCAGTCAAACAGACAACATTTCTAAAAACTATTTTCGTCATAAGAATCGTTCCCGTTCTCTTATATTCTTTTTCAATAAAATTCTTTGTATTTTATAATATGTATATAGATATATAGGGTGGAATTTGTTAACCTCACCCGGAGGGAAAGTACTCTAAATACTGGAGATAGAAAATTTTACTCAAAGCAAACCTTCGTTTATTTAAAAAAAGATACAAATCTGCATCAAAGATTTTCGAGAATTCGCTTTCCACGCTTGCTTTATTTTGTCCCATTGAATTTATAAGTTTAGATTTTATGGTTTTCCTTTCAATTAATTTATAATGTTTGTTAGAGATATTTGATCCTTATGATTGACTCTATCGATTGATGCCTCTGTATACGTACAGGGTATTATTTTTTCGGATTTTAGCCGGTTCGATTAACGAGTGTGGTAAGCGAATTTTCGAAACACTTAGAATGCAGATTTGTTTCTTTAAAAAAATAAAGGAATATTTCTTTTGAGTAAAATTTGCTATTTAGTAAAAAAATCCACCTCGTAGGTAGGTACATAGAATAGATAAAAATGTAGAATAGATAAAGATTGGATCTAATCAAGATAATAATATTATAAACTTATCAGTAATTGTTTATCTTAAAAAGACCATGTTATTTTAATACAAATTCACTAAAAGGTAAAGTCAACGAACTTTAAAAACAATAAGAACACACGCTCTGCTACCCTTGAAATTTGTTTGTTATAACTTGCCTTTCGTTTTGCAGCTCACATCAAGGAGGCAATGCAAACCCATTGCGCTAAGTGCACGCAGAAGCAGCAAGAATCTTCCCAGCTCGTCATCGGACATCTGATCAACTACGAACCTGACTACTGGAGGCAAATCTCCGGCAAATACGACCCCGATAGAAAATTCGTCGCCAAATACGAAGAGGAACTCAAAACCAGCGCTTAAAATATTAATGAAGTAGGGGTGTCTCTCTGTGATTATATGGGTTGTGCCAATAAACTATGTAATAAGACTACTCTGTTCTTTTTTTATTCCTTACTACCTGTGCAGCTGGTAACAGGTATTTTTATAATTTGAAGCTAATATATGTAAGTATCACCTTCACAAGTTAGCCTTCACCTTAGTTGACTTCCTTGCTGTAGTATTTTAATAATATTTGTTTATTTATACATATTATAATGTTTATTACGAAACTTTTTATGAGACTGACATCTGACTTTAGAATTTGAGGTCAGATTAAGGAAATGTAGTTTACTATGTCTAGGACTTTAATGCTTCCACAAGAATCTTGAAATATGTTACAAAAATAATTTGAACAATGGACGAATTTTAAAATTACCTCGGAAACAAGTAAATAAATTGTCTTTTATAAAAAGTCTAATTGCTTAAATACCCAACCAGTTTAAGATAAACTCATGTATAACTCTAGTACCTAATAACTATGTAGATACTAGTTAGTACCTACGTGTATTAAAGAGGTAAATGCACAGACTTAACTTTTGGTTATTATGCTAGATTCAACCTTGAGTTCTCTGGCAGGAGTGCTTTTTATTAAGGAGACCTTAAACAAGATAAGTGATAAAAAATTGTCAAAGCTATATAGCCAGAAATCAATCATTTACACGTTGCAAGTTTATTGCCTGGCATACCATAACATTTAAGCAACGATTGACTTGCACCGTCTAAACAACACGTAGAATTGCACGGTTAAGTTAGTTGCTGTGCAAAACTAGTATAGGTGTAAACAGCATGAATAAAAAAATCGCACTTACAATAATATCGCATTCAATTCTGCCATGAAAATTTTCTATCATTCAGCGGTGAGAGAGTGTACTAATCGTTAATTATTACTGCAGTGCTATTTTGTCACCGTAAAAACATTGGTGAAGTGAGCTCGGAGTGAGCTGTCAGTCCCTAGCAGCAGCCGGTCGACAGGGACTGACAGCTCACTTCACCTAAGCTTTCACGATGAGATTTTTACAGAATAGATCGGCAGCTCTTTTCAGGCAAGAAATGCTCGCAAACGCATACCGGCGAACGAAACAAGAAAAAAAAGAAGACGTTCAATAAAAATAAATGAAATATTTGGCAGCATAGATACGGGTAATACTTGAATCAATTATACAAGGACATGCAACTGTGTTTTTAGACAAAGGCTTGCAATGATTGCCTTGTTGTAACATAACATCACGCCTGTTATTCCCCGAAGGGCTAGGCAGAGGTGTACCTATAGTACACCCACATTTCGCCAGTTATGTTTAAGTCCCAAGTAATAGGGCGTGTGCCTTGTTGTAATTGGTGTAAAACTACTACTAACTACTTTTTAAATGCCATTTTATGGATATCGCACGCGTGTAAACACTTGCAAGCAATTCATGAATAGCAATAATTGAACGTGTGTTTGCGATTATTGCTTTTGAACGTTCCAGAAACTTTCACTGTGTAAATGGGCTTTAGCGTTCGAAAACATCACGGTATTATTTGTCCAGGTAAAGCAATCACTTGAACAACTTCTTAAGTTCGTTTTTTCCTCTTACATCCACTCTGGACAGGTTTATAAATAAACTGGCAAATAGTTGGAAGCCTTCAACTTCATATACCTATTTAATTATTACGTACTAACTTATGCTCGCGGCTTCGCCCGCGTGCGATGGAAAATTATCCCACGGGAACGCATTACTGGGATAAATGTAACTAATTTCCTAACCCAGGTCGTAGTCTATCCGAGTGCCAAATATCATTCAAAATTGTTAAGGCGTGTAAAGGTGATAGACAGACAGACAGAGTTACTTTTACATTTATATTAATGTTATATAAATATATAAGTAAGTATGAAATATGGATGCTTACAAAAAAACTAGCCAGCCTTACAGTAGTCGCATATGATGTGTAACACCTGACATCTCACCTTGGTAATAAGAAACATTAAAGGGGCGGGGCCTCGTCAAGGTTCTTTCTGGACGCCAGATTCAATTCTGTAATTTGTTACTCTTTTAGGTTTTACGATTGATCCCTAATTTGTAAAATTATGTTTTTGTACCAACTGTCCCAGATTTTTTAAATAAATAAATAATTATTATTTACATAAAATATTATGTCAAACTGTTTGGGCGCATTTACATACATGGAAATTTGCTATAACATGAATCTGAACTACTTATACTCATTATAAACGTTCTACAGAATGATAATATGAATAGTTATTACTTATATGTGCTTGTCTTGGCTAAACTTTAAAACTTTTGTATATATTATCTACTAGCCTTTTTGTAGTACTTTTGTTCTTCAAGTTACCGCAGGACACTCAGTAGAACAGAACCAGACGAATAATTCAGTAAAGAAGGTTGATCTTAAAGAGAACAAACTAAGGCTATGCAAGAGCACCCTAATTGCGTAACACACGATCAATCGCAATCTGAATCATTTTGAAGGATATTGCTAATCCATTGCTTCAAATGTTCGAAAAATTTGTCGGCTCAACAACGTAAATAACGCAATGAATGTTGTTGAACAGTCAAAATTAAACAGATAGTGATTGATCGTGTGTTACGTAATTAGGGTGCAGGTTTTACCAACGAATTATCATCATATAAATACGTACAAATATTTTGCTACACACAGGTAATCAAAAGATATACCTACTTATCAAAGAGTGTTTTTTTTATAATGCTCAAATATTTGAGTTACTTAACAACTGGTCGTGTATTATTTTAAAACGTTTATTATTAATATCTGTGCTCTGTAAAAGGCAGTTGATGAGCTTGATGTTTTTTGATTCTCTAGTTTTAGAAAAAGCTTTTGACATGGATAGTCAGTACCTTGGGGGACCCCGACAAGTTTGAGTTAATTGTAAACGCTAAGGTGAAACCAATCGTTTCTTTTCCTCATAATTCTCAAAGTGTGTTTTGTATAATTTATCAGAAGGGTCTTACATTTTTTTAAATTGACATTTCTAAAATATACTACATTACATTTCTGTTAACATTTATTTTCGTTCATTAAAATTAAGAATATGTTTCGTAATTAGCGTCTTTAGTATCGCAAGGTAAATCAATTATACTGATTGTCAACTTGGCGACCTCTGCAACCGTATGACTCAACCGAAATTACAAAACAAACAATAGATGTAGGTAGCGTACGTCACATTCTTGGGGTAAGTGACGCCACGTGATTATATCTATTCTATTAATATCTTTATCTGTACATATTATAAACTACAATCACTTTTCCTGTCTGTCTGTGTGATCGCGTTATTCTTTTAAACTACGCTACGGATTTTGATTCAATTTTACAATTATTTAGATAATTTATTCCGGAAAGTTTATGTTTAGCATAATCGGCCTGTAACGTTCCCACTGCTAGGGATACAGGGCTCCACTCTGTAAGAGGGAGGGAGCGGGCCATAATCCACCACGCGGGCCCAGTGCGGGTAGGATGTCACATGTCTTCGAAGTTTTGGTTCTAGGACATCCTAGTTTCCTCACGATGCTTTTCCTTCACCGTTTTGAGAGCAGTGGTGATGAAATTAAATACACAAAGTAAAGTGCCTGCCTGGGATACCACTGGGCCAGCATTGCTCTACAAAATACGTTAATAATAAGCTTACATAAATAAATATAAACTTGTGGATTCTGAGGTACCGTACTACAAGTACGTGCCCGACCCAGTTCTCGAAAATGACCTGCAGGGCTAACATGACAAGCACGAGAAAGCTCTTTATCTCGTTTTGTCGAAATTTGTCTACAATTCTGACGTCATTCTAATCCCTAACATGACCGTAAACGACGAGATATTTCGAAAAAGGCACTTTGACACTTCTATATCTCGCGACGAGAAACCGATGTTGCAAGTTATTAAAAACAAATGATTTTTATGATAGCAACATCGGCTTGAGATTCCGTTTCATTCATTCAATGGTGCCGATTTTCTTTTCACAAATGCCTCTAAACTAGACTAAAAATCACCAAAATTTAGATTATTCCTGTCAACCGACGATTTTCCATTCTGAAATAGACTAAAGTGACACAACTTAACTATATTTTAGTTTGACGGCACTGAGCTTTTACGTTCTCCACCTAAAATGTTGATTGTCTAAGTATTTAATCGCGATTAAAAAATGAACTAAAATTCACACCAACACCTCGAAGGTGCAAAAACAATACTGTCTTTTTTTCTTTTCTCTTGCTTATATCTCGAAAACAGTGTGTCCTATCGCAAAAATAATGAAAATTTCGACCCACTTTATGAAACCCATAAACCCCTAACACTCAACATGTAGGTAATAATTTTTCATATTTTCCATAAAAAAAACGAAAAATTCCATACAAAACACGTCGTTCCAGTATAAATAGTAGTTTAAAACTAAGTATTTTCATTATTAATATATTTTAAAATAAAATTATGACTAAAATAAGTACAATATTAAGAAACTGCCATGTTATTTTGGAGTTTTTTTTTGTATCATTATTTTGTCTACTCTTCTCGTCGTCAAAATCGACGACGAGTAAATACGACTAAATTATAGAAAAATCAGAGATTATCTCGTGTTGAGTTGTCAAAAATCGAGATAACTAAGGTGCCATGTTAGGGTTTGTCGAGAAAACATCCATTTTGACAGGAGGAGTCGACTATTTTGTATGGAAGTGCTGTCAGAAAACGAGAAAGTGACCGAAATAGACAAAAAATACTCACGCGAGAGCGAGTAATTGTCGCGTGTGTCATGTTAGGCCTGCATGTCACGTTGTACTGGGATCGGTCTATCATTACTGATAGGACTATTGTTGCCAATAAGCCTGATATAGTGGTGATAGACCGATTAGCGCGCCGCGCAATGATAGTTAATGTTACCATTCCACATGACGAGAACCTCGTGAAAGCTGAGAAAGAGAAACAAATAAAATATCTCGCAGCACACCAGGTTGTCGACATGTTGAATGTGTGCTCGGTTATCATTGTGCCGATTGTCGTAACGGCCAATGGCCTGATGGCCAAAAGCCGCGACCAACATCTCTCGAGGCTCTCGTTAGGCGGTTGGATCAAGGGCCTGATTCAGAAGGCAGTACTCCTCGATACGGCTCGTATTGTGTGGAGGTTCCTATCTCTGCAGCCCTAACCACCGGTAGCTTGGACCCTGCTCCCGACACACCAGCGGAATACTATTTTTTATATTTTTAAATATTTTTATACCGTTTTTTTATATTTAAAAATGTATTTTATATGTTCAAAAGATAAATAAACGAATTAAACTTACATATATTAAAAAAAATCACGATGTTTCGTCAAGTTGCAAAACCGTGCGAAGCAGGGGCGATTGCTAGTTAAATTATAACTCAAGGTCATCAATAAAGTTGTTGGAAGAGATCGAGTTTGTCTACGAGTAAATTGTCTCGGAAACAGCAAATGACCACTGGTTATGATTCATAACATAACACATCAGTGGTGATTGGAGCCTCCTTTTAAACGTATAAAGCCTGTATTAGGAGACTCCACTCTTCCGTGCATTAGTAGTACTTATAAATACTTATTTAACTCTAACAATTAACGCCGTCCAACCTTATGAACAACTAGCTTTTCCCCGAGGCTTCGCCTGCGTGGATGTCGGGAAATATCTTATGGGAACGTCCTACCGGGATTATAAGTACGTTATCAGTACGTTGGAAATATCTCATTCTAGAATATTGAAGTTGCTCAAGTCCTTGGACCTTTCTAAATCAGGTGGTCCGGATCTCATACACCCGGGTGTTTATAGTGCAATGCGCTGTTAGTTTGGTTGCCCCATTGTATATCCTATTCAATAGGTCTATTTCTGAAGGCATGGTTCCTAAAATCTGGAAATCAGCATTCATCACCCCTGTTCACAAGAAAGGAAACAAATTTGATGTTGCGAACTATCGCCCGATATCTAAATTATGTCTATTTTCATAGATCATTGAGTGTATAGTAACTTCGTGGAACATCAACATGGTTTTCTCAAAAAGCGATCCACTACGTCTAACTTGGTGTTATTGCATGAGTTTATATCTGGTGGTATGCGGTATGGCACAACGCGCGCAGGTGCATGTCATTTATACTTACTACAGTACTTTGACCGTATTGACCATCGTCTATTGCTGGAGAAGTGGCTCAAAGCTGGTATACATGGCGACCTTTATAGTTGGTTTTCATCTTACATTGAGAATCGGAGTCATGCTGTGGTTCTCCAAGGTTACACTTCGGGTTGGACCTCGGTCCCCTCAGGTGTACCACAGGGTTCGGTTTTGGGGACCTTGCTTTTCATTACGTTTATTGCTGATGTTGTAAATTGCTTCAAGCACTCTTACGTGTTGCTGTACGCTGATGACATGAAAATTCATAAGATTACACGTGATATCTCTGATACTAACCAGTTGCAAGCTGATCTAAATACATAGGTTTGAAGAATATTGCAAACATAATTTGCTGCAGTTGAATGTCTCTAAATGTTTTCAAATGACCTTCACGCGTCAGAAGTCTATAGTAAATTCAATATATAGTCTCAACGGACTAACCTTGGGCTAGGTTGACAGTATTAGGGATTTAGGTGTTATACAGGATAGCAAATTACTATTTGATCAACACATTGACACTATCGTGGGCAAGGCCTCGAAAGCACAAGGATTTGTAATCAGGGCCTCAGCCTGTTTCCGTTCTCTTAAGCCAATCAAGGTTTTGTATATCTATATATCTACTAGCCTTTTTGTACTTTTGTTCTTCAAGTTACCGCAGGACACTCAGTAGAACAGAACCAGACGAATAATTCAGTAAAGAAGGTTGATCATAAAGAGAACAAACTAAGGCTATGCAAGAGCACCCTAATTGCGTAACACACGATCAATAGCAAACTGAATCATTTTGAAAGATAGTGCTAATCCATTGCTTCAAATGTTCGAAAAATTTGTCTGCTCAACAACGTAAACAACGCAATGAATGTTGTTGAAATGTCAAAATTAAACAGATAGTGATTGATCGTGTGTTACGTAATTAGGGTGCAGGTTTTACCAACGTTTGTGCGCAGCCACTTGGAGTATGCATCGCAAGTCTGGAACCCTCAATATGGGATCTACAATTCACGCATTGAGGGTATCCAGAAAAAGTTTCTGAGATATCTCGATTATAAGGCACACCAAGTATTCATAGATTTACCACCAAGAGGTACAAGGTACCAGGTTGCAAGAGGTACCATTTTCTGCCATTGGATCGTAGACGACTCATTAATGATATGTGTTTTATGATTAACATAGCGAATGGCTCGATTGACTACCATGATCTATTAGCAAAGTTAGCATTTCGCACTAACACTATTGGATTACGTAACAGGCCGCTTCTAGGTGTGCCTTCTACCACTACTAATATTATAGGCGTAATGCTTTTCTTATAAGAAGCGCTCGGAGTTTCAATGATGTATCTTATAAGCATGATATTGACTTATTTTGCACTAAGATAAACACAGCAAGGGCGCTCTTAGCCAAATCATTTTTTGTGAATGATGCGCCGGCTAGTGGTTCTTAACGGTAACTTACATAACTCTTAAGTAGCAACATAAATAAAACTAACCTAACCTACATACTTATGTATACAATGTACAGACTAGCACATCGAGTTGCTGCAGTCAAATTTCTTTATTGGATTTTCATCTTTAACACTAAGGAATGAGGATCAATGCTGATTGGGAAGGTTTGAGGGATTGGAGTGGCTTGGTGTACTGGCGTCTGTACTGTAATTGTTTAATTGCTGATTGTTCGGCTTTAAATAATCAATACCTACCTATGTTATTATGTGGAGGCTTGTTATTAGAAACCTGATAATGTTTTGTTGTTACCTATTATTTGTAAGTAGTCTGTAAGCCTTCTTAAAAGTAATAAAATTAAATAAGTATTAAATCCTGAATATTTGTTAATCCAGGTTATAAACTTAAGAAACTATTTAGTTGGATAAGGATTAATATTATGATACGAATGTCATCCACCTTTCGATTCTACCCGTGTTTTGATTGGCTAATTTGAACAAAAAACGGTTAGTGTATCAATTCATCATCAGTTTTCGCAGCCCACCGCAAAATATTTACTTTTATAGGCAAATTTTTGATACCTTGGGTTATTATAATACATTATTGTAATTTTCGTACTGATCTATATTTTTTTTAAATTGTATTATTATATGTATATGTGTATTTTTATTATATGTATACAAACAAACATACAAAAGATCATATTAGTTTAGATGTTTACTGGCTATCTTTGTTGGGCAACAAGTAGACGCTTGAACAGTTCAAGTTGGTAAATCTCGTAGCGACAATCTGTGAATGTTTTCTCAGTGCGAGTCAGTTGCTTACAATGGAACTTGCTTGCTATATATATATATATATATTGCTTGCATTGTGCACTAGAATATTTCCCAGTAGTAAAGATGGAAATGGTAGGGTAGCCGCAGGAATCCGCTGGATGCAGGAAGCATAGAACCCAGTTGAAGTGGCGGTGCTTGAACTCCCCAAGCACTGCCTATGTCCAGCAGTGACCGTCTTTCGGCTGAAATGATAATGATGAAGGGTTGTAATATCAAACTGGCAGCTAGATGTCCATAAAACAAAATACAATGCTTTTAATGTAGCAACTAGCAACACATTTGCTAAAATTATGCATTTAAGGAGAGATGGAAGATAGGTTGTCTTTAACAACCTGGGGATCGCAATTATAAGGACGGATAGTGAGAAATTTTTCAGGAGAGACAGGAGAGATCAAGTATCAAAATGGTGTCCTGTTGGTATCCTAGCAGCATGTATTTTTTAGTCCTATAAACGTCTATAATACCGTATTTGGGCGCAATTTATAGGACTTTTATATTACCTATAGTCGTCTTGTTAAGATAAAATTATTATCTTATTAGGTGCCTTTTCTGGTGTAGTTGATCCAACCGTTGTCAACGTGATGCCATTACTAGAGCATTCGTTCTTCATTCTTCTTAATGGTGACGTGCTGGTGTCTTAATAAATATATTATTTTCAAAGAGAAAGTAATCCAAATTATAATATCTATTAGCATACTGTAGATAGAATATAAAGTACATGTCTTAATAGAAGAATGAAACAAGACATTAACAAGAGTAAACAATCATAATAAATGCATTTATATTATCAAAAGTGTAAATCGTCTTATAAAATGCTTTTGTAAGATCAGTGATCTTAGTCAAAGCGTCTGTTAGATTCATATAAGACGTTTAGTCTGTAAGTCGATTACTTAGGAGAATTTTCATTTATAAAGTTTTCAACATCATCATCAGCATGCCAACAGCAGTTCCCTGCTGGGCATAAGCCTCTCCAATTGCACGCCATTCAGCTCGATTTTTGGCAACTCTTGTCCAGCTGCTACCAGCCACCCTGCGAAGATCGTCGCTCCACATAGCCTGAGGGCGTCCTACCTTACGTTTGCCGATTCGCGGTCTCCACTCAAGAAGACTTCTGCCCAACAGCCTACCCCAACGACATTCATCGGTTCTACGCCTAATATGGCCGGCCCATTTCCGCTTCAGCTTGCTTATATTCTGTGAAGTACGTCGACTTTGGTTCTCTGTCGGATCATATTATGATTTCAACATAGTTTGGCCTAATTAACGTCTTTGTTTCTCCAAGTTGTTGTTGTAGGAGAGAAAGCAGGTTGTTAGAAATTGAAATCGGTTCATAGGTATATTATGTGGTGACATGGATATTTTTTCAAAATTAGGGGTAGGTACTACTAAACTGCCGAGTTAGTTTTATAACGTTGTAGGCAACTAAGTTTTTTCGTGTTGTTGATGGTTCGCTGCGATGCGAGTTATCTCGCATAAATATAGTTATTGTTGTCGAATCAATTCGACAAGCTTTGTTTTTTTTTCTCGCGGTGAAAAAAGGTACTTACGCGAGTGTGATTAAAACCTATTACAATGTATTGTTGTTGTTTTTTCGTGTCGGTGTTTGACGCACACACCGAGTGTGCGTCAAAGGCCAACACGAAAAAACTCCTCTGGCGCAAGATGTTATTACCTACATTTATTTAATGTGGGACGACCGATTCTGTTTTATCCATCTAATCATTATCTTATTTAGGTATTTCCTGATGCAAACTTTATTCATAGAGTTTTGGGGTAATTATCGTCTCGACGACTTTGCTTTTGAAATTATTTCAAAATCCCATTGTTTTTGTATTTTGTTGAATAACAAGATAAATATAGACGCTGTTTATGATCACAGTAAATACAGCATCAACAAAATAAAGTACGAAAATATGAATATAAATGTTTGGTGCCTCAATATCTTCAAGGCTATTTTTTGTTGACACCATTTTACAATATTTAATGATTTTTGTCGTTACGTGGAAGCAGCAATGGTTTCATCACAATAATTACAGTTTTGGGAATGTCATGTTTAGCCGCTGAGCTTCAGAAAGTGTTATAAATAGGTTTGCAAATAGAACATTAAAAACTAGTGGTTAGTAATAGTATCTTTATGATAAACACACCATTATATTCCAGAAGAAACTAAAAATACATTAGTTTGCTCACATAATTTATTTCTCTAATCAGTAAAATCAACTGCATTTTTGACTACCAACAACATAGTTTCCACCTCCTTGGTTTCTATCTAGTCTTTAGCCTCAAGGAAAGCTCCATATATTTCTGCGTACTCATTGTCAGGGTCATATTTAGTGATGAGCTGATTCCAGTAGTCCTGTTCCTTGGTTCTGATATGCTTGACCACCTTCCTGGCTCCTTTCTTTTGTTTCTGGGTACACTTCGTGCAACCAGTCTGCACAGCGTCCTTGACATGTGCTGAAATAAGATTACAAGTATGAAGTCTACATTTACGAACCTCGTCACAACTACCCGCTCTGTGCTTCTCGTGCGACTGATGATGACGATTAACTCTTTCGTATAAAGTATACAGGGTGGCGGGACATGGACGCACAACCTGTTACCATGGATGCAGTACATGATTCTGGACCCCCTTGCGTTGAAATTTTTGGACGGTTATTTAAAAAGAAATAGGCAGAAAAGAAATGGGGACTGCCAAAAGAAATGAAAACTTAAAACTGGTATTAGCGTCATTTACAAGTATATTCTGTAGCCCAGCACTACGCGAATCAATAAGTTTATCACCTACCAAAAATCGCTTACGCGCCTTAAGAAGTTTCTACTTCAATTAGCTGTTCCATACATTTTGATTGCGTAGGATAAGCATAATCAGCTTATAATATTCCCACTGTTGGTACACAGCCCCCCTCTCTTTGAGAGGGAGTTGGCTGTAATTTACCACGAGGGCCCAGTGCGGGTTGGTTTGGTAGATGTCAGTCTTTGAATTTTTTGTTCTAAGACATGCCGGTTTCCTCACGATGTTTTCCTTCACCGTTTTGAGAGCAGTGATTTTGAAATAATTACATAAGGTTAAACGCCTGCCAGACGCTACTGCTGACCACTTAGGTACTGCACTTTAGTATGAAACAGCAGATTTTTTTTAAAATAACCGACTAAGAATTTCAATGCAATGTGGTCTGAAATTGTGTACTGAATTGTAAAAGAAAATAAACAGAAATGTAAAAGGTAAAATACTACACACAGTAGTATGTAGTATTTTACCTTTTACAATTCTGTAATCAAAGTTTGTAGGAAGTCCTGTGGGTACTGGTGAGCCCTATAAGGCAAACCGGACAGTGAATGACTTTTGGCCGATATGATAAACATAAGCATAGTACGAGTATTTGGTTGTACATTGTGGTAATTATGGAGCAGGTCTATCATTGTTACAGACAACAAGCTATTTTTTTCTTGTAAAGTCAAAAGATTCAATCAAATCTAATTCGATATGCATAATAATAACACCAACGTCATCTCGCAGCCTACGTCAAGCACCCTGTTTATTGCTGGCAACCGCTTGATTATGATCGTGGAGCAACTTCATAGAAATGAATAAATAAACAATAACATTGCATGGTCATATTGGTAATATTGTGAGTAGTTTTCCGCACCTTCCAAGCTGTCAATATTGAATATTTAATTGTGTTCTTCCGTGAGCACAATTAAATATTTTAATTGGTTTGTTATTTTTTGCTACTCGAACGTGGAAAATGTGGCACTGAATCATCAACTGGCGCTACGTAATCTGTTTTATTTAGTGATTGTTTTAGGATACAAATACCTAACTTAAGTTTATTAAAAAAATACGAATGAAGTTACTGTGATTTAGATTTGACACACTTAAAACTGAATATCAGATTTATCTGTCTGGTAAAACCTAATTGACATCAGTCTAACGTAGCGCACATTATACCACCACGCCTGTATTTCCCCAAGGGTTAGGCAGAGATGCTCCTATAGTACACCTTTTCAAAAGTTATGTTTAGTCATTTACTAATACTTACTCTTTACAAGAGAATGGTGTGCTCGTGTTGCAGTTTTTGATCTAGCATTCCACACAAAAGCTTTAAGATCTAGCATTTTGGTTGCAGCAAAGTTATTCTATGTAAACCATATATTATGCCATTCAGTGCTGGATCAAATACTGATTACAAGGAACTCCACCGTCTCAAAAGACTTGGTTGAAAAAGAAAATTCCATACCTTTAAGTTCCTTGCCTTCAGGAGTACATCTTCCCTGATCGAGGATACACTTGATGTATGGTACCAGCAGCTTCCTGTTTTCAACGATCTCGTCAATGTTGATGTTGTCGTACCTATCTGTGTAAGTCTCAGCGGCTGCGAAAGCCGCCAGAGTTACCACGATTGATAACACGAGAAAATTCATCCTGAAAGATGTCGAAATGTTCTTTAAAACTGTGAAAGTTCTCGAAAGTATTGACCACTGTCTACGTTTCTTGGACACTCGTTAAGTAATGATTGAAGTTCCCAATATTTTCGCAGTTTTATAACTATTTTCTGTATTAAATTAGCGATTCACGATAGTCACCTTTTGTCCTTATAATAAATTACTCAATTTTTCAAGCAGTTTTTACATAGTTTACTCATTTGCGATTTCCCTTTTATTTAATGGTATACTTATGTATGACTAAGAAAACTGCCATTGAGTATTTCTAATGTACCTATGATGTATTCTTGTGGGAAACGGATTCCGAAAGTTGTGTATAGACAGGTACTGATTTTCGCGATTTAATTAAAAAGTACTAATGCATCAAAGAAATCAGTAACCAGTCGGATAATTTAGAAAATCTTATCTGTGATTTAAGTAAGTAAGAAATAAGTACCTGTAAATTCCGATCTTCACAGAATATTATCTATTGTAGAGTATTGAAAGACACTGATGATGAGATGAAAATCGATTTCATTTATAGGACTGATATCAACGATTATACGCGGAAACACGCGAATGCCTGCCCATTGTCGTGCTAATTATGTAAAACACTTAACCTGCAACCCTGCTGTAATTAGTGCCTATTATTGCCTACTTCATCTTCAAGATAGACATGACGGATAACAAGTATAGGTTCTGATGATGAATCAAGTCGTGATGGCTGCGTTTCAGTCAATTATGTTACATCGGTACGTTCGTGATGGCCTGTATGATCATTTCTACTCATTATTCACATCACAACAAGCATTCCGATAATTATAACTTTAAACTCAAAGAATGTCTTTCAATTAAACCATTACAGGCATTTTTGAATAGTTTAGGAGTCAGTCAGTCAAAAACATGAAACTACACTCGCGGTCAAATAATACGAGTCGATGACAAAAATCCCTGTGACCTGCAAATTCATAATGGTACATGCATGAAACTAACTTTATATTACAGAGAATATTAATATTGTATGAAATAAAACCTTAGATGATCCACAACAGAATTTAAAAAAAAAGTTTAAATTTTAAAAACCTCAAATTTGGTAATAATTTAAATTCGTGGTTGTTTTATTTTTGCTTGTTTTCTCAATTTTGTTTTCCATCTTTCAAATATAAATGATAAAAGGCGGTCATTGTCGTATATCACCATCATTATTGAATTACTATTATGTCGCTAACACCAGAAGAATGTACACGTATGGTCACTACGTTAGAAGAAGGCAGAAGTAAAAAGTGCCGTTCGGCGGTGGATCTGTTATGGTTTGGTTTGGAATCTCTTCAGAGTCGCACGGAGTTAGTGCTGATAGAAAATGGTACGCTAACCAGTGCAAGATATGTGGAAGAACTTCTTAATGCATGTCGGCCCATTTTTTATGAATATGGGTGAAAATTCAATATTCCTGCATGACAACGCCAGGCCACATACAGCTTTCTCCGAAAGGAGAACGAGGAGCTCCGAGCGGACCTGGCCGGGCTCCGAGGAGCTGGCCCTCGTGAGGTGCCACAGGGGAGGGAACAGCATGGGCAGGGACGGCCCGTGCCTGCCGAGGACCGAGTCCTGACCCTCGTGAGGCAGGAGATGGCTTCTTTGCGGTCTCGTTTTTCCGCGCTAGAAGCCATCGTCCTGCGCCCTCCTCTAGCGGCGAGCATGGCCTCTGGCCAGCAGAAGACGGCATCGTATGCCACCACCGCAGCTGCCTCGGCCAAACCAGGCTCGTCGGGGCAAACCAAGGTTGGGGTGGCTACAAAGGCGGCGAGGGCCCCGGCCCAGGTGGCGAAGGTCCCGGCCCAGGCGGCGAAGGCCCCAGCCCTAGCCGCGAAACAGCTGCCCCCGCCTCCTCCTAATTCTACCCCGGCTGACGCCGAATGGCAGGTAGCCGGGGAGAAGAGGAAGGCGGCGAAGGCTAAAAGGGCGGCCAAGAAGAAGGAGAGGAGGCAGCGGCGCAAGGAGCGAAGCGTCGCGGCTAGGCTCCGCGCCCCGAAGTCCGCAGCTGTAGTGATTACACTACAGCCAGAGGCGGAGAAGAAGGGCGTGTCCTACCGCGACGTGCTCGCCAAGGTGGGGGCGGCGGTGGACCTCAAAGAAATCGGCGCCGCTGATGGCATCCAGGTGAGGGTCACTGCGACTGGGGCCCGGATGCTGGAGGTCCCCGGTGCGGCAAGCGGCCCGGCTGCTGACGCTCTGGCCGAAAGGCTTAGGGCGTCCCTAGATGCGGATGAGGCCCGAGTGTCCAGGCCCACCAAATGCGCAGACATGCGTATTCTGGGCCTGGATGACTCAATGACGGAGGGACAGGTGGTGGCCGCTGTTGTTAGGGCTAGGGGGTGCTCTGCCGAGCAGGTTAGGGCGGGCGCCCTTCGTCCTGACTTCACGGGGTTGCGAGCCATTACGGTGAGCTGCCCCGTGTCGGCGGCCAAGAAAATAGCCGGGGAGGGCCAAAGGCTATTGGTGGGCTGGGTTTCGGCGCAGGTCAAACTGCTGGAACCCAGACCTCTGAGGTGCTTCCGCTGCCATGTGGGCAACCACGTGGGAGCTAAATGCACCTCGGAAGTGGACCGCAGCGGTCACTGCTACCGCTGTGGTCAGCCGGGTCACAAGGCCGGCTCGTGTGACGCCACGCCGCACTGCGCTGTATGTGCGGCAGCTGGCAAGCCGGCCAATCACCGGATTGGGAGCAAGGCCTGCGCCCCACCCACCAAGGCCAGAGGCAAGCCCTCTGCCACCGCCGTCATAGCCGCAACCTCCGCCACCGCCGCCGTTGCCGCCTCCACAGCCGTCATCGCCGCCGCCGCCGCCGCGGCAGGGCCCTCGCAGAGGGCCCAGGAGGGAGCTGCAATGGAGTGCCAATAATGGCCCCATTTTGCCTCCTCCAGGCGAACATCAACCACTGCGCCGCAGCTCAGCATCTGTTGCTCCAGAGCATGGCGCAGTGGTCGATCAACATCGCCGTGGTCGCTGAGCCGTACTTTGTCCCGCCCAGGGATGACTGGGTGGAGGACCTGAGCGGCTCAGTGGCCCTAATTTCGTCGGCCGCCGCCGGTACCCCGTCCCTCGAGGCTGTTAAGAGAGGACGGGGTTGCGTTGCAGCACGGTTTGGGGAGATTGTCGTAGTAGGGGCATACTTCTCCCCGAACCGAACTCTCGCCGAGTTCCACAACTCCCTTGCGGAGTTGAGAGTCGTCGTCGTCGGGTTCTATTCCCTCCCCGTGCTCGTCCTCGGGGACTTCAATGCCAAGAATGTGGCTTGGGGTTCCCGGTATACGGACACACGGGGCAGGATGGTGGAGGACTGGGCGCTGGAAACAGGCCTGGTCGTCCTAAACCGGGGTTCTGTCCCCACGTGTGTGCGGATGCGGGGTGAATCAGTGGTGGACATCTCGTTCGCCAGCCCCGCTCTGTCGCCACGTGTCATTGACTGGCGCGTCATGGAGGGGGTGGAGACGTATTCCGATCACCGGTACATCCGGTTTGACGTCTCCGCCCAGACCTCGAGCGCGCCGGTCCGACAGGCCCCGAGTGGTCCGCGGTGGGCGCTGAAGCAGCTAGACCGGGAGCTCCTCCTGGAAGCCTCGATCGTGCAGGCCTGGGTGTCATCACCGGACAGGCCTGCCAACATCAACGACGAGGCGGAGTGGTTCCGGGAGGCCATGTCCGAAATATGTGACGTGGCAATGCCCCGGGTCCAGCCCGGACGTGCTTCGCGCCAGGTGTACTGGTGGTCGCGACAGCTGACGACACTGCGCAATGCGTGCGTTGCTGCGCGACGCCGGTACACCAGGCACCGCAGGCTCCGTATTCGACCTCCGGATACGGAAGCCATTCAGGCGGAGCTGTACGAGTGGTACAGAGCGGCGAAAACCGCCCTCCAAGCGGAGATCCTGCGGGCCAGGGCACTGGCCCGCGAGGAGTCGCTGGAGACTCTGAACAGAGACCCGTGGGGACGCCCATACAAGATGGTGCGGGAGAAACTCCGCCCATGGGCTCCCCCGCTGACGCAGAGTCTCCGGCCACAGCTTGTGGGGGACGTGGTGAGCGCTCTGTTCCCTTCGAGAGGTGAACATGCCTCCCCACCCATGGCTCCGCCTACTGCGGTGCCCGATGCGGACCACTCCGCCGACGACGACGACGATGCTCCGGAGGTGACCGAGGTAGAGATGAGGGTGGCGGTACGTAGGCTGATTGCCAGAAATACCGCCCCAGGACCCGACGGCTTACCTGGGAAAGCCTGGGTCCTGGCCTCAGAGGCTCTCGGGCCTCGACTAAGGGGGCTCCTAAGCGCATGCTTGGAGAGGGGCCAGTTCCCGCTTCGTTGGAAGACGGGAAAACTGGTCCTCATCAAGAAGCCGGGGCGCCCTGCGGACTCTCCGTCCGCTTACCGGCCCATAGTGCTGCTCGACGAGGTGGGCAAACTCTTTGAAAGAGTCATTGCAGACAGCCTCGTCGGGCGGCTGGTGCGGGTGGGGCCGGATTTGGCGGAGAGCCAGTTTGGTTTCCGCAGGGGGCGCTCCACGGTGGACGCCATCATGCGCGTGCGAGCCCTCACGACGGGGGATGCGGTGGCTCGGGGTGGGGTCGTCTTGGCGGTGTCTCTAGACATCGCCAACGCCTTCAATACCCTGCCCTGGAGTTGCATCAGGGAGGCACTCCGGTATCACCGGATGCCGACCTACCTCTGTCGTGTGGTCGAGGCCTATCTGGCAGACAGGGCCATCATCTACCCCGGTCACCAGGGAGAGTGGAACCGGCGAGAGATGTCGTGCGGTGTCCCACAGGGATCGGTCCTGGGGCCGCATCTGTGGGACATCGGATACGACTGGGTGCTGCGCGCCGACCTCCCCAATGGCGTCAGCGTCGTTTGTTACGCTGACGACACGTTGGTCCTGGCGCAGGGGAGGTCGCACCAGGCGGCGGCCGAACTAGCGACACACGGGGTTGCAACAATCGTGGCCAGAATCCGGCAGTTGGGACTCGAGGTGGCCTTGCACAAGTCTGAGGCCATGTGTTTTCATGGTCCTCGGAACGCGCCACCGTCGGGTTCCCAAATAACGGTAGGAGGGGTTCACATCGGCGTCGAGTCGACGATGAAGTACCTGGGACTCGTCCTCGACAGTCGGTGGGACTTCGTGGAGCATTTCCGACGTTTGGCTCCCAGACTGGACCGGGCCGGGGCTGCCTTGAAGCGGCTCCTGCCCAATCTAGGGGGTCCAAACGCCTCCTGCCGGAGGCTATACGCGGGGATCGTGCGGTCCATGGCCCTGTACGGGGCACCGGTGTGGGCGCATTCGTTGAGGCGGCGGCCTGCCCGCCGGTTGAACGCGTCCCATAGGGTCATGGCCACCCGGCTGGTCCGGGGATATCGCACGGTCTCCGGTGAGGCGGCGAGCCTCCTTGCCGGATTGCAGCCATGGGATCTGGAGGCAAAAGTCCTCGCGCATATTTGGGAGTGGCGTGGGGAGGCGAAACACCGGGGCTTGACTCCGATGCCGCGAGAAATCGCGGCACAGCGGACAGAGCTCCGACGGGATCTCATGGCGTCATGGAGAGTGCGATTGTCGCAACCCAGTGCTGGGCACGCCACTATTGCGGCGATAAGTCCCCTCTTTGAGGAGTGGCTGGAGAGGCGCCATGGCGTCCTCATCCTCACCTTCCGCCTGACGCAGGTCCTCACCGGACACGGCTGTTTCGGGAGGTACCTGTTTCGGATAAGGCGGGAGGAAACGCCCGGGTGTCATCACTGCGTGGATCGCCCGGAGCACACGGTGGAGCATACGGTGGAGGTATGCCCGGCTTGGGCAGAGCACCGCCGTGTCCTCGTGGAGGCGATCGGTGGCGGGGATCTCTGGCGTCCGGCCCTGGTCCAGGCCATGGTACGGAGCGAGAGGGCATGGGAGGCCGTCACCTCCTTCTGCGAAGCAGTAATGCTCGCGAAGGAGGAGGCGGAGCGCGTGAGGGAGAGGCAAATTTCGCGCCCTCACGCCCCTAGCCGCCGCAGGAGGAGACGCCCCGGGCGTCGGGAATCGATCGCGGATTCCCGGCCACCGTAGGCGCGGGCTTGCGGACGGTGAGCAATGGGTAGCTCGCCGTCCGGTAAGGACCAAGCCCGGGTCGATGGCGCGTTGTGTTCCACGCGCGCCTCAAAGAGTGTCAGCGAGTGAAGGGGTCCGATGAGACCATTGCCTGCCGGGGTTGCGGGAAAGTCCGAAAGGGATACCGTGGCCCCCTGGCATTGCACAGGCAAGAGAAGGAACACGGGTGGGTTTTAGTCAGTAAGAGTCTGACACGCCCTCCCGCTCCACCCAGAGCGGGAGACGTCATTTGATGGTTTCCCACCCAAAAAAAAAAAAAAAAAGGCCACATACAGCTTAAATTGTAAATGAGTATTTTCAGGACGTTGGCATCAATCGCATGGACTGGCCAGCGAGAAGCCCGGACCTGAATCCAATTGAACACGCTTGGGACGAGCTTGGGATGTGTGTAAGAAATCGAAAACCCACCCCAGCTACACTTCGAGACCTGAAACATGGGCTAGTGGAAGATATTCCGCAACATCATACAAGAAACTTAATAAACAGCATGCCCAATCGCCTGGCAGATGTGAGAAGAGCCCGGGGACGCAATACATTTTTGTTTTGAAGTTAGTTTTTGTGTTGTATGTGAGGTGTCAACCATTATTTTTTTTACGTAAAAGTTGTTGATATTTTGTTTTTATGTAATTTTGTCAATTGAACTAATAATGTTTCCAACATTTGGTGTTTTTTATTAATTGATAAATTATCTACAATATACAGTTTCATTTAGGCCGCTAGCTCTATTATTTTAAGAGTAATTTCAGTTTTTCGTAGTGACCCGTATTCTTTGTCTGCGAGTGTATTTACCTATTCTAAAGCGTAGTAGGTTCCAGGGATGTTGCAGATGTAGATTTTTTTACATACGGATGCCGGATCCTTTTTTTTAACTTTGCCCCACACTAGGAATTTCTCATGTATCGTGGGTGCGTTTAAAAACATTTAAACTCACATACACAAACAGCCAGACCCGGAACAACTACTTGTAGGTTATACCAATATTTGTTCCGTGCGGGAATCGAACCCGCGACACGCAGTGCAGCAGTCAATCGCTTAACCACTGCGCCAACCGTGCAGTGCTGTTTCGTTGAATGTTTTTCTATTGTTGGCAATTATAATAAAATAATTCCTAAATAATAATGATTTTAAAACCTATATTATAGCTCTCGAAATGTTTCTCTTTGTTGGATAAGACAATTTCGTGAAAATAGAAATAGAGCTATATTTCGATTTAGAGCTTTATTGATGATTTAAATTATTATAATTTACATTTCGTATAAATTTAAAGTCAAATCTATTTCAAATAGGCCCTTAAAAGGCACTTTTGAACTTCAAAACACTACTTCACATACTTTACTATTTCTAACACTAAAATATGTATAAGATGTACAAGTAAAGGAAAAAATAAGAATAAAATAAAAATAAACAAAACAGCTCTTCGGGCATCAAAAAATTCACCCGCATCGCTGTCAGTGGGAAAAGTGGCAGCGCCCAAAAGGCTGGCAGCGCTGCCACGTTGGATGGCAATATCCCTGGTAGGTTCCTATGGAGAAAAACAGGAAAGAAAGTCCATGTACACTCTATTGAATAAAAATATGTACATATAATAATTACAACCCCCCGTTGTTGGCCCATGGGCGGCCTTAAAATTCTGACTCCAGGTTAGTCACTAACCACATGAAAAGAAGATTGTTACAAAATATTGGTTACATCATCCATCTTGAAATCATAGTTACTGAGAACGATGTAGAAAGACGCGCACGCAGAGCAAAAATAAACGAGAAAAGACAATGAAAAAATAACATAAGCAATTCAAATAGTTAAGTCGTGGCAGCAAAAAAATGACTAGCCCAAACCGACGGCGGGCGTTCCAAAACATAACGCATGGATCCAAACCATTCAGGTCAACCAATTGGAAGGTAAACGATACAACCCGTGCGCCAACATCAGCGAAATATTTGAGTGAGCATGACATACTCTCAACTGCCAGGGTACATTCAATTCAATGATAAAAACAATTGAAAAGAGCTTTTGGTTTTCCAAGCAAAAGACTATTATGGTTGACGACCAAAAAACCGCAGAGGGAATCGGTCTTAGGCATAAGAGACAAAAAGTGTACGTGTTGTTAGACACATTAAAAATGTGATAATGATGATGACAGCTTTTAAGTGTGATTTTTTATGGTTCTGTACCTCAAAGGGAAACATCGTTTTCGGGGGGGAACCTTCAAAAGACGCCCGTCTTGCAGCACAAGTAAAAGAAAAATTACAAAAATTTTGCGATTACAAACTTACATTTGCAGTTGGAGAATTGACCGTGACGTACTCGTATATATTTGTTTTTGTTTTTCAACTACAATGTTAAGTTTGTTTATGGGTAAGTTCATCTCAACTATGGAACCCTTCATTGTGCGTGGTTCGACCCGCACTTGGTCGGTTTTTTTCCTTCGCGAGTTTTGTGTTCCTACTTAATTATTCATTTGCGAATGGGTACCAATGTCAATAAGTTATCCAGTATATTCTACCTACTGACAAAACAAAACATGAAATATTGTATACTCGTAAACAATACTCGTAATATTGTTTCTGTGAATCCTAAACTTCCGCGGAAAATACCAAAACAACGTTAACAATAATTTATGATTCCATGGTGTTTGTACCATGAAATGTTCAACCAGGAAACATTACTGGTCGTGATTTAAGTACCTAATGGTCATACATCTCAGATAACGTACTCATATGACGCTATAAAAGTTATTGTTCTATGATTTTTATACTTGCAATGGTGACTTTGAAGTGAAGATAGTTACTAATAAGTTATGCTAAGTATGATTCGTCGTTATTTATTACTGTCGTCAGTGCTCAATGACGGGGAGCTTCGTTCACGGGGTTTAAAAAAAATTAAATAACATAACATCATATAAAAATAATATAATCAAGTATGCTGCCAGAACTGCCGCGGATATTTGATTATATTATTTTCTAGAGTACTACAATATAATCTGTAGGCGTCCTGGGTTCTTACTTTAAGATCCCGTCGCAGAGCACTAAACTCTGCAAATGTGAGATCACAGCGTGAAACTTTCCATTTATGATGTAGTTTGGTTTTACGCTGAATATCGTTTATAATGTCTTTATTAAACCAAACTGGATACCTTCTATTTCCAGCGATCATTCTCGTCTTCTTTGGAATGGAAGAATCAAATAAGTCATACATTATTCTGTAAAACTCACCAGCAGCCGAGGGTGCGTCATTGCAGCGGAGAACGTCTTGCCATGGAGCCGAACGAATTTGATCGCTGAAAAGTGTATAGTCCCCTTTTGCAGTTCCAATCCCTGCTACGATCAATGTTGCTGGGATCCAATTTTTCACTATCCCTATGCGATGTGATGGTAATTGCAATGTCTAACGGAGGGTGATACAAGTCGATTGGAACCAGCTCTGTACCTTTGACATGTTCGCAGCTTACTTCGGTACCCTCCCGAGCCAACACTACATCTAACTTACTCCCACGCATATTCATCACTTCATTCATCTCTTCACTGTAGCCTGTAAGACCTTACGGGGACGTATCGACAGCCCAGAGCTCCATGGTCTTTTCTGCCGACTATTTGTGCCCGATACATATATCGGACACCGTCAGAGCCGCCGGCACAATCTGTTTGCGCAACTGCCAGCCAAAACTGTAGCCAGAGCCGAATCCCCAGTCTGTCGTACTCTAAAGGTGCTGAATGCCCTCCTGGCTGCCAACCCTGAATGTGATGTGTTTGCAGATGAATGGATTAAAATTATGCGTATATGTCTGGTGTTCTGTGAGAGAAAGTATGCAAAGGAGTCCACTGTTCCATGTTAGTTTTAAATTATATTATTGTCAACGTAATTTTTGTATCTATGTTAATTAATGTAATTGGTGTTGTACCGTTTTAATTAACTATAAATAAATAATATAATATAATATACACACATCAACACGGTCTAGGGATATTTCATACTCAATTAAATAACTCGAAAAGTACTGGCCGCATTGGAATCTTTTATACACCGATTTGTTTGTAATTTATCTCAGACTAATTCCAAATTAAAATTTTTGAAAATTCTTTTGTTTCGGTGGCATAAAAATGTCTTGATGTATAGGAGAGGGAATTTTCATTTGTGCGAAATTTAGAAAACAATACGAATTACGTTTAGTTACAGTTTTTTTTCATTTTTAAACGAAAGATAAAGTTAAAATTGAGGTATTGCAGCCATGCAACGCCGACATTTGACGAGGGCGGAGATGTTACGAGCTGTGGGAATGCTGGAAGCTGGATCTGTTCAGCGTAATGTTGCTGAGGCCATAGGGACCCATCAAAATGTAATTTCAAGATTGTGGACACGCTATCGTGCCACAGGTGAAGTAGCGGAGAGGCACCGGGGGCCAAGTTGCATCACTACCCCCAGACAAGACCGATTTTTGCAAATTACTGCGCGAGCTCAACCAAATGCAACGGCGACTCAATTGGTCCAAAGGCTGCGAGTGGAACACCAAGTGCTTGTGAGTGACCAAACTGTAAGACGGCGACTGCATGAAAGCAATCTACGCTCTCGTAGACCACTCCGGGTCCCACCTTTACGGAGAGGCAATCGTGGACGACGATTAGAATGGGTTCGGAAACACGTGGACTGGGGCCGTGAGCAATGGTCCAATGTGCTGTTCACGGATGAATCCAGGTTCGGCTTCCATCCAGATTCACGAAGAACGCGTGTTTGGCGAGTTCCTGGACGATGGAGCCGTCTCCAGAACCCTCAGGAAGTTCACCCATACCAAGGAGGAACAATTATAGTTTGGGCAGGAATTCGTCTTGGAGGACGGACGGATCTCGTTTGGGTGCGGGGCAATATGACGGCAGAACGATACGTCCAACAGGTGCTGGGGCCCGTAATCTTGCCCCACAGAACACAAATGGGGCAAGATTTCCTGCTCATGCACGACAATGCCCGGGCACACACGGCGAGAACGGTAGCAGCTTGGTTACATACACATAATGTTAGGGCCTTAGACTGGCCTGCTCAATCGCCAGATCTAAATCCCATTGAGCATGCGTGGGATATGCTGCAAAGAAGAGCTCTGAAGGAAGTTCCTGAAAATCTGGTTACAGAAGATCAACTTTTTGCGCACCTCAGAAGGACATGGGACAATATTCCGCAGCAAGACATTGACAACCTTGTTCTGAGCATGCCGAATCGTTGCCGATGTGTTATGAACATCATGGGCGCTTTCTCAGACTACTAAATTCAAGTTTATAAACACAAATTATATGATTTTTCTATTTTTTTCAGTTTTTACTCACAAATTAAAAGTTAATTCATATACGGTTTCCGTCTATTCTTCATTTTTTTTCCATAAAATCCTGAAATTTTAATCTAAGTACCTTAACCATTATTAAAAAATGGTAGAATATTAAATAACGTATCTTTTAAATATATACATGTCATATAAATAATTAACACATTGATAGTAATTCGCTTTTTTAAAAATATCCCTAGACCGTGTTGATGTGTGTATCATGCATTTATTTCCCGAAGGGTTAGACACATTTCGCCAGTAAGCATGTATTAAGTCCCATGTAACAGGGGGCGAGCCTATTGCCATTAAACGGGCACAAATACAGACAAAGTGGAGCGGTGTTTTTTTTTAAATATTTATGAAACCCGTGCAGGCACGATGCCTTGATTTGGATCGATGCATCCAAAGTAGGGTTGATAGTGCAACCCTACTAAGTACATTATATGATTAAATTAGCAATATTTTATTTTATTTTATTATATTATTTGTAATCACGTTCTCGAAAATGGCCCTATAACGATTTCGATGAAAGTTGCAATTTAGGGCTATATGGGGGCGAAAACTTTTTATATCGTTCTCGAAAACGGCTCTAATGATTTCGATGAAAGTTGCACTATAGGGGTATATGGGGGCAAAAAATCGATCAAGCTGGGTGTCATATCTGGGAAAACTCGTTTTCTCTATTTTAACAGCATGGGGATGTGATACAACGTTGGTATAACTGGATGACATGTTTATCTATTTTCACCCGAGCAGAGCACGGTACTAAAGACCAGCTTTCTAATTACGCAACATATTTTCGTAAACGATAAAGACAAACCTGTTTCATTTTGACAGTTCAACAACATTCATTGCGTTATTTACGTTGCTCTGCAGTTTTTTTTTCGAACTTACGGAGCAATGGATTAGCAATCTGTTTCAAAACGGTTCAGATTCGGATTGATTTTGCATTACGTAATTAGGGTACAGGTACTAAAGATGAAAAGTGAACCAAGAAATGCAATGTTTCAGTGAACGGTGCATTGCGGTTGTTTCAATGATAATAAGAATAATAGTTAATAAAAGTTTAATAGGATCTATTTTTGATTCGAAATCATAACTTATTTCCTATCGGAGAATCTACCAAAATTAATTTTTAGCCGGGGTCTAGGTTTACTCCAGGGATTGGGCATACTATTCTATCAAAGGCATACTATTCTATCAACGACTACTTAAATGATAAAATAATTGGTCGCTGTGATTAACTCAAGACAATGTTTAAATGTTCTTTCTCCAGAATTAGTTTACCTACTGACAGGTTATATGAGTTTATATAATTGTTTATAATTTTACTTTATAAGTTAATTTATTTTAACTTTATTTTAATTTATTGTTGACATAATCTACTCATTACAATGTTTTTTTATGAGTTGTATTGTAATATGTGGTTAGCGACCTCTACAATTATTTATTTTACCTCGATGGTCCTAGTTTTTCAATTATAACTTCTAGTTACGGCTATACGCTCTTTATGCCTAGAGGCTTTTTTTTAGTTATTGTTTACGTTTAGTTATTTTTATTTCTGCTTGTGAGTATAGTTCTCGATGTTTTTGGTTGCTATATTGGCGTATGCTAGCTGTCATATGGCTATTAATTTAGAATTTAAATTATGTTTTGCGTAATGTAAATTATCTTGCATACTATGACGGCACGGTTGGCGCAGTGGTTAAGTAATTGACTGCTGTGCTGCATGTCGCGGGTTCGATCCCCGCACGGAACAAATATTTGTATGACCTACAATTAATTGTTCCGGGTCTGGCTGTTTGTGTATGTGAGTTTATATGTATGTAAACGCACCCACGATACAGGAGAAATTCCTAGTGTGGGGCAACGTTTAAAAAAAAAAAAAAAAAATATAAAATAATTTTTTTTCTAACTGAACAGACAACTGTGCTGCTGGGGAGTTTGTTGCGCCACTTCTTCTTCCCAGCAAAAGCACTAGAAAGTGGTGAAGGGTGGGCGTTTTGGGGGACTGTCTTATGTAATTCGAAAAGTGCTGATTCTCAGCCTAGTTTGAATAAATGACTTTTCAATTTTGAATTGGTGAAACGAGTGGTTAGAGTAGAGATTATCAGCTATTAAAATAGGAGTTATAATTTACACAACAATTATTTAAACATTAGGACGGTTATTTTGATTAGTTGGAAAAAAATACGGGCAGTCATTTAATAATTAATAATTTGGCGGTAGGTAAACAAGAAAAGTAATAAAAATAAATACCGGCCAAGTGTATGTTGTACCACGCACAATTAATGGTTCCGTAGTTGGGATGAATTTTATTTATCCCAAGACCCTAGATAACATTGTAGTTGAAAAACATGTTCTCCCATACAGAATATATGGGAGAACATGTTTTTGGAACTGCAAATGTAAGTTGGTCGATTATTACACGTTAATTTGTAGAGCCTACTTAGCTGTGGTAGTTTTATTTTTAATTTTGTTATATATGTATACCACTGCCATAATTTTTTCACATATTCAAAACCAACCATTTAGCTGGCAGGGGGGGGCAGGGGCATGACTGTAACAAACGGATCCCTGAATCCAAAAATGGTTTACACACAATTACAAAATTTTTGAACGACCTTTCCAACGACAAGCCACACTATGGGATAGCTGAGAAAAAAAAACGTTCCCACTTTACTTGTAGCCCAAAAAAAAACCACTTCGTCCACGTGAATTTATTATTTTTACCACTTTGTCGACGTGATAAACATGTATGTATGTATACCCATGCCAAATTACAGCTTTCTAGTACTAAGAGTCCCTGAGCTAAGTCACGGACAGACAGATGGTCTGACAGACAGACGGACATCGCGAAACTATAAGGGTTTCTTATTGACTACGGAACACTAAAGATGGTCGGTTATTTCATCCTACAATGTCAGTACTAAAAATACCTACTCAAGTAGTGTATAAACATAAATGAATGGCCAGTAAAAATTTTGGAATGAACAGTCAGTTCATAGATTGGTTTACTGCTCAGTTTTTACTGCCGAACTTGTTAATAAGCATGCATTTTGTAATTTTCAATTTACCAAAACTACAATAAACGTTTTAAATCAGTGCCTATTGATTTGCAAGACTACGGCTACAATACAAAATCTATAAATAGTACGACAGGCGCTAGCTTCACGTGGAAATATAAATATTAAATTTTACTTTGCCTACACTAGTGACCTATGATTACAATTACTGCATCTTACAAAGTAAAACGACTATGATGTCTTGGATAACCTTAGAGGCTTAGATTATATTTTATAAGATCTTGAAAAATAAAAGGAATACGGAAATGTACATATAGTCACGGCCCCGAAAGTGGTGGTCGATGCCATCAAGCCAAAATTTGGTTCAAAATTAAGAAAAAAATGTGTATAGTTACATTCTGAAGTTTCTAGAAAAATTGAGATACGCGTCATACTTATATTACAAAATAGTTGTAAAATCGGCTCTTTTTTTGGTTTTCTATTTAAAAAAGTAATGGTTTTACAAAAAAAAAAACCAGTAAAAGTTGTTCAGAAGATAATTTTACATAGGGATTAATGATTAAAAAAATCCAAAAAAAACGAATTATTGTTTATTTTTGGCCCTGAAACCTAGAATTGGAAAAACTAAAAAGTGAGTGAAAACTATCTTATAGACGTTCGAATTTAATAAAAATCGGGCATTTTGTGGCTATTGTTATTATTAACAAAGTCTCCCAGTCCGATCGCAAAATTCTATATGGCGGCCTACCGCAAAATTATTAACAAAATAATAATAATAAGCAATTACTTGTGTCGCAGCGGCCAGATCCGAACCAATTTCTTTGCAATCTGTAGGTACTAATAAGCCATTTAATCAGTCCAAAATTCTATTTTTTTTTTATCGATAAACAAAATTATAATAAAATAAAATATATTTGCGAATTGCACGATTTAAAATAATGCAATTTTTTTTTGCACTTATTTTTTTAAGAATTTAAAAAAAAAAGTATTACAATCAATCGGAGCGAAGATAGGTTTTTTTTTCAATTACGCATAGTGATCGCTATCTTGTGTATTTTTACTTCGGACCGGGCTATAGTTCTTTTCTTCAATACTTACTTTACAATGAGAATTTTTTGCCGAAAGGTTTACGGCGATCCTTTTGCCATAAACGATGTTATCAAATTACGCAAAATCACGCGACAGCTGCGGCTATTGCGGGCTTTGCCCAGCAGCGCGACGCGCATGCGTAGTAGCTCGAATTTTCCCGCCCCGAGACCTAACAGTTAAATTAGTTGCATAAATCAATTGAGGGACCCAAAAGTCACTCACGACGATGCAGATTTTTCCATTCCTATGTATTTTTTCCTCAGCTACACGCTGGTACTATTTGTTTTTTCGTACGATGACTGTAAAACGGTCAAAATAACACTTTTTGGGTCAGTATTCGGTTTACGAGTCCCATATTACTTATTTTGGGATTATCGTTAACTTCTTTCATTACTTACATAACATTACCTACCTTGACAGCCTACACAATTGTACCTATTGTATTATGCGTGTCTTTACATCGCCTTTTTGTCTGTTATGAATGCAATAAACTGAGTAAGTATTAATTTTGAGATATCATCATCATCATCATTTTTTTTTTCTAATTGAACAGACAGCTGTGCTGCTGGGGAGTTTGTTGCGCCACTTCTTCTTCCCAGCTAAAGCACTAAACCTATATTCGCTCCTATTGGTTGTAGAACTTTTTTTTTTTTTGTAAATTCATTAAAAAAATAAGAGCAAAACATGAAATTTATTTTAAATCGCAAAGTGCAAAATTCGCGAAGATACGGACGTGCATTTTCACTTTTTTAATAACAATTTTGTTTATAGATAAAAAAAATAGAATTTAGGACTGATTAAATGGCTTATTAGTACTTACAGATTGCAAAAAAATTGGTTCGGATCTGCTGCGACACAAGCTATTGCTTATGAAATTTTTTAGTTAACAATTTTGCGGTAGGCCGCCATTTAGAAATTTCGCGAGCGGACTAAGGGTACTTTGTTAATAATAACAATAGCCACAAAATGCCCGATTTTTATTAAATTCTAACGTCTTTATGATTGTTTTCACTCACTTTTTAGTTTTTCCAATTCTAGGTTTCGTTTTTTGGATTATTTTTAATCATTAATCCCTATGTAAAATTATCTTCTGAACAACTTTTATTGGTTTTTTTTTTGTAAAACCAATACTTTTTTAAATAACTTATAAAAAAAAAAAAGAGCCGATTTTACAACTATTTTGCAATATAAAAGTATGACGCGTATCTCCGTTTTCCTAGACACTTCAGGATGTAACTACTTATATACACATTTTTTTCTTAATTTTGAACCAAATTTCGGCTTGATGGCATCGACCACCACTCCCATTTCCTTAGGGCCGTGACTAATAATGTATCAAAACAAAACAGTTAATTTATGCGCCTGCAAAAATTATGCTTGCAATAAGCAAGAGCGCGTTGAAGTCGTTTATTCTACGAAAGATGTGTGAAAATATTTTATAACTTTTCATAAATTCTCTAAAGTTACAAGTACAAAGTGGTTTGTCTGCGAATTCTCTTAGTTCTTCTAAGCTCATTTACGGATTTTGATACAGTTTTCACCATCATCTAATTCATTTATTGATGGTATTGGTTCAATTAAGTTTGTGACATTCACGTAGTTTCACGTCTGCATTTTGAATTTAGTCCAAAACTTGAGTCGAGAAAAAATGCAATTGAGTCCCGTAAATAGCTTTTATTGTAATTACTAGATCAGATTCTAATCTGTTTATGCAATGTACCTTTTTTGTAAAGGTTAACTAATATGTATAAAATATTAGTTAAACTTTATACAATAAGGTGGCATTATAAGTCTTCCGGTACGGTGAAAGGCCAGACAGCCACGACGCGACTCTGCAAAACATTTTTTTTAATTCAAAAATATTTAAAATATGGGCTACGATCAAAAAAATATACTGTCTGTAAGGATATTTAGACAAGGTGACTAAAACTTAGAACATTTGCTCAATAAAATTCGGTCCAGATTTCAGTCTCAGTCAAGAAAAATACTGGCCGAGTGCGTGTCGGACCACGCGCAATGAAGGGTTCCGTAGTTGGGTCTGGCTGTTTGTGTATGTGAGCATAAATGTTTGTAAACGTACCCACGATACAGGAGAAATCCTAGTGTGGGGAAACGTTGTAAAAAATAATAATAATAATAATATCCCATGAATAAACATAACTTAGTAGTTGAGAAACATCGATATATGTCACATTCTTTTTTGTGTTTTTGAACTACAAATTATAAATTTTTGGACCTTTTCCTTTACTTGTGCTGCAAGACTTTGTTTCTTGCCAAATTTCATGATTCTAGATCAACGGGAAGTACCCTAAAGGTTTTGATTTATTTGAAATATGTCGCATAAATGGCCACTTTTTTATTGCGTTGACTTAGAATCTTCGATTTCTTTAGAGCTGCAAGGAAAAATAGATCTACGTATATGATATTAATTTCAACATGATACCTCCACGAGTTTCTGAGAAAATGGGTCTTGACAGACTGATGGACGGACAACGAAGTGTTCCGTTTTTTCCTTTTAAGGGTACGGAACCCTAAAAAGAAAAAGGAAAGGTGGCAATAATGAACACAAATTAGCAACAGTATTTGATTACTTAGACTTTGCAAAAACAAGGTGTGAAACAAACACAAAAGTGAATTACTTTGGTTTATTAAAATATTTATATCAAAGATGACAACAAAATTTTACAAAAACAATAAAACGTAAATAAACAACAGCATAATTAACATAGATACATCATAATTTTTCAAGCATATTATAAAGCATATTAATGTAAATGTAGATACATAAAATAATGAGTAACAGTAAAAAAATACTGAGTAGGAGAGTTGAGCGGTTAGAGCTGCTTCAGACAGACTGAGTTCAAACATTCATAGAACGCCTCAGCAAGGTCTATCTGTACCTGCTCTTATAGGTTTTACAAAAGAGGCTTTATTCAGGAATATTGATGCCAGCGGCCCTCGCGCGGTCTTCGTACTTCTTCCTCCAGTCGCCTTTGGGGTCGTACTTGGCGGTCAGCTCGTGCCACAAGTCCAGCTCGTTCTTGATCAGGTGCTCGATGACCCTATATGCTCCCTTCTCTTGTGCTTCGGTGCATTTCTCGCAGCCATTCTCAATGGCTTCCTGAAGATGTTCTGTAAAGAGAAATGTAAATTATTTTAAATTTGGTGTTTACCTCAGAATTGGCGAAATGGATAGGCTGAATTCAAAGTTCCAAGATACTGGAAAGTTCCACGCTGTTAGAATCAAGTAATGTAGAGTTTCAGGATCGAGAATAGTATGTCAGTTGTTTTTGTTTCCTTTATAAAAACAATGCTACAGATAAATAAACGTTCCATAGATAATATGGTAATCTTTTCCCCAATGTAGACTCAACGGAAGTGGATCGTTCATTGATACTGGACGTGACTCGCCTTCGAAATTATAACATTATCTACAGTACTTTAGAAGACCTCCCCCCCCACCCTCCTCCTTGTCCTCTTCAATTTGATTTCCTCCGGTTATTTTAATTTTATTTCTTAACTCTTTAGCTTAGAACTGAAGTACAAAAACTTCATACATTTAAGTATAAAAAAAAAATACTGCGTGTCTGATGACCCATTCTTGTCAAAATGGGTCATTTTGGGTGCTTTAATTTAGTTAAACATCACGCGTGATGTTATATTATGAAATTTAGATATTTTCACTTGATATATTATCATAAGCTTACTATCCAATCGTAACAAATTATTCGTAAAATTTTAGCCCAACAAAATGCGCTCATAAACATTTCACTCTTCCGTTATCATCTCTAGGTGCAAGTGTCAATGGTAGTGCAAAGATTTATACTCTATTGAGATAATTATGCCTCCGAGGTAAGAAGTCAATTGCTTTTACTTCTGGGAACACGTGTGTTATTATGTGCTTATGCAATGTGCCACTGCCTGCAGTTAGTTACCTTCATACTCATCATTTCAGTTGAAATAAATCCACTGTTGGACATACACACCCCTTAGATTTACGACATGATATGTATTTCAACCACTTTGTATTATGAAGTCCTACTGCGAATAATGCGATCCAAGAATTGACATTATGAATATCAAATCTATTGGATTTCAGATAGTTTGTTTAATTTAAAACGGTTTTTATTCTCCTATTGCAATGTATTTTTCGTAACCTTGGCCTACATATTTCTGTATACCAGAGGTTTTAGTATTATGTATCCTAATTAATAACGACCTCAATACGCGATCTGGTACTGGTAATTATTTGAAAGTGTGTCATTTGTTAAGATGTACAAAACATTCCCCAACACTATACTTCTAATTAATGTTTTAGATGCATTAAATTGATATTACGAGTAACTCTTTTTGCAATACAATTATATTTTTAAAATTATTTTGAGACTTTATGGTTAAAAGAAATCAAAACATAAATCCGTGGACTGTGAGATTCACAGCTCTACAGTAAAAGGTACTGCTCCGTATTTTTTCTACTGCAGGAGAAACACAACTTCTCTTACAGGGAAGGGGCAGCAATGATCACCACTCCAGCACGCGTAGCATGACCATAGAAACGGGTTTTGTCGACGGAATAATAGATGAAATTACAGGTTGTACAAAGATTTCTATCATTTTAAGCATGGTGATGTTAATACTGAGGAGAAGAAATGTTTCTATTCTTCAGTTGACAAAAGTCTACAATGTCAAGTATGATGACCAATTTTTTTCTACGTTGAGTTACATTCAAAAGGCTTTAAAACATGGCGTCTGACCTTTTTTTTCGATAAATAATGTAAATATTAGTAGTAGTAGTAGTAGAATTCATCACTAGCTACCTTCCTAGCTATGGAGAGAATAAATGTGTCTTTGTCTTCATAGTAACGCGAGTCTACGGGTCGCCCCGTGCTTGGGCAGAAGAGATGTCGAGTTGGATAGAAAGAACTTTGTTTATTCTTGTTAGAATAGAGATAGATTTGGTCCTGCTAAGCGTGCAGGTCTTAGCTTGTTGTTTACTTCAGACTCTGAATTCCAATTTTTTTTTACGATGTTTTCTTTTACATAGTCAATAGACACAATAGACATTGATCAAATAAATATTATGAATCACTTCGTCATATTTCAGATCTCGTGCACAAATCATCGTGCTTGAGAAGTGGGTCCAGTCCAGTCATCAATACTTTCAGTTTCACTCAACAACAAGATCTATTTACCTTTGAGCTCCTTGCCTTCGGCACTGCACTTTCCCTTGTCCATGACGCAGTTAAAGTAAGAAATGAGGAGTCGTTTGTTCTCAAGGATCTCATCCAGATTGAGGTTGTCGTACTTGTCGGTGTATTTATCTTCGGCCATGACGGCGGCCACCATCACACACAGCAGTAGGGCGAACTTCATGATCACTGGAACATTTAGGAAAATATGAGTTGAAGAGGAAAGCAAAAAATGAAGTGATGGAATGCGAAAAAAGTGCTGGGTTTGATGCTAGGAACTGTAATATCAGGGATACAAAAATGTGAATTCACGTGTTATCATGATGAAGACACGTAGATAAGTAAAAAGTCATGCAAGCTAACTTTAAACCATTCACAATAACTTTAAAATTATGTGAAATGAAAGAAGGTGCTTGTCACACAGAAAAGCGATCAAGACTATTTGGCAAAAACAGGTTAAGCTAATGGTGACAGAATTAATTACTGTATCAGCTTGCAAAGATAGACAAAAATTCCACAACAAAATAAACAATAAATTCAAGACTATGAAGCAGGAAAAGCAGGAAAGCAGAAAAATACACCACACAATTATATCAACCCTTTTCTTCTACTTCACGATTTAGATGAGTACGATCCACATTATATGTTTGAAACGCATGCAAAAATACTTATTTTATGAAGATTTATAAGTACTCAAATATATAATTAGTATGACCTACCGTTTGTTCCTCTAGTGAGTATGTAAGTAATCGCAAGTAGTCGGATGACTTATGATGTCCGTCGTAATGATATGCCTCTATATATACTGTCGACGGTGTGCTTAAAACATCTAATTTGCCCCTGGTTGGTTCATTATATTATCTGTCTTCGATGCATAACCCGCGTACTTGTGATACAGGACGTTCTATTTTCTTTGTTTCTATTTTCATATCACGTCATTGGAACGAATTGTACCTCCCTACATAATATATATTTGCGTACATCTTAGAATGTTGAATTATTATTTTGTTGATCCTTCTTATACATTTTGAAAATATTGTTTTGTAATAAGCAGGCTATTTTATGACATAAGGACAAATAAATAATTTATTCAATATAAGTAAATTAAAGTTGGGTTTGTAAGTACATTTTACATTAGTAACAAAAACTTTCAAGAATTGTTGACGGAAGCATAATATAATATGAAGCTCACAGTTAATCTTAGTTTTAAATATTACTTAACTAGCTGCGCCCCACGGTTTCACCCGTAAATGTCTCGATTCCGTGGGAATATCAGGATAAAAGTATCCTATGTCTTAATCCAGGTCATGGTCTACCCATGTGCCAAATTTCATTCTAATCCGTTTATCGGGTTTAGCGTGAGAGCGAAAGAAACAAACAAACTCACTTTCACATTTATAATATTATAGTTATGTTGCCCGCGACTTGGTCTGCAATCCAGGATTAAAAGTAGCCTATGTCCTTCTCCAGAACAAACTCACTTTGGCATTAGTAGTATGTGTTAGGATTACCTACGTTTTTTAAATTATAAACAGAATAATAATTATGAAAACGTATAATTGTTAATTAAATTAGGAACTTGTTTCTGAAAATATTTTTATTTTTTTGTCATTGCTGCATTGTTTAGTAGCATATGAACAGTAGAAACAAGAATATTAGATTTAAATAAATTTAGGCTACGGGTTAATTAACCCTGCCAGTTCCATTGTGATATTACTTTCTTAAAACTATAACTAATACAAAACTATGAATAATGTGCTTGATTGATAGTTTAATCACTCCGCGGATATGAGCACAGGACAATTCATTATTAGGCAATTAGAGAATAATCATTAATTCTTGCATCTATCGGAACTCGTTTGCATAATTTATAGCAACGTTAAAAAGTGTCATCAGTTAATATCTTAACCAGCAAAGCATTTAAATAAACTTATTCAATAATTTTGTTCATTTTATGAAAAAAGGTATAAGATTCTGGACAGATTTTTAGTAGATTTTAAGTTTTTTTTTAAATCGCATACTTAGTTGGTATTGTGTTTTGAAATAAACACAAAATGGTGTGAATAATGTAAAAGTTTGTGCAGGTTTCGTATACTCGTACGCCTTCATAATTTGTACATTTAATTAAAAAAAATAGTTTTTAGTCATTTTGATTCAATTGTGGGTTCAATACTTTCAAGATGAATTCTTCGAAAAGTATAATTCTTTCTGCAGTTATCTTTGAAGTCATACTGCACCCTTATTACGTAACACACTTTTAATCACAATCTGAATGATTTCGAATGATTAATTAATATTGCTAATCCATTGCTTCATAATGTTCGAAAAATATGTCTGCTCACCAACGTAAATAACGCAATGAATGTTGTTGAACTGTCAAAATTAAAGCCATTGGTACTGTAATAGTCATAGTGTTAAGCAATTAACCCGCTGGAATAATTTCAACAAACATATAGATACATATAAAACCAGTAGGTACACTTAAAAAAAAGATGATAATTTTATTTATATAAAGACCTAAAGATATATCATAATTATTCGTTCTATTATGGAAATGCTTGCAGTATTACAATTTTACATCAAATCCTTTGTATTTTACGCATGTATTTGTTCTCATTATCTTGAATGAGCTAAATACTAATAAGAAATCGACGTAATAATGAAACCATATGTGTATCATGATATGAATTCGCTCTCTCTATTATTTTTACTTGTCGCAACATCATGGTGAGAGCTTTTTAGCATCGTACTGAACTAACTTTTTGTTTTTATGTTTCTTAGTAGAAACACAGAGAACAGCAGCAAGAGAGAGTCGCAGTTGGCGCTGTGACCCGGGGTTTCAACCGATCTTAGTCTCGATTCCGTGGGAATATCGGGATAAAAGTGTCCTATGTACCCAGGTCATCAAATTTCATCCAAATCCGTACAGCTGTTTTAGCGTGAAAGCGAAAAAAACAAACAAACAAACTCACTTTCGCATTTATACGATTCGTTAGGATTAGGATAATTGTGTTTAGTTTTTGATTTACCTGTGTGAGTCCCAATAATATTTTTTTCTTTCTTTAATTTCTTCAATATCTAAATTGTTATTTAATTTTGAGAGCATACTGTATATTAAAATTATGTTAAGGGGAAACGCTCGCAGGGTCTTCCGTTTCCACTACCGTTATGTAGGTACCCTTGAAACTACGTGCATTGTTTATTATAGTTTTATATTTCTCATCACAATCTGCTCGTAAAAATCCTTAACGAATAATGTACACACGTGCCTATCAATAAGAAGAATGAAAATGTTGTAATTTTTTATGATAAATTAAAAAAAAAAACTATTAGACTGGTCATGAAAATTATACTAGGAACTGAAGCTCGTTTTTTAGAATGCTGGTCTAACATGAATCTCTATTGGAAACTAAATTCGAAAACTTGTTAAATTAGAGTGAAATCTCTCAGTTTTGAACGTAATAACCGTTTTTTTGCCTTTTAAGTCATTTTTTCCTTATTTTTTAATTCTAATCACAGTCTCAATCTATCAAAATATCCTCTAATTAACCTACATTTTTACAAGTTTTTGACATTGATTATCGCTGAGATGACACCGCGACTTGAATTTGAACGTTTTTTAAGTACGAGAATTGGACTTCAGTTCTGTCATTCTAGAATTTTTCTCCCTATCATATATAGTTTCTAGGTTAAAAAAGTACTAAAATTAATAATAATGTACTTATATTCGTTTACAAAAACCATGTGCTTTAGTAATGTTTAAAATAAATGTCTTTAAAATCCTAACTTATTGTTTTATTTGAATAATAATTATGTACAAGCACTACTCAGCATGAGGTCCTGGGTTCGATTTCCAGGTCTGGCAAAGTGTTATTGGGTTTTACCATCTGATATATCTTATTGGCAGCCCAGAGTATGGATTTGTGTCCGGTTAATGGCAATAGGCTCGCCCCCTGTTACATGGGACTTAAACATAACTGGTGCAATGTGGGTGTACTATAGGTACACCTCTGCTTAACCCTTCGGGGAATACATCCCTGATGTTATGTAATGTGACTACAATATACTCTACAATATAATACATCTCTTTAATGTTCTCATCGAGAAAACATGAGTTAGTTATGTGTTACATATAAATAGTCTAGAAAGAACCTCACGAATAAATTACAATACTTAACTTTGTTGCGGTTTATTTCCTATTTCGTGGAATTGATTATAGAATCTAGAATCAGTACCTAGAAACTATAAGTTATAGGTACGCTGTATTAAGCAAGATCAGTTCTTGTAATAATGCCACAGTATGTAAATACATAAATTATGTTTTTATTATTATTATTAGCCTTTTTAGTCGGACATACAAAGTATAGTGTTAAGTCTCGTATTTGGCGTTTGTTTATATTTTGTATGTCCGTTCGCCAGTTGGCAAAGGCCTCCACCAGCCTTCTCCATTCCTGTCTCTCTCTGGCCACTCTGTCCCATGTCGTTCCAGCGACCTCTCTGATGTCATAATCCCACCTTTTCTGTGGTCCTCCTCTCTTCCTTTGGCCGTGTCTTGGGTTACCACTAGGTAACTATTTTGCTCCATTTGTCCTTCCCTCTAATCATGTGTCCAGACCATTTCCACTTTAGTCTTCTGATTTAAAGGGCTATGTGCTGAACCTTGGTCTTGTGTCTGATAGTTTTGTTTTTATTATGACAAAACAAAAAAAAAAACATATTTATATAAACATTGCTATGACAAATATTTCTTTTATCGCACGTCATAAAAGCAATTTCGTTTTGTGCTCTAATGAATGAATTAGATAAATGAATTCAAAATACAAACTATTTACAGAGCCAAATTAATTAATCTGTAAATAGTTTGTTTTTTGCATTCATTTATAAACCACCTAACATACAGGGTGGTGATTAAGACACCTGCTTCTGTCAAGGGGTGATTCTACGCGTTATAATAAAAATCTTTCCTTGAAACTCATATCCGATTCGTGAATATAAAATCAAATTCCTATACAACAGTATCAGACTATTTCGATACACGTATTTTTTACTTTTACCAATCTTATACATTTATGAGTTTCATAGCGAAAGTTGTTTAGCATGACAGGTAGAAACACCCCCTTGACGGATGCAGGCCACTAAATTGCCACCCTTTAAATTATAAACATTTCTGACATCACGAAGCAGTTTATTACGCTATTGTTCATTAATTGACTACCTACATCTTATTATTAAACTTACAACAGCCACACGTAAGATTTTAGCGTCATCTAGCAGCCTAACAGGAAAAACCTATCGTTAGATTTGATGAAGGTAACGTTTTTATTGTACATAAACAATAATATGAATCAACCGGTGCAAGGCCATCGCTATAATTGGCTAAGTTATATTTTGACAGGCTGTTTTAACGTAAAACATATTCTATGGCACTCGGTAATAGCTTAGCTATCTATCAGTGAAATAATTTTTGAAATCGGATTAGTAGTTTCGGTGATTACCTCCTACATCCAAACTTACAAACTTTACCTCTTTTAATATAAGTGAAGATTACCATATTTCCAGTGAAACTTTCGTTTAAATTAATATTTATTGTGATCCTTGTAATTTCTAACTGGTAGAAGTAGGTATTTGCTCTTAATTCTAAAATATAAACCACCATTTTACATTGCGTTGCTGTCATTAGAGACGTCTAAAAATGACAAGAGATGTGGCCTTTTGGGCTCTGCCTCTTCTCCAAAAGAAATGACTTATTTGAACCGTGCACCTAGCTTCTAATGTTTCATAAGTGCCCATTTAAGTTTATGTGAAATAGAACATTTTGATTTGTAATACCTAAAAACACCATAGGAATGATCGATTTCTTCACCAAGCTTGAGTCTTTTGGCAACCAATTCTCTATTTATTCATAATATTTTCATTGTAGATCAGTCTGATTACTTATATTTATACTGCGTTTCAGTCTTCCTTGGCATAACGCTGTTGACTGTCAAATAAGCAGAAAAAATGGGTACAAAAAGTTCAAGGTGTTTTTTTACCATTTGCATGGCGCAGAGTTGGTTGTTTTGTTATCCCAGCAAACTATGTGCATCACTGAAAACACTGAGGACCTACCTAACCTAGTACTCAAATACAATATTCGCCTTAACTATCTTCCACTTGGTTATACAATAATCCGCCCGACAGTTAAATGTAGCAGACGCAACGAGCATGGACCGATGGACCTTCGTGCAACACGTTGAGCAAGCCCGACTGTTTACCACCTCGGCTGTCGTTAGGTGAATCATTACTATCAGGGAAGGTACTCTACCTATATTGATGACAGTAACTAAAAGATTCAAGCTCAGTATTTTTATACATATATATATTTCAAGACTCTTATCCGAAGGTCTAGGTTTTTTTAAATAAGTGGTTGTACTTTATAAATGCAATACAAGCCCACTGTGCCCTTGACCACTACATGTAAGGGATGGAATATTGTGTTTTCTATAACTTACAGTAAACAAACAAACTCTGTTACAGAAATACGTTTTTGTAATGCCATCTTATTAAAATTGCGTTGACAAAAACACTAACATTCAGGACCTTAACCCATTGTTAGCCTCAACTTAGCCACAAATAATTTTGAATCTGATTTGAAATGAACAGTGTGCAATATTTCAGAGTTTTAGAGGCCAGTCTATCACATCCACGTATGTAATATCATTGCCAGCAGATTGCATTCCAACTTACCTAATTACATGCACTATGGATGCGTTCCTAATTAGTAATTCTTTTATTCGTCAAAACAAATTACGTAAATGCCATCTATATTGTTTAGCTTTAACTACGTCAATATACAAAAACACTACATTATGTAGGTTCACGGGTTACATTGACGATTACTTTTTGTGTTGAGTTATCATTAATTTAAACTTTTCCATTCACATGTGAGCTAAGTAGATTGCACTAAATGCAGGAAAATATGGAATTAAAGCGGTTCGCAAAACTACCAACCAGTTGTACTTGTTACGAAATGCAAGTGTCAACAAGGCTGTTTACTTTTGGCCATTTCAGATTCCGCTTATTCTTTGAGGAAAATACGAGTTAAAACAATTGCCTTAATAAATATGGATAGTGGTGGATAAAAATAGTGGCTAAACATCATGTGTGCGTATCCCCAGCAAGAAAATCTCTTCTGGAATGAATTGAGTTCAACGAATAATAAGAGCGTATTATGCTGTAAATGTGCGCTAATTAGTTTTTTTTGCGTATTGTCGTTTGGAAAAAAACGGAAAAGCTGAGCCTGCTGGAGTAAAATTTTAAACGAATGACCGGAGAGAGAAATAAGGTACATGGGCGAATATTTCAATTACTGCTGGAGTAACGTTTTGAGATTTTCTTGCTGAGGTACGCACACAATTATCAGCATAGAACATCTTATATCTCTACTAATTTAATAATGCTGAAGAGTTTGTTTGTTGATGTATAACATCTTTCCTCTCACTTTTCTGCAATCTGTGTTACACACTTCCGTCCCGTTTTTCGTGAAACGGGACGGAAGTGTGTAACAGGAAGCCGGGGAAGCGCGCGCTATTTGATTTGACTAATGAGCGCGCGCGGTGCTAGAGTTAGAAGTCAGATGGCACCAACCCATTTTGCGTGAGGTTGGTACTGTCAACCAAGATGTCAGATGTAACCCACGATATGCGACTACTGTAAGGCTCACTCGTTTTTTTTTTGGCTGTACGCAGTAATCTCTGGAACTATCAGTTGGATTTGAAAAAATATTTTTGCTGTTGATAGCCCAATTCTTGAGGAAGGTTATAAGCTAACGCGCCTTAACATCACGCTAAGACCACGAGGAGCCAACCAAAAAAAAAAGTCTGAAAGAATGCTAAGCGAACACGAAGGAATAGCACGGGCGAGCTATGCGATGCGACACGCTGGGGCGGGGGAACAAAAAAATCACGCGGACGAAGATATGGACAGAAACTAGTCTAAAAATTAAATTAGCATTAACATTGGTACATATTCTAAAATTATATAAAATTTCAAATTCTCATGTGCAGCATTGCGTAACGTATTTTTTCTATTTGCTTATTTTACTTAATTATTAAATATTCTTGCTCACGGACAAGTACATTTTTAACTATAAGAAAATATCCAATTAATATTTACCAAATCTAGTCTTCCAGACTGGCTTCTTGCTTTATTTCTTATTCCTATGTTTAAGTTAACAACTTATCAAAATCACTTTCAGGAATGGCCGCCCTCGTTCTTTCTAACAAGTCAAAAATTTGTTGTGGGCTATGCACGGTACCCATACTCGCTGCGTGTTCAATTGGGTTGAGGTCTGGCGATTGAGCAGGCCTCGGCAGAACGTTGATGCGAGCATCGGCAAGAGTGCGTGTTACGACTCTGTGGACATGCATTGTCGTGCATAAGTCGAAACTAATCACCCAACCGGCTTCAAAAAGGGATGATCACGTCTGAAACAATCTTCTCCGCATAAATTTGAGCATCGAGATTGCCCTTGATACAAATTAGATCAGTACTTCCACCGATTCAAATACCGGCCCTAACCATTATTGTTCCTCCTCCATAGGAATGCACTTCCTTAAAAAATTTCAAACGTTCTTGACGTCCAGAGGTCTTCCAAATTCGAATACGTCTTGTATCCGGCCTCATTACGAAACGAGATTCATCGGAAAAGCAAACACAACGCCAGTCTTCTTCCCAATTCCTATGTTCGCGAGCCCATTGTAAGCGAGCCCTACGATTGCGGGGTGCTATAGGTGGAACTCGCAGCGGCCTTTGGGGACGCAGTCCCACTTCACGTAAACGATTTCGGATGGTTTGGTCGCTTATCAGCAAGCCTGAAAAGCTGTGGAGCCTCGTAGCCAACATCATGGCAGTCATGGTACGATTCCGTCGAGAAGTATTATGGATGTACCGTTTCCAGCCTGCAAGTGGTGATGCGAGATAGTCCTCCATGTCGCTCGGCCACGTTGCGCGTGATACGATAGCGTGTCCAGAGGCGGCTTATGACAAGTCCCATAATTATGCACTGGATTTCTGTTCACTTAAATGACAATAAAAAATTACGAAAGTACCTATGTGTTATGTTTTTGAAGACTATGGGTACCTATACATACCTCCATGTTTTAATTTTTAATGTTTTTACTATTTATTTAATTTTTGTCCATAGGTATTTTGCTTGCAATATTCTTCTATTCGTGTGGTTAGTGACTAAGCTGGTGTCACAGTTTTAAAGCCGCCCATGGGCCTCGGACTTGGCTTGGCTTTTTTTTTAGGTGGGAAATTATCAAATAACTTCTCCGGCTCCGGGGGGAGCGGTAGGGCGTGTCAGACTCTTAAACCCACCCTTGTTCATTCAGTTGTCTGTGTGTAGCCAGGGGCTACGGTAACCCTTTTGGACTCTCCCGTGACCCTGGCAGGTATCGGCCCTAGCGGACCCCGTCAGTTGCGCTGACACTCTTTGAGGCGCACGAGGAACACAACGTACCGTTGGCCCGGGCCTGGTCCTTATTGAACGGCGAACTTCCCATTGCCTCACCGTCCGAAAGCCCGCGCCTGCGGTGGCCGGAAATCGGCCTGGGATTCCCAATGCCCAGGGCGTCTCCTGCGGTGACTAGGGGCGTCAGGGTGCGAAATTTGCCTCTCCCTCACGCGTTCCGCCTACTCATTCGCAAATATTACTGCTTCGCAGAAGGAGGTGACGGTTTCCCATGCCCTCTCACTCCGTACCATGGTCTGGACTAGGGCCGGAGGCTTGGCTTGGCTTTTTGCTTGAGATAAAGCACTGTTTTTTTTTAAATTATTATTTCTAGGTTGCTGTTTTATTATTTTTGTTTTCAGTTTTAATAGGTTGAAAGTTTCAGTGTTCCATAGGTTACCTGAATGATAAAACCTGTATTTTTAAGAATGTAGTAAAAGCTTACATTTAGGTATGGGTATGTTTAGAATATGGTTAAAAACTGAAAGCTCGTTCGTGTGTTTTCGTTATAAGGACAGTCTTATGCAAAATTTCAAGCTTTTAGACCCAGCGGCTTAGGCTGCCCGAGTGCGCGTTATCTGTCATTGAACGAATTTAGCTATGGGATCGAGAACATGATCCTTTTATTACAACACAACAGAATAATTAGATTATGCTCTCGATCCCAAAGCCTAGAGATAGCTATATATTTTTTTTTTAATTTGCCCCAGATTAGGAATATCTCTTGTATTGTGGGTGCGTTTAAAAATATTTAAACTCACTTATACAAACAGCCAGACCCGGAACAACTACTTGTAGGTCATACAAATATTTGTTTCGTGCGGGAATCGAACCCGCAACACGCAGTGCAGCAGTAAATTGCATTAACCACTGCGCCAACCGTGCCGTCTAATGAATCAAAGTAAAAAAATGCAAGAGTTTATGAAGCAACTCCTGCAAAAACTATTATTATGTTTTTGTTGTAGACTTAAAAACAATGTTTACGCCATATAATGAAATAAATGTAGGTAAAATAGTAATTAGCAATGTAATTGATGCAACAATGACTTTACCGAATCATGTCTTTCAATTAAAAAAACTCAACAAGACAATATTAGGCAACAACATACAATTACAGTTCAAAATATAACGACTGAGGAACTAAGTAATTTAGTTTTTACACACATTAAGATTTTGAATTGATAAATATAATTTTTTCCGTAAACATGGACCGGAAACTTCACATACTAATATTGTTCATTATATGAAATTGTACCTATGTTTACAATCATCTTTTACAACGCAACTCTATGTGTTTGTGAGCGGATCAGGAACAATATTTTAAAGTTGAATCTACAATTCTCAAAAAATTTGATCAAAGTGTTATCATATCAGTTACATAGACCATGCGTAAAACTTAGATTAGAGATTAGTCATATAATGAAAGAAAGAAGAAAGAAAGAAAATACAATTGTTTTGTTTGTTTGTACTCGTAAGTTTGTATGTAGGGGGTAATCTCCAAAATACAAGTCGAATTTCAAAAAATATTTTTGCATTGGATAGCCCAATCCTTGAAGAAGGATGAAGTCGCGGGAAGTTAGTTTATAAATAATAATATAGCATAAACAGTCCATATTATAATGTAAGTACCTTTCAACCGTAATAGGTAGATTAGCTATCATTTTTCAAAGAATAGGTAAACAATGTATTTTTATCACATCTATTCGAAAAGAGCTAGTTTATTCGTCGTAAACAGGGACTCAAATAGCTTTTTGAAAAGGGGGTTAATTCCTAGGGATTAAAAGTTATTTGAATTTGGAATGTGAATATTGTTAGTAATAGTTCCAATAACAGGCTGGCAAGAGAGAAAGTGTGAATTTGGTCAAAATGTAAATCCAAGATGGCTGGTGCGAAAATGTTCAAATTGTTTGTCATTGGTGTTGTTTTCATAGTTTTCGAGGGCGCTAGAGCCGATAGTGAGGTATCGTTTTCATGGACATCTACTTTAGAACCCTTCGCTCCGCTCTGGATTCAAAGAAACAGTCTCGCCTTAAAAATAGTTGTTTGCTTCCTAGGCATACAATCTACTATTCTTTCTCTCATATGACCTTGGCAAAAATCTAAGCTTTAAGTCTAAAAATATTACGGTTCAAAGGATACAGCCCCGCGAAGAGATCTGTCAAATCGCGCGGCTCTGTCCTTTCAACCATAACAGGTAGATAGCTGTCATTTAAACAAGGAATAGGTACCTACATGCTATTACGTACTATATGTAAGAGAAACAATGTATGTCTTTCTTTCTTCTTTATTTCATATGACCTTGGCAAACATCCAAACTTTAATTTTAAACGGGACCGTATCAATAGGCCTGCGCCATCAGTTAGTCTGCTTACAGATGGTGCAGGATTGTTAATAGGGTCCCGTTTTTCGAATAAGGGTTCCGACCTGAAAGGAAAAATTAAGGCTTTATAAGATCAGTTTCTTGTTAGTCTGTCACAGGGGTTTATCTAGATCTATCTATGCCTAGTGGTGTGATCGTCGGATTGCCAAGTCGAGTTCCATCCAAGGCACGCAACGCTAACTTTTCGGATTCATGTGCGTATTGTATAATAAGGTATCAATTGCTTCAAAAACAGTGAAGGAAAAATATCGTGAGGAAACCGGCATGCCTAAGAGATATTTCTCGACGGCATGTGAAGCAAAGTTAGAGGCCCATGAGTGGCATAGGCAAGTGGACTTGAAGATAAAGCTAATGCAAAAATTACCGCTTTATCTCCTTGCTAGGTTTCAAAAGCCAACATTTTTATTTTATTACGGTTACTATTAGATATTAAGTCATATTTTAGAGGAAAATTATAGCCATTTTCGTCACTGCTATACCTAGTTGTTGAAAGAAATATAAAAAATCCAAAATAGGTGCCTACTCACGCAGGCTTTTTGGCCTAAATGTAGTTCAAAATTCTATTCAAAAGTCATTTATTCAAACTAGGCTGGGAATCAGCATTTTTAGAACGTCAAAATTACAAAAGACTGTCCCCCAAAAACGCCCGCCCTTCACCACTTCCTAGTGCTTTAGCTGGGTAGAGGAAGTGGCGCAACAAACTTCCCAGCAGGATTTATCTTTATCAAATTAAAAACGTTAGTTAGCTGAATCATATATATACCTAGAGCACATACATTTTTCCTTGACACTATGGTATTTAGCCGTATAGTTTAGGAGCTAGCGCAAGTTTATTAATCACGCGCAATAAAGTTATTACGGCAGACCAGCGTTCTATAAATTGCTCAGTATAGTTTGGTTCACCAACTCCAATTTTGCGAGCCTGACTCCTCTTGGCCGGTTGTAACCCTTTGGAAACGGAACCCTAAAAAAACAGAACTAAGAAAGTACAATTAATTGTTAAAAATAATGCAAAACGAATAAGTAACTGCACTTCAAGTCGAAAAATCTCGTATGCAGAAGTTTTATAAGAGAAGTTGATAACTTGTACTTATCCAAATTATACAACAAATTATGTGACGTGTGTAATCGTACCTGACAAATATGAATTTTGTACGGTTTTACCGCGACGTCGCGACGTAATTACGGAAATTACCGTCGTACCTGGGATGTCCTAGAGGCTTTGACCTGCGTCAAACTATGAGCTGTAAATTAGGTTGACATGTACCCAAGCCGATTATTAACTTGTACATGAATACTTCATGCATGTACGAAGACACACATCATCTAAGTACAACAGTTTTATTTTTATCAACATACCTACGAGATGGAGATTTTTCGAGAAACAAAGAATTTTTAGGTGGCGCTGCGTCACGAATCAGTGAGTCGGATGTGGTATAGCGCCGGGTTGTGGCTGACTGCAAGCGTCGACCAGGAGAGGGTAGAAAGAGCTCTGCTTGTGAGACCGGCCGAAAGTGCAGGTGCTGTGCCAAGGTTGCTGATGAGGCTGAGGGTGATGACCAGGAATGCGGTTCGCTGCATTTTGGTGGTCAGGATACCCGTTGAAGCCGAGGGTGCTGGCTGTCTGTGTGACTGGCCTCACGAAAGCTTGCGGAAGTGATGATGATGATGACGTCACGCTGAAGTAGTTGCACGAAGGCTGCGTTGACGTTCATACTCGGGGTCACCAATTTAGGGGCCTGAGGAACAGGGTGTAAAGTTCACTCATCCACCATAGAAAAGGGAGGATCCTCTAACCAGACGGGTGTTGTGTCTGGCAGGCCGACTGTCCGACTGTTGATGTCGGATAGTCTTATATATGTCGTTCGCGCGGCAAACTCTAATTGCTCGATGCAGGATTTGTGTGACGTCATGTCTTTGATGCGTAGTTCGTATGTGGCAGTGTAACCGCTACAATCGGAATCACTCGGCAGGCAGCACTGACGCGCAGCAATGCCGCGTGCGACGTTGTTCGGAATCATACCTTTTTTTTTTTTTTTTTTTTGTCTGGTTAATCATCAAATGACTTCTCCCGCTCTGGGTGGAGCAGGAGGGCGTGTCAGACTCTTACTGACTAAAAGCCACCTGTGTTCCTTCCGTTGCCTGTGCAATGCCAGGGGGCCACTGTATCCCTTTCGGACTTTCCCGCAACCCCGGCAGGCAATGGTCCCATCGGACCCCTTCAGTCACTGACATCTCTTTGAGGCGCGCGTGGAACACAACACGCCGTCGATCCGGGCCTGGTCCTTACCGAACGGCGAGCTACACATTGCTCACCATCCGCAAGCCCGCGCCTACGGTGGCCGGGAATCGGCTATAGATTCCCGACGCCCAGGGCGTCTCCTCCTGTGGCGGCTAGGGGCGCGAGGGCGCGAATTTTGCCTCTCCCTCACGCGCTCCACCTCCTCCTTCGCGAGCATTACTGCTTCGCAGAAGGAGGTGACGGCCTCCCATGCCCTCTCGCTCCGTACCATAGCCTGGACCAGGGCCGGACGCGAGAGATCCCCGCCACCAATCGCCTCCATGAGGACACGGCGGTGTTCTGCCCAAGCCGGGCTGACTTCCACCATATGCTCCACCGTGTCCTCCGGGCGATCCACGCAATGATGACACCCGGGCGTTTCCTCCCGCCTGATGCCGAACAGGAACCTCCTGAAACAGCCGTCTCCGGTGAGGACCTGCGTCAGGCGGAAGGTGAGGACGCCGTGGCGCCTCTCTAGCCACTCCTCAAAGAGTGTGGCGTGCTCAGCACTGAGTTGCAACAATCGCACTCTCCATGACGCCATGAGATCCCGTCGGAGCTCTGTCCGCTGTGCCGCGATTTCTCGCGGCATCGGAGTCAAGGCCCGGCGTTTCACCTCCTCGCGCCACTCCCTAATATGCGCGAGGACTTTTGCTTCCAGATCCCATGGCGGCAATCCGGCAAGGAGGCTCGCCGCCTCACCGGAGACCATGTGGTATCCCCGGACCAGCCGAGTGGCCATGACCCTCTGGGACGCGTTCAAACGGTGGGCAGACCGCCGCCTCAATGAACGTGCCCACACCGGTGCCCCGTACAGGGCCACGGACCGCACGACCCACGCGTTTAGCCTCCGGCAGGTGGCGTTTAGACCCCCTAGATTGGGCAGGAGCCGCTTCAAGGCAGCCCCGGCCCGCTCCAGTCTGGGAGCCAAACGTCGGAAATGCTCCACGAAGTTCCACCGACTGTCGAGGACGAGTCCCAGGTACTTCATCGTCGACTCGACGCCGATGTGAACCCCTCCTACCGTTATTTGGGAACCTGACGGTGGCGCGTTCCGAGGACCATGAAAACACATGGCCTCAGACTTGTGCAAGGCCACCTCGAGTCCCAACTGCCGGATTCTGGCCACGATTGTCGCAACCCCATGTGTCGCTAGTTCGGCCGCCGCCTGGTGCGACCTCCCCTGCGCCAGGACCAACGTGTCGTCAGCGTAACAAACGACGCTGACGCCATTGGGGAGGTCGGCGCGCAGCACCCAGTCGTATCCGATGTCCCACAGATGCGGCCCCAGGACGCAGACATCTCTCGCCGGTTCCACTCTCCCTGGTACCGGGGTAGATGATGGCCCTGTCCGTCAAATAGGCCTCGACTACACGACAGAGGTAGGTCGGCATCCGGTGATACCGGAGTGCCTCCCTGATGCAACTCCAGGGCAGGGTATTGAAGGCGTTGGCGATGTCTAGAGACACTGCCAAGACGACCCCACTCCGAGCCACCGCATCCCCATGCTCGCACGCGTTTGATGGCATCCACCGTTCGGAATCATACCTTAACTTATATTATTATACACTCGAGAGCAATGAATCCGGGTCACTTAAAGAATGTTAAAAATCTCGGAAACTAAAAATGATAGGTTAATGCAATAAATTGTATTTAATAGACAATGTAATACTCCTTAAATGAAAGTAAAAAAAATATGAGTCACCATACATTTTATTAACACAAAATTACATAAAGAAAAAAACTGCTGATCTCTCCTTAAAACAAAAATAGGAAACATGAAATTTTTGAACTTTATTACGATTTTCTTGAATTTTAATACTTCGTATTGCCTCCTCGTGCTTCCATTACTGCGTTTACGCGGTTTGGCATGCTGTACACCAAGTTCCTTATACGATTTTGGGGAATATTCTCCCATTCCTCTGTGAGAGCAATTTTGAGCTCACGAAGCGTGATTGGGGGAGGGTTTCGTTGTTTTACGCATCTGCCTAGCTCGTCCCAAGCATGCTCGATCGGGTTGATATCCGGGCTGCGCGCTGGCCACTCCATACGAGTAATGTTCATCTCTTGAAGGTAGTCATTCACAATCCTACCTGTATGAGGTCGGGCATTGTCATGCATAAATATAGCATCCTCACCTAAATTGACCATAAATGGACCAACGTGATCATTGAGGATTTCTTCCACATATCTTTCGCTAGTTAAAGAGCCGTTTTCTATGATCACCAGCTCTGTGCGACTTTCAGAAGAAATTCCGGCCCACACAAGTACAGACCCACCACCGTAGGCTACTTTTTCTTCGATGCATGCTTGCTTGAATCTTTCCCCTGGTCTTCGATACACTCTGTGTCTTCCATCGTGCTTGTAGAGCATAAATTTTGATTCGTCGGAGTACATAACTTTTGACCAATCTTCAATACTCCAATTTACGTGGCTCTGGGCATATCTTAGTCTTGATATACGATGCCCACGCTCCAGTTTAGGGCCGTTTGCAGGTCTAAGGGGTTTTAAGTTAGATTCAGCAAGCCGACGTCTTACTGTCCATGCACTTGGGTTACTTCCTCCGAGACGTCGAAACTGATTTGTGAGTTCAGTTCCTGTAAGAAAGCGATTTCGAAGCATGGTGTTCACCAAGTATCGGTCTTCTCGTGCTGTGGTACACCTGGTTCTGCCCGTTCCTGGTCTGCGTAGGTTAGAACCAGTTTCTTCGTAACGTCGGAGAACTCTTTGTACTGTTGACAGCGACACACCGACAGTCCTGGCTGTATCGCGCTGACTCCGGCCGGTTTCCAGCATTGTAAGTATTCTGGTGCATTCTTCAGGCGTAAGCGACATAATTTAAGCTTGAATAATGAATATAGAGCACTATCAACATGGTTTATGTACCCACATAAATGACAGATTACAAACAAAAGCAAAACCAAATGCTGTAATTTCGTAGTTCCATCTTCGAAAGTGGCCCTTTTTCAAATTTGTTTTTTTTTTAATATAACTTTACAATAACTAAGAAGTTTTAATACCTTCATTTAAGGAGTATTACATTGTCTATTAAATACAATTTATTGCATTAACCTAGCATTTTTAGTTTCCGAGATTTTTAGGATTCTTTAAGTGACCCGGATTCATTGCTCTCGAGTGTACATGCAATCAACTTATAAAATACAAGCTTCTGCCCGCGACTTAGTCCGCGAACCTTCGTCAAGAATTGTGCTATCCAATGCAAAAATAATTTTTAAATCCGACTGGTATTTCTGGATATTACCGCCTACATACATGCAAACAAATTTTACATGTATATAGTATAGATTCGCGTAGGTCAACTGACAAAACCAACCGGACAAAACCTGCACAGTAACCTCAGTAGTAGTCCTCGATTGTGAATGTATTCAATATTATTGTCAACTTTTGTGAACTAGCCAGGACCACGCAAGTTTATCTTGTTTACTTAAAGTCAAAGTCAAATAATTTATTTCAATTAGGCACAAAAAAGGCACTTTTGAACGTCAAACTTTACAAAAAATAATAAAACTGATTCTAGTCGCCCATTCCAAAAGGTAGTTTTCGTATGGAGAAGAATGGGCAAGAAACTCCACCGTTACTCTTTTTAAAAAAATCATTATATCTTGTATACACTTATTATTTATTTATATGTGAAGACAATGCACCTAGAATAAGATTACTATACCACGATAGGTAAAAAGAATGAAAAATGAAGGAATGACATAATTATGTGATAGATGCATGGTGCTCACATACACACATCAACACGGTCTAGGGATATTTTTAAAAAAGCGAATTACTATCAATGTGTTAATTATTTATATGACATGTATATATTTAAAAGATACGTTATTTAATATTCTACCATTTTTTAATAATGGTTAAGGTACTTAGATTAAAATTTCAGGATTTTATGGAAAAAAAATGAAGCATAGACGGAAACCGTATATGAATTAACTTTTAATTTGTGAGTAAAAACTGAAAAAAATAGAAAAATCATTTAATTAGTGTTTATAAACTTGAATTTAGTAGTCTGAGAAAGCGCCCATGATGTTCATAACACATCGGCAACGATTCGGCATGCTCAGAACAAGGTTGTCAATGTCTTGCTGCGGAATATTGTCCCATGTCCTTCTGAGGTGCGCAAAAAGTTGATCTTCTGTAGCCAGATTTTCAGGAACTTCCTTCAGAGCTCTTCTTTGCAGCATATCCCACGCATGCTCAATGGGATTTAGATCTGGCGATTGAGCAGGCCAGTCTAAGGCCCTAACATTATGTGTATGTACCCAAGCTGCTACCGTTCTCGCCGTGTGTGCCCGGGCATTGTCGTGCATGAGCAGGAAATCTTGCCCCATTTGTGTTCTGTGGGGCAAGATTACGGGCCCCAGCACCTGTTGGACGTATCGTTCTGCCGTCATATTGCCCCGCACCCAAACGAGATCCGTCCGTCCTCCAAGACGAATTCCTGCCCAAACCATATTTGTTCCTCCTTGGTATGGGTGAACTTCCTGAGGGTTCTGGAGACGGCTCCATCGTGCAGGAACTCGCCAAACACGCGTCCTTCGTGAATCTGGTTGGAAGCCGAACCTGGATTCATCCGTGAACAGCACATTGGACCATTGCTCACGGCCCCAGTCCACGTGGTTCCGAACCCATTCTAATCGTCGTCCACGATTGCCTCTCCGTAAAGGTGGGACCCGGAGTGGTCTACGAGAGCGTAGATTGCTTTCATGCAGTCGCCTTCTTACAGTTTGGTCACTCACAAGCACTTGGTGTTCCACTCGCAGCCTTTGGACCAATTGAGTCGCCGTTGCATTTGGTTGAGCTCGCGCAGTAATTTGCAAAAATCGGTCTTGTCTGGGGGTAGTGATGCGACTTGGCCCCCGGTGCGTCTCCGCTACTTCACCTGTGGCACGATAGCGTGTCCACAATCTTGAAATTACATTTTGATGGGTCCCTATGGCCTCAGCAACATTACGCTGAACAGATCCAGCTTCCAGCATTCCCACAGCTCGTAACATCTCCGCCCTCGTCAAATGTCGGCGTTGCATGGCTACAATACCTCAATTTTAACTTTATCTTTCGTTTAAAAATGAAAAAAAACTGTAACTAAACGTAATTCGTATTGTTTTCTAAATTTCGCACAAATGAAAATTCCCTCTCCTATACATCAAGACATTTTTATGCCACCGAAACAAAAGAATTTTCAAAAATTTTAATTTGGAATTAGTCTGAGATAAATTACAAACAAATCGGTGTATAAAAGATTCCAATGCGGCCAGTACTTTTCGAGTTATTTAATTGAGTATGAAATATCCCTAGACCGTGTTGATGTGTGTACTTACAAACATTGTAAAATTATACTATATTTCTAACATTATAATAAGTAATACTAATAATAATAAGTCAGTGTTGGAGTTCAAATAATCACAAAAAATAAAATAAAATAAATGTTTAAAAAAATAATAATTAAGTATACAATTAAATTAGCAACCAGTTCGATTTTGTCTAGATTCTGAATTGTCCTATGGAGCAGGACCAGCATGTTTCCAAGCATTTTTATCTTGGATATAATCCTCTAATTTGTAATAATATGCTTGTTTACAAAGTGTACTTTTTATATGATTTTTAAATTTTCTTTCATTTAATTCTAATATATCACAAGGTATTCTGTTGTAACATTTAACACAGTACCCCATAAAAGATGTATTTACTTTAGATAGTCTGAAAAATGGTTGATCTATTTTATCTTTATTTCTAGTATTATTCATAAGTAGTCCATAATTACAAGTTCATGATCGGCTAACAATGTCAATTTTATTATGAAAAATGTTAAAGAGCTAGCCTAGGTAATTTCCGACGCCCTACTATTATTTTATGAGGAAATCTTGCACTCCCTGTGTTCGAAGATATGATAATAAAAATATTAAAACAAGCAAGATGTAGATTTTGAAGCAGATCTATAATACTCGTATCTAATAATCTAATAGCTATAATAGCTATTGTGTATAAGGAATATCCTCTTTTTATGGTTTTTGGCTAATTAGGTAAAATGTGATTTTATTTGCTTCCTTTTTATTTTTTGTGAGTTATGCGTAATATCTAACCAAGTAGAACTAACGATGATAGTTTACAACTTTACATAATAATAATATATACAAGAACATAAATTTTAAGAAACTGTTGCATAATGGGTATTAAAACACATTTTTTTTAATACCGAGTTATGTGCAGTTTCATACACTATTTTATCTACTCTCATACATTGGGATTGAACCTAATAAATAAAAGATCAAAGTAAGAAATAGTTTATTGCTTAAAATGTAAGAATAACAATTTTCCCAAGTAATTGAAAACATACTAAAAACATAATATGAATGACACTAAAACCCAGCAACATCAGCGGGCGCTGCCACAGACAGTAAAAATTGGAATCAAAATATTTCATTATAAAAAATAATTGATGGAAACTCCTTGGTGATATTAACTTCTTGGATTTGCTCTGTATCGTATTGGTAAAAAAAAATACCTAAGATTCTAATTTAAATTTCGGTATTGTGTTTCTATAGTAGGTACCTATGTCAATATATATACTCGTTTTGAAGAATATAATTCGAATTTTACGATATGAGAGTAGATAAACATCTATTTTGAACTTAAAATTAATTTAAAAAACTGGCCAAGTGCGTGTCGGACCACGCACGATGAAGGGTTCCGTAATTGGGATGAATTTATACCAAGAACAAACTTAACCACTACTCTGTTCTCCCTTAAATCGATATACGTTACGGTCAATTCTCCAAATGTAAGTTTGTAATCGAAATTTTATTTTTCTATGTACAACCTGTTCTCCCATACATTCCAAGAGCAAATATAAGTTTGTACGCACAATATTGAGAGATTTACCATGCTATTTTAAGACCATTGACTTCTTATAGGTTTTCCTGTAATCTATGAGTAAATAACCATTCTCTGTATTTTATTCAGAATTTTAGGCTCGGTAGTTTCAGAGATAAAATTTATGAAAATAGACCACCCCCCTTGCTTTTCATATTTAAAAATAAATATCTTTAAAGGTAGGTATTTATTTTAAAATTATAAAAAAAATGATATTTTCGCAATAAGCCTTTTCATTTGATACCTATGATGTCACACGGTACAGCTAGCAAAAATATTTTTCATATTATCGTTTGTGCCCCTCAAAAGTGACCCCTTATTCATAATTTATTTATTTACGCTACACGTCCGTGTTTGGGTCACAGAAATACATATGTGTACTTAATTTCAACTTAATAGGTCCATTAGATTCGGAGCAAATTGGCCGTGACAGACGGACAGACAGACAGACACATGAGTGATCCTAAAAGGATTCCATTTTTCTTTTTGAGGTATGGAACCCTAAACATATTATGTGCTTTTCACGCATCATCAAGTCTAGTCAAGTAAAGTCACTCATTATCTTTATTCTAAGAACTGTCATTAATGCTAACAAGGATATTAAAATTTATCTATATAATCTCCATCCTAATCATTTCTGCTAACCTTAACGCCTTCTGGATGCCAGATTTCATGATAAAAACTTGTAAGCATCAGTAATCTTGCTTGATCAATTTTTCCATGCAAAATTTTTCCACACTTCCAAGTGTGCGTGTGTGTGTGTGGAGGGGTACTGTAGGTAGCTACAGTGGAAATGTGCGCATTAGGCAATTAATATGCAAAGGAAACATCCAGACAGCAGACTGTCTCCTAGTTTCAGGATCATAACAATAAATCCAGCTTTAGTCACTCAAAAAACACTGATTAATATTTTAGATAAGCCCAAAAGGCCTTGAAGCCAGAGCCGTTAAACTAATATTAGATAAATGAAATAATATGCAGTAAGGTACATATCAGTACTTATTGTTGTTTTCGGTCTACAATATTGAAGCCACGCATTTGTTAGCATCTCTTCTTTGGGAAAAGAAATAGTTATTTGTGCAACAAGAGAGCAAAGTCGTTTTTTGCTGCGAGTGTTGATTTTGAATCCCGAGCAAGCGAAGGATTCTATAATTGAATCACGAGCGTAGCGAGTGATTCTAGGTTAGAATCCTGAGCGCTGCGAGGGATTCAAAGACACGAGATGCAAATAACTTTGCTCTCGTGTAACACATACAACTTTTCACCTCAGCAGCGAGAACATACAACATGTAAAAAAAACCCTGTCCGATCCGTGAGGGTGTTGTTAGGTATCGTACTGTTTGCATATTTATGTGGAAATTTTCAAGAAAAAAGAAAAAAAATCCCAAAATTTTTTTTCAATGGTGAATTTGACCGAATTTTACATTTGGTGCGGGCGGCGGCCGTCGTTTATCGGGTGTCTAAAAGTTTTTTTTTAAAATGGATTTGGGGTAATTTTGGAACTAAAAATGTGAATTTTAATTACCAATAACTTTTTTACTGAATAATAATCAAAAAAATACTGTTTTGTAATGTTACTGCAGTACCATATTTTCCCCAGATTTTCGGATCGGACAAGGTTTTTTTTTACATAAGCTTCATCACCTCGTATTTTGCAGCCACCTTCTTGGATTTATATTTCGACCTCACTATCGACATTAGCACCATCGGAAACTATGAAAACGACACCCATGACGAAAAATGTGAAAATTTTCGCAGCCGCCATCTTGGATTTTTATTTTGACTTCACTATTGGCTTAAACAACCTTGAAAACCATAGAAACGATACCCATGAAGAAAAATTTGAAAATTTTCGCAGCGGCCATCTTGGATTTAGATTTTGACTTCACTATCGGCTTTAGCAACCTTGAAAACCATAGAAACGATACCCATGAAGAAAAATTTGAAAATTTTCGCAGCCGCCATTTTGGATTTACATTTTGACCTCACGGTCGGCTTTGGCACCCTTCAAAACTATGAAAATGACACCCATTATGAAAATAGGGAAAATTTTCGCAACCGCCATCTTGGATTTTCATTTCGACTAAATTCACACTTACTATCTCTCTCTTTCTCTTTGAATTAGAAGACAGTCGCAAGCGCCTTTTCGCGTGACGATATCTGCCACTGCACTCTTACCCCAAGCCGCTCGTTCCAAAAATTTAATAAAACAGAATTTAAATAAAACCTTATCAGATGATTTGCAATTTTAAGGTTTTATGTGTACATCCGAACGTTTTATTGTTTGTTTCTTTGTAGGCCTAGACCTACTAGGCCTACAAAGAAACAAACAATAAAACGTATGGAATTTTGAAATCGAACTTCGAATCGACTTGTTTCTATCTCTCGCTTTTTTCGTATCGAAGTGAAAGTGACAAAACTAATTGAAGTTCAAATCTTTAGAATTTTGTGAGTAGACCCAACACTGTTTTCGGCATTTAAAAAAAATAATTAAAAAGTTACTTTGTCTCACGCTCGCAGCAAAATCGAATTTTGCACACTGTTTTTTGACAGCAAAACTTGCTTGTTTGAGGTGCTGAGGTGAAAAAAACCTTTCACAGTAACTAATGTTTGGGAACCACAGTATTTTGCTCACCGTGCGCTATAGGTATGAGCGACACGACGATAGCGATGAAATGTCGAGCTATCAGTATGACACGTCTTGTCAATTCTATGTGTGGCCACTGTGTGTGATTGAATTACCCGAGCAAAATGCATTTTTAACTTAACAAAGCAACGAACTAATAATTCAATATGTTCATTAATTTAAAACTAAATAGATGAATCACACGAATTACTAAATAGTTTAGCTAGTTAGTAATTTATTTTATTTTCATTAACTAAATGAGAAAGTTCCTAAATTTACTGAAAAGGACAATCAATGGCAACACTTAGCGTGACGTAGTCTTAGGCCATCGTCGGAAGAGAATACCAGGTGAAGGGTATTTTCTTTGTTTTTCGGAAGCCTTTTGACGTGTGTCATACTCATAACTTACGTTTGAGTGATAGTTTTTTAGTAAACCAAAGCTATAGCGGTTAATAGTTGAAGAGAACGACCGAGCTCTGCACGGGTGAAAATACAGAATGCTCATTTAATAGTATCGGATAGTTCATGTTAATTTCAAGTATAATACATACTAATTCCATGCTGCCATGTCATTATTCTAAGGTAGCCATCTTGTTCTAAGCTTTGGCCGCTCGAGCTCTGCTCGGGTGAAAATACGGAGAAAACGAATTTTCCCAGATATGAGACCTAGCTAGATCAAATTTTTGCTCCCGTAAACTTCTATATAGAAAATTTCATCGACATCGTTAGAGCCGTTTTCAAGAACGTGATTACAAATATTGCTCATTTAATAGGAATTAGGATAGGATAGTCATGACATGGCCTTTCCCAAATGTTCTGCATTGTATTTAAGACTACTGATAAACAGATGATGTGAACCACACAAAAATAGGTATAGCTTGTCCACTCTGAAATGACGCGCCCCACAACCGCATTAGCCATAGAAATCCGAATTACCGCGTGCGTAAATGCAGTAGCGGGGCGCGTCATTTCAGAGTGGACGGGCTATACTCTCAGCTTTGCCATACTGTGTGCGCTTACGTATATTATTGTTTTGCTTATTTGTAATAATGATTAGTGAACTCAAAAACCGATCGTTTGTCATCATCATAAATACATTTGCCCAACACTGATTAATTTGTCGTGCAAACAATAACAAAGTTACGGGCATTGAACACGCGACTGATAAAGACTGCTTCCTCATGTTTTTTCTGTTCGAGTAATTTCATCAGACCACTTCATCAGACAATACTTAATTGACCCTCTAAAAACGAATTGTTCTTCTAATGACGATCGCTTTTTTCTCCTTTAGAAACTTTTTGGTGTTATAACGATGATCACTATGATAAATGAGTCTCTTTTTAACTTCCTGGGGCCGTATTATGACGTATGAATGCCACCATTATTCCAGTGTGAGTGAGAGACGGAGCTACATGAGGCTGCTAGCACCATCCTTTTTTCGCAGTGGAATAATGATGGCATTAATACTTCATAATAAGGCCTCTGGCCTTTTTTCTTTGGTAGAACAGGGTGTAAACTGTAAATATTGTCTTGGTAGGTACAAATAGCATTTTTTATTCTCAATAAATGCTTACAGAATTGTCGTGTCAATCATTTTCCTTTAGCCAAGCAAGAGAAATATAAAGTTATCGTGGTGACTCACAATTCTTCGTTTCGTTAAGTGTGAACCTGCTCTAATGTAGCCTGCGCTTGCACATCAATCATGGCGCTCGCTTGTGCAACCGTCATCTGCCATTGTTAAATGCCTCTAGGAGAACTTAGCATTCAATTCCTGGTTTGCATAACCTTAGCGTATGTGAATATGATATGTTTTGGTTATGTGATAGAATTCACGACAGGTTATGTAATGCTGGTTATTGATGTTTTTCTTTTAATAATTTACGACACGGTTGGTGCAAGCGATGACTGTTGCGCTGCGTGTTGCGGGTTCGATTCCCGCACGGAACAAATATTTGTATGACCTACTAGTAGTTGTTCCGGGTTTGGCTGTTTGTATATGTGAGTTTAAATGTTTGTAAACGCACCCACAATACAGGAGAAATTCCTAGTGTGGGGCAACGATTTTTAAAAGAAAAGAAAAGAAATGTTATTTTTTTGGAAAAATAAATAATTTGATGAAGTCAATGTTTTTATTATCATAATTATTTTCACAAACATTGTATCATAAAGAAGCATGAAATCTCTTCTTCCAAAAAAAAAAAAAAAAACGAACATTACTTACTAGTACTTTCTCGTACTAGTGCGGCAATGCGAAAAAAACACTTGTGTTGAATACACTGCATTGTAAACCTAAAAGCTGTGCAATAAGAGCCACTTTTCGAGCGAATGAAAAAGTCATACAAAGCTGTTGCTAAAACAATTTTAATCACATCCTTCTTTGTGGAGTAATCGACCTAAACACTGATTTAAACAACTATGAAAAACGATAATTTTATCAGCCTAGGGTCCTAGGGTATTTTGGGACAATGACTTATTACTTATGCTAATTCTAAAGAAATAAAATAACCATGCTAAGACCTAGTTTCACCATACACTGTTAGTTAGTTTTAACGTCCCGTTAAATAGACAACGGCCCGTTAAGCGTAGTGAGTGTTTCACCAAGTACTAACGAATGGTTAATCCTCTTAACAAGGCGTTAAACTTAATCTGTCAATTGGTTGTCAGTTGGTCAAATAAAATGGAAGCAGCGTAAAATTTTATTTTTGAACACGGAAATGATGATATTTTAGAAAATTTAGACAATAAAGTTCAACGTCCTAAAACATACAAAGATCGACGTGACTTATATTTTGAAGAATATGACGATCTAGATTTCAGGACAAGGTTTCGTTTATCGAAAGAATCTTGTACATATAGAGGTCTTGCAAATGATTGAAGATAAACTTCAATATCCATCAAATCGGTTAGTACCTACCTTAAAATTGCCTTATTAGGTATGTGAATTGTAATAAAAATATGCCTATGATTCGACTTACAACTTCTTATGTAAGTAGGTACCCACCCATTATGTTTAATATTATTAGAAATGTTTGTTACCTAACGTAGTGTAAAAGCTCACAGTGGTTCCCACTAGTAATAGGACCGCCCCATCATCACAGAGAGCACCTTCCAACCCTCATTTTTATGAGCAATCGTCACTGCATCTGTTTTTTTGTTTTCAACTACATTTTTATGTTTTGTAATGAGTCCTATTAAAATTTCTTTTTCACTAGCGCTGAAATTGGGTCGGCGACTTTTTTTCGACATTTTAACACACAAAATAAGTAAAAATTACAATTTAGAAAAATCAAAAATGGTTGTAAGTACCATAAAGGTTATATATAATGCACTATGCATTAAGAGTAGTCTTCTTTAGTTGTTGCCTAGCAACTGTTGTTTCTGTCATCCTGTGTTTTACAAATGAAGTTAATTTGTGTTATAATAAAATGTACTTTATTAAACCACTGTTACAATGATATCTTAGTTTCATTGTTAGCAAGCTCAGCCAGCAAAAAATACCACAAAACAAAATCATTTGAAAACATTTTTACGAATTTGACGTTTAAAACGACTAATAGAGAATTACACTGCTTATACAGGGTGTCCAAGAACCTGGCGTCCAACTGGATTCCCACGATGCCCCAAGTTCTAACAGTACTCAGAAAAATATTTTAAAAAATCCACCCCATGTACTTACAGAATTATACTGATTTAAAAAAAAAAGGGGAAATGAGCACCCTGTGACATACTTTTGAATGCTGTGACTGCTAATGCTGATAATTTCGATATTTCTTGGAGGTTTTGTAATCTAGGGTATTGCTGTGTCTAAATAGAATGTAAAAATAATGTACTTATTGTACCATTTTAAAATAAAATATTATTTTAACTAAAGGTGATATGGAAAACTATTGAATTTCGCAACTTTGACCGACTGTAGTGTAAAAAAAATGTAACAAAATAGTATGGCAAGTGACGTCAAATTTTGACGCGTTTATTCCTCTTTTTAAAAAGGTATAATACTTACACATTAATTTGAAAAAAAAAATTTTTGATAATATTTTTACTCAACAACCCAATTTTTACGATGTCTTACAGAATTCTTAGAAAGAAAAATTTACGACGAATTGAATCTAACCTCTAAAGAATTACTATTGTATGCTCATAAAAATAACAACAGGCCTCTCAAAAAACAGGTTAGACCGTAAGGGACGGTATGTGCATGCATCTCACCATAGTGATTCGTTATTACAACAGGAGGGAGCAAGACAGAAACTATCTTTGCGATTTGCTGGTTCTTCTTTATGGTACCCCATTATTCAGGTAAGAGTGAGGGAGAAAAAGGTTAGAGGTGCGAGTGAGATAGATAGTGACGCTATCTGGGATCGTGCTATTTAGGATAACAGTACGGTCAGTACGCGTCACTGCCTCCTGCCGTTACTACGCACCTCTCTCTTATTGTTACCATTGATCACGTACTACGATTTAAAGCTTTGTTTATTGGACTCGATTACTCTTTGTGCTCTGGACTTGAAACGAACTCTTTACGACGACCTTTGCCTGTGTTTGGACAGTTTGTGTTTTGTGTGTGCTACCATGGCGACCTACACTCCGCAAGAATACGCAAATATGCACTACATTTATGGAGAATGTAGAGGTAATGGACGAGCTGCAGCGAGACTTTACAGAGAAAGGTATCCGAGAGCTACGCGATATCCCGACCATCGAGTTTTTATTAATGTGCACAGATCACTATGTGACGGGCGGTTCCCCAATCAAGTAGCTGGTGAAGGACGACCCGTAAATGACTTCATACGCGATGAAGTTTTAGAGGCGGTGTCGGCAAATCCAAGCATCTCTGTGCGAGGAATAGAAGCTGATACGGGGATACCGAAGAGCACAGCACACAGTATTCTCCAAAAAGAAGAATATCATCCGTACCACGTACAGCGAGTGCAAAGTCTTTTACCTCGAGACTATCCGAGCCGAGTCGCGTTTTGTGAAACAATCCTGCAAAAACATCGAGAAGACGAAAACTTTATCGACAAAATTTTGTGGTCAGATGAATCAACATTTAAGAAGGATGGCTACTAACATGAACCTACACAACTTGCACGAGTGGCATGTGGAAAATCCGCACTTGATGCGAGAAGATAGATCCCAGTACCGGTTTAAAGTGAACATGTGGACCGGTATTCTCTGTGGGAATATTATTGGTCCATTTGAGATGCCCGAGAATTTGACTGGCGAATCATATTTAAATTTTCTTCAAAATGATTTGCCAAACTTACTAGAAGAGACCCCACCAGATATGTGGTTCCAACACGACGGCTGTCCAGCACATTTTCGCGTATCCGTTAGAGAGTTTTTGGACGAGCAATACCCGAACAGGTGGATTGGGCGATCAGGAACAATCCCGTGGCCAGCCCGCTCACCCGACTTAAATCCGCTGGATTTTTTTTTCTGGGGAACTATGAAGGAGCTCGTTTATGCGAAGCCCATTAATGACATCGCTGACCTTCGTGAGAAGATAACACAAGCAGTGCAGGTGATACGTCAAAAAAGTTACTCGCGAAACATAAAGCGGTCCTTTTTAAGGAGAGTGAGAGCTTGTATTGCCGCGGGTGGTCAACATTTTGAACATTTATTGTAATAAAATATCTTTAAACTAACATTCTTTGCTTTTATTCTACTGGGAACCCATCTACCTGTGTGTATTTCCTTCTTGCTCACTCTTGGAACCGAAGTAAATAATAGTAGTAACATAACAGTTTCTAAGATAAGAAAGGGTCCGACAGTTACCGTTAGTAGGTAGGCACTTCGTAAAAATTGGGTTGTTGAGTAAAAATATTATCAAATTTTTTTTTTTCAAATTAATGTGTAAGTATTATACCTTTTTAAAAAAAGGAATAAACGCGTCAAAATTTGACGTCACTTGCCATACTATTTTGGTACATTTTTTTTACACTACAGTCGGTCAAAGTTGCGAAATTCAATAGTTTTCCATATCACCTTTAGTTAAAATAATATTTTATTTTAAAATGGTACAATAAGTACTTTATTTTTACATTCTATTTAGACACAGCAATACCCTAGATTACAAAACCTCCAAGAAATATCGAAATTATCAGCATTAGCAGTCACAGCATTCAAAAGTATGTCACAGGGTGCTCATTTCCCCTTTTTTTTTGAAATCAGTATAATTCTGTAAGTACATGGGGTGGATTTTTTAAAATATTTTTCTGAGTACTGTTAGAATTTGGGGCATCGTGGGAATCCAGTTGGACGCCAGGTTCTTGGACACCCTGTAGAACGTTTTGCTTAGACGCCATGACATTTTAATTTGGTTGCATAAAAACGAGAGTGAATGAAAAGTCAGACCGGTCGTTTTTGTTCACTCGATACTAGATAATATCTGCTAGATGTTTGATTTAGCAACGCCTTGTTAAGATCCCTCCATAGAACGTAAAACTTTTTGACGTCTACGTCAATTTTAACAGAGCATTTGCTGATGGCTCGTTAAGAATTGTTTGGTGAAATCGGGTCTAAAAGTGATGGCATTGTTTTGAATAACACATAACTACCTTATCCTTCCTTATACCCTACCTATCTGACACGCGATGCGTACACCTAATCCGTCATCGGCCGAACTAAGCTCGTACGTCGAAAGTGAGTGAGTAGACCCGACATCGTCCGTTGACGTCCGATAACTAAGTGTACGCCATAAAATGTTTGGTTCGATCGGCTGACGACGTAAGTACCTACATCTTATATACTAACTAGTTGCGCGTAGGTACCTTTTCTTCAGAAAAACCTTTGTTAACCATTAGCAGATTTAATTGTAAAAAATCTAATGAAATTTTTCATCTAGTCATTAGTTGATAATTTTAATTGTAATTAACAAGTTTTAACGATTACTTCAAAATGAACACCGACACGCCAGCAACTTTGTCTCATCAAGAATAATTTACCATCTTAATAAATAATTAGTCACTGATTATTAATTACTTTATAATACCAGCATATTAGGCTAAGCGTATATTGAGACGCAGGTGACGCAGCACAGCACAGTACAGATTTTTCAGGGTATGGCAGGCAAGGCAGACATAGGTGGGTCGCGGGAAAGTCTGAAAGGGATACCGTGGCCCCCTGGCATTGCACAGGCAACAGAAGGAACACGGGTGGGTTTTAGTCAGTAAGAGTCTGACACGCTCTCCCGCTTCACCCACAGCGGGAGAAGTCATTTGATGATTTCCCACCCATAAAAAAAAAAGAAAAAAAGGCATTCATAGACCGAGAGCGTCTGCTGTGACGCAGCTACACAGACACATTTGCGTCCTAGCTAGCACAAACAATCTGTCATTGAAACAAAATTATAAATCAGTAGTAAAAACAAGTGACATGCTTCGGAAAGCACGATAAGCCGTTCGTCCCGACTGTCATTCGCGGATTTTTGACATTCGTTACGGGTCGTCAGAATCCCGAGAGTCTTACCAAGGGATCTCCTGTTACCCAGTTACTGGTTTGTGGAGGTCAGATAGGCAGTCGCTCTATGTAAAATACTGGTATTCAGCTGCATCCGATTAGACTGGAAACCGACCCCGACATGGTTGGTAAAAGGCAAGGCTGATGATGATGGTGATTTTGATAAACCAAGTTCTGTATTATTCCATTTTATGAAATTAGCTTTCAACATTGCAACATGAGTAAGGCGGGAGGAACCCAACGTCACTCTGTCGTCAGTCAAACTACCCCCCGAATACTGAAACGTCACTCAAAATTTAAGTAGCACTTATATTTAACAGATACTCAAAAGTGACGTTTGACAATACGAAATCTAAAGTTTAGGAGCTGCTCAAATGTTAAGCAGCACTTAAATTTTGAGTGACGTTTCAGTATTCGGGGGTATATTTTGCATATCTGCCCCGTGTGTGAACGTGACTTTTATCGCCAAAAATATGATTAAGATCAAAGGGTGGTCTGCAATAATTGCGATCGATTTACCAACCGACCCGGTTTCATTGAGACTCGTCGCTCACAACGGGATCTTTTGGCATTATTACATTTTAATTATACACTATAACTTATCACAGGTGTTGTTCACATAGTTTTGGTTAAAATGTAGATAATGTAGATTAAGTACCCCAATATATAGGTAGTTGGGAAAAAGCTCTATATTGATTAGTAAAAAACAAGTGACGATCTGCGCGCGTCGCGCAAAAATCTGTGCCGGGCGGAACTACAACGAGACGCAGAGCATGTCTGCATCGCACGTGCGCAGCTGCGTGCTGTCAGTACGTTTATTACAAAATCTGCTCGCGTGGGCCTGCGTCACCTGCGCCTCAGCATACGCTTAGCCTTATTGAACTGCAGGGCAAAGGGCTCTTCTCATAAAGAGAAGGCACGAGCATTGATCACCACGTTTGCTGAAGATGCGTTAGCGAATTCGGACTTATATTAAGTATAAGTCGAGGTTTCCTAACGGTGTTTTTCTTCACCGATTTCAGCAATGTCTAAGATAAACTTAGAAAGTACGTATTATTTGAAAAAATCACATTGATACTTGCCCGGATTTGAACCCTCGAAACCTCGTGCATGAGGGGGGGCAACACGATATACATTAACTACTTTGGCATTTCATGTATTTAATCGAACCCCAAGTTCATAACATTTTTATTTCCTGAAAATACTAATCTACATTTAATTTAATGTATTTTATTCACAAACAATTTACATCGTGTTCAGGCATTTACATGAAATTTAAATACAAAAAACTAAATACAGACTAATATAATACAGGGTGGCAAGGAAATCGACGCGAAATCGGTTACCATGGATTCAGTACATGATTCTGAACGCTTTATGTTTAAAGGACAATGCTCATGGAAGTATGGAATCCCGTACCATGCTGCATCAAAATCAAACTTTGTTTTTTATAGTCTACTACACTTATCATAATAACTCCTACAAAAGTTCTTTTTGTAAACAAAACCCGTTTTTCGGAGTAATTTTATAAAATCTAATATAAACTCAAATTATTTGCACAATGAAATACACAGAAATAAGTTTTTAAATACAAACAAGTTCTACCTCAACACACAATACAATAATTGATAATTAATCTCAACTCTTAAAACACAAACAGACGTAGATATTCGGTAGCGCAAAGATAATCCGGATAAACATGATCAAATGTAAGAAATGTGCTTGCCGGGATTTAGAGACGTGATCGATAAATCAAAATCTTTCAAAATTCAAAAGTCATTTATTCAAACTAGGCTGAGAATCAGCACTTTTCGAACGTCAAAATTACATAAGACAGTCCCCCAAAACGCTCACCCTTCACCACTTCCTAGTGCTTTTGCTGGGAAGAAGAAGTGGCGCAACAAACTCCCCAGCAGCACAGCTGTCTGTTCAGTTAGAAAAAAATAATTTAAATTATAAATTAAATAGCTATAATTAATAGCCATATGACAGCTAGCACACGCCAATATACCAACCAAAAGCATCGAGAACTATACTCAAGCAGAAATAAAAATAACTAAAAGTAAACAATATCTAAAAAAAAAAAAAAAGCCTCCAGGCATAAAGAGCGTGCCCGCTTACATATAGCTGTAAATATAAGTTAAGAAGAGTATGTAATCTCAATTATGGGATGATAATTTAATCAATCACAGGTATGTTTTATTTGAGATATTAAAATTCTAAAAATAAAAGGGAAAAACAACAAAATTAAGTTTGCAAAAGGTTGGGGGTAGGTACTACCTGCTATAGTAAAGTGATTGTAAATCTATATTTTTAACATTAATTTAATGATTGACACTAATACAGTAATTTAACACCGAGGTATAATAGGTAATAATGTGTAGTAATAATATAAACTGTTGTCTAAAGTTAAACAAAAGTAAAGTAACAAGGACTAAGTACACTGATTTTATTAAAGAAACTTGATTGACAATACAAGTCTATGACACATTACAGGTTTAGATAATATTAATAAGCAATAAGGCCTAATGAGCCTATTTTTTGTGAAGTAAATTATGTAGTGTTTGCTGTCTGGGCGAATGTTTTTGGTATTTTTCTTCGATTTTGCTTCCACTAGTTGTCAAGCAAAAGGAGACATAAACCGTGCCAGTGTGTGATGGACGTAGCTCAGAAACCTGAGCAGTATTTTGTGATGTTCTGCGTCATGTAAATAATAGGTAGAATAAGTTAAATAAAACAAAAACTTACTTTAGTAAGAAAATCGATTTTGTGTCAATTAGCAATACCAAATCGATTTTGTGTTTCGGTTTTACTTAATTGTTACTGCTATTCAACAATAAAAAGCAAAAGATTATACGAATTAAATACAATATTTCATTTAATTCGTATAATGTTTTTGAAGCAAACGTTATAGTTTTCTTTTAGACAAAAGAAACGATTGGAATGACTGGTTAGTTAGATTCATCAAAATACTCTCTTTTGCATTCAACATCTCTATGACCGGTTGTGTGAACGTCATGTAAAGGGAGTAAAACAATATTCGTACTTTTATATTTTAAATTAAATTCCCTATTCAAAAATCAAATCCATGACGCGTAATGTTGTAAAAAAATATGATAATAATTACTATAAAATTATGATCTTGATGCATGAGACTTTTTGGTACCACTTTTAATCATTGTCCTTTTCGCCAGTTATATAAAAAAAATTGCTCTTCCATACATTTGGACCGCGTAGGTATTGCACTTTTCTATGAAATGGGCGTTTTTTTTCTACGCTAGGGGTCTATAATCATATGATGAATTAATGGTTACAGTTTGCGCGTCGACGTATTATCATGGTAGCTGCGCCCTGCGGTTTCCCGGTAGACCCTAACTTGGATTATTACTATACTTATGCGGGTCATAAGTGTCCTAATCCAAGTCAGGATCTACCCATGTGCTAAATTATGTCCGTGACTACCAACCACCAACGCCAATCGCTTCCATATTTCATAAATTATTCTCTAATATACACAATGGTGCTATTTAGTACTCGAACAACAAAATTGGTACCTTCGTAGTTTTTGAGAAAATCAACTTTGAATGTAGTCACGCTCTCTTCAGCGGGACCTCCTTCACCTTCTCTTCACCACCATGAGCGCCGAAAAAGGGGGCACGCTACAGCTATTCTAAGTATACAAAATATAATAAGAACCCTTTTACGTGATTAATTTCGTAAAAAAACAGAACTGAAAGTTATCACTTTTGCGCGCTCGTTCAGCAGGAATGAATGTTGATTCCAAGTTTGAGGAGCTTGTCGCTTTCCTCAAACCTACATAAAAATTGGTACCCTGCAAGATGAAATTAGTGTCCAAAATTCAAAATTAGTACTCCAGTAGTTTACGAGATATATACCATGCCATTGATGGGGTGACGGTAGTCACGGAGTTAAATTTTCATTTCAAGATTTCCCTATAAAAAACTGTGATTTCTTCCCAGTGCTAGTTATAGTGACCAAAAATTCAAGTGTTGTATTTTAAGAGAAATTACTTTTCCATACTAAATTTCCGCGTATAACCCGACCAAATTAAGTTGTCAATGAAATTGAGCTGTTCTTGAGATGTACACTCGTGCATATAAATGTATGGATGTCGGAATAGTAATAACAACAGTAAAGCCTCGTTCAGACCAGCGCGACGCGACTCGAACAATACAAATTCCAAGAAAACTTCACGGTATAACAATAGCCGGTGTCGCGTCGCGTTGTCTCGTCGCGCTAGTCTGCACGAAGCTTAATAACAAGATATTGAGCCTGTATACAGGGTGGCCCAAAATTCGTGGATCAAACGCAACTAGGGATTAGATGGGGTCATCAGCTGCAAAAAGTTGTTCTACGGGAGGTCCTTAAGGTCAACCCCTGCAGAGTTATAATTTATTTTGTGTTTTTATGAGAAAATTGACTTTTTTAACTAATTGTTATTAAAATTCGAAAAAATCTACGTCCTGTATCTTTTTTATAAATTTCACTAGATTGGTACTGATGAGTCCTTGCGTTAGACATGCTATTTATGGTTGTTTATTGGGTGTGTTGAAGATAATATTAAGTAGTTTTAGGATTTTTTCACCCCACTGTGAAAAAAAATACTCTACCGAAAAGTGACCCTGTATTACAAGTTTTGGCGCATTTAATAGGGATTCTGAAAAGGTATTTACACATGGCCATGAGTAGTTCTAATATCTTTCTAGGACGAAAAAACAAAACAACGATTGTTAAATAATTGTTTTATTAAGCAAAACATTTTACAATAAATGCTCAAAATTCCTGCCTCTGACCTTAATACATAATCTGCACCGTCTAATAAAATTCCTACGTAACCTACGGAATGCACCTCTGTTGTTAGTAACTTGTACCCTAGCAAATTCGAGCTTTTGTTCTTGTTCACTATTGTTCTCTCCTTGGTAAACTATTTCATTAAAATAGCCCCAAAGAAAAAAAATCTAATGGATTTAAATCGGGCGACCGGGGTGGCCACGCAATATGTCCGCGTATGTTGGGGAAGCGCTCGTTCAAATGATCTCTTAACTGCTCGAGCGTAGTGAGGCGGGGCGCCATCATGTTGCAGCCACATCTCTGCTATTCTTTCTTCTGGAACTTCAGCTTTGTTAAGAATATGGTTTAAATTATTTTGCGAAAAATTTAAATACCGAGCACCATTCAGCCTTGCTGCATTTCATGCAGCACCAACTGCTGGCCAATTATAAAAAAAGATACAGGCGTAATTTTTTCGAATTTTAATAAGAATTTGTTAAAATAAGTCAATTTTCTCATAAAAACACAAAATAAATTATAACTCTGCAGGGGTTGACCTTAAGGACCTCCCGTAGAACAACATTTTGCAGCTGATGACCCCATCTAACCCCTAGTTGCGTTTGATCCACGACTTTTGGGCCACCCTGTATTATAAAAGTGTTTTTTTTTTCTCAATTCAGATTTTGATGCCCTTTTGCACAAGGGTTAAGATGAGCTATCCCCTTCATAAATATCAAAACCATATCGCTATTGGTCCATATACCACTTTTGCTCAGACTCCTTTCATAAAAATCTATTCAACCGAAAACGGTTGAATAGATTTTGACGCTAAAAAGCGTGAAAGAGTAATAAACAAAGAAACTCACTTTCACATTATATTATTACTAGCTTTCGCCCATGGTTTCGCCCGCGGCTTCGCCCGCGTGGAGGTCGGAAAGTATCCCACGGGAACGTACTACCGGGATAAAAAGTATCCCACACTGGGCTTCAAACTTTTAAAATTTTTCCTAAACTATAGCAACTTTCTTTGAATTTATAGTTACACACTAGTAACGTTTTTAATTAAAGAAAAAGATATAACCAAAATAAAGCAATTTTAACTTACTGACAAAAAACTCAAATAACATTTTAAAGTATGTTTTACGTCTTATTTACATTTTAATAACTGATATTGCCTCCTCGGGATCTGATTACAGCTTCGCGCCCGTTTGGGATACTGAAGACGAGGTTTAGGAGGCGATGTTGGGGAATGTTCTCCCATTCTTCCATCAGGGCCTATTTTAGGGCTCTGAGGGTGATAGGAGGTAGTCTACGGCTTCTGACCAGTCTCCCGAGCTCACCCCTGGCGTGTTCGATCGGGTTAATCAAGCCAAGCCAAGCCATCAAGTTGATACCAACCTCCTGAATGTACTCTTGTACGACTCAAGCGGTTTTTGGCCGGGCGTTGTCCTGCATCAGTATCGATCCATCACCCATATTTACTAAATTTGGCCCTGCATACCCATTAAAGATCTCTAGAGTATATCTTTCCCCAGTCAGGGTGCCATTTTATATAGCCACTAGCTTTGTGCGACCTTCTAAAGAGATGCCAGCACGTACGTGTACAGAGCCTCCCCCGCATTGGACTCTTTCTGTGAAGCAGGCTTGAATGTATCGCTCACCAGGTCGCCTGTACACTCCTCGTCTTCCATCGGAAGTGAATAGTGAGAACAGAGACCCATAAGTGAAAAAAACTCTTTTCTTCACTCCACTCTATGTATAATGTTCACGGGCGTAGAGCCGTCTTGCTACTCGACGCCCTGTCTCAAGAGACCTTTGGGGCTTCAGATTTGCTTCAGCAAGTCTTCTTCTCACTGTACTGTCAGTGTATCTAGTTTCTTCAGGTCTGAAGAAGCTGTTGCTGGACTTCAACTGAATTGAGGTGGTGATTTCTCAACAGAGTGGAGACAATATAGCGGTCTTCTAGTACTAGTGCACCTGGGTTTGCCATTACAAGAGGTCTCCTCAGATGGTTTCCAGCTTCTCTTAGTTTCAGAAAAGCCATTATTTTTGCACATTCTTCAGGTGAAAGATGCATGATAATTAAATTTACGTGCTGTTGACACCTCGGCTTTGAATTGAAATTCATCTATCAAGAAATAAATTTGAAGAGGAGTGTTCAGTAAAAAACTACTCTGTGGGAGTGTTTTTGTATATAAAGTTTTTTTCAGCCACTACTTAAGAAGGTAGTCGACTATAAAGTTTTTATACCTACATATAAAAACATCGTTTTGTAATACTTTTTATTTCGAAAATATAATATATAAAATATACTAAATATATCGTGTGTATTTTAAAAGTTATTGCAATGTTAAAAGTGTGGTACTCAGTTTTCAAGACCAGTGTATTTATCAGTTGTTCCAGGTTTTAAACTATCTTTCTGCCAAATTTAATCCAAACCGTTCAGCCGTTTTTGCGTGATTGAGTAACAAACATCCAAACATACAAACTTTCATATTTTTAATATTAGTAGGAGTAGGATAGTAGGATATATATTATAGTAGGATATAAAAGTTGGGATTTATATATTTTATTAGTAAGGATTAACAATTCAATAAATAAAATCATTAGCTTCAGCGCAGTCATCTCCAGAGGAGGAAGTGATTGTATAGTGACAAAACTTTCAGGAAATAGGCGCAATAAAAACAGTGTATTTCGCACGGAACCTTCTGAGAGATGCGGATTAAAATGTAAGAAATGGAGATGATGATACTTAAGTAGGAATGTAAAGAAAATTACATGAAAAAAACATCGTATTTTGGGAAGCCACATAATATGTATGTGACAGTAGTTTTTGTCTTCAACATGGTCTTTTTAATTTTGTATTATATGCTTTTTTGGTGACGTTTGCCGTGGGTTTTGAACTTTTTATCGCTGAGTTCTGTAACCGTCTTTGGCAACTTTATAACCTAGTCATCTCCTTCCCGCGAGAAAATGAGTCCGCAAACAATTTTGCTGAAGTGTCTAATTGTTCACTGATAAGTTATGATAAGTCATGTTGTTATGTTACAAATATTTCACTTTCATAACCTTACGGATGAATCATTTGACGACAAAATATCGGCTTGTTCCCCAGGGTTCAATACTAGGTCCGTTTTATTTTTAGCGTATTGCGTTTATACTACTTGGAGGGCGTTTCTGAAACCGGTGGCGCCTTAAAATATCGGTTTTACTCATCTGTATGGAACAAACACATGGAAGCACAGCAGATTAATATTCTATTTTGTATGCTTTGGATTGGTTTGGTTTGGAAATTCTTTGCTGTCAATACTTCAATCTGTGTCGCGTACGCACCTACGTAATTAACGTTTGGCAAGTTTTAACAATGTTTAAAGATTGTTAATTGCTTACATTATTTGCTAATGTTTGTTTGTATTTGTTTGTGCATTTAAGTACTGGGAAAAATATTTTTGTTCAGTTCATGGCCGAGTGCGCAAATCTGAGTGTATAACCTGAATACCTGGGTATAGACAATAAAGATGGAATTCTATTTAGTAATGCTGATAAGGATTTTCTTATTTGTGATGAAAACTTTAGTAGGTCAAATGAATATCATTCTTTCAAATATACATGGAATATTATAATGATTTGCAGCATCTGTTTTATCATCGATCTAGCTTGCTGTGTGATAATTTTGAAGACGCAGGAATCCGCTTGATGCGAGATGCACAGAACTGGTCGAAGTGGCGATGCTTGGGGAGGCCTATGTCCAGCAGTGGACGCCTTTCGGCTGAAATTATGAAGATGTTTTCAACTGGTGCTATCTTTTCATTTGATATTCACTTTTTTTCTGCCACCTAATTCTTGTTTTCTTTTCTAATACTTCTGGCCTACTCCAAAAGCGTCAGAAAAGTATTATCCACCCACGTATATAGTAGATTTAAAATTCAAAGATTTCCTTAATTGTAAAATATTTGCTAACTTTTCTTTATTACAATCTAAGTTTTATTCATAAAAGTAAAATTTACATAATAAATATGTTAACGAGACATAAGAACAACCACAGCTGCAAGTTGCCGCCCTTGTATCAAATATTATGTTGTCTTGATTACACGGCCGCCATGTCTTACGATAGTTAAATACAATCAATCTGTCTAGACTTTTCCCAACTATGTTGGGGTAGGCTTCCAGTCTAACCAGATGCAACTGAATACCGTATTTGACATGGACTGCGACCGCCTATCTGACCTCCACAACCCAGTAACTGGATAATACGATACCTCTTGGTAAGACTGGCTGTCAGACTTTCGGGCTTCTGACGACCCGTAACGACTGTCAAAGATCCACGAATGACAGCCGAGACCAATGGCTTTACGTGATTTTCGAGACATGGAGGAGTCTTGGTATGTTAAGATCATGTATCTGTTCTGTGGTTAAGATGGTCAGCCATCCACAGACCAATCCCGGCAAGCGTAGCTTAACCTGATGGATCGAACCGTGCGGCTGTTATTACTTAGCCACGAGCTTCTTTACGATAGTTAAAACGTAGTATATGTATAAATGTTTACGATAAAAAAATTACGATTTTTCGTTGCATTTGTGGCACCTTGCTGTTTATGATGATGAGTATAGTGATTTGTCTCTTGGGTGATAAAAAATAAGAGGTCAATTAATTTATGTCATGAATAAAATACCTCTTTATGTTCTTAAAGTTCACCGCTGAAATAATTATTTATTACAGTTAGAACGAAAACATCATTCTCTGGGCGTCTTTAATTTCTTCGGACTCCAGTTACTCGAGCTATTACCGATAGCATATTAAATCATTATTTCAGATAAAATACTGTTTTTTGAGGGCCTGCCCACAATATTTTGACCATGGCTTTATTTCATAACACTTTGATACCCTAACATTACGTTAACACTATGATATCCTATTCTTATTTACCAGCAATCATAATAAAAAATAAAAAACATTCTCTAAATATTTTCCGATGATTCGATTCCTAATCTCTCATTTATTTCACGTTAAATACCTTAAATCTGTGTTTAGGACTGACTTAGAATATAAAAAAACCTGGTAAGATCTTAACACGGTACTTGACGTGCAGGAAAACATTTAATAACATGACAGCTAAAGGGACTGTTCTGTATTGGCGGCGCAGCCTAAGCAAAGGGTGCGTTCTGTTGAGAACCATTAAAAACAAGTATTTTCTGAGATTAAGCCGGCCCAAGAAGAGGTGGCAAGACGACCTAGACACGTACAGCAAGGGCCCAACCCTTGCTGTACGTGTCTAGGTCGTCTCGCCAAGGTGGCCCTGGAAAAAGGTGCTTGAAAGGATTTCGGTGAGGCTTTTGCAAAAAAAAACATGTTTTAAATACCCTACGTGGTTAATGGGGATAAAAACTGCCACTTACTCACTTCAGATGTCACTATATCCAGTGTCTAAGAATTTTACAGCTAGCTGTCATTCTCCATATAAATATTTTGTTAATCTGGTTGAACAAAAAAAAAACTGAGATGGCATGGTGAAAATGTTATACTTTTTTCGGTCTAGCTTTCATTCACCAAGTGTGCAGATTATAACGTGTGATAAGGAACTTCGTTTTAAAAATGAAAGAGGACATTTTGGAACAACACACGAAACATAATTCTATTTAAGTATGTATTATGCAGGTACTACCGATATTCAAAAAATCATCTTACTTACGACGTGGTTTTTATATTTTTGCTAGTATTACATATATGATTCATCATAGGTTTTACATGCACGTGTTGTTTTTGTGCATTCTAAAAAAGACGTTTTGGAACAATACACGAAACATTATTCTATTTATATGCAGGTAGTACCGGTATTATAAAAATCAACTTACGACCTGGTTTTTATATTGTTGGTAGTATTATTAGGTACATGATTCATCATAGGTTTTCCCTACACGTGTTGTTAGATCTCGTAGTTTCTTTATCCATTTTTACAACAATCAACTCAGCCTATCGCAGTCCACTCAAACTCAAACTCAAACCATTTATTTCAATTAAAACATTTACAGGCACTTTTGAATTGTCATTAGGTGGGTCCATCAGAAATAGGAAGCTAGTTGCCCATTTTAAAGCGTAGTAGGTACCTATGGAGAAGACCGGGCAAGAAATTCCACGGACACTCTTTTAAATAAAAACGATTGAAACAAAATATTGGTTACATCATTCATGTTGGAATTATGCATGTGAGAACAATGTAGAAAGACGTGCACGTTCGTAAAAACGTCCGTAATAAAAAGAAAAAAACATACAACAACAATTTAAAATAAGCCATGGCAGCCAAGAGATGACCAGTCCCAACTGACGGCCCCCGTTCACGAACATGACGCATGGATCAGCACCATTCAGCTCAACCATTTTGAAGGGAGCTAAAGTAAAGATAGGCTGAGTGACAGGCCTGTGCCTGTCACAGGCTGCGCCACAACACCCTGTCCTCGGCCTTACGCATCCAGTCTGTCCCAGCCACCTTTTTAAGGTCCCTCGGTCCATCTAGCCCTATAAGATGAAACTCCACTAAGGTTGGAACCATTTAATGATCACATTATCCAATATCCATCTCCTATACCAATGTGATCATTATGGAAAAAAAATGGTTCCAATGTTTAATTGACCATTAAATGGTCCAGTGGTAATGGCCAGTGGCAGGTGGCCTAGTGGTAATGGCCCCGGCTTGCTTGCCGCTTTACTTTGTGAAAATAATTTCATCACCACAGCTCTCAAAATGATAAAGGAAAACATCGTGAGGAATGTCATGTCCTAGAACCAAAAAATCGAAGACATGTGCCATCACTCTCTCTCGAAGATAGGAGGCCTGTGTCCCAGTGGGAACATTATTAGCTGATTATGTTGGTCTTGAAAGCAAAATGGACCGTGACGTTGTATCATGTAACTTGTACGGTGTACGTGACAATAATCACCAGGTCTACTATACCTTCCTTGTGATGAAGTTGGGATACTCCTGTTATGGTTTTTGGTCGACAAACTCTGGTAGACACCATTATGATGAAAGGTTCTCATTCTCATGTTCATAAGAAAGGTCAGGTGCACAGTACTCACAAGCAGCGTACGTGTGCGCTGTATGAACGTAAACGAAGCAAAAGGAACATGTACCTAAGGATCGTAGCAGGCTGTGTTATCTAGTTTCTGCATACCCCCAGGGTAAGAAGGCGTGAGATTATGTAAGTAATTATATATGAGAAGCTCGTGGCTAAGTTATAACAGCCACATGGTTCTATCCATCAGGTTAAGCTACGCTTGCCGGGGTTCTTCCGTGGATGGGTGACCATCTTTACATATTGAGACTTCTCCATGCCTCGGAAAGCACGTAAAGCCGTTGGTCCCGACTCATTCGTGGATCTTTGACAGTCGTAACGGGTCGTCAGAAGCCCGAAAGTCTGACAACCAGTCTCACCAAGGGGTATCGTATTACCCAGTAACTGGGTTGTGGAGGTCAGATAGGCAGTTGCTCCATGTAAAATACTGGTATTCAGCTGCATCCGGTTAGACTAGAAGCCGACCCCAATTTAGTTGGGAAAAGGCTAGGCAGATTGATTTTATGTAATTATGTATGTTCTCATTTTCCTAAGATCAATAAACAAACACCAGAACTACAAACATCAATAAGGCAATCAATAAGTCATCTTAATCGACATCATCTTAACCAATGCGTTTAGTTTTTCTAATTAAAACTACATCGTAATACAACACCATTGTTTATGATATCCCGGTGGCTATTATGTGCATACTGTTGTAACAATACCTGATTAATTCAAGAGGTGAATGCAGTATAAATTGTGTTATAGGCGAGATGCAGGCATCATTGCCCAGCCAAGGGTCGAACGGAGCTCACGGGAGAACGGTGAGTCTAACTACGCTTCAGTTACCTATCTTGTCAGTTATCTTTCTAATATAATTTTTGTTTACTTTCTTTGGGAGTGCAGTGTTGTTTGATTATGTAGGAATTATATGATTGAATGATTGATTGATATGATTGATGATTGTTAAATTAGTATTCTTTATAAAGAAATAAGTTTTTAGGCTGTCGACATTCGGATTATTGTTTACTTTCATGTTGTTGTTACTTCAGTATTGATAGTGCAATCCACTACGACGCGCTCCACTCCGCTCCGCTTTGTACTAAAGTACAGCTTACAGTACAGTAAACGCGGTGTGGGGCGCGTCGTCATGGATTACAGTATCTATATTCTGTTTCCGATCATTCTTTGTCGGTATTTCCGGAATTTATGTCTGTGTTGAGTCTACTGAATCATTCGATTGTAATAGATAAACTTAATTAAAGCTATTTCCATCTTTTTCTCTATAATAAACCATGAAAGCATATACTTATTGGATACTAGCACTTTGTCCGCGACTTCACTCCCGTGGTCTTTCCCGCGGGACCCGTTATTTTCCCGGGATAAAAAGAGAGCCTATGTTACTCCCTGAAAACCAAGCTTTCTAATGGTAAAAGAATTTTTCAAATCGGTCCAGTAGTTTCGGAGCCTATTCAATACAAACAAACAAACAAACGATCAAATCTTTCCTCTTTATAATATTAGTATAGTTATATCTGTGCTATCAACTTTTAGACACTTGCAGTAGGTACAGGCAATGATATTATATGTAAAAAGAAGTAGATAGGTTATAAACGTTCCGCAAGTGGCACGTCAAAAGTTGGCTAATTAGCCACATTTTCTTCGTTTTGTCTCTTTTTCGCTTCCGATAATTACGACATGCCATCCTACTTCCACGTGTCATATAATAGTGTGACATAGTGCCGTTTTTGAAGATAGAATGTTAGGTAGGTAACCTATCTACGATATCATTGGGTACAGGTACATGAATAGTTAAATTCGTTTAGCACTAAACGTATTTAATGATTTGTGGTGCAAGTGAGCCATAGTCTATGCGTTCTGATTTTATAAAACATCGTTCTGTTTCTGTCAATTGTTTGAAGTAGACAGAGACAGAGTTTAGTGACAATTGTATTAGTGCTTTGTGGTGCCAGTGTGCCTTAAAATATGGCGAAGTTCAAGGCATAAACTAATCACCTCAAAAGTCTCATCCTTTTTCTCGAACTTTCTGTCAGTAAGAGATGTCAATTCCCTAATTTGAGTTTGGTTTGTGAACAAGGGAATCGGCGCCAAAGTTGGTATTCTCTAGATGCGCATCTGTAGTGTAGTTTTGTTGATCCTGTTCTAACTACGGTACCGACCTACCTATCAGCAACTGCTAGTCAGGATGGATAAGACATGAGCTATTAGGTCCTGAAAAATTGATATTATCTTAAGAATTAAACAATTTTCAAAACGTTTCCGATAACCTACATGTACCTATTTGTGACTGGCATGCTGACTTTAGTTTTTGGCACATCTAAACTAGATAGTTTAGATGTGCCAAAAACTAAAGTCACTGAACATCTATTCAGCATCATCATTTCAGCCAAGATGCGTTCACTACAGAACATAGACAGTTTCTTACAGAATTTACATAACATGGGTAACATAACATCACGCGTGTAATTCCCGAATGGTTAGGCAGAGGTGCACTTACATCCCGCCAGTTATGTTTAAGTCCCATGTAATAGAGGGCGAGAATATTGCCATCAACCGGGCACAAATCCAGACCCTAGATTACTACTGAGTAATTCCTCATAGAAAAACCCAAAAACAATTATCATTTCAAGAATGATTATATTTTAAAGTCGTTTATGAGCGTTCATCCTGAAATTTGGCAACGTCACAAATAGCTTACAAATATTTAGGTACCTGTTTTTATTAATATGGCAATATTACTGTATGGAAATATGAAATGTGGCTGACCAGTGAACTAAAATATTGATTATTAAATGCAATAATTTATATCGCAACACCGACTATTTAGTTTTTGATGTAAAAAAAGTATTTGGAAACTTTCCAAATACCGTTTTTACACCTAAAACGGTTGCAACATCAAGCTCAATGTTATAATTGCAAATAATTACTTATTAATATTCTAGTTCGCTAGTTAGCTACTTTTCTTATTTCCATACAGTAATATTGCCAAATTTATCAAAACAGCGAAATATTTGACATCTATTTGCGACGTTGCCCACTTACCTATCAATACGCTACAATCAATGTTTTGTTTTATTAAATGACAGATATAACTTGTTTGCGCCTTAATGGAGATCCTTGCAAAGCAATAGATCGTAAAGATGACAGTCATTACACTTTATTATAATAATAATTATCCTAAGTGTCACATAAGTCAGTGGTTCATAATAATAAGTAGCGTTTATATAATAGGTTAGGTATATTGCCCAGGAAGCGTAGCGACATTTTATACCAACGTAATATTATCTTTTTCCGCTCAGTAAGTTTATGATAATTTCGATGTTAAAAACGTTTGAATATATTAGAACTTATCATATTATATTTGGGTTTTTTGCCTATTGTCTACCAAAATAGTAGGTACCATCAGAGTTGGTACCTAAAATGTTGGTAACATTTTGAATATGGGGGTCACAAACTGTATTGTGAGACATATCAAATGAAAGGGCTTCACCCTTCATTGTGCGTAGTCTGACACGCACTTGCCCGTTTTTTTTTTCGTTTTATCCTGTATTAGGTACCTACCTCATGGTATACTTAGATAGTGCAATCCACGACGACGCGCCCCACTGCGCTCCGCTCCGTACTAAAGTACAGCTTACAGTACAGTAATCGCGGAGTGGGGTGCATCGTCGTGGATTGAACTATCTGTAGACTGGCAGAAAATGCCTAGGGTATTAAGTCCAGCTTTCTGCAGTTATTTTTTTAAACGTTTTAACAAATAAATAATGTGTCTATTATCTTGTTAATAGAATAAACAAATAAATAGGTAAGTAGGTATCTAGTAACTTGTCGTCGTTCAAAATAATTAGCGAACCATTCGTTTTCCTGCTAAACTCGTTAGCATCTTGTAGTACCTATATCCATTGAAACAAAGAACTAGGTATATTCTTTGCTCATTGTCGACTTCTTTGCTAATAGACTTGGCTAGTCAAAGGATGCTCATGCGATTCTCATCATCACAATGATTTCGTAAAAACCACAAATCCTACTCATCTATGGTAACAACGTTGGTACCTATGCTTTGCTTCAAGTATCTATTCGTATGGGAACATTCTGTATCTAGGTAATAAGTACAGACATTAACGGAGTAGCCCCCCTAATGCCTTGTGTTAGACTGTAGTACTAGGTACTTGTAGGTAAGGGCATTATGTAAATGTATGCATGAGTAGTGTAGAAATATGTATGTATGCATGTGTGTGTAAATACAGTATACTAGCTCTTGACAGCGGTTTTGCCCACGTGGAGGTCGGAAATTATCCCACAGGGCCGTACTATTGGGATAACAGGATTCTATGTCCTAACCCAGATCATGGTCTACCTATGTGCCAAATTTCATCCAAATCCGTTCAGCTGTATTAGCGTGAAAGCGTAACAAACAAATAAACAAACTCACTTTCGTATTTATAATATTACAAACTGATGGCCGCGACTTCGTATGCGGACCAGGATAAAAAGTAGCCTATGTCCTTTTCCAGGTCATGGTCTACCCATGCGCCAAATGTCATCTAAATCCGTTCAGCCGTTTTAGCGTGAAAGCGTAACAAACAAACAAACTCACTTTCGCATTTATAATATTATTAGTTAGGATAGTTACGATGATGTATTTATGAATCTGTATTATCTCTAATGCATGCAAGATAACACCTCGATCTCAAACATTTCTATACTTCCTATCCATGGACGTCCTATATCCAACAGTGGTCTACGAGTATTATTCGTGTTCAAACTTATCTAATCTCTTGTTAGATCTGCTAGGCATTTCGATAGGGGAGGAGATATCTTCAGGCTGAAATTGAATTAGCTAGCAAAACGCCGCAGATGTATTGGGTATCGATATTCAAAAACTATTTAAAACAAAAACTGATTTCTCAACTCATTCCTCAAGTAACAACACCACCACAGGTCGACGACCCAAAAAAGAAGTGTTACCTCTTCTAGATTTCCCTAAATGATCTATTTTTTTGACACTGGCAACGGTCATATATGCTCTAGTGGCGCCTCCCACATTCCGACAGTTAGTAATGACGTCTTTCAAAAATTGACAATTGAGTTTAACTTGTCTCGTCTAGATCGTACCAGTGGCAGACCTTCGGGAAAACCATTTTTGGCTATATTAATAGAATTTTAAGAAACTGATTTCTCTGTTTGAGATAGCCGAGATATTAAACTTTGATATGCATATTCACTCAGACTTATAAGTCTCTTTACTAATATATCCGATTTCAGCTAATAACTGGTACGATATAACCAACTCGGTTATAACCCTCTAATCTATGAGGAACGATATCACAATATTTTTTCTATTTTTACGAACTAAACTTTATTGCCTGTCGGAAAAGTATGAAAATCCTGCTCAATTTTGAAGTAGAGCCCGCGACACCACTGAAGTTCGTTTGACGCGACGTTAGTTTCTATGTCATTACATCACATTGCATTTAAAAAAATGTAGTTCCACAATTTTCCGCGGCGCTCTCGTGGCGCGCCCTCTATTAGATAGTAGTCAAAAATACTAAAAGTACAATTCCGTAGCCGACCGCAGGCTGCAACTACAGGCGACACGACTGGATTCTTTGTATCCTTATGTATTTCAATAAAGGCGATGTGTTGGAAGGTAGTACTACCTACGGAAGGTATTTCATAGAAACCAGTCGTGTCGCGGCGACACGTCGCCTGCAGATGCCGCCTGTGTTCGGCTACGGAATGGTAACTTAATATTGAAATCTGAATAAAAAACCCACACGTACAGACGAAGGATTGCAACAATAGTTCCATTATCAACATCACAATGAGACAATAGGTAATCATAGTAATTAATAACTACGCCGCCTGCCCGTGAACCTCGCCAAACAATTACTGTCGCTCCCAACCATTGTCAGATGGTTTCATAATAAGCAGCGGAAAAATTATTGATTCTAAACATTGTACGCATGAATTGATGTATTAATTACTTGTACTAGGTAATTGCGTCAGCTGTTTTAATGGATCGATGCTGTAGACTCAGTTTAATTTGCCGTAGCAACAGCTAGTTTTGCATTTTCTGGATAATATTTTTACTTGCGACCATGTTGTGCGTAAAAACATCACAGGTAATAATTGGGTGTAGGTAACAAATAAGTTAGGATAGATATGCATAATCGACAATGTAACTATTTTAACAGTGATGACTAATGATGATTTTGCTTTATATAAAGAGTTTACTAATTGAATTGTCTTTTTCAGAACAATCACAAACAAAATGAAAGTAACTATCGCATTTGCTTTATTATGCATGGTGGCAGTCTCCTGGGGAAAGCCCGACTCTACCTACACAGACAAGTGGGACGACATCAATATTGACGAGATCCTGGAGTCACAGCGCCTTTTGAAAGCATACGTGGAATGCCTGCTCGACCGAGGACGATGCACTCCTGATGGAAAGGCCCTCAAGGAAACACTTCCTGACGCCTTAGAAAACGAGTGCAGCAAATGTACGGAGAAGCAAAAGTCTGGCTCAGACAAAGTGATCAGGCACCTGGTGAACAAGCGTCCAGACTTGTGGAAGGAGCTGTCGACCAAGTATGACCCCGACAATATCTACCAAGCGAAGTACAAGACTCAGATTGAATCCGTGAAGCAGTAAGGCACGGAGAAGTGCTGACGAGGATGTCGCTTAGTTAGTGAAGAACGGGGGGTGGTAGCAATGTAAATTATGATCTATCTGAAACGCAGTTACCAAAGCTTTAATTGGAGTTTATTGTAATAAATATTATGTTTTTACTAAATATTTTGAATTATTTTTTTCTTTAATGTTAATTATCTAAGAATTCAGTAATCAGTGGTTTATCTTGTTGTACCTATACATAATTATGAATGTTTTAGTTATTTTATTGTAATCTCACGTTTTCTTACTTATCATTTTATTTTACTGATAAACCCATAAAATCGAAAATAAAGTGTGAACCTGACTGTAGGTAGTAAATTAAACAATATCTAATAAAAAAGATAAGAAACGCCTGCACAAATCACAATAACTAAAAGTTACGTTTAGTCTTCTTCTGCTAGAAACTTATCGAAGGATTCTTTGAATTGTTTGTCCTTGTCATATTTTTCGCTGAGCTGCTCCCACGTCTCAGGATGTCTGGCTATCATTGCCTTGATCACCGTTTTTATTAACTGCTTTTGTTTAGGACTGCATTTGCCGCATGTGGTTTCTAGAGCTTCTGGAATTACTTCTGCAAAGAAAACCAAAGTAAAAGTAACTATTTCAAATTCCTTAAAACATCCTCAACAATTTCTCTAATAATAATTGTATTTTATTCACATATGCTTGCAGTGTCAGGATGAATTAAAGCAATAGTTTTAAGACTACTCCATACTAACCTATCTCAATTAATTGTGATTAATTGGGATAGGATAGTATGGAGTAGTCTAAAAAAAAAAACACAAGGCATTATTAGCTAGCCCGCCGATGCGGGTTGGTGTTTTTTTTGTTATTAGATACGTACTTATAAAGAAAACAATTGTAAGCTTACTCTTAAAATCCTTAGCATCAGGCGTGCAGGGTCCCTGGTCGAGGAAACATTTGGAGTAGCTGAGGAGTATCCTATCATTCTCCAGAAGGGGCTGCACATCGAAGCTGTCATACTTGGAGTCGTAGAAGTCGGCTGCCACTACAGCCATTAAAGTAGCCAGGAGCACACAGTCAGCCTTCATGGTGAACTGAAACAGTAAAAACAAAGAAACGATACATTGAACAGTGAATAAATGGGTCGTGGTTAATAAAAGACGTATTATGAGAGCCTTTTGCCGCTATCAGACCATGTAAGGAAAGGTCAGCAATCCATGTCCGAGGAGGATAACCATTCTTTAAATCAATCAATTTTTGTTCTCTGAGAGAAGCATTGTTCACAGTTGTCACACTAAATAATTAAGATAAATATAACAACGAAGGAGTTTTTGGCATTGTGTGGTTGTGCTTCTTACTTAGGTCTACAGTGTTTATAACTATAGTTATCATTCAACACATTAGTGGTAAAACTTGCACTATGACAATAGCCCTTACTGCTAAGACCATAGAAGTCATTATTTAGAACTAGCGTATATCTATCTAGGCTATGACGAGGCGCTATCAATGTCAATTTGTTACCACTGATTTGCGGTTACCCTGCATTTAGACCAAGGTTTATAGTTTATTGTTAATTAAAACGGTAACACCAATTACATTATAACATATAGATTGAAACAGGTACCTATAGTAAACAAAAATATTTCAAATACTAACATAAAATAGAGGACAAACTAGCATAGGTACATACTCCCGCAAAATATCAGACTGTATAGAATAGTAACACCAATTACATTAATAGGGTATTACACCCATTTTTGAAAAGTTTCTCAATAAGATTCTATAGTGCTAATGAACCACTAAAAAATTCACCAAATTTTTATTCAATCGTTAAGTGCCATAAAAATGCATTTAAATTTTGCATTTTCAAATTTCGCGCGTAATTTGACGAAAACGCTGGACGCAGTGGACGCCATATTGCTCTGTGGTCATGACGTCAGTTCACTATGTAAGCAAATTTATAGATTAAAGGTACGCTGATAGTTGACAGTTAACACTCCTAAGTTTACATAGCCGTACGACGTAATAACATGGCGACTACTATCTAATGGTTTTATGAAACAGATTAAAAAAAGCTGAAACATTTGAATTGAATTTTAAAATTTAGTTTGCTATTTTATTTATGAACTAAATCTAACGTTTTCCGACTGCTTTTTGCCTAAGCTATCTCAATAATATATTTTTAGATTTTTTCTCATATAGAGTAAAACACCCTATTAACATATAGATTGAAACAGGTACCTATAGTAAACAAAAATATTTCAAATACTAACATAAAATAGAGGACAAACTAGCATAGGTACTTACTCCCGCAAAATATCAGACTGGGTAAAAAAAAGAAATTCTATTTAGTCCGTCAGTAAGATAAAAAAAAAAAAAAAAAACACGTATTTTTTGCTATAGAATATTATTAAAAATTGATTTAGATAAAGTTGGAAGTTGGGAATTGCTACGTCACAAGTAAGTATAAAATCTACATACTCGTGAAGTCGAGGCACATTTTAACTCAATGTATCGCTGCTTTTAATTACGTAAAAAAAGAAAAAATATGGGTACAATATTTTTTAATAACCTACCGGACAGACAAAAAAAACAATTTTAGTCACCATCCCTATTCTGCTCCATTCATCAGCAAACAGATCACATTCAGGATAGGTGGTCAGGAGAGCGTTAAGCATCCTTAAAGTACGACACACAGGGGACTCAGCTTCGGCGACAGTTTTAGAAGTGGCGGCGGCGGCGCAAACAGATTGCGTCGACGGCTTTGGCGATGTCCGATGTATTTGTCGGGAACAAATAGCCGACAGAAAAGAACGTAGAGTTCGGGACTGTCGATGCGTCCTCTAAGAATTTTGCAGGCTACTGTAAGCTGTAGAAAGCCTCGTCTAACTTCCAACGAGTTGAAGCCCAAAACTCCTAGGAGGTAATTAAAAGTACATGAAAGGAACGAAGTGAAACGTCTTTTCATACAGTAATCTCAGAAAAGTTTTTTGTACCTTTTCCAGCGTTAATACATAAATATGAATGAGTCGCAATGTAGGAATGCTAGATACAGGCACCAGAATCAAGTTTACTACGAACCAAAGTAGTGTACAGAAGCTTAATTACATTTGGGTTGTGAAAATCACGGGCATTTCGAAAAAAAAAAACCCAAACTCTAAAAAGATTCCTTGGCAAAAGTGGAGACATGATCTCTAAATGTCAGACCAGTGTCAAAGGTCACGCCGAGTCCTTTATTTTGGTGACACTACCCAATCTGATAGCGGAATGGTTGACGTTTTCGACTGTACGTCATGACTTAATACTTACTTGTATTAAAAAAGAGTTTATTGACCATGCTCCACTCATATATAGCATCAATATCCTATAGGAGGTAGGAGTATGCAATCCGCAACCGTATCAATTTGAACTACTACACTAGATCGCAAAAATTCCGGGTCGCTAATAAAACCGTGATATCTTGATATATTACATACATAAATCGCTAGAATGAATAATATGTAGTAAACAGGTTAGTGATGCTTGTTCTAAATCTCTAAAGACGTTTCATTTGTACAAGTAATCGATTTAAAAAAAAAAACTGCTCTTTCAATTTTTTTAAAATTTAATATTTGGAAATTAATATTTGTTCTGCTTATGTTTCAAAGCGAGCTGTCATTTTATATGATTCCTTGGATTGATCAGAGTATTCAGTGCAATATCATGTCGTTAACACTTGAAGAATGTACACGGATTATTACCATGGTACAAGAAGGAAGAAGTCAGCGTAGCACTGCTAGAACAGTAGGAGTATCTTTATCAACGGTCCAAAGAGTACTCCAGCGATTTCAAGAGACCGGCATGAACATCAGGAGACCAGGAAATGGCAGGCCAAGGTGCACAAATACACGAGAAGACCGATTCATCGTGAGTACTATGTAAAGAAATCGACATCTCACGGCTGTTCAGGTCCAAAACAGTCTTCAAGAAATTCACCACAATAATGTGAGCTCTGATACCATTCTGCAACGTTTTCGTGAAGCTGATATTATAAAGCCTTATAGATCAGCAAACGGACCCAAACTGGTCAGAGAACATCGAGTTGCCAGGTTATGGTTTGCTCGAGAACACATTCGATGGACAGATGAAGATTGGTCCAAGGTTATGTTTTCTGATGAGTCCAGATTTTGTTTATTTACGCACGAAGAGAGACAAAAAATATTTAAAAGACCAGGAGAACGGTATCATCAAGCGTGTTTTGAAGAAAAGGTGCCATTCGGTGGAGGATCAATAATGGTTTAGGCTGGGATATCTTCAGAGGATCGCACGGAATTAGTGATCATAGAAAACGGTTCTCTGAATGCTGTCAGATACGTAGAAGAGGTTTTAAATGAGCATGCTGGTCCTTTCTTAGTGAATATGGGTGCAAATTCCATTTTTATGCACGATAATGCGCGACCACATACTGCTCGTTTGGTCAATATGTATATTCAAGACATCGGTATTACATGCATGGAGTGGCCAGGTCGCAGCCCAGACTTAAATCCCATAGAAAATGCATGGGACGAGCTTGGGAGATGCGTGAGACAACGCTCTCCTGCTCCCCTTACCTTACACGTGTTAAGGAATGCTCTAGTGGAAGAATGTGCAAACATAGACCAAAATCGTATTAAATTTGGTTTCAAGCATGCCACATCGTCTTAATGAAGTGATACGTGCTTGTGGAGGAAATATTAGGGGTTAAAGTATGAAATTGCCGATTTGTACTGAAACATTGAAATTAGTTTTTTTTTTAATTTAACATATTTATTTAATCAAAATAATTACCATTATTATCTATACATTTCTGCCATCTAATAGGAAGGATCATTTATGCCTTTGCGATAGAACTCTCGTGATCTAGATTCGAAAAACTGTGTGAAAGCATTTTGTACTGCCTCCTGAGAAGAAAACTTTTTATCACGTAGAAAATTGTCCAAATCACGAAAAAAAATGGTAGTCCGTTGGAGCAAAGTCTGGCGAATACGGAGGGTGACGAATGGTTTCTAATTGCAGTTCCTGTAGTTAAAACGGTTTCTCGTGCTGTATGAGGTCTCACGTTATCATGGAGCAATAATGGTGAAGATCGATTCATGAGTCGGGGCTGTTTCACTGCTAGTTATGCTATCATTGTTCGGAGTTCAGCACAGTATACATTTGCCGTTATGCTTGACCAGATCAGAGAAAGCTATAGTGAATAACACCATGCTGACACCACCAAACAGTTACCATTACCTTTTTATTGGTAAGCTTTGCTTTATGTTTATTTGTTTATTTTATTTATTCATGAAAAATTACAGATAGTTACAGAATTTAAGGGTAGATAATTATTACATTTATTTATGTTAGGTTTTGTTGTAAAATCTGTAACAAAATAGTTAAAACCCTGCCTCTCAAACTAGGTTAAAACCTGTATTTTGAGAAACAGTGTTCGGCCACCAAATTCTTGTATACTATTACTGTTACAACAATTAATGAACAGTGTCGTTCTACCGCTTTAGGACACTGTTGCGGCGTTTGACCTGGGGTCAGCCTTTCATCACATGTCACAATTCGATCCAATATTCCTTCATTTCTGTATAAGGCAACACAAGTTTTAACACGCGTTTAATTCTGCAGTTCAGTCAAATCATGAAGCACCCAATTCTCATATTTTTACATTTTTATCGATTTGACTCAAATGAGTCAATATTCTTGGTAAGGTAACGTTAAATCATGCCGCTAATTCCTGGGTAGTTTGTCTCGGATCAGCATCCACCATCTCTTTCAATTCATTTTTATTCACCTGTGTGGGCGGTCTTCCACGTGGTTCGTTCTTCAAATGGAAACTTTGTTCTATCACGAAAGCGTTTAAACCAAAATCGCACGGTGCTTTCATTAGCAGTCCCCTCTCCAAACGCAACATTGATATTAAGAGCTGTTTCTACCGCGTTAGTTCCACGTCGGAACTCATTCATAAAGTAAGATCATTGATCATGATAATGAAAAGCAGTGGACCTAGGTATAAAGAAGCCGCCAAAAAGCCTGATATTAAAACGAAAAAAACACTTATTTTTGTTTAAAGAACACTAATCATTGTTAATATATTCGTTGAGAAAGTAAATAATCTGATGAAATATAATGTTTATCATTTCGTTTATTTATTTACACAGTTTATTTAGTCACAAAACTTTGAGGCATTAAAAGGCATTAAAGATCTTAGCAGATTTTAAAAAAATATTGTAATTTTTGTACTTTGAACATGAGTGAAAATGTAAATGAGTGTACCAATGAAATAAAGAGCACACTTGTTCAAGACAGTGTGAACCTGAAAACGGTGCAATAAGAGCCAATTTTCGAACTAGTGCGTTGAAAATAGTAAAAAATACATGTCAGAAAGAACGTCAAAACATTATTCGTTTATGTAATAGTTAATAAAAAATAAAATATAGTTTTTTGTAAATTTCAAAACAGTGAATATCTATTTAAAAAAAATATATAAGTAAAGTAAACACTTTTTCTTGGTAAAGTAAAGTTAAAAAAAAAAAGTTTTTAATTAGAGATTCTATAGCCAGCATTTTCAGATTTAATTATCTGTGGATTGGCGCGTAATTCGAAATTCAAATGAATTTTATTCGAAAGTCGTGTTAATTTAATTTCAAATTCAGTCATTTATTTTTACATAGTTTTTTTTTGTTTTTGTGACATTGTAGTAGTTTTTGGCGCCATGGATAAACTGAAAATTCGTACAATGAATAAATATGAGTTCCTACGTGGAAATACCGCTGCGCAAACAACATGAAACATTAAAGACGTGTACGGGCCCAACACTGCTTGCATAAACACGGTCCATTATTGGTTCAATCGTTTTAAATCTGGAAATTTTGAGTTGAAGAACGAGCCTCGCGGTTGGCCGGTAACCATTGTCGACAACGACGATTTGAAGGCGATAGTGAAAGCGGATCCAACTCAATCTACGGCTGAGCTTGCTGCGGTCCTTGGAGTTAATGTCAAAACAAGATTAAAGCACTTGCGTCAAATCTGAAAGATAAAAAAGCTAGATAAGTGGGTGCCACACGAACTAAGCGACCAACAGCGAGATTTACGCGTCGAAGCATGCATAGCACTACTGAATCGGCATAGGAACGAGGGAATTCTTAATCAAATTGTTACCTGCGATGAAAAGTGGATCCTGTACGACGACCGTAAGCGTTCGTCTCAGAGGGTGGACCCGGGCTACAGCACCTAATCAGTGCGCTAAAAAAAAGATTAATCATAAGAAAATGATGGTGACTGTCTGGTGGACCAGTGCCAGACTTATACATCACAGCTTCTTACCGAATGGAACAACAGTGACGGCAGTTGTCTATGCCAAGAATTGCAAACAATGACGGAGAAGCTCGTAATTCAACAACCAAGACTAGTCAATCGCTCTTCCCATTGCTTCTCCACGACAACGCGCGAGCTCACACTTCACGACAGACCATCGCAAAGCTACAAGAGTTACAGCTGGTAGCTCTCCGTCACCCACCGTACTCACCGGACCTGGCCCAAACAGATTTCTACTTTTTTCAAAATTTAGACAATTTTTAAGTGAGAAAAAATTTAACACCTGAGAGCCGTGAGTCCGACCGACTTCTACATTAAAGGGATAAACAAACTGCCATCAAAATGGCAAAATTGTATAGATAATTTGGGCCAGTACTTTGAATAACTGAAATAAAAAATAAAAATAAAATATATTTTAAAATTATCATACAAATCTCCAATTTCATAGGTAAAGACCTAATATTTCCTAGAATACATGTTTTGTACAAGACATAAATTCTTGACAAGTCTTTTACCCACAAGACTTGTCGGTCGAAAACAAGTATCACAACTTGTAGGTATTGTGGATGTAAACACGGGGTTAATTGTACCTAACTAAGTATTTCCATTGGTAATAATTACACACTTATGCGACATGACCGCGGGAATTATCTACGTTAACAACACCCAATTAATGTATTATTAACATAAATAACAACACACACACACGGCAGTACCTAAGGTAAGTACTTGAGACACCTGGGCCAGTGGTTCCCAAACCATGGATGGAGGGGGGTCACGAGTGAATATTGGGTGGGTCTTGAAAAATTTAATTTCAGCTATGGTTAATATTAAAACTAAATACCGAAAAAAATTTGATGTATCAAACTGATTGCGATTAAAAGTAACTAAAATTGAAGTTGATGCTAAAGGTATAATGACAAAAAATAGGAAACAAATACATCCTTCTCATTGAAATAGCACTTCTTATATTTAATTAAGTATTCAAATGTTCGATTATAACTGAATGTTTTTTTTATTATTTGAACAGTCCTTCATAGTTAAGTATGCCTCTTTTTTCACCATGATAACCAAGAGTCCCGATTTCGTAAGTTTTTGTTAGGTGAGGTGGGTCACGGTCCAGTCAACTTTGGGAACCACTGACCTAGGCTATCCCACCGCCCACCGCCGCTAATGTGGAAGCGACTAGCTATCAAAGATTTTCTCTCTCAAGAAATGACAAAAGATTGTAAATGTACGTCCCACGTAAGTAAAAGAAATAGGTACATTCATTAATAGTTGAACGCAACCGTCACAACGACCGCGTGAGTACTCGTTTGTCGCAGTGACAAGAGCTATCAACGAGAGTATATACTCTGTTGTACCATCAAAGATTTTTGAAAATAAACGCATAATTCAGAAAATACATTGGAAGGAGTATGTTAACACAATTTTCAAGTCTCTAAACAAAGTCTGCTCCGTTTTAGTTGCTGTGACTTAGGGGGGCCAGCTTATAAATAGAAACACGAGTCTCTTTGTTGTCTCCATTAATGGATTACCTATTTATAATTATAATATAACATTTAATCAGGCTGATACAGTACTCATTTTTATGAAGAACTAGCAGTTCTGAAAGTTCCTCCTGATGCATGATGACACCAACTATACAGGGTGTAAAGGACATGGATGCGCAAACTGTTATCATGAATTCTGCGCATGATTCTATACAAAAAATAATCAACGCCAGCGTTGTTTTTCTTTTTTAATTTGAAAATTTTCTTTGGTTATTAAAAAAAAATCGTGTGTCCATGTCCATTACACCCTGTCTGGCCGATTTTTGCCACAGCGAATGCATTTTATGATATCCAGTCATCGTTGGGAGCTTCTATTTAGTTCCTGCTATTGCACGTGCTCTCATGTACTTAACTATTAGAAATCTAAAATGCTCTTGTCCAAATACCTACACCAAATATCATCCAAATGAGTTCTGTAGTTTAGTTGCGTATTCACAATCAAATTTTTGGATTAATTATATCATAATAACTTCAATAAAAAATTCGTGTGATGGGGTTTCCCATCGGCAAAAATAACTACCTTCCAAACAAACTTTCATCCCCCTATTTAACCCAGGGCTTGAAATTAGAAAAATCCTACCATTTTTTTTTTTGGAAATGCATCTCGCAGGTTAGCCTAGAAGGTTGTCGGCTGCTTAACCGGACTTTCCTGTGGCTGCCTCAATCCAGCCAGGGCACAAAACTTGTAAACTAAGCGACTTCACGCTAAGGGGTACCTGGGGGGCCCTGTGGGGTACGTGGATCTCAGCTTAGGACGTTGCTGGGGAAGGCCACCAAGGAACAGGCTGGATCGGATTAAAAAAATCCTTCCTAAGAAAATAAAAAAATATATGCTTGTAGAACCAGCGCTGTCAATCTGTCAGTAAGTGTTAACACCCACAATACAACTTGTGATACTTGTTTTGACAAGTCTTTTGAGTTAGGTAAAAAAATTGTCAAGAATGTGTCTTGTCCAAAACATGTCATCTTATAAAATATGTAGGTATTGACGTTATTTCAGACATGTATTTGTTAACTATTTTTCAACGTACTTGTTCGAAAATTAACTAATATTGCACCTCAAACTTAAACTCAAAGCATTTATTACAAATTATCCAATTACAGCCACTTTTGGATTGTCAATGTCAGTCAGAAATATGAAGCTAGTTGCCCATTCAAAGCGAACTAGGTACCTACCTACGGAGAAGAGAAGATAGGGCAAGAAACTCCACGGACACTGTTTCAAATCAAAATATGGTTACAAAATATTGATTAGGTACATCATTCATGTTGAATGAATGAATCTATGAATTGTTTTGAGTAGGAAATTTATCTGTTTATCATAATTATTAGGTACATACTCTATTATATATATTTTATAACTACTAAAACCGACTAAGACATTGACATATCACGGTTTTTCCTCATTTCAAATGAGAAATAACGTAGCTTTCCATGAAGCTTTAATAACGTTTATATAATAAATAACCTGTATTACTGCTCTCTCTGCGCTAATTCACTTTCAAAATAATTATGGGAAATTGCGAGATATCCTGTAGTGATCATAGCAACGGAGAAACGCGTATCTAAAGCAAACTTGGCGGTGTTTGATCAAATACATAAACATATTATAGACCACTCTGGATAGGCCTTGGTAACAGGAATTTAGGCATTCAAGCTAGTTATATAACCATCACTAGTACAAATGATGGAACGGTTACAAAGTGAGACAAGAAAGTGACTCATTGGATTTGCTTCTATGCGCGGCTTCACTCGCGTGGAGGTCGGAAGTTCTACCACAGGAACGTACCATGGGGATAAAAATTGTCCTGTCCTAATCCAGGCAGGGTCTACCTGTATGCCAATTTTTATCGTAATCGGTTCTGCCGTTCTGGCGTGAAAATATAACAGATAGATATAATTACTTTTGCATATAAAATATCATGGAAGTATGTATGTGGATAGCGAGAATAATAAATACTGTAATTTTAAATACCTGCTAACTATGTCAAGCCAGGTCAAGATGGAACACAACTGCAAAGGAAGTGACATACGTAGTTGTATATAAAGCCTTGTTTGTCATTGTCCTTAAGTGCGCACAGAGCAAACACAAGTGATTATTACAATATACAGACGCGAGTACATTGGTAATAGGTGCATTATCGGATACAGCGTCAGTGACGCGCAAATGCCAACTGCCGGATGACCCTTGATTTCAATTAACAATATATACACACACACATTCACATAGAACTGCTCTTCTGGGCAAAAGTTTTTTTGGAATGGCATCTAAAATTTACAATAAAATACCTGTGGACATTAAGCTCCAAGGAACTCCCCACTATTCAAATATAAATTGCGTAATTTTTAAATTGACAAAACTTACTACACGATCCAAGATTTTCTTGATAATTAGTACCTACCTACTACAATCGTCACCATATACCTAATTGTTATTTTGTAAGTTTTGCTTTTTAAGTGATACCTAAGATTGATTGATTCATCATTAATTAATATCTGTCTGTATAACCTATGCCTACAATAAAACGGTTTGATTTGATTAGATGATAAAAATACGTACCTGAATCCTCTCAACATTTCCTGTACATTCTATTTTAGTAAGCCCATGCAAATCACTTTGCTTTCTACTTGTAACTCGTTTGAATAAAGGATATGTTGAAAATTCTTCAAAAGATTTTATACTATACCTACCATTTATTTTTTCTAAGAACTCTATGAATTAAAAAAACTTTGATCTCTATGAAAATGAAAATGTAACAAAATGACACAAGTCAACATTTTAAATAATTTTTGGCGAGATTCTTGGTGATATTTGTATTAATTGTTATATTTTAATAAACGTATCGACTATGCCTTTAGAGTGTAATAGAGCAACTTCGGGGGGAAAGGGGAACCGTGGGATGTTCATAGAAAGAGATCCAAAGATTGTTGCTGCTGGTATACCAAGTGCTCAGGCTGTAGAAACTGTGGGCGCTGCTTTGCAACATTACCTGCTCAAAGATGAAGCAGATGCTTTATTGAGTGATGCCGTCTTCCCAACCCCAAAACCGCGCCCGCTTCCACGGCTCCGGCATCAAATACCGCTAGATATGCGGAATGCAGGCTTCTACGGGCAGGTTGCCGAAATAATCAATCCGCCAGATGTAACTAAATTTGAAAATCTTGTTACGGATTTTAAAGATACGGCGTACGCATCTTATTGGACGAAGAATCTTGGACAAGTAAAGGATCCTGTGCCAATGTTACCAGCAGGCTTTGATAAAGGAACTACGTTTGGTAAACCGACGTTGTGTCCTGGCCGACTCTATGATATAGCAATGCCTAAAGTACCATTACCTGATAAAACACCGGTGTCGAAACGCGCTGGCGTTCAGGTAAATCGCAATTATTGTTCACCTGCTTATCGATCAGATGTAACTTACGGCTATCGCACGACCGCGGACAAACGAGGCACTCGCGGCCGATGTGCTGTCACTGACGATAGGATTGTACTGGGAAAAGCAGATATGGGGATAGTGAGTTCAATAGACTCCAATTTTGCAGATACCCACCAGCCTAGGATTGGGGAAGTGTTAGCTCCGAATGATAATATTAACGAAGTGCCCAAAGATTATACTTTCGGGATACTGAAACCTCCCGATAATATGAAGGAATGTTTGTCATTCTGCGAAATCAATAAGGGAGTGGAGTTTTTCAGAACATGCTTGAAACATCTTAACACTGTACGGAAGGGTTTGTCTAAACGTGTTCTTCCACATTTTTTCAGTACTTTTTACTCATACCTTAAGTATTTTGATACAGATGGGTCAGGTTGGCTCCCAAAGGAAACAGTTTATGATATTTGTGGTACAAAGCTGATACGATTCGATCCAGCATTGATAGAACCTCTTTTATCAATGTGGGGGGCCTATAACGGATCTAAAATTGAATATAAAATCTTTGTACGTGTTATTAATTACAGAGTGCCTTCTCCTGAAATCCCCAAAATACCCGATCTACCAGAAGACTGCCTTGATTTTCGTACTACTTATACAGAAATGGTAAAACCAGGACAAGTTCAGGATACTCGTCGTATGGCTGGTTTACCCTCAGGAAGATATTTTGATCTGGATTTTCCAATATCTCCTGAAAGAATGTGTAAAGCAGACAGAATTTGCCTCCCACAGGAGTCTGACGCTAAGTCTTGTTTATGTCCGAGCGTTTTGACGCTTCTCTTTGTTTCTCACCGCGATATGTACCAGCAACGCGAACCAAACGTTATAAGAAAAGTTTTCGAGGCAGCCGGGGAAGAGTTTACAGATGAAACGTTTGACGCTATTTGGAATGAAGCTAAGCAACTACATTCCCAAGGGTGGGTCTGTTATGAAACATTTCGTCGGACGCTGAATAAACGTACTTCTGAATCTGAAGGGAAAGTAAACACCGAAGAATAATTATTTATAAATGTTCCTTTATTTTGTAATCACTTGTAGTATTTAAAAAAAAAAACTCTTTGATATGTTCATTGGAAATTGATAAAGATTTTTAATGTCAAAATGGATAAGTTGTTTTTATTCTTTAAGGAAATCCTTCCATGCCTGTTGGTATTTGCCCTCAGGGTCGTATGTAGCCACTAGTTGCTTCCAGATGTCAGGGTGATTTTTCTTCACTTCTTGAGCCAGCATCTTGCCCATTTGTTTTTGTTTGTCCGTACATTTTGCACATCGAGTTTCCAGGGCTTCCGGCAATTTTTCTGTGAAAAGCAAAACAGAATCAGGTAAAGTCGATTTGCATATCACAATAATGCTAAATGAAACCTAGAAAATATTTTGGAAATATTTTTATTTAAATCAACTGAAGAATGTCACTTATTACCTAATGTAATGAGTAGATAATTTTGAAAAACTACAATATTAATTAGATATTATTATTATGCTTAGGTTTCATTTTTACAATCAAAGTTTATGACAAATCGCATTTGATTCGCGCCACAGAAGAAAACAAATTACCTGACTAAAACACGAGCTCTTATTTTTTATTAATAGGTAAATACCAAAGATTTCAATCGATTGAATGAAAATCAATCGATTACACTTTCGTGAAAATATCTTCTGTAAAACTGTTCTCTTTTGTACAAATGTCTTAAAACTGGCACCTAAAGCTTCCCGTACACGTCGCTGGAGCCGCACCGCCGGGCGCATGTTTGAGTTGTATGAATATCGCCCATGCACCGCACCGAAACGGAGCCTAACATCGTAAGCCTAACGATTTTACAGAAAAATAGACATGGAATTGGCGTGCCTCAGTGGGCCTGCTATCAAAAAGCGTGTTCAAACAATGTTAACAGGGGTGGGGGAAGGCTGACAAAAATAGTCACTAGCAACATCAGTCATATTGAAGCCTTTTTTTTTTTTTTTTTTTTTGTGTGGGAAATTATCAAATGACTCTTCCCGCTCTGGGTGGAGCGGGAGGGCGTGTCAGACTCTTACTGACTAAAACCCACCCGTGTTCCTTCTCTTGCCTGTGCAATGCCAGGAGGCCACGGTATCCCTTTCGGACTTTCCCGCAACCCCGGCAGGCAATGGTCTCATCGGACCCCTTCATTCGCTGACATCTCTTTGAGGCGCGCGTGGAACGCAACGCGCCGTCGACCCGGGCTTGGTCCTTACCGGACGGCGAGCTACCCATTACTTACCGTCCGCAAGCCCGCGCCTACGGTGGCCGGGAATCAGCAATTGATTCCCGACACCCAGGGCGTCTCCTCCTGCGGCGGCTAGGAGCTAGCTAGGGCGCGGAATTTGCCTCTCCCTCACGCGCTCCGCCTCCTCCTTCGCGAGCATTACTGTTTCGCAGAAGGAGGTGACGGCCTCCCATGCCCTCTCGCTCCGTACCATGGCCTGGACCAGGGCCGGACGCGAGAGATCCCCGCCACCGATCGCCTCCACGAGGACACGGCGGTGCTCTGCCCAAGCCGGGCATACCTCCAACGTATGCTCCACCGTGTCCTCCGATCCACGCAGTGATGACACCCGGGCGTTTCCTCCCGCCTTATCCGAAACAGGTACCTCCCGAAACAGCCGTGTCCGTTGAGGACCTGCGTCAGGCGGCAGGTGAGGACGCCGTGGCGCCTCTCCAGCCACTCCTCAAAGAGGGGACTTATCGCTGCAATAGTGGCGATAAGTCCCCTCTTTGAGGAGTTGCGACAATCGCACTCTCCATGACGCCATGAGATCCCGTCGGAGCTCTGTCCGCTGTGCCGCGATTTCTCGCGGCATCGGAGTCAAGCCCCAGCGTTTCGCCTCCTCGCGCCACTCCCAAATATGCGCGAGGACTTTTGCCTCCAGATCCCATGGCGGCTATCCGGCATGGAGGCTCGTCGCCTCACCGGAGACCGTGCGGTATCCTCGGAGTCATATTGAAGCCTGGGATCACTACAACACAGAAGTCAGAATGCGGCCTGCATATTTTTGCAAATGAAAACCCACATTAGTGCTGTTAGTACAAGCTCAAAGTTCAAGTCGATTGATGGGTTTTTCAAGCTCATATTCCTTATAAATTACATAAAAATAGTATTCTATTAAACAAAAAATCATGAAATGTGTTACAAGAACACAAGGCGGCAAAGGTGATGTTCATTGAGATAAATTCGAAGATAGCGGTTGCGCCAAAGACTCGCCGGAACTCTTGAGACTCTCTCTCTGTTGTTCTTCTTGTAACCAAGAAGTAGTAGATGCGCTCATCCGTGATGCAATAATACCTGTCCCGAAAGTTTGAGTGCAAAACCTCCAAAACGGAAAGTTATGCGAAACGCTGCTGGAATGTGTGCTGAAGCCGCCAAAAGTCTTACATCAATCACGAAATTTCAATGTCTCTTACAAGAATGAAAAAATACAATCTATGGCAAGAGCTGAGGTGGGTTACAGCCTTCAGGTACTTGATATACATTATCTACATTCTAACAACTATGCAACAAAACTATGGGAACAAAACCTGTGATATAAGTTATAGTGTATCGGCACGGTTGGCGCAGTGGTTAAGCAATTGATTGCACTGTGTGTCGCGGGTTCGATTCCCGCACGGAAAAAAATATTTGTATGACCTACAAGTAGTTGTTACGGGTCTGGCTGTTTGTGTATGTGAGTTTAAATGTTTTTATACGCACCCACGATATCTACGAAATCCTAGTGTTTTTTTTTAAATATATAATTATGATGTATTAATGCCAAAAGATCCCGTTGTCACCGACGAGTCTCAACCAAACCGGGTCGGTTGGCAAATAGATCGCAATTATTGCAGACCACCCTTTGATCTTAATCATAATATATTTTTGGCTATAAAAATTACGTTCACAGATGGGGCAGATATGCAAAATATTGTTTGACTGACGACAGAGTGACGTTGGGTTCCTCCCGCCTTACTCATGTTGCAGTGTTGAAAGCTAATTTCATAAAATCGAATGATACAGAACTAGGTTTATCAAAATCACAATCATCCTTGCCTTTTACCAACTATGTTGGGGTCAGCTTCCAGTCTAACCGGATGCAGCTGAATACCAGTATTTCACATGAAGCGATTGCCTATCTGACCTCCACAACCCAGTTACTGGGTAACACATACCCTTTGGTAAGACTGCTTGTTAGACTTTCGGGCTTCTGACTACCCATAACGATATCGACTTATCAAAGAACTACAAATGACAACTGGGGCCAACGGTGGTATATAATGGAGCTCCACCCATCCACGGACTGACCTAGGCAAGCGTTGCTTAACCTTGAAGATCGACCCTTCGAGGCCCCTCAATCGTGTATCAAAATCACCAAACGATAATAATAGTTCCGTACTAGGAGGTTTTGCGTTTGGGGAATTGAAACCTTCTGACCATCTTCCCGTATGCCTTACCACCTGCCGGTTTAATATTGGAAGACAGTTCTTTTTAAAGGTCACTAAAATACTTGAAAATTTTCATACTTGAAACGTTTTGAACCAACATTTTATCATGACTTTTACTACATTTAAAACTTTCAGACAAAACTAAATCAGGATGGCTTCCGAAAGTAGTTGTTTATGACTTGTGTGCGACTAAGGGCTGATTTCACCAATGAAACTGAACGCGATCAGCATTTCTAAAACGCTTTCAAGAGCTGTCGGTGTCAAAATTGAGAAATATTGATAGCAATATTCATTTTATAAAATAAAATGAATACTATATTAGTTCAACGCCCTTTGTATTGATTGATCGTATTTTTGTTTTAGATAATTATATCAAATGACTGAATGACTGACTTTACGTAAAATGAAGTAGCAAATGAAAATGGCTGAAAGGTAGGTTAGGTTATTTTAGAACTGTGACCATACAACGTCGACACCACTCAACGCCAGATTCCGTTTAGGCACAAGAGAATGTAATGTTTTGGGAATGAAGTGTTTTACAGCGTATAACCACAACAATCAAACAAATTACTCGTAACAAGTGACAATGTCAATGCAATGCTTACGGCACTTTAGCCGGGCCGAGTTAGCAACACTATTATGCCGCTAGCGGCACTCTATACACTGCCAACAATTTATTGGATCAAAAACAATTATAATTTTACATTTAGTTTTTAGAGCTTAATGATGTTTATGTTAATGTACTTAGTTTCAGAATAACAAATAAATGTCAATTAGATTATTACTGAACTTGCTTCCTTACCTTTAAGTTGTTTTACTTCTGGAGTGCAGGGTCCCTTGTTCAGCAAGCACTTGGAATATGAGTTCAGTAATCTTTCATTGGTCAGAACTTCTGAGATGTCGAAGTCATCGCTGGCAGACTCGTACTTGTCTTGTGCGAGCACTCCGATAGCGAAGCAGAGGGTGAGCAGAACTACTTTCATGATTACTAGCTTTACAATACAGACAGGTGAACCTCAAGCACAGTCTAACAGCTGAGTGGTGTACTCGTCGATGTGTCCTATATTTATACCAACTAATAAAAATGTGTTTTTCTTAGAACAGACCACAGAATGACAATTATGTCGCTACAGACTATGTATGGGCATATTAACACGATAATTATCAGTTCAATGAAGATTATTTTCCCGCATATTTAATGATCAAACGAGCAAGCATTTAATAGAAACATTTTATTACCTTTTATTTCGAGGGTCAGGAAATAATAACAAGCGAAACTATGAAAAGTTTTTATATCTTTATTAGCTTACTCTAATTCTTATACTAATAGAAATTGAAACCAATTTTAATAAATAGTAAATGCATTCTCCATGTTTTAGCGATGTTCCATTGACGTGATCCAATCCGTGAATCCAATAGAGAAAGTAACAATTTGCGAGGTTTATAACGTTACGTACGCTTTAAAAAGTTCAAATATTAATAATCTTAGGCCCGCTTGCACCAGAGCGTTTAGTGCTAAACGTCAATCTTTTGAAGACGACAGAGACAGATCGATGATTTAAATTCATTTAGCGTTAATTGTGTTTTTGTGATGCAAACGGACCTTAAGTATCTTACTAGGTTATCGATCATTTTAATAAATATTATATTTAATAACATAACGGTATCACCAAACTGGTCTGTCCTGACCTGATAGATAGTGATTATTAGTCACTGATGAAAAACGTTCATTAACATTTATTTGCTCAGGAATTAAGCGACGTTACTGTTATAGATCATTTCACTGGGGATCCGGAAACAGGTCAGTTACTAATTTCCAGTGGCTAAGAAGGTGTAAAGGGCATCTCTGTTGGAGCGGTCAGGGTTGTACTTGTCGAGTAGTTCCAGGAAGCGAGGCTCGCTCTTAGTTCTGATGCCGAGGAGCAGCATGCGGACGATCGACTTCTGTTTAGAATTGCAGCGACCACACGCGGTGGCCAATGTCTCTGGAAGTACACCTGGAACAAAAGTGATTGGAAGACTTTCATTTATGTTCTTGATACGGAGCGATATAGGGAAATGCAAGCATTGGTTCGAGTTGTAGATGATTCTCTCTCTCTCTCTCTCTCTTTGCCTAGCCTTATCCCATTTAATTTGGGGTCGGCTCTCCTCGTCATTCTTCGCCAGATCTTTCGGATTTGGATCGTCGAGTTATTCACTTGGGCTTGCTGCAGGTCGTTTTTGACTACAGTCTAAGTGAGAAGGGGTCTACCTCGCTTATTTTCGCTCAGAGTCAGAGTCTTTGTTGACAGAGTAGAATTGTATCGAACAGAAATGGAGCGTTTCAATTCAACATGCGTTGTTCGCATGCATGTGTTTTGTGGGACTACCTATGAATTAATTATTATTTAATTCCGGCCTAGGGAAGGTATGAAGGAATGGTGGATTTATGTCAACCAAAACCCAACGCTGAGGTTGTTATAGAATCTACTTGTAATTTTCTTACATTAAGGTGTTTATAGCTGACGATAAATAAGTTATTTTTTAAATTCAATTATTGAGAAATATATATAGTAAATGAGATGTAAACAAATACTTTGAGGTAGTTAATAAAGTGGGTCTGTAATGTTTTATTTAACAATGGCGTTAGTTACATACCTACTTCCGTGAGTAGAATCTATTCTGGGCTTGAAGTTTTCCTACATACTATTAAAAGCAACGTCACCATTAATCCTTTTACATCGTTGGAGTAAGGTTCTAGTAGTTCATGAGAAGAACAGATATGTACTATCGAAGAACTTCATATCTAAGCAGTTTGAAAACAAAATCCCGTGAATACGATGACCACATCTGTTACCACCCCGGTTCAATAGCGGCCGAACGCTGTAAGCAGAAATAGTCCTTACGGGGTGTATAGATATGAACTTCTTAGATGGTACATAAATCTCATCGCGTCGGGAAGTCCAGTGTATCTGTGAATATTTTACCCCTTGACCCTTGAAGCCTTTGCCTACCACACCACAAATTGAGTTTCATATTTGAATAGTTAATAACACATCTACGAGATACTAATTCCGTAAAGAGTAGCACACCATAGCAACCCTCATTGTGAAGAAAGCTACGATTTCAAACAATATGACAAACTGAGAGGATTCTGGATTGATCTTCCAGTTTATAACTCTATTCCGTTCAGTTATATCGCTGTTTTATAGCATGATTGGAGAGCAAACACAACTGACGAAAACTTTTCAGGGAGATGATGAATCTCTCCGGAACTACAATTTATTTATTTGAACAGCTCTTCATAATCCACGGATAAGCAGCTCACTCAAATAATGAACCAGAACTACAATGAACGGTATCAGCTTCTCGATAAAATATAAATAAACAACTTACGTTTGAAGTTCTTTCCATCCCTTGTGCAGGGTCCCTTGTCCATTACGCATTTGTAGTAGGCTAGTAGGATCCTGTCGTTTTGAATGATGGCATCTGCATTGAAGTTCTCGTACCGATTGGGACCTTGGGAGTAGCATGACACCACCACCGTCAGCACGCATAAACATAGCAGCCAGTTCTTCATTGTTGTAGGGTATCTGGTAAAAGAAAAAATTGGATTAGGTAAATAAGTACGGTTGAAAAAGTTTATAAGTAGCATATTAGCAGTTTTTGTTGCCTAAACGAATTGCGATACCATAGATATAAATCGAGCTAATTTGGGCAGCAAGCAAGAAAGGTTGCTGAATGGAAATAATTTTATAAATAGCATGGGCTTTTCTGAGCAGACATGAAAGAAGAACATTTTTTTTTCAATGGATAAGTTAAGATCAGTCATAGTCATAGTGGAAGTCCCAATAATAATATCATGGCTGTACCCGCATTCTACCAGACCATACAAATCACTTTCATCGGGACTGAAATATCTGGTAAGTATTATAATTCGGGTTGAGATGACTCGGGCCGAGATGTCACTGACGCAGTGTTACTAGCTCAGTTTATTAGACCAAAAATCAGTGCAAACATCTTGCAGCTAATATACGAGTAATTTAGAAAGAAAGGAACAATAAAGAAGAATAACTGTTTATTCTGTACAAATGCAGCTCGCGCACGAACGCGTAAAATACCGTTCCAGAATTAAGATCAAAGAAAGTTAAAAGAAACAATGTATCGCAACAAAGTCAAGGTCAGCAGACGGACGGAAAATTCCACTTTCTCGTATATACCGGTAAACATAGAAGGATCCAGAAGAGATTAGTTTGTATGCAAAACATTTCCTACTTACCTACTTCGATATTATTTAGAAAAATACAGACATCAAAAAAGCTATGAGTGAAGTGTATGTATGTAAAAATGTTATTGTAGATGTTAATTTTACTTACAATTACGGTTTGTTTATAAATGCATGAGAATAAATATAATATATATAATTATACATATCAGATACCTACGTAAGTTGTGGTCTTAGGGACGACGGTCAATCTAATAAAGGGGAATTACGTCGATATTTTTATCACAATCAGATTTTAAACATAAACAAATGCGTCTAGTCGCTATAAACAACAAAAACACAACAAGCATTGTACCGGAGTGGTAAATAAGGAAAAAACGCAGTTGAACTAACACGTTTCTAAAACAAACTGTGCTCACTTTCACAAAACTTTCTAAGAAGCTTTTTAATAGAAAAATACTCACCGAAGAAAGTTGTATAAGTGCTGCTCTTGCGGCGTCTACTGTCGCAATGGTGGCTTGTATGCTTGTGGGCCCCTGGTTTGGTCCCGAGCCCCCACGGCGGGGCGCAAGCACTTCTCAAACCTGTCGGCCCGGGGTCGATGTAACGGGCCGCATACTAAACGCGACGAAGAAAGCAGTGCGCCCGCGCTACCAATAATTAATCCATATTGCATGGTGGCTTTGATCTTGTTGTGTATGTAATGGGAGATTCACGGTGCGGTAAAAAAAAAATATATATGGCTACACATATTCTCCTTTATTCGTATCATACTATTTAGCGACTGTTTAACCATACATTTTTGACGTATAAAGGTCTCTTAACTTTAATCATCGGTTATGAGTATAAAGGTAAGTGTTTAACGTAATCACAGAATGTAACAAACACCAGGTAAATCAGAAGAAATGCAACAAAAAACTGTGATCACATAACTCAGTGACGCCATATCATTGTTGATGGCCTAGCCTTTTCCCAACTATATTGGGGTCGGCTTCCAGTCTAACCGGATGCAGCTGAATACCAGTATTTTACATGGAGCGACTGCCTATCTGACCTCCACAACCCAGTAACTGGGTAATACGATACCCCTTGGTAAGACTGGTTGTCAGATTTTCGGGCTTCTGACGACCCGTAACGACTGTCAAAGATCCATGAATGACAGCCGGGACAAACGGCTTAACGTGCTTTCCGAGGCACGGAGGAGTCTCGTTATGTAAAGATGGTATCCTATCCAAAGACCAACCCCGGCAAGCATAGCTTAACCTGATGGATCGACCCGTGCGGCAGTTATTACTTAGCGACGAGCTCCTCCAACTCAGTGACAACATCTAGTTAAATTTTTCATAATAGCTAAGTTTGACGCGTTACCCTTTTACCGAGACCAACCTTCAGTTACCAACAAAAGATAGTTTGACACGTCTTATTTTGAATCATTCAAAGTTTAAAGTAAATATAATATTATTATACCTATAATACATAAACCTTCCGTAGTACATTCTCTAGGGGCGGATTTCACCAATGAAACTGAACGCGATCAGCACATCTAATCCGCGTTCATGAAGTGTCAGTGTCATTATTTTTGTGGAATATTGAAAATTGAATATTCGTCGCATTTGGTTTCATTGGTGAAATTGGCACTAAATTATGGTGAAAATCGCAAACAAATCGTTGCGCAGTTTGACCATAGACACGAAGAGATTTCCTCGTTAGTGTGTTGAAAAAAGTCGTTTTGATATAGGTACTCGTGCCAATTTTGCGCCCTTGCCTTCGGCTGGAGCTGAAATGACAAACTTTCCACACTTGCATTAAACTGCAGGGGAGGTTGGAGTTGACTTTATTGGACCATATTTCTTATGTTTTAATATTTATGTATGTAGGTATTAAAAATTGTTTATTTGATAATGATTAATGAAACTATTAGGGCCAGTTACTCGTATTGTCAAGCGCGCGTAAACAGTTGTGTGATTGGTTGAATTATTTATCAACAGGCAATGTGTGCGTATTATAATTCTTATTATAATATAATTTCTAACGTGAAGTTATTATCGAGGACGTCCACGACCACGTCACGGCGGCGTCACGATAACACAGGGAAGTAAAATGTATGGAAATATTTGAAGACCCTTTGAAATTTCCGTCCACGATAACGTTAAAACGTGCACGTATTTTCATATTTTTTATACATGTGGATGTGGACGTCCACGATATTATCGTCACGTCAGAAATTATAAAAGCGCACATTCGCAACAGTTTACGCTCGCTTGACCATTTGTCACATTAATTTTCGTAAAATAATTTAAACACTCATTTCATAATTTATCGTAGTTATTGTTATTTACTGGTTTTTGCAGTACAAGAAGTTTTATTCAACCTACCCCTGGCCGGGATGGGAGTAGGTTGACCACAAGTCTGGCGTCAGTTGGATAATACCTACAGTAATTAAGTCATCACTAATTTTGAGTAAAATCATGACTAATTAAACAATATTTCTTTTCAATAAGCCTCAAAAAACTAACCAAATTAAATAGATTCTTTGATTTAGAACGTTCACAATAAGAATATTTACTTTTTTAACATCTGACAGTCTCGTATTCTCTTTTTTAGCCTCATTTTCTTGTTTTTCTTTTCATTTCATCAGATAACTATATTTAAAGTCTCATAATGAATGCTTATTTGTCAAAATCATCTCATAGGTCAAGTCTAAAGAGGTGCTACAATATATCTGCCTAGCCTTTTCCCAACTATATTGGGGTCGGCTTCCAGTCTAACCGGATGCAGCTGAATACCAGTATTTTACATGGAGCGACTGCCTATCTGACCTCCACAACCCAGTAACTGGGTAATACGATACCCCTTGGTAAGACTGGTTGTCAGACTTTCGGGCTTCTGACGACCCGTAACGACTGTCAAAGATCCACGAATGACAACCGGGACCAATGGCTTAACGTGCTTTCCGAGGCACGGAGGAGCCTCGGTATGTAAATATGGTCCACAGACCAACCCCGGCAAGCGTAGCTTAACCTGACCGATCGACCCGTGCGGCAGTTACTACTTAGCCACGAGCTCCTCCAAAGAGGTGCCACAAAGAAAATGAATTAAAAATCTTTTTTTTTTAAACGCGACATTTTGCGGGTTAAAGTTAGTGTACTCGTACTACAACTTATTAGCTCCGCCGTAGAACTTAATCTCAAAGTAACTGCCAAACTTAAACTCGAAGCATTTATTTCAATTAAACCATTTACTGGCACATTTGAATTGTCAAGGAGTCGGTCAGTCAGAAAGATAAAGCTAGTTGCCCATTCCAAAGCGTAGTAGGTACCTATGGAGAACACCGGGCAAGAAACTCCACGGACAATCTTTTATATAAAAAAAATGTTATAAAATATTGGTTCCATCATTAATGTTGAAATTATACATACCTATAATGCGAAGGAGATTGAGTTTATACAGTACAAAGATGGTCTTACAATCTTCAGCAGCTCCAACAGTATTTTCAAATGTTAATTAATTTGTTGTGGTTGTGGAGTAGGACGGGTGTAATACCGTTATCCTTTGTTTCCAAACCCGTTATTATAAATGAGTGTAAAAGGTTAAGAAAATGTAAAGTCCTTTCTGAGTATGCAGAGATAAAAGCATTGATTTCGTGAGAACTGGTTTGGGATGCAATGTCAATAACAATATGTTAGGGCCTTAGGGGTTACGTAACGGTTTTGTGTTATAATATAATCGTAAACATCGCAGCATTCGTGCATTACATACCCACCGTTATGTTATGAAGGTTGGAGCATCGTCTTAATGCTTTATCCATCAGATAATAAAGGCAGGAAGGGATCATAGAAAAATATATGGTGTTATAAACATATGTTCCCTGTTATCAGCAGATTGTACCTACGAGTAACAAAGCTCTACCCCTCAATTTTTTTATTTTTTTTAAATTTTGTTTATGGCACCTCTTTAGGTCGCCATCCGAATATCATCAATTATTAAGCCTAGAGTGAGGTGTGAAAATTGATTGGCTATTACAATGTATAATAGATTCTGCATCCTGTAGGTACATTTGAATGTATCTGAATAAGTAGGTCTATAGGTTTGTTTGCCGGCCAAAAACGGTAAATTCGCTACTAGCTCACAAGTAGTAAGTATTGCCAATAGCGTGGAATTTATAACAGTATATATTTGTATGTAAACGTACACCTAGTATTGATATCCCCAAGTTCACTCGTTAGTAAAAGCTCAATATATGGGTTGGAAAGAAAGTGAAATATTGATAAATTCTATCTAAACTACCTAATATTTTAATAAAGTATTTTTGATTTCATTTTTGTATGTTTGTTTGTTACAATTTCAAGCTAAAATGGCTGAACGGATTTGAATGAAATTTGGCACATGGGTAGACCATAACTTAGGTTAGGACATAGGATACTTTTTATCCCGATATTTATACGTAATCAAGACTTATGCGGGTGAAACCGCAGGGTGTAACTATCTGCGTTAAAATTTCTCGTTTGAATATTCAATCTAATTTTTATTACTAATACATATTATATGCATAAGTCTCGATCCCGTGAGAATTTCGGGATAAAAGTATCCTATGTTCTAAACCAGGTTATGGTCTACCAATGTGCCATTCAAATCCGTTCAGCCATTTTAGCGGGAAAGCGTAACAAAAAAACATACAAAAATATAAATTTTTCTCTTTATAATATTAGTTTATAATCTTTTTTTTAAAATTAATAATATTAGTTTAGATTAAAAAGAGATTTTATATTAAAACATGACATTTTAACGCGGATGAAGTCGGGGGCGTAAGCTAGTATTGTGTAAGGGTTTTTTTTCAGTTTGATGTGAATAAAATTAGTAGTAATTAACAATTTTGTCTCAAGCTATATGGGGTAACTATCAAAGTGTGAATCTACGAATCGAATGCGTGGAAAGATTTACTACCAAAAGTGTTTCTAGTTGGTTCATTTCTTTATCAGGTTGTTGGACAAAAAAACAGGTACAGTACAACTATTTTCTTAGTGCCCTTCGGCAAACTTCGTGTTTCATAAGCGTAGCAGCTTTCCTCCCATATTTAAAATAAATTACATGAAGTTAAAATAGTATTAATTTATTGATAATAAGCAACTATAGCATATATAATACATAAGGTTAACAAAACTTAAAGTAGTAATGTTGCAGTCCACTGCATTATCCGCAGATAAGACATTTAAAGATCAGTGGTTGCCATGTAGCGTTGTGAGGATTCATAACTAATAATAGTCGAGTGTTGCTGAAAAATCACAATTAGTAAGCTCCTAATCACATCACTAGAATCAGGGTACAACACTAATCTTCCGGAGACTCTCTGTCATTTCGTCTCCACTTGCAAAACTGGTGAATACTACTCCCTGTTCCTCGAAATCCTGTGTGCCCCGACCTAGGAATTCCTTGTACGGGCTGAGGGCAGGACCCCTTACCCAATCCTGCTGCTGATGCGTGGCTGTGCTGCACGCTGCCTACGCATGCTAGCGAGGGCTATCTAAGGCCTGACAACCTGTGCCGCCACGTGCCTGTGCTGACAATCTTGTGACCTGTGCTGACAGGCGGCCTCCACGTGCTACCGCCGCTAGCTACCTCCGCAACCTGTGCTGACAGGCCTCCGCGGCCACGTCTGCCACGTGCCTCTGCTGCGAGCCTGTGACAGGCCCCCCACGTCTACCACGTGTAGCCAAGGACGGTACCCTACCTACCTCTCTTAAAGTGTGCAAGTGCTCAGAACCAGTGTTAGGACCTTACCCGCGACCTAGCCGTGTTACCTAAACTATTAATATATGTATTAACTTTTCGAGCTGTTTTACTATCTACTACCTACCTAATCTTTAACGGCCTGCGTAGCCTACTCTAAGCAGCCCTAGCCGTTACAGCCACTAGACGAGCATTACCAAAATTAAAAAATATTTTAAGATAAGTAAATAAGTTACTAAAAGCTAGCTATAGCTACAAAACCAGATCAGAAACAATACAATAACAACTCTATATACTTCCAAGTCGATTGAGAGCGTCCGGTCTGCACCAAAAGCAATAGAAATCCGACGACCGCCGAAACACGAAGTTTGCTGAGGGACATTAAGAAATGGTACCTAGGTACTGTTTAATATTCATAGTACTCACCTACTTACAATTATTGCTCACGTTAGTGATTTTATAAACTGAATCACGAGAAGTTTTTTCTTAATTAATTACAGATAGGTATCCGTTTACGATTGAAATTGTGATAACGTGATAGGTATCATAAAGGCTCGTGCAGACCAGCGCGACGCGACACCGTCTATTGTTATGTGAAGTTTTCTTAGAAATTGTATTGTTTGAGTCACGTCGCGCCGTCGCGTCGTCGCGTCGCTCTGGTCAGCACGAGCCTTAATGGACACTTGAAAGTGTCAATGGTTCATTTGTGAATAATTACATTTGAAATGATAGTGCTTAACTAGATTAAGTAATGTTAGTTTTGAGAATAATATTTCTCCGTTTGTACCTTCTTTATTTAAGTTTAGAATTCTCACTTATAATAATTATAAATGCGACAAGTGAGTTTGTTTCGCTTTCACGCTAAAACGGCTGAACGTATTTGAGCCCAGTAGCACACCTCCGCTGCGAAACCTTAGCAGCGAAACCGTTGTAGTAAAATTCAATAGACTCGCGTCATGTTCCGCTACTCGAATCGGATGAGATAGACCCAATGGTTTAGGTTGTGAGTTGTCTGTCAGTGAATACATTATTGAATAAATGAATTTAAGATTTTAATTAAGTAGATGTTATAAAAAATACTTAGTTGCCCTTATTTTGTTTTGGTTAGTATTTATTTTAACTTCATAGAAAAAAGGCAGTTTTGGCGTCGCTTAATTTAAGAAGTGTTCATGAATGAATGTATGTAGGTACTTACATTATATGAAACAGTTACAGGGCTTTTCTTTTAATGCATCAGCTTATTTTTTAAGCTGCACAAAGAAAAAATGAATAACACACATAACATCACGCCTGTAATCCCCGAAGGGTTAGGCAGAAGTGTACCTATACAGTGTACACCCACATTTCGCCAGCTATGTGTAAGTCCCATGTAATAGGGGGCGAGCCTATTGCCATCAACCGGGCATATATCCAGACTCCGGGCTGCTACTGAGGAACTTCTGATGAAGAAACCCAATAACACTTTGCCCGACCCGGGAATCGAACCCAGGACCTCATGCTTACAGTAGCACTTGCGACCACTAGACCAACGAGGCAGTCAAAAAAAGAATAAACAATTATTTGATTAAATCTGACTATCAAAACGCAATTATTTGCAATATCTAAACGCAGAACCTGGGACGGTAGCTATGGAGTTACCATACTCACCAGAACATGGTATTTCTATAATTGCTATTTAGCAGGATTTTGGTGGGAGTGGTTTCTTCGTTTAAAGTATTTTGTAGAGGAGTATTAAAGGACAAGACGTCGTCGTCATCGCCGTCGTGTTGTCCTCCCAAATCAAATCTAAGACATTTTGGAGAATCAGACTCGTGTCTCTTGAAACACAAGAGTATTATTCCAAGCTTTGGAGCAGTGTCCATTAGTATTTTCAAAATGTTTTATATTAATAAATATGTATTAGCTTATTGTGTACCACTATGTATACGTTTTTGTAGAATTTAGCTTTCATGGCAAAATTAAAATCTATTGATGTAAAGTTCAAATCAGAAATGTCTTAATTGTCATAATTTAATATCATTACTCTGTTTTGTCTTGATGTGTCGTTGTGGATTAGTTTGCTTACCTATTTAGTTTTAAATGTTTTGTGGTGAAGTATAGAATACGAGTATTGTACGTAATCCAGGTGTGTAGAGATGATCGACTCTAATGCAATGCTAAAGGTTACAGTTGATGCTAGTACGTGTGATGAGCATCATATGGTGATGCTGCCGACAAGCATGACGACCGCGCCTTCTACTCAGTTATTCGAAGAATTTCTTCTAAGATTAGAATTTAATAATGTAATAAAAATGCTTTATTCAATTACCAATTAAATGTTTTATTTTGGCTTAATGCATAATAGGTAAGAATAAGCCGACCAAGATAGTAAGACAACATGATGGAATCCCTAGCCTGAATATCTTCACAGGTCTTAAATTCTACATTCGTCTTTGAACCTTTGCATAAATATAATATTATAATATGTATTAGCAAAGACATTTTTAAATACCTAGCCTAGTACAGTCATATTATTGAAAATATTTGTAAATGACATCACGACTGACAGTTGTCAGTTGTCCAATTAAGCCCACTGACATAAATGTTGTCAGTGATAAAGCCACGCATTCACTGGACAAATGTCCCGCGGTACCACCAGTCGCTTGAAATGTCGGGCGATGTTAACCAACCAACCAACCAACCTCTCTAGATATCTTGCCTCACAACTTTATCCATCGTTTCTGATATTGCCAGAAATATCTAGAGACACGTGTCGTGGGAAGCTTTATGTGTCGGAGCCTGTCCGGCCGTGTACGGCGTACGATGCACGACGCAAAGCGATAGCGCGTTCGTTTGCAGTTGCAGGGCAACCATCATCCATCTTATTCTTTGGACGTATCCCTAGGTCACATTTTTGGTTTTCTTCATCCAAAAGCATTGCTTACATTGATTTGCCTTTATATTATACTAACAATGACCCGCAACTTCGGCTGCGATTCAGGATAAAAAATATAGCCTATGTCCTTACTCAGGGCATGGTTTATATGTGTACCATCCAAATCCGTTCAGCCGTTTTAGCGTGAAAGCGTAACAAACACATTTTCGTATTTATGATAGTAGATAAGAGGACGTCCACAATAGTAGTAATAATAAAAGACCATTTTTACAATCATAACGTAATTATGTCTGTTCGCTTTGCATAGAAGTGTATAGAGTACAATAGGTAGAGGGCTTAATATACAAAGTCACCTCCTAGTGACACTTTTCCCTTCACTAGTCATTATTGAAACTATTAATTTCCGCCATCTTTGAACGTCATATACTGTTTACTCGTTGGTTTACTGCTTCATAACTCTTTGGTTTACTGTCATGGTGTCTGTTTATATGGGGCCACTTGCTTTTTAAACAACGTGTTTCTGTCGAAACCCAATATTAAAAAAATATGCTGTGATTACCTTTACCGTCACATACAAACTACGCATCAAAGACACGACGTCACACAAATCCTGCATCACGCAATTAGAGTTTACCGCGCGAATGACATATATAAGACTTTCCGACATCAACAGTCGGGCAGTCAGCCCGCCAGACACAACACCCGTCTGGTTGGAGGATCCTCCCTTTTCTATGGTGGATGAGTGAACTTTACACCCTGTTCCTCATGCTCCTAAACCTTTTATCTTAATTTGACCGACATCTATCTTTTGAGACTATTTTTACGAATGTACGCGAAGTCTAATTGCGACATCCAATTTACATGGAGTGTTGCCTTTCTTCATTATGTATGTTAGGACTGATGGACTTTTTGATGACTATGTATCTATTTTATTAACTTGATTGTATCGCATCTAATTACGCTTTGTTAAGGATCAAGGAAGTCAAGGATTATTCAAATCCTTATTTCCAATTGGTGTAATTTTTCACTTAAACAAACCTCAAATTTATGCAAGTGTAAATAAAGTTGATTTTAGACTGACTAGTACTGTTGAAAAATTCATAAAAAAATATGAAGTTGTAGCGCAAACTGAACCTTATGTGTAGGCCTTACAGTTGAGGAGTGGCTGGAGAGGCGCCACGGCGTCCTCACCTTCCGCCTGACGCAGGTCCTCACCGGACACGGCTGTTTCGGGAGGTACCTGTTTCGGATAAGGCGGGAGGAAACGCCCGGGTGTCATCACTGCGTGGATCGCCCGGAGGACACGGTGGAGCATACGGTGGAGGTATGACCGGCTTGGGCAGAGCACCGCCGTGTCCTCGTGGAGGCGATCGGTGGCGGGGATCTCTCGCGTCCGGTCCTGGTCCAGGCCATTGTACGGAGCGAGAGGGCATGGGAGGCCGTCACCTCCTTCTGCGAAGCAGTAATGCTCGCGAAGGAGGAGGCGGAGCGCGTGAGGGAGAGGCAAATTTCGCGCCCTCACGCCCCTAGCCGCCGCAGGAGGAGACGCCCTGGGCGTCGGGAATCGGTTGCCGATTCCCGGCCACCGTAGGCGCGGGCTTGCGGACGGTGAGCAATGGGTAGCTCGCCGTCCGGTAAGGACCAAGCCCGGGTCGACGGCGCGTTGTGTTCCACGCGCGCCTCAAAGAGATGTCAGCGAATGAAGGGGTCCGATGAGACCATTGCCTGCCGGGGTTGCGGGAAAGTCCGAAAGGGATACCGTGGCCCCCTGGCATTGCACAGGCAACAGAAGGAACACGGGTGGGTTTTAGTCAGTAAGAGTCTGACACGCCCTCCCGCTCCACCCAGAGCGGGAGACGTCATTTGATGATTTCCCACCCAAAAAAAAAAAAAAAAAAAGGCCTTACAGTTGTTTTTCCTAAAACTCGTGTTTGTTTACATGTTTGGCAAATAAATTTCGAACGAAATATAGGTACAAATTTAATAATGTATTGTTTAATGAAATTAAATACAAACCTTTTGCATACTAGGAATTCGAATCAACAATATTTTTGTGGTAAACTTACTACTTTCAACTGAACAAATTATATATACGTTTGGCCAAAGCACTAGAATAATGAGCCCTTTGGCCATGGCATTATCAGCCTTAACGTTCCCAATTTTGGGATACCGGCCTCCTATCTGTGACATTAGCCGTTCTAGAAATCAAACTTGATAAAAATCAAACTTTAACGTGCTTTAACTATGAAACTGCTTTGGATTGGGTAAAATCAGACCCACATCTTTTCTCAAGACTCGAGTTCACTTGATTGATAACGCTTTTCCTTCTTCGTCTCGACACAGGTTACAAAAGCATACGTAGATCATATTTACAATTAGTCTGGCCAAAAGATTTTTTAGCACAAACCCGTACAGGTGCTGGGATGAAGAAGCATTTATAAACAAGCATATTATAGGATATAGCAGCAGATTCTATTTAAAATAAATATTTCAGTTAGAAGACGTTGTTAAAATTAATGCGCCTTGTTATAACTAATAGCAAGGCAATACAATTAATGATGCGGCAAGTTAAATAACAGGCGAGTGGGAGTTACCGAACAGCTAATTTAATACCAACTGCTTGCAACAGTAATTAGCCGCAGTAGCAGGCTGGGCAGTTTTGTCCACTTGCCAACCAGTGGGTATGCAGTCTGACATTTAGTCTAAAATAAACTGAATCGTACACAACACAAATATATTTTTTATTGACGCGAAATTTAACAATACATTTATTTTCAATTTAAATGTCACTGATATTTTAAAATAAAGTGATTATATTATTATTATTAGCTTTATTGATTTTTGGCGGCAATCTTCTTCAAAAATTCGTCGTAATAAGGCTTATATTTGTCGTGTATCTGCTTTAGAACAGAGTCGTATTTTGCCTTCTGTGTAGGAGAGCACTCTGCACATTGATTTATCATTAACTTCATTGATAGTTCTGAAACGATTAAAAACAAATAGGTATTTCATTAAATTCTTCGTCTATTATGGATTGCAAAACCGATAAAGCTACCTGTCAACTATCATCAGTAACTGGTCCTGCAGTGGACAGTAATAATATTATTGACTCACCTGCTACCTGTTTGTAGGCACCGCATTCCCCTTTCTCCAGCATACAGTTGAAAACTATCTTTGTCTGTTCATCATTGGCTAACAAAGTATCGTAGTCGAAAGCGTGAAGCATGTCCAGCTCTGTCGGTGATAATGCAGCTGCAGCCGCGAAGGCTACCAGCGCTGATAACATGACAAGTACTTTCATCTTCAGATTTTATCTGGAAAAAAATGATCGAATTAAAGATGTTCTTTACTAGCAGTAGGCGCGAGTTCCGATCGCGTGGTCAAAATTTTAAAGGTACCCAATTGAAAACGAGATGCACTGTTGTAAATTATCGTAGTAAACTTCGAGTAGGTACGCAAGCTCTGATCGCGTGGTCTAATACTTATAGCAAAAAATTGTTTTTTTTATTATTTTGTCTTTATTATGCACGAAGTGGTCGGTCCAAATCCGTGCAAGCAACAAAGTAACCTTTTTAATTCATATGTAAGTAGTTACTTATTTTCTACGTTTATCTTGGACATTACTGACATCGATAAAGGAAAACATCGTGAAGAAACCTGACTTAATATACTCGTAAGACTGAAATCGCCATTCGCCGTGAGCAAACGTGGAGATTAATGTTGATACCTTCAGTGGATTTATTCAATACTACCAATTTATTGAACGGTTTAAAGGTAACTTTGAGAGAAGATAAAAAAAAAGCTATTGAGACAATTTTATGGAATATTTTTTTCGACAAAGTTAGTAGTACCTACTAAGAAATAGTCCTGAACATAAACAGTTATTTATTAAAAAGTTAATGCTGCAGTATTATGGATACAACAGCCAATGTATGCTACAAAAATAGCCTAAAGTTTGACTACTTAACTGTACCATGTAAGAAAGAGAAAGATGTTTTTGCCATTTGGCTACAAGTGGTTCTTGAGGAATTCAGGAGTTTTTTAGTTATACAAGTAATATTAGACACAACAACATAGTTTTCTTTAATAATACCTATGTTATACAGATAATGTGCATCCGCATTGGAAAAACAATAATAATAAAACTTAATTCGTTATAGTAGGATAATCTTGAAAAACGATTCCTGAGAACCAGCTAGATCTACTGAACTGACCTTTGGATGGCAGGTGAGTTAGACTGGACGTATAAAACACAAAACTAGAGTTAGAGACACATTTTGGGATACGCCAATTATATCAGTGGATTGCGATCTACGTACTTGAACGGAAAACTACGAGAAACTATCACTGACACTGCTATTAAACATTATAATAAATAAAGTGCATATTTAATTATAAAAAAAAATGATTACGTATTAGCTTTACCTTTGAAACAATGATGAATACTGATGCAGGACACAATAGCTCCTTGATTATGTTCATCGTTTTATACTTGCGCGTGAGACTGAAATATACCTATTACTTTACTATACGGATTTCATAAGATGAGGAAAACTCCAAGATAGGTACCTACTTTAATGACACGATATCAATTAAATTAATTAGGAAAAATTATAGTTTAGTTTTGCCCATGGCTTCACCTGCGTGGAGTTCAGAAATTATCCCAGGAATGTGAACGTACTACCGGGATAAAAAAGCATCCTATGTCCTAAACCATGTCATGGTCTACCCGGCAAAATTTCGTCCAGATCCATTCAGCCTTTGAGGCCTGAAAACGTAACAGACAGACAGACAGTGCTACTGTAGCATTTTTAATTATTAGTATGGATTGTATGTACTTATTATTCTACTAGTACCTATGGTATTTTTTACCAGTTGCATACAACTCTATGATGAAACTTTTATCCGCAACTTATAATTGCAAAATTCCGTTACTGTATTCATATTTGATAGATCGGATTTAAGAGGCACATAATGCTTATCTATTATCTTTTCTCTTGCGGGGTAATTGCGTAACACACAAGAAATGACAATGATCGTAATGGGTTTCATTTTGACAGTTCACCCACGTTCATTGCGTAATTTACGTTGTTGAGCAGATGCATTTTTCAAACGAATGAAGCAATGGGTTAATAATATCCTTAAAAACTCTCGGATGAATGTTATTGAAAGTTTGTTACGCAAATAAGGTGCTGTTATTCTGCCCGATAAATGACATTCGATGAATATTGCGTAGCTTTATACCATTGAAAGAATTTTTGTAATTAGATCAGTAGGTACTTCCAGAGATTATCATTAACGAACATAAACAAAAAAAAATACCACTTTATAATATTAGTTGAGAAACTATAATAAGTATCATCAGATTCAACGAAGAGAAAAGAGCGTTGATTGAGAAGACAGTTCGTTTTTTATTTGAATAAATAAGGGCGCATTCACCTTGCCCGTCAACAGCTCCAATATTGCAGGCTAAAAATGTACCGTTTGCAAAAAAAAAATACTCTGATTTCCATTCACCCTGAATAATCTCTTTTCTATCTGTGTAAGTTAATTTTATTGGTCATAGCTTTTTTTTCTTCAAAATCTTTGAAATGACAGTCAGCGCAGACATCGAGTCTATTTTTATTCTGCAGAAAAGAGCCATCAGAGTCATACCTTCGCAGGTGTGACTCTTTAAGGGAACTGTTTAAAGATATTAACATCATGACGGTACCTTGTCAATTTATCTATCAAAACATTATGTACGTATGAAAAAATCTTTTTTGTAAAAGAGGTGCAAAACGTTCAACCGGGTTTCAGGCTGGCTAAAGTGAACTCATCTCTAATGGGGTACCTACTGTTTAAAATGTTACAATAAAATACCTCCCCACATACTTCAACTGAATGAAACGAAATTTAAATCTTATATTAAACGCACACTATGCAGCCAAGCATATTATAAGTTGGGGGATTACATCGCTGATAAAATGCTTGGCTCAATGCTGGTCCTGCTCCACAAGGGCGCATAAACTAATTGATTAGCATTTGAAAATACCGTTGGAGCTGGTGAAGTTTTTTTTTTTTTAAATTTTTTTTTGTATTACGAACGCTTTTAATGTTTTGCATTGATCTCACATGTATAACTTCAACATGAATGATGTTACCATTATTTTGTAACCATATTTTGATTTATAAGAGTATCCGTGGAGTTTCTTGCCCGTTCTTCTCCATAGATACCTACTACGCTTTGGAATGGGCAACTAGCTTCATATTTCTGACTGACCGACCCCTTGACAATTCAAAAGTGCCTGTAATTGGTTTATTTGAAATAAATGCTTTGATTTTGAGTTATTTAGGCTATTTAAAAAGTACCGTAAAGTGGGGCTATTTGGTATTGTTTTTATAATAAACAGTCATAAACACAAAAACTACTAAGGTTATGAGCTTAGACTTTTTTTTTACAACCAACCTTATCAATACCTTCCAGAGAATTCCAGTTGTATTTATTTGTTTAATGCAGATGCAGAGCTGTTTATTAGAGCGGTTTGGGGCTTTTTAAAATCGACTCAAACTCAAACTGAAACTCAAAGCATTTATTTCAATTAAAGCATTTACAGGCACTTTTTAATTGTCAAAGAGTCAGTCAGTTAGTCAGAAAGTTGAAGCTAGTTGCCCATTCCAAAACGTAGATCTCTATGGAGAAGAACGGGCAAGAAACTCAAAGAACACTCTTTTAAATATATAAATTACTAAATCCTGGGTACTACTCTTGTTGATTCTATATGTGAGAACAATGTAAAAATAAATATAATATCAAAAACGATTAAAAATAAGCCCTGGCAGATAAGAGATGACCAGTCCAACTGACGGCGCCCGTTCACGAACATGACGCATGGATCAGCACCATCCGGCTCAAACATTTTGTAGGAAACCGAATGATCCAACACACTCGCCACCATCAGCGAGACATTAAGTGAGCATGACATACTCTCAACTACCCTGCTCTTTCAAGTCAAAATCAACATAATAACATAGTAAACGCATTTACAGGCACTGTACATTTACTGCACTTTCCATGGTACAAACATTTACAAAAATTTAAAATAATAATGCGTCTAAGTTATACAAAACTATAGTTTGCAATGTATTTGTAACCTTTAAAGAATTTTACCACCAAAATAAAGAAAATCAATATTATCTATTGGAGTATTCAATAATTAAAACTTGGTTAAGTAAAAAATAAACATTATGTTCGTAGTCAGAAAAAATAAAAAAGGGGAAGCAACTCTACCAATTTAAAAAAAAAAAATAACAAGCGTGATTCCCAGGAAAACCGTTTTTTTGACGAATTCTAGTGTCTCCTTATGCAGTACAACGTGAAATTCACTACTTCTAACATTCGGTGCAGCTTTAAAAAAAAAAATATAACCACTAGCTGCGCCCCGCGGTTTCACTCGCATAAGTTTCAATCCCGTGAGAATATCGGGATGAATAGTATCTGTTATTGCAGGTTATAAACTATATCTGTGCCAAATTTTATCCAAATCCATTCTGTAGTTTTAGCGTGAAGAAAAGAAAAACATACACACTGACATTAGTTGAAGTATCGCTATTTAGTAAAAAAAAAAATTGTACTGTTACTAGAAGAAAAAATATATTCAATCAAATATTTTATTACAAAAGTTCTGAATAGCCCCTGGAGTCTCAAAAAGCCCCACTTTACGGTAATATGTTGGTCTAAGGGATGGTGGTCGGACACTTCTACAGTGAATGTATTGGAATTAAGTTTACAAACAAAACAGTTTGCTGCCATGAATTGTGACTCCATGATATTATGTTGCAAATCCGAGAGTAAGAAGAGCACTAAGCTATCGTTCTGTAACTGGACAGTTTGTCCTAGGTAAACATACTCGTCGATCTTCATGAGAGTGGGTGTGACATGGGCATTTGACATGACCTTTGTCCCGTCCATGTTCATTTTAAGACCCACTCTTTCGGAAGCGCTACTGAGGTCATCGAGCATTGTACTGAGGTCCTCCATTTAATAATGTTACTTGTAGAATAAGCCGAACCTTGAAATTAATGAATAGAAAAAGTTTTACTTAAACGTGCCACTCTGAGAAAATGCACACCTAGTTTGCAATGTGGAAAATAAAACAAAGATGTTGCTAAAGTTTTTGCGAATTCTACGAATGTTAAAATGCAGCATTTTATTTATTTCTTTGTGTTTAATTAATATTTAAAAGAATTTGTTTGATGAGCAATTATATCATTAAATAATTGACCTATACAACTCCAGATTATACATAATTTCATGCAGTGACTAAGTAATAACAGCCTCAAGGTCGATCGATCAGGAAAACCTACGCTTGTTGCGGTTGGCCCATGGAAAGGTAACCATCTTTACATACCGAGACCCGGGGTCCTTGCCTTTTTTTATGTTGGAAATCATCAAATGACTTCTCCCGCTCTGGGTGGAGCGGGAGCGCGTGTCTGACTCTTACTGACTAAAACCCACCCGTGTTCCTTCTGTTGCCTGTGCAATGCCAGGGGGCCACGGTATCCCGTTCGGACTTTCCCGCAACCCCGGCAGGCAATGGTCCCGTCGGAACCCTTCAGTTGTGCTGACATCTCTTTGAGGCACGTGTGGAACACAACGCGCCGTCGACCCGCGCCTGGTCCTTACCGGACGGCGAGCTACCCATTGCTCACCGTCCGCAAGCCTGTGCCTACGGTGGCTGGGAATCGGCTATCGATTCCCGACGCCCAGGGCGTCTCCTCCTGCGGCGGCTAAGGGCGTGAGGGCGCGAATTTTGCCTCTCCCTCACGCGTTCCGCCTCCTCCTTCGCGAGCATTAGTGCTTCGAAGAAGGAGGTGACGGCCTCCCATGCCCTCTCGCTCCATACCATGGCCTGGACCAGGGCCAGACGCGAGATCCCCACCACCGATCGCCTCCACGAGGACACAGTGGTGTTCTGCCCAAGCCGGGCAGACCTCCACCGTATGCTCCACCGTGTCCTTCGGGCGATCCACGCAGTGATGACACTCGGGCGTTTCCTCCCGCCTGATACCGAACAGGAACCTCCCGAAACAGCCGTGTCCGGTGAGGACTTGCGTCAGGCGGAAGGTGAGGATGCCGTGGCGCCTCTCTAGCCACTCCTCAAGGACTAACTCAGGCTCAGTGTGTAGTGAGTAACAAACGACGCTGACGCCACTGGGGAGGTCGGCGCGCAGCACCCAGTCGTATCCGATGTCCCACAGATGTGGCCCCAGGACCGATCCCTGTGGGACACCGCACGACATCTCTCGCCGGTTCCATTCTCCCTGGTGACCGGGGTAGATAACGGCCCTGTCCGTCAAATAGGCCTCGACCTCACGACAGAGGTGATACAACTCCAGGGCAGGGTATTGAAGGCGTTGGCGATGTCTAGAGACACCGCCAAGACGATTCACCCCGAGCCACCGCATCCCCCGTCGTGAGGGCTCGCACGCGCATGATGGCGTCCTCTGTGGAGCGCCCCCTTCGGAAACCAAACTGGCTCTCCGCCAAATCCGACCCCACCCGCACCAGCCGCCCGACGAGCCGGTCTGCAATGACTCTTTCAAAGAGCTTGCCCACCTCGTCGAGCAGCACGATGGGCCGGTAAGCGGACGAAGAGTCCGCAGGGCGCCCCGGCTTTTTGACGAGGACCAGTTTCCCCGTCTTCCAACAAAGTGGGAACTGGCCCCTCTCCATTCATGCGCTTAGGAGCCCCCTTAGTCGAGGCTCAAGAGCCTCTGAGGCCAGGACCCAGGCTTTCCCAGGTAAGCGATCGGGTCCTGGGGCGGTATTCTTGTCATTCAGCCTACGTACCGCCACTCTCATCTCTACCTCGGTCACCTCCGGAGCATCGTCGTCGTCGTCGGCGGTGTGGTCCGCATCGGGCACCGCAATAGGCGGAGCCATGAGTGGGAAGTCATGGGGAACAGAGCGCTCACCACGTCCCCCACAAGCTGCGGCCGGAGACTCTGCGTCAGCGGGGGAGCCCATGGGTGGAGTTTTTCCCGCACCATCTTGTATGGGCATCCCCACGGGTCTCTGTTCAGAGTCTCCAGCGACTCCTCGCGGGCCAGTACCCTGGCCCGCAGGATCTCCTCTTGGAGGGCGGTTTCACATTCTTGGCATTGAAGTCCCCGAGGACGAGCACGGGGAGGGAACAACAACCTGGAAAGTCATCAGGGAAGTATCTTGTATGGACAAGGGTAAAACATTTTCTTCCGAGCTATTGAAATGTGACGAAGACCCTCTTCTCTCTCAGACTTTCACTTATGCCCCAGGTAGCGAACTCTTCCACGACAGCCCTGTTGGAATCGATGGTCATGCGTGATGTTGATTTCGCCGAAGTTGAAAGCTTCATTCTGTCTCTTAAAGATAAATGTGCTGTCGGTTGTGACGGAATCCCTTCTACAGTTATCAAGGCCACAAAAGATACAATTATCCCTCTTCTTATCCACATTTTTAATCTCTCCCTATCCTCTGGTATTTTTCCGGATGTTTTCACAACTGCCATAGTTCATCCTATTCACAAGGGAGGAGACAGGGATCTTGTTTCGAATTACAGGCCTATATCTGTCCTTACAACCATCTCGAAAGTTATCAACTCGAGGCTTGTGAAATTCCTCGCTAAATTCAATATCTTAGGAAATCAATATGGTTTCAGAGCGGGAAAATCAACAGAAGACGCTATTCTGGATCTCACAAATACTATAGTCGAACACCTCAACAATAAGCAGAAGCCTCTTGGTATTTTCCCAGATCTTTAGAAGGCTTTCCACACCGTTTCAGTCCCTAAATTTATTGACAAGATGGAACAAATTGGTATTCGTGGCATTGCCCTCGAAATCTTTTGTAGCTACACTTCGGGGCGAAAACAGGTGATAAAAGTTGGGGTTCCTCAGGGCAGTATCCTAGGACCAACCCTCTTCCTCATATATGTCAATGAGCTATGTCAGTTATCTCTCCCGAACACAAAAATGATTGCATATGCGAATGACACAGCTCTAATAACCCATGGAAAGGACAGGTCTGAGACTCGTAAGAGGGCAGAATTGGCCCTGAAAATGGTGATGATGTGGTTAGCCTCGAATCTGCTCACGCTCAATTTCTCTAAGACCAAGTTCATCTCTTTTACTCCGAGTATTATTAGTCAACCACCACTGTCGTTTAATCAGGGCCCATGAGTGTACAGTGGCCAACATCTGTAACTGTGCCCAAATAGAACGGTCTGACCGCATCAAATATCTTGGGGTTATATTGGACAGTCTCTTGTCGTGGAAAAAACAGGTTAACTCTCTTTTGGTTCGAATCCGGAGAATGATTTATTTATTTAAAAAGCTTCGAGCGGCTGCTGATTTACAATCCATAAAAATGTTTTACTTTGCCCTCGCTCAATCAGTTCTCAGTTACTGTATAACATCATGGGGAGGAACTCACAAGACAACCATGTTGCGGCTAGAGAGGGCTTAGAGAGCAGTTTTAAAAGTACTAGCAAAAAAACCTATTAGATTTCCGACCTCTGAACTGTTCTCACTTTGTAAGGTCCTCACAGTGAGACAGTTGTTCGTCCTTCAAACAGTTTTTAAGAAGCACCAGCTTCTGCCTTACGACCCTCAGCCCCCAACAAACAAGTGGCGTGCCGACAGAGTTTGTAAGACTGAGCGCTGCTGGTTAGCGGTTGTTAGTCGCCACTTCAACCATACCAGCTCTAAACTTTACAATGACATAAATATAAGACTTAATATTTACTCTATGACTAAAAATCTACTGAAGAGAAAAGCGACTGACTGGCTTAAAACCTTGTCTTATGAAGAAACTGAGCAACTTATGGTATCATAACACGGTAAACACACACCCTCACACACACACATACATCCATCACCCCACCTCCACTCTACACTTATACTACATAGTAACCCCGACATAGAGTATATTGTCGGGTGTCGATAGCTGTGCCACAGTATTTTACTTTTGTGGCTATCTTCGTTTTCATTTGTAAATTGTAAACTTAAGTTGTTCCAAATAAACTTTTTTTTTTTTTTTATCCACCGGTAGAGGCGTTAATGACGCTCTGTTTTTATTGTGCATCATGTTGGCGGCATATAACAAATCAAGATGACCACGCAAAAAAAGTTGATGGACTTTTATTGGGTTTCCAAATATGATATTATGGAAACCGATCAACTTGGAAGTAGCGCTCGCCGGCCGCTGCCGCGGCTTGAAATGCAACATAGCACTTAAAATTCGTTTTTAGAAATAAATAAAAATTACGCCGCTTAAGTGGCACCCCAACCCATTTAGGTTAGGTTAGAACTGTGACCTAAAACGCGTGAGCCGAACGTGCGCTACTTCCAAGTTGGTTGCAGGTACTTGGCTGTTTTTACTAAACCTTACACCATGGATACCCTACATTAATGATATGGCCAAACGTTGACTGACATATCATTAAACGTTGACGTTTTAACGATATGGCCAATGTTAGCTGGCCATTTAATGAAATGGTCAATTTTAAGATCTGGGCACGACTTAACCAATGCTATAGTGCAAAGGAGATTGTTCTACGCCCATACATTGTTCGCCCTGGAGCCAACAGCATAGAAAATCTCTTCTCTTCGAATCATTTTCTAATTGTAAATTGCCCTTAGTAGCCCATAAGAACAAGGTTTCTTGACGGACACTTTAGAGAACAGATTTATTTAAAAAAAAGGAACAGATTTTGAGGTTATTTTTAATAAAAGAAAACTTAAGTATATCCTTCTAAAATCGCTATTTTTGGTTTCATAAAAGCATTCAACTTCAAATACAGTGAAATATTACTGTAATTACAGTTTTATTATGCCTTTTAGGTACAGATATTATTTATTGGTTGAAGTTTACATATTATGCTAGGGTGATTAATTAATACTTACTTACTTCATTACACCAAGTCAGCCGCACAAGAAGCATTGTTTAGGTGTAGGTTCTTACATACCTATTTCCCAGTCTATGCAAACCATCAGTTGAAAAAAAGTAAACATTTCGTAAGCAAAGTCCGTTATCCGTTGTCAAAATGCTAAGGTGTCGTTTAAGCAGATCACAGAATCAGTTATTCGAAGCCAGGTCACGTTGAAAGCAATCCAAATCGTAGTCCGTTAAACAGAAACAAAATAAAAAACGCCAAAAGAAATCGCCAAATAGGTAGGTAGTCACAACACAACACAACGACAGCCAGCGCGTGAGACGAACTGACTGACGTAGTGACGTAGAGATGCTCTCTCGAAGATCGATCATTGTATATCGATTATCAATGACCACCTATTTTAATCTGTGGGTTTAATTTAGGAGACCAAAATGACAGATCAATATGTCAAATGTAAATTAATTTGTATCGTTTCAAGCATAAACACGTTGTTGCTTTGATTCAACTTCACATTAAATTAATGCTAAAATAAAATATTTTGTACTTAAAAAGTAAAAATATGTCTATTGAAGTCGTGAAATCGTTATGAGAACAATTCACTAGAGTTGCGTCGTAAATGACATTTCAATCGTTATATGAGAGATTTTCTGACAATTGAAAAAACATAGTTCTACAGATGGCTTGGCTAAAAAATACGTCTTTGTTTTACTGGCTACTGATAACAAAAATAAGATCCGTAAGAAAGCTTATTGATGTCAAAAACCAGAGAGAGTGACGTATTTTTTACCAACGCCTCTTTTGAACTAATATTTTCTCACTTGTCAGAAAATCCCTCATTCGACTAGTAAGTACATTTTGTGAGTTTGTTTTATTCATGATATTTTCATCATAATCGTGCTAGGCCATATTCATCATAAGTCCCATTAAAATGTTCACGGAACTAATTCCATGAAAAAAATATGCATGAATAACTTTTATGTTGCACATTTTCAATGTTTTGGAAGTGATAAATATCGAACATCCATTATTTTTAAATACTAGATATTATGGACATCGTCGTCGATATCGATATTTATGTAATATGAGCGAGAGCGACACTATCTTTCTAAATCTTTTGTGACATTCACAATGACAATTCCATGAAAGATGGCGGGTTTGGTTGGTAATAAAATCAATGAGGTCACTTTTAAAAACCTTTATGAATTGAACAGTGTCCGCTGGAATTTATTATTTTTAAAAAGTATATTAAAATATAATTAAAATTAACGTACACGTCAAATGTTTGTTGGTTATAGGGCGGTCTAGAGCAATGTCCTTTACCACTCTCGAAATCAAATCTGTTAGTTTAGGTAAAATCAGACCAACATCTTATCCCAAATCATGAGTTCACTTGATTGACTTGTCGAGAACACATTTCCTTCTTCGCCTCGACACAGTTCATATGTGTTTTGTTAAGGAAGCATACGTAGCTCGTATTTACAATTTGTTTGCCCAAAACATTCTTTAGCACAACCCCGTACAAGAGTTGGGAAGAAGAAGCATTTATAAATACGCAAATTATAAGATATAGCAGCAGATTCCATGTAAGAGAAATATTTCAGTACAAATATTATTTTTATTGACGCAAAACTTAATGACAGGTACATTTATTTTCAATTTAAATGCCAATGATATTTTAAATGTAGCTATAGCTTTATGCCTGTTTTGCTGCAACCTCCTTCATAAGTTCGTCGTAAAAGTTCTCATGCTTGTCGTGCATCTTTTTCAGAACATAGTCGAACCTTTTCTTCTGTGTAGTAGAGCACTCTGCACATTTATTTATGATTAACTGGATTGATAGTTCTGAAACGGTTAAAATCATATAGTTATTTGCATTAGATACTGTTACTACACAATGTCACCTACACTGTTATTATTGATGCTAGTTGCATAATTATAGAACAGGTTTCCTTTAAAATATTTGTATGCTAGTCCATGGCGAGACATGTAGATTATAACCCTATTATTAAGACTTTGATATTTTACAGGACCCTAGGGTCCCGGACCTTTGGAAGATATGAAAACAAAGATTATGGGTTTGAGTGGCTAAATGAACTGGTTATCTAGAACTATGGAAAGACTATGGCCACTGCCTGACCAATATGTTATATAAAATACACAGGTAAAATGGCAGGGGGTCACTTGCTCAATAATGGGCCCCCGAAAAGGTCAACATGTCCTGAGGTGCTTACAAGTAGTGGAGCGATATTCCACTGCTATCAGGACAATTTCCGGAAGTACGGTCAAGATCCCTACCAGCATCTTACTGGAATACTTCCTTCCTCCAAGCACATTTGCTCTTGCAAATCTCTACTCAAGCCGGCCAATAAAGGCAAGAAAGAGGTGAGAGCTCTATTCCTCGTCAGTGTTTTTGTATCTCTCTTGGTCTGGCTCCTCATCCCAGACCTGTTCCGGAAAAATAAACTCTACCGGTACAGACCTGGATTTCAGAGCACGCAAACCCCACCACGACGACGTCAACTTAGACGTAAATTCGGCGGTGGGTTATTAAAACCATTATTATACCAAATTGAATGCAAAAAAAAAAAAACTATTCTATTCAAACTAGATTGGTGTAGAATAGAACAGATAGCGAAAGCCGATTATAAAAGCTTAACTATCAACTGTAACTGGTTCTGAAGATGATAGTAGTTAACATAATACTGTTGACTCACCTGCCACCTGTTTGTAGGCACTGCATTCTCCTTTCAGCATACAGTTGAAAAATATTTTTGTTTGTTCATCATTATCTAACAAAGTATCGAAGTCGAAAGCATCAAGCATGTCCAGCTCTGTCGATGATAATGTAATTGCAGCTGCGAAGGCTACCAGCGCTGACAACACCACAAGTACTTTCATCTTCAGATTTTATAGTATCTGGAAATAAATTATCGAATTAAAGGTGAATTGAACACGAGATGCGCTGTTGATTATAAGTAAACTAAAAGAGCTCTGATCGCGTGGTCCTAATAAATAAAACAAAAAAAAATATCTTGTCTTTATTCAAATGTCGTTGATGCACAAAGTTGTGGGTCCAAATCCGGACAAGCAACAATGTGATCACTTTCAATTCATACGTAAATAGGTGCCTACTTTTAAGTTAATAACAAAAAGAAAAAAGTCCTCCAGATCGAATTCCCGCCATGGCGACCAATCTCAGCGGAGACTGGCCTTCGGCGCGGGAGCACAAGTTTAGTGTGTGCGCAGGCACAGGTGCACTCTCTCTTTCTTCACTCTCATAGGCCGATGGGGCGGCCATCCAATACAATCGGAGAGAGGTCAGTGTTAACGTGCTTTCCGAGGCGAGGAGGAGGGGACATCACACCGCCAACTTCCAAACTCCAGGCGGTGTTTTTGGGGTTTTCTGAGTTTATATTAGATATTCTTAGTAGAAGAAAACGTCGTGAGGAAACCTGACTTATCCTAACTATATACTTAGTCTGGCCATAAATACTGTTACAATTTAAAATTAAGAAAGATGTTACATTTGAATTTGGAATCTGTCATTTTTATACGATTGTTCATTCTTAACACATCTGACATTGGCGGAATTGTCGACATCGGCACCATTGCCATAGAGAAAAATAGAATAGAATAGAGTTTTCTAATTTTGGCGCCAATACATTCTACAATATTTTGCGATATTAAAATGAAGTGGGGTGATAAAGAGAACCGAATCGCTGTGATTGCATTACACAAAGTTGGTATGGAGCCAAATGCAATTTTTAAAACTCTCCATACGCTTGGTATTAGTCAAATGTTTGTGTACCTTGCTGTTAATAGGTACAATGAGACCTCCTCTCTTTGTGACAGAAAAAGATCTGGCCGTCCACGTAGTGTTCGTACGTAAAAGGTGGTCAAAGCAGTAAGGGAAAGAATTCGAAGAAATCCTGTCCGAAAGCAAAAGATTTTATCTCGGGAGATGAAGATAGCACCCAGAACCATGTCACGTATTTTAAAAGATGACTTAGGACTTACAGCCTATAAGAGACGCACTGGTCATTTTTTAACTGATAATTTAAAAAAGAATAGGGTGGTAAAATCGAAACAACTACTGAAGCGGTACGCAAAGGGAGGTCACAGAAAAATTTTCCTTACGGATGAGAAAATCTTTGCAATTGAGCAACATTTTAACAAACAAAATGACCGTATTTATGCTCAAAGCTCTAAGAAAGCTTTCCAATTAGTCGACAGAGTGTAACGTGGGCATTATCCGACTTCAGTGATGGTTTGGTGGGGTGTTAGCTATGAAGGAGTGACAGAGACCTTTTTTTTGTGAAAAGGTATCAAAACATCGGCACAAGTGTATCAAGATACCATTCTTGAGAAGGTAGTTACGCCCCTTAACAACACCATATTCAATAACCAAGTATGGTCCTTCCAACAAGACTCGGCGCCGGGTCATAAAGCTCGGTCCACGCAGTCTTGGTTGGAAGTGAAAGTTTCGGACTTCGTCAGAGCTGAAGACTGGCCGTCGTCTAGTCTAGTCTCTATTCAGTTTTAGAGAGTACGGCTTGCTTTAAATGCCATGATAATTTTGAGTCCCTAAAACAATTCATACGATTGGCAGTGAAGAATTTTCCCATGGAAAAAGTGCGTGCTTCTATTGATAACTGGCCTCAACGTTTAAAGGACTGTATTGCAGCCAATGGAGACCACTTCGAATAAGCTTTTTATATTTTAAATTGTTTTATATTTATGTATACTAACTAACACACTGTAAAAGTAATAAATATTATTTGCAATAAAAATAAATATATATATATATATATATAATGTATGTCTATATATATACCTAGTCTTGCCATTATAATATTGTCACGAAGAATTTATTTTTATTTTCTTTTTAGGATTCCGATAGTTAGGATATATATATATATATATATATATATATCCTAACTATCGGAATCCTAACAAATATTATACATGCGAAAGTGGGTTGGTTTGTTACGCTTTCGTGATAAAAGGGTTGAACGGATTTGGATGAGATTTGGCACATGGGGAGGACACACTATGACCTGGGTTAGCAATATCAAGTATAAGTACAATTTATTTGTTCAAAAATATACAACAATTTAATTTGTATGTTTGTTTATATGAACAGATTTTGAAAATCTGTGTCTGAATATTTCGGACATCAGCGCTCTTCCCGTGTTGTAGACAACCTCAGTAGTCCTCAACTTTAACATTTATTTATTATAGAGCAAATGCTGCAGTACTATTGATACAACAGCCAATGCATGCTACAAAATAGCTTAAAGTTTTATTACCTCATTTGTTTTTTCAGAATTTTCCACCGTGTAGGTAGTTAAAAAGTATATGCGAAGGGAGGTTGTTGGCTACGGAAAATAAATTCCACAAGTAGTTCTTGAGAAAATTAGGAGTAATTTATATATATAATATTACGTACCTTTATGGATAATGTGCTCAAGCATTGGAAAAACAATCATTATATAATTTAATTAGTTACCTATACCTACTGCTAGCTAGATCTACTGAACTGACCTTTGGAAGGCAACTGATTCAGTCTGAATCAATTGCTTTCCTTCTAGTTGGACGTAGAAAACACAAAAGAGTTTGTGACACAATTTGGAAGACGCCAATTCTATCAGTGGATTGAGATCAACGTACTTGAACGGAAAACCACAATGAACTAACGCTGACACTGATAATAAACATTATAATAAATAAAGTGCATATTAATATATAAAAAAAAGATTACGTGTTAACTTTACCTTTGAAACAATGATGAATACTGATGAAGAACACAACCGTTCCTTGATTATGTTCATGTTTTTATAGTTGCGCGTGAGACTGAAATATAATAGCATTAGATAAGATGAGAAAAAATTGAGATAAGATAATGAAACGATATCAAATAAAAGGACTATTTATTACTACTAGGAAAACAATTATGAGGTCACTAGGTTTTGCCCCCAGCTTCGCCAGCTGCTTTTATTACCTTTTCTCCGGGTGGCGTGACTGTGGCCACATTCACTACATCGCGTCACACGCAATACTTTTAATTTCTTCCCTATCATTAGACGGGCTAAGACCATCATTTATTCAAAAAAAACATTATTGGAATTAAGTTTACAAACAAGACAGTTTGCTTCCATGAATTGTGGCTCCATGATATTATTTTGTAAATCCGTATTAAGTACACACATCAAAAAAAGTTTGCGATCTGTTACAAAAATCAAAATCTTTTTTGTTACAGTAGATTATATTATAATTTCTTCTTCTTTTTAGGTTCTTTACTTCAAAATATAGAATTAGAATATAAAACAAAAAATCAATTCAATTGTTTTTCCGTAAATAAATAAATCCAATCCAAGCTTACGCTCATTCAAAAATCTGACTTAGTCAATTATTTTACGGATTTATAATAATTTTTCGAGGAAAGTTGTTATTGAGAAAATGCCAAGAGGATTGATTATAGTTAGTTTTACGAACAAGAATTGTAACTTTGAGGGAAGAACGATATTCCACGAAAGAAATAGCACGCATAGTTGCTGTATCCCAATCCACTCTATGTCGTGGCCACGTTGCAGAGGTACCACGGCATGGATAATTTAGCTGAGTGACCCCGCAGTGGTCGCCCAACTGTTCTGACTGCTGCTCAGAAGCGCTATATCAGATTGCTGGCAGCCCGTGACACTCAACAATCAAAGCCACTACAATAAAAGTGCGGGCCGCTTCTGGACTTAAAGTTAGCATTCAGACCATTTGGATTTGCTTACACCAGGTTGGACTACGAGTACGAAGGTCTTGGCAATCACCTCTGAATTCACGGCAACGTCAGCGACGGAGATTGCAGTGGGCTAGGCTCCGGCAAAATGAAGAAGATGAGGAGGAAAACATTCGGCGAAACTGTCTCTTCGTTGACGAATCACGAATCAGTACTCATCCAGTTATCCAACGTTTTCGTGTCTAGAGAAGACCTGGAGACTCTGAAAGGCAAATAACTGCCACTGGAACCGTTCAGCAAGGCGGGAAATCAGTGTCCTTTTGGGGTGAAATTATGATTGGAGCTAGAATGCCTTTGATTCCGTATCGAGGGTCCATGACGGCAGATAACATGACATAATAGTCGGTTTTGATGGGATTGTCAGACCATTCCGAGTAAACCATGGGCACCAATTCATACTGGTCAATGATAATGCGTCCGCAAATCGAGCTCAACGAGTCAATGCTGCTCTCCGAGAATACGATATCACAAAGTTAGACTGGCCTGCCGGCTCGCCTGACTTAAACCCAATAGAGCACGCGTGGAATGCTCTTAAAAGAGCTGTTTGGAACCGTCAGCCAGCTCCCCAGACAGTGCCAAATGCAATGCCAATGGCACGGGTTACCGCAAGAAATTCTGGATTACTTGAACCCCAGCATGCCATGCATGAGGAGTTATATTGTATTAAATAAAAACCTTCTATTATTACTAATAATAATAATGGATCGCAAAAATTCCGGGTGGCTAATAAAAACCGCTAGAATAAAAAAATATGTAGTAAGCAGGTTACCAATGCTTGTTCTAAATCTCTAATGAGGTTTCATTTGTACAAGTATATTAGAGATTTAAGAAAAAAACAGCACTTTGAAAATTTAAAATTAGGAAAATAATATTTTTTCTGCTTTTGTTTCAAAGCGAGCTGTCATTATAAATGATCCCTTGGATTGATCAGAGTATTCAGTGCAATATCATGTCGTTAACATCTGAAGAATGTACACGGATTATTACCATGGTACAAGAAGGAAGAAGTCAGCGTAGCACTGCTAGAACAGTAGGAGAGGGGAGGGGGGGAGTATCTTTATCAACGGTCCAAAGAATACTCCAGCGATTTCAAGGGAATATCAGGAGACCAGGAAATGGTAGGCCAAGGTGCACAACTACACGAGAAGACCGATTCATCATGAGCACTATGTTAAGAAATCGACATCTCACGGCTGTTTAGGTCCGAAACAGTCGTCAAGAAATTCACCACAACAATGTGAGCTCTGATACTATTCTGCGACGTCTTCATGAAGCTGATATAAAGCCTTATAGACCTGCAAACGGCCCCAAACTGCTCAGAGAACATCGAGTTGCCAGGTTACGGTTTGCTCGAGAACACATTCGATGGACAGATGAAGATTGGTCCAAGGTTATGTTTTCCGATGAGTCCAGATTTTGTTTATTTACGCACGACGGGAGACGTAGAGTATTATTTATACGACCAGGAGAATGGTATAATCAAGCGTGTTCTGAAGAAAAGGTGCCATTAGGTGGAAGATCAATAATGTTTTGGGCTGGGATATCTTCAGAGGATCGCACGGAGTTAGTGATCATAGAACACGGTTCTCTGACTGCTGTCTGATACGTAGAAGAGGTTTTAAATGAGCATGCTGGTCCTTTCTTAGTGAATATGGGTGCAAATTCCATTTTTATGGACGATAATGCGCGACCACATACTGCTCGTTTGGTCAATATGTATATTCAAGACGTCGGTATTACCTGCATGGAGTGGCCAGCTCGCAGCCCAGACTTAAATCCCATAGAACATGCATGGGACGAGCTCGGGCGATGCGTGAGACAACGCTCTCCTGCTCCCGTTACTTACGCGAGTTAAGGAATGCGCTAGTGGAAGAATGGGCAAACATAGACCAAAATCGTATTAAAAATTTGGGTTAGAGCATGCCACATCGTTTTAATGAAGTGATACGGGCTCGTGGGGAAAAACAAAATATTAAATTGACCAAAAATCTTTTATTTTTTAAGATTTACTGCCAAGTGTATTTTTGTTGTCATAAGTTAGAAGCGAAATTTTCTTATTTTATAGTATTTAATTAAAGTTATATAGTGTAAAAAACGTGTTACACATTATTTTATATATATTAATTAGTCATTTACAATATACTATAGTTTAGCAAATTAGTCTTATGTATTTAAGAAACTATCACGCCATTTATTAAAGCGACCATTTTTTGCGATCCAGTGTAAATTGTTGTATAAGTTTGGTTAAACAATCTTTTTCTTTCAATCAAATTTCTGTTACAATTACATTAGGAAAACAGTGTTTTTTTTTTTTTTTTAAAGATATAAGTAAAGTAAACACTTTTTCTTGGCAAAGTTAAATTTAAAAGATATGTCAGCTTTTGCTAGTGATCACAAACTTTTTTAGGATGTGTGTAGATCACTAAGCCATCATTTTGGTTATTAGTGTTACTTGTTGACTAAGCCAAATATCCTTGAAATTGCGAAACAGACAAAGTTTTACTGAACCTTGAGAAAATGATAACGAAATAGTACTTATAAGTCTGCAATTTGAAAAATAAAAATTAGACAATAATAAAGTTTTTATCAATGCTATGTATATTAAAATGCAGCATTTTGCTTATTTTTTGGGTTTACCTAATAGTTGAGAGCGTCTGGCAATTATAACATTAATTTGACCTATACGAATACAGTTGATTCATAATTTCATGAATATCATTATCTTATATCTATTAAATATCTAGTAATAAAAAAACCGGCCAAGTGCAAGTCGGACTCGCGCACGAAGGCTTCCATACTAGTGTTGCCCAAATGCAAGACCAAGACGAGACTTAGACCAGTCCTGGTCTAGGTCTTGCGTCAATACACCTGGTCTTGGCAAGAGAGAGATTTGCAATTATGCACAGCCTATTGTTATTTATTATACACGTTAGTTAAGATCTTAGAACAACGTAACAGAGTAGGTACATTTTGAGCTTAAATTAACATAGGCATAGCAAACCACCAAATTAATTAAATTAACTAGACAATAATTTAAAAAATTGCGCAATTTAATAACTACGCGTAAATACTAACTTTAGATTCGCAATTCAACAAATGCGATAAGTACCTACTTCGTTAATTTTTTTTACATAATTATCATCTCGCTGGACAGCTTGAAACGCTGTAGTGTTCGAGTTCGAGCCAGTGTGAGAATTTATTTATACAATAATCTCAGAGCATTCAATTTATACTTACCTACTGCTGAGACTTCTTCGAGGTCGTTTAATTTTATCCTCCTGTGCCAACCCTACCAAAATAGATGAACATTTTGTATACGTACCTCTGTCCATACTCTGTGGTGGCGAATTCAGCGATCAAACAGTGTCAAATGTTGTGATACACTTGTCGCACAGTCTTTGGTAAAGTGTCAGTAAATGTGTAATGTAATGTCACAGTCTTTGTCGGTAAATTATCAAATAAGTACACCGACCGGCCAACGGTTTTTTTGCGTAATGTACCATAACATTGGCGTAAAAACTGTGTTACTAGACCTACTCGACTCGCTGTTAGTTTTAAATTTAGCTGAATAGAAAAATAATATAAACTTTGAAACATAAGTACCATCAAAGAAGTTCATATCTATACACGCTCGGCCGCTATAGAACCGGGACGGTAACAGATGTGGTCATCGTGTTCACGGGATTTTGTTTTCAAACTGCTTAGATATGAAGTTCTTCGATAGCACCTACATAATGTTTGTAAAATTTCATTGGTTACAATTTTAAGCACATACCAACCTACTGACGTTAGATCTACACATAAGACTTATACAAGCATATATTATTGTAGGTATATGGCCATAAGGTATGAACTTTGCTAGAAAGATACCTATTTTATTTTATGCTAGGTATATTTTTACATGTCAATTTGTGTGTAACACGCAACTTATTAAATAGTCTAAATATAATAATCAATACAATACCTTTTAGTGTTATGACGATACGGTTTTGATACTGGGGAACGTCTATCAAAATCGGTATTGAAACCAAATGCCTACTTAATAACGCCCAAATCTCAGTTTGACTTAACTGCGAGACGCAAGAGTCTTGCAGGCTTAGTCTTGTTCTTGTCAAATCTTGCAGGGGTCAGTCTTGGTCTTGATCTTGCTATAATAAGTGGGGCTTGGTCTTGCGAAAATGCAAGACCAAGACCAAGACTGCAAGACCAAGACCGATTCTGGGCAACACTATTCCATACCATTATCTATAAAAACGGCTAAAAAATCATATCTGTTTTAAGGGAAAAATATTTAATGGGGCCCTTAAATATTTATTTTATTCTGTTTTTAGTATTTGCTGTTATAGTCAAAGACAGAGTCAAATAATTTGATTCAATTAGGCATAAAAAAGGCACTTTTGAACGTCAAAATTTACAAAACAAAAAAAAAATATTCTAGTCGCCCCTTCCAAAAGATAGTTTTCTTAGGGAGAAGAATGGGCAAGAAACTCCACCGTTACTCTCTTATAATGTTTTCACAATATCTTGTATAGGTACACTAGTTATATAATTACATATGATGTAAAGACGATGCACCTAGAATAAGATTACTATACCACGATACGATAAAAAGAATGAAAAATTAAAGAATGACATAAAATAACTATGTGATAGATGCATGGTGCTCACATATTTACAAACATTGTAAAATTATACGATATTTCTAACATTTTAACAAGTAATACTAATAATAAGTCAGTGTGAGAGTTCAAGTAATCACAGAATATAAAATCAATGTTATAAAAAATCATATTATACAATTAATTGGCAACCAGTTAGATTTTGTCTAGATTCTAAATTGTCCTATGGAGCAGGACCAGCATGTTTCCAAGCATTTTTATCTTGGATATAATCCTCTAATTTGTAATATGCTTGTTTAAAAAGTGTATATTTTATATGAGTTTTAAAGGAGATGGTAAACGGTGGGCCCAAATGTAATAAGTTAAGATAATGATCTAAAAAATTAGTCATATTTTTTTATCTTAGAATATGAAAAATCACCTCAATTCTCAATCTGGAAGCGGATAAATATGGAAAAGATGGTTTTTGTGAGATTATCGATTGAGTGATCGATTACACAGTTACGAAAATAAAACTTTTGCACTAAATAATTAATTCGAAGTAATTAAATGCACTATATATACTTATGTACAATATAGTACATATAATTACAGTCATATTAATAAATAAAACATCTATTAATTACTGAAAAAACAATATTAATGATTATCGAATTCATATTGATTAAAATTCGTTTTCTATTTTTAGTTTATGTCACTGGCATGACAGCTGACTGACATGGATACTAGACAGTTGCCAACTGCTCTAATGGTCTTGTTTGCTCACTCGTAGTTTCGTGTTTTCCGATGCGTTTTGAGTGCTTTCCCGATTGTTCTTCATTTTTCACGACCTCTGCTTTGTATTTTACGGATTACGACCCTGCCTACCTCGTACGACCCTTGCTTTCACACTGGACACTGAAGATCGCTCACACGTTTGACTTGGAATTATTATTTTGGATTTTACCGCCGGCTTGTGGATTGGATATTGTTGAAACTATGGATCGCTGTGTGAATTGTGGGATAACAACTGATCACTGCAATACACTGGGTCAACGACCCTTACACGATGAAACAATTCTGTCAGTGATTCGGCAATGGCTCTCGTACAGGAAGGGAGGCTGGCTATAGTAATGCATTACTGTAATTGTATTGTAGGGAGAGGAACTGTAGGCTGCGGCGCTCATATAATGTGTATTATATGGTACTTTAGCTGGGCTAGGTACCAAGATCATATAGCACCACCTGCACAATTCCTACACGACATTTTAATTATAATTGAAGACGAATAATACACTATATTACTTAAATGATTTTTTATTTTATTTTAGACATCCTTTCCGTAACTCCATACCTGTTACCTACATAGGTAACAGGTATGGAGCGGAGGACTGAAGTCATTGACGTTCATTCATATGATTTATCAAACATTTCCTACTAAATATATTAACTATTAGTGCAAAAGCACATATTTTGCACTTCAGGAATCAGCTGTTAGTTAAAGATTGTAACATAACCTCACTTTTACATAATCTCTTTTATCTCTGTTCTCAGATTTACAAAATCCGCAGAATGTTCAGTGAAAGGTTGATAATATATAAGCTATCAATTGACACCATTTTCATATTTTTACACCCAGGCCCAAGATTGTATGTAATCGTTTCAGTCTCCTTTCATTCATTTAAGTCTAATAACTATATCACAAAGTATTATGTTGCAACATTTAACACAGTACCCTAGGAAAGATGTATTTACTTTGGATAGTCTGAAAAATTGTTGATCTATTTTATCTTTATTTCTAGTATTAAAATTATGTCTATCACTTATTTTATTAAAAGATGTAGATTTTTTCTCACATACATAATATTTGCATAAATGAATTAGCAAGGTACTGTCATAATACTTATCTTTTAAAATAATTCCCTGAGAGATTCGCGACGATGTAGATTATAAAATATGGCTCTGACAGCTCGCTTTTTTGTTAACTGTCTTATTTTTCTAATAGCATAAGCGGCCGAGCTTAGCCACCCTGCAAGAGATGTTATAAGGGGTCCCCATTGTAATTTCTCCTCTAGCGTGATTCCTAGCAAAACTGTTTGATTAATAAATTCCAATTTTTCTCCATTCAATATAATGACACATTCGCTACTTCTAACATTTGGTAATTTTAATTTAATGCATTTGTTTTTTTTTATTTAGTACCAAATTATTTACCGTAAACCAATCTTGGACCTGAACAGTACAGCTATTCACGTCGTCAAGATTTTGTGACCGGCGGTTTATTTTAAAGATCAATGATGTGTCATCTGCAAATAATCTTTTGTTGATTTAGAAATAATTGGGGAAAATCATTAATATAAACTAAAAAGAGGAATGGACCCAATATCGAACCTTGAGGAACGCCCATTACCATTTCAGACCCTAATGAGTTTGTGCCGTTGACTTGAACTTTAACCTTTCTATCTTTCAGGTATGATCTTAACAAATCAAGAGCTGTATTCCTAATTCCATAGTGCTCCAGTTTCAGCAGAAGTGTCTCATGGTCTACGCAATCGAACGCCTTCGAGAGGTCGCAAAAGATTCCAATGGCATCTTGTGCTTCTTCCAAAGCGATAAAAATGTTCTTAATTAGGGTGACACCGGCCGGCGGCAGTGGTACAACGTCCTTTGGTGAAACCGTATTGTTCATGAAAGATGGAATTTTTATTAAAGTGACGTAATTTTGATTGAGTATCAACTTTTCAAACACTTACTGAGAGCTGGCAGAATTGAAACAGGTGTATATTGTTGGGTTCCTTACTATCTCTGGATTTGAACAAAGGAACTACTTTACAGTGTTTCATGAGATCTGGAAAGACTCCTTGGTCTACATTGGTATTCAATATGAAAGCTAAATAGGGCACAATGGTTTCGATGAGAGATCTACAGACTTTTACAGACATTCCCCATAGATCTTCTGTTGATTTAATTTTAAGATCTTTATAAAAACTTTTATAACAGCCTGGGGGTTTGTATGCTGAAACCTAAACTCCAAAGGGTATGTGCCTTTACATTCTTTCTATGTAAGGCAGCAGAAAGCGCGGGTGAGAAATTCAAAGCCTCAGTAATTTTATGGGGAATATTAGCAAAAAAAAAAAACCAACTCCTGAGCTATTTCAACATCTGAGTTGATGGAACCACGTGCAGTCTCTAAATTAAATTCAGTATTACGCTGTTTTTTCCTACCGGTTTCATTATTTATTATTTGCCAGGTAGTTTTTATTTTATCATCAGCAGATTTTATTTTATTGCTAATGTGAAGAGCGTTAGCCATTTTGCACACACTTTTAAAAGTTTTAGAATACTTTGCAACATAATTATGAAAGCTTGTATTATTGCTTTAGGCCATAAAGTTCAAAATGATTTTGCCTGCTTTTACGAATACCTGGAGTCACCCAATCACTAAATAAGAACTTTGTGTAAATAGTTTTAGTGTTTAGTGGAAAAGTGTCAATAAATTGTTTGTGTAATAGTGAAAAGAACTCGGCGTAGAACTCTTTTTGGGTCACAATATTATTAAAACTCTGGATACATAATTTACTTGCCAAAGCATTATTTAATTTCTCTAGATTTCTACATCTAATTGTCCTAAACCTTATTTGAATTTTTTGTAAAGCCATGTAGGAGCAAAATGTTATTGTTTGTCCACTGTGATCAGATGGCAACTTATTTACAATTTGTTTATATATTATATAAACAATAACACAATTACAGAAAATATTATCTATACAAGTGGCAGAAGAAGCTGTCACGCGGGTTGGTTCAATAAAAATATTTGACAAGTCAAATGACCTGAAAAGACTTAATAGTCTGACAGTATTAGAGTTACTTTCTAATATGTTAATATTAAAATCACTACATATGGTTATTGACTTACTACTAGCATTTAGTTTATTTAGCACATCTTCCATTACAGAACATAGATAGATTCTGGTAACTTGGAGGTCTGCATACACATATTATAACATGCGTAGCAAGCTCAACACAGGACAATTCAATGGTGTGTTCAACAGACAGTCCGATTATGTTTTTTCGTTCTGAAATGGCTAACTACACAATAATTTTCATAGTTAAATGAAATTACTTGATGATCTTTTAACCAATGTTCTGTTATACAAACAAATTCCCAAGACAGAGATAAAGTTCTCCGAGTTAACTTCAAACCACTAACAAACTTGTTAGTGTCAAAAAACAATAATTTGTCATAATGACAACATGTCAGCCTGTGAATAGTATTCTACTTATAAATATAATTATTTTCATAAACTGATAAAGTATCAGAGTAAGGTAAAGCACACAACATTAGCTTTCATATATTTAACTTTAACAAGGTGTCCACACCATCCACTATGTCCATTCTTGTAATACCAGTACTATTACCTAATAGCAAACTCATTGTAGAATAATTTATCTAGGTTTGATTTGCAATTCTTTTAATCATTTGTTTGAAAGTTATGTTATGATAATTATGATTGGTAAAACTATGGCTAAGGTAATTGAGTAACATTTTTTCAAAGCCCGAACCTAATTCGTCACTGAAAAATATTGATTTTTTATTATTCTGTGTATTAACACAGGTCTCTGCTGGAAGAGCCAACACAGGAGGAGGCAAGTCAGGCTGAGGCTGAGGAGGGGCGGTGGTTCATAGGCACAGCTGTATTTTAGGGGCATGAGGAACAGGTTGTAAAGTTCACTCATCCACCATATAAAAGGGAGGATCCTCCCCGACCAGACTTGTGTTGTGTCTGGCGGGCCGGCTACCCGACTGTTAATGTCAGATAGTCTTATATGCGTCGTTTGCGCGGTAAACTCTAATTGCGCGATGCAGGATTTGTGTGACGTCATGTTTTTTATGCGTAGTTCGTATGTGGCGGTGTAACCGCTACAGTATGAGATATTATTAGTCAAAGACTCATACCTCTCAGCATTGCACTTTGAATTTTCATATTTCTCAAAAATATCCTTCAGAGTTATAGAGAGAACAGAAATACATCATCTGTGAAAATTTCAACTGTCTAACTATCACGGTCTATGAGATACAGCCTGGTGATAGACGGACGGACGGTCAGCGAAGTCTTAGTAATAGGGTTTCATTTTTACCCTTTGGGTACGGAACCCTAAAAAGTAACACAGTTAAAACCGTACATTGAATATTTTTGAAAAAAAGTAATTGCCACGAGGTGTGGGAATGACTCGAAAATATAGTTTATAGATTTTTTGTCTGTTTTTCTGTTTGTCTGAATGTATATTCCGGAGTAACGCAAAAACTGCTCAACGGATTTGGATGGAATTTGTCACACAGATAGTTTATAACCTGGATTAACACAAAGGGTACTTTCAATACCGGTAGTACGTTCCCGTGGGATATATTCCGGCATACACGCGGGCGAAGCTGTAGACAAAAGCTAGTTATTAAATAAAAACGCCGTATTTAACATTTGAGAACTTTACATTATTACAGAACCAGTCTGTTTGAAATCTGAGAAAAAGAATAATAAAAATCTTCCCGCTTTTGTAATAATATACCTTTAAGGGGAGGTTTTACGAATTTGCCTGTTTTAAAATCAATTTTAAATGGTCAAACTAGTGTATTTGGGTCCTGAAAAAAAGATATGTCATAGATACATCCTTGTTTGAGGGACGCTAAAGGTTAAAAACACGATAAATTGTAATTTGCTCGATCGAAAAAAAATCCGAAACAGGGTCGATTTCAAAACCATTTTTCGTTTCATTTCCTAATTACAGCACAAAACAATATGAAAATTGCATATATGATGAGGTAATCGTATTTTAGAGGTTATTTAAAGATTGCATTTTTAAGTTTAATAGATTTTTTTTAAAATAAACCCTAATGTAGTAAATCGGGTTAAATCGGCTCGCGCTCAGAGTCCTGCGGGACGTCATCGGAGATGGACCTGTGTCAAAATTTTTAAAAATACGCTCTCTCTGCAGTTGTTACAAAAAATCTAATAAAAGAAGAACACATTATATATGAAATTGCGACAGCTCAGAAAAAATATTTCGTTATTTTATTATAGTTTTAATTCATAACATTGTTTTCGAAAGTGAGATTATTTCTATGCGATATGATGACGTTTAACTGTCATCTTACAATAGTGCTAGACACATTACAAATTATTATCGATATATAATTTTTAGTCGTCGTTTATGAAGAAGTCTTTTTTTGATTTTTTAATCAGATTCATCAATGTTACTATAGGTATTCACTCTCTATCGAATTGTCTTTGCTAATATCAAATCCTACATTAATAAACACATCATATACAATTTGTCCGGTTGTCGGTTGCATATGGAATATTTCAAACAACTATCTCTCTCGCAAGAACAAAGAAAATTTAAAAAGAAATGGTGTTTCAAACAAAAGTGCTATACTAACATGAACAAATGTATGGAACACGATAAAAATCGTAATTATATTGTAATCAATTAAGAAGTAAGGAGATTAAATAAAGCACAGTGTTACTTTTCTTATTTCGTCGTTGTATTTTCTCAACAAATATACTAGCACTTGTTATTATTACTAAATAATGTTTAATTTGCAACGGCGCCATTTCTATTTTATTTATTAAAATGCGTAACTTCCAGAATCACTCATTTTACCAACACTTTAAATCAATTGATCAACTGATATGAAACTGACACAGATAAAACATAACACTCTTAATCAATTGAGAAACTGATATTAAACGTAAGACAAATAAAATATAACAATATTTTTCGAATAGCGGAGCCAGCAACACAATTTTTTTCTTGAATCCGTGATTTTATCGTATTGGCTCAGTATGAACAACTTTCAGTTTTGAATACAAAAAGTCACTGTTTACGATATTTTATACGACACATAAACGATAAAATGTCGTTCTAAAATTTCGATGTCCTAAAATAATAGATACGATAAAACTGTCCATACGCTTGGTATTAGTCAAATGTTTGTGTACCGGGCTATTAATAGGTACAATGAGACCTCCTCTGTTTGTGACAGAAAAAGATCTGGCCGTCCACGTAGTGTTCGTACGAAAAAGGTGGTCAAAGCAGTAAGGGAAAGAAGTCGAAGGGAAAAAATTGTCTTACTGTTTCGAAAATAATAGGTTCGATAAATTATAGCTTGCTACAGCTATAATTTCTCGAATCTATTATTTTAGGACATCGAAATTAGGTACGTCACTTGATATAGCCGTCAATATTTACGAATCTTCATGAGCGGTGGGAAATATCCAAAACAAAATAATATGGTCACAGTATAAGCGAAACAGTAAGACCATTTTTAGCCCATCCAACTTAACAAAAATCCCGACGAAATAAAGATGAAAGTTTGTATGGAAATTCGCCATTTTTTTTCTTAAATTCACTTGATAAAATTCTTAAATTCACTGACAGACAATGCACAACCTAAACCGCTGGGTCTAGAAGCATGCAATTTTGCACAATAGTTCTTTTTATAACGAACGAAATTATGACTTTGATATTTTCTATCAAAATTACATTTTGCGTGACCGTTGAGATACCCAGTAGCACTATTATAATTTTAAACTTTCACCTTACTACCGCAAAGTCATGTTTATCTGAAACTAGTTTCTGTCCGTGACTTCATTCGCGTGAAAGTCATAAGACATCACAATATACTAAAATAACAGCCACATTTTATAAATCTTCACTGTACACTGTTTGTAGTTTGTAATTATGATTATCTAACATCTACTCAAAAAGTTTTAAAAGAAACAAAATTAATGAATATTGATCAAATTTATAAATATAACACTTGCATACTTGTACGCAAAATAATTAATAGAGACATACATACACAAATAACATTTACAAAAAGAATGCAAATTCAAAAGCGCATGACGAGGCAGGCTAGCCATATAATTTTAAGAGCACCTAGGACAAACTACGGAAGAAAGACTATAGTATATGAGGGGGCGGAACTCTATAACTCTATACCTAAAATAATTAAGGAATCAAAATCACTTCCAACTTTTAAAAGACTATTAAAGCACCACCTGAATAATGTTTAAATTGTAAGTTTCTACTGTTTTTCTAATTTAATTTTAGTTTATACCAAGCGAAACCGTCGCATATCTAAATTATTATGTTTTCCTCATAGAAGTGAATAATTGTATTCTTTTTGAGCGAAATAAATTTCTTAAACCATAAACCATAGTTTTGGTCTCGGCGACCAAAATATACAGAGATTTAGGACTGGTGACGCGACTGGCTGGCTAGCGAGCAAGTAACAGAGTTATCCGTGTGAGAAGCAGCTCCTCCTGAGGTCGAAACGAGCAAGTAACACTCGTCAGTAGCAATTTCCTATTGCTTGCGAAGTTTTTCGTTTTAAGTGACTTATTAAACGTCTGCGTTCCTTCATATACTACCTAATGGCACAACACTGATACACGAACTGCTTCTTACAGATTATTCATGACTACCCCAGCTATCACTAAAAAAATCAGCAGTTTGTACAAGGGTGGCTATGGTTAGGTGACTGTTAATGAGATTTTTTTTATTGATTTTTATTAAAACCATAGATGACAGAAGAGGCCTAAACTTCATGTTTTTCGTTGTACGTTCTACGATCTCTCCCATAACAGTAGGTATATGAAAAGGAAAAAATGTTGTTTATTTTATAAATAAAATGAATTGATTGTCACAAAACAAACACACGCACGCACACACACAATACATTAGCCGATAACGACACCGACCCGACATCGACACGATATTGGCGATCAGATGATCGGATACGTTTAGTGCCTTGTCTTGTTATCGTAACCTATATCGTCGCAGACAGCAACAAAACGGACTGAAAACGCCCATTAGGTACACAGGACATTTTAAGTAATCGACACCGTAGGTCCCATAAAATGTAAACTTATTGAAAAAATCGAATCTAAGAAAAACTAGTTCAGTTGATCAACTGCAAATATTTCATGCTGTGGCATGGATTTTCCGTGAAATGGTCGGCAGTGCATCGTAAATAGATACGTCACTCTGCATTTGGGGGAGGCGGAGGTAGCGTTTCAAAGGCCTACAGACACGGAAAACCTCGCCTTAATGCTTTTTTACTGGGCGCAGGTAATTGTGCGTTTTTTGTTTGTGAAGTGATCTGTGTTTTGTGTGTTTGTTGCGTTACAAGAGAGCATATCTACTGCTTGTTAAATACGTTATGCAATAAGACCAATACTAAAAAATACGGAATATTAGTACAGAAGATAGATTACTCTTGTACATGGAATATATTATCAAGAAAACATGTTACAGATTGAATAAACGAATAGACTTTTCTGCTTCTTTTTTTCTTAGAAAGCTTTTCCCATCAGCCGACATGCAATATTGAAACTCCTTTGCTTTTTAAATTATCGAGCATAAAAGGGCATGACCTCGCTGGTAGATGATATCGATAGGCATGCACTCACCTATTATGTCAATTTGCCCACTTTAGTAACTCCGTGGCATGCTTTCCCTCATTAAAGTTACGAGTGGCATGAGGGATGTTATTTTTCGTCGTAACTTAGTGGAATACCGACTACCTATTTGTTTAAAGGGGACCTAGTAGCGGTTATTTTATTTTGAGTAGTATATTTTAACTTCCCAAAATGATGTATGTGAGAAATCATATGCATACATAAATGTTTTTGATGATTAAGTATTATATTTTTAAACTTAATGATGCCACTACTAATTACGATTTGTAAAGGATGTAGATAATAATTTTATTTTTATTACATTAAATACAAACCTTTCGCCTAGAAATCCGAATTAGCTATATTTTTTTGGTAAAATAACTTCAACTGAACAAATTTCGTTTAAGAAACCAAAGCACCCTAGCATAATGAGCTCTTTGGCTATAACATAATCAGCAGTAAGCGCGCCGTCCACCGCGAGCTGAATTTTGTTAGTTTGCAGTTAGTTTAGTTTAGCTCTGACTGCAAACTAACTTAGTTAAGCTCGCGGTGGACGGCTCGCTTTAACGTTCCTAATCACACAAGCCTCCTATCGGTGAATTTAGCTTTTCTAGAAATCAAACCTGTTAAAAATCAGACTTTAACTCTCTGGTTTAGTTATGTAAATCGACCAACATCTTGTCCCAAACCATAAGTTCGTTTGATTCTTTTTTTTTTTTAGGAAAACACATTAATCCTTCTTCACCTCGACACTGCTTACCTATCTATCTGTTGTGTTAAAGGAGCATAGACGTAGCTCGTATTCACAATTTGTCTGCCCAAAAGTGTCTTTAGCAAAACCCCGTATAAGCATTGGGATGAAGAAACATTTGTAAACACGCATATTATAGGATATTATATTAAAGCAGCAGATTCCCTGTAAGTTAAATATTTCCGTTCGAAGACGTTGTTAAAAATAATGCGCCTTGTTAAATCCAATAGCAAGGTCACCATACAAATGATGCAGCAAGTTAAATAACAGGCGAGTGGGAGTTACCGAACAGCTAATTTAATGCCCACTGCTTGCAATAGTAAGCTTCATATTGTGGACTGATCGACCCCTTGACAATTCAAAAGTGCCTGTTAATGGTTTAATTGAAATAAATGCTTTGAATTTGAGTTAGTAGGCTATAATTTATAAAGATATCACGCGGGCGAAGCCGTTGGCGGAAGTCTGAAATTGCCGTTCGTCTTGAGCGAGCGTGGTACTGGTGATCAAAGCTCGTGCCTTCTCTGTAAGAGAAGAGTTCTTTGTCCTGCAGATTCATCAATACTGGGAAGTATTGATGAATCCATCCACCCAATTTATTGTACGGTTTCCAGTAACTTTGAGATTATTTCATATAGAGATTTTTTTATGGAATCCCGTTTTTGACGAAGATATAGACCACAGTCATTAGTTTAAGACAAATACTACTTGGAAACCATTTATTTATTACAAAGTGAATAATAATGGGTGATTAGCTGAAGTATCAATAGTACTGCAGGTACTATTGATACTTCAGCTAATCACACTACAATTTTTTTCGCAATGAGATGTACTCGTGGTAGGCCTTTAGTTTCACCACCATTTTTTTTCCAGAAATTGCCACCATATAGGTAGTTCCCTCCTTATAAACTAAGCGACTACATGCTAAAGCATGAAGTCGCTTAGTTTATATGTTTATGCCCTGACCGGAGGTCTTTGTTTATTAAGGCACCCATAAATTGGGCCTGTGGGGTACGTTCCTTGGCTTAGGGTGTCACTGGGGTAGAAAAGAAAGGGACAGGCTGCAGCATCGGATTAAACGAGTACTAGACACTGCAACATAGTTTTTTTTATAGAAAATGTATTGGAATTTGGAAAGTGCATTGGAAAAACAATAATGAAAGAACTTAATTAACATAATGCATTAATGATTCTTGTAAATCAGACCTTTGGATGGCAGTTGAGTCAGACTGGGCGTAGAAAACACAAAACTTGAGTTAGTGACACAATTTCGGGGGCCAATTCTATCAGTGGATTGCGATTAACTTACACACCTATAGCGATTTCAGTATTTTTATAGTAACTTGTGCAGTTGCTCTTGGAAAGCACCATTTGGTGAAATGCAACTGATGATGAAGACCATAGATGGCCACCGGAACTGCTCAATAATAAGTATTTCACGGGTTGCGATTTGATTTGAATATGGCGGCCAATCACAATGCATATGGAGAAGTGGAGCTGATGGAGAAGTACCAAGCGAACTTCTCAACGATTAACGTCCCAGCATTAGGAAAAGTTATATTTTGTAAAAGGTTATGAGTAGTAGACATTAGGCTATTGTAACTTAGATAAATTACAAACTGACCCATTATAAAGCGAGAAATAATAAACTTTTTTACAACAAAAAAAACAACCGAATCGGAAGTAGGTAGCAAATAACAAAATTACAAAACCATAGACACCGACTTCCGAAATTTAAGTTTTTTTTGACTTTGTAGTGTTTTTATTGGAAGTCAGTTGTTTTTTTTTTTGTAAAAAAGATTTTTTAATCACGAATGCTAGGTGGAACTGAGTTCCACAATCTTATAGCATGAACAGAGAAGGAATAATATTAGTAGCTAGTTTTATGAGGATGAGATTTAAGAAGAGATCTAAGGTGTAATCTACACTGGCGAGTGAAAGAAAATGGTCACGCAGGTAGGAAGGATAAAACGGGTTGTGTAATATGTTGAAGAGGAGACATAAAATCCGAGAGTTCCGACGAAGGCGGATTGCGAGCCACTTGAGTTTTTTGCGAAGGTGAGAAACATGGTCATACTTTCGAAGACCGAACACAAAGCGAATGCACAAGATTTGCAAGTGCTCAAGCTTGTTTAATAGCTCCTCAGTAGCTTCCAGACAGCAGGCGTCGGCATAATTATAATCGGCTGAATAAGTGTTTGTGCCAATGAAATTTTAGTCTTCAAGGGCAGGAGACTTTGAAGGCTTTTCAGCGAATGAAATAATAAATGTACCTTTCGATTGACATCATTGACACGAAAGATTGGAGTCAATAATTATACCCAGATCTTTGGCGGTTTCGGTATAGTCAACGTTAACACCATCGATATATAAAGATCAAAGCCAATTTATGCTAAACTGTAAAGGTCATCGCTCGTTATAACCGCACCGCTCCAGCGCAGTAACAGCCCGGCACCGCTGCACCTCCTCGCAAAATATCCGCCCGCTCGTCGCCAACGCGCCGTCAGCAAGACAACCGCTCGCTGCTGGCACACCACTGGTGAGGTCACAGCTTGTTGTTCATGCGCCGCTTACTAGCTGGTAGCTCACCGTCCATGTGCCAATGGCTAGTTGTCAGATCACAGAAGGAATGGTGCGCAGGCGACAGGGAGACAGCCATGTGAGCGGGTGGCGAGTAGCGCGCGCGGTCGGCGAGGCGTCACCACGCGGACGGCAATAGGCATGCATGCCTATCGCCTGCAGGCGTTTCTTCGCCGGGGAGCGGACTACTCACTTGAATCGCGCTGTCAGCGCTCCTTGTGATTGCTCACGGGCCGCGAGCTGTCCACTATTATGTATAGCTATCGTATAATAGACTTTAATGTATTTGATTTAAAATCGTAACTTGAATGTTGGAGAGGTACTGTTTAATGAATGTGTGAGTACCTTAAGAGCGTTTTTGCACTGCATCCGATCCGAATCCGGGTTCAAAGCGAATGTTGTAAAGGAGACTGAAACGATTACATACAATCTTGGGCCTGGTTGTAAAAAGATGAAAGTGGTGTCAATTAATAGCTTATATATTATCAGCCTTTCACTGAAAATTCTGCGGATTTTGTCAATCTGAGAACAGAGATAAAAGAGATTATGTAAAAGTGAGGTTATGTTACAATCTTTAACTAACAGCTGATTCCTGAAGTGCAAAATATTTGCTTTTGCACTAATAGTTATTATATTTAGTAGGACATATTTGATAAATCATATGAATAAACGTCAATGACTTCAGTCCTACCTACCTATGTAGGTAACAGGTATGGAGTTACGGAAAGGATGTCTAAAACAAAATAAAAAATCATTTAAGTATTATAGTGTTTTAATCGTCTTCAATTATAATTGAAATGTCGTCTAGGAATTGTGCAGGTGGTGCTATATGATCTTGGTACCTAGCCCAGCTAAGATACCATATAATGCAGATTATATGAGCGCAGTAGCCTACAGTTCGTCTCCCTACAATACAATTTACAGTAATGCATTACTATAGCCTCCCTTCCTGTACGAGAGCCATTGCCGAATCACTGACAGAATTGTTTCATCGGGTAAAGGTCGTCGGCCCAGTGTATTGCAGTGATCAGTTGTTGTCCCACAATTCACACAGCGATCCATAGTTTCACTGTTTTTTCTATTCCGTGGTTTCAACAATACCCAATACACAATCCAGCGGTAAAATCCAAAATAACAATTCCAAGTCAAACGTGTGAGCCATCTTCGGTGTCCAGTGTGAAAGCAAGGGTCGTACGAGGTAGACAGGGTCGGAATCCGTAAAATACAAAGCAAAGGTCGTGAAAAATTAAGAACAATTAGGAAAGCACTCAAAACGCATCGGAAAACACGAAACGAGTAAGCAAACGAGATTATTAGAGCATTTGGCAACCACAGACTACATAGGGATACTACGTTGGCAACTGTCTCGTGTCAGTCAGCTGTCATGCCAGTGACATAGACTAAAAATAGAAAACTAATTTTAATCGATATGAAATCGATAAACATTAATATTGTTTTTTCAGTAATTAATTGATATTTTATTTATTAATATGACTGTAATTATATGCACTATATTGCACATAAGTGTATAAAGTGCATTTAATTACTTTGAGTTAATTATTTAGTGCAAAGGTTTTATTTTCGTAACCGTGTAATCGATTACTCAATCGGTAATCTCACGAAAACTATCTTTTCCATATTTCTCCGCTTCCAGATTGAGAATTGAGGTGATTTTTCATATTCTAAGATAGAAAAATATGACTAATTTTTTAGATCATATCTTAACTTATTACATTTAGGCCCACCGTTTCCCATCTCCTTTGAACACAGAATTCAGATCTAGTGCGCAACCCCCATAACTACAAATATAATATTGTATCTATCTACACATATACTTCGGACCGACGTTTCTTGGATTTTAATCGGATGAAGAGCGCAAACACTCTAACCGTGACTAGATTGGTCTCAATTTAACCTATACGCTAAGCTCATAGTCGACCTTGCTCCAAATCAAATCAAGCTGACATCAGAGTTGCCTGAATGATTTTTCCACCAAGCTAAGATTGACCATAGTAGTTACTCTTTACACTGTGATATTAGCTTCGATGCATCAACCTCGATTACCGTCCATGTTAATATAGTCACGATAATAATCTTTTGATCAACTGAACGATTTTCTATTAATAGTCATGATACTCGTAGTTATATGCTGCTGATCACGGCTTCACCAGCGTGGACCCTAGTTCTTTTCCTAAAATAAAAGTAGTTACTTCTTATAACATCAGCTATCTGCCAGTGAAAGTCCCGTTAAAATCGGTCCAGACATTTCGGAGAATAGCCGGAACAAACAGAGAGACAAAAAAATAGCTTTTTAGTAAAAAGCTGTAATTTTGACATTATAAACCGACACTTCAATTTGATTTATTTGTGATTATGCATGGCTCGTATATGTATAGATCATCTATTGATAATAACACCCTGATATCAATTTAATGTATCATAATGATGTCCACCAAACATTGTCAACGAGGTCAATGTCAGTACCTATCGTGATATCGGGTAATTAGATCTGCGAAATTACATCAAAATTATGTTAGAGTAGACAATTCCATTTTAAATATTTTTGGAAATTAAAATAATTGTTTGTTTCCGTACTGTATGGTATAAAATGTAGTGCTTGGTTCTACAGGCATCGAGTCCACTGGAGTACATCAGGACAGTACAGAAGAATCTTGGTAAGGAAAAGTTTGGATAACTAATGCACATTATTTTGGGTCATCATTAACAGTTAGGTCTTGCTTTGTCTGGACATGGGCCCTTGCCCCATTTGATAGCAAAGTAAAGTAGAATTTATAATTATATATTTTTGTTTGTTGATACTTAATTCATAAAATTCATTCATCCACAGCCCAACTTCACCCACTGCTTTGAATAGCCCTTTGCATGCTTGTGCCAATCCGCTCTCATTCTCTGTATTCAATAATAAAAAAAATCCTGCAGAACGATAATGACGCACAAATATCACATGCACAGACATCATTCACCACTGCAACACAAAGTCAAAACATAATATCACCACGCCATACATCATCACCAATTATCACTTAGTTTAAGTAGTACCTACTCTCAGGGGTAGCACTTGGCTTTGGCCCGTGTTACCCAAAAAACCGGCATAGTGTCGAGATACAAAAATGTATACCAACAAATAATAATAATATAAGCCTTTAATTCAGACACAGTTTTTGTTTTTTTTTTACAATAGTTTAAAACTTAACCTAACGACGAGTCGATGACACCGACAACCCGGTCTGTTTGCCCAACTTTGGCAAAGGCCTCCTTCATTTCTTTCCACTCTGTTCTATTTTGTGGTCTCCTAGTCCATGTTTTTCCTGCTATGATCTTTATTTCGTCTTCCCACCTTCGAAACTGTCTACCTTGATGTCTTTTCCTATTTCTTGGGTACCATAATACTATGTTTTTGTTCAATTTATCGATGCCTCTTATTATATGGCCAGTCCATTTCCACTTTAGCTTCCTTATTTTCATTGTTACGTCTTCTATTTTCGTGCGTATTCTGATAGTTTTTTTGTTTATTTTGTCAGACTTCCTTATGTTCAGCATGCTTCTTTCCATTTCTTTATTCAATACTATGTAACAATCACTACTTTTGATATTCGGTGAAGCAAATCATAAGCACTTAGTTTTTTCCCATATAATATTAAATTATTAGCAGTAAACAAAATCATTTACATCATCCAGATTTGTGGCAAGTCTACTCATTATCTTAAAAAATAAAGAAGTATCGTCATTTGTGGCAGATTTTTGTAATAACTGGGGTTGATCATTATTATGCAAAAAAGAGGAAAGCATCCAATATTGAACCTTGTCGAACCCCCATCTTTAGGGTTCCGTAGTAAAACCAGGAACCTTTATAATTTCGCCAAGTCTGTCTGTCCGTTTGTCTGTTTGTAACTTAGATACTCTTGTAATAAAACGCTGTTATTTGGCATGGTTACACATATTAATCACGCCCTCCAAGTTGTGAAATAAAATCATGAAAAAGTGTCTGGCGTTAAAGACACTTTTTACAGGCTAGTGCCTGTGATCACTTCTTGCAATTAAAAATGAGTGAACCGAAACATTTGTGACAACGTATTTAAGTGAGCTGATTATAATATCTACTAGCTGATCCGATGGCTCCTGTTGTTGTGAGTTGTCCTGACAAATTTCAATAATACATACAAAATTTCCATAGAACCACACTTCACACTTTCAATTATCCAGAATTTTCCCTTTTTTTTATAATCAGCTTTTCCATACATTTTGAACGCGGAGGTATTGCACTTTTGAAACAGCAGATTTTTTTAAAATAATTTTATTGACCGAAGATTTCAACAGGGGTTTCGGAATCATGTACTGAATCCATGGTATCAGTTTTCGCGTCAATCCCTGCCACCCTGTATATCTATATATTTAACTGATCCTATAGTATAATTATATAGTATATAGTATAATTTTATTTGTCCTATTTCAGAGTCAATTAAACATGAACGCCTTGTTGATAGCTGTGTTTGCCCTGATTGCACCCAGTGCACTGGCCTATGATGAAATGTACGACAAGATTGACATAGATAAGATCCTGGCCGATGATGCACTGTTCTCCGCGTACATCAACTGCATGCTGGACAAAGGAGACTGTTCTGTGGAACATTCGGCCGACTTTAGAAGTAAGTACACACGTGGCAAAACAGTATTGATGCATATAAAAAATTTTTGAACAGCAAAGCTGTCCCGAAGACATACACATATCTTCGTCTTTCATTCGGCTCGTGCCGGTCGACAAACTTCGTTCGGCACTTACCCAAACTAAAGAGGAGGCTCCCTAAATTGTATCTTAATTTACATTAATATTCCGAAACAGTCACACATACAATCAAAATGAAACTTTAGTATATGATTTATTGGATCTTTTTCTTTTCATGTACAATACAGTAACATAATTGTAACAATTTTCACTCGATAAATTTTTTATTCGAAAATCATGTCTTTTTTTAAATATGATTTCAATGAAATCAAGATTATTCGGCTTTTATGTCTAAAACAAGTATACAAAGTAAGAACATATATAGGTAGTTTATTATACAGACACAAGATATTTCTCTAGATCAATTATTATTACTTTAATTAAAATGAAATAAGAAAGAGATCAAAGAGCGCACGCGATATTCAACTATATTACTGATGAGTTTGAGTTTAGGACATAGTGGAGTGGCGGAGTGGATGGGGGCGGAGCTTGCGTGGAAATTGTCTTTAGAGTGCCAGGTCTTAATCATATTCGCGTCCGTTAGGCACAATTCTAGCTAAGCCAAGGGGCTTTTCCCGAACATATACCTATCTAAATCGAGCCATTTGTGGCATTCCATCATGATAATCCTATAAATCGTTGTTTCTAAAGTTAAAACTCCTTACATTGTATATATATTTTAGTATGTGGTAAATTTGTCCGACAGCACTTTGACTTGTTTAAAAAGGATCAAGACCGTTGCCCTCGAAAAGCAAGAAATCCAGATAGAATAATTCTTCCTAGGGCACCAAGTGTATAATAAAATACAAAAAGAACTTTAAAAAAAAACCTATTAATTTATCTAAACTGATATTATAAAGAGAAAAGATAAGATAACTGGGACTTAAACATAACTGGCAAAATGTGGGTGTACCTACTACAGGTACACCTCTGCCCATCCCTTCGGGGAAACAAGGCGTGATGTTATTTTATGTTAAGATTAGATTTTTCGTACGTTGTACGAATTATACGACGTTATTTTATTATTTGTTATTACGTTTAATGTTTGTATATTTGTTTGTTACGCTTTCACGCTGTGGCGTATCGGATTTGAATAAAAATTGGTAGACCATAACATGAGTTAGGACATAGAAATTTTTTTATCCCGATATTTCCACCGAATCGAAACTTATGCGGGTGGACCCGCGGGGCGCATCTCATTTTTTATAAAGTTAAAATTATGGCTAACTAGTATTTAAAGCATGTCATTGGACACAAGTATACTCTATATACGCATTAAATACTACTACTAATACGGATTTGTACCTACGTTCTCAAAATCTTTGAATGTTTATTTCTTATATTTATCCGTGTTATTTTCAGAGCTACTCCCAGAAGTCATATCAACATCATGCGCAAAGTGCACAGCCATTCAGAGGCAGAACGTCAGAAAGACTGTAAAGGCCCTCAGTGAAAAGAGACCTGATGACTTCGTCGCATTCCGGGCCAAGTTCGACCCTAAAGGAGAATATGAAAAGGACTTCTCCGCTTTCGTCCTTGGAACAGATTAAATAGAATGTTAGACGAACCGATTTAATATTGCCCTCAGAGAATTCTGGCTCATTTTGTTAATGGAATTGATATAAACTATGTGGAGCATTACAATAGTTAATATATAAGTTGCAAATTTTAAATGTTTTTTGGCTTTTCTGTTCAATTTTGAAATTCCAGCATCACATAAAACGCCATCTTACGACATTTTAAAACCAACATGTGTGTAGTGCGATAGACAGCTGGAGCAGCACGAATAACACCATTCCTTTTTGCAAGACATCAATAATGGCTTTAAAAATTCACGACAAAGGCCCGTCTAAAAAAAACTGTCAGTAGTTTTGCCAAATTCGATAGGTTGTTTACATCTATGGGATCAATACAAAGCCTGTTACACCGTTTTAACGCATGATCTCTAATCAAGGCTATCACAATAAGGTGTTAAAATAAACCGATTATGGTTTGCTAATAACATTGTCACGCAAGACCTCTGTCTCTGATGACCTGTTACGTTAATACGTTGGTACAGAACTGACGCAGATAGTAACACTTGCTTGAGTAGGTACGGGTTATGTATCAGTTGCAATATTTTCCTTTTGACGTCAGTAGAGTTAATAATATCACGATACTCGTATCAAACTAGATTATGGTTTATTAGAACAAGACTATAAATTAAAATACTACACTTTATTCAAGTAGGTATCTACATAGCTTAGGTACCATAGTTGTGCTTATTGATACTGATTATCCCCTTTGGTTAGGAACAGTATGTCATCATCATCATTATTTCAGCCATAGGACGTCCTCTGCTGAACATATGCCTCCCTTAATGATTTCCAAATTGGCCGTTTGGAAGCGGCCTGCAACGGAACAGTATGTATAATTTATAAATCAGTGTTCAATATCAAAACTTCTTAACCAACCATAACGAAGAAAGGGAAAGCCAAAGGTACTCTAACGTAACCCAGCAGTTTCGAAAACAAAATAGCTCACAGGCAAAAAACAGTTAAGGGTCCCATAGAGCCAGTGACGCGAAACTCATGCCATGATGCGGAACGATTGCGTTGTGCCGAAGATTATGTGACGGGCTTACACAATCTATGAAGTTACATCAGAGTGCAGTGGCGTGGGCGTTGCGCTGGCGCAACGGCGAGCCTCGCCGCCGCAATGCCGCTCCGACGGCCCTGCCTGACACGAAAACCCACATGCAACTAGCACATTACTCAGTATTTTTTTAATAACAATTACATAATTGATAAATCTGACATTAAGTCAATTTTGGTAACCTGTTCAAGTGTATATGAATACGATCTCATAACCTTTATAAGGTGTGATTCGTATTTAAACATTTATTTTCTACAGCTTTTGTACGAGGCTTCGGCCGCGTGGATGTCGGATTATCCCATGGGAATGTGCTACCTACCGGGATACAAATGTATCCCACGTCCTAACTCAGGTCATGCGCCAAGTTTCATCTAAATTTGTTCAACAAGGCTTAAAAAGGTAACAGACAGACAGAGAATTTAGGTCAGTGATAAACAAAAACATATTACCATCAAATATTTAATTAAAAAATATCAGTCAACATCGTGATATTTAAATAAATAACACAACAATTATCCGATTACAATATTAAAGCCTACGTATAAATAAAATCACAAGGATAACGATCCCGGGCAGTAGAAAGATTTGAGGACTGCGGGTCGAATCCTGCGGTAGATGAGATTGCTTCAAATTATTGCAACATCTTAGAGAGCTGTTTAAAGTCAAACTGTAATTCAGGCAAATAATTTGTATATTCTAGGACCCTATATATCTTATTCTAAATGAACTCATGTTGGAGCATGGTCAAGTTTATTAGCTGCTTCCTTCGATGAACTTGTCGAAGTTGACGCGGTTCTTGCCACTAGGGTCGTTCTTCTTCACCAGGTCATCCCACTGCTTGGGATGCTTCTGCTGGATCGCCTTTATAACCTTTCTGATGTTAACCTTCTGCTTATCAGTGCACTTGGCGCATGTCGTCTCTATCGCTTCGGGGAGTGTCTCTGGAAAATTTAATTTCATGATTGACACAGGCTTTTAAACATATTTTTCTTATAGGGGAGAATTTTCCATAATTTTTGCGAGAGGTATAACTATAATGCACTATTAAGCTTATTTTGTTAACAATGCAACTTTATAAAAGGAAAAAACACCAAGGATATGAAATCTGCATTTGTATAGGTACATGATTGTACTTTGACACTACGTCAGGATATTTTCCTTCTTGAAAACCTTGACCTCGACCCGGTTTGTGCAAACTGTTCGAGTGGCCAGTATTGGGTTTATCCGGAGTTACGTAAATATGTATTAAATGCTACGCCGCGTCTATGTCAACACCTCCGCTTGTTAATCCAAAAATATATCGATAGTCTAGTATTGCTTAACATTGAATTATTATGTTCTAGTAGTCTGTTTATAATAACTACTGTTCGTGTTTTGGGTTTAAGGCTATGTCGTAGTCTGTTTGTCTTTGCAAAATAGAGATACACTGATGGATTAATTATTACCGTCTATCTAGTGGAAATATATCCCTGTGCCATAAAATAAATTATTTAAAGCGAAAAAGATAAGTTCACTTACTTTTGAAATCTGATCCTTCTGGTGTACACCGTCCTTTATCCAAGAAGCAGTTGATGTATGCCTTGAGGAGTCTGTCGTTGGAGATCAGGGTCTCCACGTCAAAGTTATCATATTTAGCGTTGTATTTGTCAGCAGCGAAGGCCACCACGACCACACACGCGAATACAATCAGGACCCTCATTATTGTGATAGTTGAATTCTGGAAATAATAACCGAATTTAATTCCTCTCTTCAATTAATCAACTTCGTACGCTCACAATGGAACAAAGAATGTGGCTTGTCCCGAATGGTACCTAAGCGATGAAATCTATTTAGCGAGCTGTTTCCATGGACATTGGACAAACACAGGACGTGTTTAGAATACGAATGAGTAACCTGTCACACGAATTACATGCATAAATCTAAAACATTAAAGATTTTGATTGATGAACTTTTTTGAATATTACTACATCAATGTGTTGAATAATTAATACAAGTAAGTAAAACACAAGAGGCAACGAGGAGAATTTTTAAATTGTATTATGTATCTATAGTTCTCTCGTAAAGTCAAAGGTCACACAGCTTATACACAGTTTCCATATCACAAGTCACAAAATAATTCGTCACTGGCTGCAGTCTGCAGTTCATTCACCCACCTTTTACTCTCTATAATCGGCCTAAAGAACTAGCGTTGGCAGAAAGCGACAGTGGTTTATATTGACGACGGTATACCCACTACCTTCATTGGCACATGGGTCAACACTTACGTAGTCATAACAGTCAAAATTGAACCTTTTAGTAAAACGCATAGTGGTTTTATTTAATTGGCTGCACAGTTTTGGTAAAACCCTCCCTGTATTGTTAGTGAAATGTTAATGGGTCTGCAGCTTGTGGTTATAAACAAAACATATCATAGATTGCTGCTCTACCGGGAAAATGAAGCAATCTCAAAGTTTTGTCGCTTGTACAAGGAAAACCATGTTATACGAGTATTAATATTGCTTGTACAGTTTTACATGTTGTTTTTAGGTTTATTTGTAGTTATGGTAGCATTATCGATGAATCTCATAGACGAATTTTGGTTATATTTGGATCGTATAGATACGAGAGTAAAAGATGTTTGCGATGATCGAGTTTAATACTGTATATGCATAGTCTTGTAGGTACTGGAACAGTGCACCTAGCTTCTAACATTTCATAAGTGCCCATAAAAAAATTTGATTTGGCTTGATTTGAATATAATGTAAAGATATGAATATCAGAGATGTATCATCTCTTGGTATTGCTGTGTTCAATAAAATTTCTGTGTAGTATGTATATATTTTTGTAATGTTTTTATCATTAACAATGTTTGAATAGAACCTTCCTTAAACGGAATAAAAATGACTGAAACACTGAGTCAACAATCGAAGAGGTTCTTGATGAGTCAATGACAATAATACGCTGAACACAAAGAAATAGTTTGTCCTCATCATAATATTCTAAGTACCTACATATACATAATTATGTTATAAGTCATGGCCATCAATCAGTAGATGTAAATATAAACAATGGAGTCTCGAAAGTTCCTCATTTTAATGAGTCATTGGATTGCTAAGCTATTTTAATTGAATTTGCGAAATAAGCTCTATTTGCTAATGCACCTAATTAGGTAATCTAACACTTATTAAGTATAGAAATCATTAAAAATATGGTCAGGTTTTAGCAATAAATCGTTAGTGATTACGTAATCAACTCGGTAATATTACCTACATACACGATAATGATTTTTAGGTCATTCCAGAATATTAATTTATACATAGTTTGTATTGACAAACTATAAAACCAAAGTGAGCCTATTAAGGTTTTATAGCCACCAACTAAGGCAAACAACAATTGAGGATACGGCTGGTACCAATGAGTTTCCATGTTAATCCGTAGGTAATAATTTGTTAATACTAATATACTAATAATACATTAATGTATAAAGACGTAATGTATTTCTAAAGTATGAATTTACTCGCCCGAATTAAACCCGACACTTTTAAATAATATTATTTTTTCTTGAGGCGATTCGCACGTAGTTAATTTATTTTTAAGCGAATTTATTTCTGGAGTTGTAGATTCACCGATCGAAAAGGAGGAATTTACGTTCGTGTGATACAGAGTCGAAAGAAGAAAGGCAGTTTTGGTGACGCTTAATTACAGAAGCATTCATTAATGAAAGTATATAAATTATATGAAACAGTCACAGGGCTTTTCTTTGTATGCATCAGCTTTTTTTTATTAATCTGCACAAAGAAAAGAAATAATAAACTATAAATATTTTGTTAAATCTGACTATCAAAACGCAATTATTTGCAATATCTAAACGCAAAACCTGGGGCCCAAGTCTGATATTTTTATGAATTCGTCATTCCAACACGATCCCATTGTCATTTTGCTAAAAGTTCGTAGTCTGCAAAATTCGTAATGGTCGATCATTGGTTGATCATTGTATTCCACAAACACTATACTCGTAACGAATTAAAAGAAATGACTGCACAATGACGCTCTCATGGTAGGTCACTGATCATAGGAACTGTCAAAATTTTAGTAGATTACCGCCTAAGTCAGTCATTCATTTTTCATTATGTACGAGATTATCAATAGATGCCATTTCTTTAAATGGAGAGTCAGTGGCTGACCATTGGAAAGTCATAATGACGACAAAATATTAGTAGATTACCAAACTTGTCAAAATCAACAACTATGAAATCAATGATAGACCATTCTGACACTATTGTAAAGGAGAATGAACAAAAGTGGTCCAAATATCCACCACTAACGAGACTTATGTTCACTTATAGTCCACTAAACAGAGAGTAACTTTCAGTATGAGACAAAAAAAAAATAAGCTGTCAGTAAAAAGTTACGACTATATGAAAAATAATAATAGTTTAATTTTGTTTTATATCACTATTTATTTAAATCAATTTTAACTGTGAACAAGTAGCTACTCTTTTTGCGCCTGTAATGAACCCCGCGCAAGTTGGAGATGTCACTATTTTTTATCCCTTTCGCTTTCTGTTTTTGCTGGTTGTTTTTTTGTGATAATGCAAGTAGAAAGAAGAAACCTGTTTGTTGCAATCATTCATTGTTACGAAGAAGGAATTATCAGTTACTTAAACAGTTTCTGGATAACCACCCGGGAACTGCTGAGCATATTCAAGGGCTTCTGGCACCTCGACAGGTTAGTACATATATACATGATTTTTCATATATACTTATATCTTTTTAATATTTCCGTTAATTCATTACTTCCCGTCGATCGCAACACATATTAAAATCTATCTGGCCTCAACGTTTAAAGGACTGTGTTACAGCCAATGGAGACCACTTCGAATAAGCTTTTTATATTTTAAATTGTTTTATATTAATGTATTAAACTAACACACTGTAAAAGTAATAAATACTATTTGCAATAAAAATAAATCTTTGTGACAATATTTATAGCATGACTAGGTATGTTTTATGTTTATGTTACACTGTAATTCACGAATAAAAATATTATGTAGCATTCTTGTGTTTTCTTTCTTCCGGGCCTTTAAACAAAGTGTATTTTAGCGAGAACGTAGCATGGGTCACCAAGCGGCAGGACATAACATGCGTATCTGCCAGGGCTTATTTTTAATCATTTATGATTTTTATATTTTTTTTTACATCGTCTCACATATAGAATCAACAAGAGTAATGTACCCAGGATTTTGTAATTTCTATATTTAAAAGAGTGTCCTTGGAGTTTCTTGGCCCGTTCTTCTACATAGAGATCTACGTTTTGGAATGGGCAACTAGCTTCAACTTTCTGACTAATTGACTGACTCTTTGACAGTTCAAAAGTGCCTGTAAAGGGTTTAATTGAAATAAATGCTTTAAGTTTGAGTTTGAGTAGATTAGTTCAAAATGTGATATGGACAGAATGGTATTATCGATATGTTTCGCATAAATAGGTAAAAAAACATGACTTTTCACTCAGTCATAACTTTTTACAGACAGCATAATTTTGGTTACGGTCTGTTTATAATGACTCAGTATTTAGTAGACTATTTTATTACATAGGTCTCGTTAGTGGTGGACATTTGGACCAAGCTTCATACATTTTTGGTCATTCTCCTTTGTAATAGCAGACCTGAGGCCCTGGGACGTAGCTATGGAGTTACCATACTTACCGGAATATGGTATTTAAATTTCTATAATTATGCTTATTAGCAGGATTTTGTTGGTAGTGGTTTCATCGTTTAACTATAAGCAGACAATTAAGACATTTACTCTTTTTTTTAAGAGTATCAGGGACAAGATTTTAATTATTATTGATAACTCTTTTCTGTTCCATCAAATCTAAGATATTTTGAAGAAGCAGACTCCTGTCCCTTGAAACACAACAGTATTATCTAAGCTTTGGAGCCATTGCCTATTTGTATTTGCAACATTTTTTACAATATTAATAGATATGTAAGTATTAGCTCATTGTTGATGATAGTTAAATGAATCCACTATGTATAAGTTTTATGGAGAATTTAGCTTCCGTGGCAACATTCATATCTATTGATGTCAGCTTAAAATCAAAAATGTCTTATTTGTCATATTATAATGTCACTACTCAGTTTTTGTTAACATGTTGATTAGTTTGTTTACCTACTAGTTTTATTTGTTTTGTGATGTAATAGAATACAAGGATTGTACGTAATCCAGGTGTGCAGAGATCGCCATGGGATCTGGAGGCAAAAGTCCTCGCGCATATTTGGGAGTGGCGCGAAGAGGCGAAACGCCGGGGCTTAACTCCGATGCCGCGAAAAATAGCGGCACAGTGGACAGAGCTCCGACGGGATCTCATGGCGTCATGGAGAGTGCGATTGTTGCAACCCAGTGCTGGGCATGCCACTATTGCGGCGGTAAGTCCCCTCTTTGAGGAGTGGCCGGAGAGGCGCCACGGCGTCCTCACCTTCCGCCTGACGCAGTTCCTCACCGGACACGGCTGTTTCGGGAGGTATCTGTTTCGGATAAGGCGGGAGAAAACGCCCGGGTGTCATCACTGCGTGGAGCGCCCGGAGGACACGGTGGAGCATACGGTGGAGGTCTGCCCGGCTTGGGCAGAGCACCGCCGTGTCCTCGTGGAGGCTATCGGTGGCGGGGATCTCTCGCGTCCGGCCCTGGTCCAGGCCATGGTACGGAGCGAGAGGGCATGGGAGGCCGTCACCTCCTTCTGCGAAGCAGTAATGCTCGCAAAGGAGGAGGCGGAGCGCGTGAAGGAGAGGCAAATTTCGCGCCCTCACGCCCCTAGCCGCCGCAGGAAGAGACGCCCTGGGCGTCAGGAATCAATCGCTGATTCCCGGCCACCGTAGGCGCGGGCTTGCGGACAGTGAGCAATGGGTAGCTCGCCGTCGACGTCGACGGCGCGTTGTGTTCCACGCGCGCCTCAAAGAGTGTCAGCGAGTGAACGGGTCCGATGAGACCATTGCCTGCCGGGGTTGCGGGAAAGTCCGAAAGGGATACCGTGGCCCCCTGGCATTGCACAGGCAACAGAAGGAACACGGGTGGGTTTTAGTCAGTAAGAGTCTGACACGCCCTCCCGCTCCACCCAGAGCGGGAGACGTAATTTGATGATTTCCTACCCAAAAAAAAAAAGAAAACAAAAAGGTGTGCAGAGATGATCGAGTCTAATGCAATGCCATAGATTACAGTTGATGTTTTTCGGCACGTTGTGTGGTGAGCATCGTATGGCAATGCCGACGACAAGCAAAACGACCGCGCCGGCTACTCAGTTATTCGAAGAAGTTCTTCTGAGATTAGAATGATATAATATAATAAAAATACTGTATTTAATTACCAAATAAATGTTTTATTTTAGCTTAATGCATAATAGGTATGAATAAGCCGACCAACATAGTAAAACAACATGATGGGATGTGTGACCTCCCCAGTCTAAAAACCTTCACAGATCTTAAATTATTATACATTGGCCTTTGAACCTTGCATAAATATAACAACTTTAGGTATTATTAAGGCCTATTGCCTTCTTATTAATTATCATCTATGCCTATCATAGATTGTTGTTTGTGGTGTTGTGGCAAAACAACCGACGATTGATAAAAAAGGAGTAGGTAAAAATATATTTAGCTGATTACAAATATTCTATTTTTTTGTTAATAAGATTCCTTATTCACACCAAAGTTTCCACAACTTTAATATGTTAGCAGAGCGTGAGATTATTGAATAAGGTCAGAAGTTTTACTCTGGAAAATATTTTTTTATTCTATTGTTTCGAGAGAAGAAAATTTTCATACAGTGAAATCTGATCAGTGAGCTATCAACCGCTATGGATAGGGCGATTGATTGGTTATTGCGATTGCGAGGCATCAAGGGTACAGATAGGGCACCTAGATTCAAGGAACTTCAAGTCATGGAGATACAGAATAATGGTTGTAATGAAAGCCATCCCTGGAGCCTTAGAAATTATCAAAGGTAGGCGACGTAGACCACAGCACCCGCTGAAAAAGCAGAAGAAGCTGAGCTAGCTAAATATAAAATCGATTTGCAAGAATTCATGAATATTGACAGTGCAGCCTTAGTTCTAATGAGGGTCATGGCTACCCGGCTGGTCCAGGGATACCGCATGGTCTCCGGTGAGGCGGTGAGCCTCCTTGCCGGATTGCCACCATGGGATCTGGATGCAAAAGTCCTCGCGCACATTTGGGAGTGGCGCTTGGAGGCGAAACGCCGGGGCTTAACTCCGATGCCGCGAGAAATTGCGGCACAGCGGACAGAGCTCCGGCGGGATCTTATGGCGTCATGGAGAGTGCGATTGTCGCAACCCAGTGCTGGGCACGCCACTGTTGCGGCGATAAGTCCCCTCTTTTGGGGAGTGGCTAGAGAGGTGCCACGGAGTTCTCACCTTCCGCCTAACGCAGGTCCTCACCGGACACGGTTGTTTCGGGAGGTTCCTATTCCGTATCAGGCGGGAGGAAACGCCCGGGTTACATCACTGCGTGGATCGCCCGGAGGACACGGTGGAGCATACGGTGGAGGTCTGTCCGGCTTGGGCAGAGCACCACCGTGTCCTCGTGGAGGCGATCGGTGGTGAGGATGGCTTGGTGTTGGAAGAACCAAATATAATATATGGAGAAAAGGGTGAAGATGAAAGCCTTCGATTCAAAATCTATGTCTTCGATTTTTCAATTACAAGAAAGAACCTCAACATGTTATGGTGAATCATATTTCTGCATTAAAGAATATCTGGCATGAACTAAATGGTCAGTTAGATTCAAAATTACCAGACATGCTACTGATCTGCAAGATTTTGAACAGAACTGTAGAAAATCTAACTCCCCAAATCTGTGCGCATGAAAAAACCGTACTGAAGAGAACCGAAAATGACAGCACCAATCAATGTTTTTTTTTTCACTATTCGTGAAAACTGCAAAAGGCAAAAAGAAGAAAGAAAAACATATAAAATGAAACTATGGCGAACAAACAGGCCACCCAAAGAGGTGACCACAGTCAATGTAACCCTAGAAGTTTGGGCCATAGGAAACACTCAAGTGGCCGATAAAGAAAATTGATTCGTAGACAATGGTGCAACAACCCATGTCACGAATAAAGGTGACTTTTTCGAGACATTTGAATACTTCAAAGGCCAACACACAGTGACAGCAGCTAATGATCAAAACATACAAGCATTAGGAAAAAGAAATATCCGTGCTGAGACTGATATCTGTGGAAGACGACGAAAAATTCTACTCAAAGACCAACGTCCCAAATATAAAAATGAATCTTTTTTCGGTTCTTGCTGCACACGATCACGTACAACACGATCTTTGAGTCAACGCCAGACAAGTGTACACTGAAAGTAGATGGAACTATTATGTAAATAGGACCAAGGCAGAGAAATGGCGGACTTTACAATCTGAAACTTGATTGCCTGTCACCGAATCCTTTTTTTTTTTTTTTTTTTTTTTTTTTTTTTTTTTTTTTTTTTTTTTTGGGTGGGAAATCATCAAATGACTCCTCCCGCTCTGGGTGGAGCGAGAGGGCGTGTCAGACTCTTACTGACTAAAACCCACCCGTGTTCCTTCTCTTGCCTGTGCAATGCCAGGGGGCCACGGTATCCCTTTCGGACTTTCCCGCAACCCCGGCAGGCAATGGTCTCACCGGACCCCTTCATTCGCTGACATATCTTTGAGGCGCGCGTGGAACACAACGCGCCGTCGACCCGGGCTTGGTCCTTACCGGACGGCGAGCTACCCATTGCTCACCGTCCGCAAGCCCGCGCCTACGGTGGCCGAGAATCCCTCACGCGCTCCGCCTCCTCCTTCGCGAGCATTACTGCTTCGCAGAAGGAGGTGACGGCCTCCCATGCCCTCTCGCTCCGTACCATGGCCTGGACCAGGGCCGGACGCGAGAGATCCCCGCCACCGATCGCCTCCATGAGATCCCGTCGGAGCTCTATCCGCTGTGCCGCGATTTCTCGCGGCATCGGAGTCAAGCCCCGGCGTTTCGCCTCCCCGCGCCACTCCCAAATATGCGCGAGGACTTTTGCCTCCAGATCCCACGGCGGCAATCCGTCAAGGAGGCTCGCCGCCTCACCGGAGACCGTGCGGTATCCCCGGACCAGCCGGGTGGCCATGACCCTCTAGGACGCGTTCAACCGGCGGGCAGGCCGCCGCCTCAACGAACGTGCCCACACCGGTGCCCCGTACAGGGCCATGGACCGCACGATCCCCGCGTATAGCCTCCGGGCAGGAGGCGTTTGGACCCCCTAGATTGGGCAGGAGCCGCTTCAAGGCAGCCCCGGCCCGGTCCGGTCTGGGAGCCAAACGTCGGAAATGCTCCACGAAGTTCCACCGACTGTCGAGGACGAGTCCCAGGTACTTCATCGTCGACTCGACGCTGATGTGAACCCCTCCTACCGTTATTTTGGAACCCGACGGTGGCGCGTTCCGAGGACCATGAAAACACATGGCTTCGCACTTGTGCAAAGCCACCTCGAGTCCCAACTGCAGGATTCTGGCCACGATTGTCGCAACCCCGTGTGTCGCTAGTTCGGCCGCCGCCTGGTGCGACCTCCCCTGCGCCAGGACCAACGTGTCGTCAGCGTAAGAAACGACGCTGACGCCATTGGGGAGGTCGGCGCGCAGCACCCAGTCGTATCCGATGTCCCACAGATGCGGCCCCAGGACCGATCCCTGTGGGACACCGCACGACATCTCTCGCCGGTTCCACTCTCCCTGGTGACCGGGGTAGATGATGGCCCTGTCTGCCAGATAGGCCTCGACCACACGACAGAGGTAGGTCGGCATCCGGTGATACCGGAGTGCCTCCCTGATGCAACTCCAGGGCAGGGTATTGAAGGCGTTGGCGATGTCTAGAGACACCGCCAAGACGACCCCACCCCGAGCCACCGCATCCCCCGTCGTGAGGGCTCGCACGCGCATGATGGCGTCCACCGTGGAGCGCCCCCTGCGGAAACCAAACTGGCTATCCGCCAAATCCGGCCCCACCCGCACCAGCCGCCTGACAAGGCGGTCTGCAATTACTCTTTCAAAGAGCTTGCCCACCTCGTCGAGCAGCACGATGGGCCGGTAAGCGGACGGAGAGTCCGCAGGGCGCCCCGGCTTCTTGATTAGGACCAGTTTCCCCGTCTTCCAACGAAGTGGGAACTGGCCCCTCTCCATGCATGCGCTTAAGAGCCCCCTTAGTCGAGGCCCGAGAGCCTCTGAGGCCAGGAACCAGGCTTTCCCAGGTAAGCCGTCGGGTCCTGGGGCGGTATTTCTGGCATTCAGCCTACGTACCGCCACCCTCATCTCTACCTCGGTCACCTCCGGAGCATCGTCGTCGTCGTCGGCGGTGTGGTCCGCATTGGGCACCGCAGTAGGCGGAGCCATGGGCGGGGAGGCATGTTCCCCTCGTGAAGGGAACAGAACGCTCACCACATCCCCCACAAGCTGCGGCCGGAGACTCAGCGTAAGCGGGGGAGCCCATGGGCGGAGTTTCTCCCGCACCATTTTGTATGGGCGTCCCCACGGGTCTCTGTTCAGAGTCTCCAGTGACTCCTCGCGGGCCACTGCCCTGGCCCGCAGGATTTCCGCTTGGAGGGCGGTCTTCGCCGCTCTGTACCCCTCGTACAGCTCCACCTGAATGGCTTCCGTATCCGGAGGTCGAATACGGAGCCGGCGGTGCCTGGTGTACCGACGGCGCGCAGCAACGCATGGATTGCGCAGTGTCGTCAGCTGTCGCGACCACCAGTACACCTGGCGTGAAGCACGTCCGGGCTGGACCCGGGGCATTGCCACGTCACATATCTCGGACATGGCCTCCCGGAACCACTCCGCCTCGTCATTGATGTCGGCAGGCCTGTCCGGTGATGACACCCAGGCCTGCACGATTGAGGCTTACAGGAGGAGCTCCCGGTCCAGCTGCTTCAGCGCCCACCGCGGACCACTCGGGGCCTGTCGGACCGGTGCGCTCGAGGTATGGGCGGAGACGTCAAACCGGATGTACCGGTGATCGGAATACGTCTCCACCCCCTCCATGACGCGCCAGTCAATGACTCGTGGCGACAGAGCGGGGCTGGCGAACGAGATGTCCACCACTGATTCACCCTGCATCCGCACACACGTGGGGACAGAACCCCGGTTTTGGACGAACAGGCCTGTCTCCAGCGCCCAGTCCTCCACCATCCTGCCCCGTGTGTCCGTGGGCTTAATATACAAAGTCAACTAAGCTACTAGTGCCACTTTTCCCTGTAGGAGCCATTATTGGAAATATTCATTTCCACCATCTTTGAATGCCATATACTGTTTACTCGTTGGTTTGCTGCATAATAACTCTTTGGTTTACTGTCATGGGATCTGTTTATACGGGGCCACTTGCTTTTTAAACAACGTTTTTCTGGCAAAACCCAATATTTAAAAAATATGCTATGATTACCTTTTAACTTAATTTGATCGAGATCTATCTTTTGTGAGTATTTTTGCGAATTTACAAATGTTAGTGTGTATAAACATGAAGTCTAAGTGCGACACACAGATTTCATGAGGTGCTGCCATTTTACCAACTTATTTTTTTTTAAATACTACCTGGTTTCTAAATCATTCCAAAAATCTAGACGGAATGTAGAACAACATCACAAAAAAGTTGTCTCGAAAAGTAGAATGGCAGCACTTCACCACCAAAACAAATAAAACTAATATAAACAAACTAATCGACAATTTAAAACGACACATCAAGACAAAACAGAGGAATGACATTAAAGTATGACAATTAAGACATTTCTGATTTGAAGCTGACATCAATCGATTTTAATGTTGCCATGGAAGCTAAATTCTCCACAAAACGTATACTTAGTGGATTAATTTTACTGTCATACACAATAAGATATTATTACATATTTATTAATATAAAACATGTTGCAAATACAAAGAGGCACTGGATCCAAAGCATGGAATAATACTTTGATGTTTCGAGGAACAGGAGTCTGCTTCTTCAAAATGTTTTAGAATTGATGGAACAGAAGTTATCAATAATAATTAACGTACTGTAATACTCCTCTAAAAAAAGAGGTAGTAAAAGTCTCTTAATAGTTTACAAGATGAATCCACTACCACCAAAATACTTCTAATTAGCAATTTCAATCAAAACATGCATTCTCAATTACTCACTAATGCAATTTAGTTCCTCTCACCCACTTTGTACCCCCATAACAGCAACAATCTCACTGCACCACTTTGTACCCCCATAACTTCAACAATCTCACTGCACATAGCTTATTCCCTCTTAATTATTACTTCTCACTGATGTTGTATACAGCTGTCACCTATTGTCCGGAGTCTGGAGAGGCTGGTCATACAGGTCTCCTAGTACAGAAACCAGTCTCTCGCATAGATCACAACAATTATCCCTAATGTTTTGTTTGTTTGTTTTTTATATTGTTTGTAAAATTCTACGTGAGAGATGAACAATAAACTTTATTTATTTAAATTTTATTATAGAAATACCATATTCTGGTGAGTATGGTAACTCTTCTACGGTCCCAAGCTTTGCGTTGAGATGTTGCAAATAATTGCGTTTTGATAGTCAGGTCAAACAGGTATTTGCTATTTTTTTTCTTTGTGCAGCTTCTTAAAACACA